>JAYKKI010000062.1:4422500-6885000 GCA_039881145.1 Druceiella hillmani
CATTGCTAGAAGTGTCATTTCACTACAAAATTTAAAAGTACCAATTATAATAAATTTTCTCTAATATTCTTTAGTGCAATTGTAGGGATTAGGGCATAAATTATAAAAAAAAGAAAGAGGAAGTGATTAATGGAACAATTTTCTTTAAATATCCTTAATGGTTGTCTATCGATCTGTTCGGTGACGTGCATCACTAGAAGTGTCATTTCTCTACAAAATTTAAAAATACAAATTATAATAAATTTTCTCTAATATTCTTTAGTGCAATGATAGGGATTTGGACATAAATTATCAGAAAGAAAGAGGAAGTGATTAATGGAACAATTTTCTTTAAATATCCTTAGTGGCTATCTATCGATGTGTTTGGTGACGTGCACGTATTAACACGTATAACCACGTAGTGGATATGTTTTATATTAGCTTGAGTCATAGTGTGACGTCCGGATACTTAATTATATAAGGTTATCAACGTGCTGTGTTACGATGTAGAAATTATAGTAAAAGAAACATTTTATCGGTATGTTCTTCTTTTCCTAGGTATTTTAGAAAGAGACGTTGAACACATAATTTTTTTCCAAAATTTAAGACCCATTTCAAGACCGAGAAGTTAAGTTGACCCATTTACGAATTATAGAGTAATTGAAGCATTAAAGGTACGTTTACGCCGTACGTGTGATGGTTGCCGCCAATGGCAGATATTGTGACAGTATTCTTTGTCATTCTGTAGATATCCACCTGCATATACGAGGACTACGCCTCTGTGACAACAGGGCATATGACCGGCTGTTGTGTTTTTCTGCTTTTGATTAAGTTAAACGGATTGATTAAAATTAATTTGTATGAAGTATTTTTCGGGTAATTTTTGTTACAAAATTTATCAAATTGAAATACATATTACTTTTTTATAAATTGGTCTTTCCAAAAATTGTTTATTTAGTATTCAGAAAATGTTACGTAACGCCGATACCCATGTAACATTGCCGAAAAAAATCTGAAATTTGACCCCGGCTTCGCAGTTTTCGCAGACTATTTGTTTGAGTAACAGAAAACTTAATAAAAAGTTATGAAGCCGGTTTGAGTAACAGAAAACCTAATAAAAACCTAAAAATACACTACAAGAGTGGAACTCTCACTACGACAGTTCCCTACACATTTAGGTATTTATAAATATTTAATGGTTCCTAATATTCATATTAGATTATTTAAAAATTTTAATTTTTTAGAACGAAAGTATATCTTTCAGAGGTTCATATTTTAAAGAAATATTTTTTTATGTGATATAACTACAAATAAAATTTTTTTACGATTTTTTCCTCTACTTGTGCTGTGAGACTTTGCTTCTTGTCAAATTTCATGATTTTAGTTCAACGAGAAGTTATTTGCGAGTGTCAAAATATGCGGTATAAATGGCCGTATATTTAGAGATATTATTGATTGCGTTGACTTAGAAATTTGATTTTTTACAGTTCCAAGGTACCATAGACCTAAATGTTAGATATTAATTCCAACTTGATACCTCCACGAATTCTTGAAAAGAAGACTCTTGACAGACTGACAGACAGACAATGAAATGATACTATAAGGGTTCCTATTTTCCTTTTGAGGTACGGAATCCTAAAAATATATTCTTCTTTTGCATTATTAAATAAAACGCTGAAAGGCCATTCTACAGACTTTTGCCAACATATAATGCTATCCTGATGCCATCTATCGATCAATTAAAATATTTCTATAAATAAATTTTACTTGACTTCAATTTTTTTTCATTGAAATTAATATTGAAATTCAAACTGCTGACAAAAGATGGCGCAATCACAATTTTTATTATTTAAACAAAACTTTTAAGGACGGATTTAAACAAAATTACAAGACGTGAAAGATAAGTTTACACCACACAATATTAATAACAATGATTATTTTAAATGGAATTTAATAATGAGAATATGTATTAATCTATTTATTATAGAGAAGGTTTCTAAGCAAACATTTCTTGTACTTTCTAATTGAATTCTGTAGTGTAAAAAAAACTGATCACTTATGAAAATATGTCACTACTCCTCATGGGCGCTTGAGAAACAAGAGTAGCGTCCTTTTTGCCTTAATATTTAGAATTATAAGTAGCGATGCGGATTACATCCGGGCAGAAAGAGGCACTGACTCAGTAGATGAAAAAATGACGATGCATTTGATACAAATAGTTAAATTCTGTAGTGTAAAACAACTGATCACTTATGAGTATAATTTATTGACGCATCATGGGCGCTTGAGAAACAAGAGTAGTGTCCTTTTTGTCTTAATATTTAGAATTATAAGTAGCGATGCGGAGTACATCCGGGCAGAAAGAGTCACTGACTCAGTAGATGAAAAAATGACGATGCATTTGATACAAATAGTTAAATAAGAATACAATAGTGGACTTACACCATGCTATATTTCTGCAATATTTTCCTTATCGGGCTCATAGTTTCACGGAAGGTATAAGTCACGCTACTTAACGCTGGTCGCTGCGGTGAGTTTGCACCGATTTTAGTGCAGTATTTTTAAAGCGCTGAATGTCTTCATAAAATTCTCCACGCGAAGTGCATTCGGAAATTTAACGAAATTAATGCTGCAAACTGTTTTTTCTTCTACGGGTTTGTTATAAATTAGATTTGATCTTTATTTTGATAAATGTACGTTTTATTTTTTTCCATATCAAATTAAATTTTCCCAAAGTTCGTAATTTCACGAGAATTAAACTAATTGACTTTTGTTTTGCTATTCTATTGAAGAGGTAGGACTTTTGTTTTGCTATTCTATTGAAGAGGTAGGACTTTTGTTTTGCTATTCTATTGAAGAGGTAGGACTTTTGTTTTGCTATTCTATTGAAGAGGTAGGACTTTTGTTTTGCTATTCTATTGAAGAGGTAGGACTTTTGTTTTGCTATTCTATCGTAGGGAAGTAATTTAATAATTAACTAATTTGTCAAGTTGACGCGGTCGGGAGACTATGCTAAATCCGCCATTGGTGTAAACTATAAAGCTGAAAATGTTCTAAACCCTTAATACTAAGATGAAAGTAGTAAAGAACCTTTTTTGTGACTATTGGCATGACAAACGTTCTTTTCTGCAATTATGGACACGCTGTATCTTATAAATAATGATTAATTTTACAAAATTGCGTCACTAAGAAAAATTAGAAAGAATATAAAGTTTCATAAGATTTCAATTTGATATTTTAAGGTATAATGAATAACAATAAATAATTGTGAAAAATAAAAAAACGCAATTTTTTTTTGTTTTCCATACAATCCCGTTTTAATAAAATGCGGGATTGTGCGGAAAATTTTAAAAATATGTTTTTTTTCTTTCTTTTTTCATTTTATGATTTAGTTGCCGATTCTCAATGGCTCCATAAAATTCGGTCACTGACCAAAATTTATTCCTGTGTAGTAGGCTCGTTCATCGAGGGTTCTGTGCACTGTTTTACATAAAACTGTTTTATTTGTCATAAATCATTACTAATATGCACTTTATAGCGCAATAAATATTTAATAATATATAAATTAATTGATAGGAGAAATGTATAATATTTAGTTAAACAAATTGTCCATAGATGGCGCTGTTTACAATATAAACATCGTTGAAAAATAATATATAGAGAATTTTTAATATATTTGGCGTTAATTTTGTAGAAATTAATTACTCACAATTAAATGAAACTACGTGATGTAGTATTATTTCTACTTTCTTTAAGTTCTTTACCATGACCTAGGTTTCATTGTATTACAACTCTTCAGGTGGGCTAGAATAACTATTCTAGATCCATTATTCTTTGCTAATAGCCCATCTGAAGATGTTGTAATACAACGAAACCTAGGTCGTGGTAAAGAACTTAAAGAAAGTAGAAATAATACTACATCACGTAGTTTTATTTAATTGTGAATATAGAGAATTAAAAATTTAATTAAAAACATAATTTTGAATTTTTCGTCATTAACAGTGGAGATAATTTCCAAAATGATAGCTAAATCATTGGTTTTGATGACGTATTAAGGGATATATGGCGTACCGACAAAAACACTTTTGAGAAATAATATATAGAGATAGACGAACGGCATCTAGTCCCTAGGAGTGGGAAGCCCTTAATAACGAACTGAGAAGTTTAATTAGAACAAGATGGTATGACCAGTAGACATTTATTTTTACTAAACCCATTATAAAATGTTCTGAAATTAGAGGGACCTACTCTTGGTAAAATTTTCCGACATTAAAAAAAAAACACCATCACAAATAGAAATTTTATAGACGTGTGTACCTCACATAACTACACTGCACAGCGATACGGGCATTGAATTATACGAAATGGCTACTAACAATACTCATCCGTCGATACAGAATAGGGCTTACGGATATACTCCCGAGTCTAATATGGTCCAAGCCCTGGGACGGAAGCGACTATGCCAAATGCTAATGCAAGATAGCTGCCAGAATGGATCGAGAATGACGTCCGTCGCCGCATTGTGTTCGATCGCTTGTTTACTCTTGCTCGTTGTGACAGCTACATGGCATATCGCATGTCGAGGTACACATTGTCGAGTAGTCAAGCGCAAATTATGTACTTATGATTGTCATTAATTGGAACGATATTCAAAACAAAAGCTAAGGGGTTTTTTTTTAATTTGATGTGACATTTGTTTTTAGACCAGTGTGCAATAACTATTAAACCGATTCTAATGCAACTTTCGATTTTATCTTTTGTTTCACTGGAATATCTTTTAATGAACTTGAAATTTAATATTAAACCTGACACAGTAAGAACCGAACGGTTTCAAAACGGATTACTAAATTATTAGACTAAACGATACTGAATTTTTAAAAGTCAGTATCGTTTAGTCTAATATTTGCCCAGTTATTTAGACAATAGATAAACTTACAAACGAACATACCTACACTTTTATGATATTATTTGTGTATAGTTATTAAGATGATAATTGATATATAACGAAGGAAGTTTTCAAGTTTATTTATCATAAGTTATCACTAGTACGAACTTTCTAGCATAATAAATAGTTAATAATATCGGATATAGTAAAAGGACACATTCATATATTATCACGAATATCTGAAAAATTAAATATTTTTAAGACCCTTATAATCAGCCCTTTCAAACTACATCCCACACTATCTGAAATATAATATTTAGAGGTTTACTATTCCAAATTTAAAATTTCTACGTCAAGTGGCTCACGAAAAAAAAGGTTAAGACAGATGACTGCTGGGCACGTGAATGATCTTATAAGGATTCCGTTTTTTCTCATGAGGTACGGAAACCTAAAAATTGTTGAGACCATCTGAAAATTCAATCTAAGATATAAGTTATTTTCCTGATCAAAAGTACTTTTGAGTCACAAATGTAATTATAAAAGAAAAACTCAGCTACAATATAGAAAAATAATACATTTCAATGCACGGTTAAAAATTAATTAAACTATTATATATGACTATCTAAAATAGAAGACCAGATGACCCGGTTTAGGTTTAAATTTATCTTATAGGTCATCGTAAATGGCACAAATGTATTGACTATACTCCTTGCAATCGCTGCATGTACTTAAATTTAGGGTTGCTCGACGTTTAAGACCTAGAATTAGGGAAACCATAATAACTTTTAGAAAACTAAAAGATGTCAACTAAAAACTCCGGACATTTTGTACGTCATCTTGGACACTTATATCATTAAAGTAAAAGCTCATATTATATTAAAATGAAATAGTATTAATAATATAATGCTAATCAAGATAATTTTATTAATCAAATCTTATTTATGTCAATGAACACAAACAAAATATTATACTTATGATTTCATAAATAAAAAATATCCAATTATAATGTACATCCTTAATTTAAACTCTGAAACTTAATTCAATAGGTAAGTATTATAGTAATGAATTTTAAAATCAATTTCAAAACTTCCACGAGTTTTAAAATTGCTGTCAAGTCATTATAAATTCATGTTTACCTAGTCTTATAAATTCAAGATACACTTCTGATTGTTGTTTATTTCTTTTATTACTCCATAAACTAAATTAATGTCTTAATAATAGAAAACGCCTTTCTTTAAAATGCCGAACACTTTAATGCACTCTTTTTAAAAGAGCTATCCGGGCGATCTTTTTCTCTTTTTAAAAGAGCTATCCGATCGAACTTGCCCGGATAGCTCTTTGAAAAAGAGAACATTGTTCGGGAAAAAGAGTATGGATGGCAATTCTACCTAGATTATAAAAGGTTCATGTATTTGGGCAAAATCTTTCTGAACGTCATGTAAAATACATAAGTGTTCATAAACTAAATTAATGTCTTAATAACATAAAACGTCTGTCTTTTAAGTCTCGGACACTTTAAAAGATCCCCTGGATAGCTCTGTTAAAAAGAGGACAATGTCCGGGAAAAAGAGGATGAATGGCAACCCTACCTAGAATATAAAAGGTTCATGTATTTGTACAAAATTTTTCTGAATGTCATGTAAAATACATAAGTGTCCATAAACGAAATTAATGTCTTAATAATAGAAAACGCCTTTCTTTAAAATCCCGGACACTTTAAGAGATCCCTCGGATAGCTCTTTTAAAAAGAGGACAATGTCCGGGAAAAAGAATATGAATGGCAACCCTATCTAGAATATAAAAGTTCATGTATTTGTACAAAATCTATCTGAACGTCATGTAAATTACATAAGTGTTCATAAATTAAATTAATACCTTAATAGTAGAAAACGCCTTTCTTTAAAATTCCGGACACTTTAAAAAGGTCCCCCGGATAGCTCTTTTAAAAAGAGGACAATGTCCGGGAAAAAGAGGATGAACGGCAACCCTAACTAGAATATAAAAGGTTCATGTGTTTGTACAAAATCTTTCCAAACGTTATGTAAAATACATAACTTTATACATTACAGTTTATGTGTTAATATGAATTAAATTATTTAATCAACGCTTTCAAATCTCACAAACAATTTATGACCATCTTATTGCTTAAATCTAGACCAGTGACATTAAGAAATGTTCTCGTATTTTATTGCGATCTTGACCATTGAAATTGTATGTTAAATTGCCCATCATAAACTAAAAGATATAAAAATTCTAGGTGTGGATGATATTTCTATTTCTATGGAATACCTTTTTGTCATGAGACCCCATTGTTAAGGTAAAAAAGGCAGTAGTAACTTAATTTATACCAAATATCTATTAATACAGTATTTTCTAAAAAGGGCCCCCTGGTGTATGTATATTATTTTAAACCTATTGCGAATTTTACGAGTTTTTATTTAAATTATAATCTAAATAATGCATTATGACGAGGAGTGGACACAATCCATGTAACAGTTAATGGTATTCTTCCGCTGTTAATAAGGGAAAGGTATGTTAATAGAAGATATTATCTTCAAATTTATGTGAAATGCATTTCGTAATAACATCAAATTAAGTTCACCAATTAAGAGATCGTTTGATGCTAATTATTCCCTTAAGTATTTCATTAATATACTGTGAAGTGCTTAAACCAATCTCGTCTAATTTGACACTTTATCCACAATTAAATGAAACTACGTGATGTAGTATTATTTCTACTTTATTTAAATTCTTTACCACGACCTAGATTTTGTTGTATAACAACATCTTCAGGCGGACAATTAGCAAAGAATAACGGATCTAGAATAGTTATTTTTTGCTAATAGCCCACCTGAAGAGTTGTAATGCAACGAAACCTTGGTCGTGATAAAGAACTTAAAGAAAGTAGAAATAATACTATATCACGTAGTTTCATTTAATTGTGAGTAATGCATTTCTATAAAATTAACCCCAAATATATTCAAAATTCTCTAAATATTATTTTTCAAAGATATTTATATTGTAAACAGCGTCATCTATTGACAATTTGTTTAACTAAATATTATACATTTCTCCCCGAAGATTAATAAAAAGTATCTTAGAAATAATACTACATCACGTAGTTTCATTTAATTTTGAATAATTAATTTCTATAAAATTAACGCCAAATATATTCAAGATTTGACACTTCATGTTTCCGAAATTGTTTCATATCGACATTGTTTAGATCAGATAATAACTTGATTCCCTTCAAATGAATTACACTTTCCATTTTGAAGATGTATTTTAAAATATAGCTTTCATCGAGAAAACGTAATGTGTAGGAATTTTTATTTAAAAACAAAGTGTGCTCTTGCATCAGATAATTGTTTCAGACAGTTTCTTCAGTTATCTCAGATAATTTCATGGACCACTCAATCTACTGATAAGTACAGTCGGTTTCAAATCAAATAATTTTTTTTCCGTGAGATTTTCCGTTTTCTTCCGTCCCTTTTGAGGATGTGTTTTAAAATATAGCTGTCATCGAGAAAACGTAATGTGTAGGAATTTTGATTTAAAAACAAAGTGTGCTCTTGCATCAGATAATTGTTTCAGACAGTTTCTTCAGTCATCTCAGATAATTTCATGGACCACTCAACCTACCGATAAGTTTAAAATCAAATCATCTTTTCCGTGAGGTTTTTCGTTTTCTTTCACATATGGTGTTCCTTTTTTTGTATTAATTTTTATCAAGTAAGTCTATGAATGTCGGTGAATTTTACATAAAATTCCCGGAGAATGATCTTGTTTTTTTATGAAGTATAAAATAAAGCAAAATCGAAACTTCGTAATATCAAACAAGGTCGTCTATGCTTTTACATAAGGGAGCAAACAAATGTCATATATCTAAAGAAAAATTCGTCAACGAAAATAATATTTATGAACCGTCACGTTGTTCACTAATATTCATCATGTCGTTCACTAATTTCGAAATAACGTGCATGTATATTTTTATACAAACTTATGCTTTGATTTTAATTTGCAAATACAAAAAAAAATTAGAATGAATAGCTCACATAGTTGTGATAATTGAAGCATGTTAAATAAGGGCTCAGCTAATATAAATAATAAGCAGAAGACAGCAACATAGAATAAAATATGTTATATTTAAAGAACAAAAAATGTTTTCTTTAGGTAATGAAAATATTAGGCAAGGAGCAACTGATATAAAATAATATAAACCACTGATAATATACTACTCTAAAAAATGAAAGGAACAAGTTTACTGAGGTAGCACATTCAATGAATAGCTCACAGTATGGTTGTGATAATTGAACCATGTTAAATAAGGGCTCAGCTAATATAATGAATAAGCAGAAGACAGCAACACAGAATAAAATATGTTATATTTAAAGAACAAAAAATGTTTTCTTTAGGTAATGAAAATATTAGGCAAGGAGCAACTGATATAAAACAATATAAACCACTGATAATATACTACTCTAAAAAATGAAAGGGACAAGTTTACCTCATTTAGTGCACCGATTTTAAAGTAATGCTTAAGTAAAAATAAAAAGAATATACGAATTGAATTAGGAATATAATTCATTCTAAAGTTAATCCAGAAAAACTTTCCTTTTTTAAACAGGCCTTCTTCTCCTATATGGGACGAAATATGAAAAAGTGGCCTTAAAAGCTCTAAGAAAAAGGTGTTAAGATGACACAGGTAAAAGTAGCTAATCAAAAACCGACTGCTGATGAAAATAACATGCAAATATTTTGTTTAATATCCATAAAAAGTATCTCCGCCTCATTGCAGATCCACTTTCGTCGGTCCATCCAAATACATAATTTTGCAGGTTTATCTTTTTCTATTTGTTACGCTAAGAAGACGTGGGTAAAAGGCGTTAAGATGACACAGGTACAAGGAGCTAGAAAGGATCAAAAACGACTGCTGATGAAAATTAAATGCAAATAAATTTTTTAGACCCCATAAAAAGTACCTTCACCTCATTGCAGATTCACTTTCGTCTTAAATACATAATTTTTCAGGTTTATCTTGTTCTATTTGTTACGCTAAGAAGACGTGAATACAAAGGACTACTAGACAGCGAGTTGTTGATGAAAATTATAAGTAAATACAAACCATTAGGACCCATGGCATATCTCTTCATCCCATCACAACATCCATCGAAACACACCGTTTGCGTATTCATCTTTGTCTTTTTGTCCTTAGAATTTTATTTCCATACATTTATCTCCAACATTTTATTCTCATTCTAAAGATACCTTACAGACTTTCCGCCGTTATGTATCTCGTTGACACTTTAATTGTTTCTATACTCAAATAAAAAAGCGTCAGGGCACTTATTACTTATTTTCAATAACACTTTAATTATCTGCTTATATTGAAATAAAAATGTCAGGGCATTTGTTACTTACTTTTATTGACATTTTAACTGTTCTATATTTAAATAAAAAACGTCAGGGCATTTGTTATTTACTTTTATTGACATTTTAACTGTTCTATATTTAAATAAAAAAAGTCAGGTTATTTTTTACTTATTTCCATTGACATTTTAACTTTCTCTATTTTTAAATAAAAAACGTCAGGGCATTTGTTACTTATCCTCTGCTTTAAAGTACTTAAAATCCAGCAGCACCAGGAACTAATATTAGCACGTACTTCTTTTACCTCTTTCAATTTCGAAATTGATCGCGTGTAATTTTGGTTTACTATCTTTCATAATTCCGTAAACATAAAACACCTACGTGTATTTTGAGTTTTTATGTTTTTTTTCTCCTATTTTTTAAATTTTTCTAGCCTCTTCCATATATCACACACTACAATATACTCGTGCCATACGTTTTCCATACCTTTCTTCCGTATAATTTTTTGTTTAACAATGACACTCATCTCTTTTATACAGATTTCTAAATTCTTTTTCGTCAATTTTTCTATATCTATAATATATATCGTATACTTTCTCGGCATTTATAACCAGACCTTATTTTCAAAAAAGTTTTTATAAAACTTATAAAATTATAAAACTGGAGGTTGTTTTTAAAATTAATAAAAATGTATTTGAACACATTTTGAAGACATGTTCATAAAGTTTGGCTACTTACAATGCACATGTTCGGCTACTTAAATGGTAGGACCAAAAATTAGGTCAAAAATAACCAAGATTTATTGATTTATATACATTGAGTTACCGGCCTTGTTCACTGGCACATTAATGTGACAAATTTGATATTACTTTAGCGGTTTTAGCAAGTTTTACAATTTTTAAATTTACTAATTGCCAATAATGTGTCTAAAAATTGTAACAAAATGAGATCTGATACACGCCATTTGGCATTGAACGTGCATGTCAGCAGTGCTCTAAAAGTTGTCCTCAAAAACGAGATAATTACTTTTTCTTCAATACCACTATCTCTTTTATACACGTCCGTTTTTGAACTGTCTCTCTCTTCCTATTTTTATACTTTAGAGTCCCAAACTTCACATTGAATTTATTTTTTGCATTCGTCCATGATATGTGCGTCAGTTATCTTACAGCAGGGAGAACGAAACTGGCGATAAACGCAAAAAAAAACTATTTTGTAGTCATTGTAACCAAATTGTCAATGACAGGGAAAAAGTGAATTAGGTATATATCGAAGATACTTTTTATACATCATTATCATATGAACCACTCTCGGTCGTGATGGTAAGTATTGGTTAGTTAGTTATAAAGAATGGGTTTATTGTTTTCTCTATCACAGTAGTCTTTGCAGATGCCACATTGAACTTGGGGAAATACTGAGAAAGTAATTTAAAATGCAACCTAATGATGCGAGAAAGTTCAAAGAACTATCGAAATGTTCTAATTAGGCACTGGAGAGCTCTGACATGAGGGAAATGGAATTGGAAATTGCGAGAAAAAATTTATAGTTTTCCACTCGTAAGTATACTTATAACACTAACAATATTTTAAGTGATGGAAAAGACTACCACATTTTTAAATCATGCATAGGTTAACATCTTGATAACGAGGGCTTTCGTGAGATAAAATATTTGTACCTACAAAAGATCTACTCACTGTCCCTATGCACAATAACGTGGACCTCCCATATTTCAAATATAAATATCGAGATAATGATTTTTCTCGTCAATTACTTTATTTTATGTATTAATAAAAGTACTCAACTGATCACTCTGCTGGAATCACTGCAGATTTAAATTAAAATAAATATTCATGACGTAAAAATACTGGTTACTCTAAACTTAACATAGTAGAATTTACTTCTAACCCCTGGTTTAATCAAGTATAAATCAACAACGGCATATGTAATATTAGTTGAAGGATCGTTAAGGGATCGTTAAAGCCATTTTTGTGCTTAAAATCAAGTGTCCTTCAACAGATTCATTGTTATACTATAGGCTACACAAGGGCTACTTAACACCCTAGTGTTTTGTCATTAATTTTTTTTGGTGTTTATCATTTTCGTTTCTTTTCGTAAACAATAGTTATTCATATTAATAAAATTATATATATATATATATATATATATATATATATATATATATATATGTATATATATATGTATATATATATATATATATATATATATATATATATATATATATATATGTATATATATATGTATATATATATATATATATATATATATATATTGAGTTAATTTGTTTTCTTCAATGTAATATCAAAATTATAACTAATATTATTCTCATAAGTATTCAGTTCAAATAAAGACTTATTTGTTTTTTTTTAAATTTCTTTTCCACTATGCAGTATAGACTTTATTACTATAGAAATACATAATCATGATTTAATATGAAACGGTTTCGTACTTGTGATGGGATATACTATGTACTACAATATATATAACAGATATATACATACATACATAGTTTTCTCATTTTTATACATAAGTTGTTATCTCCCTCACTCATCGTTATCAACTCACATTATCAACAACAGTTGCAACTGTTTGCTTAAGACAATTGCCACGTCTGATTTCAACATAAATGCACCATATGCAGCATCCCATAACGGTAATTACTAAACTATGGTAATCTCCACTATAAACAAAACAAAAAAGAAATGGGCTATGTTGCACAAGATGCCAGCAATAAAGGCGTTATCTCGTACGCTTACGAATATCTCCTATCTTATCCAAAACAAGTTTTTTATCATTCACGAAAAAGTCACATTTATCAACCAAAATTGATATTGTGACATGAAAAAGTACAGCGTTAGCGAAATTAAATTATGTACTTACTTTTTTTCTCCAAAAATATCCTTCAGTGTTTACACATACTAAATAAATCTACACTTTAAACAAAATTAGTATAATATTGTACCAATTTACACTTACAAATTTTACTATTTAATTTTTTGCAAATAAAACACGGTGAATTAATATAATTACCACTGTTAAATCAATTAGTTCGAATGATATATAAATAAAACTGGCCTTAAATTACGCAACACACGACGTCTATGGTACGAGCAAAAAAAAAAGAAAATAAATAGAAAACAAAATGGCAAACAGCTTCGTCCTTCCCGTCGAAGTTAGCGCGCCAAGCGTTTGCTTCAAACTAAATTCGTGAAGTATAATGGCCGGCATTGCGCCGCGATGGTCTATATTTATCGCGCTGCTAGTAATCCGAGATAAAGCTAGGTTTTATTGGTAAAGATATATTAATATAATACATATGCACTTCATTTATGTGAATATATTTATCGGCGCGTTAGAAAAAAAATCAATTTCTTACGCTAATCTCTCATTTATGCGACTTAGTACTGAAAGTATATTATCGCGATGCGATACGTTAATTTCTGTTAATGAATTATAAAAGGAGTATAAATTTTGTGAATCTAATTATAAACAAGTCCATATAATTCTATAGAATTTCACTTTAGTTTTGTTTTAAGTTTCGTTTTTTTTTTAATTTTCGTGCATGTATTTAATGAATTTTATGACAGCTACTATTCAATTTCCGTATAACATTTGTATTTGTATTTTCAAAACCGTTTAACTGCAGTACTTAAGTAAAACATGTAAGAAAAATAAATTCTTAAAAAAAAATTTCAAAAATTTCAAAATTAAACAGTAACTGTATAACTAACAATTAAAAATAATTAATTAATGTAAATTAATTAAAAACAATTCGCCGTAGGTTTTTCGATGTTTGTCCAACCAATACTACCTACGTATTGCCATTGTTAGTTCAGATATAGTTAATGCAGGGACAAAACGTGAATCATACATTATTAGTTAAGATTTATTTAATGTAGAGACTGAAAGTGAATTTGATATTACTAGTTTAGATTCATTTAGCGGAGAGACTAAAACTGAATTTTATATTATAAATTCAGATTTGGTCAATGGAGGGACTAAAGTGTATTTGTTATTATTAATTCATATTTACTTAACACAGTGACTAAAAGTACTTTTAGTTTACAGTAGCTAATTAACATATAATACTTATTATAAATTCAGATTTGGTTAATACAGGGACTAAATTGTATTTGTTATTATTAATTCATATTTACTTAACACAGTGACTAAAAGTACTTTTAGTATACAGTAGCTAATTAACATGTAATATTTTGTAACAAAAACCACTGAATTGTCGTCTATTAATTTATAGCTAGTTTTTAGGGATATATTGAATTGAATACCTCGGTTGTTACAAAAGAATGGTCTGTTGATTCCTTTGGAAGTTTGGTACGCAAAACGCAGTAAAGTTGTTGGGATATTTATTTATTTATATTTTAATGAATTCGGCTAAAAAACCTTTTTTTAACTTAACTATAAAAAGAAAATAAATAGTTTCCAAAAGTAAAACAAATGTAAAATACGCAATAACTTAAAATCAATAATCAATCACTAAGTAACTCGAAAATCGTATTCCTGAAGCGGTCAATGTAGCAGAAAAAATTTCAAGATTCTATTTCATTGATATAAATGCGCGAAAAAAAATGTTTGTGGTACGCGATATTTCTGCGCCTACTAAGCGGGTAAATGACCTTTACATTCATCCTTCATTCCAGATAGTTTAGAACGCCAATCAGCCCAAGAGATTATAGATTGAGAGATTATAGAATAATTATAAAGTGATTTAACGGAAATGCTTATTCAATAGCAATTCCTGCCGGAGTTTGCTTCCATAAGATTGTAAGATCCGATCACATCCTGAAAGACTCGTTTCTTGTGTTTCCTATGAATTTGTTTCTACTGATGTTAGATTTATTTTTATCACAGCAGAAAAGACATTATTTTTTTAGAAAAATTTAATTTTCAGGTTTCGTACCTCAAAAGGAAAAACTGGTTCCTTATATGATCACTCACATGACCATCAGTCCGTTGGTTGCATCCGCTTTTGTCAGACACTGCTTGACATAGAAACTTGAAACTTTGACGCAGTAATAAAACATACCTTCCCACACATTTCAGTAGCTACTCAAAAATATTGCTATGGAAATTTTAGGGGTGAACCAAATTTAATGCTCGATTTTTTTTTATTATGCCTATAGTGTGGAGTATCTTTTAAATGGTTTATTATAAGGGTCTCAAATTATATCACATTTCATAATTTTATGCAAAAAATATGTCCCAGCCTCTATTTCCTAAAATGCGTATCCTAAAAGTGTGAAAAAACAGGGTATTTAAGAAGCTTACGCAACGTTTTCCGGAAAACCGTAACATGACACTTTTTTATTTATTTCACATAATATATATGTCTCCATTTACTTAATCATAGTACCATATTATTATCAATCACAAATATTAATAATGATGCAATACCTTCAATCAGCATTAATGTGCACTTCCTACTGCAATAAATATATACAATATATTCGTTGTGGTAGGAAATTCTTATTAGAAAGGACTTACGACAAAAAAGTGACATCACTTCAAACGAGGTACGGAATCCTCGATACGCGAACCACACTCGCAATTCGCCGATTTTATTACAATTAAATGAAACTACGTGATGTAGTATTATTTCTACTTTCAAAGATATCTTTGCTAATAGTCCACCTGAAGAAGTTGTAATACAACGAAACCTAGGTCGTGGTAAAGAACTTAAATAAAGTAGAAATAATACTACATCACGTAGTTTCTTTTAATTGTGAATAATGAATTTCTACAAAATTAACGCCAAATATATTCAGTATCCGATTTTTATTGTTTATAGAAAAGATTTTACGTATAACGTATATAAGAACTTTTTCACGATTTTGAATTAATCGCCATCTCGCCTGAGTGTGAAAAGTGAATTTATTAATTCGTTTTCTTTCGAAATGAAAAAAATAAAATGACTTTTCCTGCACTACACTGATACATTCTTCTAAGCTATATTTTGAAAAGGTAGTCGGGAAATACTTAAAATAATTTTCGCCAAACAATTTCCTCTACCTATCTACGCGTCCCAACTTATCATGTTTTTATTAACACTTGAAGTATTTATCTTTCATGATTTATAAGTTCTTGAATTATTATGATAACGTGCATTATAAGTTCTTGAATTATTATGATACCTTGAATTATTATGATACCGTGCATTATCCTCCTTTAATATTCACCCAACTTAATCCCTTTATGCTTTATTGAGCTTCTATCTTTTTACTTGACAAGAAAATAATGCTTTCCATCGTTGTATATTTGTGAAAATATTTATCCCGTCTTGAATATATTTGGTGTTAATTTTATGGGAATTCATTATAATTAAATTGTTCTCAACTAAATGAAATTACGTTATGTAGTATTATTTACCACGACCTAGGTTTCGTTGTATGACAACATCTTCAATCTTTATAAATTGCCTCCCTAGAAACAAAAACGACATTAGTGCCATCTTTTATTCCACGACTTATCTATGGCGTAACTTTCATTATCCATATGGCGACTTTTTTTTATTAATATCTGCCCACGGAGGAAATTTTAACGATAATTTTTTCTGTTATTAATCATTCTCAGGAAGTTTTAGTAACATAAGGTGGATTTAAATATAATAATGAAAACTGAATTTAAGGTGGATTTAATTATAACAATGAAAATTGAATTTAAGGTGGATTTAATTATAATAATGAAAATTGAATTTAAGGTGGATTTAATTACAATAATGAAAATTGAAAATTGATATTTATCCGATAGTTATTATTCCGATAGTTGCACAATTAATAATAACTTATACCACCGGTTCGTATTCCGTTTATTCTAACAGTAAAGCAAATTTACCCACATGTATTTCAATTTCAAATAAAGTGTCGGATGTTAATTGAAAGAAAATGTTACATGAATTACAAACTTCCAGTTCTTTCCAGAATGTTATGTATCTTACATAAAATCGTTAAAAAAATCATGTCATTTTCCTCAGACACCATATAACAAAGAAACTTCAAATTCCGCATACGATGAAACATGTTTATCTGCATACATTTAAGAAAGTAACACTCAAACATATTTACCTGGAAATTTGAAGATAAATGAAATAATATCCAGAATTTTTTTCGTCTGTTGTGTAAGAAGTTAATCGATAGAAAAGTTATGGTATTAATTAGAGAGAGAAAGAGTAAACTATATATATATAAACCAGTTCTATTACATGATAATATAGACAGTTGAATAGATTTTAATGAGATTTGGGAATATTCGTAATATATAGTATGAATATTCCAAAAAAAACATAAAGAAAAAAATAAGCGCATTGAATCTGTGCGCACTTTATCTGTTTCCAATTCAGAATCACATATCTTGTGAAATTAAAAATAATTTTAATGCGAAGGATTTGGCGTCAAAATCGTTTATTCATTTTGTGTGAGAGCCAAAAGTAGAAATAATACTACATCATATAGTTTCATTTAGTTGAGAAAAATTTTATTTATTCCGTTGTAAAGAAATCCATTGCCAAATGCAAGCATCTATGTACTCTCCGTGATATCGGGTTTAAACAAAAAAAAACTATCTTAGTGCCTTATTACCGCCGGACCTAACAGAAAACGCAATGACGCTCACATTTAGACTCAATATATCATCGTGAATTCGCATTTGTTATCTTTTCCTCGTTTTCGCACATAACAACTACCGTTACCACGGTTATTTAATCTCTTCTCCTTCTTTAGCCATTTTTGATGGCTTAGGAACACACAGAAAATGCAATAACGTTCACATTTATATTCAAAATATCATCATGAATCGAATTTGTTATCCTTTTCCTCGTTTTCGCACATAACAACTACCTTTACCACAGTTATTTAATCTCTTCTTCTTCTTTAGCCATTTTTGATGGCTTAGGAACACACAGAAAATGCAATAACGTTCACATTTATATTCAAAATATCATCATGAATCGCATTTGTTATCTTTTTCCTCGTTTTCGCACATAACAACTACCTTTACCACAGTTATTTAATCTCTTCTTCTTCTTTAGCCATTTTTGATGGCTTAGGAACACACAGAAAATGCAATAACGTTCACATTTATATTCAAAATATTATCATGAATCGCATTTGTTATCTTTTTCCTCATTTTCGCATATAACAACTACCGTTACCACAGTTATTTAATCTCTTCTTCTGACGGCTTAGGTGTAAGCCTCTTTCAGTTTATGCCATCTGTCTCGCTCTTAGGCAGTTTCTACTCACTACACTTCGACTATTTTCTTGATGTCGTCATACCAATGTATCTATAGATTTCCTTGCGGTCTTTTCTACCTCCTAGTAACCAATCCACTACTGCTCTGCACCACGAGTTTTGTTTGCTGGCTACATGACCAGACCACCAATTTTAGTTTCGCTACCCGCTTAATGACGTCACTAACCTTGCTATGCCCTCTTAGCTAGTTATTTTTTTGCAGTCTCTCTGAGTAACGCCAATTAGTTTTCTCTCGGTTGCCCTTTGAATAACTTGGAGTTTTTGGAGGAACTCCTTCGTGAACACCCAGGTTTCCCCTCCATATACGAGTACTAGTAGGACATACTGGTTACATATGCGAGCCTTCTCATTTTACAACCAGTATTAAAGATGCGAGAAGGTTCGCTTATTTAGCTTATTTGAAGATAAACATGAATAAAATAGCTGTATATTAAAAAGAACAAATTATTTAAATTTTTTAAGATTATTTAGTATCATAAACATATAATTTAAAACCTACTGATAAAATATATAGCATTACGTTACGCCGGACAAATTTATAGTCATCGAAAAGTGGAATGGGGCCATTACATAATGTATTCACAATATTTCAGGAACAATTCAGCAAAGCCGTTTGACATTAATCAAAACATGGAGTCGTGTGAATTTTTTTTAATCTTTTTTGGTTGTGGATTGGCCTGATGTTTCTTTCGGCATTAACACGATTGTAGAAAATGATATGTGTGTTAACATCGATATTCGTGAAAATGGCCAATAGTGAAGCGTGTAATGAGATCGATTTCCTCGAGGATTCTTCGCGGCGTTACCTTCGCAATTCAAAACTATCGATTTCATCATCATCAAAAGCACAATAGCCCTCTGCAGGCCAAGGCTAACTCGCTGATCCTCTACCTGATCTAACGCGATGGCCCACCACCGGTTGACTCCCATTATTTGGAGGTCCTTTTCAATGTCATCTAGCCAAAGTGTTGGTGGTCGTCCTTTTAGCCTCGTCCCCTTAATCTTGGAAAAAGTCACTTTTTTGGCAGGAAAAATATCAGCATATCTGTAAAGATGACCAAGTAACCTAATACGTGATGCTTTTATGGTTCTCACAATATCGGTTCCACCGTATTGTCATATTTTCTGTAAATTTCATTGTTGGGAAGAGTTCTCCACATGTTGTTCTCTTGAATAGATCCAAAAATCCTTCTCAAAATTTTTCTTTCGAAAATGGTTAGTTTTTTTTCCTCTGCTTTATTGAGGGTCCAGCATTCACTTCCATACAGAAGTACAGGCCTGATTAAAGTTTTATACATGCCTAACTTAGTCCGAATAGAAATAAACTTGGACTTGAATTGGTTTCTAAGATCGTAAAAACTTCTGTTAGCCATGAAGATTCTGTTATTTATTTCCAATTTCAGATCATTGCAACATGAGATCAGAGTTTAAATTGTTTTACAATTTCATTGCAACATGAGATCAGAGTTCCCAAATGCTTAAATTGTTGTACAATTTCAAAACTATCGATTTAGCATAGAAAAAAGGCCACCTGTATGTGCATTGGGAACATTTTTATTCTAAGCAATTCATAAAGACATTAATGAAAATTTCGGGTCGCGTGATGTTTTTCTCGTTTTTAATTGACAATAAATAATACATCTCTTTATGATGCTTATGCCATATCGGAAATATAATTAAACTTTTATAGCATATAAAAATTATTTAAATGATAAAATGCAATCATTTTTAGATCATGAGTTATAAAATTTATTCAAATGCGACAGAGCTGACATTTAAAAAAAATGCTGTACAACTGGTATTTTTAAAATAAAAACATTTTTATTATGCTTTTACTGCGGACAAAACAATATGGGTGTATATCAAGTTTGCACAAACATGCATATATGGTGAAGATGATTTTTTAATGGTTATGTTGTTCTACGCCTAATCCTACTGTTTTTGACTTTTTTTCCCTATTTTGAAATTACCATGCGGTCACTTATAATAGAAAATACTAGTGACCCGTCACGGCTTCCCGGGTATATATTGTAGGTTTTTTTTACACACCATCACAAGTTTTCCAAGTACCAAAACTACTCGTACAATAATTTCGTAAGTTATTTGATAAAGACTTTTTTATGTGTAGTTCTTCTTTCATGAACGTAGACCCGCACTTTATTTTAATTAACAAAAATATAATATTTATTTATTTTTTTCAAACTTTAACGTACACGTAATTTATACGTTCGGCGGACTTATTGCTTCATGAGCATTAGTTGCTTCGGACTTATTGCTACGTGACAAGGTCTTGGTAGCATTCATCTCGGTCAACCACATTGATTAAATACGAACATTTTATACAGTGGAAGACTGTAAAAATATTAATAAAAACAACAAAACAAATTAGGATATTAACAACAAACAACAAAAGAATATCACAACAGATAAAAAGCAAAACCAAACTAAATATAAAAATACAAAAAATTAAAACTAAACAAATATTATTTATAAATCTAGACATTGTCGGGAACAGCGAAAGGGAAACAAAATGGAATTATGAATGGTAGGACTAAGGGATTATGAGTGAAAGGTCGTTTTTAAACGGTCTCTGAACACATCTATAGAGGGCGTATTCCTGGTATCCGGATCCAATCGATTCCAAAGTCTTATAGCTTGGAAAGCGAAGGGCTTTTCATAAAAGGTGGTTGTATGTTTAGGTAAAAGGAGACTGAGCTGGTTTTCAGAGTGTAGCCCTAAACCGTGTGAAGATAGTAACTAAATCTGTAGCTAGGATAAGTTGGATAAGTAGGGTTGTTCAAAGTATTATAAAGAAATGTAAGAATGTGTAGATGACGCTGATTGCGGACTTTCACCCATGGGCTCTGAATTAAGAAACATAATCATATTTCCTGCAAACAAATCATAAAGGACGCACAAATTTTGTAAGTGTTGTAATCTTTTAAGGCGATACTCGGCCAGGTCTTTGTAACATTCATCTCCGTAGTCAAAGAGCGGCAGTAAGAATGTTTGACAGAGGTGAGCTTTAGTTTGAAAGTCCAGAAAAATATATCGTGACACCCTCTAAAGGTCTATAATTTTTATTATGTCCTTTCCCCCTTCTGTTCACCCTTTTTCTACACGCAGATATATCGAACCTGACGCCATTAAAATGCTCGTTTCTGCTTTTATTTACTATCAATTTTTTTTTCATTTTCCCAAACTACTAACACAAATAATAGGGTTAATTTTTATATTTGGAATATGCTTAAAAGGTCTATAATATTTATTTTATCGAGGATTATAAACTTTTTCCCACGCACTTTTTAAACTTAAAAACAGTTACCGTGATTTATCTACAAAATATATTTAAATGCTGTCATGGATTTTTGTTTAGACCCTTGTATGACCTACAATTCCCTCATACATGTGATTTATTCATATAGTTTATCTGTAACAGTTTTGCCAACGTACGAAAGGGCCCAGACCAGCGTCTTTTTCATCGACTTTGCTGACTTTATTTACTATATCTCAAAAAAATATATAATATATGTACATACTATATAGATTATGGCAATCTTGAAATTACAAGCTATCATATCGCGGATGTCAATAGTTTTGCGTGAATCCCTAAAAACAAACAAACATATCTAACATATTTATTATGTTAATAGAATTACCTCCAGATGTAGGCATTTATATAAAACCAGCTCAGACTCTCATCTCTTCATTTGAAGTTAGTTAAAACGCGTAAAATAAAAAAGAAATGAATGCGAAAAACCTTTACGCGCGGTTAAGGTAAAATTTCTTTGACGATTGTGGCAGATATTGTGTGGTCGATGGAGTAGTTATTTTGCAAAGTAACAACTACCAATAGAAAATATCTTGAATCACGACTAATTTACTACTATCCATTAAGGAGTTCCATTGTTTATCTCTAAAACTCATCGTGAAACCCTGACCTGGTCTATGGTGAACTTATTTTGCATAGCAACAACTATCAGTAGCAAATATCTTGAATCACGGTTGACTTTCTACCATCCGTTAAGGACTTTTATTGTTCATCTCAAAAACTCATCATCAGACCCTGACCTGATCGATGGTGTAGTTATTTTGCAAAGTAACAACCACCAGTAGAAAATATATTGAATCACGGTTGATTTACTACCATCGGTTAAGGAGTTCCATTGTTCATTTACAAAACTCATCCTCAGACCTGACCTGGTCGATGGTGTGGTTACTTTGTAAAGTAACAAATCCAGTAGAAAATATCTTTAATCACAGTTGATTTACTACCATCCATTAAGTAGTTACATTTCTTATTTCAGAATGACATCATCAGATCATTACCGTATTTATAAGGGAGTATACACTTTATAAAAATAAATTCACGTGTGTGTGTGTGTGTGTGTGCGTGCGTGTGAGTGTGCCTGCGCGTGCGCGTGCGACTGCGCGTGCGTGCGTGTGTGTGTGTGTGTGTGTATACTCATAAAATTCTATAGCCAGACGATGCACTAAAATACAAGAAACTGCGTAAGCAAACTATAGACTTTATAGAACTGTTTTTTCAAAAAATCCGAGTTACTCTAAGCCCCGCCTAAAGAAGCGCTAGTTCATTAATTATGTTACAACGATTATTATATTATTTAAAATAAAATCTATTTTTATATTAAATGTTCATCTTACGACCTCTTAACAATAACTTGCTAATATCAAGATCAGTTAATCCAAACTACTTTGTGAAAGATGACTGAAACTATATTCACACGCATAAATAAACGATTTCTTTTCCTTCATTAATGAACTGTTTTTAAAATTAAACTTCGTTATTCGACGTGTTGTTTCACATATTTTTCCAGAAAATTAGGAAAATTTACCGGAGTTATTATAACGGGAAAGCCCCCTTACAGCTGAATCACGCGAGATGATTTTAACACAGTAATTAAATTCGTAGGAAGCGACAAAGATGAGTGTTGTATCTGATGCGAGTGTCTGATAAGAATTTGTATGGTGATTAATATAAGGTGAATATCTTAACGTGAAGTTAAGATACAACAAATACTAGGCGTTGGTGTGTCAACCATGCAATGTTACGTTGGTCGTACTTACAAAATCTAATTTACCTGTTAATTTAGGTATTTTCTAAGGAAATTGTCCAAGATACATTTCGGTATCAATGGATTAGGATGATTAGGTGAAAAATCACTGAAAATACGTAATAATATTAAGTATTAGATAAATAAATTCCTAATAAAAAAATGGATCGTTCTATAGGCTGATATTTTGATGTCGTCGACATTTTTTCTGCATTTTTCCCTCGTATGTATTAAGTTTGATTATATTTATTTATAATGGAATTTCAATTAAGAACAAACAAATTTATGGTGGTGCGCTAGGAATATACATCAAGAAAAATATTTGCTTTAATTGAAGGCGCAAATAAACAGTTTTAAAGTCACTAACCACTGGTTTCCTCAAAAATTACAACAATTTACTTTTTGGCTTCTGTGCAGAATTTTTGACAGGCTGAAAAACTGACTTTTTGTCAAAGACGCAATATTTCTTGTCAGTAAGCCTTTGTTCTCGAAAATAAAGTAGTTGGTAAGAAAATTAAATATTGTATAAAATAAATATAATAGTTGATAAATGATAATATAATAGTTAGCTCTTGAAAATAAAGTAGTTGGCACGAAAATTAAATATTGTGTAAAATAAATATAATAGTTGATAAATGATAATATAATAGTTGGCTCTCGAAAATAAAGTAGTTGGTACGAAAATTAAATATTGTGTAAAATAAATATAATAGTTGATAAATGATAATATAATAGTTGGCTCTTGAAAATAAAGTAGTTGGTACGAAAATTAAATATTGTATAAAATAAATATAATAGTTGATAAATGATAATATATTAGTTGGCTCTCGAAAATAAAGTAGTTGGTACGAAAATTAAATATTGTATAAAATAAATATAATAGTTGATAAATGATAATATAATAGTTAGCTCTCGAAAATAAAGTAGTTGGTACGAAAATTAAATATTGTATAAAATAAATATAATAGTTGATAAATGATAATATAATAGTTAGCTCTCGAAAATAAAGTAGTTGGTACGAAAATTAAATATTGTATAAATAGATTTTGTAAGGAGCTACCCCTGCTAGAGAATAGAAGTTGTACTATATGTCAGTCTGTAAAATGGTCTAAATTTTCAAAAAGCTAGTTTTGTAAAATTAGTGTCGATTGATCTAATATTTGCCGAGTTAAGATTACAAACAAATATACATACACTTTTATAATATTATAGGTGCATAGTTTTTAAGATATCAATTGATAAATAACGAACGAATTTTTCAACGAAAATTGTTAGTACTTGTCAATAAAATTGATTGATTAGAAATTTTGAAAATAATTGAAAGAATGTATACATATCATGTGAGAAAATCAGTTAAGTCCGTCAAGAGCGTCCCATACACGATTTGAAGTTATAATATATGTATCAAAAGTTATCACTAGCATAGACTACTTGGCGTAATTATTATATAATAATATCTAATATTAAGTTGGAGGAACGTATGTATTATCATTAAAATCTCACAAATTATGTCATCTAGAATCATTGTTATTGTTTTCATAAAATGTTTGCATAAGTTTAAAAAATCCTGTTCTTTTCAAAACTTTAGGTTCAAAACTTACTTAAACGGAAGGGGGGAGGTAAATATTTTTGCATAGTTTTCTGTTTATGAAGATAAACTACGTAAAATTACGAAAAAACATATTTTTTAGACTCTGATAACTAAGCTCTTTCAAAGGTGTAACTACAACTATATAAAGAATTTAACGTTGTGGGCTACAAATATACAAAGAATCTAACGTTGTGAGCTACAAATATATAAGGAAAACAATGTTGTGGATTACAAATATATAAAGAATATAACGTTGTGAGCTACAAATTTATAAAAAAAGTAACGTTGCGAGCTATAGATATATACAGAATTTCAACGTTGTGGGCTACGAATATATAAATGATTTAACGTTGTAGGCTACAGATATATAATAAAATTCAACTTTGTGGGCTACAAATATATAAAGAATTTAACGTTGTGGGCTAGAATTATATACATAATTTTAATTTTTCCTTGCAAATATTGAATGTGCCCCCTTGAATTTCCATATAAATATTTTTGAATATTGATATATGTGCGGGTTAATATGCTTTATGACTTTGCCATATTTCCAATTAATAACCTCAAGCAGTTTCTGAGAAATGCGGCTGGGGAAACGTAAGCAATCTTATAACGGTTTCGTTTTTCCTTTTGAGGTAGAAATACTAAAATATAATTTTACGCATATCTGCAATATACTAAGTCTATGGATACAACAATCTTTATTAAGCTAAGTAATACTGGATTTTTATTAAGCTAAGTAATAATTTTTATTAAGCTAAGCATACGCGCGCATAATACCAAATTTTATTTCATGTTAATTTCCGTTCTGTAATGCAAAAAAGCTTTATAATTTTATCATTTTAGACTCATCTAAATGAAGTATTATAAGTACATGTGTCGTATGTAGACTTTAATTAATACGAAGCAAAATAAACTAATATGAACTTCCCATTTATGTAAAGCATTTGACATCCTTTTTAATGGGGTGTCATTGGATCATCATCTTTAACTGGGAAAGGTCCACAGCTGAACATAGGTTTCCCACATATATCGAGCTCATTCTACCTACATCCAACGGTTACCCGCGACCTTTATCAGATCATCCGTTACCCTAGTGAAGAGCAGTCCCACTTTGCGTCCCCCGGCACGTAGTCGTCATTCGAGAACTTTTTTTCCCCAGCGTTTTATGGTTCTGCTCGCTATGTGACCTACCCATTGCTCCTTCAACCTGCCAATCCTACGAGCTATGTCAGTGACTTTAGTTCTCCTACCGATTACGCATCATATTTTGTAGAGAATCCCCGAGTATAGTAATTTCTATAACTCGCTGAGTAAGTTGGAATCTTTTTAAGAGGTCAATAGTAAGCGGTCACGTCTCAAATCATAGCTGTCACTGGCCACATACACTTTTTGGAAAATTTCGTCTTCAAACCTTGGAGTATTTTAGATGAGAAAATATGGCAAAGCTTCCCAAATTTTTGAATTTCCCAAATTTTAGATTGACCTCTTTATCGAAGTTAGATTTACCTAATTACACAGTTTGTCCTACGTATACATAATGATCAGCAACTTCGAGAGCAGCATTACCAACAAGTACAGGTATAGGTACGATATGGACGTTAGATATGATTTCTGTCTGAAATCTATCTGTTGGGAAACACTGTAAGTGATATTTTCGCCATTGGTATTGATGCTAAATATATTTGATCCTTCTAAAACAAAATAGAGTTTCTATTCACCATTTCCTATTTTTAAACCCCTTTTGCAAAATATTACCCTTCCCTATAATATTTACCCCCATCCCTATAATATTTCAACGATGGGTTTGAGGAACGTGAAAAAAAACCATGCGTTTGATTAGAACTTGTACCAATAATTTCAGGAGATGTAGAGAAATCTAGACTTTATTTTGTGCATGTTTCTAAATTCACATAAAGTCTCTGCACTATACTTATGTTTTTTTTACTTACTTACTTTTTAATTTTATTTTTTCAGTCACAAATATTAAAAATAAACATATTTCCTCAAATTTTAGGAGAAAAATATAAATATCCAAATATACTTGTATTTTTTGGTTGCCTTATTTAAAATACTAAATGTTGCAGAAATTAATTGCGAATTTACCATACATGTCTTAAAGGACTTTTACTATATATTTATGGTTATTAATTTGCTACCCACTTAGCCTGCATCTTCTATGTTTGTTATGCAATATCCTTAGTAATCCCGTTACACCTCTGATCTAGATTCCATCAGCTCACGATATTTAATTATGTTCTAAAAACAAGAACACCCCCCTCCCCAATCACTCAGCATAAAACTGCATTCTATGGAAAATGAGCATTAATGACTGAACACAATAAACTGAACTGAACATATGCAAAGTGCACCGTCATTGTCTGTGTTCAAAAGTCGTTTGAAATGACATCACCTGTCATAATCGGTAGATTGAAATTTCTTCCATACGCCATCTTTATCACTTCACTATCTCTAGTGTATCGCTATTTTGCTTTTTTTTTCTTTTATTTTAAGTCTATTTTTCTTTTCGTATGTAATTATTCTTTTTTGTTTTTTATGTTTTAATATTTAGCGTTTACCAATAATTTATAGCTCACTATAGAACTTGTGTTTCTCACTCAATTCATCGTCATTGGTTGTAAGGGATGACTCTTATAGCAATAAGTCCGCCACTCTATACTTAGTATTTTCAGTTTGAAGTAAAGTTTCATAAATATATAAATTGACGAAAATTATGTAGTCTAAACCATTTGATTTATTTTTCCTAATGTCGGGGTATCATTATTTTTATGTCATAATAAATTTAATTTTAACGTACCCTTTGAAAAACCTTTTAACCCTTCTAATTTCACAGACCAACATTCGTAAAACATCAAAGCTAATTACGCCGTAAGTGTGCAACAATACAATAGAGCGAGTGTAGATTCAGAGCTCACGCTAACCTAAAATTATTTAGAGCGCTGCAAAAAAATTCAATACCCAGATACTATTATTTTATAGAGCAGAATATTTAATAACTCTAATAAAAACAAGCGCAATCTGGCACACAAGTGGACACAATAAGAAAGTTGAGTGTAAAAAAGTAAAAGAATAAAAATAATGATATTACCCAGGTTCTAGTTAACGAATTTAAAAAAGTATATTATGCGAAATGCTTAGCTTAGCCATTTCGAGAGAAAAGTTCCAGAAATAATGTAGGTATGTCATTTCAAAATCATTTCTAAATTCAATAATTTCAAGTTGGGATCGGTTCGAACTTTAAATATTAAATATTATTGGAGACATTTTAAATTTTTTCTTTTGTATATTTTTAGAAAACGTGAGCTGCGCTCATTAAGCTTTGGTAATTAATTGTTACCAGTCGAGAGTTGAGTTCGAGAGAATCATTTCAGATATAATATAGGTGTATCATTTCAGAATCATTATTCAATCGTCTTGAATTGGAATCGTTTCAAAATTTAAATATTAAATAGGGTTGTAGAGATTTTTAAAATTTTCTTACGTATATTTTTATAAAACGCCAGCTGGGCTCATTAAATATTAGTGTCAATTGTTAAAAGTCCTCAAATAGTTATGTGAAATATTTACAATAGTCGTTTCGAGAGAAACATTCCAGATATCTTTATCTTTGATTATATAGCGTTCGTTCTATTCCAAATATAATGTGGGTATATCATTTCGATATTCAATCGTCTCGAATTGGAATCGTTTGGAAATTTAAATATTAAATATTGCAGTAAACGTATTTAAAATTTTCTTTTGTACATTTTTACACAAGGCTGGCTGCACTCATTAAATATAAGTATTCATTGTAATAAGTCCTCCAATAATTATGCGAAATATTTACAACAGTCATTTCGAGAGAAAATTTCCTGATATAATGCGGGTATATATATTCGGAATAATTTCGATATTCAATCGTCTCGAATTGGAATCGGTTCGAAATTTAAATATTAAATATTGCAGTAAACGTTTTTAAAATTTTCTTTTGTATATTTTTACACAACGCTGGCTGCACTCATTAAATATAAGTATTCATTGTAATAAGTCCTCCAATAGTTATGCGAAATATTTACAACAGTCATTTCGAGAGAAAATTTCCAGATGTAATGCGGGTATATATATTCGGAATAATTTCGATATTCAATCGTCTCGAATTGGAATCGGTTCGAAATTTATATATTAAATATTTCAGTAAACGTATTTAAAATTTTCTTTTGTATATTTTTACACAACGCTGGCTGCACTCATTAAATATAAGTATTCATTGTAATAAGTCCTCCAATAGTTATGCGAAATATTTACAACAGTCATTTCGAGAGAAAATTTCCAGATATAATGCGGGTATATATATTCGGAATAATTTCGATATTCAATCGTCTCGAATTGGAATCGGTTCGAAATTTAAATATTAAATATTGCAGTAAACGTTTTTAAATGTTTCTTTTGTATTATTTTAAACAACACCAGCTGCGCTCATTAAATATTGGTATTATATTGTTATAAGTGCTCCAATAATTAGGTGAAGTTGAACAATCCGAGACCTTTTCTCATTTAGAGGCTAACGAACGAAAACTTCATCAAGCCAATCTTTTTTCATAGACTTATTCAATTAAAATGACTAATATCTATTGTAATAGAAACTTCTAATAATTTATTTTATTTTTTTATAGGTACATATCACTTAAACTTTTTTATAATTTTGGTCAAAGCGAAAAGAAACCGTGCTGACTTATCAAGGCGTTGAGAAACCGACTCAGGTACTAAACGAAATTTAAATAATCTAAACAAACTAAAGAATAATATTTAGACCTTTTTACTTAGGTGACTAAAACTGAAATTAATTCTGAAAACCAAGCGTTTCGATGCAACCAAGATAAACTCATCTCTGACAAAGTGCAATAGTTTAAAATACATGGAACTTAAAACTACACTTTTCCCTAGCGTAAAATGATGAAAGATTTGAATAAACTTAAACAATTTTTAAATAAGACAAGTATATTATTATTTTAAAACTTCTAGAATTTTCACGAATATCTTTATATTCGCTTAAATTTTTTCTGTTGCATTGTTGTTTAAACAAGTGGCCACCTATTATTTCAACTTGGAACCAATTGATTTTTACTGTATCCACAGCGAAGAACGAACACAGTTATGTTTATTATGTTATGTTTGAGTAGATCATGCGTTGAAAGTAAATGAGTGTACTTATGATGACAAATCATTTAATCATTCGGCGTTGCTTATATTTAGGCATTGCCTAGATAAAAAGAAAAAAGAAAATGAAGGATTACTCACGAGATCATAAATTCGACGTCAAACGAACTGGAAACAATAATTTTCCTTTAAGAACACAACAAATTACATCTTATTATTAAATCAAGATGATACCAATAAACTTTGATTTGAATATAGCTAGGATTAGTTATAAACTTCACTATTGTCGATTTGAATATAGCTAGGATTAGTTAAAAACTTCACTATTGTGAACGCGAATGGCTGCGGACCCGTCGCCGTGTTTATACTGAATGTTCTGTCTCGGCGATGTCAGAAATGGTACAAGTAGCTGCAGAACAGCTGTTTCAACATGGGTTACTGCGAAATTGCAGTAGCTGTATACTTATAGGGCAGTACAAACTTTGTGCATGGCGAATTGTTTTTGCATTTTGCTGACGGACATAATATTTGATTATATGAAGCAATCACCCATATATTGCTGATATAAACTAAAAAGAATACGAAGTTACAGAGGTTATAGTGACAAACAACTGAGTTACTTAAAAGAAAGGCATATCCGATCCGCGTATATACGATTACATTGTTATACTCAGTACCTGAATTTGTTGGAAAATTTTAATTAGTTTTCAACAAATAGTCAAGGATCTTTCTATGGTAAGGAAGTATAAAAATATACTACCATAGATCTATAAAGTTCAAGAATCCTTCAATTGACAGCTGTCACTTTGACGTTTCAAAGGAGTAATGATTATATTAGTTTTTATGGTCATGACCAACATATTTTCATAATGATGTATATTGTATCTTATAAGTTGTGGTTAATAGAATTATTATCCATGAGGAGATTTTTTTATTCGTTTTTTATTAATCACGTTATATTGAATAGACAGATTGTACTTTTGTAAATAAAATAAAAAAGTAGCTCAATATACCTAAAGTTAATAGAGAGACTATAAAGAAAGAGATAGAGAATCAAAAAAAGCACGCGCATATGAGATAGTTGTAGTAAACATAAGGCAACTGTATATTTTTTGAAATCTACTTTTATAGCATTAATGACATGTTTATTTGATATAGCATCATTGTTTTATATAATATAATTAATTTAGCGGTAATTTAAAAACAGAAATAAATCTAATTATTAGATTAAGTTAAACTAATATAATGGAAATTCGATACATTTCAATCGAAATATAAAATATATATAATTATTTCGCATTTTCTTGATTAGCCAGTATTGGTGGGATGAATTAAGGCTTGATTATAATAAAAAAGGTGATTTTTCTTTTAGGAAGTCTCCACTTTATTTTTGGAGTTCCATACTTAAAGGCGAATAACGGAACGGCGAATATGGTGGTGAGGCTTCCCTCACCGAAAAGTAAAACAATGTTTCAGATATTCCTAGAGTCTGAGAAAGAAAAAATAAAAAATTTTAATTTTTTCCCTCTCCGACTTCTTAATTTCTATACCATACAGTCATGTATATATTGATAGGGTAAGGATAAAAAAATAATTTTAATGTAATCTTTAAATAAATTTATTACTACAATAATAATTATCTAGTTAGTAAACTATTATCGCGCTCGGTAACTACATGTTGTTTAGGTCCCAAGTGTGATTGCAAGTGAGCAAGAGTGAGTAAGCAATCTGAAAACGGGAAATCGTGTGAGGACAGAAATTATTGCCAATTGTTGTTCGCAAACCTATTCTGACATGTGAGTGATACTCGAGTATCAGTGTACACACTCATCTGTCACAGTTCTTTTTCTCAGAAACCGCTTCACGTGGAGATTTGAAATCTTAAGTGCTAACACTCAGGAATTATTTAAGGGTAGTGAGGACCAATTATGTAGTCGGAAAAAAATTTGTACTACTCCGTATATATTGTCATAATTTAAAAGAGCTACTTATAAAGGTCTCAAAAATATTTTTTTAGTAATTTTAGGTAGTATATTTTCAGGGATATACTGGAAAATATGCAAATAAATATGGTGACCCTCATTTTTTTCGAAAACTACTAAATCTAAAATTAAAAAACAGAGTTTTTAAAAGCCTACACAAAATTGTTAGAAAACTAAAATGATGATTAAGGATGTCTTTGAGATATTCACGATAATGTAAACGTCTCCCTACTTAGTATTCACCATAATCTCCCTACTTAATATTCACCATAATCCCCTTACTTAATATTCACCATAATCCCCCTACTTAATATTTACCATAATCTCCCTACTTAATATTCACCATAATCTCACTATTTAATAATTTTAGGTATTATTAAATACATATTGTACTAAGAAGTACAATATATATTTAATAAGTCCATATTAGTGAAAACTTACATTGAATAAACTAAATTATTTGAAATGTGGTATGGAACCTTCAAGGAGCCAAATTTATACTTAGCCAGTTCAGTTTTTGGAATGTTTAAATGCAACGATTTTTTAATCAAGTTCTGTTTTGATGCAATCTCACACGTTAATTGGTTTTCTCACTATTTTAAATATTTTTCCATCTATTAATTCTTATTTCCCACATATGATACTTGTCATAATTTTCAATGGATGTAAAATGAATTCCATATTAGATTGTAAGATTGTTGTCAAGAAGGTGTCAACTGATTTATTACAATCCTGAAAGAGGTTTAAGTAAGAGAATATAATGAGTAATATGGACTTCGCCAAATTTAAATTAATGAAGTTATTATTTTACAGGAATTAATTTAAAAGTATAGACTTAATATATTACAAATATTAAGTCTAAGTTTAAAAGTTGTTACAAATACTTAAAATTGTATATAAAATTGTGATAACTAACAGTATATAGTTTATATATATAGTATATAGGTTTACGCTTTATAGTATATAGTATATAGGTTTACGTTATACTATTATAGCGTAAAATTAAACGCATGCACTGTACCATGGTGATTTCCGGGATTTCAATGCAAAGCAATGCATGAAATGTTTGAAGTACTGTAATTAGGATAAAAATTAAATTTTATAAATAAAATGCATTAAGAAATAAGTTACATTTTATGTACTTTTAAAATTACTGAACTCATAGCAGTATAAGTGTTGACCATGTATAACCTATTTCTAGTATAAACAATTCACAAATGGTTGAAACTTTTTCAGTTGCCATAAACATTATGGCAAAAATTAATATGTCAATGATAAACTCATTTCAATTTATAATATTCTGAGTACAGAATCTATAGTGCCTTGATTCTAGTTCCACTAGGCAGGCATTTATATATTAGCAACATATGTGTATACACACATATATATGTATATATATATATATATATATATATATATCCAGGTATATATGCACGATGTCCGGGAATAAGTGTTGGAGAAAGAAAGACGTTATTCGTTGACTGAAAAATAGTTGATTGTCATTAAAATAACATTTAAAATGACTTTTTTTTCAGAAAATTGAAAAAAATATTCATAATTATACGCCACTCAGGGGAATGACCAGGAAAAACAATGAAGACATCTACCTGCCCGGGTAAGCAGCGCGCTCCAAGCAAGTATTGGGTGTGTTAAAAATAGTTATGTGTAATATTTTTTTTGCGCTCGATTAGAAAAAGGGTGTGTTTTACATCTTATTTCAGCGACAATTTATTCCTTTATAGCCAACGAGTAATGTCTTTCTTTGTCCGACACTTATTCCTGGACATCGTATATAAATATATATATATATATATATATATATATATATATATATATATATATATATATATATATATATATACATATACATATGCATATATAAGAATATAATACACCTAAATATTGCTAATATAAAAATAAACTTGCTTAGTTCAAGTATAACTGAAAATCGGGTCTCATATCATTTAAGTAAAATTCGATTTACCAATTCACCAAAAAATTATATTTAAATCTTGTATGTATTTCAATAAAGGAATTCATATAAATATTAATTCTTTGACAGTCGTAAAACAAATAATTTGGTAAAATTTGGAAGGCTGTCAACAATTTTCCTTAAATTTTTAAATTATTTCACACAAAAAGGTTTGTTTTTTTTTAGTTTCTTTTCATTATTATTTTTAGAGTCAAGGATGTAGAATAAGTGTACTTTATACTTTCTAATCTATTTTGTGTTTCGTATCAAAATTGACCAAATTAGATTATCAATATTTAATTTGATCAAAAAGAATATTTTTATAAAATAAAGAAACAAATGTCCTGAGAATATTATAAAAATATAGCTCCTAGGAAATGTTATTGAATAGATGTTAACAAATTAACAAATTTACTAAGTAACAAAACATTAGAAAAGTATTGTTAGCTCCATCTCTGTTCTATCTGTATCTAATTCCCACACCCTTAGTTAGACAAAGATGAAGATACTGAAGTGTCGAAAATTAGAGCCATAGTTTTTAGTTTTTTAAACAAACAAAATTTCGGACTAACAGACACATATTTAGTGATACACCATAAAATCTATGTTCAAAAATAACTGACCATATGGAACACTAATTGTGCAAGTACAATTTTCACTTGGCCAGTTTTCTATCTGCAGAAGTCCACTAAACTAATACTTTCTTACATGTTCAAATTATAAAAATTATTAGCGTTCGTTAGACGCCCCATTCGAGGAGTATTTTTGAGAAAAAATTAACCCCCCAAAATTGATATTAAGCAAGAAGTTTTTTTATTTCTAAAAAAATAGTTTTGGATCCGAGTGCACAATTGATCAGAAAAAATTTCGAGTTACTTCGTGTTAAAATGTTTAGATTCTAGAAAGCAGTAACATTGAATTGGGCAGACAGACTGTCACTGCAATAAGACAATAAATATCCCATTCTTACATAAGATGGCATGATACATTGAAAAAACATGTTAAGTACATGCGAGATTTGCGTTACGAAGATTGTATAACAAATACAAAATTATACACATTTATTGGGGTAAAGCACCTCTGTTAAATATTTCTCTTCTTTCTCCTGGCTATGGTCTCATATCTCATTTGGGGTCAGCCCTCCTCGTACATTTTCACCACAGCAGTCTATCTTGTATTGTCATTGAGATCAAATTCATAATTTTAAGATCTTTATCTATAGTGCTCTTCCAGGAGGCAGCAGGTCTACCTCGGCCTCTCTTTCCTTCTTCTATTTCCAACACTGCCTTGGTATTAAAGTATTTATAATTATTAATATCATTTTTCGCTGCACAAAACACGTCTTTTTAAATTTCTTAATTTCTTTATAATGCTTATGGAAATAATTTTGTAATGGAGTGCTTACTGATTTTATTAGATTTTTTACGTATATATCTACATGGTTAAAACATGGAAGGACACGTAAACACATACAGCAAAATGTTCTAGTGAAGACCCGCTACCTAGTGAAGAATATGCCACTATGAAATTATAAGGATTTCGTTTTTGACATTTGCCTACAGAACCCTTTTAACAATTAAAAAGAAAAAGTGTTCTTTAAAGCAAATAGACATTACTCGTTATTATTTTATCCAGTAAAGTTGTTTGGATCAGGAGTTAGTCAGATCGGTACTCAGATTGAATATGAAGGCTTCTTCTTCAAAATGGCGATAGGTAAATATACCTACAGTGATAACTATATGTTGCACTGAATAAACATAGAAGTTTCTCTCAGTACCACTTTATTTACTTGCATAGAACAGGTGTTCCAATACTACCATAAAAATGTTTAAATATTTTGTCATATTTAACATTTCTAAGTGTCATGTGTTCCTTAAAAAGAGTGGGTTGTAGTCATTGCGTTGTTATTTATCTATATTTTTCAGTTTAATATCTATAATCATATCAGCCATCTGTATGCTTTTGTTTGTTTTTATATATATAAGTTCTAGATGCTCGCAAATGCAATTACCACCTAACGACACAGAAAGCAGTCTAACCTGAAGAACCCTGATGATATTTGCAACTATCATTTGAATTTATTCAAATTTATTAATTTATAATATTTTTTTAATAATAGTTTATTAAAAAAATTAATAAATTTAAAAATTATTTTTTTCTTTAATAATACTATCTTCGAGCAATAGATAGTGGGATATTATGCCATCTATAGGTAAGAATAATAATTACACATAGTACTGCGACTAGGGGGGCAGAAGGTCAAAGAAAGGTTAATAATGTACCTTTTTCAAATTATGAGAGTATTTGAAATTGTGACAATTTATATGGGTCGTATGCATGGTAGCCATTCTCTATTGTGGTTATAATAATATACCAGCTTTAAGGATATCATTTGTGGGTATCTTCTTTATCTCAAGAGAGATTGATACAATGGTTCTTTGCATTGAAACATTGTCTATGGTGATATATATGGAGGTTATTGGAGATTTGTTCAGTATTTTAACAAATTTTTTCATTTATATGGTAGGATTATTATTTATAAAGTCAATTCTATCTATGTTATAGTACTTATTTTCACCTTAACTCTGACAATAACACTGTGGACTCCAAAGAAACGTATAGTACTCACCGTACCATTTGGATCTTTATATTCTTGTTGTGAGTACCAAGTTTCCCTTAAAAAGTCACATCTTTGAGACTAATGTAAATTTTTATACACCTGGACAGTGCCATTGGCCACTTTTTGTTGAAATGCATTCCCTGACTCTGTCGTATTAGTACCCTGGACTGGTTTTACAAAACATTGCAATAAAGCAATTCGATTCTCGCCATTTTGGTGCTGATAGTTAGCATCCAGAGTAGTGAGCATCCACGCAACTAATGGTAGAGGTGAGGTAAGGTAACAAAATAAATAGATAAAAACTTAAATAGATTTAAGTTTTCATAGATTAATTTATAAAATTAACTTAATAATTAATTTCAATCATTAATGAGCTCAAATTTTCCTGTATCAAAAAATTCCTTATATTAATACCAATTATACATAGCGAATAATTTTTTGTTGTTTTGTTCAGAGAGATATCTACATATTTTGTGTTAACTTGTTTTACTAATATATCAAAATGGCTTTAAAAATTATCTGATACATTATACAAAAAGAGGTAGTTTTGATTACCTAAATGAGGAAAGAATGTTCTCGTCTTATATATAAGATCCTTAAGTACTTTTGCAGTTAATACCGCTGGAATGTTTAATTCCATTGGAGGTTTACCATTATTATTTTTACATGCTTCACAGAATAATGACTACAAATAAACTTACGAAAATTATAGTTAAACCATCTCTGTTTTTGAACAACGCATGCTATACCATTTCTGTGATTCAACATCTTATGGTACAGATTCTCATGCAACTAACCAATCATCCCACTTAATTTTCTTTCAGTTCACTCGAATGATAAATTCTCTAATATATCCGACATATTGTTGAGATGTCGCATTTGTGTTAGTGTCCGATATAGCCCAAAATAAGTGTCACCAAATTCATCTCACAGCAATGGTGATTGTATTTCTTCTAATGTTTTTAATTTGACTTTAGAATATCGACACCGAGAGGCAATTGGGATGTTTTTCTTTTAATATAAATAAAAGTTGTAAGCAGGCAAACTTTTTTTTATTTCATTTATATTTTACCAAGACTAACAAAATAATAGAAAAATCTAGCCATTATGGGATGCATGGCAGATGTGAATCCTCCAAATTTTATAAATATTCACCAGATCCAGATCCAGAAATAAATAAATATAAAAAAATACTTTGAACCATGCAATCTGTATAGTGCCATCTACTGAAATATTATGTACTATAACATTCTGATAAACCATAGTGCAAATATAAGTTTGAATCATGCATCATTATAGCGCCATCTATCGAAATATAATATGCATTATAACATTCTGGTGAACTGTAACACTGATTTAAGTCAGTTAATTATTTAATAATTTTATAAAATTTAAAATAAAAATATTGCCAAAAATATTTTATATTTAAAAATAATTTTATTTATAAAGATAAGTTTAGCAATGTATACCCAAATTTTAATCATAACAATGGCTCGTTGGTCAAGGTGTTAAATTTTACTTGGGGTGTTTGAAGTCCTGAGTTTGAATTCCGGACGAGCTCAACTATGTTTATGTAACACTTTTCTCATTTTAAAACAATTTAACTCAATACACTGATATAAATGAGCTGGCCGAATTAAGTTGAAAAGAGCTGATTAGACACAAAGCTGACCAAATGGCAAACAAGATGTGAAGCTGGCCGAATTAAGTTGGAAAACGCTGACCATACCCGAATCTTGTCAAAGGCAAAGTGCGTCTTGCCATCAGAACATTTTAATTCAATGCAAATGCATCTTTAAATGTTTTACTTCAAAATATCGAGAGTGCCAATAGGAAACAATGTTATACTACTGTGTATTGATTCAATGAATTGCTATATAATACTTTGATACAAAGAATAATTTTTGACATCTCTAATTAAATGTCAAATTTAGTTCCTGAGACGTTCATAAAGGCGCTTCAAATAAGCACAAAAATAGCTGTCATCTTATATAGTATAGCCAGCCCGGCGTACTAATATAATAGAGGTCAGCGAGTGTATCTCCTTGATATACAAATAATCCAGAAATTATCAAAATTTTAACACTAAATTCACATTTGATACATTTGAAGATATATGTATTACAATATAATGAACACAGCATGTGCTAACTTTTACGATATGGCAGAAAATAGTAAATCTAATTTTATTTTGCAAATCATATTACATGGTAAAGCATGGCCGGTGGAAATTTGTTTGAATTTCAAGCAGAAGTTAACGATCAATTCTTTTTCGAACACATCTTCTAATACTTAAGTCGGTTAATTATGTACAAATATATAACATTTATTATGCACATTTATCTTGAGTTTCAGATAGGTGTCCAATAGCTTTCATTTGTTTACATTAAATCTAAAAAATTTTAACTAAATCTAAAAAAGTTGAAGTAAAACAAATTACAACCCAAGCAAAAACAAATTAGTTTTATGCTAACAGTTGATACAATCAAATTTTTATTACCAAACTATATTTTATACTTTTGGATTTGTTACTTTAGATTTTGTTTGTCCCTCAAAATTAAAACTCAGAGTTTTTACCTGACATTGACATCTGATATATTAATATTTATATCCACAGATATATCACATTATGACAACCGGAAAAATAATTGAAATGTCGTTTATAAAATAATCTTTATTTTCTTGCCCAATAGACATAATACATTCTGCTTATTTATAGAACTTACCCAACTTCCAAAGCATTTTCTCATAATGAATGCTTCAAAGTTTCGTCTTAGAGAAAGTCTTTATATCTTAAATACTCTTCCGCTTCCTTCATATTGTCAAACTTATTTTTGTCTATATTCATTCTTCCAGTAATTGGAATACATTCATAACCAGGGATATATATTAAATTGACACATTATATCCTTAAAAATGAAAGGAAAGTACAATTCCAGCTAGTACTTACAAAAATACAACACATTCAAATATTGAAGAATCATCAAGCATCAAGAAAGAGCAAGAAGCATCAAGTGAAAAAATCATTTATAAAAAAGAGGTAGTTGCCATTGTACGCATTACTAACTTTATATTTATAGGTTGACAATGCTATTGAATTCTATAGCATTACTGTAAGACAAATCAGATTAGCCCATTCCCCATAGATAATGATGGATATCATTCTAATCCACAAACAAACAACAGAATTCAGTTTCATCTTATCACACTTTCTGGCACAGTGCAAGTGTCACTAAAATAATGCTATTTCACTCATGGCTTCTAGACAATTCAAAATAACTCAAAAATAAAAATAAAAAAAAATTAAATTAAATATTATTTATATAATATTTACAAGTGAAATGTTGTTTCTAGACTTTTTCTGGCAGTAGCCATATAATTAATACACTTTCATACCACAGAAAGGTATTTTGATACAATATTTTAGAAGACAAAAAACAATCACATATAAGTCAAAATACACAGTTAAGTAAACATGTGACAGTTTACTCATCTTATTGGGACAACTTTTAGAGTACTAATGACATGCCTAATGCCAAAATATAACATCATTGTTTATGTCCGTATATCACATTATCCTTATATGTTTATGTTTCCAAAATTAAATCCACGTGGCAACTTCGTTTACTCAGATGTCAGTGAAAGTAAAAAAACAAGACTATGTATAATCATATTAGTGTATACATATATATATATATACAATAAATATGTATACACTAATATGATTAACTATCTTATAACCCTCAGTGAGGTACTCACTGGCCCTCTTTACAGAAACATGAATATACAAAAAGCGTAGTATATTCGTTCTTCTGCAAGGAGAGCTTGCGAGTTGATGGAAAAAAGTCTGAAAGACATCTTGTCAAACTTTGAGAGCATGAGACACATATAGGCTTCTTTTAAGAAGTTCTCTGTACTATAAACAGTAATACAAATAAGTTTTTTTACTCCATAGCGAGGGTCATGAAAGTAGGCCGTGCCACATTGAACGGTAGCGCTTTATAACTAGTTATAAAGAGATAAGTTTTGTACCCTTGTGTATTGGTATTAACAATATTAAAACACGAAGGGACCTGGATTCAAGCCACTCGACGGAAATTTGTATTAAGTTAAATAATTCTTTTAAAATAAAACAAGATATTGACTATTTTGATAGCAATTTTATTAACACTAAACTAATAATTATATTTTCATTATATAATACATTTTCAGATAAATATCACAATTAAAACACACAAGTATAAAATTGGATATTCATAAATCTATACAAAAAACATTAAACTTACGGAAATATTATGCTCTTTACACTAATTATTGTTCAGGAATTTGTGGTTACTAAGTATTTGCAACCAGGCTTGGCTGCCGTTCGTTTAAGTTATATCTTACATTTTCTAAAATTATCGATGTAGGACAAATGAAAGGCCACACAATAGCCCTCTCAAAATTTCAGGAAAATGTCACATGTTTTATCAACAAAATGAAAAAAAGAAATTTTAGTACAAGAAAAATTTTGGACAGAAATTAAAGAAACCATTTCAATTAACATTTTTGTGCACACTGCCACTAGGAATACAAATATTATGTCATCGTGTTACATAGACACAAAGGTTTCCTATGCTATTAATGTTACAAGTCAAAAACTTGTATTTTTCATTTTCAAAATTCTTATTTGCCTTATATTCTAGAATAATTTTATACTGTATTGTTTACCTGACTTGTTATGTGAAGAAAGTTGATATACAAAGGTGTTTAACAGTTGTATGACAACTGGTATTTGTTTGTACCAATAGGGACCATTCAAAATGCTATCATTAATGAATTAATAATAAATTAGTAAACTTTTGGTTACCCTATTGTCATATTTTCATGTGAAATACCCAATTATTATTTATAATGCCAAATATGGTACACTGTATTGTATAAAAGCATTTTAATAATTCATAAAAACAATACAGTCTTTAGTTTTTCAAAAACTAAATCTTATATTCACTCTTAACTTAACCTCTTTACATTCAACATTTACTATTTTCGATCAATAAAATACTACATTGATATTAACAAAAATGTAACCAAAAGTTATTATTTCTATCGTTTTCAAGCAATGTTTCTTGCATGGTCCTTATGACACCTGATTTCAATGAATCATATTAATATATGAAATGCCAAAACATTCTTCTGAAATAAAATGTCGGCTCGAAGATCCTATTTAGGATGTAAACAGAATGATTTACCAAAACATTATTCAATGTTATATTAAATTAAAGTACTAAAATAAGATTTAAGGTATTTCAAAAGTTGCCAGTTAATAATATAAAAATAAATTCGACGTAGCATTCTAGTATTATTATGTTTTTAAACCTACCTTCTTTTGATAGTCTTTCCTTTTTAATGTTGTGATCAGGTTTATTTTTTTAAAAGACATAATGTCAATTAAAAAACAATAACATCAAAGACCAAAAATATTTCTTTACAGGAGAGGGAAACTATTAAAAAATTAATTAAAAAGGTATCATTCTAAAAGTTTTAATCGCTAATACCTTGAAATTCTCATTTAATCGCAAATACCTCGAAATTTTATGAAGAACATTTCTAAAGCTTTATTTTTGATATTATTTTTATTACGTGCAACTGATACAGCATTACGTGCAACTGATACAGTATTACGTGCAACTGATACAGTATTACGTGCAACTGAAACAAGTATTAACACTTATGTATAATTTAGGACCGGAATGGTTTTTAATTTACAATGTATTTAATTTATAACTTGTTTTATTGGCTTAATTTTTATAGCGGTCTTGAACGGACTCAAAATTTATTGAGATATAAATTTAATTTTTCAAAATTAGAATTTATTCCAAATTGGAATAATTAATTTACTTTCTTATGTATATAATTTAATATAATTCACAAAATTATGGTTATCAAATTTGACGATTGTATTTAGTATGACATAAAGCAAAAGTTTAAAAAGTAAAATATTTTTTCTTTTTCAATTTTATTCTATTTTCAGTCAAATATTTCATTATTAGAGTACAGCACAACAGGCGCATCTAATATATGAAATGCCAAAAAAAGAAGAGATAAATTCTGTTTCAAAACTGAAAATGAAAACACTGGGAAAACCCTACATTTTTTCAACAAGATGTTGTTTAATCATCACCTCATTTTATTTTCGTAAATATAAAAACTAACATTTGAATATTTTGTTAAACGATGTAAAATAAATGATCAAAACTAGCTATGTCGACAATCATTGAACTTAAACATTTACAGTAATAAGTTCATACTTTTCCATTTCAATAAGTTTAAAATTTATCCTAATTTACAAAATTAGCCAAAAAAATTCTGTACATTGTTTTATAACCACTATGGCAAGTGGATTATAAACATCAACATTCATCGATAGTTCTTTAAATTCATATTGGCCAAGAAGCGAATTGAAATTCAAATGCAAACAACTTTAAATATTGCTGGATATTTGTAACATCTGACAAATTAAATCAGACTTTTAAGAGAAAACCATTAAAATTATTTATCGTTTCGTTGTTAGTCTGATCATCAAATGATATTTTGTTCAGTACACATTTCATGCATTTAATGTGCTTAGTTCACATTTCATGCATTTAAATTTATAAGAAATAAAATGGTAGGTATTTTGTTTAAAAAGAAAAAAATTATTTAAAAAAAAATTTATTTTAATTTCCAATCATTCAAGTATTAAACAGACATTTTAATCTCTTATAGGGGCTTAGAGTTCAGAAATCCACCCCCCTTTCAAGTAAAAATAATGCCCGTAACCCCAGCCCCATCCCCCTATGTAAGATTCTCATATAGGACCCTTGTAGTTACACAGTGTCATATACCCTTGTAGTTACACAGTGTAATCATAAATGTTAGTAAAGGTTATAAAACTAAAGTATTTTCATTATTTATCTTACATAGATAGCATTCTACTTCTGTAAATACCCACCAGTGTTAACTTGAATAAAGCAACATTTATTTGTATCATCTCAAGATGTTATAAATAAATGTTGCTTAAAAATAAGTTAATTTAAAAAAAAATCTACAAAATTAACAAAAAATTAAAAACCTTTTACGTAAGCATCAGCTACACACTTAAAATTCAAAAAGTCAAAAGGTTGAATATTATACTTGAATGGCTTCTTATCAGTTAACTTCTAGGAATTTTCAATTTATAGGGTAAACATTAGATATAATCATTATAAACGTAGGTATAATCATTATTAATAAAAAATTATTAAAAGAAAATTTTCAAACCCTAATTAATGTGCTAAAAGCAACTATTAGGAATAGGGAGGCATACTATTTGATCTGTCTGATAAAAAATCAAACCCCATAACACCGAGTACACCAGGTACGTACCCGGTTTGCTCGGTTTTACTGGATAAAGAATTAGCGTGGGGATAGCTGCTCCTTTGTGATTTGTTGCTAAGAGATAGGTCAAATGTAGAAAATTTTAAGGAAATTGGAAACCCATAAGGAACATATATTATTATACAGTTTTACAACAATTTCTAATGACAGTGATAAATATAGTCACAATTATGTATATCTTTCTTTATTTAAATAACTTGAATACAATTTTTACAGTAATGACTTATATGAACTTTTGGTGTGAAGAACATAACACCATTGCTGCTAGGCACAAAGAAAATAGAATGAAAGTGAATTACCAATATAGATATAGTGAAAATATATATGATATAGTGAATTACCCATATGTTCCAAAAAAACCCTCCCGTATTCTTTAACAGGTTTTCTAATGGAAACTTTAAGGGAAAAGAAGGGGTGTACTCCCAAAGCAGATCTGGCTGCTGACTGTGCTGGCAAAATTAAAGAGTACTGACAAAATTTGTGATGCTCAAGATCAAACGACAGTGCAAAGCTCCTAGGACAACTTTGCCCTATCAAAGAAACTCAATAAATAAAGAAGAAATTACATTTTAGGTCCCTTAAATTTATGAATATCGCCGACATTGTTGTACATTCCCTATTTTATAGTTGTGATATTCCCTATTTTTTGCTGCTGACATAAGTCTGATAAACAATACAGTGTACACTTAACAAATTAATACTAAATTGAAGTAAATAATAGAAGATTTCAATATTAAATATTGAAAATAATAAAAATTGATCTAGACACATTTGTTCGAAATAGTTTTCACATAAATATTCAAATCCAACTGTTCACATAAAAAATTATCCATTTAACATAATTTATTTAGTGTGACACGTGGTTATAATAAAAGAGACGTGACGTGTGAAAAATATTTAAAAATTTCCACATAAAGCTAAACTTGCAATTGTCTTTGGTGACAAAGTGCTTTAACAATAATTGCTAAAAAGTGAAATAAACAATTATCAAAATGATAAGGCCTGTTTTACAAACTCCTACAATCACATTATGGCAAGTATTTAATTAAATTATACACAAGCGTTTTTCGTTATGTATCTACCTACACTTAACATGGATAGATTCCATAATGATGAGCCAACATAATAGTCTACATCATACCTTTCCTACTTAGTCCTATTTTGTTCATTTCTGAGCCTAACTTTTTTAGCGGTATCGTATTATAAACATATTCACAGAATTACATTTTAATAAATATTGTGAGTGATTAATAAATGCAATAATTTTTGTTATAATTGGAAAAGAGCCAAACAAACTTTTTAAATCTCTTACATAAATCATAAGTCATAAAATCGTAATTTGATATAACTAGTTTGCTGAACTATCGTACATACTACCATGCGGAAAGAACTAATGATATCAAAATGAAAAAGATAAAAGTGGTCTTCAAAAGCGTTGTTTTGCCAATTACCTCATATTTTTTTAGGTGTCATTTAGTATGAATTTAAAACCAATAGCATGCGGTCTTCTGTAACCATTTCATTGATTTATTGAAATAAATAACAAAATGCCCCCAGTCTTACAAGAAAATGTTTTAATTACACAGCTAAAATTTAGGAACAACATTTTATTTGTAATGCAAATAATAATCCATTTAAATTTTTTATGATTCCTTTTTTATTAAAAATGATTTATTTTGAATTGTACCAAAAACAAAAGTGAGATAGAAAATATGATGGGACCAAAACTGATTTTGCTTAGTTAAATAAGAATTTTGAATAAAATCACATTTGCGCTTATGGCAACTCTTATCTACATATGTTGACTTTCTTTGACACTTTATCTCTTTTTAACACAAAACAGTGATATTCTATGTTTGAATGAAAGTTCTATATTTGAAGGAAAGACATTCTATATTTAAATGTTAGTTAAAAATTTCATACTGTGTGTGTGAACCTTGCCTGGAGTTACTTTCCTGTTTGTTTTATGACTGTATTAATACAATACTAGCGTGACCCGTGCGAAGTCTTCGCATTATTTATTCTATTTTAATAAAATTGACATATAGAGGCGCAAGTATCAAGAGCATTGAGCTAAAGCGCCACTTTATTTATACGTGAGTGGATTTGAAATTAAACAAAAATTTTACCGACCGTCAATCATATTGACGTTGAGCTGTTAGATGGCAGCATTGCTGTTTTGTGTATATAATTTTAATAATTAATTAATTTGCAAAAACAATAGCAATAATAAATTTTTTAGTTGTGGATGCCGGTAGAGCAAGCAATTATCTATAAAATGATATATAATTTATGTGGATTAGTTGTGAGGTTTTTTCTAAAAAGGGAGTGTAACATCTTAACCTTAGCGTATTAATATATATGATGATGATGATGATGATGATGATATATATGATTATTGAAACGAACAAGGTTATAAAGGAGTCAAATCAAGTATATTTTCTTGATATACGTAAATGTATGGCTTCAAATAATTTATTTGAATGTTAAAATAAATATTTTTATAAATGAGTGGTAACATTTTTAATCTAGTTTACATTGACTACATCTGTCATTTCAATAGAAGTTAGACCGCTTTTAAATATCTTATTCCAATGTTCATTTATTTTTTTGCTACTTGTAACACTGAAAAAATTTATATTAATGCCATAACAAGCTACCTTGATTTATATTTTATAATCATATTTATTTATTAGCTGCACAATTGGGTATTTGACAAATTTTTTTTTATTTCATTAATCATAATTTCAAGATACAAGTTGATGAAGAGTGAAACAATTTTATAATAATCTTAAAAATTGACTGAGTTATAAAAGTTTAAATTTAACCTTTAAACAAGGACGGCAATACTGTGTTGTGAGGTCATTTTTAATATTGCACATTATATTCTACAAGAGGAAAAGAGACACGGATATACCCAACTCTATCCATATCTTCAAATTTAGAAGCCTATAACTGGCTTATTTTTCAATCAATTTTTGAATTTTTTTCAAGACTGCTTTTTAATTAACTTCAACTTATATTTCACAATATTGTATGAAAAATATCAAAATTTAGAACGAGGCAAGTACCGTATTGACAGCTGTCAACAATTTAATGTATATCTCTACATAGTAGTTTTCAAGATGGCCTTTAAAAATTAAAATATATAAAAAACACAATTACCTCCAATTTTTGAAAATATATATTCTGAGAAAAAATTAATTTTTACTTTCTGTATGTATTGTGTTCTATGGCTTCCAAATACTGTTAGTTCTTTCCATGTTTGTCTGCTGTTCAATTGTAATTGTATAAAAGGGTATAGACCCTTTAACGGATTAATTTTAGAAAACAGTTTATGAACAGATTAACGAGAAAAAGGGAAAGGTCTTTTATATTCCTATAATTTTTATTATCGTCCAGTTACATTACATTTAACCTAATCAAGGACTGTTTAAGGTTAAAGATTTTAATTATGCATATATATATATATATATATATATATATATATATATATATATTGGTATTTTGTTATTAACATGCAAAAATAAATACATGTCATTTAAGGTAATGATAACATTGAATGTTCTTCGCAAAGTATGTCCGTAACTTTATCTCCGTCTTTCTTCACATTAAGGTTCGTGGCTCAATTTTGCCTTTAAATACTTTAATAATATCTCTCCTATAATGGCTTGGGCGAACCAAAGAGTGCAGAATACATTTGAAGCAGCTCAATAGTCTCTGGTACAAGTATATAAATAAATCATTTTACAGAAAACAAACTTATCACTATTTATAATTGAATCTCTTCATATAACATAACTTTAGAATTGTCTTGCCTATACATTGAAGAAATATACAAAATAATGATTTAGAGAGATTTAATAAAAGTAATAGAGTAAACACTTAATTTATTATGCATTTACATATATATGTTTATGAACGTATACAACTATGCAGGTGTTATGTTTGAATGTAAAACATTATCCCACTTAACAACCTATTACCGCAGGACCGCTCAAAAATTGTATTAATAACTAGTGGTGTCTGGTTAATTATTTGTCCGAAATACCTAGAAAATCTTTGAAAATGCTCTCCGTTTTACCCTAATTTTCCTTTACTTACTACGCCCCTTAAATTTGCCTTTTCTTCTAAATGACCACAACCCTTTTGTTGTTTTAACGTAATAGTCATTCTCAAAACGTGAAATTTATTCAAAACTAGTGTACTGTAGTAAAATTTATCAAAATAAATTTCACTACACAATTTTACAAAACTTGTACTTAAGTTTTGCATTGTTGATTTTTGGTATAGACCATAACTTATAAACAAATAAAATCATAATATAATAATAAATAAACATATATCCTAATATCTAAATGGAAGTTTGCAAAACAGGCCTCGAAAATGCTTAAAACTACTTATGACACAAAATGAGTATAGGTATAATAAAATGAAATTAAAAAATACGTCCACTTATAAGTATAATATGTGACATAACAAAAATATTTTTCCTAACAATACTTTGGTAGTTTGTGACGTGTCATACCTATCTTATTACTACATTTATTAAAATAGCGTAATAGCATTGATGTGCAATCTATGTATGTAGAATGACATAAGACTCGATACGTAACAATTTTCTAAAGAATTAATTTTCCAATAACGTAAAAAATTGGGATTTAAATTGCGACCTCAACCCTATTAAACTAAAGGAGTTGTTAAATATTAAGAAGATAATTATTTTCATATGTGTTCATATTGATCTTTGAGATTTTAAGCATGTCTCTTATATACTAATCCTTTAAACAAAAGTTAGGTTATGTATAAATTAGAATATCTCTCTAAAAATTATCAGAAAACATACGATAAATCACTTCAATTTCTTGTTCCTACAATACTTTCTTGTCACATATAATATCATTTGCGAAGTGAACAAGTTACATAACATAGTTTGCACACCAACATATCAAATAACTGGTTCTCAGAAAAATTCCGCTGGGTTGCTCTCGAATATTCCAGTGTTCACACTTCAAATTGTAAAAATAATGTGAAATGTGAAACATACTCAATCGGAAACATTGCTCGAATCACCTCAAGATGTTTGTAAATCTTGCATTAGGATGTTGCGAAGAGGAAACTTTCAAGAACCACTGCTTTATAGCATAATAGTAGAAAATATTTATACATTATTTTCATTTGGTTACATAGAGGCCACTTAAGGATTACGTCACTAGAGTATTAGCTTGAAAACGTTAGATAATTTGCGTAATGATACAAGATAGCGTAACAAATCGTTAAATGTAAAAGGAGATTAACCTTCAAAATGATCATTAGCGATATGACAAACCGTGACAATAAGTGAGAATAGATTTGACGTAATTTTTGATTTGACGAATGAGATGAATGACATAATTTATAGATGACCTCACTTTTGTTTCTTATTACTGGTATAAAACTTTAAAAGCGATAGGTTTAGATTTTTTTATTGTCAAACGGCTCAAGAAGCCTTAAAGATGAATCCTGGTGGTATATCCAGCAGATGAATTTTGTAAAAACTTTTGGCCTCATCCAAATTTGGCATTAAAATCTTCTCTGATTAAAATACAGAATATATATAGTAAATTATACAGAATATATATATAGTAAAGCTGGCTACCTCTTTTCACCGAACCCTGTAGGGTTTTAGTGAAAAGAGACTGACCAAAAATAACTAATTTTGATCCAACAATTATCTTTACATTTAACAGCTGTTTTTGGAACTCACAGTCCAAAAACTACATAACTGGAGAAAGGATTACCACTTCTGTCTTCTTTGGAATTACTTTTCAAACTTTCCTATTACAGAAACACACAACATTCATACATGGAACTATTATCTGTTTTAAAATATGATAATTTTATAAAAAATAGAGAATTTTTTACAATTTGGCAAAGAACTAGAAAGCTTGTTTATCTCGGAGAAAATATGAAGTCACATCAACAAATCTTATTTTTCTGTATTCCTTGATACCTTAGATACTTTAAGAAATTTTCTGTTCTCAATTAAATGAAACTACGTGATGTAGTATTATTTCTACATTAATCGCCCACCTGAAGATGAAATTATAGGCAAAGGCATCAGGTGGGCAATAGCAAAAATGCTAATTACCCACCGGATGATGTTTTAATACAACGAAACCTAGGTTGTGGTAAAGAACTTAAAGAAAGCAGAAATAATACTACATCATGTAGTTTCATTTAATTGTGAATAATGAATTTCTACAAAATTAACACCAAACATATTCAATTTTTCTGTTTTTCTAGTACAACGTAATTGAAATTTATAATCCTAAGAAGCAAATATATGTATTGGCTTACTTCAATACTTTCAAATGAAACCAAAAGTCGAACAAGGCCAAAAGAGAAATAGATAAGTAAAGGGGCATACACACTATAAGAAAGAAGCTGAAAAAATGGCAATACGAGTTGATAGAAGTTCAGCTGGACCATTTGGAGCAGCAGTAAAGTTTAATAGGAAATCTGTAGACCCCAAATAATTCATCATCTTTATTTCGTTCCTATACATCTCTTGCATAAATTACTGTTTTATTTCTTTATAATTTAGGTAGTCAAATTTTTTTCCATGAAATCTGAAAATTGAAAACAACTTAACAGATTGAAAAACCATTTTTTAAAATTATTTTTTAGGGATTTGTTAACACCAAACGACCCATTGTTTTTTACTTTCTATAGATGATTAGAAAGTCCACAAAAGTCTTTTCATTTTAGTCATTTTTAAAGCATATATATTTTCAACCAATTCATTGACACTATAAAATATATACAGAAAATCTCAGTATTTTGTCATTCACCAGTTTGAGTTCTTAACTTACGAGTTTTCCAATTTTTTTTAAGTTTCACTTTAGCATTATCGGAAAATTAAAGAGAATTATCTACATTTTAAATTTTATAAAGCTAAGTCAAAAGATGCAAATAATATTTTCCAACAATCGACAGATGAACATATTAAGACATGAATGGTTCCTAGAAATATTCTAATTATAAGGAATGAACCTAATTTTAAACTGCCTGCTGTATAAAAAGTAATAATGAGTATGAAATAATTTCACTTTTCAATTCATTTTTAAATCACTGTCAAAAATGCAAGGCAATTTACTAGTTGGCAATGAAGGGGTTAAAGGAGACCAGCGAAAACAGGCCTGACTTTACAATAGAATATAGTTCCTAAAAATATTCTTATTTTAAGGAATCAATTTAATTTTAAACTGCCTACTGTATAAAAAGTTATAATGACTATGAAATCACTACACTTTTCAATTCATTTTAAAATCACTGTCAAAAATGTAAGGCAATTTACTAGGTTGCAAGGAAGGGGTTAAAGGAGACCAGTGAAAACAGGCATGACTTTATACAATAGAATACAGTTCCTAAAAATATTCTTATTGTAAGGAATCAATTTAATTTTAAACTGCCTACTGTATAAAAAGTTATAATGACTATGAAATCACTACACTTTTCAATTCATTTTTAAATCCCTGTCAAAAATATAAGGCAATTTACTAGTTTGCAATGAAGGGGTTAAAGGAGACCAGTGAAAACAGGCATGACTTTATACAATAGAATACAGTTCCTAAAAATATTCTTATTGTAAGGAAACAATTTAATTTTAAACTGCCTACTTTATAAAAATTTATAATGACTATGAAATCACAACACTTTTCAATTCATTTTTAAATCCCTGTCGAAAATATAAGGCAATTTACTAGTTTGCAATGAAGGGGTTAAAGGAGACCAGGGAAAACAGGCCTGACATTATAGAATAGAATACAGTTTAAAAAAGTTAAATATGTATAGAATAAGAAACATTTCAGCTATTTACAATCAGGAAAGCGTAAATAATAAAATACAATTAATTATTAGACCATAAATATGGGAGAAAAGTGTCTTCGTAAATGGGCATATAATATACTTTGAAAACGAAGAAATTTAATAAGGAATAAAGGTAACAGTGAAAACCTAATGTAATTTACAAATAATCCATCCAAATCCTGCCATTATCAAAATAAATTAAAAATAAACTGTTAATCGTTTCCTGTTATTATGATGTTCTGGAATTTTACCAAGTTTTTTAATGAACCTGAACATTTTCGTAGATTCTAACAATCCCTGCACTTGCTAGAATTCTAATATACCTACTATAACTATTTCCAGAATACTAATTCCAAAAATCACTTTTCCAGTGCAGAAAAAATAAATAGACAATTATATCTATTTCCATACTATCATGAGAGATAACCCTAGTGTTCATAAAAAATATAATATTTCTCAATCCTCATCAGAGTATTTAAAGAATAGTTTTCGAGAGCTTACTATTTCGAAGTTCTCTATACAAGAATGCTAATTTTAATCTTCTAATGCCCAAACCCAAGAACATACCGACTTTCGCCAAATGTATATGGATTTAATATTTATATTATAAATTCAGAAATACCTAAAACATTACACATTCATAAAAATTTTAAAAAATTATTTTTTCTCCTAACTTTTCTCCATCATTATCAATTCAGCTTTGTTCTTCTAGTGAGTATGCACCTTAAAAATTAATGAATTTTTCCTGCGAATGTGTCGAGGATAATTAATCAAACACAAAAATATATAGAAACCAGTATGAGACTACACATATATCCCTCACTAATAACAACATATAAACAAACACATACACACACCTTCGGATTATTAAACTTTCTGTCCGTTCGGAATGAAATTTGATATTGGTTCTGGCTTTGAGGGTGCCTCCTCGAAAGTGACATTGTACTTGCGTTTCAGGTCGTCCATAAACTCTTGCTTTAATATGGCTAGGCATCTGAAAAAAAAATTGTAGTCCCAATGTTATTTGTAATAATTAAACTATACAAGTTTCGTGCTATATGCATATAAACATTTTTTATTACAAAAAGGCAAAACGGAATTTGAAATCTTCTTAAGGCTATAGTTACTGATTACAGCTACTACTCTGGGCAAATTCAATTATCTGAAAAAATATTTCTGTGTTTCTTATAACTAGCCCTTTCAAATGATACATGAAACATAAATAATTTTCCTATAATTAATTTGTCGTCTCTAAAATTACTATATAAGTTAAAGTGTTAACTAATTCAAAATATGTGGGTTAATATGATCGATTACTATGCCAAATTTCTAGTAAACCAATTTCTGAAAGAGTCTGCTGTGACAAGACAGATTGACTATAGTTCTCTTGTAATTCTCTAGTATGATTCAACTAATCCTACTTTTTTCTGATTACACCTTTTTGCACATTTCGATGCATATCTCTGAGGGTTATCCAATTCAATATTCCGAAAAAATTTTTTTGAGTACCTTATAACTAGCCCTTTCAAATGATACCTCCCACGATACATTAAACGAAAAATAAATTTCCCGTATTTAATTTGCCATCTCTAAAATTACCATATAAGTTAAAAGCGTTAACTACTTCAAAATATATGGGTTAATATAATCTATTACGATGCCAAATTTCAAATTTCTAGTAAAACAGTTTCTGAAAGAGTCCGCTGGGACAAGACAGATTGACTATAGTTTTCTTGAAATATTCTAGTATGATTCTACTAATTCTACTTTTTATGATTGCACCTTTTTGAACATTTTGGTGCATATCTCTAAGGGTATGCAATTGAATATTCTGAAAAAATATTTTTGAGTACCTTATAACTAGCCCTTTCAAATGAAACCTCACACAATATTTATAACTTGCCATTTCAAATGATACCTCACACGATAAATTAAACTAAAAATTATTTCCTCATACCTAATTTGCCGTCTCTAAAATTGCCATATAAGTTAAAGTGTTAACTGCTTCAAAATATGTGGGTTAATATGATCTATAACTATGCCAAATTTCAAATTTCTAGTAAAACAGTTTCTGAAAGAGTCAGCTGTGACAAGACAGATTGACTATAGTTTTCTTGCAATCTTCCAGTACGATTCTACTAATCCTAATTTTTATCATTGTTGTATTGTTGAAAAAATATTTTTGAGTTCCTTATAACTAGCCCTTTCAAATGATAGGTATCATGATACATTAAACTAAAATTAATTTTCCCTTATTTAATTTGTTGTCTCTAAAATTACCACATAAGTTAAAGTGTTAAATACTTCAAAATATGTGGGTTAATGTGATCTATTACTTTGCCAAATTCGAAAGAGTCCACTGTGTGTCTTGTCACAGAGGACTCTTTCAAATTTACGTGGGTTTTTAATAGACTTTTAGTTTTTCTTTTGAGGTATGGAACCTTAAAAATATTTACTTTTTTGACACCCTACACATTTATTTGATAAACATAGTTTTATGTGGTGACACGATAAACCTGAATAAATATTTTCTAAGTGTGACTTTGGTTATTAATTGTAAATCTTTGATGTACAAAATCTGTATATAACTTCAGGTTTTCATACAAGCTTGTAATTATTGGATAAATAGAAAAAGAATAAAAATATTGCAACAAAATTTTGAAAACAATGAAAATTTAAATCAAACTTTGAAGAAAGCTTTAATTCGGATGTAGGGGTAGAATCCAGTCTACGTCCTTAAAGTAGCCATCAGAGAAAAATAATATGCAAGCAGATATACATGTGCTGTAGTAGTTTATTCTGTTATCGGTATAGGCGGAAGTGAGGGTGGAAAAGCACATGGTTATAATAGGACAAACACGTGATTGATATTATCAAATTATTCTGGTCTCTGTGGATACTAAAAATTAAAAAATAAACAAGTTAAGCATCTTTCAGAGTTTGCAAATAGAATATACAATGGATTTCTGAGTAAAAAGATGCGTACAATGTTTGTACGCAAAATTAATGTTGCATAAAACAAACTGTTTTTTGAGTAACTCTCCAATATTTGGTAAGTTGAGACACAAATTAGATACGATATATGAAAATTGGATAGTTACAGTCCTCATGATAAAACTACACTACACAACAACTCATTGATTCGTTTTAATAACTGGCGATGAAATTACTTTGAAATGATTATTATACTGTTGGCTTATTTACAGGATCCAAAATTTTTTTTTAGATAGAGAACATCATAAAAAGTTATTTAAAAGAACATTGGTTCCGCTAAAATCAATTATTTTGAAGTTTTTTGTTTTTTTCTGAAAAATTTTTCTCTAGTCACACAAATCACTTTTCTTCAAAAACTATTCCACTAAATCACATTAAATTTAGTAAGAAAGTAGAATAATCATGTAGCAAGCATAATGAGCAATTTTGTGTTGATTCTTAGCTCTTGCTATTGTTCGATACTTTATGTTTAATTTTTTTCTGATTTCAAAAACACTTAAAAAAAATCCCTGTTGCAAAATCTATACAAGTAGAGATTTGCTTATGATCTTAAAAACTACCTAAGGATATGATGAAAACCTTTACAGAAAATCATAGTGATGTAACTATCACAACATCTTCATAAATCAATGTAACTAATATCAAATCACTAAGTCATTAAATATGAATTTTCTGCCATTGTCGCAATTTTAGAAAAACTAAATGTGTTTCTTTTAAAAAAGCATTAAATCAACTCTGATTTACCTCAGTTACTGGCAAATCAATGTTTGTTAGTCTTAAAATTCACAAAATTAATTCAGGTAAAATGGATCTGCTAGATAAAGGGTTTTTATGTTGTGTACGTATCAGAAAGAGAGCGAAACACCAAACTGTTATTATTTAGAACCCATTTAACTAGTCACTGGTCGGCAGTCATGTGAACCAATAACAATAGCACTCGGTAGTTATTGTTTGTTGCATCTGCTTACTACGTCTGTTTATAAGGATTTTTAATATCCCGATAGAGGATATAATACTTTTCATGATCAGTAACTCGACAGTCCTCGGTAGACCCTAGACTTCTCAAGCAGACTGTTTCAAGCCCTCCTTCTGGGTGCCACAATTTTCCAGTTTGTTACGTTGGGAGCGTCAGAAACACTTTGTAGGCAGTCTGTCATCTTAATTTGGGTCTTCCTCTTCCTTTTGTGCCAGTTGGTTTGGCCAGAAAAGTTCGTTTTGTCGTTCTATCTTCCTTGATTCTAATTACATGGCCGGCCCACTTCATACATTGAATTTTTATAAATTTTACTATATCTGGTTCTTTAAATAAGCGATAAAGTTCGGCATTAGTTCTCCTTCTCGAAAGCCCATAGTTAAAGAATCCACCAAAGATCTGAGGATCTGAGGATTTTCGTTCGAAAATTGTAAGGGTTTTTTCACCAGTTTGGGACAATGTCCACGTTTCAGATGCATATATCTATAAGTACTGATCTCTTCTGATATTATTGGATTTCAGAAATCTTTGTCTATGAAAGCATCTGTTCACTGCAGTCGTTCGTCTTCTCAGTTCTGGAGCTAATGCAATGCCAATGTTGATTTCAGATCCAAGGCAAATTAAAGGAATTGACCCTTTAAAATTTGTAATCACCGATTTTAAAATGCCTCTTGTATTGATTTTTGAATCTCTAATAATATTCTCAAGAGCAATGTTGAAAAGAAGGCACGCTGATGCATCACCCTCAATAACACCGTTTTCTATTTCGACTGGTTCAGAGAGGTTTCCTTGAATTTTAACCCTCATTTTCGTGTCAATTATAGTGAGGTAAATCAACTTAACCAGTTTATCAGGAATGTTGAATTCATTCATAGCCTCGATTATGCATTCTCTATTTATACAGTCATATACCGTTTTGAAATCGATAAAAAGGTAATAAGTATTAACTAGCGTGACCCGTGCGAAGTCTTCGCATTATTTATTCCATTATGAAGCTCAGGTGACAGATCAAACAAATATTTTACTAAAATTGACATATAGAGGCGCAAGTATCAAAAGCATTGAGCTAAAGCGCCACTTTATTTATACGTGAGTGGATTTGAAATTAAACAAAACTTTACCGACCGTCAATCATATTGACGTTGAGCCGGTAGATGGCAGCATTGCTGTTTTGTGTATATAATTTTAATAATTAATTAATTTGCAAAAACAATAGCAATAATAAATTTTTTAGTTGTGGATGCCGGTAGAGCAAGCAATTATCTATAAAATGATATATAATTTATGTGGATTAGTTGTGAGGTTTTTTCTAAAAAGGGAGAGTAACATCTTAACCTTAGCGTATTAATATATATGATGATGATGATTTGGAACTCTCTTGTTTTCTCTAAGATTTGTCTGAGGTAAAAATTTGTTCAGTTGTGAATCTATCTCTTCTGATGGTATTTCAGACTTTCTTCTTATGCCAATGATGTTTTCGGCATAAGAAGAAAGTCTGAAAATTCTTCTACTCTATATGAAATACAGCACAGTGGCTTGCCAATTTTTAAAATAAATATAGACGAACTTACATTCTATAATGTGGCGAAACTCTGAACATTGTTATATCAGCAGATGGCGCGTGAGGCGCATGTACCACAAATGCACCAGGTAACACTACAGGTCGATAACCTTGTGCCCGCAACTCCACACTATGAGATACCTGTCATGTATATGTACATTATGTATTACATATTTACATATATGCTATTTACATATTTCGCCAGTTTGTTTACAAGGATATCATAAAAGTTTACTTTGACACTTTACAGTAAATAGCAAACAAAATTTTAGAATAATTATATCACATGCAATTGAAAACACAATATAAATTCAAATGACATTGATATATCTAATTATATAAAATTAAACTTACTTTATTCCAACCAAAACCCGAAAACCTTGTGTCATATTTTGGAATGGATCGGTGGACAACTAAATATGGCTCGTAATCTGGTTGCCATTCAACCTTGAATGAAAACACACATTGTCACATTTTAGTTCAGAATTTGAGAAAATAATGGGTACTTTATACATTTTTAATCTGTATTTTACTATTAAGAGATATATCACTATTTACTATTAGAAGAACTAAATTATAAAGTTACTATATTATAAAGTTAGCAAAAATAGTCAAAGAAAAAAGTTATAAAATTTTTTTTTTAAATTAACAAACATTCTTTGATGTATGTAACTATAGTTTCATTGTTATATTATTTAAGTCGCTGAGATAGATTAATCTAAACATATTTGTAATAAACAAATAGAAAAAGGACTTCACAACAGGTACTACGGCCTAATAATACTAACTCAGTCGAGCTTAGTTTCAGCTTATCCTAAAATTATAGTAGCTTTAGATGGCTCTAGATGGTCAATATGAATAGATCTTTTTAAGGGGTTATCCATAGTTGTAATTTTGAAATGATAAATTCTTTATTTCATTTTCTGAAAGTATTTTAAAAATATATTCTACAAAGAAGACCAACAAAAATTCATACTGTGTTGGGGCCCAGGTGTTACAAGAATAAAAATGACACTCCCATATAGAGAAAATGAAAATAAGGCCCTTTAATAAGACAAATGTGAAATCTTGTATTTTTTTATGAAAAGTCATGTTACTTTTCATAATAATTTGTGAAAGCTATTTTTACAGATCTCTTTAGACTAATACAATGAAACCAAGTGTAGATTTTGCTCCATTATATCCTCTACAATCAGAGTCTGTTATGGTTTTTTAAAAATGTCACATAATATTAGTAAAGTGCGAAAAATATTTTGACAACAACAGAGCATGAATGTCACCTGTCATTTGACAGCCTATTTTAAGTTTCTTTTGGCTATGGCTACACATTTAAAAACTGATTTCCATTGATTATTTTATTTTTAAATTATTACGTATTTCCATGGATTTTTATTTCTTATTAACATTTCTTAATATATTGAAAACATAATACATACACATATATATAGTTTTTTGGTTTGTGTTATAATCCCAAATAGTATTTTAAATTTTTTTTAATTCAGTGAGTGCACATGCTGTAGTTGCAATCACTGCAAACTCCAATTTTAAAAGTAGACTGTGGAAAGTGCTTTCTGTATCATGATTCATATGTTCCAGTAAAAAAAATATTACATAACTGTAAATACATAACTAAAGTAAAACATTTTTTAAAAATCCTAACAGTTTTGGTCAAAATATGAAACAGACCTTTTTCCCATTCCAAAGATACATAATTCGTAAATTTACAAATAAATTTATTGAAATTCAGTTTTTCCTAAACTAAATTAATCACACAATCATCTGCACAATCTACAACAGTATATGATTAATTGAGTTTGTAGTCTTGCTGTTAACACCTAATCTAATTGGTTTTATAATTAGCTTAGACATCTTATTAAGATGTTTAGAGATTTAATTACAATATCCAATTTTAATTAGTGATAAATTAAGTAATTAAGCAATGGAAAATATATATCTTAGCACTTGATATAGAAAATAGGAAATTAAATTATCAATCTTTCATTTCATGACGAAGGGCTCGCATCATCTTTTACAAGACGATCTGAATTCAGATCTTTAGGCAGTAATACTCTAGATGCTTAGCTGTGGCCAAATCGGAACCATAAAAAGGATCATTAGCTAAAGCAGTAATTTGTCAGCCTATCTACCAAAGATTTGGAAGCCTTTTCTCATGAAATAATTTTGTGCCCTCAATGAACATAAGGAGGTGCATTTGTCAATCGGATATGCTGCCAAATTATGCCATTTTTTTAATATAAATCCTGAACTAAAGGGAAGAGGAAGGCTTTTAGTGGAATAGATCTACAAATCTATTTTCATTATCCTTTGTAACGAAGACGTAACTGATGTGGCGCTGGGTACAAGACGAGGCTGTCTAGTACATACAGCATTCGTAAATTTAGATCACCATCAAATAATTATCAACATTGTAGAAGATGCATAAAAAAGGATCACTGATATCTTCGCAAATCCAAAAACAGTAGACGTCTCAATGCGAAAGCAAAGCGGCAGGTTCATAGGATAATGTGAATGAATGCGTAGAATGGTAACATAGCAGCAGATCTTGAAATGAAGTTCTTTTGATCATGAGTCTTTAAGCATAGTTTTAGACAATATAAAGGCAGCTGAAAGGTTACTTCATGGACAGAGGAACGCAACAAATTTTACTAATTACTGGGAGACTGCTCAAAAAAGCTGTAAGAACTAATTCAGCCCAGTGCCGGAGGACGGAGAAAGAATCAGTGTAATCTTTACAATAGACAAAAATTGCTATGACAAAGCCAACTCAAGTTCTTTAAATATCCAGTCTTTCATTTGAAAACAATAGAGAAAAAGGTTTAGAAAAACATTTTAACAGGTAGTTGAGAACTATTACACCGGTTTCAGCAAGCTCGATTTCCTAAGGTTTTGTACTAATGTAATACTTAACAAACATTTTCTATGTAAACATACATGCAATGGAAATTCTGCAGTACTCAGATGCTGCATTAAGACAAGACAACATAGAACCCGAAGACCCTAACAAAACAATCGCATAAATTCTATGAATTCCAGAATACTTCAGAGTTTATTTAACTGTATGTTGCTTATAAGGTTTCAAAGGTTCTGCAGGAACTATTCGGACAATTTACTAACCTCTGGAAATTGTGACAGACTTTCTTTAATATTATACAATTATCTAATAAATTCCATTTATATATTTTATTAAAACCTGTAACACAAAAACAAAACTCACCTCATAAGGAGCAGTAGCGGTTAGCCAGCGACTGTAATTAGTAGCCCTATGCCCCTGGGGCCATTCGTGTCCCCGGAAGGGAGCAACATCGCCTCCAGTCAATAGCCTGGTCTTCAGGGCTGCCTTGCTCCGGGGTGGATGAACTCTGTAGCGTTGACTCTCGAATGCTGCTACTACTAAAACCTTTCGTGGGAAATAAGTGAGTTAAAACCTTCAATTATTTTATTAAAAGCCAGAATAGAAATAATTTTATCTTTTGTAGAAAGCTAGTAAGGGTTGAAATATTGGAGAGCTAAGTTATCATATTACATTTTAATTTATTAATCAGTTTATATCACTGACCTAATATGCTGGACTGGCTTTACATAAAATCATAATGAAGCAATTGAATTCTTGCCATTTTGGTGCTGATAGTGAGCATCCAGGCAACTAATGCTAGAGATGAAACAGTGTGACAAAATGATTCGATAAAAAAGGTTTTTTTTCATCGACTTGTTTATAAAATAAACCCAATAATACATCCATTTCTATGAGCAGGAATAAAATATAAGACAAATATAAAAAACACAAGTAACATTGAATAACCAACATTTTCTGTGTATTAACAAAACGAGAATTAATAAAAAATTCCATATATTAATACATATCGAATAATTGTTTATTGCTGCATTTGTACAGATATCTACATTTTTGTGTTAATTTGTTTTACTAATTTCTAAAATTAATCTTGAAATCAGGAAACAATGTTCTTGTTTCATATTTAAGATCCTTAAGTAATTTTACCATTAATACCGCAGGAAAGTTTAATTCCATTGGAAATATACCATTATTATTTTTATAAGCTTGGCGGAATAATGACTAACAGATAATAAACTGGCAGAAAGTACAGTTAGACTCGGTTCGTTAAGTCATTCTTAGTACAAATAAAATGTTCGGTTCAGATTCACATGCAACTAAGCAATTGTCACACTTCATTTTTTTTCGATGCACTCAAATGATAAATATTATAATTATATTCGACATATTGTTGAGATGTCTCGTTTGCGTTTAGAGTCCAGTATCTCCCAATATAAGTGTAAACAATTTTCCGAATTCATCTTATAGTGATACTATTTTTTCTAATATTTTTATTTTACTTTAGACTATGGATACTGAGTGGCAGCTATATCATTTTTCTTTTAATATAAAAAAAACACTAAACAGGCAATTTTTTAAATATTTTTTTACATTAACAAAATAATAGAAAATATGGAGTGTCGATAAAAAACATTATCATTCAATCATGTATTGAATAACAATGAATTGCAATATAATATATAGATACAATGGAAAATGTTGGGCATTCTAATTTAATTTCAGCGACATTTCTGGAGGCACTTCAAATAGGCCCAAAAATTAATGTTATATCACATAACCCGTCCAGCGTACTAGTATAATATAACCTATATTATACTATGTTTATATGAAAATCATTTTACTTTTGACACAGAATTTTCCTAAATTGTTTGGTCTTCTCATAAAAAAGATATATTTTAGGGTCATATTAAATTTTTTTCTCAAAATTTTTAGGTTTTATTTGATACCTAATATGAGTTTCAAAAAATTTAAAAGGTAAAATAGCAACTGTGCTGTAACTTTCCATATACAAATATGCTACTGCTTCATTCCTTTTAATAAAATTTATCAAATTAGGAATAGAAGGCGTTACGTTTCCTATGAATCTTTTCCTTTTGTAATAGAAGATAGTACTAAGACATGGAATAGATGGAGTTAATATCTTATGATTCAGTTTGTTTCTTCTGTAGCAGAACATACCATATGAAATTATATGACATTTAACTATATTTTGTAGAATAAACTCCAGACTTTGAAAACATAAAAATTTATTATACATTGAACTATCGAATGATATATATTCTTTATTGCTGTGTGATTATTAGTTTGGAATATATAAGTATTCAAAGCGAGACATAATTTACTTTGCATCTCACTCTGGAAGAGACTTCCAGCTGATACCTATTATATAATTCGACACCAAAAACCTCTCTAAAAGTACGTAACATCAGTACGTAATTTTCTCATTTTATTTCAGTTTTAATTAATAGATAGAATGATTCATGGGAAAGGCTTAAATTTATAATTTATGAAGATTTTGCAACGATGAAATGGGAAAAAAGGATTCGACAGACCAGTATCTTGGCGGCGTGCATTGCTTAAATCATTAGAAAAAATGTATGGTAACATTGTACTTTCTACAATGAAGTCCGCAACAACATTGGTGTATACATTGCATAAAATCCATAATAAATATTTTACTGTTTAAAAAAAAATGTTCATATCAATTTCTAGAGTTTATTATGCAAAAATGTCTTAATTCTTATCAAATTAAATTATATAGTGTCCTTGTTCAACTTATATAGACCAAATTTCTCATGTATACTGTAGTTTTTTTATGAATAATTTAAAATTATAGTTGTGTTTTCACACATTGAAATGGGACGCAACGATGTGTGAAAAATCTTTGCATACACGAGCAAAGCTGAAAGGACGAGCCATTAGTTATGACCTGTGAACCATAATATTTATATACTTATATGTACTTTAACGTACTTGATTGTTATAATTTATAGATTATAGATAATGTATCATTTTTATTTTCATATCATATAAAATACTTTCTGTTATATAATGTCTAAATGAAAGTTAAGAAGCAAAATTAATAATTCTAAACTTTAAGGCTACAAATTCTGGGTATCAAAACTATTATTAATATCAAAAATACCACAAAATTAATAAATATCTATAAATAACAAAGAAAAATAAAATTTGGGTATTTAGGCATTATAAAAAACTTTTATGATTTTCTGTCATTCGTACATAATTGTCATTAAAGTTTCTACTTCCTCAGAAAGTCTACTTTTTGGAAATGTACAATTTTCTAGTATCTCTTACATATATAACCTACCTTTTTTGAGGGCGCTGGGTTTATGAGTTGCAAAGCACGACACAGGTGCTGGTAGAGTCCAGCCATTGGCACAAAGTCCACGTCCATAAGGAAAGCGTAGGGCGTCACAATGTGCTCCAAAGCTACGTTGCGGAGGTAGTTTACTGGATAGTGCACCTATAATGAGGTCAAATTTTTGTTAATGATATAGCCAGTATTGCACGGTTCATAAATTTCAATATACATTTCTTATTGATTTCATGTTTTCTGGCATAACACTAATGTTTTGTTCCTTTATTTCTACTCAAAAAAAGCTACAGTTAAAAGAATTATTAGCGTAGCATATACTCTCCTATTTACTTACTAGGTATGGAAAAACAAAACACGATAATAGTACAGATAGTAATTAAAATTACAGGCTCGTAAATCATATTACGGAATAAAATACAGGATGGTATACATCCAGGAAAAACATACAGTTCCTAAATAAATAACAAAAATTCTTTTTTTTTTACTTAATTATCACTTCCTTTATCGAAACATCCATTACTTATAATCGTTATATTTTCAATACGATTTTAATCATAACATATTTCACTTTACGATTTTAATCACAACATATTTCACTTTACGATTTTAATCATAACATATTTCACTTTACGATTTTAATCATAACATATTTCACTTTACGATTTTAATCATAACATATTTCACTTTACGATTTTAATCATAACATATTTCACTTTACGATTTTAATGATAACATATTTAATTTTACGATTTTAATCATAACATATTTAACTTTACGATTTTAATCATAACATATTTAACTTTACGATTTTAATCATAGCATATTTCACTTTACGATTTTAATCATAACATATTTCACTTTACGATTTTAAAGACAAAGCATTGAAACTATTTTTCACTTTATGATTAAAAATTACAAAGAATCAGTTCAGTACTTAATGATCTTCTTGTTTATAAAAATGTCATACTAGAGATGGAAGCATAGAGATTACAAAGACAGGTTATGTTTAGTCCAAGAATTGTTATCCTTTAGTACCCGCTGTCTGCCAATGTCTTTGCTTGTAGTTTAAAATATACTTAAGCCATTTATAACATCTACGTAAAAACCACCTAGGAAATATCCAATTTAATACTAATCAGTTTTTAAATGAACCAAATCACAGGTAACAGCTAGTTAATAAGTATAATTAAATGTATTAAATATCACTGATAAATGTAATATGTGTTAATCAAACTTGTTTTAAAAAAATACTCAGAATCGAATATCAACTAACTTTTGGTTTTTTGAAAAAATTATTTTAGCAATTTTATTGCATAAAATTAGCATTACTTCTTCCATGTATTTCATGACTGGAAATTTTTTCAATACGTAACTTACGTTTTAGAAACTTGCATATTAGATAAAATAATTGTTACTATACAACACGACTGCATAATTCTAGTTAATCATTATTGACACTGAACAAAATTAATTCATTCTTGAATTACCAGTTACATAAATAAAAATTAAAATCCTTTAATCTGCAATATGTTATATAATATGTCCAATGTGGCCGTTATCAAAATATTACTAGAATGTTACACATTTAACCCCTTTTGGGCCCGGAACAAGTGAACATAGCGACAGCTGCACAGCCAAAATTTGATTATCATATAATTGCAGAAATTGTTTCAATGATAACTATCTGCAAACATACATTTTTAGATATGTTATGAAACTTCCGAAATATTGACATAATTTTTTTTCTTGAAAAAAGGGCGTGTTTTACGTTTTATTTCAATGACAATTTGTTCCTTTATAGCCAGCGTCTTTCTTTGTCCAAAACTTATTCCCGAACACCGTGTATAAAGAGATATCAAAAAATGTTGTAAAATTTGTAAAAGCCCAATATATCGCCAAATGATGAAACTATTTGACATGTTTCGTAAAGAAGGACAGACAAAAAAATAAATTATTCTTTTAAAAAAATTTCAAATAAATTTCTAAAGCGAAAAGTTATAAGTTGTATAAATCGAATTTATATACAAATACTCGAAGAAATCATAAACATTGTGAAAAAAGCGATGTTTCGAATCAATATGGACAAAAAACAGCAACACTTATTATCTTTTTATTCTACATACTTTACTGAATTTGGTAGAACATTTTGAAAATGTGGTGTAATTTTCGTGAAAATAAAATGATAAATTATTGAAGAAAAAGCATGAAATTTTTATTCATGTATTACCACAGTACTCCTTAAAACCGGGTGGTTTACGATTCGTAAGTATATGATTCTAATGATAAATAATATTATCATTCGTATAATATACTTCCATTTATACAGACATAATCTCCGAAACATATACAAAATTATATTTAGGTTAGTGACCAAATTTTAAGGAGCGATTCAGAATCGGTAATTAAATCATACAAAATTTTAAAATATAATTTTTTTACAACTTTTTTCAATTGTCCAAAAAAACGCATGGAAATGATTAATTAATAATTCGAAACAAATTTGACGCAGCCAGGAGGAACGCAAAAAATGCAGAGCGTATCATGTACAAAGGAACAGCCCTCCGCACCGGTCTCGTTCCTCGCCACGGAATGACCCCATATTAACAGTATGCCCCATTTGGCTTAATCGCGTATGTGGACAGATTATCGACGCGATAGTGATTGGTGAAAAAGCAAAAATACAGTAATCATTTTTAGGCTTATTATAATTACCTTCGGGGTAATTAGAGATAATTATCATTAAGTGAAATTCAATACAAATGTGTGGGAACGAATAATTGATATTGTAATTATAATTTCAAAATCGTGAAATAAAATGTGAGACACAGTGGTTTTGAATTTGTCAAAAAACCATTGCATTAAAATAGATCGGGTACATAAATTTGGAATTACTGTAAATAAATTGATTCCAATTTTTCAAATATGCTTTAATGAAGTTTCCGATTTAAAAAAAAAATTAAGAACATGATCATTATGACCATCCTAAGCCTGTATGAAGTGTGAAGGATGAACTTTTTATTTTATTCACAAAGTAAAAAAAGACAATCCATTTTTGAAACGAATGATTAATAAATAATAACAACACTTCAAATTTTTCATTAACATCCGCGAGAAAATTGAAGGTCAACTTTTAATTACTAGCTAGCGGCACAAGTGCCGGCCAGTGGACACACATATTTTAATAAATTCCCAGAATTGAAGCTTTAGGGAGACCAATCATTCCATATTTTTTTAAAAACCAATGCTTCCAATTTTTTTATTTAGTGATTTTGTTTAAATTTGAGGTCTAAGTATCCTTTTCAATTTTGGTCATTGATTATAAAATATTCCAAAGAATAAAAAAAAAAATTACATTTACCTTATAAATGTATAGTCTTATAAGTATTCTAAAAATAATCATAAACTGTTGTTTGTCCACGATGCATTTTTCACGAGTTTATGTCTAAAGAAAAAAAACATTCCTGAAGGATATTAATACAAAATCATATTTTTTTAATTTATAAGACTATTTTATTAGTTAACAATATATTTATGACTGTTAAGTATTGAAATATATTAGAGAATATACAAATTTCAAGCCTTCACATCAAACGGTTTCTAAAAAAAAACGGTTGTGACAGACAATTACATGAGGGTTTGTTCCTTTTGACAAAAATATAATTAACATATAAGTCTATCAAAAATGGGGCACTAAACTGGATATTGGAATTTTAACTCTAGTCCATTGTAATTTAGGAAGCAAAACCTTGATTTCAGGATTAATTTCAGATTGGGACTGCAGATTTCTTTGTAATCTATTTGAATGAATAAACCACTTACTGAATTAGTTTTTTTAAAAGAATTTTAATGTCAAACCTTATAATGTAAAATTAAATATATAATAAAAAGTTCAACTGAATAAACATGCACAAAACTTTTAAATAAACATACAATATGAGAGAAACATAATGCACCAAAGTGCGATTATTTTGACATAAAAAAAATATAGTGTCATATATTTCGCAATCCCGACCTACTGTGAATAATTAACCCAAATCTCTAAACATTGCAATATTAATTGCAATCCTGAAATTCCCTGACTCTGTATTGTCTAGATTGGATAGATAGCCTAGTAAACAATTATAGTGTTTCTGTAAGTATGTATGTATAAACAAATAATAGCGCTTGGTGAAATTCATACTTTGAATATCCTCTTTATGATATAACATGTCATCAACTAAAACACAGTACTGCTTGTGTGCAAATATAGCATTTTTGTAGTATTTAATAAAATTTATTTATTTATTTACACGAAGACGTATCAATAACGAGGTGTATCAATACATTATATGTAAACTATTCATAACGATAAGAAACTAATCATTTAAAAAAGTTCAAAAACCTTTAGGTTAAACATGAATACAAAAGTAAACAACAATGGCACATTTCGACATATTTATTTTAACTCAACATTAATGAATCACACTTTGGTGCGACTGCGATCGGGCAGTTGAGCAGCTGAATACTGCAAGAAACTGGAGAATTCCGATATAATTCGATACTATAGGGTGTTATAGCAAAAAGGTGATAAAAACCGTTTGACCTCTGTAGCTTGAATAAATGTTACAACATAAAACGAAGTCATACAATTTAACCAGTGCAGATAGAATAATGAGCGGTCTAAAATTCATCCGACGCTGTGGCACCTGTAGATATAGTGTTACCGAGGTAACTTTCCAACGCAAGGAATAGATGCCAGTTCTTAGCGAACCTATAAATATCGCAAGCAAAGCGAAAGCTTTAAATATGTTTCGAGATATACCATTGGTCCGATTGATCTCTTTGGCTTGGAAAAAGCAAGTATGAAACAAACATGTATGAAACAAACATCTGCTCCGGCATTGTCGCAAGAAGCCGTCATCACAATATCTAGTCAAGGAATATTTGGATTGTACATTGATCGAAAATGCTTAGGGAAAATTTCGGCTGCCATTAGGCCGTAAACAACCGTGCGATTGCACGAAGCAACATAGTGACCACCGCGGGTAGCTCTTTGGAGGCTTATATATGACTAAAAATTATTTTACAAATTCAATTCTGCATTACAAATGTAATCAGCTCTAAGATTCTTTATATCACATTTGACAATAGATTGAAACGATCTATAAACATCTCGTAGCTACTAGTGAATCATCATTGTTTCCAATGTCGATGAAAATAATGTTTACATTTGATTTCAGCAATTAAATACGTATTAAACCAGGTCAGGTATAGCACCCTTGTAGGTTTTTGAGTCTTGAGGGGAACACGTTGCAATGGTAAAATGGGCTGCAGAAAAAATAAAATGAAAAACAATATAAAAAATAAGACTATGTTCTATGCGAAATTTGAAGTCACTACACCTTTATTATTTGAAGTTGCTAGCAGTATCAAATAGAGGTGTGCGATATCAATATTTTTTTTGTATGATATTAATAATTTTTTTTACTAGGAGACCCTAAAAGTTTACTAAAAATAATAGGTACATATACTTGGTACCAAATACTAGGCAGTATGCAGTACGTATACTTATACGTATACTTGCTCGTCTTTAACGCAAGTACGAAATATAAACACTTGCCAGAAATTATTCAATCTTTTTGCTTGTTACATACCGGGATTTCCAGCAGTGTCTGACCTTTCCTATATTAGTTAGTTAAAAAGGAGATGAAATTATAATTAAGCAATACGCTGATGGCATTAAGGCGATTATATTTTTGCGGCTGGGGCATTTAAAATTTTTTTATTATTATATATATAGTCGCAGCCAACTAGCTTAATTAGCCTTTCAATTGACAGCCTAGCTTTTTCATTAAATGGCACCGTTCAATCAACGGCCTGAATGACATTCAGCTATTGCATCTATTACAACATTTAATGAATAGACTGGCTGATGCTTTGGCCATTCATTGAATAGGGTGACCATGTGGAGAAATAAAAAGATGAAAAATCTGACATTGGAAATTGTTTATTTAAATAAACTATTTCAAATCATAACATAATATTTTAACAAGCAAAATAGTAACATATCGAAATGTTGCTAGGAATTTGCAACAATAATATTTGCAATCTTCAAAAGTTTACAATAATTAAATTTTTTAAATATCTATTACAAAATATTAAGGTATAATGGTAATAACAATTAAATTAGTTATTTATTGTTTGGTAATGATGAGATCAAATAGTGTAACTTAATAACAAAGTATACATAATTAAAATAAATATATCTGTTAATGCAAGTTAAACTTCCTTGACACTTGAATCCGCAAAGGACTTTGTTTTTAAAACAAGCACATCTATTATTGCGACACTGATTTGCAGCAGGCTTACAACTATATCTTTGAAATCTCTGCCATCGAAGTCATTCTGACATACCACAACATCTCTCAAAATGATTGGAATTTCCGAAATTTCGTCACCATAATTGTTTCTGAGTATTGCAACTGTTGCCGTCAAAACCAGTTTTTAATAGTACCATTTTTAGTTCCAACTTTACAAACTCTGTTTCTGATATGAACAATTTTCCCTTGAATGCTCTTTATGTCTAGAGGCCAGCGATCCACTCTAAGTACGCTTACCAAAACACTATTACCAATATCTAAATTAGACACATATTTAATGGTGGCATACATCATCTTTTCAGCTACATACTTAAACCCTTTGTGTGTATTGTTCCTCTCGATTTTTTCAAAACTTTGGAACCTTGACCTTCTTCACCCACAGTTATTCTACAAACAGGTATTGCATGCACAACACTATTACAGGACTCTCACTTGTGCACACCAGTGGCGTCACTATGGCATACGGTACATGTGAAGTTTGATTCTAAATTTTTAATATTCTCCATTCCGGTTTTCGAATTATTATCATTGCTTTTAGAATTATCACTGCACATGGCTTCAGCTGGTTCTTGCTTTGTAAAAGTTTTCAATTGTTTCTTTGTTTCTATAGTTGAAAGCATAGACGTCGAAATATCAGACCTATTTAAACCAACTTTAGGTTCACTTGTGAATAGAGCTTTATATGAAGATCTTCCAATTATTCGATGGAATGAAATATTTTTTAAATATTGCACGAAGAAGCAGCCGACGGACCAATTTGTTAATTTATTTTCATTCATCCTAATTCAGAGCATATTTTCGACATCTTGGGTGCTTCTGTTGACACTGCCTTGGGTTTGAGGATGACAAGGACTTCTATGAACAATTTTGCACTCAGGCCACAATACAACTAATTCTTTTATTACATTTGCAGTGAACTCCCGGCCATTGTCGGATTGTATAATGTAGGGTGTCTAAAATATTTAAAAAATCTTCATCAGCTCAGAAGCAACTTCAACAGCTTTTTTGTTTTGAGGAGGCGCAGATTTAGAAATTTGGTTGTATTATCTGGATAGTTTAAAAGACCCTTAAACTCTCCATCAGGACATGACAGGAGCAGTGGGTGTGAATCTTTTAAACATTCAACAGTTTTCACTTGCAGTTGTCATGATATTGTATTTGTTGATCCAGTAATAGACCATGGCTGTCCTTCACTGTCTAAAACTTATGGTCACCTAAGCTTTTGTTTTCGTTTATAACCTCTAAGGTTCTTTCCAATGTCCAAAGTTTTCGGTGAGACCCTAGATAAAACACAAATCAATTCATATATCGCCTTGTTGTAAAGTTATGACAATAAAATTGTTTACATAAATCACAGAACAAACAATAGATTATGAAAAAACAAAACACAATTACCTTTATGCTGTTGGTCATATTCAACTAGTTTCCCGTCAAAATTTTCTTTAAAACTCAAACTGCTTGAGAAAGTAAAAGCTTAATCTACATTATTTTTGTCACTACACAATTCCATAGTAATATTTTCTTGTGTAAAGATATATAAATTGTGTGAAACACCAGAAATATTACCGCTTGTCGACATATTTACAGTTTGGGTTTCAGGTGACAAAAAATGGAATTAAATTTAAATGTCTCAGCAAGAAAAGTCGTTATACATTATCGAACTAAGTCATAAGCTGTTTGATTGAATGGCTGAATATCATTCAAGTTGCTGGTTGAATGGCGTCATTTAGTAAAAAGACTAGGCTGTTAATTGAAAGGCTAATTTAGCTAGTTAGCTGCGACATATATTTTAATTAACTAAAGTCTAGTTTCTCTTAAAATTTTTTATCGCTTTTTAATCACTGTACATATATATACACATATTTTCGTCTTTCACTTATTTGAATTGAACTAAACGAAAAGTTGCAAAAATAAAATCGAATCGTTATTGTTGTATTTTACAAAACATTTTGTCCTAGTCTTTCAGACTATGAATAAACATATGCATGCCAAATGTCGATTCACAGTGGAATTTAGATGGACTAGAGAATATCTAGTATAAAGTAAGCATAAAGTACAAGTATATGAAATACTAGATTGTCCAAGAGTATGATATATTACGAATATAAGCCTATTAAGTAGAACATTTTTTTTTCAAACAACCCTTAAAAATTATGCTCTGTAAAAAAACAATTTTACAGGCAAGTAATGAAATTTATATTAGTACACTAACCGCATCATTAGTAAAGACGAGATGGTAACCAATGTTCCTCCTACTATTTAATGTTTCCGACCAATCGTTGATGAAGTTTTCAAACTGTGTCAACTCACAGTCTGATAGGTAGATCGCTGCGCTGAGTGGACCTGCGTAAAAAAAGCATAAATAATACCTTCTTAAGTTACAAATATAATTTCAATTAAATGTTTCAATGTAATTAAAGTTTCTTTACCATTCTCTAAGTCTCGCTTTTCAATAACAATTAATGAACTTGGTTTTTTCAACTTCAGAGGACAACTAATGTGTGCTTGGAGCTACTGAGTTTTCATCGTACCAATGAGAGGCTAAAGTATCTGGTTACAGGAGAGGAAAAGTGGGTGGCTTATGTTAATTTTTAGCGTAAACGTCAGTGGCTAAGAGCTGGAGAAAAAGATGTACCTAGACCAAAATATAATATTGCACAAAAGATACTCTTGAGTGCATGGTATATATATACATATATATATATATATATATATATGTATATATATATATATATATATATATATATGTATATATATATATATATATATATGTATGTATATATATATATATATATATATGTATATGTATATATATATATATATATATATATATGTATGTATATATATATATATATATATATATATATATAAATATATATATATATATGTATATATATATATATATATAAATATATATATGTATACGTACATGTACATGTATACGTACACGTACACATAAACATATATATATGTACCCTATCGCATGTTTTAATTATTTATTAAGCACAGCTATATATTTTAATACATTTCATTGTTCAGTTCATCACATCAGAAACCCGATTATGGGATGCTTGGATTGTTTGTAGACCACTCTGTTTAAATTGTAATTTCAGACTTGTGTTTTTATATTTTTTCAGTCTATCTTCTTACAAGTTAAGTTAATCTGAAAACTGCAACTTAAGCATCGTCAAAAATAATTACGTAAAACAAACCTTCCCAAAACTTCACCAGTCGTTCAAGGAACTGAAGCCGATCCATGGATAGTTGCAATACTAGTGTCACATCGAAAGCTTCCTGGTAATCATAGCTGAAGTCCATATAATAGAGATGTGTACGCAGTTTTATGTTCTGTGCTGAACGGAATGTGTGGCATAAATCTGAATCGTTGTACTGAAATGTTCATTTATTCCATTAACTAGACTAGCAACTTCATATGAAATTTAATCCAACTTGCTTACAAATTCTATATACTTACGAGATAATGTCTATACAATGATTGGCAATGTTCTTAGAGATTGTGTCTCACACAAATAAGGCCTTCGTAAGATAATAGAGGCTGTAATGTCATCTATATATAAAATTGTATTCACCATCCTAATATTAAATGTAGTAAAGATGAAGACAAAAAAAAAATAATAAAACATAGTATCAATTTGTGCTAAATAAGCTTACAATGAGTATTTTATATGCATGTAAAACCCATCACCAGACCAGAGGAAAAACAAATTCAAATTCAAATGGATTTGAAAAAGACCTTACTATGTTAAAACAAAGGTCAATTCAAGATAAGTAATACAAGGCCAGGATCAGTCAGGGCCACTGATGATAATGAAAATACTGCATGCAACAGATCTATACATACACAATGACACATATATTTCTTTCATACAAACATGACACATATTTTTCACGCACACAACCATTATTTATATGCATATATTTTCTGTTATGATGTGGTGTGAAATAATTGTAAAAAAAAAATGAATAGTTTTTTCGTCAAGAATTATTAAATTATTCTTATAAACATCCTAATTAGTACAGAGTTTGAAGGTAAATAAAGAGTTGGGTATTAACCTTTTTTGATTTTTCTTAAATTTGTTTTTTTTTCAAAATAACTCGAATACTAAGTAAGATACGTAAAAAATGGTAGCTTACAAAAATGTAGGTCTTTCCTAACTGTTTGAGTGCCGACGAGCGCCATCGCGTTCATGCGCATACTAACTAAATTTGCCACGAGTGCGATGGCGCTTGCGAAATCAGTTGCTGTTTAGCGCGCGGTAGGGAAGGTCGCTCGTACGCATCACTAATTTTTTATCTTTCTACGTATTACATAAAGTTAAAATTATAATATTATTAGTAATTACAATATAAAAAGGATCCAGGAAAAGAAAATTTTTAATCCATAATGTTGTGATACAAAAATAATTCGAGTGAAAATTATAATTTTTCAAGTTGTGAAGAAAATGATAGTGGGAGTGACATTGTGGTGCGCTCACAATTTGGCGTAATGCAAATTTTGACTGATAGTGGTAATAGAGACGATAACAATTATTTGGCTGATACGGAGGATGTACCGGACTGCGAAAATACGATGTGACCTTGATTTCAGTTTTTGTTATAATTTTTGTTCACAATATATATTTCCATAGTTTTCTTTGTATTTTATTATCCTTGTACAAGTTTTTATTAAGAAAACACCGAAAAAATTATTAAAATTACATAATTTTTGAAAGAGATACAGTTTTTTTTCGAGACAAGGGTAAATGACATCAAAAACATTTTTTAATTTCTGTAGGATACAAATTAACTGAGATATCAACATTTGAAATTTGTATTTGAGTACGAGGATCCCTTCATCTAAACATTTTAACTAAGGATAATTCAGAATCCTTTAATTAGAAGAAGTTCAACTTCACACGACTTGTAGTCCTTTAAATTTCCTGCAAAATGGTTTTTTTAAACTATTGGATAACTTAAATATTAAGGAAGTTATCTTTAAAAAACCAATCGCATGAAAATTAAAAAAAAATTTCGAACTATAAATAAAACTTGTTTTCAGAAGTGGGTATTTTAAACCGGTCAAACTTCTAGAATGTATTATTAATACTTAGATAAAGTCATTTGTAAATGGATTAAGTTCAATTTCAATATTTGTGGAAACGCCTCGTGTTTAAAATATTATTTTTTCTCCAAAAAAGTGAATGAATAATTTTATTTTCATCATAACTAATTTTTATGCTAACGACTAAATTTTGAAGATCTTTTCATGTACTTTAAAAAAGATCTAATGAGTTTTCCCTAAATTATGTTTCGTTTTTCCATTATTCAACATTAAACGTTTTTAATTTTCGGCAAACGAGATATCACCTTCTATGAGTAAAGAAATAAAAAAAAACATTCTTCTCGTTTTTTTTTAACCTTCATTTTTAGTAATAACACTTTTTTGAGAAAATGTTAACTTTTCGAGTTATTTGTGAAAAACCATTCAAAAACGTACATTTTTTTATGAAAAATTTAGTCATTCGTGATAGAAAAAAATAACGAATAATAATAAATAAAGCTTAATATCTATTTCTCTATTGATATTCATCCATTCCCTACTTACTGACAAAATTTCACATCAATCAGTGTTATCCAAAGGAATTTGGAGCTAAAAACCTTCAAACCCTGTACGAAATATAGCGTTACGAATTTTACATTCAAAATTTACTCCATAGAATGAAAAGTAATATTCAAACACTACTTTAATCAAACAAGAACATATGTACACTGTTTATTACACTTAGGTTACTGAAATTTTTTATTCGATGGAAAAATATGTATAAAATTCAGGTACATTTAATGTATTTAAAGTTTCAAAGCCCACCTTGCTTATGTAAAAAGAATTAATACCACATAATCCTCGTGTACAGCAACATATTTTTACTGATGCGTCATTTTATTCATATTAAAACTTTAATCTAAAACAGATTTGGGGACCATATTGTTAAGAACTTATTGCGACAGAAATTGTGGTCACGAATAATTTGTAATAAAAAACATGTGTTTGGAAACATTTATGCAAAGTAATACTTTAAAACATCATATGATACAAAAATGAATATACATATTTAAAGCATGTTCCTGTACATAAGTGTAAACACAACTTTGACAGTGATTTTTTTTTAAATTGTTGTATGGTTCATTAACATTTTCTACACAGTTTGACAGTCACCTGTATAAATAATAGACACATTCTTTGTTACATCTAGAAAGTACATTAGCTAAACGTTAAGTGTTGCTTGGTATTTTTTTTACTATAATCTTATGGAGAAGGTAAACCAACATAGATATAGCAAATATAGTATTTTATTAAAAAATTACATTATAAATAAAAATATGTGACAGTCTCTGTCTCCCACAATCGCAGAGGGAAAAAAAAAATCAAACAATACAGAATAGTAGGTATAATAATACAATAAACAATACCTTCAAATATCCATGTAGTCAAACAACTAGAAACAAATGATTGTGTAAATAGAAGAGAAACAAAGAAAATCCAGCATATTATTGTAACAACTGTGTGTAAAATATATTTGTTGTTTTCTCCCACAGCAAATATAAATAAATTTTTGGGAACACATACCCTCAAACATGCAACATCATGTCCGTTCTGAAGTCTACTTAAGTAATCATCTTTACACACAACTTATTTCCATTGCACAGTTTTAGTGGATCGAGGTCAGAAAATTAAAGGAACAATTTCGTGCCAAGAAATATTTGGTAAAGATGTTTTTTATGTTTTATATAGTTAGTTGATAAATAAAAAGCATCTCCAGCAAGTTTCACAGAATTATTTTCCCAATTTTCAAGTCTCCATATACCTTCATTTCCGGAATATCCCTTTTTAAACCTCACAGAGGTGGATTTAAAAAACAAAATATAATTCCTTTAATATACAATTAGGTATAGGCTAATCTTTTCAATGACTTCATACCATCTTTCCACGAAATCTACGTTCATAAAATATTTAGGATTAAGTAGCAAAAAACTGATCCAGTTGCGTTGTAACACTTATCAGCGTTGGTTTTTCTATTCAGAAAAGTCTACTGTAACTAGAACAAATGATAATTAGATGGTGCAATTCTGGTGTATAAGGAAAATAAGTAAATTATTCTAGCCAATTTCTTCTGAGCAGTGATGTGTGAGAACTAGCATTGTCGTGGTAGAAGACGACTCTTCATGGATTTTCCAATTCTGGACTTATTTTTTTTATTCAGTTTTTGCCATAGGGATAAATATGATATAATTGCATATATTAGTGGTAAAGGAGAGATTGGCAACCATTTATTACATGACTCATAAAAGTGGTGCCCTTGCTGGATAATAAATAAAGCATGCTGCCATATTAGACGACAATAGTAAATTTCGCAACATTCCAGAGACAAATAAGGGTTATCTTCCTACCTAGAGCTACTAAGCGATTATAAAAACAATTCATGACAGATATACTGTCACACATTACAGGTGAATTTGAAATACTGACATATTCAACATACAAATCAAAGAGTAATACAGAAAAAAATATCTTACTTTTGGAGCACTAGAAACCGACTCACTGCAGAGCTCTAACTTATTCCTTAGCAAATTACCATTGAGGTCGACATACATCTGATGTATACTCCTGAAGAATGGTGCATCTTTGAGATTTATTTTGTATTTACTTGGTGAGTTCCAATGCAGAACCTGGAAATTGTGTAAAGATATAAATGCACTCGCTATTCTACCAAAGATTTGTTTTTGGTAGAAATTTAAAAAATATAATAAAACAGACCTGACTTCAAATTATACAAACAAAGATAGTATAATTCAAAAGACACTAAGGTATATAATTATAAGAACTAATTCCATTTAATAGGCGTTCTTTTAAATAGTTTTCAACAACCCTCTCTACTACCCCCACAAATTTAGCCAATGGGATGTTCACCCTGCATTATCCTGTTGCTCCAAATGCTGCCTACCATTCGGATCTAATGAATTGCAATAAAATTTTAAACAAACGAAAAAGGATTGTTATGTTTATAAATCTTAAGAAACCATTTTGGAATTAGTATATCTCTCAGTCCAGAGAATATGATTCATGTCATTAAAAGAATGTTGTAAAAGAGATGGAAATTAATAACTTACTTGTTGGTGTAGCACCTCACTCAATAAATACAAAGAGACTTAAGGTGTATATTTGAGAAAATAGGCAAATTTCTATTAAGAAAATATTTGAAAAACTTACAATATAGGTAATTATTATAGGTATTATAATATGATCCCCTAATTCCCATCCTTCCATAATCTGAACACAATAAAAATATATTACTTTCACATAACTTTTGCAACACTATAAAAAGACATAGACCCGTTTTTAAAGTTTATGATAAAATATAAATGTATTTTTCATTCCAGAATCAAAAGTAGTACTGGTGTCAATTCTGTCAATTGTAATTTTTCACCTAGCCAAAAACTTTTTTTCTGAGGTATCAACTTTTATGAAGAGCAATGACAGAAAATGAATTTTTTTAGAGAACATTGACAAGAGATGAACTTTCTCACAGGACAATGACAGGAAAAGATCTTTTTCACAAAACAATGAGAGGGGATGAACTTTGTCACAGAACAATGACAGGAAAATAATTTTTCACAGTACAATGACAGGAAATAAACTTTTGCAGGGAACAATGACCAGCATGTTTTAAAATTATTTTGAAACATTCTAAAAAGTACAGTGTGGACTGTAATTCAATCCATAAAAAGGGCCATGGACTTTTCTGTTTTTTTTCCTTTAAGACAAAATCATCCTCACTGCTGTTTTAGCAAAAATTCCTTATTCTCCTATTTGGATCATTTAAGGAATTTTCAGAAAAAAAAAATAAATTCGACTTAAATAATATTGAATTTGTGCAAGAACATCAACGTAAAATAAAAGATTTTTCTGGAATTAAAATAGTTTCTGAATACTAGAAGCTTCTGAATGTAAGAGTAGACAATGACAAAAGACTTAGAAATAAAATACTTTTCACAGTACTCAAAAAATAAAACCGATATATTCATACTACAATACGCTGTGTACAATTTTCTATTTACAATGAAAATTTTACTTCTCAAAAAACTCTTCTATTTTGAAATTTAAAGTTGATATGAGTTTCTAAAACTGAAAAAACTCCCAAATAAATTCTTTTAGATTTTGGTTAAATTTTTAGTATCAAATTCTAAGTATATTCATTTTAGATTTTCTAGTTTCTGATACTTCTAGTATCAGCTATAAAGATTACTTAAATTTTGTTCAACAACTATACCCTGAATTTAAAATATCTCTCTCACTTTTATTGAATAGGGTCCATCTATGACCTTAAACAAGTAACTTTTCTATATATCCCAATAAACTATTCGTTGTGTGTAATCGTTTCGCAACTAAACTATAAATAGATACTTAAAATTAACATTATTATCTATTTTCCGGTTCAAAAAAAACCTACCTCTATCATTCCCCCAATTGTAAACTTGTTGACAACTGATAACCAACACAAATTGTAACAATTAAAGTCAACTAACCGGTTTACTTTGACGTGTAATAATATCTATGTCACTTTGCAAATACAATCAATAGTAATTATCTTGCTTTTAAGTATTGCAACCTGATTTCCTGGAGGTGAAAATAAATGACATAAATAACTGATATATCAATTTTAAAAATGTGAAATCTAATCTAAAAATGTGAAATCCAATGCAATCTTCTGAGGCAGTTCCCGCCTTTTGATAGCATCTTATCGCAGCTGTTTTTTGGCTTTTCACAGTTAAGTTACAATAAAACATATACGTATTTTAAAAATTATTTAGAAATTTCAGTCGGTTTTTCAGAAACTCTGGCACATGGTAGCACTAATCATATAATCTATGCTTAAAGGGGTAACACATGAAATTATGGAATTTATGGCTCTTTTCCTTATTCAGACAGCTATCTATCAAGCAATGACAGGAAGAAATATTGTAAATTTTTTCAGATTTACTTCTGTAACATTACTTCTCTTTGATTAAGCGAAAGATCAAGACAAGTCGTGAATCAAAGGTAATATTTCATAAACATCACTCTCCTATTTCCCCCCCCCCATCACTAAATAGTTCTCTAGTTTCAAAAGTAGATAATTTAAACTTCAGCAATAGTGAAGATGCACAGAAGCTCTATATCTCATTTAATATCCCTTAATAAATCTGTAAGAAACATGAATGTCAACCTGTAAAATATGAGACATCATGCACGAAAACCTTAAATATTGGTAATGTTCCAATAAGCAGTAATTATTTATCACGGACCGTAACTGACACACCATCTAACAGAGATACTTTACAACACAAATCCATTTAATTCATATTTAAAGAACCTTCTGGAATCATCCAAATAATCTAAGTTTTTTACTTCAACTCACATCCAACCTTCAAGGTTGTTTACCTCTTCTATTCTATTAATCTATTACTCAATTCTTTTACCCTTTTGATGATTTTAGCAGCCTCAAATTTAATATAAATACCAGCACCTCCAGTGTTGTGGGTCAGTTTCTTTTAAGACACAAAAGCTGTCAGTTCCCTCAACTATAAACCTATGATCAGATATTGTTTGAGATTTAAAAATCACTGAAATGATACAATTACACTCTATTTAATAATTTTGAACACTAACCTTAACCTTCTCAAAGTCGGTGCCGTAACAATTTTTGGACAGAGTTTGCGTCGACAATTGCACATTATATTGACATGATACATTATACACAATATGAGGATTCTTCTTTATCACCGCATTTACTACATCCTGATCGGCAAGCATCGTCTGTTTAAGTTCGATGATATTCTCATTCACAGCCTCATGCCAGGTTTTCGACCAATCAATCTTGGTACGCATCTTAGCAAGGTTTAGCAAAACCACGCCAGTATTGAATCCGCGACCTAGGGCCGGCCAACGGTTTGTGCTGGATCCAAAGTACCAGTTGCTTTCGTTTTCAACTAATCCAATAAACTGCGAGATAATTTTATGGTTTAAGAAAGGAACAAATGATAGAAAAAGGCTTTAAAAATGAGTGTAAGAGATGTTCAAATAATTTTTAAAAAATTCTAAATATTGATTATAGGTGAAGCACTTTATTATGTACATAACCTGTTTTTATTTTTAATATTTAGGCTAATATTGTAAATATCATTTGACACCATCCTGACAAATTATTATCCTAATCAAATTATTATCTTAAATTATTATTTAGGCTAATATTGTAAATATCATTTGACACCATCCTGACAAATTATTATCCTGACAAATTATATTTAGGCTAATATTGTAAATATCATTTGACACCATCCTGACAAATATTGTAAATATCATTTGACACCATCCTGAAAAAGGCTTTAAAAATGAGTGTAAGAGATGTTCAAATAATTTTTAAAGAATTCTAAATATTGATTATAGGTTAAGCACTTCTACATTAAAAAATTTATTATGTACATAACCTGTTTTTATTTTTAATATTTAGGCTAATATTGTAAAAATCATTTGACACCATCCTGACAAATTTGTAAAGAAAACAATTGTTTTAAAAATTTTTCTAAAAATGTAAAAAGTGTTGATTGCTTCATGTATAAAGAGAAAAGACGAAAACGTATCTATTTTAGGTAGATAAATGTTCACTAGAAAAATTAGACTTCTGGATAATCTTTGTTTTGTAAATTAGTGTATTTTTCCAACAATCTTACAATTCCTAAGAGTGAAATGCAGATACACAAAATAAACTGCTAACCTGTTCATTCGTCATATTCTTGAACAATTTCCACAATTCAGCAACATCAGATAAGAATGTCAAATCTCCATCAAGAACAATAACTTTATCTAAAGTCGGGGGAAGTATGTCCGGTAGTATCAATTTAACGAGCGTATATACACCTGAATAATGACTATTTGGGATCCAATCTACGGCAGACATCTTATTCACCACATTGTAACATTTGTATTTTACTGAAAATATAAAGTTATGATTTATTGAATAAATATATTATATTAATTATAAATAAAAATTAATATCAACTAAACTAGTCCGATATTATCCTAAATACAAACAAATGGGGAACAAAGTGCAATATTTTAATAAATATATGATTTTGTGCAAAACAATTTATTTCAGATATTTGTCAGAAATCATTTATTTCTAGAATGATCAAAACAGTATTTTTAAAAGTAAAAAATACTTGTTTAGAAAACTTTTAATAATATGAAAAACCTTAACTTATGACAAACTAATTAAATTTTGATAAACCTAAATTTATCTTAATATACATGTCAATCATGACTGCGTTTTTGAAATGTTATATCAACATATTAACATTGTCACTGTGATAGAAATGTATATTAAACGTAAATATATCTTGGATTCAAAATTTTTAAAAATTTCAGTATTTATTTTAAATTAAACTATTCTAAATGTTGGTCAACAGAAATTCTTCTACTATTGGCTGTATTATTGGTATGGAAACTAATAAAATAAATTTGTGTACTAGAATGGAGTCCATGATAAAGTTGCATAGTCCATGCAAAAAACATAGAGATTGCTTAAAACAACAGAAATAAGAATTTTTGGTATGTAACCAAAAGTACTTATTTACCAAAAGTTTGTCAATATCAATACAGTATTGACAGAAAATAGTAAATGCCACTGAATGTAAAGAAGTTACGTTACGAGTGAACTTGACATTAAATTTTTGAAAAACTAAACACTATTTGTTTTTATGAATTATTAGCCGTGTCCGTGACTTCATTCGCGTGGAATTCTGATTAAGTAAAGTTATTACGAATAATGAACATTATCATTTCTTCAGCGGACCATGCTAGTGTGCTAACTATTGCACTATGCATAAATTAAGTGCTTACGTGCTAACCATTGCACTACGGCTAATCTAACAGACCTGCCACAACTATTATTACTTTTATTATTATCACTTTTATTGTATTTTTTTATTTTTACAATATCTATGAGCATAAAATTTACTAAAAATGCTAATAAATGGCATTGACAGTACCAATATCGTAACATTCACCAAGTCACTTTTTTTTTAAATATCTAAAAAGCAGAAAAAAATATCTTATGTTGCTCGAGAATATAAACTATTATCACACAAAATTTCATTAAAATCCGTTTAGTAGACTTTTCATGATTGAAGAACAAATTAACAAACAGATAGACGGGCAGCTAAAAAATATTAAAAATGTGTTTTTTGGCTTCTATTATTGTTCTATACGCTAAACTAATTACTTATACAATATACTTAGGCATTAATAATAAATTTTGATAAATAGAATATGTACGCAATGGGGGTCTCATACATAAAAATGACAGTAGTGTAACCAATAATTTATCACCAACTAATACTGATAGCATCTTGCACGGTCCCTATAGTGCTCATACATTGTACGGTCCCTATAAGCAAAAGTGATTTCATGAAAAAGTCATAAGATATGTAGCAGAGGAACATTTAAAATGAGATTTAATATTACAAAAAAACTAATAAATCTAACACATATATTACACAACAAAATTAAATAAGGGTAATTACCATCTGGCAAGTCCCATGAATCAAACAAAGTTTTAGTGGATATCTCGGACTGATCATCAACCATTATGTGGAAATGTATGGGATTCTGTCTGTGGTACAACAAAGATTTAAGCATCGGTATTACATATCGTGTGCATTTGTGCATGCAAACGAATGCTATGTGAATTGTTTCGCACAGGCCTTCCTTTGGTTTAGGTACCTAAAAGAGATGATGCAATATATTACAGTAACAACCTATTTACTTAAATATTCAGAACATATAGAACTTTAATTTTATATTATAAAAAGTATAACTAGCCATGAGACTAAGATGCTCATGGTTCTTAGAATTAGTAAATTCAAAAATAGTAATGTTTTATGTTAATAAATTGTACTAAAACGATGGTATATCACATAAAAAAAAAACCCAGAAGTCAATGCATTATTATAAAGGGCTAAATTATTTTATTTTGTTTGATTTATTTACTTTTTCTAAAAAAACAATGTTTATAACTTGCAAAAATTGTCAAATAACTTCCTCAAGATATTAAACTATTTACCTAATATAAAGTCTATCTAAATAAACTAAGTCCCGAGCTATCATTATTGGAAGCCAAAGACTCTTTCTAAAGTGATATTATCAAATTTATAGCATCAATGTTAAATAATACACTAGTTTTATTAATTTGAGCCAACTGTTAAAAACTTGGATCTTTGTATCGAACAAAATCTTAACTGGCAACCTTAAGTAAAAGATGTTATCCATTATATCTTCATCAGAATACTTTCCCTCAGGCATTTTCAATATTTTCTAGCTGTTAAACTCAAAGCTTACCTGTGTCGAAACACTTTTACTGCCTTTCCTTAACATGGAAATGTATGTTAACCAGATCTTACTATGAGTTGTCTTAAAAAACTTCAACATCTTGAAAATTGTGCATCCATTACATTTTTAGTTACAGAAAAAATGATCATATCTCTCTTTTTTTTATATTTGCTCTCTTTTTATTTATTTTTCCTTTTTTCTATTTAAAGATAGTATATTCTAATTTATAAAATTTACAATAAAAACTTGATACATATTTAGTCTTATGCATTACTAAATTCTCATATATAAACACTCATTCTCATTTATGTGTATATATAAATACTCATTCCTATATATGTTTAAAATAAGTAAAATGTATAATGGTACTGGATGAAAACCAAGACTGGAAAAAGGGCAACAAATAATTCTGTAACAGTATTTCTTTTCATACATAATCTTCCTCCGCATGAGTCCTTTATAATTCTTATACAAGATGTAATAAATATTATTTATTTGAAAACTTAATGTACTTTCCATGATTTGAATTATATAAAATGAGACATTTATATTATGTCTTTATTTAATACGAATATCATGGTTATAAAAAATATATGAAATGCAACTTCGCTATCTTTCTTTTTTATGGCAGTCGAAATAAAACTTTATACAAGGAAATAGTTGTTTTAACTGCTTAGATTTATTAACGTGAAACTGATATGAAAGATAACCATTGCATTTGAAAACTTAATGTACTTCCCATGATCTAAATTATAGAAAATAATACATTTATTCTATATGTCCTTAATTAATATGAATATCATGGTTATAAAAAATATATCAAATGCAACTTCGCTATCTTTGTTTTTGATGACCATCGAAATAAAACTTTATACAAGGAAAAAGTTGTTTTAACTGCTTAGATTTATTAACGTGAAAGTGATATGAAAGATAACCATTACATTTGAAAACTTAATGTACTTCATGATCTGAATTATAGAAAATGAGACATTTATATTATATCTTTATTTAATATGAATACCATGGTTATAAAAATATATCAAATGCAACTTTGCTATCTTTGTTTTTGATGGCAGTCGAAATAAAACTTTATACAAGGAAAAAGTTGTTTCAACTGCTCAGATTTATTAACATGAAACTGATATGAAATATAACCATTACATTAATGATACCTAGATATCTACGTATCGATTAGTTCAAACATATTTATATAGAATATCTTAGTTACAGAACAAACACTTTTCAACTAATATAAAATTGGAATGTACTTTAAAAAAATGTTTTAACTGTCATTATACATATTTCAAATGTCCAACTTTCTCTTGACAAAATTTTGCAACACAAATATTATAAATAAAACATTTAAGAAAAACATTGGAACTCACAATTTGATTATATAAATGAGTTGCAAAATTTTTATGTTTGATTTTGTCATAACCTCGATTAATAGTTTTAAATTGGTATCAACCAATGGCAAATCTTAATTACCAAAATAATGTTATAGAATTCTGCACATAAAAGATTTGAATCGAACCCTATTGTTGTAACAACTGTCTATTCCCCAACATAAGTTACCCAAAAAAAGTAGACTTTCTTAATTTTCAAAAATTTATCTCCATTCGCCCATATTCATCTCAAATGGCCCAATAATATCCAAAAATCATTTTCACTTTTGTTTAAACTTATCTTCTCTTTCCTGTCATATTTACATTTTTTACCCTGTAACTTAGTTCTTCTATATTGGCTCCTAAAATATTTAATTTTCACTGTGTTCATGTGTTGTATAGTTAGGTTTTGTATAGAAAAGTCATTATTCACATATAGCATAATATACATGTTTCAAAATCTATTTACGTTTCACTAATTCCATAATGCCTTATTAGCACAAAATAAAGAAGCAAACATGAGTAAGTTAATCAGTTTTAACTAACTCTTAACATTTCAAATGTATATTTTTAAATAACAGAAGAAAAAGATATTAAGCTGTAACAGACCTCGATAAAAAATTACTGAGTGATACCTGCATAAAGGAAAAGGATACTTGGTGAAAGAAATTAATGTTTAGAAGAAATAAAGCAATCAGGTAATATTAAAGGCTGTATATTGGTAAAGTCAATATTTTTTCTACTATTACTTTACTTTTTTCGCAAGTTAAAAGTTTATTAAAGCCAATGATATGTAACCTTATCATATCTTATACGTAATTATAACAAATAATCTTATAATTGCATTTTTACAAGGCAAACTTTTATTGTTAAATTAAACTGTATTCAAGCGTATTACGACCAAAATGATGAAATCACCATATAGGTATTTATAAAAAAATCTTGAATAATTTTTCATTGTACTTACAGATTTATTAAAATAGTAAGTCCCAACTACATCGCCAGTTTTAGACAGTGTGTGCATAAGATCTTGGGAAATTTTCAATTGGCTCTTGAAAACCTTGTTTTGGTTTTCCAAAACGGTTATTTTTGATATCAGCAACCAGTAATATGCGAATGTGACCGTCATCCATATTCCAAATAAAAATGTTATCCATGGTCGTAATAGTAAAAATGAGATGACATTTTTATGACGCAGTTTTTACGGTCTCCAATAAAATAATTTTGGTTTTATCGCACTTTATCGGCAAATTTCACAAAGCAACTGTTAAAATATTTTGCAGCCATATGTCGCAGTGTCGGATGCAAAATGTCTACTGAATACCATGTCAATTTATTTAGTTGTTTAACTCGTAGAACGTAACGTAAGAAATAACATGTTCAAATTATTTATTTGTGAAAGCTATTATCAACGATTATTCAATTGTACTTTCAAAATGTCACAATTATGACAGTTGCTGTCAGTTTTTATGTCGCCTGAGTACGTTCCACTAGCCGCTCGCAACGCTCACGCCCGCGACCGCGATCAAACCCATTCCACTAACTTGTCAGCGTTGTAACTGTCAGTCCAAGTGGAACGGTTATGAACAATGCATATTTGTAACTATGAGGAAATGGCGGGTATTTGACAAAATAAAGAGATTATAATATTGTATTTTTTATTATGTATTAACCGTTAGACAACAATTTCCTCATACTTTTAAAATTAAAGTGCATTTTAATTTCTATGAAAAAATTGTACGTCTTCTGATGCAATTTTTACTTCTATTAAGTATTTCTTAGAGCTGCATGAGGCCACTGCTCCGTCATCATATTTAATATTCAAACGTGATATATAGTGTGGGCCAGTGGGCCATAAATATGCAGTGTGGGCCAACACCTGCTACTAGATTTGTCCATACAAGGGATCGAAGCGGTCGTGAACAATGACGCCATCAATGACATTTTGATCACGACCGCAACGACCGCGGTCGCTAATTGGAACCACACCGTGAGTGTTTTGAGCTATCCGATCGCCTAGTGGAATGTACTCTGTATAACTATGTAACGAAGAATACGGTAGTAGCGGTAATATAAAGTATGCTCTCTATTTTTACCAATTTTTTAGCTAAGTAAACTTAACTGTAGATATTTCCAAATTGATAATTTCTTGATTGATGAACATTTCGCGAAGTAAAATATTAATAATGAAAGTATCGGATATTTTGTAATGATCATACCTCTTTTGTAAATGGAAATCAAAGAATAGGTTTTATTAATTGACATTTATTAATATGGCAACCTGGTTCACAATATGTTCATTTCATTATTGAACTATTCATATTATTTTCTTCATACTCGTATGTTTTGGATAAAATTAATTATTTACTAAAATAATTACGCAATTGGTTCATTAATCTTGGTGAAACGAATAATATATGACTTGCCTTTGTATTTTCATAGCTCTTTATTTCTATTTTCATGCTTTTATTCTTTTGTTGATCAAAGAATGGGAACAATAATAATGAAGCGATATACTTATTTTTTCAAGCATATGTTTTTTGCTTCATTCCCTTAATTAAAATAATTTTCTTACGTGATCATATTTTGTTTTATTTTTTAAACAAAAGACCGCTTTACACGCTTTTCCCTTAATTTAAATTTGTTAGTGCCATATGTCCTAAAATTCCAAAAATTCTGTGCTTTTTTTATTAAGTTATTAAGTATAAGTTTTTAAACTAAACACGTAAAAGCAAAACTAATAACTATTTCAAAATAATTTCAAGGCTGTTAAATTACCTACACATCTGGCTTTAATAATACCGTAGTTCAGCGTTGATACAAAATAACATGGCCAAACTATGATGATTTTTCCAAAAAATGGAAATCGTACGTAGAAAAGGGTACATTCGTACATAGTGGGGAGCTTCAGTATACAGTAATTAAAAAGGTTATTTACATGAAATTAACATTTATTGAGATCAAAATTAACACAGAATCAACTTTAAATGTAGTAATAATTAACAATATAGTGTTTTACAATCAACTTGGTTAAATTTAAGTCATAAAATCAACATTGAACTTTACCAACAGGGTAACATGTCGTAATCACATTTAACGGATCTACTATTGCACATTATACAGAGTGAGATTTTTTTCAAAGCTAAAGATATCAGCTGTTCTTGCTGTAGAAGCAGATTTAGGTGGCGGTAATATACAAACCGCGTCTGATAAGTAAACTGTTCCTTCATCTTCAGTATTAGGAAAAACAAATTCCCAGGTTCTTTCTCAGAAATGAAACTTTATATTCCATAGGGTTATATTTTGTCACCACCTGTCCAATATAATGTAAAACAGTCTTTTTTTTCGAACTTCACCACCACAAAGCTTTCGTCTTTAATGTTTTCCGACACAACTTGAATTTCGTTCTTAACATCTGATCCTTCAGAAATCTCTTCGAAGGAAGAACAAGAACTTTCTTTTAAACTTATGACAGTCTCATCGTCACTATCAGTGTTAGTCTTCACAGTTTTCTTTTGTTTCTTTGGTTTGGTTTCTTTATTTGTGTCTGACAGCAAATTTCATCTCCTTAGCCTTTTGTTTTGTCTCTTGTTCTTGCTTTTTCATCTCTTTGGCTTTTTCTATTTCTGTCAGTCTATTTTTTTTCGGGAGTATCTGTATATATCCTTGTTCTTCCAGGCAGTTTTCCTTTCTTTGTTTTTTGAGGCGCGCGACTGTTCACTTTAGGGTAAGGTCGGATAATTTCTGGTGATATTAATCCCACAGATGATGTAGATGGTAATGCAGGCGAAAATCTTGATTATAGATCTTGTTGAGTAAGATTTGTTTCTTCAGGTATAATTTATTGCATGTTGCCATCTGGGGCTGCTGTAGAATGGGAACAATAAACTTGTACTACTTCAAATTCCTCGTTACTGAATTTTAATTTGTTAAATGGCCATATCCCAGTCTTTTCAAAAGCATTTGAAATATTTTTGCAATTCAATTATTCAAAATAGGCAGTTTTTACCAGTTTCGTAATGTTATATATATATAAAGAGTTTTCCCCGCTTTATTCATATGCCAATTCATTAAACGCTATCTTTAACTCGGCCTTAAAAGGTCTAAAAACTACCACATCTAATGGTTGGAGACGGTGTGTTGTGTGGGGAGGAAATGCAAATAAATAATACCGTTATTGCGAGCATAGTCCACCGCTTGTATTGTCACATGGCTTTCATAATTGTCGCCTAGGAGGGGAATAAGATTATCTTTAGTCCAGGATATTTTTTTAATGTGTTTAAGGACATCCAAAAATATACTGGAATTTATTCAACCACTCTTAGTAGCCATTCCTAGGCTACCTTCTGGTGCACATTCTATGAAGTGATCCTTGAAATGTACCCCGGGAAAGATTAATAGCGGCGGTATTGTGTTACCACTAGCTGAAATAATTCCTCCGAATGTTACGGGTTACCTCTTTCTGCGGAAACAAGTTGACCGATTTGTTTTTGTTTTTTTTTTCGCTAATACTTTTGGCGTGCTCAACACTGTGAATATCCCTGACTCATCAAAATTATAGATCCGATTTGCAGTGAGTGCATATTTTTTCAATACCTTTTCTAAGTTTTCCTAGAAATCATTTACGGCCGTCTTGTTGAATCCATAAGATCTTGCTGCACTGGTATTTTCAGAAATAAATTGGCGTTTCGCCTACGATAACTATCCAGCCATTCTTTTCCTACCATTTTATTATGATTCCAGCTAGGTGGATAATGTAGCTGATTCACTTTTGCAAATTCGTACGCCAGTTTCCTCATCTGTACGATTGTCAACCCATAATGCATTTTGGAACATTTCGCGATGTACTCATTCAATAAGGACTCTTCTTCGGCAGTGAATACTTGATTCAACATGAATTTGGAACTAAAAATACGCGACGAAGTGTGGTTATCTTCCTTTTCAGCTGCAGCCTTTTTATCGGAACTTTGTTAATCAACTTTGAAGAGTTGTTGGTTTGATGATTTTGTCCTAAGAGATAAAGTTTTATCTAAAATTTCATTCATCGCAGATTTTATTACATCTTCGTTTACCTCTCCCGTTCTAGTTCCTTTTTTTTTAATATATTCGCAGCATGATCCTGTAATAATACTTTTATTGAAGAAACTTTCCGAACTCACGTGGGGTACATTCATACAGTACGCATCCACCACCCCACTCATAACTGTACGAAAGTACCCCAACCAAATCAATCAACAAATCAATTCAAAATAAAAGTAACCGTTGCAGTTATCCCAAAATCAATGTTTACTTATTAATCTAAGGCATTTATTCAATACCCATTATAAACTTTAACAAATTAGGAAAAATTTATTACGAATGAACTATTTTAAAGATGACTGAATTATGAAATTTAAACAATATTTTTAATATATTTTCAACATTATAAACATTGGTTCTTATTCATTTATTCTTACTAAGAATAATTCCATAGTAGAATATGAACAATTAAATATTTAACAAACCACATGTTGAATTATGACATTACACGTTATTTTAAACTAAATTAAATAAAACTACTATTTGTGAGATAGTTTAAATATAAAATCTTATAGATCCTCAAGTATGTGTATTGTAAAATCTTTCAGATTCTTATAAAAATATTCTATAGTAAATGATGAGATGTAGATATTACAAGTATTTAAAAGTATTACAGTTTCTTGTAAAATATATAAAAATTAAAACTTTGACAAAATAGTTGTGTAATATCATTATTATAATGTATTTTTATACTCTAAATTCTATGACTATACCTAGATAATTTGGTAGATTTATAAGCTTATTTGTCATTACCTTGTTACGACACTAACATTGTAAATGTTGTTCTTCTGACAAGCGTCAAGCGAATGTAACTAGATTAAATTAAAATGGCTGCCCTTGTGAGTTCGGCTCGTCAGGGTAAGTATTTTATTATTTAAAAATTTCAGTTGAATGTAACATAAACTTAATTACGTCCAAAACAATTTAATTTCAATAATAATATTAGTAGTTGTTTTCAAAGTTTGTCTTTTGTTAGAAGTGCCATTCCAAATTTGAATACAATTTATTTGACAACAAGACAAACAGCTGATGTTTGTTGAATAGCAATATTTTTTTGAATAAAAGTAAACTTGATAATGATTACTTAGTTATCTTGATATTAAAGGTATAGTTTTTAAGTACTGGTTTTACTGTTACGCATGTTAAGCTTCAATTAATAACTTTCGATGTGTTCATTTCACAGAGCCGAAGTTCAAAGTTCATAATTCAGTCTAAATATATATTTTCAAAATGAAACTATATAAAGTTTTAATGTGTTGTTATATAATGAGAAGATGAATATTTCACGAAGTCAACAATAACATTTTTTTTAAATTACTTTCCAATTTCGTGCCCGGCAATTACAGCGTGTTAGAAAAAGTGTTTAATGTAATTATTTTTTTTTTAAATTTTACTCTAACGAGAATTCCTTATTTAAGTTTTATATAGTTTATATATTGAAATTATAGTTACTACAAACTGTGTTAAGCAGTAGACATTTTCAAGTTATACAGGGAATTTACATTATATTTATTTTCAGTGGGGAGGCTGACATGGGCAAGTCGAAGGTTTTACTCAGATCTGTATCCAAAGATAACAACTCATTATACAATACATCCCAGAGATAAAGATCCAAGATGGGCAGGTATGTAACAAGTAATACAAATTTAAGTTTTTAGGCATCCTCTATTTTTTCAGTGGCCTAGTTGTGTTATAACAATCTATTCATAGGCATCGATGGAATAAAACATGTTTATATATTGTACCTTTATTTAAATTTGATAAATGTGCAAATAGCCAGTAAGAATCTGGTTATATACATACGAAACGATGAAAAATTTGAAATAAGAATGTTTTAAATGTTGGTTCTTTTTAAATTGTTTTTACTAAGAATAATTTTACAGTAGATTATGAACAAATTTGTTGTGTATATTTACCGCAAAACATTTTAATTTGGCATTAGGCACAACCATTTGGAATATCCCAACTCTGTTAAGTCATATAAGAAGAAAGAGCGCAGTGTTAACAAGTTGTTGAGTTCTATTAGATTAGTAATTTAAATCTAAGAATCTGGTTATATATATATATATATATATAACCAGATTCTTAGATTTAAATTACTTATATATATATATATATATAATTAATTATATATATATATATACACATATATATATATATATATATATATATATATATATATATATATATATATATATATATATATATATATACGATGAAAAATTTGAAAAAAGAATGTTTTAAATGTTGGTTCTTTTTAAATTCTTTTTACTCAGAATAATTTTACAGTAGATTATGAATAAATTTGTTGTGTATGTTTACCGCAAAAAATTTAAATTTGACGTTAGGCACAACCATTTGGAATATCCCAACTCTGTTAAGTCATATAAGAAGAAAGAGTGCAGTGTTAATAAGTTGTCTACTTTAATTAGATTAGTAATTTAACTGAAAGGAATTTTGCTAATGTGGTCATTCAACTTTGCAGGTTAAAGGAATGTGTGGGGTGTTATGATTTTTAAAGGAATTACTTGAGTAAATGAGGCAAATTAAACTCCCAGATATATATAATTAGACCCAAGTGAGTTAAGTGTACATTGTAAGCAAGTTGATAAATATTCAAGCATTTTTTTATAATAAAAGAATAAAATTAAAAATCAATTTCATTAGATTATAAATAGGACAGAAAATACCCATTTTTAAAATTTTGCCTGTTTATTTGTGTATGCATAAATCACTAGATAGTTTTTGTTGGGGTTTTGAATATTATACTACTTAAGGTCACATATATATGTTATATATGTTAACTTCCGCTATTGAAATCAGTCACATATAAAAATAGTCTATATTGATGTAGTTAAAATAGTAAAGTCGATGAATAGATAAAGAATTTTTTGTGGCTTGCTAATAGTAGATTAATTGATCACATATTTTTTCCAGCTGTGCCTCATGCACGTAATTTTTTTTTTCTAAAAAAATTTTATATTTTATGAACCACACAAATGTGCTTTAATTATAATAAAATATCATGCCTGTAAATTTGTGATTTTAATTTTCACTAAATACTATATTGATACAGTTATTATCTTCAACAAACAATACTTTATGACTCGTTATCAAGATGATTCATTACATTTTACATAATACAATAGTTATTTATATCAGTATGGAGTAAGCTTTAATATTTTATATCTTAGTAACTCATTGGTTATTTCCATCATAATTAGATAAGGAAGCAAAAAAAGGCCAGCCTACTACAAATGCTTTTTGCTTAAGTAAATTGTGATTCTGCTGAATCTTAAAGGTTTTTCAGTTTGAGGAAGGAGCAGGGTTTTGTAGATTATTTTTTACTACATTGTGAGGTAGATTCAAGATTAATTTGCCAATTTCTAGAGTTTCATACACATTTGATAATGTGCTTTGTTAGTTTTAAAGTTTTTTGTTAGTGAGAGGTTAATGAAAACAAATTTTTGTTTTGCTAAGTATGACTTTTATCATATCGGATCTAACATTATAATCACATATGAATAAGGAATTTTTATTTAATAAGTAGATCAATATTAAATATGCTGCTATCTTTACACAATTAATAATTTGGTTTGCATTATAGTAGTATTGTATAAAAGAAGGAATTTGGATAGTATCTTATTCTTTTGCGGATCATCTATTTTTTTCGAATGTACCTTTACATAAATAATTCTTCCATAAATTAGAATGAGGTAATTTTGTTTTTTTGTATTTATTAGCATTTGCCCGGGACTTTATTTTAATGGGTTTCTGCCTTGCTACATTAATGTTATAATAGTTTCTACATTAACGTAACTGTTTTTTTTCATAATTCTTGGTATTTAGATAGAATTGTATGTCTTGACATTGACTATGGTTTTTAAGATGGGCGGACTTGTTCTTTTGTCACTTAGAGTACTGTTTACTAATCCTACTGGATAAGAAATTTTAAGATCAGTTGATAGTTTCAGATATATTTTAATATTAAAGTTGAGAACCTTCCTTTGTGTTAACAGTGAGGAACACTTTTCAATCCTTTATAAAAGAAGCATGACAATTTATATCATCAAATTTCTATTATCTGGCCGTTTCGCTCGTGTGAATTGCAATATTTACCGAGGTTTTGAATACAAATATTAGAAAGAATTGATTTTAGAGGCATATGGAATATTTCTAATTAGAGAAGTACACCTTTAAAACAATATTGCAATTTTAGTGGCATATGGAAAGTTTCAAATTACAGAAGTACTTCCTTAAAAGCAATATTGGCAATTTTAAAGGCATATGGAAAATATCAAATTACAGAAGTACTTCCTTAAAAACAATATTGACAATTTTAGGGGCATATGGATAACTTCAAGTTACAGAAGTACTTCCTTAAAAACAATATTGGCAATTTTAGAGGCATATGAAAAATTTCAAATTACAGAAGTACTTCCTTAAAAGCAATATTGGCAATTTTAAAGGCATATGGAATATATCAAATTACAGAAGTACTTCCTTAAAAACAGTATTGACAATTTTAGGTGCATATGGAAAACTTCAAATTACAGAAGTACTTCCTTAAAAACAATATTGGCAATTTTAGAGGCATATGAAAAATTTCAAATTACAGAAGTACTTCCTTAAAAACAATATTGGCAATTTTAGGGGCATATGGAAAACTTCAAATTACAGAAGTAATTTTAAAAAATTCCTTAAAAACAATATTGGCAATTTTAGAGGCATATGGAAAATTTCAAATTAAAGAAGTACTTCCTTATAAATAATATTGGCAATTTTGTTTTCTGTTAAGTAGATTGTTGTTTGAGCTTAATCATGAGCTTTGATCATAGCTTGGTTTTGCAATTTATGTATCATAATGGTAAAACATGGTCTAACTGACGCAAAATTAATTTTTTTGGAAGAAAACGGCAATAAGAAAAGTGGGTAAGGTGAATTTCCAAATGATGTAAAATATGTTTAAAGATAATATGTGTAGAAACTTGTAAGATGAAGAGGTGTGACGAAATGCTTTCTGATTGGTGTTCATTGTCACGTAACTGAATTCGTAATTTTGCCAAATTAATTTCCTAAAAATTTAAATAATCTTTGTTTTTAACAATAAATAATTTTGTTTTTTTGTATCTTCATGTCATGATGAACCATTACAAATTACAATCCATCCGATTTATTGTTGGTGGAAACTGGCTTACTACATAATTCGTCAGTCACTACAATATCAAGGCAAAAAAACAATGGCCCACAGTGTCTTTGGACAATTGTTGAGTAATCATTCTATTATTTTACATCATAATTTGATAAGGAAATAAAAAATTCTTGTCTTGGGTAAACGTTTTTTTTTTAAGCTCATTATGGTCACAGTGAACCTTTTTTTTTCTTTTATAAAATATGTTATTTTCAGAATATTTTCACTACTTTTCGGAACTCAACAAAATATTAGTATTTGTACTTCATGTTTGTTATGAACTTTTTTGTTAGAGAGGATAATGAAATTTAATGCTAACTATCATATCAGTTGCGTCACATTTGGAATTAAATTCATTTATGTAGGAATGGTATAATCACTAATAAATTATTAGTTGATTATTATGTAATTATTACACAAGTAGCTAATTTGGTGTAATTATTCATCGTGTTTTACTTTGTAATGTCATATGATTGTTTTATAGACTTTTCAAGTTTGTTCACTTCGTAAAGTTATTAATTGAAATTTACAGTTTGGAAATCCAGGTTAACTAGAAATAACATGATGTCATGCTTGAAAGTTAAATTATGCAACAACAGAATGAATGTTTTTATGTATTTTAAAAGGAGCAGTAGGCTAGGAAAAATGTTTACAGTTGTTTAAATATGTAAATTTCAAAAGACAAAATAAACAGATGTTCATTAATGAAAAAATTTACATATTGTAGAAAAGTTTAGATGTATTTATTGTGACTAGTGGTGTCATTCATTAAATTTTAAAGTTTGAATGTTATTGAGGTTCTTTTGTCAAAGAGTATACCCCTATAATCTTTGCATATCATTTTTTTAAATTTTGTTCTATTACATTAGCTGAGAGCGTGTACAAATATGTCATTAGCATGTGTTGTTGCCTTAATATTTATGAAATTTTAAATTTAATGTTATATTATGAAATTTAACATTTATGAATATGCTATGTTATGAAATTTAAATGCCATATTTATATTATGAAATTCCAATATATATGAAATTTAAAATTTAATGTCGGCAACATATCTATTGCATAAAATAAACGCTTTTTTAATTTGACATACACTCCACAGGCTATTGAAAAAGGAACAGTTGAAATCATACAAAATTCATAGATGGAAACTCATACGTCAATCTGACACTTAAAATTCTTTGGCAATAATCTCTACTCTGTGCAACTGTTTAACCAGAGACTATTATGTGTTTGACATTGAATGTATGATATTGTTGAATGTAAATAATGAATACTTTAATGTATTTGGAATATATAATTTAATGTATTTGTACCCTAAATTATATATAAATTTTAGCTTTCTGCACTTCTTATGGAGAAACTTTAACTATGCCAAAAAAAACAGGGTACAAAGTCTCCTCTTCATGTATTAATGTATAGATATTTATAGAGCTGTATATATTATGGCCAATTATAAACATGGTAACATTATAATAGAAATTTCACATTATTGTTCTTAAAAAAATCTTCAAACAATGAGTCTTAATGTTTTCACTATGTTAAATATTGGACACACCTGCATGACATTTTGGAGAGGAATGCTTCTTATTTTGACCTCATAATATGTAATCTAATTAATAAACAGCAAAGTTAAGACAGCAGATATGGTACCCTATCTGTTCAGCGGTTAAGGGTTCATGCACATTTGGAGTAAAAAAAGAGGCTATTTCCAGTTTTTCCAAACAATTATTATTAGACTTTTTTGAAAAATTATTTTATTTATAAAATATGTTTTTGATTATGTTGTCCATTTTTGTTTATTAAAAAGTATTGAAATGCCATGCGTTTTTGAAAGTCTGCACATTCACGGTGACTGATTACATCGAGTAGGTGTAGTTATCCGAAATGAAACAAAAAATAAAAATTACTTCCAATATGTGAAATTCTATTGTTGTGGGTTGGTTTTTCTTATTTCAATTTGATGGAAAATAATGGTGGAAAACTGATTCAAGCCAAAATTTTTGTTTTCCATGATTGCTTGTTTTTGTTATTAAAAAGTATGACAGGGACTAAAACCTTCGATCACTGGCCACATTTATACATCTTACCCAATTAAAAAGCAGTTGTGTTAACAGTTTTTGGGAAATTGAAGTCATCAGTTTGGACAATTGTGTTTTGGGAGAGACGCAATTATAATTTTTGGATGATAAAATATTTTTTCAACACTCAAAGGGATTATATCATGCACTTAAATAAAAAGGGGCACTTATCGTGTGTGTAGCTAACGTTTAACCGCATCTACCTATTCTGAAAACTTTTGTATACAGCATATATATAGGAAGCATATATATGTATACAGCATATATTTAAAATTTATGCAGTATAGTTTCGAGATGATTTGCTTTAAGAAAATTAAAAAGAAAATTAATTTTCTTTCTAATGGTATCATAATAAGGGTATCATTAGATATAACAAGAAAAATCTGTAACTTTTTATATTGATGTCACGCTTATGGATGCCGTGAATGTGACTTTATATTGTGTCACGCGTATGTATCTTATTTACTATGTTAATATCAATATTTTGTTAGACTGGTTTTAGTGTGCAAAGCAGTAGACAAGGGGGGTGTGTCACTAGGGATTGATTCCCGCTCTAAAGTTTTTGTTGCTAAGAGAATGAACACATTAGACGTACTACCAAATATTCCCAATGAATAAACAAAAAACAAATTTGAAAATTAAACTAGGCTAATTATTTTTTCTCCAACTTATTTAATGTTTTAATAAAATATAACAAAATTATTCAAAAATTCATCTCTGAGATTATTTTGTAACTACGACCTTGCTTGTATGTCAGATGTAATAACGTTCTGAAGACATGAAATGTGTATCCTACATTTTGGTATAATTTCAATATTTCACTTATAAAACAGGAAATTTATTCACGTATACAATCCGTTATAAACAACACTATTATTTGACGCAGACATACCAATGGAACGATTTGTGGAAGAGACCGATGTGTTAATCATTGGAGGAGGTCCCGCTGGTATGGCGGCAGCTATCAGAGCGAGGCAGCTGGCCCAGGAGAAAGGACAGGTTAATGTCATGACTGCTTATTAAACCATAAAAAAGCCTGTAACAATCTATAATAATTAGTTATAAATTTTGTAAATTTCCATGTTGGCTTCAATCAGTCCTATGTTGTATCATTTACTTTACATTAACTAATATCATGCATTAACGGTTGTCTCAATGCTTTTTCGCTTCAAAAATTGGCATGTTGTATCGCACTAGCTTTGTCTTAACTTTTATTGTTCGTTAAAGTAACACTATTTTTCTTTGTCTTGAGAGAAAAGAAAAGAATGATATAATGTTACGAGCAGAAAGAAAAAGATGGAGCTGATCTGTTGACGATGACAGTTCTGTACTTTTTCTATGGATGACTGAAAATGCATTTTTATAGGTTATTTTATTTTGTTGTGCGTCCAGTAATATTCATTAGTCATGTTACTTTCAACATCGGTCTCAATTGTATATAAATTTTTTTGTTTCGTTAGATAACTGATAATATTTTACGAAAGTATTATTTGATAACGTATATGGATCTGAGACATTCCTCAGTTCTCAAGTACGGACCTTATTGATGTTGTAAATGCTAAATCTACTAAATTATCGAAAGAATTATTTAAAAAACCTATGACGTCAACTGTAACGTCCGCTATTTTAGCTACCTTTATATAAAGTGAAATAAGGTGCCATTTTAACATACATAGCTGTCAGAATAAAGGTTATACTATGATGCAACATGTGAGTGCTTACTCCATAACGTTTATGTTATTCTTAAAGTAAAATGATACAAGGTAGGGATGAATATCTCCATAACTTATTTTAATAGTTTAAAAGTTTAATTTAAGAAAATATCCAGCACATTTTGACTCTCTTCACTTTGAGTCACACTTTGACTCTCTTCACTTTGAGTCACACTTTGACTCTCTTCACTTTGAGTTACACTTCGACTCTCTTCACTAAACTTGTTATTGCTCCTTACACACAAACTCCAAAAAGGTACTATACAATCTATTTCCATCTTAAAACATTTTTCTTTTCATTAAATTAGTTCTAATTCTTCTTCGTTAATTATAATAATAATTATTGATTTGTTACTAACATTGTATATATCAAAATTTACCTAGAGTAGATTTATCGCTACCAGAGCAATTTCTCTTAGTTAACCAATAAACGAGGAGTTTTATGTTAGTGGTGTAGTTGATTGCAAGATATTGCAGTTATAATACAAAATAAGCTAACCTATAATTATAAAGAATGGTGATAATAAAAATAATAACTATGTTGATGTTTTTATGTAGTATAAAGCAGGCAATTAGACCAAGAATATGAGCAGAGAAGTACATATCTTTAAGAAGATATGTTAAGATATAAAAAGTAGCAAAAGAATGCGCAGCTGCTGCTAATTGCAAATGCTTCAGTTGTTTCTTAAATTCAGAGATATGATCATATTTTCTGAGACCGAAAATAATGTGTAATGCAACAGTTCATTATCTCTTTATTATTTTGTGACTTACCTCCAGACTCGCTGTCATAATTCTGAAACATGATCTACATTTTTGGCGGCCATGAGAGCAAGTTAGATTACAATTAAATTTTGTAAATCATCAATATGTTAGTTACATAAACGAGCTAAATAATTTTATTTCACAACTAATCAGCTAACTACTTAAGGTATGCACAGGAAGAGTACAACATTGTGTTTTCGAGTTGGACATAAAAATAAGTGGGTCTAGGACCCCACTTCTGCCTTGTCTTTACAAAGGCAGAAGTGGGGTCTCAGACCCCACTTAACAGATTAAGAAAAGATCCCGGCTAAAAATTCAAGATTGCTTCCTCCTCTCATAATAATAGTTACGAGTGTTTAACATAGGTGAGCTTTGGTTTTAAGGGGTATAAAATTGTAAAGACGTTTTAGATCTTACGAGCAGATTGGTTATAACCTTGGATAAAGTTCAAGAAACTAACTGAATTTGCTTATTTTCAAATACGCTACTGCTTTCTATGAATCTATCGTATCATGATATCATGATCTCATCCTTAATAAAAGTGTTAAAAGGTCCTCTGACTAAGCCTCACCTGTTTTATTTTCTAGTCCCTCTATTCTTTTGTCCCTCCCCTTCTAACTCTGTCTTTGCTCTTTGACTGGAAAAGATTGCATTGGTAGTCAACATGTTTGTCATTTCAACTGTCATTAAATGTGTTTATGACCTTGGATAAAGTTCCAGAAACTAACTCAATATGCTTCTTTCCAAATACGCTACTCCTTTTTATGAATCTATTGGATCATGATATCATGATCTCATCCTTAATAAAAGTTTTCAAAGGTCCTCTGACTAAGCCTAACCTGTTTTATTTTCTAATCCCTCTATTCTTTTGTCCCTCCCCTAATAACTTTGTCTTGCTTAAGCAACTGTTGCTCTTTGACTGGAAAAGATTGCATTGGTAGTCAACATGTATGTCATTTCAACTGTCATTAAATATGTTAAAAATTAACTTTCAAAATATGGGAAAAATAATGTTTAAACAATTTTCAATACTATGAAAACATTTCCTGACGCATTGGGTTTTGCTAACCCAGAGTTTCTCCTGAGGGTTAAGTGTTGTACGTCTATGCTAACTTTTATGTACATTAAAAATTTGAAATAAATGAACATTCAAAATGGATGATCGCTACTTTGGAACAGATATTAAAAAAAATTCATATTATATTTTATGGTCAGTGTCTATTCTATATGGAATAATATTTGGTAGAATACTTGACATATAATTTGATTACGTTTCAGTCATTTATCAATTCTTATTTTAATTTAGTGGTAAACTTTGTGCTGGGTTTATTGCAAATTAATACCCAATATTCATTTAATATCTAATCTCCATCTATGAAACAGATAAGTGTGTATGTTCTCAACATCTAGAATAATCATTATCATAGGTCATAGTATAAAAAGAATGTAATTAAAACTTTCAGGAACTTCGGATAACACTTCTGGAAAAAGCGGCTGAAGCCGGGGGGCATATTGTCTCTGGAGCATGCATAGATCCGATTGCCCTAAACGAGTTGATTCCTGATTGGAAAGAGAAGGGTGCACCGCTCAACACTGAAGTATCTTCTGACAAATTTGGCTACCTGACGACTTCCGGTCGAATACCGATTCCTGTGTTCCCTGGTATGTAGGAATTGTGCATCTTGTTATTTTGGGAACATGTCCATTTTGTATAATCTGGTATTGTTTCGAAATATCTATTGGAATCCATTAATAATGGGTCTGTTTCGTAAAAAACATGTTATTGTAAAATTATGTAACCACTGTTTAAAACATATCCTAGAAGATGCTCATTAAGATATTTTTTTTATGTAGAATTACGTATTACTAGGTATTAGATAAGGATCATTTTGGGAATACAATGTAATAAAATGTGCTCCCAATTTGATCGCTTGTATCTCCGGAATTAATAATCGTAGGATAATAAAAATGTCATTATGAAGATTGTATCTGCAGACTTACGAAATGATAAGATTTAACACTCTAGCTTTTAACTCTTGATTAAATTATCATTGCAATTTACTCATTCTTTAATTGTTCTATGAAGTACCACCAGTCCATGGAACTTTTACTAACTTTAGGCATTAGTTGATTCTATAATGGTACTTTGATTATTTCAACATTCTTAATTTTAGGAAAAAATTTATGTTTGCAACTCTATTGAAATTGAAAAAAACCATTGTATGAACTTCGAGAAATGTAAATAAAAATCTTTATTTTCTTAGACACAAATTTCACTATGTTCTCGGAAAGAATTATATATTGGTCTGCTTCAGCTCAGATTTATATTGGGGCATGATTATTTTAGAATACGCTTAAAAATGTCTCTTCTTCTATTTTCAATTACCTAAAAAAATATTCTCTCTATCTATAAAGTTCTCTCTCTATAAAGTTTTGAAAAATGTATTTCAAAACTTACTTAAATGAAACGTTTTTTTTTAGTTAGTTGACAGTCATTATCAAGCGTGTTTAATTTTTAGTCTTAATTCAAACACCTAAAGAAAGTGCTGTACTCCTTTATTCAATCCTAAATATTTTATGTCCGTCTGTCCTTTGTGAAAGATTTATTCTGCCCGAAACATTATTGAAAATGAGTGTTTTATTGCCAATCTGTCACTAATTTTCTTTATATGATTTTGATCAGTTTAACAAATTTGTTGATCAAAAACAAGTAATATAGTACTGAGAGTACTTTTTGCTCGGTAATCACGTTTGTTACTAATGAGACAATTGCACGTTAATACTTTTTAAACAGGGTAAGTCCAAACATATTCAAAAAATTGTCCCATTTATCCAAGACTATGAGCATTCATGGTTGAATAACAATTTTTGCTTCAAATTTTGTTTGTAAATTATTACTTAATTGGCTTGGCTGTTTTATTTCTCTTTTAGTTTATTATTATTGAAAGTAATGACGTCTTTAAGATATAGTATGAGCCAGTAGCGTCATAAAAATTAAAACCTGTTTTGGTGACAACTGCAGTAAATAAAGCCCAAAAATGCATGTTAATAATATACTATTTTTATAAGTGTGATCAATGAATTACCTCATAGGTATAACAGATGTAATAACTCACAATTAAATGAAACTACGTGATGTAGTATTATTTCTACTTTCTTTAATTTGTTTACCACGACCTAGGTTTCGTTGTATTACAACATCTTCAGGTGGGATATTAGTAAAGATCTTTGCTAATATCCCATCTGAAGATGTTGTAATACAATAAAACCTAGGTCGTGGTAAACAAATTAAAGGAAGTAGAAATAATACTACATCTGAAGATGTTGTAATACAATAAAACCTAGGTCGTGGTAAACAAATTAAAGAAAGTAGAAATAATACTACATCTGAAGATGTTGTAATACAATAAAACCTTGGTCGTGGTAAACAAATTAAAGAAAGTAGAAATAATACTACATCTGAAGATGTTGTAATACAATAAAACCTAGGTCGTGGTAAACAAATTAAAGAAAGTAGAAATAATACTACATCACGTAGTTTCATTTAATTGTGAATAATGAATTTCTACAAAATTAACGCCAAATATATTCAATAAATGTAATAACAGATCGAACTAGATGTAAACAATACATTGAAGGGATTTCCTAAATTTTGTGAACCACTGTTCCCTCTAACGAAGGCTTTATACATTGTGACATCAATTTCAACATTAGATCTTCATTTAAAATTTTAGTCTTGTTCCGTATTCGGTTACTATAAAAATATATTTGTTCCAGTTTCGCATTTGCTGTGTTCGAAGGGGTCTACAAAGGGATATATATATATTTGTATTATATATAAAATGTTAACAAAACATGAGTGTCAACCCATGTGAGAACAGAAAAAATTGTTAAATTATTTCATATTACATTATCTTATCACAAGCCTCAAACATTGCTTCTAAATCAGTATAAATTTGTTTACTTGAGTACAGATAAAGTTTTGCTGTTTGTATAATAGAACTTTTGATATGTTTAATCAAACGTGCAGTTGGCAACACTTATCAGGTAGTTTGATTATATTTGTTAATAGCTTTATAATGTATTGTTCTTTGTTACCACGATAAAATGTTTAATTTGGATAGGAAAAGGGGCCTTTTACATTATTTTAGGTCTACTTTACTAATATTATTTTTTTTTGGGTTATATTAAATAAATAGGTTTGCAAGTGGATCTATTCATAGGCATGGAAATTTTAAAATAAAATTTCACCATTCACTTCTTAGTTTGGATGCACTAGTTTTAAGAACTGTGTTAATTAGTTCAAGAAATATATTATTAAAACTACGGCATTTATTAGCAGAGTCATGTGTAGCAGTATAGCAATACCAAAAATTACATAATAATTGGAACCGGTAAACATAAGTTGAAAATAACGTAAGGTGGGGACTCTACAGATTAGTGGACAAATCGTATTATATGAAAAACGGTTTATTAAAGACATTTAATTAACAAATCTTTAGACGAAATAACTAGTACCATTTCTCAAAAAAACAAAATATAAATACATTTGCAAATTACTTATTGGAAGTGGATAGTTTCATGAAATCAAGGAAATTGTATGGCGATTCTAAAACTTTTCCTTCTCATGTAAGGTTTTTACATAAGAAGATATTGACTGTGGTTTTTCTTTAGAATCAATTTCTTTACCTTTGCCTTAATCATAAATTTTTACCATGTGCACCATGGTAAAAATTTACGATCAGAATCCTTGTCATCAACACCATTTTTTTTTGCATTTCAATGGAGGTGACAAGTCCTTCTTCTGATGCGTTTCTAAGAGTTATGTTCTGTCAATCCCCAAATTGATGGTAAAATGTCAGTGATGAACAAAATAAAATGCAACGTTTATATTATTTGTAGCAATCGACTCGTGTGACACATTTACATGTGAAACATATCAAACCAATTGTCTGATGTCGTGTATAGCAGGGGTCGCATCAGAAGTTACAAAATTTTCTAAGTTCAAATTTACGTAACTTGTGGTTATGTAATTTGGGATATTACTGTATATAGGTAATGATGGTAATTTAATTATAATATTATTTCTTTATGAATTTAGTATATATTTTGAAAAGTATAGGCTACTTGTCAGAATAAAAACCTCAGTAACAATTACAGTATATAAAAAGGCTTTTTAAATTATTTATTTCGTTGCTGCTTATAGGAATAGATCTAGTTACCCATTTTTGTTTAGTAGGGATTTATATATATTCTGAAACTAAATTTTCGTGCTAACTCTCATCTAGTGAGCACTGGTATAGTTCACAGTTTAATGTGTTACAGGTTTTAATCTAATAGGTCACAGTTTGAAATCGTTTTACAATATTCGACAAAGATAATATATTGTATTGAAATTATTTTCGTTAATTGTCTTGATAAATGTTATCTCTTTCATTAAATGACCTTTGTTTAATTGTAAATATGTACGTCAATGGAGGTGTGTCTGATTATGATAAATTGCTTGACATTAGGAATTAATGAGCATTACGACTTTGTTAAATAAAGTGAACAAATAAAAAACTCACAAAGGAAGTTTCCAAAACAAAGAACTGTAGAAATTTTCAGTGATTGAAGACATATTTGATAATACAAAAAGTATTTTTTGAATGCATTCAGTAATTTTATTTTATTACAATCTTCATTTGTTTAATGTCATTCTTACCGTTCAGGTGAAGCTTTAAATAGTTCACTTTGTGGAGGAGTCACACTATATAGCCCATAGTGCGGTATAAATAAATTGACATATTTGCATATATAGACTTCTAAATATATGATATATGAGGTTTTTAAGTCTTTAAATATCAGTACTTGTACAAATGATTGGTTCTTATGACTTTCTACTTTCCATTTGTATATCCATTAACGTGTGCAGTGTTAAAGAATCTAACCATTAAATTCAAACATAAAACAAATCTTTTTAAGGTGTTAATGGACTTCGATGGTCTGCTTGTTTTTATCTTGTCCTACAAAATCTGGTGCACAAATTTTAGAGAATTTTGTTAATTATTTGTCTAGATGATACATTAAACTAATAAAAAATGAAGTGAACCTGTTTCAAAGTTTGAAAAAAAAACATTTCTGCAAAATTTTTGACCAGTCAAGCAATACTAGAATGTGAGACTAATATAATAATATCAAAATAAAATTTTTGACATCATTCATTTTTAAGACATATTTCTTGAAAATAACAAATTAATAAATAACAATTTCAGTACAAGTGTTATACTTAGCCTAGAAGATAGTATACTATATTTAGTACGATAACCTGAAAAAACTTTTATAGTAGTGTGATGTCATTGAAGCATTTTATTTAATAAGTAATAACATTAATAAAATCATCATATTTTCGATTAAATAAAACAAATAAATGATCAAGTTACTTAAATGTATAAAAATGGTCATCCATTGACAGGATTGCATGTCAGTGTTGCCATTTGTGTGAGCGTCAAAATAGAAATTGATATAATACAACGGGACGCAAGCAAAGCTATTTCACAGGGTAAAGATTGATGTGAGTGATGGTTTTGATATTGTAAATAAATGTCGAAATATTCCTAAATTGAAAAATTATCTGCTTATTGTGAAAAATGAGGAAAATTTCCGGTTAGTTGAAATGAATTCAAGTTAGAATTAAGCTCTTAAAAGCAGAATTAAAAGAAAAGGGAGCTTGGACCACAAGGAAAAAAAATCTCGTCAAAAAGGAATCTCTACGTCTGAAATTTATTTGAAATGTTTGCTGGTTATGATAATGTATGTTTATTTTATTTTATATTATTTAAATTCATTGACAAAATGAGCGTTAGATCTGTGAAATATGCATTTTCTGTTACTCATATGATTTAGGTTATCTTTATGTTTTAGTAAATGTGCTTCAGATTTGTAAAATTTGCATTTTCTATTACTCATGTGATTTAGGTGGTTTATGTTTTAGTAAAAGTGTGTTATTAGATCTGTGAAATTTGCATTTCCTATTACTCATATGATTTAGGTGAAGTTTATGTTTTAGTAAAGGTGCGCTAGATACGTGAAATTGCATTTTCTATTACTCATATATTTTAGGTGAAGTTTATGTTTTAGTAAAGGTGCGTTAGATACGTGAAATTGCATTTTCTATTACTCATATATTTTAGGTGAAGTTTATGTTTTAGTAAAGGTGCGTTAGATACGTGAAATTGCATTTTCTATTACTCATATTATCTAGATGTTCATGTTTTAGTAAAGGTGTGTTAGATCTATGAAATTTACATTTCCTATTATTCATATGATTTAGGTGAAGTTTATGTTTTGGTAAAGGTTTGTTAGATCTGTTAAATTTGCATTTCCTATTACTCATATGATTTAGGTGAAATTTATGTTTTAGTAAACGTGTGTTGTTAGATCTATGAAATTTACATTTCCTATTATTCATATGATTTAGGTGAAGTTTATGTTTTAGTAAAGGTGCGTTAGATACGTGAAATTGCATTTTCTATTACTCATATTATTTAGATGTTCATGTTTTAGTAAAGGTGTGTTAGATCTATGAAATATACATTTCCTATTATTCATATGATTTAGGTGAAGTTTATGTTTTGGTAAAGGTTTGTTAGATTTGTGAAATGTGCATTTTCCAATACTTTATAATTTAGGTGATGTTTATATTTTAGTAAAGGTTTTGTTTAGAATAAATTAATAAATAAGTTTTTTTCTTTGTATGAGAGAAATTTTAACACTGATCTATCCGCAAATACACAAGGAAACCAAAATAGCTATTTTGTAAAAATGTTAACAGCATAACAGCTTAGAAACTATGAAATTGTTTCTTTTTGTATCATTCGCTCCTATAGCTTTTTAAATTGGGATTATTATAGAGCAAATGTTTACCAGTAATATTTTATAATGAGTAATGAATTTTGTACCATATTTGAATGTGATTTGACAATTCATATATCACAACCGCTTGTTCGCTGCTAGTTGGAGTATTAGTGAAATCTTTTTTAATGTCATTGCCAACAAATGTCAATCATAATAGATATCAAATACACATTTCATTAATACTCTTTTTTGATGAAGTAAAAAATATCTAAATCATCTTAAAACTTCTTAAAAACTATGTCATCACTTATCTATGCTTGTGTTTTATGTAAATCTAGATTCTGTATATTCACATTGTACTTGCCTATGGAAACCCAGGCTTCACACAACAGTCAGGTCTTGAATGAACATTTGTTCTTGATTTTACATGCGCCAATCGCCTGATACACTGCAGTCTGCCCTTTGCGGCCATAATTTTTTTTTGTTTTTTCTTATTAAAGCCAATGTTTTGAGATCGCTTACAGCCGCAAGATTGCTCTTGTAGCAATAAGTCCACCATATGTATCAATTAGATAGGATAGATATTTTTAAAGTAGATAAGTAAATAAACATTGCTTGGGTTCATTTCGGATTTTCCTTGATCAGCCCTTTCCTCTTATTGCATTGTCCTTTGCTTCTGGTCATATATATTTTGGTCTAATATAGGGAGATATTTCTGAAAAAAACATAATTTTTCAAGTTTGCATAGTCATAAAATTTTGATAATGGCTATTGAAGCCAATAAAACTTGCGGCATTATTACAATTACTTGAGGGCTTTTCATGTATACTTCGACCGGCATTGTAACTTCACACATTCACAATGTAGACCATCTGTAAAATGTGCATTCTTCTATATTTTTGCCTCTTGGGCACACGATTGTTATGCTTTTAGATTTCTTCAGTCGTTGAAATAACGTAACTAGCTAGAATGTTAAAAGGGGTTGGCTTTCTGAATTTAATCGGTAAGTTCCTATCGGTCCATTATTCACAAAGTTATTGCATCATGTAATTGACATAATTTCGTTGCATTAAAAATTTTGAGCTGGCTACCAAACCAAATTTATAGACGTTTTCATGTCAAAAATTGGGCAACTATGAACAAGTGCCCTAATTTTTTTCTTTTTTTTAATGATATATCAATATATGTAAGAGAAGTCATTGAAAGTCTATCTTTTTGCAGGTTTACCTATGTACAATCATGGTAATTACGTGGTGCGGCTTGGTCATGTGGTGAGGTGGATGGCGGAGCAAGCTGAAGCTCTCGGGGCTGAGGTGGGTTAAATAGGTTTTACACATTATTTTTAATACTAATTACTATTAAGCGTTAGATAGATTCTTGTATGGAATGTGATCAAAAAGTCGATACCGTGCTATCTCCTGAGGAATTAAGAACAAGTCTTTCTAACATCATTTGGATTTTTACTTAGTGTTAACATCATTTGGATTTTTACTTATTGTTAATGTCATTACTAAGTATTGTAAATTTTTTAACATTTCTTCTCAACTCTCTCTTCTGGAAAATATATGGGAAAGCACCAACTTTGCTCCCTGGCGTAATTTAAATTAAAAAATTGTTAAGAGTTTTGCAGTATAGGCACACCGGGAGTGCCGCATGGTGTCATCAAAGCTATGTACGATGTGATGTACCCAATATCTAATTTGTTTTTTAATAATGAGCGTTATGAGTATTAGTTTGCAAAAAGTAATACCTCTTAATGTTTTTCTTTACATGGAGATTTTGTTTATGATAATAAAGCATTTAAATGTAATTATGATTAGGAAATTTTGAGAATAAAAAACGTTTTGTTATTGGATTATAAAGTATTTCTCCATAACAAAGGCCCATATAAAAAATGTTATACATTATTTTGAAATATGAAAATTCTAGCTGTATGAATTAACACTTTATGGCCGTGGTATTTTTTAATTTCTTGTTCCTGTAAGCCAACCTTGATTTTTTTGTACTATTCCCTGGGGCTATCTATTTCTATTTACACTGACACATTACGAATTTAATCATAGTTGTACAAATATGTCAAGTAAAAAACGACAAGTTACGTTGTACTTGGCATCCTAGACAATAACGTCAACTACGTGATAACTTGTAGTTAGCAGTCAACGTGTTAACCAATTTTCTGTATAAGTGGTGTAGAAATGCTAACATAACTCGAAATTTGGACAGCTTTATTTTTTGATGTAAATTTCATTAGCAAATTTTATATAATGATTAACATAACTTATAGCTATGATTATAGTTAACATAAGTCAAAATTTTGACGGCTTCATTTTTTGATGTAAATTTCATTAGCAAATTTTACATAATAGAGAAATTACAGATTAAACTTATGGTGTTAACATTAAATTTATGGTGTTAACATTACATATACAGCTTTCTCAATCTTTATTTATTAATTAATTTGTAATTTTGAGATTAAACTTCATAAACAAAATAACTTGCTGTGCCCCCCTTTTTTACATGATCTCTTTTAAATTTTGTTTATTGCAATTTGTTTTGCGTTTTGAATTATAAAATATTTACAATTTTCTTTCACATTTAAATCTAGGTGTGGACCGGCTGTGCAGGATCAGAACTATTGTTCCGAGAAGATGGATCTTTGAAGGGCGTGGCGACTGGTGATGTGGGTATAGCCAAGGATGGCAGCCCAAAGGAGTCGTTTGAACGAGGAATGGAGTTTCACGCTAAGGTCACCATCTTTGCCGAGGGTCTGTATGGGTTTATTTTTTGCTTTTTTTGTAAATTTTGTGAGTTTTTTAATGGGGAGGTTAATGGAATGTGAATGTCAGATGGCAATGTAGTTCTTGGTGAGCTTATTATTGTTTTCGATTCACAATGATCAAATATTGTATTTGACAGCGATTGTTGTTTCTGTAACTATTTGGTCGTTAATTCTAATTTCTAATTGAGAATGATTTTTTTTTCCTTTATAATTTTAAATTATTAAACTGTGTAATAAATTAATAATAAAAATATATGCAACTACGTGGTTGTTAATTTTACCGAGTGATTTTTACTTAGCTCATGCAAATGATATTCAGTGTAAACTTTGAGATGGTTATGTTTCTTTGAATGATACTTATTATTAAGCTGCGCAATTGTGTTATCTATATTTTTTTATTTTATATCTGCTTTTCTGCAAAAAAATTTTTCTGGTTTTATGTATTGGTGTATCTCACCTTATATTGTTATTATGAAATTAAAACTAGAAAAAAAATAGCTTGCCTTAACTAATTTCTCCTCTTTGTCAGTTTTACTTTTCCGTATTCTGTCACTGTTTATTGTCATATTTTATAATTCTATCCATTGCGCAAGAACAAAAATATACTGGCATTGACTGACACATACGTTACCAAAAGTTTTTGTGATATACTGTGCTGTGAATGTTTTTTAGCAACCTTGCATGTTCTCTATTTATGTATAAGTTGGAGAAGAATTATTAAGAATGTATTTTATGTACACCGTGGTGTAGTTAAAAGAAGTGCCATGCCTAAGAAAAATGGCTCAGCTTGTAATATGGTACGTGTGCATTGCTTTAGTTCATGACATAAAAAATTTAGTATTTTAAAAAAAAAATATGGACCTCAGTATTTCTACAATTGCATATAAAGTGTCAAGTCATTTGGCTATCTTAGTACTTACAAAGATATAATTTCTTATAAAACATAATGTAATTGACAATTACACAAGTGTCAACGATAAGACACCACCTATGAGGAGAAATTTGCACTTTTATAGGCGCAAATGTCTAATTTGTTTTCAATGATTATTTATAGTGTATTTTTTAATTATATTGAACCATATGTATGTTGTATCAAATTTATAGATGTACACTATCCTCGGATCATTTAGTCTTTTCATAGTTTGTCAAGTTTGTCTTAGTTAAGAGTTTGTTCGTATTGTGTACAATGTTTATCTATACCACAAATGCTTTTTGAAAGTGTATTTAATTTAAATTATTTTGGATAAAAGTATAAAAAAATATTTGTATATATATATATATAGTATTGCAAAACATGTTTATTGGAATGCTTTTATAGACAGCGTGTTAAAAAAAACAATGCAAATAAAAAGTAGGGTATTGCCATAATCTAGAAATAAATTTCTTTTCGATTTTTAGGCAAGACTGGAACTCTTATAGTAAGACTTCACTGTTCATTGTAAGAGGGTTTTGTTAATTTGTACACATCCAATGGAAAAATTTGTTTTGATAAATAAAAATTTGAAATAAAAGCTTTAAGTGAGTTTCACTTGTTACATTATCCATAGAAAGACTCAAAATTGTTTTTGATATCTTTTTTGGTATTATTTAATGTTAAACTATAAAAGGTGCCCCATTTTGAGAGTTATTTTAGAATATTAGGGAGAATAGTTTCGAAAATACTCTTATTGATAAAACATCCCTCAAAGTAATACTGAATGCTAAAATTATTGTAGAAAAAAAATAAGTACACGGTTATTCTATTCTTTTAAGACTATAAGAGTACATCCTGAATATGGGTTTTGTTAATATAATTGTACAAATGAGTTTTGTATTTTTTCTATTTCGGGAAAATCAATACATATACCCTGTAAATGTCGTGTTTTTATCTCATCTTGACAGAAAGAAAAGTGTTTCAGATGGACAGACAGCAATAGAGTTTTGTTTAGATTCATCAAAAAAATTTAATACATTAAATACTGATAATTAGTGAAAGTAGAACACATTCTATGAATATGATATGCGTAATTAGTAAAATAAATAGTGTTTGTTTTCAAATATATTATTGTTTTGAATTAGGTTTTGAGAAAAACAATAATGAATCCTATGTTAGAATATTCACATTACTTAATGTATATGTTAGTTGATGCACAACAATGACGGTTGTTTTTTGTTTGCTTTAAAAACTGGAATGTTATATTGCACGGTTTTATCTTAACCTTTATTGTTCGTTAAAGTGATGCTATTTTTAGTTGGATTGAGAGAAAAGAATATATTAACATATAATTTTATGAACAGAAAGAAAGGACGGAGTTATGTCGCCGATGATGACAGTTCTGTACTTTGTCAGTTTTCAAAATAACCTATAAAAACGCATACGTCCCCATCATCCGTCATACGTCACCTATCACACAAAACGTCACCCATAGGGGTGACAGGAGATGCGTTTTTATAGGTTATTTTGTTTTGTTGCACTTCAAGTAATGTTTATTCATTTTATTATTTTTATATATCGTCCAAAGTGTTTTACGAAAGTATTATTTCTTAACGTATATGGATCTGAGACATTCCTCAATTCTCGAGTATGAAGTTTATTTACTTTTCTGTAAATGCAATGTAATTTTTATGAAATGAAATATATAACAATGTTTGTTGGTATCTAATTTAATATATAACATAAATTTTATAGGGTAACTATAAAAGTGAGTTGTTTTACATTTTAGTTCGCCCAATTAATTCTAGTAGTAAGGCTTTACTAAATTATCGAAAGAAATATTTAAATAACTTATATTCAGCCGTAACGTATACTTTTTTAGCTACCTGTTTGTTGGTATCAAATTTAATACATAACATAAAATTTATAAGGTAACTAACTATAAAAGTGAGTCGTTTTACATTTTAATACACCCAATTAATTCTAGTAGTAAGGCTAAATGTACTAAATTATCGAAAGAAATAGTTAAATAACTTAAATTCAGCCGTAACGTCCGCTTTTTAGCTACTTTTATGTCAAGTGAAATAAGGCATTATTTTAATATACATACTTAGATGTCAAAATTAAGTTTTCACGATGATCAACATGCAGGTTTTGTTAAAGGTTAATAACTCCATAACATTTAATTTGTTTATAAAGGTACATGTTACAACAAAAAGCTCCTTTATTGTTAGAAGTATTAATCTGGCAAATTCGATTAATTTAGTTATATAAACACTCCAATGGTGCTCAACTGTAAGTCAATGCTCAAGAAGATTCAAAGTCAACTGAAATAAAAGAAATGTTTTCTTTTTGTCTTTTAGTTTGATTCATACAATAAAGCCCATATAAGGGAGTCTGAGCAATAAGCTTAATTTCATTATTACCAATGGCGCCGTGATTACTTATTCTTGGTCTCAAGTTCCGACTATGATTTAGTAGGCTTTAGTAACTTATAGTCTCGTGTATATTTCCAAGGCCTAGATTGCATTTAGGATACTTTGATTTGCCATGCGTTATACCCAAGAATTTCACGATATCAACTATATTAATTAATGTTCTTGATCTCAATAAATTAGTAAGAAATTTAGTTTCTTGTTCTCCATATGAGGTAACTTACATCTTTATATTTGAGTGAATACATAAAATTACAGCCAGTATCCTCAGACGTATCACTCGCTCAGCATTTTGGGCATCGTCAGATATAACTCTGTGCAAGTGAGATCTATGCTGATAAACCATTGACGCTAATGTTGGTCAACTGTTGTGTGATATGAATATATGAGGAAACCCATATGTACCCATTGTATTTCTTATACATATTCAATTCACAATACCTCGTGCACTAAATTCTAATAGTTCACTATTAGAGACTCCACGTTACTTGAACCTGTTTTGCTGTGCGATTCATGATTTGAAACAAAGCCGTTGATGAATTTGGGTGGTTCACGGTCCAATTGTTTGATCATTGTGTCTTCTTACTGTGTATTCTAAATGTTTTTTATTTTATACTATTAACTTTCTCAATGTATTGCTACAGAGCTGTACGTGTGGCAGGGATCTTATTCAGAAAAAAATAGAAATACAACTGAAAATTAATAAGCCAATTATAAAATAAAATTGCAAAGTATAACTATCATTTGATTTTCTGTAATGGACAATAATGGGAAGGCCAGTAATGTGTGAAATATTTGCAGGTTGCCACGGACATCTTACAAAGCAGGTCGCGAAACACTTCAATTTGAGGGAACATTGCGAGCCTCAGACGTACGGAATTGGCCTTAAGGAACTGTGGGAAGTAAAACCGGAGGTAAGTTTGAACTTTTTTCATTTAGATATTATGTATATTTTGTATTGTAGTAACCGTTATAGTCAGTTTTTTGAATAAACTGTTCGAAGTACGGATTCAGATAATTTTATTAGTTTTTGGAGTGAAGTATATAAGATTGTATACGATTTTCTAATGTTATCTAATAAGATTTTCTAAATGAAAATAAATATAAAACAATCCCACCAGGTACACAAACCCGGTCTAGTTGAACATACCATTGGTTGGCCACTAGACAAGAATACTTATGGGGGTTCTTTCATTTATCACCTAAAAGTTGAGGAGGGAGAAGCTCCACTAGTGGCCTGTGGATTCGTTGTGGGGTTGGATTATGTCAACCCATATTTGAGTCCCTTCAAAGAGTTCCAGAGGTTCAAGCTGCATCCATATGTGAAGCCTTTGTTTGAAGGTAAATAAATATTATTATTTAAAAGCGTTATTTTTGGAATAACAATTTTATTTGTTTGACAAAATACCCTTTGTGCTACTTTTTACATTTTTATATAGCATTCTATAATTTCAGTGTAATAGTAAAGTACCTGACTTAACTATAGGGTATATCTATCAAACGTACTTCTTATCTTTATTTAAACTTGTCTATTGTATTTTGATTTTTATTGAGGAAATAGTTAAATAAAATTGTTGTAAGACAGTTGAATTTTGTACAGAACTGATAATTTCTTTTATCATAGTTAACATTAACCGTTTGAGTGCCGATGAGTGCCATCGCGCTCGTGCACATACTAACTAAATTTGCTACGAGCGCGATGACGCTTACGAAATCAGTTGCTGTTTAGCGCGTGGTGGGGGAGGTCGCTCGCACACATCGCTAATTTTTTATCTTTCTACGTGTTACATAAAGTTCAAATTATAATATTATTAGTAATTACAATATAAAAAGGATCCAGGAAAAGAAAATTTTTAACCCGTAATGTCAGAATATGAAAATAATTAGAGTGAAAATTATCGTTTTTCAAGTTGTGAAGATAGTGATAGTAGGAGTTACCATTATGGTGCGCTCACAATTTGGCATAATGCAAATTTTGAGTGATAGTGATAATAGGGACGATAACAAACTGTGAAAATAGGATGTGACCTTGATTTCAGTTTTTGTTGTAATTCTTGTTCACAATATATATTTCCATAATTTTCTTTGTATTTTATTATCCTTGTACAAGTTTTTATTAAGAAAACACCGAAAAAATTATTAAAATTGGACAATTTTTGGAAGATATACAATTTTTTTTCGAGACAAGGATAAATGACTTCAAAAACAAAAGATTTCTTTGGCATATTTTTTACTCATAAGTATATATGAGTAAAAAACCATGGCACTAAAACGGTTAAGTAAAATATTTAAATAGCAAAAACTGGTACAAATGCTTAGAAATTATTTAATAGAAATATTTTTAACTTTTAAGTATTCAATTTTTTTTAAGTTATGTCTCATAAGTCTGTATAGAATATTCGTTATAACAGACTGATTTTAGTGTAGTGTCCTTTGAACTATACTCAGCATAACATAACAACTGGTGCGACATGGTTAGATAGCTGAGTAGTTGAATTTTGTAGGAGATTAAAGGGTTTTGTTATAATTTTAGCTTTGGATGATGGTACCTTAAAAAGTCATTATTTTACAAACTTAGAGACTTTTAGAGTATTTGGTGGCTTCAAATATCGCTAATAACAAAAGACCAACCGCCTTTAATAATTGGTAATAACATAAAGACCGCCCTAATATAAGAAATTTTCCTTTCAATAAATATTTTTTGAATATGTTAAATTATTAGATTGCACCTCATTTGATATTGGAAACATATGCACTAGAAATCACATTGGTATCATGAAAACATTTAAATGTTTTTAATTGTATTCGGCAAATATCACAGAATTTTTAAAATGTTTGTTTTCCCGCAACTTACAGTCATATGAAAATAGTCTAAAGAAGTCTTATTTCTTTAAGTAATATGACAATATATCTTAATTGTTGATATTTCACAGGCGGTACACGCATTGCATATGCGGCACGAGCCCTTGCTGAGGGGGGCTACCAGTCGCTTGCCAAACCCGTCTTTCCTGGTGGATGTCTGGTAGGGTGCGCAGCTGGGCTCCTCAATGTGCCTCGCATTAAGGGCACGCATAATGCTATGAAGAGTGGTGAGTTGCTGTAATTATGTTTAAATAAGTTGTGACATTTTGTAGGCTATGGTGTTATTTCAAGGTTATAGAAAATTCTCTGTATTTTTTGGGAAATCTAAAATTTATTGACGGGATCTTGTAAAGTATTTCTAGTACAAACTGTTAGAGGATTTCTTTGGATAGTCGGTATTAATTTTTATATCCTGAAGTACGAGTTTGACTTTATATGTAAGTTCATTAAAGTACCCTGTGATTATTCAAAAATATTACATTTTCATGAGATATATTTATCTTTCTAGGACATTTATCATGGGACATACGGTCATTTATATTGGAAGAGTTTTATGTACCATTTAGTTAATAATGGTAAGTTTACAAGAGTTAAATTTCTTTGCTCAAAAATCTGTGATTTCGTTGAGGTTATAAAGGTTATAACAATATAGTTTTTCTCTGCTTTAAAGAACCTGAGTCCAAATCTCATCTCGGACCATAACTTACCTTCCATAAATAGATGAAACATTCGGGGATAATTTAATATTCTTTCAACAATATATAATGCTATCTCAGCGCCATCTATTGATCGGTTTATTTAAGTATTTACAACAATATTTTTAAATGACTAACAATGTTGTGCATGACACTATTAAAGTGTGCAAACACTGATTGATGACATTTGGAGCATATTTTGGAAATATAATGCTGTGAAGAAATATCTAGTATTATTAAACGTGTATATAAATATGTAATCTAAATTAGTAAAATTATAGTATATTGTTATTAAAATCTAATTATTTACTTTTGCCATGTGGTCGATGGGACATTTATAGTTAATTATTCTTCCCAAAGGTATCTATGTATAACCTACAATTTGTAATAGTTTATATAATAGTAAAGATGAGATCCTGAATCAGGGTTTAAATGCAATACGGTATTATAGTTGCATGTCTCAAATTTTCGTTATTAATGTTATAACCACCAATAATGACTTTTATCCTAATATATGGTCAATTATAAATGGAAAATGAATGAAGGAGATTAGCAAAGGCAATATGCGTTGAATGGAGGTGTTACAAGAATAGAAATGACGAAAAAGAAAATTAAAAAATAATTCTTTAAAAGTTTTGTTTAAACTGGCAATCTGACAAGTGGTGTAAATGCTTTTTCTATGTTACTCTATGAATCAGCAAAGTAAAATAAAATGCAGTTTGCGTCGCATTGAATATTAATGTACAATGCAATAGCTTGTGTCGCATTGTACATAGATTCAACATACTAATTCATGAAACTCACAAACCCAATAGGGTTGTCGCAAAAAACCATTTAAAACTTAGAAGAATGAAATATGTATTCATTTGACAACAATAGAAAGATGGCAGTTGACAGTTCATTTTTAATCAATTTAAAATTAAAAAAAAATTAGTATTGCTTATTTTTTATAATCGTAAAAAGGTTGTTATGTATTTTTATTGTTGTTTTTATTTCTCAATAACAAAATCTTGATATAATTGAACATATATTTATGCGCGTTTATGAAGATAGATTTATTATTTTGTGTTATGGTTACAAATATAATTTTTTGCTTTTTCTGATTGTCAATTGGTGAATCGTTTACTTTTTTGTATTTTAAAAATAATAGCTTTTTTAAAAATAATTTTCAATTTCTCCAACGAACAAGACTATTTTTGTAAGTTTCTTTTTTACTTTTTTTATATTTTATAAATAATAGCTTTTTAAAAAATTATATTCAATTTCTCCAACAACCTAAGTCTATTTTTCTAAGTTTCTTTTTTTACTTTTTGATATTTTACAAATAATAGGTTTTTAAAAAATTATATTCAATTTCTTCAACGACCTAAGTCTATTTTTGTAAGTTTCTTTTTTACTTTTTTATATTTTACAAATAACAGCTTTTTAAAAAATTATATTCAATTTCTCCAACGACCTAAGTCTAGTTTTGTAAGTTTCTATTTTACTTTTTTATATTTTACAAATAATAGCTTTTTAAAAAATTATATTCAATTTCTCCTACGACCTAAGTCTATTTTTGTAAGTTTCTGTCTTACATTTTTATATTTTGCAAATAGCTTTTTAAAAAATTATATTCAATTTCTCCAACGACCTTAGTCTATTTTTGTGAGTTTCTTTTTTACTTTATTATATTTTACAAATAGTTTTTTAAAAAATTATATTCGATTTCTCCAACGACCTAAGTCTAGTTTTGTAAGTTTTTTTCTTACATTTTTATATTTTGCAAATAGCTTTTTAAAAAATTTTATTCAATTTCTCCAACGAACCTAAGTCTATTTTTGTAAGTTTCTTTCAAGTCCTTATTTGTATGATTGGCTTTATGAGTTTGGTTAAAACTTTAGAATTTATTAACGAACAAGCAATGCGATGTTGTTTTAACTTAAAAAAAGATTATTCTGAAATAACGATGTTTCATGTTTTTTGGGCAATCAATTAATTAGTTATTTTTTTTGCATTAATTGAATGTATATAATATTACTAACATCAAAATGTATGTTATAAAGGTATGTTAGCAGCAGAAGCGGCAGTCAACGCTATAGTGTCAGGCGACGCAGCACATGACAAGCCATGTATACCAATGGAATATGAAGACAATTTGAAGAAGTCCTATGTTTATAAGGAGCTCAAGGTTATTTTCATTTCCTATTTTGAAATTTTCATGTTATGGTTATGTTATACATATTATACTGTCTGTGAATGATTTTTTGTGTCTTTATAAGTAAAATATCTTTTTCTTTGAGTTTATTGATGAAAATTGTGTTATGTGCCCACGGAAGTGGGTCAGTATGAGATGATAAGGTGAAATATCTGTACAAATTACTAATATTTTATATCATTGTTGTTTATTTGTATTTTGCTGGAAAACAACTTGAAGAGAATATGGATAGTTCTTCATTTTCATAGTTTATATGAAAATAATATTCGTTCCTCGGGGGCTTAATATATATTTTTTATACGTAAAATATGTGAGTTTTGAAATTTCAGATGTTTCTCCAAATTTCACATTGTATTTCAAATTTCACATTGTATTTCAAACTGTATCTCTTCCAAAAATTATCCAATTTTAATAATTTTTTCGATGTTTTCTTAATAAAAACTTGTACAAGGGTAATAAAATACAAAGAAAATTATGGAAATATATATTGTGACCAAAATTATAACAAAAACTGAATTCAAGGTCACATCGTATTTTCGCAGTGCGGTACATCCTCCGTATCAACAAAATAATTGTTATCCTCACTATTATCACTATCACTCAAAATTTTCATTACTAAAAATTTTCTTTTCCTGGATCCTTTTTATATTGTAATTACTAATAATATTATAATTTGAACTTTATGTAACACGTAGAAAGATCAAAAATTAGAAACGCGTACGAGCGACTTCCCCTACCGCGTGCTAAACAGCAATTTATTTCGCGAGCGCCATCGCGCACGTGGCAAATTTAGTTAGTACGTGCACGAGCGCGATGGTGCTCCTTGGCACTCTAACGGTTAATGTTTGGCACTCTAACGATTAATGGTTTTTATTAAATCTAACCTTCAAGGCTTGTAACTCCCTCCCATACTACGTGAAATTGAAAATTTACTATATTTGAGTAAATGAATTTGAATATAAAATCAATTTTATTTCTTACCACCCAGGCTGTGAGGAATTGCCGGCCATCTTTCCACTCGTCGCTGGGTCTGTGGGGCGGTTTGGCTCACTCTGGCGTGTCTACCTTCCTGCGGGGCTATGAACCATGGACACTTAGTCACGGAGGTAAGGGAATGTCATTAATCATATGTGGCGCAAATAAGATGAATTTTAATTTATAGAATGTAATTCCAGTTAGTAAGCCACTTACTGGCTTACTTACTTATGTTTATACCAATGTTAGTAAATATAGTTTGAATTTTGTCCACGTGGTATTCAAAGTAAGACTGAAGAGACTATTCGTTGTAAATTATGCCTATACAATTTTTATATTTCACCTATTATAATATTTTGTAGAAGATGCTTCTAGTTTTTTTCTCTAGATGGACCATAGATTAAATAAGATGATTAAATCTATGGAGATGATATTATCCATTGGATAATTAGATAATTAATCCAAATTTCGTCTATACAATTCGCAGATATAATGTATAGTACTTTGTAGGTAATGCTCTTAGTTTTTCTTTGTAGATCAGGGGTTTCCAACCTTTTCTTGGCCAGGGACCACTTTTATATCATTCTTGTTAGCAGGGACCATAACGTAGGTATAATAAAAATATACTATAAGTTATGTAATCAATTTTAATTAAAGACTCAATAGGAACTTACATAAAAAGAAATAATTGAAAATCATTCGCGGACCATATTTTGGCTTCTGCAGACCACTGATGGTCCACGGACCACTGGTTGGGAACCATTACTGTAGATGGACACGATGGTTAAATGAGATGGTTCAGTTATCGACGTAATTAAATCCAATGAATATTAATTCCAAATTTCGCCTCTATAATCCTTCTATTTCGTTATTAGAAAGATGTAGCTGCCAGTTTTTTTCAGTATGATGGCTAGTATTAGTAAATTGATGAAAAACATACTTTATCATACTGAAAAATTATTTGGAGTTTTAGAAAATGGGATAAACAGCTATGATGGAACATATTTGTAATTTGTACAAATAGTGAGTACAAATAGTAGTTAACTTAAAGATTACAATGTGCCACTTCTGAGGGGCACATTGTAATCTTTAAGTTAACAATGTAGATTGCGTAGAAATTATTCAGTGGTTGTCAAATTATAAGAGGACAGATATATAAAATTTAATTCTTCAACTGTATGAATATGCAAAAAAAGGAATATTTTGTTTGTTTTTGGATATTCATACAAAAAGTAGTAATTCGATTAACATACAATTTTTACTATATGAAAAATTAGTATAAGTATTGAGATATAGATAATAACATTATCTATATCTCAGTATTTATACTAATTTTTCGAAGCCGGAGAAAATGTCTCTGGTCTGGATGCTTTCGAGACGAAGGCTGGTGAAATTATAACAGATACACTATGTTTAGGGGGGATAGTTCTTAAAAAGATCTACAGAAAAGTCTGCCAAAGTATGTCTGTATTTCATGGCTAAGCCATAGTAAATGTTTTAAATGTAATAAGTTTTACTTGAAAAATTAAAAAAGTGACATAACTTAACTTTGATTAATCCTTATTAACCGTTTGAGTGCCGACGAGTGCTATCGTGCTTGTGCGCGTACTAACTAAATTTGCCACGAGCACGATGGCCCTCGCGAAATCAGTTGCTGTTTAGCATGTGGCAGGGGAGGTCGCTCTCACGCATCGGTAATTTTTTATCTTTCTACGTGTTACATGAAGTTTAAATTATAATATTATTAGTAATTACATTATGAAAAGGATCCAGGAAAAGAAAATTTTTAACTCATACTGTTGGAATACGAAAATAATTCGAGTGAAAATAATCATTTTTCAAATTGTAATAATAATGGGAGTGACATTGTGGTGCACTCACAATTTGGAGTAATGCAAATTTTGAATGATAGTGATAATAGTGACAATAACAATTATTTTGCTGATACGTAGGATGTACCGGACTGCGAAAATACGATGTGACCTTGATTTCAGTTTTTGTTCACAATATATATTTCCATAATTTTCTTTGTATTTTATTATCCTTGTACAAATTTTTATTAAGAAAAACCGAAAAAATTATTAAAATTGAATAATTTTTGGAAGGGATACAGTTTTTTTTGAGACAAGGGTAAATCACATCAAAAACACAAGATTTCTTTGGCATTTTTAAGTATATATGGGTAAAAAACAATGGCACTAAAACGGTTAAAATAAATTTTAAAGAAATTTTATGTTTTCTGTAGATTATATTTGCCCTTTATAATTTTACTCAAAAGTTTAAAAAAAATGTATTAAAAATTAACAAATTTGGTAATGAACATTTCGATGGCGTTCAGTGTGATGTATTTTGCGCATGGATAGGGGAGTCAAAAGAAGAAATGATGCTTAAGCGGAAATATCATGAGTGCATCATGTCGTTGGGACATATCCCCGCAGAGTGGTGTGATGTGGTTGATTATCCAGCAGACTGCTCAAATATTCGATGAGTAGTTCATTGTATTCCAGAATTATTTTGTGTGTGTGTTTTATATTGGTTCTTTAATTAAATTTTAAAATTTTTTTTTTGTAATCAATTTTGATAGTGTAAATGTAGTTTTTGTATTCATACAAACAGATTATTAATTTAAAATTTTGTTTAAATAAATATTATATTACTTTCATATTTAGAGTGTGCAGCGTCTAGTTCTTTGATAGGTTGAAGTCTAGTTCTTTGATAGGTTGTAGTTATTTAGTTTTTAATAAACACTTGCGTATGTTGATTTATTGAAATTTCTTTAGTTTGTAGTGTAGGCATAGTTTTTATGTTGACTTGATTGCAAGGCCAAACTTTCAGTTGAATGGGTCTAAATTTACGCAAAGGATGCTTTCACATCGGCAAATATTTATTGCGTCTTCATGTTACAGTAACCCAGACAAGTGATTTATAGTAATGTCGGGGAATAAGACACAAAATGTTTTATATAGAGAACTACTTTAAAATTAAAATTAAATATAACTTACAATCTACAAAAAATTCCAATTTGTCGATGGTTTAATTTTCATATAGAATATATCACTGATCAGACCGATAATGACGTTTTAAATTATTTTATGTGTGTTAGTTAACGTAAAACAGAGGATTACATTCCTGAAAGAAAAACTCATTAGGTGAAAGTTTTATTATTTTGTTTGAAACTCTCACCAGATATGTCTTTGGTGGGCTCAACTTGCCGCTAGCAACTTTGTTTATTGTCATAAATAATTTAAAGTTGTTTCTTTTTTCCAGCACCTGATCATGCAAGATTGAAACCAGCCAAAGAAAGTAAACCTATTGATTATCCTAAACCTGATGGTGTTATCACTTTTGACTTGCTTTCGTCTGTGGCATTGACAGGTAATACTAAAATTTTGACTAAATGATTATTGCGAAAATACCAAATGATATCATACATACCAAAAGTTTTAATGCAAAAAAATGTTTTTTGAGTGTAAGCCCTTTATAGGCTTCACTACTGAAGTTTAACACATTGTATGTGGGAAACGTATTTATACGTTTTACGCTGACTGCTAGTAGAGCGCGGGACACATATCAATACGTGTTTTATAGAGTAGTGATAGAATGCTGGTAACATATAAATCGTTTCTTTTTATACTTTTTTATTGCTCTAAAGAGATGCTAATATGCAGATATATGAATTCCAAAGGTTAAAATATGTAGCAAAAATGGCCCACGCTTTTATTTAAATTTTCAGCGAGTTTTCCAGTATTTGTCTGTTTAAAATTTAAGAAAAATAATTCAGTATACATCTTATAGTAAACCACAAAAAGTTTCATTGAAAAAAATATGTAAAACTAAAGTTATCATAATTCTACTGAACGTTGCCATTTGCACAAAAAATTAGCAAAAATGACCCGCGCCACCTGTTAGCCCGCGATAAAAAATAACCCGCAAATAATGTGTTAAGCTCGTTAAAAAATTATCTGTATTTCCAACAGACTCCAAATTGTAGTATTTATATACTTCATAATATTATCCGTAGGTTTACCAATGGCAAACTGACTTGCTTCAATTATGCTATACATGTGTACCCGCGTAGAGTCAGCAGCGTGACTCTAATTTCCCCTAACAGATCTTTCCTCCTCATAGATACAGTGGCATAGAGGCTAAAAATGGTGTTTATTAAAAAATAAAACTATTTTTTTTACGCAAAAAACTATTTTTTCTTGTACGGGTTTTTCATTACTATTGAAAAAAAAGAGATTTTATTTCTAGAGAGCATATCCAAAATTTTCAAGATTTCTTGTATATTAATAACAGAAAATAGATGAAATTGTGTTTCATGATACGAAATGTTAAAAAAATTTGTTTTAAAGAAAAATTCTTTTTGGCCTATTAAGGAACCATTTTTGAAAGAAAAGTTTAACTTGATAGATGTTTGTAATGATTAAATGCATGACTGAGTCAATGAGCTTCTCACTAAAGGATTAACTGTGGATTGCTGTGCCATGACTGAGTCAATGAGCTTCTCACTAAAGGATTAACTGTCATTTATTACAGTCAATCCTTACTGGTCGTTTTGTTACTCAGGAGACATATTGACTTGATAGATGTTGAAGAGAAGTTTCACTTGATAGATGTTTTGTAATGATTAAATGCAAATGTAAAACTGTGCCACTACTGAGTCACACGATGGGCTTCTCACTAAAGAATTAATTGTCGTTTATTACAGTCAATCTTTACTGGTCGTTTTGTTACTCAGGAGACATATTGACTTGAAAGAAGAATTTAATGTTATGTATCATTGGAAATGCTCATTCTTTATTCGTAATACTTTTGGCTCCATCGTACTTTTGCAATATTACCATCTATAACCAAACAATACCCAAATTGTATACTTTTCCACTGGATTAAAATATTTACTTACTTAAACAGGATTATACCAGAATGCAATTTATTTATAATTAGTAGAACTAGGTTACTCATTTTTTAAGTTTAGTTTGAACTGTATTCTTTTTGTTCAAAATAATCATTGGAATACATATAATAGTAGATCTTTGTGAAATGAGGGATGGAGCCTAAAATTTCATCTTCTCTTAAATTGACAGGTACCAACCACGAGGGCGACCAGCCACCACATCTCACACTGAAAGATGACACCGTGCCAGTCAAGACCAATCTCACTGTCTTTGACGGTCCTGAGGGAAGATTCTGCCCAGCGGGTTTGTTCATTTACTTATCTACTTTTTTGTTGTGCTGTCCGTGTATGTCAGTGAAGAAAGTTAGTGAAATGTGTCAGTGTTTATTAGTCATTATTTTCAATTAGTTAGCATTTGAAATGGTCAAACGAAATAGTCAAAACATAGAAATGTTTTGTATAATACAGCGAAATGTTTAAAACATTAAAAGTGGTAAAGCATTCTATTTAATGACTGAAGTACATGAAACCAAGAAAAAGTTTCTTTCACAGTTTCAATCACATAAGTTCACGGCAGATTATCTTAAGATTGATGTAGAGGAATGAATTATGTCAGAAAAGATTGACCCAACGACATAAAATAATAAAGCAAGAAATAAAGTTTACTTCTAAAACCATTATTTTCAGTTCAGGGTTAATAATGTGAAAAATATGTTTTTCTATTTTGTATAATAATTTTCATTCCTTCAACAGGAGTATACGAGTTTGTACCGCTGGAGACCGGAGAAGGACAAAGACTACAAATCAATGCACAAAACTGCATTCATTGTAAGTTTTCAATTCAAATATTACTGGCCGTTGCATAATAGTTATATTTACGTAATAAGATTTGGTGCAGTTCTCATACTTTCTTCTGGTAGGGGCCAATCTGCATGGAATTTTATCAAGCAACGTTAAAGCCGTATTGCATTATTTGTTTCTATGTTGAATAATGTATTTCAACTGCTTGTAAATCTTAACATGCAAAGAATTATTTTCCAAAAGATTTAGTGTTAAAAGTGAAGTGGCTTATAGCAATCAGATGAGAAAAATATAAGTCTATCAGGAAACCAGAAAAACTAGGGAAATTTGGTACTGAATTTTGTAAGGACTTGAAACTTTGAAAGGATCATGAATTATGTATATATTATTTAGAATATAAGAGATAAAAATGATAATTTCACTAAAAACCTCTAAAGCATGAGTAGAACTTGCACTATAAGAGTTCTTTATACATTTGACATATTAACATTATCAAACCGATTTACAAATATTAACCATTTGAGTGCCAACGAGCGCCATCGTGCTCATGTGCGTACTAACTAAATTTGCCACGAGCACGATGACGCTCGCGAAATCAGTTGCTGTTTAGCGCGCGGTAGGGGAGGTCGCTCGCACGCATCGCTAATTTTTTATCTTTCTACGTGTTACATGAAGTTCAAATTATAATATTAGGAAATAAAAATTTTGAACCCATAATGTCGGAATACGAAAATAATTGAAAATGATCGTTTTTCAACTTGTGAAGAAAGTGATAGTGGGGAGTGACATTGTGGTGCGCTCACAATTTGGCGTAATGCAAATTTTGAGTGATAGTGACGATAACAATTATTTTGATGATACGGAGGATGTACCGGACAGCGAAAATACGATGTGACCTTGATTTCAGTTTTTGTTATAATTTTTGTTTACAATATATATTTCCATAATTTTCTTTGTATTTTATTATCCTTGTACAAGTTTTTACTAAGAAAACACCGAAAAAATTATTAAAATTGGATAGTTTTTGGAAGAGATACAGTTTTTTTCGAGACAAGTGTAAATGACATCAAAAAAAAAACAAAAACAAATTTCTTTGGCATTTTTAAGTATATATGAGTAAAAAACCATAGCACTAAAACGGTTAATTTTTCACAACACTAATATATTGCCTTCTATATCTTTCACAAGGGTTAAAACGTTGTGAAAGATATAGAAGGTTAAACCTAATTAGCCAACTGTTATTTAATTGAAATTAAAAAAATTTTCAGGCAAGACTTGCGACATCAAGGATCCTACTCAGAATATTAACTGGGTAGTCCCGGAAGGTGGCGGTGGTCCCGCTTACAACGGCATGTAAGATTCGGGGTCAACTTGTATATACAAGAAAAAATTTATTATTTAGTTTGTAAATAATTGTTGTTAATTACCTTAGTTTTTATATATGTCGTAAGAATATTTTGTAGAGTATTTATATAGTATACAAGTATTGTTTAATTGGTATAGCAAGTTGGAGTCTTTCGGTTCCTAAGTGCCGTCTATCAGTTCCTAAGTGCTGTCCTGGTTAAATATTATATGAGAGAACTTGCTCGCAGGCCTGCTGGTACATATTACCCATATGTGGCTCTCTGCGCTTATGTAATTACATATGTATTGTAACACCTTGTTCCCTAGTCTCTCTAAATTGTTTGATGGCAACATGCATCTCTTAAAAAGAATTAATAGATAATTTTGTATTAATATTTAAAAAAAAAAATAAATTGTATCTTCTACAACAACCGTTCTATGGTTATACGGTACTGTATACGGTTCTACGATACCATATGCAGGTTCTACGGTACCGTATACGTTCTATGCGAGATCTATTCATTTCCCAACAACAGTCTGTTCCATGTTTTGCTTGTATGAATAAAGAATTGTATGACTAACATTACAATTGAATCTTCCTAGAGATTTTTTGTAATATTCGAAATGGCCATAATTTTAATTCATTTTTGTAGAATAACCATAAAGAAAGTAATAGTAACAATACAATAAAATAAATACGACATATAATGTATGATATATAAAAGTGACACGTTTGGCAACGTATATTAATATTTTGACACACTCTGCATATTTAGTCAGTTTTAGAAAAGAAACACTGTCACAAAGATATATCAGTAAATACAATATAATAATATAGACATTATAACAATACACAATAAACAATAGAATGCACATTAAATTGTCTATAATCATAAAGGCAAAACCAGCACACGCGTCACAACAACTGTACTCAAACACAGATCACGTTTCACTAACTACACTATTGGATATTATTTTCACTATTAGATTGTTTATTTTAATCTCTTTATTAGGACACATAATTGTATATAGGTTTATCTCATTTTAACATAAATATTTCTGGCAATTAAATGAAACTATATAATGTAATATTATTTTTACTTTCTTTAAGTTCTTCACCACGGCCTAGGTTTCGTTGTATTACAACATCAAAGATTATCTTTGCTAATAGCCCACCTGAAGATGTTGTAATACAACGAAACCTAGGTCGTGGTAAAGAACTTAAAGAAAGTAGAAATAATACTATATCACGTAGTTTCATTTAATAGTGAATTTCTACAAAATTAACGTCAAATATATTCAAATAAATATTTCTGCTCGAGCAGCACTAGTTGCTGCGTGAGCTGATGTGCCTTATGCACGTCCGAGGGGCTAAAAATATATAATAATGTGGCAAATAATAATTCTGTACTAATTAGAGGTTTATATACTATACATAATGAGAATTAGTAATGTACGAAGCAAAAGAATAAAGTGTACTATCCATCCTTTTCTCTCAACAAAGTGCCGATGGCCCAATGAGCAGGCAGAGGAGGTGAGGCTGTCAAAATAAAACTGTCAAAGTAAATTGGACTTGCAGAATTAATTTTGAGGCTGTCAAAGTAAATTATTTCTCTATAACAGCTTAATTTGAAAAATGTTATATATTATTTTCGTCTTATGTTTTCTAGAGGAATGTGAAAAAAATTCTTGCTATATCAATTAAACAACATAACCTTTAAATGTTTTGAAGGCATATATATATATACATATATATATATATATATATAATACTGGAGAATCGACGTAACTTTAATATTGTGTGAGAGTTTCCAAAGAATACTTTCAGCTGTTGGTTTTACTATAATGTTTTCTGATCAATTTTCACCTTTAGACATTTTGAAGGTATATATATATATATAATATTGGAGAATCGACGTAACTTTAATAATGTGTGAAAGTTTCCAAAGAAAACTTTCAGCTGCTGGTTTTACTATAACGTTTTCTGATCAATTTTCACCTTTAGACATTTTGAAGGTATATATATAATACTGGAGAATCGACGTAACTTTAATACTGTTTGAATGTTTCCAAAGTAAACTTTCGGCTGTTGGTTTTACTATAATGTTTTGTGATCAATTTTCACCTTTAGACATTTTGAAGGTATATTTAATACTGAAGAATCAACGTAACTTTAATATTGTGTGAATGTTTCCAAAGTAAACTTTCGGCTGCTGGTTTTACTATAATGTTTTCCGATCAATTTTCTTAACATTGATAGAGATCTGTAAACCTTATTTGTTTGTGATGATTGGTAATCTTGCCAAATTCCATTATTAGACTGTTTTAGCTGTATTTTTGTAGCAGAAGAACTGGGCAGGCTATATAATCAAAATTTTTCTACTATTTATATTATTTTAGTGACTATTGCCATTGTAATAAAGTCCTTTTCGATTTTGATGCGTGTTATAATAATTTAGTTATACAATTTTATTAATTTGTTTGGTTATCAGCTAAATAAACTCAAAAATATTTTTATTATATGGCGATATGCTTAATCTTTTTCTTTTTTGTGATTAGTTTACAACAATAAATCATGCACTTTTTTACATATTTTCAAGTATACATTTGTATATATACTAAGTGTTTACGAAAGTGGTCAGATAAGAAAAACTATGTGTCAAAATAAACTCAAAAATATTTTTATTATATGGCGATATGCTTAATCTTTTTTTTGTGATTAGCTTTCTACAATAAATCATGCACCTTTTAACATATTTTCAAGTATACATTTGTATATATACTAAGTGTTTATGAAAGTGGTCAGATACGAAAAATGATGTGTCAAAATAAACTCAAAAATATTTTTATTATATGGCGATATGCTGAATCTTTTTCTTTTTTGTGATTAGTTTTCAACAATAAATCATGCACCTTTTAACATATTTTCAAGTATACATTTGTATATATACTAAGTGTTTATGAAAGTGGTCAGATAGGAAAAATGATGTGTCAAAATAAACTCAAAAATATTTTTATTATATGGCGATATGCTGAATCTTTTTCTTTTTTGTGATTAGTTTTCAACAATAAATCATGCACCTTTTAACATATTTTCAAGTATACATTTGTATATATACTAAGTGTTTACGAAAGAGGTCAGATACGAAAAATGATGTGTCAAAATAAACTCAAAAATATTTTTATTATATGGCGATATGCTGAATCTTTTTCTTTTTTGTGATTAGTTTTCAACAATAAATCATGCACCTTTTAACATATTTTCAAGTATACATTTGTATATATACTAAGTGTTTATGAAAGTGGTCAGATAGGAAAAATGATGTGTCAAAATAAATTCAAAAATATTTTTATTATATGGCGATATGCTGAATCTTTTTCTTTTTTGTGATTAGTTTTCAACAATAAATCATGCACCTTTTAACATATTTTCAAGTATACATTTGTATATATACTAAGTGTTTACGAAAGTGGTCACATAGGAAAAATGATGTGTCAAAATAAACTCAAAAATATTTTTATTATATGGCGATATTAAGAGATGTCAAGCTTATGCCTTTGTAAGTTACTTTCAAAATTAGAGTAAAATAAACAAATTATTGAAAGTATGTTCCAATAATCATTATTAAAACTTAGAATTGTCGGCCTTTACAAAACTTAATGTTTCTATTAATTTGTCATTTAATTTTTTTAGGACAGAAATACATAAAAATCTTGTGTCGTTCTTTTTATCAATAATCTATCCAAATTATATTCATAAAAGACTGGGTGTTTATAGTCTTCCATAGGAAATTTAGATTGGAATGTAATTTTTGCTATATTTACAGTGAAAGTTTAATACCTTTAACGATTATTCTGGTTAGTTCTATTCATGTAAAATTGAAAATTTCTTACTTCTTCCACGGAAATTTCTCAGAGTTTGTATAATCCTTAGACTAAGTCCACAATGGTGCTTTCTGACAATTTCTATAAATTTTTTGTGCACATTTATAAATTGAATCATGTTGAGAAAACTTTTATAATGAATTAAATTATATATTTTTACAACATAACAATAATTGTTTTATTTCTGAAATATACTTTTGGATTACTAATACCCAAGGAGTCACCCAATAGAAAAATAGTAACAATACGACATATTACATATGACATATAAAAGTGACATTTTTGGCAATATTTACTAATATTATCACACTCTCGTCACATATTTAGTCAGTTTTAGGTAAAAAAAAAACACTGTGACAAAAATATACCATAAATACAATATAGACATTACAACAGTAGTAACTATACATTTTTTTGTGCACATTTGTAAATTGAATCATGTTGAGAAAACTTACAATGAATTAAATTGTATATTTTTACAACATAAAAATAATTGTTTTATTTCTGAAATATACTTTTGGATTATTAATACCCAAGGAGTCACCCAATAGAAAAATAGTAACAATACGACATATTACATATGACATATAAAAGTGACATTTTTGGCAATATTTACTAATATTATCACACTCTCGTCACATATTTAGTCAGTTTTAGGTAAAAAAAAAACACTGTGACAAAAATATACCATAAATACAATATTGACATTACAACAGTAGTAACTATACATTTTTTTGTGCACATTTGTAAATTGAATCATGTTGAGAAAACTTACAATGAATTAAATTGTATATTTTTACAACATAAAAATAATTGTTTTATTTCTGAAATATACTTTAGGGTTACTACTGCCCAAGGAGCTACCAATAGAAACAGTAACAATACAATAAAACAAATACGACATACTACGTATGACATATAAAAGTAACATTTTTGGCAATATATACTGATATTTTCACATCCTCGCCACATATTTAGTCAGTTTTAGGTAAAAAAACACTTTGTCACAAAAATGTACTAATAAATACAATACAGACTTTACAACAGTAGTAACTATACATTTTTTTGTGCACATTTGTAAATTGAATTATGTTGAGAAAACTTTTATAATGAATTAAATTATATATTTTTACAACATATAAATAATTTTTTTTTCTTTTCTGAAATATACTTTTAGGTTATTACTGCCCAAGGAGCTACCAATAGAAATAGTAACATTAGTTTTAGGTAAAAAAAACACTTTGTCACAAAAATGTACTAAAAAATACAATATAGACATTACAACAGTGGTAACTATACATTTTTTTGTGCACATTTGTAAATTGAATCATGTTGAGAAAACTTACAATGAATTAAATTGTGTATTTTTACAACATATAAATAATTGTTTTTTTTTCTGAAATATGCTTTTAGGTTATTACTGCCCAAGGAGCCGTAGAAGGTAGTTAATCGCCTTGATGTTCTCTTCAAGGAATGGGGAAAGAGAGATATATTAGCTACTTTGGAATTAGTTTCAGAACTATCAGAATAGGTCCTAACAGTTCGAATATGATATATGAGGCATTTGGTATTAGGTTTTTCTTATATTTTTTAGTGTTTCACATATTCGTTAGAATTTTATTATTCCAATAGGGAGCCCGTCTGAAATGCTATCTGTGGTGATAAAGTAATGCATTTTTGGGTACAGTGCTGTCATTTTTTTTGAGAAGTTTCCATTCTCCACGTTCATGTAATAAATCAAAGTAAGGTGTAGTGTATTGTTCAAAAATATTTCAATAATTTATAAAAACAATACAGTGTAAGTTTCTGAAAAATCGAATCTCATGTTTATTTGAACATAACTTCTTCATACTCATTGACTTTTACTATTTTTTTGTTGTTAAAACACTCATGATTTTGACAAGCATGTCATAAAAAGCTTTTGTTGCAGTTTTTATGCGACATCTATGTTGGTTGTATGGTCGCTATAATCTTTTTAATGTTATTATAAACTTTCCCAATGAAAAATTATTGGTGCTCATAGTGGCCAACAAGCTTATGTTCAAGCTTACGCTTGAAGGCAGCTAGTTTTGAAGCACATCTTGGTTTTATACAGCCATTTTATGTAGAATCCAATAGGATACTTACTCCTTTTACCGAGATATGAAACATTTGTGAAATAAAACGAGTATGAAACATTGATGAAATGAAATGTTTCCTTTTTGTTAAAATCTGAATTGAGTTATCTTTGAAAGCAAAGGCTTAGGCCTAAATTATCCAACATATTTTTATCCAAATACGGCAGAGGAAAGGTTATGAATTTCACAAGCTATGTATGTATGTATGTACGTATGTAAGTTTATTCCCTCCTAAACAGCTAAAGTGATTTCAACAAATGAGGTATCTTTAGATTGATCTACAGAGTGTCCTAGGGTATACAAAATTATAAATTTCACAGTATGTATGTATGTATGTATTTATGTATGTGATTTAGTTTTTTCCCTTATACAGACTAAACTACTGAAGTAATTTCAACAAATAAGGTATCCTTATATTCATCTTGATCTGGAGAGTGTCCTAGGGTTTATAAAGTTATGACTTTCACAGGCTATGTATGTATGTATGTGAGTAAGTTTGGTCCCTCGTACAGACTAAATTACTAAAGTGATTTCTACAAATGAGGTGTCCTTAGAGTCTTTTTGATCCAGTAAGTGTCCTAGGGTATATAAAGTTATAAATTTCACAGGCTATGTATGTACACATGTATATATGTGAGTACGTTTGTTCCTTCGTACAGATTAAACTACTAAAGTGATTTCAACAATTATGTCCTTATATTCGTCTTGATCTGGAGAGTGTCCTAGGGTATATAAAATTATGAATTTCACAGTATGTATGTATGTATGTATTTATGTATGTGATTTAGTTTTTTCCCTTATACAGCCTAAACTACTGAAGTAATTTCAACAAATAAGGTATCCTTATATTCATCTTGATCTGGAGAGTGTCCTAGGGTTTATAAAGTTATGACTTTCACAGGCTATGTATGTATGTATGTGAGTAAGTTTGGTCCCTCGTACAGACTAAATTACTAAAGTGATTTCTACAAATGAGGTGTCCTTAGAGTCTTTTTGATCCAGTAAGTGTCCTAGGGTATATAAAGTTATAAATTTCACAGGCTATGTATGTACACATGTATATATGTGAGTACGTTTGTTCCTTCGTACAGATTAAACTACTAAAGTGATTTCAACAATTATGTCCTTATATTCGTCTTGATCTGGAGAGTGTCCTAGAGTATATAAAATTATGAATTTCACAGGCTATGTATGTATGTATGTGAGAAAGTTGTTTCCTCGTACAGACTAAACAACTAAAGTGATTTCTATAAATGAATTTTCCTTAGATTCCTTTTGATCCAGAGTGTCCTAGGGTATATAAAGTTATAAATTTCACAGACTATGTATGTATGGATGTATGTACGTTAGTAAGTTTGTTCCCTCGTACGTTAGTAAGTTTGTTCCCTCGAACAGATTAAATTACTAAAGTGATTTCAACAAATGAGGTGTCCTTATATTCGTCTTGATCTTGAGAGTGTCCTAGGGTATATAAAGTTATGAATTTCATAGGCTATGTATGTATTTATGTACTTATGTATGTATGTGAGTAAGTTTGTTCCCTCATACAGACTAGACTACTAAAGTGATTTCTACAAATGGGGTGTCTTTAGATTCCTGTTGATCCAGAGAGTATATAAAGTTATAAATCCTAGGGTATATAAAGTTATAAATTTAACAGGCTACGTATGTACGCATGTATGTTTATGAGTAAGTTTGTTCCCTCGTACAGATTAGACTACTAAAGTGATTACAACAAATGTGGTATCCGTAGATTCGTCAAAATTGAGAGAGTGTTCTAGGGTATATAACGGTATGAATTTCACAAGCTATGTATGTATATATTTCGTGCTTTTCGTAGTCGGGTAGTCGTATTTCCTCTTGTTCGTATATAGCAGTATCTTATATAGTATTATCTATTCCCTGGAAGAATATTGTAATGCACTATGTCGGTTGTTTTCAGTTACATTTATATTTTTGTTATTCGTTTGTTTCTCTATAAGACTGTCTAATTGTCATATTTGTAAGCACATAATGTTGAAGAACATAAAAGTGTATAACATTACAACAATAAGATAATTAAATATATGGACGGTGGTATGCAAGATCTTTCAAAAAGATCACAGTCTTGACGTCAGGTGGCAACCGGTCGTAAAATTTAAAGCCAAAATAAAATTCTCCTACCTTAATGAAAGTACAAAGAAAGCAAAGAGATTTAAGCAACGGTCAGTGAATCGTAACCTCGAAAAATACTAGGGTGTGTACCGCAAGCGACGACAACAGATGCAACAGTGCAAATATATGTTTAGCGACCTGGAATATTGGTTCCATGTCCAGTCGCAGCTAAGAGCTATCAGAAGTATTAAACAAATGCAATATTAATATCTGCTGCATCTAAGAAATTCAGTGGAAAAGATCAAAAACCAGAGATATTGGTAATGGCTACCAGCTGTTATACCGTGGAGTATCCAATACCAGAAACAGGGCACGAATAATTTTAAATGAAAAATTTGAACAGCATGTAATAGCTGTTGAAAGCAGAATTTTTAGAATAATATTAGTAAAACTTGCCCTCGATAAACAACCTGGTTAAATATAATATCTGTGAGCATATACAAGCTGGGTGCACGAGAGAGGAAAATTTCAATTTTTGGGAAAAACTCCAAGATTTTCTTCACATAATACCGGTATATGAAAGCAAAATCATGGCAGGAGACTACAATGAATATGTTGGGTCTAACACGCTGCCGTTCGGATATAAAAGTCATGGAAATTATGGCAAGGATATTCTGAAGTTAGTAAACATTTTTAGTATATCAATAGTCAACACGCTTTTCAACAAGAAAGTAGAACACCTTATCATTTTTAAGAGTGGCACATTCACATCACAAATTGACTATATTTTATGTAATGAAAGTTACGAAAATACTTAAAGATTGTAAAATAATCACGGGGAAATCACTCACGACACAACACCGGCTGTTTGGATTATCCCGCATAATTTAATGGAGAGCAAGAATCTTTCTCTTGCATCCAACATGGCAGATTTTATGGGAAAGCAAGAGATAATAGGAAAAGATGTGAACATTGTCTGGAATGAATTCCAAACGCATGCAATAAGCACTGCAAAGGAGATGTAAGGTGTTAGTAAGGTTAAACTAAAACCAAGCAAAGACCCGAGTTGGTGGAATGACAATGTTAAAACAAACACTTTTAAGATCTGACAAGAGTCTAGAGAGGAATCGGAACGCCGCAAACATGTCAAAGCAAAAAAGAAGCTAAGACGAAGGTTGCGAAATCGAGAGCATTAGTCAACGAGGATATTTACCAGACTTGAGAATGCAGTAATTGAAAGAGGTATTCAAAATAGCAAAAATTAAAAGTAAAATAAGTAGACATAAAATATAATAAATATATAAAGGACTGTTCCGGAACATTTTTGACAACAGATGATTCTATTAGTAAAAATGGCATCAGTACTATAACAACCTACTAAAGAAGAATTCCCGCAAGGAAACTTGGAGAACTTGACCACAGTCCAGTGATCTATAGAAGAGGCAATATCAGGTGAAGTTAAAATTGCTCTATCCAAAATGAAAAATGGAAAAGCTACATCACTGGATGAAATAACATAAGAGTTTCTGAAGATGAGTGATACAACCGTGACTTCATGGCTCACTACTCTACTCAATCTTATACTAGGGAAAAATGCCAGATGGATGGAGACAAAGACACGTAATTCCTTTCTATAAAAATAAGGTCGATATAACCGAATGCGGTAACTACCGCGCAGTCAAATTTACGTCATATACCCTGAAGATCTGGGAAAACGTGATTGCAAATAGACTATCCAAACTCATCAGCATTACATCCAATCAATGTGGATTCACTAAAGGAGTAGGTACCATAGTTGTCATTCATATGGTACGAATCTTAATGGCAAAATATAAACCTCGCAATACGGACCTGTACTTTGTATTCATAGGAAACTTATATGGGAAGCAATGCGTGCAGAGCAATACATCCTTATCATTCAAGACATGTACAAGAATATTAAACCCAAGTTATAAGACCTGCTGGTAATAGTGCAGCGTTCGAGATGAATGTGGGTGTTCACCAAGGTTCAACGCTTAGCCCGCTACTATTCAAATCGTCACGAACTTTGTCATGGAGCATCTACAAATACCAGCGACATGGAATCTACTATATGCAGATGATATAGTACTAATAGCAGAGACACTGGGAGTGATATATAATGGATTGAAAACGTGGTGCTCCACACTTGAGCGCAAAGGACTTTGAGTGAGCCGAACCAAAACCGAATATATGCACTATAAGCTATCCGGATCTAAGAATCGATAACATTCCTTTGAAATCAATCAGCAATTTTAAATACTTAGGCTCAGTAATGACATTGACAATCGGATAAATGTCGGCTAGTTGAAGTGGAGATCTCTAACAGGAGTTAAGTGCGATGCAAGAATGTCTATGGAGGTCAAAGGCAACATATACAAAAGAGCAATAATGCTAGCTCTACTCTATGGATCTGAACGCTGGCCCTTGAAAAAATCTGATGAGCATAAACTCCAAGCGACTGTGTTACGGATACTCAGATAGTCCAGAGGAGGTAACTATGAAAGATAAAATTAGAAATGAACTTATCCATGGAACGTTTAAAGTGGCAAAAATTCAAGATAAGATTGCCGAAAACTGCCTGCGCTGGTATGGACACAGTATGCATCGCAAAAAAGATGACATGACGAGATTCATTATGGAGTTAGAACAAACGAAAAGAGGTTGTGGCAGGCCACCAACCACCTGGATGGGAAAAATGGATGATGGAATTACTTCTGGAAATGACTCGATTATGCCAAGAATGGTGCATTAAGATAAGGAGGACCGACTCCGTGGGAAATGAGTCACAGAAGAAGATGAAGATTGCTGCCTCAATTTTTACCCAGAGTATCAATTTATCCTTATTTAACCGTTTTAGTGCCATGGTTTTTTACTCATATATACTTAAAAATGTCAAAGAAATCTTTTGTTTTTAATGTCATTTATCCTTGTCTCGAAAAAAAACTGTATCTCTTCCAAAAATTATTCAATTTTAATAATCTTTTCGGTGTTTTCTTAATAAAAACTTGTACAAGGATAATAAAATACAAAGAAAATTATAGAAATATATATTGTGAACAAAAATTATAACAAAAACTGAAATCAAAGTCATATCATATTTTTGCAGTCTGGTACATCCTCCGTATCAGCAAAATAATTGTTATCGTCACTATTATCACTGTCACTCAAAATTTGCATTACGCCAAATTGTGAGCGCACTGCAATGTTACTCCCACTATCATTTCCTTCACAACTTGAAAAATGATAATTTTGACTCAAATTATTTTCGTATTCCGACATTATGGGTTAAAAATTTTCTTTTCCTGGATCCTTTTATATTGTAATTACTAATAATATTATAATTTGAACTTTATGTATTACATAGAAAGATAAAAAATTAGCGATGCGTGCGAGCAACCTTACCTACCGCGCGCTAAACAGCAACTGAATTTGCGAGCGCCATCGCACTCGTGGCAAATTTAATTAGTACGCGCACGAGCGCGATGGCGCTCATCTTTACTCAAATGGTTAAACAAGCATCATTTTTTCAGTCATAATATAATGTATGCTATTGTGAAATGTATTTGTTATGTATTGTATTCTTATATTAAGAATATGCAACATTTTGTGTCAACAATAATAATAATAATATAGCAATAAACAACTCAAATATCTTATAATGGAATTACTTAAATTGAAAGTTGGTACACTGACAGATGACAGTGTAACATGCTACTTCGTTGCACTTGCATTTGTTGTGTACTGTGTTATTTTTTGTATTCTAGTATTTTTTTTAAAGATTTATTAATAATTTGAGGAGGTGTGTAATGTTTTCCAAACAAATCAATATATATAATATGCAGGAGTATATTTACACATATTTATATATTTATATTGTTAATTTTCATGAGAGTATGAGCTCCTCGAACTTGTTGATTATTTATTACTGATAGATTTACATGGAAATTTCCAAGCTAGGCAAAGGCCTATATGAAAGTTTGCTATGCCATTTATATTTAATTTAAATAGCATCTTGCTCTATTTAGGTGGTATTAATTTAGTTATAGCAAATTAGTTGTGGGTTCATGAGTACAATATATAGAATCTTAATATTAGCACAAAGATTAAGTGTTCTACATTGCGAATTGAGCATCATGCGGTATCGTCAAAGTTATGCAGTTAACACTTTATTTGGCAATGAATATTGAGCAATGTATTATTTCATAGAAAAAGAAGTATATAATACTGGTAATTCAGAAGTTATTTTTCATGGAGGAGTATAATTATATTCGAAATGTGGAAAAAAAAATTTTGTTATTGAAAAACAAATTATTTCTCTATCAGGCCCGATTCAAAAAATGTTATATATATATACATATATATATATATATATATATATATATATATATTCGTCTTATTGATTTTGTTTTAGCTTTGTGTTATTTTGAAGGAATCCAAAAAAAACGGCTACTTGTTACATGGACATGTTCTGAACTAATGCTATGGTTTTCTGTGAGATATTTGTTCATAGATAAAAAAATTTAAAAACTCATTTTTTTCCAAATTCACATTTTCGTTATATTAATTAAAGAATTAGAAGGTCCAAGCAGCAATGAAATGCTACGTGCCTAACATATTAAGAAGAATAAACACATTTTAAAATTTTCTTCCAAAGTGTTGATGAATGTAGCTTTGACATTTAAATGTCAGTTTGGAAATTATTTTAAAATTTTAATTATGTTTTCTTGAGCGCAGTTTGCCATATCGAAATTGTCATGGATTTGTCATATTTAATTTTAATTATTTTGGTAAGTGAAGTTTCAAGAATTATTTTTGCATTAAAGTTATGGATGTAAATGTCATGAAGGTTGTGTAATGTCGGTCATTTCAGGAATTAGATGATAGAACATTGGACAAAATTAGTTCCAATTCATATTTTAAAGTGAGGTTGACATTTTTAATATAAAAATGTGTAGTATAAACGTTATTATGAGAACAAGTAAGTGAAATATTACATCCTGCTTTTTAGTACTTTTTGAATAATTTTCTATTTCCTGGTGCGTCAACTTAGCTTCTGACAATTTTTGTTGCCATATAACTAATTATTGTGCCTTCCTATGTCATCTATAAATTTAATGGTAATCTCGAGTAGCTGTATGTAGTGAGTTAAGAAGAACATTCTTTTAATTTTGAGGAGAGTTCTCATCAATAAAATTGTATTGTGAGGAAATAACTATTAAGTGCACGGGAAGTTTGCTCTTATTACTAGTTCTTAGATGAAAATTGATTATCTTGAATTTTAGGTTTCCGTACCTCAAAAAGAAAAAGGAACCATTATAGGATCACTTTGTTGTCCGTCTGTCGGTCTGTCATGATCATATCATGATCATCTGTATATGATTTTTGTCAGGAATGCGTGGAGGTATCAAGTTGTAATTAATATCAAATACTTAGGTCTACGGTCCCTTGGAGCTGTAAAAAATCAAGGTTTTAAGTCAAAGCAACCGAGAACTAAAAATATGGCCATTTACGCCGCATATTTTGATACTCGCAAATAAATAAAAAATCCTTTGGGTACTTCCCATTGATCTAGAATCATTAAATTTGGCATGAAGCAAGGTCTCACAGCACAAGTAAAGGAAAAATTAAAATCCAAAAATTGTTAATTTGTAGTTATATCACATAAAGAAAACTTTTTAAAATATGTACCCGTGAAAGATATAGTAGACAATATATTTTCGTTCATAAAAATTAAAATTTTGTAAATAGTTTAATAGGAATATTAAGTACCATTAAATGTTTATAAATGCATAAATATGTATGGAACCCTCGTAGTGCGAGTTCCCCTCATACTGGACAACCACTAATCATTAAAACTCATTGGGTACTTCCAGCCGATCTGCAATCTTGAAAGGCGGCATAATGGGAGGTCTTATAGCACAGTAAAGGGAAAAATCCAAAAATCAATGATTTTTAATTCTATGTTGAAATATTCATTTTTTTTAAATGTGCCCATTGAAAGATATACTCTTAATAGGCAATGTTTCTTTATTTATACCTTAGTCTTACTTTACTTTTTGATTATCAAAACCTATAGGGTCGTTTTGGTCAACCTGCAATCTTGGAAGTAATTTACCTGTAATAACCTGTAATTTTGTCTTACTCATTGATTATAATCAAAACTTAAAGGGTACTTCCGGTCAACCTGTAATCTTGAAAGGCGGTATAATGGGAGGTCTTATAGCACAAGTGAAGGGAAAAATCCAAAAATCAATGGTTTTTAATTTATGTGAAATTATTTCATATAAAATTAAAAACCATAAAAAACATTTTTTTTAAATGTGATCATTGAAAGATATAGTAGGCAATGTTTCTTTATTTATACCTTAGTCTTACTTTACTTTTTGATTATCAAAACCTATAGGGTCGTTTTGGTCAACCTGCAATCTTGGAAGTCTTCATAATGTGGGGTCTTATAGCACCAGCAATGGGAAATACCTAAAATTGATGATTTCTCATTCTATGTGGAATTATATATTTTTTTTTAATATGTGCTTGTTAAAGATATGACAGGCAATGTATGTACATTCTGAAATACTATCTAAGTAGAATTAAATGTTTATAAATGTATGGAACCCTCTTAGTGCGAGTTCTACTCGTGCTTGACAGATCTTTTTTAAATTATGTTTGACTGATATTGAGAGGTATATTTATATAAGCTTACCCACCTATTTCTTTTCAGTATTTCTGACACTGGTATTTCTGACGATATTTAAGATGCCAGGAAAGATTATATATTGCTTGATATTGGTTGAAGAGACCATAGGCCGCTAAAAATAATATTTTTTTTGCAAACAAACTAAGAGAATATTGATATTTCTTTTAACTCATCATAATTATTGCTTTGGTTTTATTACTTACTATTTTTGAGTAGCAATAAAGTGCGGAAAAAACTTTTTTATTTATCTATAACAGTACATTTCTATGTTCAGCTCTAGCATACCTTTTACATTTTCTTCATTGACATGCAGGATTTCAAGGATACTGGACAGAAGTTTTAATAAGATGTTTGATATATATATTCTCTTGGTATATCCAGGAAGTAAACACTTTTGCTGTTGGTGTCTTACAAACTGGTTACTAACTGATAGCGCCATGTGGAGCCCCCTTTAAATACACATTCAGTAACTTGAAAAGCTGTTGGTCGCTGATTTGAGTACTGATTAGATTTTTATTAGCTTAAGGTAAGAAAGACTTAAGGGTTCTTATGGTATTGGGATAAGTAAGTCTATTGAGTCGACCAATACAAACATTGAAGTACCAGACCATTGTTTAGTGGACTTCGGCTGCTCTGGACCCCCTGGCATGAACGAAACTGACTTTTGAACTGAAACGTCAGTAGATCGCCGTTGATCAATGTACTGTTTAAATTGGTATCATTTGTTGGCTTTGACTTTATGGCGCTGGTTGAATTTTTGAAGGTGATTCTTCACATTCATAGGAGCTTGTTATTTCAATAATAGCGTGTCTGTTTGCAGTCTCCTATGTCTAATTGTCATATTCTTTTTTCTGGTACTGAAGTCTTCTCGAATTTTATAGGTCTTGCGTAGTAAAGTGATGTGTTAAACGGGATGCCGATGTGATATCGTAGGTATTATTCTGTTGGAGTTTTGCATTTGCTGACAGACTGGTTGCTTGTCTTGTAACAAAATAAAATATCCAGCAGCTCTTTACGAAACAGTTCATTTCCTGTTAGCTTTATAATGTCTTCAAGTTCCTTTCCATCAGCATTACAGTACATTTATACACATCAGCATTACAGTACATTTGTAGCAGGACGTCAAGAAGCAATAAATGTTTGAAAAATTCATGTGTTTTGAAATAATCTCAAATTTTCGGTGGTAAAAATTGCCGTGTTATCGAATCGACTTCAATTTTGCATTGACGATGTAAGAGGCTACCTTCGTCGGACTTTTCTTGATTGCAACGCACATATCACATGCTTCAATCATCCCCTCTATATCCCTATTAATCTTTTTACAAAAATTGTACTGGCGAGCAAGCTGTTTCGTCTTTATTATCTCAATATAGATGCAATGTGGCGCTTTCAAAACAGCCATGAACGTAATTACGACATATCATCCTCGGAACAAAATTTTGTTGTGAATTTGGTGTCATCGGTCATCTGTGGTCTTTTCATAGATTTTAGATGGTTTTGGATGCCTACTTTTCTTTTATTTTTGAAAGTTGCAATTTTTATGAAATATAATTTAAATTTTTAAAATATTTGGAAAACGAGCAAAACTGTTTCATGCTTAAGGAACTTTTAGTTTTAATTTCTCTTGATTACCAATATTATCACAGTTCCTTCAAAGCTTTGTTCTGAATTATTAGCAAACTGTCTGTTTCTTATGCATGTTTTATTGTGCATTACCAAACTGTTAATGCTAGTAGATTTTCTTGGCCTTCTTTTTAAAATCACAGTTGTTTTTTAGAAACCTTATTTGGCATACCTGCCATTCTTTTTTTGTTCAGTGAAAGCCAGCATTGTAAGGCTGCCCGAACGAGATTAGTTTTCCATTCCTATTGATGCTAAAGAGCCCTAAACCGTCTCTTAGAATCCATCGTCCATTTTTCTATAATTATTGAATTGTTACTAATTACTGTGATTGAAACGGTAGAACTATTGTTGTGGTATGCTAATTTTAGTTGGGCATATTCAGTTATTTTATAAGAAAAGTGGCCAGCATGTTTTTCCGTAGTTTGAACGTTTTGCAAACATGTTAAAGCGTGGGGGAAATAATATTACTAACTTTGCAAACATTTTGTGATGAACCGTCCATATACAATGACAACTGCCTTTATTCAGATAACGTACCATCCAATTGTATATTGCAGGCCAGTAACTGCAAAAATACTGTGCATTATAACATGGTTTAATAGTTATTTTGATAACTTATTGTTTGATTTAATTTTATATTTTTTTTGGACTACTTTTTATACAATTCCTCCTTAAAATGCTCTTATAGCTGGTAAACAAAATTATAAAAATATATTAGTAGCAATATCAATAGATAAATTATCAAGAGTGATAGTACAATATTTGGCTTAGTCATTGTCCTACATTATATGCAGCGACATTTAATTCGTTCGTCTAACGATTTACATAGTCTTCAAAATAATTGATTTTATGAGCGAGTAGTAATTGGCAATGTTTTTGTCCTCTGCATATTTTAACTTAGTGAATTTTAAGGTCATATTTTTATGAAACTATAATCTTCTGTCTTTTCTATATGATGATTATTTATTATGAATAATTTTCCTTTTTAAGTTTCTCTCACTTACCTATACTTTTCCCTCATATCCTATTATATTCACCATCCTTCCTTTTAGCACAGTCTTAACCTCCGCACATTATTTCCTCTTGTTCCTTTGTGTCTGGCCATCCACTTCCGTTGCCTGCTTACACAATCCCTGCCTTTTTATTCTTTTCTATCTTCTTACCTTCCATCTTTTCCCACTACATTCCATCTTCACCACCTATTCCTTTCCAATTGCTCTCAGTGTACAGTTTAACGATTTCCTTTAGATATCTATTTATTATTTAGTTATAAAAAGCGTCCAAAATCTAGCACCATGTATCTCATGACAAATAAATAATATTAATTTTGAATAAATGTATTAAATTATGTCACTAAATAAATAAGTCAGAGGCCTTATGGGCGGTTTCACACGGGTCGACCATAAACATGCCCTTGGTCAGTGTTAATGGTCTTATAGTGGCTTAGAGGTACTGTAGGAAAGTAGCTACCACCAATTGTTTGGCTCGCCTTCCGAAACGTGGAGATGCAGTGTTTCTGTTTTTCTGGTCAATAAGTGTGTCTTTATTTTTACACCATAATTGTTACTAATTTAGATGTTAAATTTTGTATTAATCATTTCTTTCCTGTTTATTAATACAGAGTTTCAAATTAACGGGCATGTTATATTATTTTTTCCGTGCGAAATTCAACACGCGTTTTCGCTTTTTACAGGTTGAATTTAGACGAACGGTGAAATAGGTTTTAAATTATTTCATTACTCTTTATATGGCATTTTAGGTTATTCAGGTCTTACATTATTTTTTCTCATGCACATATTAACATCACGTTTAATTTTTTTAGCTTTCGAGCTAGCGAATTAGTTAGGACATCAGTTTCTTTATATTGTCGTTTCAGATTGAAAGGCATTTTATATTATTTTTTCTATAGAAAATTAAACACCTGTTTTTACTCCTTAGGAGTTGAATTTATATAATTGAAGAAATAGATGTAAAATTATTTGATAAGTAGATTTTCTATGTCATGTTTCAGGCTTATAGGTGTGTTTTATTATTTTTTCCATACAAAATTGAACACTTGTTTTTACTCCTCAGGGGTTGAATTTATACAATTAATGAAATAGGTGTAAAATTATTTGATAAGTAGATTTTCTATGCCGTGTTTTAGGCTAATAGGGTGTTATATTATTTTTTCCATATAAAACTGAACACCTGTTTTTACTCCTTAGGGGTTGAATTTATATAATTGGTGAATAGGCTAATATTTGTGTTATATTATTTTTTCTCATTCAAACTTTGAATTTCAAATTTAATTTGTCTAGCTTTTCATGAAAACCTTGAAAACAATTTTGAAATAATTACTTTTCGGAAGCAGTACTGTGTAATGCTTATTCCCAAATTGTTCATCAGTAATTAATATTTTAGATCTCATGGAGATGCACCTTTTGGCAATTAAATTGACTTTTTAGGGAAACATTTTGGGAACCCCTGTTTTTTAATCCTCGTGATCATAACTCTTTTGCACATATTTAGAATGTAGGGTAATAGGCATATTATATTACTTTCTCCATGCAAACCATAATTATGCCTTTCACTTTCTACTACTTTCTTACTACTGACCAAATTTCATCTATCTAGATTTAGTAGTTTTGGCTCTGCGTTGATGAATCAGTAAGTCAGGACATGCCAATTTACCAATCTTCCAAGAACATAAATTTTTACTTAAATTTAACAAAGATTTTTGGAAAGTTTTATTTACTTATTTATTTATGTAAAACTTGCTAATTTAATTTAGGTACTTATTTATTTATGCGAAACTTGCATATTTCATTTGTGTACTTATTTATTTATGAAAACTTGCTTATTTATTTTGTGTACTTATTTATTTATGTAAAACTTGTTTATTTAATTTATTTACATACAACCATTTGAAGAGTAATGAAAAGATACTACAGTCCGAGATGGAAAGAAATTCTTGGAAGAAATTGAGGAAGCCGAAATTTTAAAACACCTATGTATCACCACAGTAATGTGCCTGTATCGAGACATATTGTGAAAGCTAAGATTGAGAAGTTCGCCAAACAACTTTGCACCATTGATTTCAAGGCGTCGGAAGGATGGCTGAGAAAAAGTCTAAATAGTGTTCCAATAAAAACTATGGTTAAATGAGTAAAGAAAGGTGAGATGTTGACATGAATATAACTAATGGTTGGCTTCATAAATTATAACCAAAATTAAAAGATAAGTTATTTCAAAATGACATTTTCGAAACTGGATTTTTTTTAAGATGATACCGAACAAGACTTTAAAATTTCAAGGAGGGTATGGATGGAAAACTCTCCAAAGAGCATAACACGATATTTGCCGCTGCTCCTATGAAAGGCAAAGGTAAGAAGAAAGTTTATGGTAGCAGGCAAATCAAACAATTCGTGGAACATAAAACAGTCCCAAAACATAATAAGGCTACTGGTTACATGCAATTTTTTCACAGAGGAGGTACGAAGATGGGACCCAAATTTAAAGGAACGGAAAATCTCACCGCTGTGGACAACTGCCTTGTTCATCCCTTATTACCAGTCTTTGAAAAATAAATTAACTATTTTGTCCAGCTAACACGACTAATTTCTTGCAACTGATGGGTGAGAGTGTGATTTCATGCCTGAAGGACAATTACAGAATTGTTGATTAAATCAATTGAATCGGATAGCCTTTATTAATAATGCGGTGAACTTTTTATACCAATATGGGAAGGATGCAGGACATTCAGTTTTTCATAGAGGAAATACGAAGATTGGACCCAAATTTTAAGGAACGGAAAATCTTACTGCATGACTTTCGTCATGCAGGACTTTGTAGTTAGTCGTTATGTTGGTATCGAAGTAGAAACAGAATAGAAATTTTGGAGTGAGAGGAGGATCTACTGCTAAATGAATACACTACACAATTTCATCGAGAACCTGCCAACCTACATAGAAATGAACAAGGACCTGGTCACAACCGTGTCCTTTATTAAGGTATGAAATTTTACATTCAGTGAAAAACGAAAAGGAGTACAAGTGGATGGTCGTTCATCGTCAGGTGTTCAACAAACTTTTGATGCAGGAAAAATTATTAGAAAAATGTTTATTGTTTTACAAAGATAATATTAGCTTATTCCAAGACATTGATATAATACATGAGAAAAAAAAAATAAAGTATTGGCATATCAAAAAATGTTAGGCAAAAAATTAATAAATTATTTTGAATAATCTTGTTTTAGCATGTAAGATTCTAAACGTTGAAGGTAGGTTTGTTTCAATCATAAATATTTTGTTTATAAAATTCTGTTTTTTTTTTCCACATTCTATAGAGCCAAAACTTATACTGCCAAGATTCTTTATTGAGTTTCGCAATAAAAAGTCTATAACTTATATACAAACACACAATAAAATTCCAAATAGATCTGTTGTGTCCCTAAAAATTCAAGAAATGTACGATTTGTTTTATATGGTTTGTCATCTTGTACACTCGAGGACAGCTAATCAACAAGCAATAGTAATTCAAGACTAGTTACAGTGCTTAGTTATAGTAGAGTGTACATCTATCGGTTTATCTGCATTATTTCTTAAAAACTTCTACAGCTATTGAAGTGAAATTTACGTTTGTTTATGATCACGAGGATTAAAAAACAGGGATTCCCAAAATTTTTCCCTAAAAAGTCAATTTAATTGCCAAAAGGTGAATCTCCATGAGATCTAAAAGATTAATTACCGATGAACAATTTGGGAATATGCATTACGCAGAGCTGCTTCCGAAAAGTAATTATTTCAATATTGTTTTCATGGTTTTCATGAAATATGACATTTCATCTCATCATTTCACTATTACAGTTTGACTATTACTCACAATAAATAACGAGTACATTTGAAGTGTAAAAATATGTGCTTAAAACACTTTCTCTTATCATTATCTCAGGCATTGGATGAAGGTGTCTGGGGCAGAGATTTCGGTAAAGTTGCACCTCATGGTCAGTTTAATCTATGGAAGAAGAGTGAGCTGGAGGAGGCTACCAAGGTATGGAATAATCGTGGAGTTATCAAGGATACTTTTAAAATTTCTTGCTGTGTGGGATTTGTTGAATAATGACTAGCCTTCTAAATAGGAAAACTAAACTTTTGAAGTAAATAATTGAAAGAAGAAAAAAGAAAGATCAAAATTTTTAACAATAATGTTTCAAAAACAGCTTACTAATAATTACTAATATAGAACTCTAATTCATAAATTAACACCTAACTAATCTACTGCATGTACTTTCTAATTAAATCTACGGTATACAACATGCCACCTGATGCTGAACCTTCCAGTATTTTCTAGCACATTCGTGTTGTTTCGTCAGTGAGTGAAAATGTCAATTTGACACAATATTTCTTGCTAAATTTGTCACCAAGGGGTATTTTTCATTATGTGTTTAACACATAACTCTCAGAAATTCATATTTTAGGGTTAAGAATGACCTTTATTTGCCAAAACAATCAATTAAGGCGAATTGGTGACAAAAATAAGAAATATGCGCAAAATATACAATTTTTTTAGGTACGTTATGAAAAAATGATGATAGTGAAATTTTAAGATGCATGCGCACGATGCAACAAAAGTTGACAGGATGAAGTTGGTCACTAAACATGCGTGTAGTGACTGATACTATATTCATGATAGTTATTAGGCACTTGTAAATACACAACACATGTTTTATATTCATGCCGATCTAAATTATATCTGTGCTTTTAAATAATATTTTTTCGTAATTGAAATTTAATAGTGGTCCAAATAACATAAAACATTTATTTAATGTGAATATTTGGGATAGAAATAGTGATTATATACTTTTAAAATATGTTTTAATTGTATTTCTATAAGTAAGGTTAAGTTTTAGTATATTTGCGTAATAAATCATTAAAATTTAATTAATTGGTTTAATTTAGATTTTACCAACTGTATTACAATTACGTACGAATCCTTTTATTATTTTATTTCCATTAATTCTTTGCGTGCTAAATAAAATTATTCTCGTATAATGCCAAAGAAGTACAACATCTAATGCACAAACTAAGTACACATACGATTTTTCTTTTTTAACAATAAATACGTTTTTCCTTCTCTATCTATATGTCTTCAAGCCATCTTAAGCAATGGCAGAATCAGTCTGCGGGATAATGGTGGCAATTAGACATATGTTATGTCAGTGTCGTGTGTCTCATTATTTGTGTCGCTTCGAGCGTTTCGAACTATAAAATATTGTTTGATTCTTCTTGGAGACTAGGATTTTTCTCTGCTACCACGGACATTTATGAAAATTTTTTTTATAGAAATTTATGAAAATCTGAAGTCATATTTTTCTTGTCATTTCCATAAGATACTCTATTAGTTGAATATGGAAGAGCGCATAAATATTCTTTTTTCAGTTTTCTGGCTTTCTACGGAGTCCAAAATTTTTACAGTTACATTTTTTATCTATATGATATTTTATAAATATAGGAAGCGTTACCAATAAACTGAAAAGAAACAAGCCATTTTTTGACACATGCCATTTTTTGACAGATATCCATGTTTTAATTAAAAAATAACATAAATTATATGCATGAGAAAGTGTGAAGTTGAACTTCTTTATGGTTTATAATATATAACTGCGTTCATTCCTGTGTATTCATTCTAAACTTCATAAAAAATAGTGATTATTATTAATATTATGTGATGCAAATTTTTCTCACACGGTATTGTAAATAGGCAATTTATTGTTGAGTATATAAAATTAATTAAATTTCAGGATATTAGTTCAAAAAACAATTTTTTTGAATTTTCAAAAATAATGAACAGCGCCATCTGTGGTCTGTAGTTCAAATTTTTAAATTGATTATTATTAGTCCAAATTTCGACATTGATTTCAATTCATTTTACAGAAATATTTAAATAAAATGACCCATAGATGGTTTTATAAAGACGTTATATGTCGGTGAAATGCTATGGAATTGCTTGTTAACTTATCATCTACCTATATAAAATAACACTTACTTTAGAAAGATGTTTCTGTAACCGGCGTAAGATAATTTATTGTTTTTGACATTTAAAATTGTTTTTTTTTTCTTATTTGACGTGAAGAACAAGGTGCAATCAAAGTATATATAATTTTGAGGGATTTTTCACTTTTAGTGCACTTAACATAGGTCTTTTGCTTTGATTTTCGTTAGTATATATATGCTCCTGAAAATTGCTATAATGTTTTGTTTCATTGTTTCAGGCTAGCGACGTAAAAAGTGGCAGCTTACTGACCAAACTGCACAGGCCGTTTGCTCGAAGGACTACAACAAAGGTAATGGTTTTAATTTTTTTATTCTTGTGCGAAATTATTCCCTTTGTGCGAAAAATGCGTTTTGTTCTTTTGAACTGCATTTATTTTTGTGATATGAATCGACGTACAGACCTTCAAATTTTGAATAAGAATAGAGGATTTATTCCTATATATATAAATGAGTTGTATGCAAACATATTTCTCTTCTCTTTTGAACTAGAGTTTGATTGTTAAATATGTTTATCCTAAATCGAAGGTTTGCCGTAAAATTTTTCAATTTTGTAAAATTTCAAATCCCATTGGTATCTTTTGGCGGTCTAGCAGAATTCAATGTGTGCAAGAGCTAAAATACCATTTCAGTTTCTTGGTAACGCTTACTATATTTTTTAACGTTTGTGTTAGGTTTGCTATTTGTATTTTCACCAAGGCTTTGAAAAGACAGTCATTTAATTTTAAAATTCAATGACAGTTACATAGTACCACATATCATATTTAAACGATTGATTTTAGTATCAATAGTGGCGTGCAGTGGACGAATATATAAAAAATTATATATAATAGATATAAAAACATGCGTGTAAGTATCGGCGACCGCCCCTGATAACGTTAAAAACGGCATTGAAGGTGTAATAGATTGAAAATGTGTCTCAATAATCGAATCGTAAGCACTCAAAAACAATAAACTTCCGACATAATTACTATCGAACTATGACTACTTGTCGAACTATAACTACTTGTCGAACTATGACTACTTGTCGAACTGTGACTACTTATCGAACTATGACTAATTTTGACAATGAAAAGCTAATTCTTGCTTATCTACAATAGTATCTAATAATCTTTTTAAATTATTTGTATTTCTATGATTCCGATTCGCAGTAGCTGCTCCTCGATACAAATTTCTGTATGCAAAGAGCTAAAATTTTGTAGTTTTAATGTGCACGATATTTTTTTTCAGAATAAGCATATTTTTAACAGAATTTGTTGAATTACTTAGATTATCCAAACCACCTTTATTCCATTGATTATATTCAGTTTCGAATAATAGACAAGGCCAGAAAAACATTATATTTAAATACAACTTCTGATTAGCCCATACTTATCATAGAAATTACTGTTAAAATGCCGTACACTAGATTTATTATGAACATATAATTTGGCGTCGATCTACCATTCCCAATTATACTATTTTTTTTACTAAAACAAAAATTGGAAATAATCATGTAATAAACAACAACATTTGATAGTCGCCATTGTTTGTTTATTTTCACGACGAAAATGCACGTCAAAGAATAAACTAATAAAGTCTTAATTTTAACGCACAAAGAAAACTTCACTGCCAAAATATATTTCATTGACAAAATATAATACGTATATTTAAAAACCAGACAGATTATTTATAAAATTATTTCCTAAAGAAGATGATAAACTGACAGCGAGCTCGTAATAACAACACAATTATTCATAGCATAGATATATGCAAATGTCATAATTACGGTATCGCTTCAGTCTGAATATAGCCGATAATCTAACAAGCTTCTGCTTGCCTTGATATTATGAACTGACGTTTTGAAGTGAGGTAATAAATTTAATTTCGTATGGACCATTTCTAATTCGAGAAGTTTTTGTAATTTCATACAATAAAGGAATGAAGTTTGCGTGTTATATTTAAAATTCTAGTAACCAGAAACGTTTGATTTCTATGTGCGGTGTCAGTATTTAGTATTTAGCCACTTGCATTTTTCTTTATATTACTAAAACAATACAACTATTACCATTTTATTGCGTTTGTTGTTTGAACCCCAGCGCAAAGTCCCTATTTATACCAAAAAGATATATAACACATTATTATTTACAGATTTCTGGTCATAAAACCAAAATAATTATATCAAAGCAATTACTTTGAAGTTAAACTTTAAAGTGTAATTATTGTTTCAATAAATTATTGGGATGTGATCTTAAATAGTGTCTTAAAGGGTCTTCAAAAATAATTTTGCATCTGTTATCTGAAGTTGTTCGACCAGGAAACATGTTACTGTAAACCGCAAACATTTAGTTTTAATAACAATCAAAAGTTTTTTATTTTCATTTTGTTTCGTGCACAAAGTGGGTAAAACCAAGAAACATTCTAAAAAGTCAAGAGGGATAATTATCAACCTACATAAATCTGCTAAAGTAATCGTGAGATTTCAAGATTACAGAAGATACCGAGGCTAACCATTGATTTTGTTGTCAAGAAATTTGTAACTCAAGGCATAATTTCTAACAAACGTCGTTCAGGCAGACCAAGGGCAACAACTTCTAGTGAAGATTTAAGCATAGTTGTGAGGAGCAAACGCGATAGTCGTTTAACTGCACCTGAAATAGCAGCAGAACTCAGCATTAGCTGCAGTAAACCTGTCAATGTTTCCACAGTCAAAAGAAGACTTCTCAACGTAAGTCTTAAGGGATGCATAGCAATTTCAAAACTTCTTTTTAAAGCTATAAATAAAAAAGAGGCTTAATTGAGGAAGCGAACACAAGAATTGGATACCTGACAACTGGGGAAAGGTTCTCTGGAGCGAAGAATTAATGTTTGAAGTTTTTGGACTTAAGAGAAGAGATTTCATCCGTCGATAGGCTAACGAAAGAGTAAAGGAATTATACACTGTGGCTTCAGTTAAGTACGGTGGAGGTTCTGTGATAGTTTGGACCTGCTTTGGAGGTTCTACGGTGGGCGATCTTGTAAGAATATAAGGAATTTAAAAAAAATTCCAAAAAGTAATATTACCCAGTTTGTTATTTTTATTTGTCCATCTAAATTTGATATTACAGATTACGTGTTTATATTACTGCTTTCTTTAGGCCATTCTATTCAAAACAGTATATCGTTTTTTGGGATGTTCATCATGTTTGTTTTAAAGTTATTATTTCTGTTGCAACTTTTCATTTGTAGCCAACGCTTCTATTGTAGCCTTTTAAACATAATAAATAATGACAAGTATAGATGAACTGTATCTTCAAATACCTGTTCCAGTAGTACCACCTAGTACGTATTTGTAATCGTTCTACGTCGTACATACGATATTAGTCTATCTAATCAGTACTCTATCTTTTAAGAAGTTTTTCCTACCTTCTACCAACTATAATCCTCTCTTTGAGATAATTCTATAATAAATATATTTCATGATAACATTTTCACAATAAATTTTATCCATAACTTTAGATATTGCGATAAAATTAGGAGTTGATGATAATTATCATCAATTTCTAATGTTCCAGGTGGCGTCTGGTATTACTGGAAACCTTCATTGATTGATGATGGATGTGGTATATGAACGAGAAGCACTCTAGTTAAACTTGAAGTATGCAAGTGATACCGACAATCTGATTGATAGCGAAAGTTTATTATATCTATCTAGTGGTATGAATGAGTAAACTACACTTAGGACTAAACATACCTATTTGTGCTAATAAGTTTGAAGTGATGGTTTTAAAAAGATTGAATACAAAACAATGTATAAAATAGACATAAATTATGTGATAATAGAGAAAGTGGACGAGTTTGTTTATTTAGTTCATGGTAGAGAAGAAAATTTTCTTTCATTACAATTAATTATATTATAAAACCTCACAAATTTAACAATAATTAATAAAAGAAAAATAATTTATTCCTCATTGGGCCACCGTCTACCAGCAAAACTAAAAGCGCACTAAAAGTGCAATCGTTGATTTATCATCGCCGGAAATACCCAAATATGTGTGAATCGAATTGCTGTTCTGAGGCCATCAACGGTCCGCGAGTTGAACATTACGGAACGAACTTCAGGCGCTTCAGATAATATTTGTGTAGGGTCTTCTTTATTAAAAACCGACTCTCGATGTAACAAGAGCACAAGCTCAACATTTAGTTAATTAATTTGCTCGCTTTGCACGGGTTTAAATTGGTCTCTCCGAGATACCGTTTCCGATTCACTTCTCAATTCAAAGACTCCTGGTTCATGGTCCAATCTCCAATTCGCTCTTAATACATATTGCAACGAGTTCCAGAAGTGGCTCGGTCTATTCTTACGTTGGAAACATATTGTGCTTTCGCTTTATGACGGAAATACTTTAAATATCCACGCGGCATTAAACATGTCGCCTTTTTTCATCCACCACAACCAAGATTAAAAATTAATGAATGGGGCGTATTTAGTGGAACAGGTAAATGGATCTATTATTTTTGCATACTAGGTAATACTTATTACATTAAAACTAAGTACCTAAGTACTAAGTACACTGAGCATAGCTGCGCAAGCACTCGGTTGGCCGAATGAGAGCTAATCACATGACGTTTGGGTGAGCAAGAGCGAAAAAGGCCCATTCCGCGTTCCCTACTCATTCATACCAGACATGGGTGGTTCGCGAACGAGATGTAAAAATGCCATACTCATTCATACCAGACATGTAAAAATGATCCAATTTGTTCAATATGTTTTCTGTCTATATTTTTTTCACGCTCAATCTAAATGAATCAGTATATCATTTCGTTCAAACTTCATTTCAGACTACTTCGGACCTAGTTTGGACATACTTTGTCAGACAGAGACAGACTCTGTCTTATCAGTTCTTAGTTTTAACATTATTAGAAAGAGAGACAAAGCAGTTGATCGATGTATATAACAAGAGCCATTTTACTCAAGCGGAGCACTGTTTTATTCAATGGCCGGGGCAGTAAAATGAACTTTGAATATTGCCGTTATTCGATAGTAAAATGAACTTTGAGTATTGCCGTAAAGCACAATTTGCTTTGAGATAAAAATGCAAAAAAACAACGAACAAGACGAACGAAAGTGAACTTTATGGTTGTGGACCTAAAGTAAAATTTGCTTTGATTATTGGAGTTTATATAGGTTGATACTGATTGCTGCGAACAATCAAAATTTAGGTAAACAAATATCGATTATCAGAATTATTGTCACTTAAAATGTTAAAAACTGATGGAATATGATGCATTATTTTATTGACCCTTTCGTTACCGTTGTATAGACATTTATCTATTTCTGCCTCATTTGCAAAAAATGTGTGATTTTGTGTATGGTTAAATTATCGGCTTATTGTTTTTTTTATTTTGTTTGGGCATTTATTGTGTGTGCATGTTATTTTTTCGTAAACTTAAGAAAAATGGTATTTTATCCTGTAACATTAAGTTTTCCTATCACGATCGTAACGTGAACGATGAGCAAATCGTATCCGTTAGATCTATCATATTAATCGTGCTAGTACTGAACTCAATGAACTAGAGATACATATGAGAGATACGAGTCTTTAGATCAGAAAGACACGTATCACTATTTTTGTCTTAGTGATGCATTTTGCGCATGTCTAGTTCATACGCGATATACGCGTATGTCACTGGTTCGAAATATTTATGATAATTAATACTTTACTTAATATTACTAGGTATCGCCTATCTTACTAGTTCGTTTTATACTCTTTCGGAGCCCTGTACCTGTACCTCACCAACTTTTTCTCGTTCTGTATCTATTCCAAGTTTCATACGTATTTGTTATACTGTAAGAGTTTTAATCTTGTTTATAAATATAGCAGCCAAGTAATTTTCAGTCATACAATGCTCATAATTATTATGGTTTATAATTACGAATTCAATAATAGTTGGAAACACAATATGCGATTTTTCAATACTGATATCGGTAATTATATTAAATAATTGATAAAAAATATGTTTTGCAAAATTTTATATACACTTTATGGTCTTTTTTCGATCATAACCTGACGGTTCTAAAATAAAATCATTAAAATATAATATGTGTAAAGAAATATTTGTGTTATGGCGTTAACCAGATAGAAATATAAAATCCACATACAAAATTGAACTTGTAAAGAATGAATGATCGTTACTCGCTCTTCGTGTGGATGTGCAATTAGTAGATAGGCTAATATCGCATGTACGCCGTAGAATGCGTATAAATACGTACTAGGTGGTACTTCTGGAACAGGTATTTGGAACAGGTACGTCCATAAAGTCAAACTAGGTGTATGCAGTATCAAAAATACCTAGTACCACCGATCTGTAGAATGAAGAACATGCTAGTTTTTTCATCTATCGTTTAGGGCAGAAGTTACCAATTTTTTTGCCCCATAGACCATTTGTTGATTTGTTTTTTTTTCTGTAGACTCCCTATCTGCCTAATAATGAATTTTCAAAAAGGTTATTATAGTTGTCACAGTGCTGCTCATCATGATAAGATTTTGTAGAGTGGACAAATGAAAAAAAAATATGCCGTGTTTGTCTCTAACACTTTCATATATAATGAATAATTAGAACGCGTCCATGTCAAACTGTGGGTTGAACAAACCTAGATTGCTATTCATTGCGAGTACGCGCGCGATGCGTAGCTGCTGATATGGAAACTAATAAAAACACGTCCATAAACTTAGTACACCACAAAGCAGATACTTTAACAATTTTATGAAATATAATTTAAGTATTTTATTTAAACCTCTATGTGACATATAATCTATGTTAGGTGTATTATGTTACTTACAGAAAACTCAAATGTTGATGATGGCTTACTTAAAACAACTCCAATCTATATATTTACTTTGGAAATAATTGGTTTAGAGTGACAATGTTTTTAAAGATTTTACGGTGACTATCTGTACTCAGATAGTCCAGTAAACAAGTACACTTAACATGCACTTATGCATATCCGCTCGAATACGTAGCCACATAGAGGATTTATGACTCCATTGCTTGGTTTTGGATATATAAGTAAAATGCTAGTGAGTTCGGATGTTGTAGTTATTACGCTAAGTCATAAATTTTCCAGGATTAGATAGGCTGGTCACAACAATTGCTGGTTTTTAGACCGTAATTCTTCGGGAGTCTTTAAACAATGTTCAATGCAAACCATGTCTTTCTGACTCGTATTCTGGTGTAGATAGCAGTCCGTGTCTAGTCGTCATGGATGTCGTGATCGGGGAATGGACAGCTTGAGAGAAGTACTATGTGTACAGGGTCTAACGTCGGAATGGGATTCAGAATAATCAGATTTAGATCGGCTTCTAATTTTTGCACGTCGCTTCGCTCCAATTAGGGTCGCTTCACTCAAATTATGTCGACGGATTTGAAGTGGTCGTCGGAGGAGTAACACTTGTAGAATTCATCAATAGATCAATCGTTTTTTGTTGACTTTTCTCGTTGTTGTGACCTGTTCTGTTGTTTTTGACCTGTCCCGTTGTTGTTTACTTATCTCCTGTACAGAGGCTGAGGATTCATATTACTTTGAAATTAATTTAATTATATCAGCATTGTTAGTTATAATGTGGCAAAGGCATGTCATCTATTATATATATAAAATTGTAACAGAGTGAACTATGTACATTGAAAATATTAAAAAAAAGTGATTGATTTAGCGCATAGAGTGATAATATAAGCCAGAAAATGTATGTATGTATGTTAATTTGTACGGGTATCACCTAAAATCTACTGGATGGATTTTGATAAAATTTGGTATGGTAATAGTATACAGGCTATCCCATAATTCAACATCAAGCCGAAAACAAGGAATAGGCCAGGTTGTGACAGTTTTTGGAAAAATCAGAAAAACATTTAGGTAATGTACTCTTAAAATTATTGGTATTTTTAGAAAAATCGAGAAAATTGCCACTCTGCAGCATTATTTAAAATACTGTGGATATGAATTTCCATTTTTTTATTTTAATTTTTGTTCTTTAATCCTGAATAACCATTATTCTATTAATTACAGTCAAAAATAAAAACAAAAATACATGGTTGAAAAGAAATAATCTTTTTCGTCCAACCATGCACCCAAAATATTCAATTACATAATTTTGGCTGTTCGTGCTGAAAAAAATGTCTTACAATATTTTGTAAAGTTACCTTCACAGTTGGCGTTAAATGTCCACATTCCAAAAAGGTATAAAACTTGCTGGTTTGTTTCTTTGAAAAAAAAAAATTATTATTTTTTTCCCATCGAATCCTGATTCCAGTTAATTCTCGTACTTAGTCAAAATGCTGCTAATGCACGCTAGGATTTCTCTAAGTTCTTAATTTTAAGGTACAAATGTAAGTGAAACGGATAGTGACGCCATTTTACTAAGTTTGACTGAGACGGATAGTGACGCCTTTTTACCAAGTGTCAATGAGACGGATAGTGACGCCATTTTACCAAGTGTCAATGAGACGGATAGTGACGCCTTTTTACCAAGTGGCAATGAGACGTATAGTGAAGTCATTTTATCAAGTGTCAATGAGACGGATAGTGACGCCATTTTACCAATATTACGTACTATATTGTTTATCGGTATAAAAATAAACTAATTATAAAAGTGTATTTTACATAGAATTAGAAATAATTGATTTTTGTATTTTTCCCCTGTGCTATAAAGACCTGTCATTACGCCGACTTTTAAGATTGCAGGTTGACCGGAAGTACCCTCTTGGTTTTGATGAACAGTGAGTAAGACTATTGTATGAATAAAAAAAAACACTTTAAAGAGCCATACCTTTTTGTTGCGTGAACAAAAAACTTCAAAATGTTTTTGCAATGTAAAGCTCTAGGCCTCGGTACATGATATCTCAAGCGTTTTATGAGAAGGCGGAGACATACAACCAAGTAATCCTATATAGCTTACGTATTTTTTCATTCAGAGGGACGGAACCCTGAAAATATTTAAAAAACACTTTAATTAATTTATAGTACGAAATAATATAACATTTTATAGATCTCATTATGAATTATTTTCATTTGGTTTGTTCATCGTTATTTTCAATTCCATTTAGGTGCGAATGTTCATCGTTTATTTTTTCATATACCTTTGTTAGGGTTTCCCGGTGAAACATTTCTTATAGTTTCTTCATGTCTGTCTGTTTATTGAAATTATGTGAGACAGTGCCTCGTATAGAGATCTAAAATAGCAAGTATCAAAGCATTTTTAAATAGTACGTAAATATGCGTTTCTAAATAGTGCACTTATTTATGTCATTTACTAAAATAGTACTAGAGATCTAAAATAGTACATATTAATACGCTTCTAAATAGTATGTACGTATTTTTTACTATAGAGATCTAAAATAGTACATATTAATGCACTTCCAATACTAGGTAAATATGTGCTTCTAAAAAGCGCATCTATATACTCGAATGATCTTTAATATAATAGTACCACAGATTTAAAATAGAACGCATAAATGATTTAATAAAATAGTACGTATTAATACGCTTCTAAATATGCTTTATTCTGGAGATCTAAAATAGTACATGTTAATGCACTTCTAAATAGTACGTAAATATGCGCTTCTAAATAATGCATTTATATATGTCATTTACTAAAATCTAAAATAGTACATATTAATGCACTTCCAATAATACGTAAATATGTGCTTCTAAATAGCGCATCTATATACTCGAATGTCTGCATGTTTAAAAAAGAAATGTTCAGGGAAGGAATGTTTGAAAAAGGAATGTTCATGGAAGGAATATTTAAAGAAGGAATGTTTGTGAAAGGAATGTTCACGGAAGGAATGATCGTGAAAGGAATGTTCATGGAAGGAATGTTCGTGAAATAAATGTTCATCGAAGGACGTATAATATTTAGAAATGAGCAGCTTGCGTAGGCTTACTCAACACAAACCGCGGTCATGGGCAAATAAGTCTGAATCTGGCACCGAGATAAGGAGGTCTGTGTGGAATTTCATTTGAGCGGTGATCTAAACTCAGAAATGTGATCTTTTTTGAGGCCAAACATATAAGGGACACATGAATTTTGAAGTGTTTCTAGTAAATAATTATTTAGTAAGATCTGGATAGCGCACATCTATATAGTAACTAGTTCGACATATGTGGGTCTTATTTTTAAAGACTTTGAAATTTTGAAGACGTTTTAAAGAGTGCAACTTGCCGAAGAATCCACGACTCACATCGGTTCTCGTGGTCCACCAGTTAAGGTTTTGATTGATCAATAAACCCAGGTCCTTTATCAGTAAAAAGTATAACAAAATTATTTAATGAAACTTTGTTTTGATTTTGGAATTTTTGTGTTGATTTTGGAAACAATTTTTTTGTTGACTTTGGAAACAAGTCTCTTGGTACCGATAACAATGGTCGTGAATTTATTGGATTGACCAAAAGACGTATATTTTGGGCTCATTGACCAACCAGATTGACGAGGGAAGGCATTCGCCCATATTGGAATTTATGTGTTCTGTCACTGGAGCGACTGTCAATTATGATGAATCTTTACGATTCTGTTTAAGCTCTGGGGTGGTTTTAAGTGTTGCATACATTCATACATATATACACACGTATATATACACGTATAAACATTACCCTGCATCGCTCGCGTAATCGGGTGAAAGATCATAGTTAAAAAATCTGGAAATGCGTATGTACCTTCGATGAAGTTATATTTGGCACTGAAACTTCGTGAAAATTATCTATATATTAATACGTGAACATCAAAATTGTCGGACCTTTTTTAATATTTATAAGATCGTAGTTAAAAATGCAAATGTATCTTCGATGAAGTTATATTCGGTACCCAAACTTCGTGAAAATTATCTATATATTAATACGTGAACATCAAAATTGTCGGATCTTTTTTAATATTTATTAGATCGTAGTTAGAAATGCAAATGTATCTTCAATGAAATTATATTCGGTACCCAAACTTCGTGAAAATTATCTATATATTAATACGTGAACATCAAAATTGTCGGACCTTTTTTAATATTTATTATGAAAGGAAGGAATTAAATTTTCATCATTCGAAAAGCACTGTGCCATAAGATACGCATAAAAAAATCTACACACATGATTTGAATTGCCGTTGAGACAGGTAAAATAAAGCGAACTTTACACATAAGATTTCCCCATACAAAACTCTTTAACCAATTGAATGAAGGCATTTTGACCACGTTTATGGCTGCATGAAGTTAGATCCCTTTGCCTCCCCTATTTATAAAAATAGTTATGCAAACAAATTAATAGCTTTTTTTCCATTTTTTTCTTCACATTTATTTATTTGTTATATTATTATTAAATGGTAGAATAATTGAATTGTTTACTTCAAAGGAATTTTATATGCTTACTAAATTTTTTTCATTAATTCCCCCAGGCTTCCTATTTGCCATTTCCTACTTTTTTTCTCCTAGCGTCAAGGTAAGAATTAAGAACTTGCATAAAAATAAATTCCAATTAATTATGTGCAAAACAAGTTGAATGTCATTACTTTACAAAAACAGTTGGTCGAATTTCGACCACAGACGATGCAATGTATTATGCATTCCACTACAAAAGAGATTATTTATAAACTAAGCAAAATGACAGTTCATGTATTGTAAATCTTTTTCTTATATTCATGTTAATAATAGAATATGGATTTATTTGGTATTTATGAAAAAAAAAATTTTATTAGTATATGTTGTATAACGTTAATAAGTAATGCCGAACATTTAAATTAAAGTTTTGTAATGTTAATTTTTTATATATAATAAAATTGTAACAGAGTAAATTTTAAAATGGAAAACATTTTAAAAAGAGTGATTGATTTAGCGTATAGAATGATAATAGAAGCCGGAAAACTTTTAATTTTTTTTTCGTATTTTATTTTGTGCGTCAATCACGCAAAATCTACTGAACGGATTTTTATGAAATTTGATGAGGTTTAATAGTTTATATGAAGAGCAACATATGAGAGAATTTTTTTTTATTCCGAATTTCACGCGAAGGAAACTGTTGGGTACAGGTAGTAAATAATATATGTGTCAAGCATTAAATATAATCATCGAAAATATATAGCCAAACAAGTGCAAAAGCTTTACTATAATAAAAAAATAGGGCTCTAAACATGTATTCTACATTGCAAAATAATAGTAACGCTTATATTAAAATAACCTCATGTCAAATACACTTTATACTTATAATTGTGTACGTAACAAATATAGCAGTAATATTCTGTCTCGTTTACTTTTGCTTCGTTTAAGCGTCACGCTAGAAACACTGTCGTATATCGCCTACGTCAAATTGAAACTGATTTATTACAGATATTTCACTTGAACACATTATAAACTAAATGTCGTGTAACGAATAGCATATATGGATATAGACTTCGTATATATTAGAATACCTAATATTTTACCAAAATGTTTAATACCTTTGAGTTTTATGTGATGACAGCTAGGGCTGTCCATTTTTCTCCTTAAATTTTATAATTCAAATTAGGTATTTGACTAAATTTTTTTTATTTCATTAATCACAATTTCAAGGTACAAGCTGATGAAGAGTGAAATTTTTTTTAATAATCTTAAAAATTGACCGAGTTGTAAAAGTTTAAATTTAACCTTTAGACAAGGACGGCAAAACTGTGTTGTGAGGTCATTTTTAATATTGCACGTTATATTCTACAAGAGGAAAAGAGACAGGGATATACCCAACTCTATCTGTATCTTCAAATTTAGAAGCCTACCACTGGCTTATTTTTCAATCAATTTTTGAATTTTTTTAACGACTGGTTTTTAATTAACTTATATTTCACAATATTTTACGAAAAATATAAAAATTTTGAATTAGTCAACTATCGTATTAGTAAAATATCCCAAATAATTCATATTAGTAAAATATTTATATTTATAACATTATGTATTATTATAGTTTATTAAGTTAATGTAGATAGTAATTATAATAAATGGTTTAATATCACGGGTGAAATACAATGAGTTTTGTGAATTATCGTCCACTCATTGGATATATATTTGTGGCAACCATAGTTTAACTGTCAAATTGGTTTATTTACAAACGTTCTATTTTTGAATGAAATGGAGTATAGAGCCTATTATTCGTTGTTATTATTATATTTTATATTATTTATTTTTTTTTTTAAATGAGCCATTTAGTTTGAGGCAATACTGGTGAGTTTCGAATATTATAATCATAGTTCTTGCTGTGTTGGTTTAAAATATTCTGCAGATGGATATCGACATTTGTAGGAATTTAAGTATGATTTAACACTTACTTAAAGTAAGTTAAAGTAACTGCTGCATTTAATATCTAAATGATATTGAATTGTCGAAATTATTATCGGGATTAATTTAATTGTTTTCGTGTTTCACATCCTTTGGAAGTTTTCCTGTAACTTTGTGAACTTTCTTTTTTTTTAACAATTGTTGCCTGTAATTTGTTCGAATTTGACACTGCAATATCTATTATGCATATATTTTTAATTTTTTTGTTTACTAAGTTTATATTTGGTTAATTTTTTTCTATGATGTAATCTGTCAATATTGTGCGATGACCATAATTTGTAAAATCTATTTTCTATTGTAGCTTGTCGGGATTACTTAGTAATAATAATAATGAAAAATTACGGTTACAGTAACTGTATTAGTATTAGTAGTCTCGTTTACTTTTGCTTCGTTTAAGCGTCACGCTAGAAACACTGTCGTATTTCGCCTACGTCAAATTGAAACTTATTTTCACTTACGTCAAATTGAAACTTATTTTCACCTACGTCAAATTGAAACTTATTTTCACCTACGTCAAATTGAAACTTATTTTCACCTACGTCAAATTGAAACTTATTTATTACAGATATTTCACTTGAACACATTATAAACTAAATGTCGTGTAACGAATAGCGTATATGGATATAGACTTCGTATATATTAGAATACCTAATATTTTTCCAAAATGTTTAATACCTCTGAGTTTTATGGGATGACAGCTAGGGCTGTCCATTTTTCTCCTTAAATTTTATAATTCAACTTAGGTATTTGACTAAATTTTTTTTATTTCATTAATCACAATTTTAAGGTACAAGCTGATGAAGAGTGAAATTTTTTTTTAATAATCTTAAAAATTGACCGAGTTATAAAAGTTTAAATTTAACCTTTAGACAAGGACGGCAAAACTGTGTTGTGCGGTCATTTTTAATATTGCACGTTATATTCTACAAGAGGAAAAGAGACAGGGATATACCCAACTCTATCTGTATCTTCAAATTTAGAAGCCTACCACTGGCTTATTTTTCAATCAATTTTTGAATTTTTTTAACGACTGGTTTTTAATTAACTTATATTTCACAATATTGTACGAAAAATATAAAAATTTAGAATGAGTCAACTATCGTATTAGTAAAATATCCTAAATAATTCATATTAGTAAAATATTTATATTTATAATATTATTTATTATTATAGTTTATTAAGTTAATGTAGATAGTAATTATAATAAATCGTTTAATATTACGGGTGAAATACAATGAGTTTTGTGAATTATCGTCCACTGATTGGATATATATTTGTGGCAACCATAGTTTAACTGTCAAATTGGTTTATTTACAAACATTCTCTTTTTGAATGAAATGGAGTGTAGTACGTATTATTTGTTACTATTATTATGTTTTCACGTATTTTCAAAATGAGCTTTTTAGTATAAAGTAATACTGGTGAGTTTCAAATATAATCATAGATCTTGCTGTGTTGGTTTAAAATATTCAGCAGACGGTTATCGATATTTGTAGGAATTTAAGTATGACTTAACACTTACTTAAAGTAAGTTAAAGTAACAGCTGCATATAAATTAATACTGGTGAGTTTCAAATATAATCATAGATCTTGCTGTGTTGGTTTAAAATATTCAGCAGACGGTTATCGATATTTGTAGGAATTTAAGTATGACTTAACACTTACTTAAAGTAAGTTAAAGTAACAGCTGCACATAAGGTAATACTGGTGAGTTTCAAATATAATCATAGATCTTGCTGTGTTGGTTTAAAATATTCAGCAGACGGTTATCGATATTTGTAGGAATTTAAGTATGACTTAACACTTACTTAAAGTAATTGCTGCTTTTAATATCTGAATCATATTGAATTGTCGAAATTATTATCGGGATTAATTTAACTGTTTTCGTGTTTCACATTCTTTGAAAGTTTTCCTGTAACTTTGTGAATTTTCTTTTTTTTAACAATTGTTGCCTGTAATTTATTAGAATTTGACACCGCAATATCTATTATGCATATATTTTTAATTGTTTTGTTTACTAAGTTTATATTTGGTTCATTTTTTTCTATGATGTAATCTGTCAATATTGTGGGATGACCATCATTTGTAAAATCTATTTTCCATTGTAACTTGTCGAGATTACTTAGTAATAATAATAATGAAAAATTACGGTTACAGTAATTGTATTAGTATTAGTACGAGAAGCAGAAACAGTAAGTAATAATAATAGCAGTACTAATAATAATACTAATAATAAATAAGAATAATAATTATAATAAATAATAATAATAATAATAATAATAATAATAATAATAATAATAATAAATACGAATAATAATATTACGATAATATTAATAAATAAGAATAATAATATTACGATAATAATAATAATAATAAATAAGAATAATAATTATACGATATTCCAAAGAAATTGATTATGGCATTAAAATTAAACGCAGTTTAGAATATTGCTTTGATTTTTTTGAATCTTCATTACTAACAATGTATTTTTTTCCTACGGAGCTTCGACTAAGGTCCAGGTGAGGATGCGTTTTTGATAACTCTAATAATTAAAAATGAACTGTTTTAAAATTTTACCCTCTTTAAAAATAGAAGTTGAGGATCAGTAAGTTGATACTTAATATAAGGTCAATGGATCTATTTCTTGTTTTTTTTTACAGAATTTCAATAAAATCTGTTTACTTCATTTTTTTCGGAGATATTGAATTTTGAAGTAAAGGGGATAAAACAGTCATATTTTATTGAAAAAAATATGTAGAAGAAAATGAAAAACGAACATTTTTAACTGAAAATTCAAAGTTCAGTAAACCATAGAAAATTTTGAGTAACAAAAATTAAAATGAAAAATTAGTGTCTTTTTATTTTAGGGATTTTCTTTCGTTATGTTTTTATATGCACACTTACATGATCTTATTAAAAAAAACAAAGACGTACTTTTGTTTTTTTTGACATGCATCAATAAATTTTATGCTTTCAATTGCTTTTTTTATTCCTATACAATTATTGCGTCTAGTTTTGGCAACTGATATTTTGGAATTTCCGTAATAAAAATATCCTTTAATTTTTTTCATGAATGTATGAATAAAATATCTTTAACAAAACCGACTTCAAAAAAGGTGTGTACTAAAAAGTAAAAAATAATTAACTCAAAATAGGTATCTACTTATTTGCAATAAATAAGTTACTTATTTTTGAAGTTGGTGCCAGCACCGCCGATCAAGTTCATCAGATCATCATCATATTTATATGGGACCACACCTATAGTACCCTTTTTCAAATAAAAAAAAGAATCATTAAAATCGGTCAACTAGATACAGAATTATCACTCATATATAAAAAAAAAAAGATTCCCGCGAATTGAGAACCTCTTCCTTTTTTGAAGTCGGTTAATAAGTAATTTGTTTACTAAAGTGGTTCCTTTATCAAATAGTGCGCAAGTGTTAGTATATATTACATATTATAATTAGTTATGTTGTTGTTTCGTGGGATTTGAGAATTAAGCACTGTTCTATGTTCTCGAGGCAGAATTTAACCTAAAATCGGAAAAATCTTTTTCTATAGATCTATTCATTGAAGGGTAACTTCGCAGCAACGAAATTTGATTAGCATACGTTTATTAATCAACGCCACGTCTGGCTTCAAGAATATTCCTCAACTTATGCTTCCCTACCGTTTTTCTCCTTCTGTCACTCTAAAGCTCTGGCTCGAGGCGTACAGAGATTGCCGTTCGGTAATAACTCAATAAGGCCCGCTCTAATTAGTCGGGCGTGCGTCGAATTATTGACTCGTGTCAAGTTTGTACGGAGGCCGGAGCGAAGGTTAATGTCATGTGTCTTGACGTAAGTGCGTTAGGGCGGGCGTCTCGCAGTTCAGTGGGCGGAGTACGTGGGCAACGTCGCGAGATGTGAAATTAGGTTGATGAGCTGGATATTAACGTTGAGGATGTGCAAAGATGGAATGAATAGGGGAAGGTCGTGTATTTAGCTGTCGGTAAATTGGAGTGATTTCATTTTTGAGGAAATTGTCGTCTTTTACCGTATTCTTTGGGTAGTGTTTTTACTATCTCTTTATCAGATCTTTGGTTTTGATTTTATTCCTACGTATATAAAAGGAATGTATGGGAAGTTTTCTTCAGTCAATTGAAATATAGACTTATATTTTTTATGCCTTTTTTATGTCAGCTGGTTTAGTTTTTTATTATGGCAGTGGTGACTGTCAAACTGAAATAGACTATTCCTTAGAGGCAGTTCACCCCTCTTAGGAGCTGGACTTTCTGCCCCGTAAATAATTTTCGACATTTTTTTACCCAGCGGTATATAAGTATAACGGATATCGAATTTTATAAATTAATTGTGTCGTTTCATTATCGTGTATAACTTCAACAATTTTGAACAGATCTTTTATGGTATACCTTAAATCTCAACTAGCAAACAACGCTATCATTTTAACGGCAAAATGGCAGTTAGTGGTCTTTTTCACATCGGCTTCTACACTTTTTTGGTATCAAACTTCGAGTATACGGAAATAACCCGTTTTCTGGTTACATTTTCTAATCTGTTTATCGATAATAAATCAAGGCAATAAGTCTGTTTTTTATTAAAGTAAATCACTATCTCCGAAATTGACAGTACATTGTTTTGTATTAGACGTTAAGTATTGTGGAAGAAAAAAGAGTCAAACCAAAGGGAAAATTACTTTAAATATATACGCCGTTATAGAGACTTTAACCGTGTACATACGTATATATTTAAATCTATTGAATTATTATGACAATATTTCCTTCTTTTTGATTAACGCAAATAATAAAGCAAATTTAGATTTTATCCATAATTTTTATCCAGAATCATCCAAACTAAAAGCTAATCTGAAATTCAATGGGAAGCATAACGAAGAAAGGTAATGTAAATTACTGATTTTGAAAAGAAATATCATGGTTTTTAAGCTCCTTTTGAAATTATATCCTTCCACTTGCACTGTAGTTGTATTCATATTACTTGATGGAAATAATAAAGCAAATTTATATTTTATCCATAATAAAATCCAAAATCATCCAAACAAAAGCCAATCCCAAATCTAAAGAGGAGCATAACTTTGAAAGTTAAAATAAATGACTGATTTTAAAAACGAAATATCTTGGTTTTTAAACTCCTTTTCAAATTATGTCCTTTCACTCGAACTTTAATTGTATTTATATTACTTGATGCGAATACCAAAGTAAATTTATATTTTATCCATAATGAAATCCAAAATTACCCAAACTAAAACAAATTCGAAATCCAAAGACAAGCACAACTTAGAAAGGTATAAAAATAACCGATTTTGGAAACGAAGTGTTAAGGTTTTTAAGCCCCTTTTTCAAATATGTCCTGTTACTTGAACTGAGGTTGTATTGGTATTACTAAATAGTTCCGGAAATTCATTTTATTTTAATTTACACGACAAAAATTAAAAAATATTATTTCGCTTTTTTTATTTTTACGAATTTTCTTGCGTAGATGGAACAATTTTATCTACGTCTAGTTTTTTCCCGGGACATGAACTATTTTTTATATCTAATAAAAAGGTAAGAACAAAAGGTTAAAAATGTACAATGACAGAAAGTTAATGATTATGTAATAAGCTTGGATTCGCAACTTCGTTCTTGGGACTGACTTCTTGAACGGCTGACTAATTGCGAAAGGTGATTTTGGTTTTTCGGGCATTTAATGAAACATAACACTGAATACAAATAAAGAAAATTATATTCTAGATGGGCAGATTGAAATAGCTTAAAACTGTAAACATTTTATAAAATTAAATTGTAATCAACATTTATAACGTGAAAACAACATTTAAGACGTTATTTTCTTGCGATTTAAGCCAATTAAATTTCGACACTTTTTTATTTATTTCTTAAGTTATTGGCTTTGTACAAATGAAGTGGACTACAAGTGAAGTATATATCAAATTAAGTACATTTCAAATGAAAATATACATCGATGAAGTACACTTCAAACAAAGTACACTTTAAATGAAGTACACATCAAATGAAGAACACTTTAAATGAAGTATTCATCAGATGAAATACACTTCAAATGAAGTACACATCAAATGATGTGCATATAAAATGAAGTACACTTCAGTTTTTCACCTGGTCTCTAAGGAATACGACAATAATAGGTCTTTCTAATCTGTTCAATTCTTTTCACGTGGTGCATCTAGAAATACATATATAAAGATACGACCAATCTAAAATGATAGATCCTATTTCAATTTTCTTTTTTAATATTATCAATGTATAATGGTTTGCTTTCTGATATAAATTTTCATATTCTGGTACTCCTAACACGAATTAATTTTAAATTAGATTATCTGTAATCTATGCACTATGTTTATTAGCTACCAAATCATTTATAATGATTTAGGCTCATTCCTCCTGAAATCCGACATTTTGTAAGTTTTCTTTTTCTCTTTAAATTCACAAGATTTTTCGTACATTTTCTGCCAGAATTATAGATATAGCTATTATACGATAATTAGGTGCAAAATTTTTGTTGGAGACTTGTTTGAACAAATTAATGAAAACCATGAATGGAGTCTATTTTTGTTATTTTTTTCCCAGATTCTTTTCCATTTTAATTAATATTTTTTATTTTTTTGTCAGTTTCATTTTGGGCTATATTTTTTTGTTTTGGACTATTAAGGACAAGAAAGGTACAGAGCACTTTTAGTTTTCCATTGTGCATATTTTAGCAACAATTTTAAAGAAGTCCTCCCAGTAAAACTTGGCATGTTGAGTAAAGTGGAGCGAAACAGATGAAAATTATTTTTTAATTATTTCTTCATGTTTAATAGTTGACGTGGTTAATAATATGTCAAATGGCAAAGTTTTATTTTACTACGACAGAATCAATAATGATGATATATTTGCGGTTGTAACAAATAAATAATATAAAACCTAAAAAACAACAATTCCATACTTAATTGCCTATCGTCTAATTCTATAGCAAAGTTTTTACTATTGAAATACTGGAATTTAATTTCGGAAACTGACAAAATTTGTCTTGGGATTATCATTGCATTATATATCTATTTCTTGCCTTTGGTCCATAGAGAGATAAAGAAGCCTAGGTTATAAGTTTGCCTCGGTTATAAATTACCTTTCTACTGGGCGTGACAAGTACATCAGATTCAGACATTATTACCAGATGAGATCAGTCCTTTGCAGATATTGTTTCAAAATGTGATCAGTCCTTTTAATTCTATATTATTGTACTTTTTTGTGAGAGGTGGCTTTGAAATGTTTTTTTGACTGGTCTATAAGATAATAATAATTAAAAGAATCGCATTGTAATTGCAAATCATCTCATCAAATTGCAATTGCAAACCATCAATGCTAATAATATAATAAACGTCGACAAAGTTAACGCGTGCTGTGAATATCGATATTTTTGATGAGAGCTTGATGAGAGATATTTTAGCGACTGATTTGTGTTATGAGCCACTTTCAAAGTTTTTACTTGATAACAATTTTCTTTAATGTAGGATAAGCTTTTAATTATGAGTTATTGACTTTTGACTTTTCACCGCATTTTAATGTTGAGTACTGTGGAATCGGATTCGCTACGGAGAGGACTGTCCTTGGATGCAACCGTATCAGATCCAATATTTGAACCTAAGCTAGCTTGTATCATGTTCAAAATGTAGTACCCACGGAACGTTACGATCGCGAGCGAGCTATTCAACGTGTTAATTGTGGGTTGTATATCGTCGTGATCCCATAAGGGTATCTTTTATTCTACTTGCTAAGAAAACCCTGAAAATGACTAGCGACCTCTGTGTATATCAAAAAAATCCCAATATAACCTTTAGGTGATATGGAGGCTATATAAAGAGAACGTGGGATGCAAAATGCCGCGTAGGGCCATATTGTGACACCGTTTCATTATTTAATCATCCGTGCGAGTGGGGATTCTTAATACTTGACGGAGGGCGGTGCCGGCGTCGCTGGAGGCAGTGCAGGGTGCGGGAGGAGGTGATAAAATTTATACGACTCATAAAACTGGATCTTTCTTGATTTATTACCGGCGCATTCGACTTGCGCGTACAGTCGTCGCGAGTAGCGACGATACGTTGGCGGTATCAGATTTAATATTTATTTTTTTCATTAACAAAAACAATCAGTCCGGCGTATAAAGGTATAATTTTTTTTAAATTAGTTCGTTTCTGTATCATTGGTAGTTGCGGCATTTTTTTTAAAAGACTGCTTCAGCTTTGGTACCTATTTATTATTGTCCCTTGAATTTCCAGTGATTACGGATATTGAAGGTTTATTACACAGTAAAAGTGACTGGTAAAAGTTTATATAGTGTTGAAACTAGCTGTTGCGGGATGAAAAATGACACTGACATAGAGAAAATAAAAAAAATTAGCTCTTTCGAAATTTTATCAAAATCGTCAAAAAAGAAAAATCTTGTATTTTTTATGAGAAGTTAGGTTAGTTTTTATAATAATTTGCAAATGTTATTTCTACGGTGTCTTTTGAGTTAGCGAGATAAAATAAAGTGCAAGTTATGTTTCATTGTATCTTCTCGTATTCTCTATCCATAGACCATATTAATTAATAATAAAAACAGACTCGCCAGGGTCGTCGATAAAAATCACATAAATCTCGATAAGAATGAAAATGACGTTCATTTTACAACGGTAGAACTATTGTCACATTTGACGCTTGATTTGGAGAGATCGGGATTGGATGTCGTTCTTGCATAGATTCCTTTTCACTGCGGCATAGTCGGTAATGGAACAATGGGCGCAAAAGCCCGGTTTGCAGCCATGAACGGGGATCCATGTTTTCATCATCTCACACTCCTAGCTCATTCCTGATGGTCTTTGATTGACAAAGGGCATGGGAAAGATCACTGCGACATAGTCGGTAATGAAATAGTTGACGCAAAATCCTGGTTCGCCCTCCTTCCCCTTGCTCATTCCTGGATAGTCTCTGATTGCTCATGGGAAAGATTGTTCCAGATTACGGGTGCGGGATACTTCCAGTTCCAATTTCTTATTTCTTCCAAACCGTGGTTATCAAAATTTATTTTTTCTCGCAATGAAAACTCAGTGGTATCTCGCATGTGTTTGGGTCACTGTTCTATTCCCACTCATTTGGCTAGGCTGCGTGTCAGAGAGTGATTGTGGTCGATCGTGTGATCGCCCTCACCAAACCCACAACCTGTGATTGGGGGTTTGGTGAGGGCTATCTAAATCATCTCATTTTTGCCAATTAAATAAAAAAAATCCTTCATTCATTTATAAATTATTAAAATAAAAAATTCAATTACCTTTTAAAATTAGATCCCTTCTATACGTTACTAATAAAACTATTCTAGACTTAATCATTCAATACATAAAAAAGACATTAAAATCTAGGACCTTCTATATTCATGTATATTTTTAAATCTGTTTTTATGTTTGTTTGTATATACAAAGGTATACTTATTGTTCGTTTATTATTCGTCTATGTACTGTTGTCACCCTTGCAAAAAAAAATATAGATAATAATCTATAAATTTTTTTGTTTGGTTTTCGCTTAATTCGTTCTAGCGTAGCAAATTTTTATTTGATTTTTGTTTTGCTCTTTAGTTTATTTTTCTTATCAAGCAATAGTGACAGATATTCGGAGTGTAATATAGTTAGTGTTGTCTAACCAACAAATCTAAACTTGACACTGGCGAAAGTTTTGTCTGTAGAGAATAATCGCCACAGAATAAAAGAAAGAAAGAAGAACTATTGTCAATTTCAGTTAACAGTTTATTTTTAATTCATTTAGACAATGGCTACACATTAAAGAAGCCGTATTGTCTATTTTTTACAATCGTTTCTAGAAAGTAAAATATATGTATTCCATTAAATTTTTTTCCTTATTTTCTTTTGTCATTTAACAATTCTTGATATTTGAAAAATAAAACATATGCGAATTTATGAAGATAGCTTTTCTTTAGTTTCTATCGTGATTTGAAATTGTATTTTATTTTTTTCTCTTTCCTGATTGTCAATCGCTGAATTGTTTGGTTTTTTAGATTCTAAAAAATTCCAGATTTTTTAACAAAATATGTTCTATCTCTGTGACGTCAGGCCTATTTTCACAGGTTTCCTTCATGTTTTCTGGTGGCATCAGAACAATATATTACTTTGCTTTGTCCTATTAGAAACCTTCGGAAATAAAACTTAAGTTATTGTGTAATCTTCATGAGGGTAAAACAAATGTTTACTCTAAACGTCTCTATATTCCAGGTATCTATTAATATTCATAACAGGTCAAAAATACGTAAATCAGCACAATTTTTTTAGATTATTGTTTAGGGCTATTTGGATTATTGTTTAGGGCTATTTGGATTATTGTTTAGATATAATTACCATGTTTTTGTAAAGTGATGTGATTTTGAAAAAAAAACGCAACTTGTGTTATACATCACATACGCTGATATTTGCAATGCAAAACGTAGAACCTTTTCATAATTTCCACCATAAAAATTTAGCATCGCAACCAACTTTGAGACGTCTTGACTTAAGAACTTTTGGTTTTACAAAAAAAATAATGGGACCAAAAATTATTGAGATTTAAATAATCTAAAAGATATAGTCTTTTTTAAATTTTTTTATTTTAAAATTTTAAAAACGAATATATTTGAGTATTTACTATTGAGACATATGCAGGATAAACTTTTAACTTTTCACATGGAACGGGTTCGGAAAAAACGTGTTAAATAATTGATAATGTTCATTTTACTTTTCTGATGATTTGTTTGTGAGTTAAATTGCAAAAACTATTTTTGAAAAGTTTTGGCAAACTGTAATTTAAAAGATATTAATTTTATGAGAACAATGTTTAGAAGTTGTAGATAATTTCATTCTATATAAAAAGGTTCTCATGTTTTCAGGGTTCAGTACGTCAAAAGAAAAAAAGGAAACCCCATAAGATAACTTGCCTCTTCGTCTGTCTATTAGTCACGGGTTTTTTTGCTCAGAAACTGCTTGACGTAAAAGCTTGAAATTTGGCATAATAATAAAGCATATCTATTTAAGTACTCGAAAACAAATTAAAATACTAAATATATACTCATGGACCTATTTAGTGGAACGCAAAAAGAGGCACAAATAAAAAATATATATTCTTGTTACATGAGCGTATAATAATTCTTAAACTGAATCACTTAATTAAATTAACATTTTTGAATATAATAAAACAGACTTAAACATATTAGAGGCAGTAATCTGAGTACCTTAATTTTAAGGAGTGATAGATCAACTATCATAGTGAAAATTCAATATAGTTCTAAAGACCGATTTTTTTCTTAATGGGTGATATTAGCTACTTGATGACACTGAGCGAGCTACTTGATGACCTGCGGTGAGTAAAGGTCTGCTGGCAAGTATGCTCCTATTCCAGCCGCCTTAAGTCTTCTTCTAAATGTCTTCTAAAGGAAACTTTTTTCTTACCTCGGAAGAAGTCGAAGTGCGGTTTCTTTAAGACACTGCTTATAATAAATCTGTCGTCCCTCTGTGCTTTTACTTTTTGCGACCTTGCCCTTTACATCTTGTATGCTCTCCAGTCTGCCAGTATCGTTTAATATTGCAAAAAATCACAGACTTGGAAATTTGTTAGAAAAACAACAAAAGTAAAGTGTTTATTGTAAATCACTAAATATTGAGTATTGTATGAAATAAAGAAATTAACAGAGAAGGAAAAAAAAACTAATGTTGTAAATAAAATTCAATTGAAATTCTTCTTGTCAGTGAGTAATGAGAAAAAATTTCATGTTATTCTACTTTTTTGCGTTTATCTAAATATGTCCTTGAGTGTAGAGTGTAGTGTCGCTTGAAAGGGCTAGTTGTAAGGACTCAAAACATTTTTTTCATAATTTTAGGTATTATATCTTCAGAGATATACTGAAAAATAGCTAAAAAAGTGTTCCCCCTCTTATTTCCGTGACAGCTGAACCTAATATTATGAAAAAAAACAGAGTTTTACAAGTGTACGCAAAGATAGCAAAGTTTAGATCTTATAATTTGATAAAAATGTTACATGTTTTAACTCTGTGAAAGATATAGTAGATAAATAATTTACGTTGTGAAAAATTAATATTTGTAAATAGTTCAGTAGAAATACTATGCACACTTGAGTGTTATAGGTACTTATGTGCCTACATCTGTACGGAACCCTGTGAGCTCTACACGTACTGTTTTATTAAACCTCACCGTTTACAAGATATTATACTATTCGTGTTTTCCAAGATGGCGGATTTAGCAAGCCCCCCCCTCCATCTCCTCCCATTGTCTGAAAATGTTGTATTAATGACGCCATTTTACGAAAATCAAAATTCTTCCATTCCAAAATTTTAAAAATTAATGTTTTTGCGTGTTACCTATTGAGATATATGCAGGTTAATATTATTTATCATAATGCCAAATTTTTAAGTTTTTAAAAGACGGATCGACTTCCACTTTTCTCTTTTTGAGATCTTTGGAAAAAAATGTTAAGGTAAAAAAAGAAAAATATCTTTCAAATTATCTATTTTTTATTCCAGTAGTACAGACGGTACTATTAAATTTATGTATAATATATAATCTCTATTATATCACCTCAGAGATGTAATTTGTCTGTTATAAAAATCGGTCAAGTGAGCGTGTGGTACACGCATCAAATAGGTTTCGTAGTTTTGTACACCCCTTCAAATTGTTGATGTTATTTTCCAAAATCATAATCACACATGAACCCCACAAAAACGGCTTGTTTTACCAGTTTAACAGTACACTGTATAGATGCATTATCAACTAATATATGTATACACATTTTCCGATGCGATTGGTGAAATAAGGATTTGATGATCCAGGAGGGATATTAAGCGAACGGAAGGATGTTTCACTGATTGTGTTTGAGTTTACATTATGACATGGCGTTATTTGGTCGGGTTTTCTCTAATATGTAATAAACATTTGATAAGTATTTGTAATATTTATGGTTAATTTGAAAAAGTTTAATAGAAATAAAGGATAATTAAATGAAACTACCTAGTGTATTATTATTTCTACTTTTTAAAGTTATTTACCACGACCTAGGTTTCGTTGTATTACATCTTCAGGTGGGCTATTAGCAAAGATCTTTGCTAGAAATGATACTAAATCACGTAGTTTCATTTAATTATCAATAATGGATTTCTACAAAATCGGTTCATTTCTGAATTTCTACAAAATACGCTAAATATATTCAATATTAGAAATAAAGGACTAAACATGTATGTTTTATTTACAATGTATTCAGCCCGTTCCTTAACTTTTTTAAATCGGCAGTTATAAATAACCATGCTTTTAACTTATTACCCTCTCATCTCTATGAAATTTATCTAAACCCATAATTCTCAAAAAGGGTTATATGGACCTCCAGGGGTCGATCTCGATTTACTGGGCATAGCGAGAAAGCGAGCGAGAAAAAGATCCACCAAATGAAAGAGGGAGTCCATTTTGAATGGACTTCATTTAGGCATATCATCACCAAAATTCAGGCATTCCGTAAATGATATAATATACATAATCCGGATTGTGTGTATCGTAGAGGTGTAATTGAATGATTATTTATTTGATGTTTCATACAATTTTGCAAGTATTTGCTTAAAAAAATTTACGAATGTTATGCTGGTGTATTATATTCATGTGCAGATTTTTACGAGTTTTTATTTCAGTGGAGACGCATCACGTAGATTATGCTGTTATTTTTTACATAAAAATACCCTACCATAATATTCATCATTGCGTTAGCTGTGGCAAATACATCTGATGATATGTTAAAAAAATTTAATATTAGGTGGACGGGAAGGTCTACGAAAAAATGAAATCTACATGCGTGTTACTGATTTGTTGACCGTAATTTTACTCGATCGATTAATCACGTTGTAGTTATCTAAATTGTTTATAATTAAAAATATTAACCTTAGCCATGATTAAATTTTTTAATCATTTAGTCATGACTAAGACTAATTTTTTTCAGTTATAAAATTATGATGAGTCTTAAGTAAAATTTATAACAGTGTGCGAGTCTCACGACTTGCGTATAAAGGCTATCATTTGGCAAAAAATGCAAGTTTCCAAATGTAGCTCGAACCATCAATTGAACCTGTCAAAAGAATATTTTAGTTTCTGAGGTTCAAATTCAATGCATTATCTAACAAATGCTTGTAAAAAGGGTTATTATGAGAATTAATTTAAACTTCATGAAAAAATTAAAAACAAAGTGATAATTGTGACTTTTCTAAAAATCTTTGGTTAATGTTACTGCTACCGTTTTTATTATACGTTTATGTATTATCAATAAATAAGTAGTTGATTAATAATATTTTTGGTTTTTCTTTATATTAAGTTTTATGTTTTTCTGGTTTTCGTAATATTTTTTTATACCCGTAAATGGATTTTCTCAAATCTTCTAAAAATAATTTTAATTTTAGTTATAACTAATAATTACGATTAAAATTAAATTAGTCATTCATCATAACTGATGATTGAAAATTTCAATAATTATCATGAATAAAGGTTCAGTCATTAGTTTTCAATCGTTAGTCATGATTAACATATGGTCAACACTGGGCTACGAGGCAGAAAAGTTTGGTAACCTTTGATCTAAATCTTCCTCAATTTTCCTCATCACCTTTTTAATAATTATGTACCAAAATATATAAAGTATAGTGTATGAAATTTAATAATGGTAATGAAGTTGTGCTATATTGTGACCGATATCGGTCCATTATATTTATCAATTTTGAACACAAAACTTTTATGCATATCCCCACTATCGTCGCGTTACTCCTATCACACTTTTCTACGACATTGTCTCAATCGGTCTGCATTCTAACCTATGATAAGAAGTTTTTTTAGTATAAAATCATACGGGGTTGTATCGGCATATGGTTGCTAGTTTAGAGATGAGAATATGGCAGTATGGCTACATTGCAAATAGACTTGTACCGAGAATATTTTGGTTGCGTAACACGGTTGCGCCGATTCCGTTGGTGATCTTTCTGGATTTCTTTGGATCTGACTGGTTCTTGGATTCCCCATCTATCTATTTTCTTTCTATTAACACTTTCTGTAATAAGTATAGTGTTTATGACTCATGTTTTGACCATAACGAAATTTTGACACATTTCGAAAGTGATACTAACTTAGTATTAAATATTAGAGTTTTATTTAAACAAATGGTGGTACCGCAAACATTGCGCTTGCACAACGAAAGCTGAAAGTAGACTAAATTAATGGGCATCACAGCACTGTGGTATGCTGTGATCACAGCATACCACAGCTTTCCTTTTCTATTGCGTCAGCCATTGCCGTCAATCCGACGTCAATAAGTATGTAAAATATCAGTAAGTCCATAAAATAGGCTCTGTTTAATACTTTATTGAATGCAATATCGTTAATGTGTCTATCATTAATAGTTTTCACATTATTACATTATTTGTGATCAACGTTTTTTGAATGGCTGGCACCCCGTGCCATGCTTAATTCGTGTCATAAAAAATGTAAGACGTATTCTACGTCAAAGTTTTCGTGTCGCAAAAAACGTAACACCTATTCTACGTTCCCAAACATAAGACGTATTCTACGTCAAAGAAAACATTTACACAGAATATGTACACGATTATGTGATATTAAACTAAAAAGAAAACAAATATATTCCTGTATTTATTTAAAATATGACGCTCGCTTCGCCGTGTTTTTTTCGTATTGGGCCTTGTATTGCGTCATTGAATTCGTCGAAAACATCATTATTGTTATTTATTTTTTCTATGATGTCATTTGTTTATTTTAAAATTTGAACATTTGCTGAATGTAATTTAAAATGTGAATTTTAATGCGAGGAAAAGTCATTGAATTTATTTGAATTTGATATTGATTAAATCGGACTTTGTAGTTCAATAACTATTTGCACTGGAGTTGTGAATTGTTTCTGGAAGCAAACTATTGTAATCATTAATTAATCTTAAGGTCTAACCAACGTTTGGGTATTAAGTTACAGTAGGAAATTTGGAATGCAGCAAGAATTAAGATATAGATCTTGGAACTCTGTTTACTGAATAAGTCATTGAATTTCTTTGAATTTGATATTGATTAAATCTGACTTTGTAGTTCAATGACTATTTGCACCGGAGTTGTGAATTGTTTCTGGAGGCAAACTATTGTAGTCATTAATTAATCTTAAGGTCTAACCTATGTTTGGGTATTAATTACAGTAGGACATTTTGGAATGCAAGAAGACTTAAGATACAGATCTTTGAACTCTGTTTACTGAATAAGTCATTGAATTTCTTTGAATTTGATTAAATCTGACTTTGTAGTTCAATAACTATTTGCACCGGAGTTGTGAACTGTTTCTGGAAGCAAACTATTGTGGTCATTAATTAATCTTAAGGTTTAACCGATTTGGGTATTAAGTTACAGTAGGGAAATTTGGAATACAGCAAGACTTAAGATACAGATCTTTGAACTCTGTTTACTGAATAAGTCATTGAATTTCTTTGAATTTGATTAAATCTGACTTTGTAGTTCAATAACTATTTGCACCGGAGTTGTGAACTGTTTCTGGAAGCAAACTATAGTAGTCATTAGTTAATCTTAAAGTCTAACCGATGTTTTGGGTATTAAGTTAGAGTAGGGAATTTTGGAATGCAGCAAGACTTAAGATACAGATCTTTGAACTCGGTTTACTAAATAAGTTGCTTTAACGTTTTATGCTGATATAAAATTTTACGCCTTAAACTATAATGCGCAAATATGTATTCGTATTTACTTACGCAATTAGTAATACGTGGAAACTGATGTTATTATAAAAGTAAATACTGGGAAATGGTTTGTGTATCACATAGAAAATAAATAACGCGGTTACGGAAAATTTAAGGACGTTATTTAATAACATCTGGGAAGAAATAGCTTGTTAGCTTTACTTTTGCTCATACTATGATGGTGATTCTAAATGTAATTCTAATTTCCGTTTAGGAAGTTATCCCTTTGGGAAAAGGACATTTTATGGAGGGGAAGGGGGGGGGGGTGTTGCAGAGGTACCGATCGATTCAAAGTTATGTAAAATAGAAAATTCATTTTCTTTCTAGTTTCATACTTAAGTTCTGAGAATTATACCGTTAAAGACAAACGTAATTAATTGTTCTCTTATTATTTCGTTTTTTCTACAAACAGTGTTTTAGTAAGTTTGATTACAATAATTTGTGTTTTTTGAGTGAAAGTGTCAAAACGCAAGTGTTTTTTGTTATTTATATTGTCTATTAAATCTGTAGTTGCTATTGTATGGAGTAAACAATAAGAGACTAATTACACATGTCAACACCACCTCGCAATTTACTAGATGGTTTTATCCACGCTTACGCGCATTTGTTGCGTTCAGCTGGGAAAACATTCGTTAGCCTGATTTTGCATGTTATCCGCTACGAAAGAAAGAGAAGCGTGTAACAAACATAATTACAAAGGAGACTGGTAAAGGTTCATATAGTGTTGGGCTCAAATATTACAAGAATGAAAATAAACTTTATATATTAATAAAAATAAACGTGTTACAAGAATAAAAATAAACTGCGAGTATAACTCGCACGTGCACTCTATTTATAAATATTAATATTAATTCTCACCGTGTCAATATGTAATTATATTGGTTATTTATCTTTCATAGATCTAATGTATACACATTTTAAAATACAAAGTTATTTTCGCTTTGGATTTAATTAATTTATATGAAGTTTTTACTTACTTAATTACATGTCATACATTGGTTGACTATTACTCGTTTATTTCATTTTAATTTCGTTATACTACTGTGAATACTTTTGTGAATACTTTTCAGATATTCAAAAATACGAGTTTAGCCGGTAGGGGGTTTGAATACCTAACTCTAACAAAAATAATCACTTTAAAGTTTAATATTTCGTGAAGGGATATTTGTTTAACACTTTGCGATGCGGTAGGCGAAATATGGATTTTAAGATCTAGCAGGTCTAGGGTACACTGATGGGAATTATTCATTATTAAACAAAATTGTGTAAATCATGACTAAATATTTCAATCATTAATTAATTTTTCAGTAATTGACCAAATTTTTCAATCATGGACGAATTTTTAAATCATTAACTAAATTTTTCAATCAAAACTAAATTTTTTAATCACGTGTCGAAAAATTATTCATGGTACACCCCCATATATTTTTAAAGGGCTTATTGAACGATACCCCAATATAAAGGGTTCTGTGAAGAACAAAAGCTTATCTCCATTTTATATGTAGGGAGTGACCCTAAACATTTTTTTAAAACGTTTTATTTCACAAGTTTTTAGGCGTTAGAAATATGTATAATTAGATGCCAAATGTTAGCTTTATAGTACTTATAGTCTACAAGTAAAACGGCCTTGATATACAGTTGGACATAGCGAAACTATAAAGGAACCTAATTTGACTACGGGGACCTAAAAACGAAACTTTTATATAGAAAACAAACGAAAAAATAATATAAGTAAAACTTTTATTTGAACCGTCAGTCAGACAAATGAAAAATCCTTTAATTATTTTATGAAAATTCAGGTTATTCTTCATAATAGCTTGTAAATGCTGTTTCTACTGAACTCTTTTTGGAGCAACACGATGAAACAAATTGCAGATTGTGTCTTGTTTTATACTCTATACATAGATGTTACACAATAATACATGAAATAGAAAAGAAACGAAAAAATAATCTAAGTAAAACTTTTATTTGAATCGTCAGTCAAGTAAATGAAAAATCCTTTAATTATTTTATGAAAATTCAAATTCAAATAATAGCTCGTAAATGCCTTTTCTACTGAACTCTTTGAATCAGCACGATGAAACAAATTGCAGATTGTGTCTTGTTATATCCTCAATACATAGATTTGACACACTAATCAACGAAACTCGCAGACCGACTAGGTCGTTGAAAGAAGCTACAAAAAATTCGTAAAGAGTGAATGATTTTGACAACAGAGCGAATGTCAATGTTGGTTAACAGTTTGTTTTGAATTTCTTTTGGCAATGGCTGCTGCTGGTTGTTTTTGGAGACATTTTCAGAAAGTTATTATGTACATAGTGAGATTTTTATCATGAATTGTATTTGTTACGACTCTCGATGTATTAAAAACGTAATATATTTTCATTTATGAAGTGAGCTTTTCCGTTTTGGATTATGATGACAAATTTATGAAGAGAGCTTTTCCGTTTTGGGTTATGATGACAAATTGTATTACGTTTTTTGCGCCTTCCACATTGTAAACGGCTGAATTATTTAGTTTTTTTATATTTTGAAAGGCTTTTTTAAAATTATACTTTACTTCTGTAACGCTCGGTTTATTTTTGCAAGCTTTAAGCTTTAAACATTTTCTGTAACACTTGCTTCTCCCATCTTCTGCCCCGGTCTTTGTCCGGTTTTTAAACTTCTTCGATTTTCCTAAAAAATTTACACAAAAATGTATTAAGAAGATATATATCGATATGTCAAGAAAATATATCGCATAAAAAGATATATCTTCAATCTTTTATGTGACATCGCACTTTATAGGTTTTAAAAATATTTTCTACTGATTTTATGGTATCTCTGACTCTAAACAAAGAAAACACAGACACCCTTCAAATCTAAGAAAAGCTATACAGCTTTTCTTACATTTGAAGGGTGTTTAATGTAATCATGAGGATAAATAGATGGACAGGTGAAAAATGGAACGGTTTTGGGGTTCTACGGGACTTTACAAAAATTATATTATGTTTGAGCGAGAACATGAAGGGTACTAACGATAAATAGAATAAAATAGGAGGGGTAAATAGGAGGAGCGTAAATAGGATTATTTTTTAAAAATTAATTTTGAAATAAATTGTTTAGAAATTAATTTTTATTCGAGAAATGTATTTTAATTAATTCCAAAGTTTGTATACGTCGTTACGTCGGTAATTATGTAAGAATCTGTACAGCTAGAAACGTAATATTATTATTATAATTAACAAGCTGCCGATCAATGGGATTAGTTCGTACATATTGTTCGCTATTTTGAACAATTGAATTGTTATTTTTTTATTATCATACAAATTCAATTGTTCAAAATAGCGAACAATATAAGTAATGAGTACGAACTAATCCATTGATCGGCAGCTTGTTAATTATACTATCTTGTCAAATTGTTTACAAAATTTCTTTCTGACCTAGCATTATGTTGATGTTGGCTTTCTCCGACTCTGAAGAGCATGGGTTCATTACGAAATCTACGTAAAAAGTATAAACGTACACACACACTCAAACACACGCACAATCATGCACACACATGTTAGTGTGTATGATTGTGCGTGTGTATATATGCCTTCTTTAAGTGTTTATTTATAGAAATACTTGAGGTAGATTTAGCAAACAGAGAGAGAAGGAATTACTCATATCGTATGATTGTTACTAACGACGAAAAGAGAATTCAAACAGATATTTTTAAATAAAGATATTGTTATTTATTTTAAATGTATTTTAGTATTTTTTAAACCGCGTGAATTTATTTGTTTAGTGATATTTTGCTAATATACTTATCATATAGGTACTTTTAATCAGGCAAGCAATTTTCTTGTATAATAAAGAATTCATGCCTCTTGAGTGTTAGGCGGTCCACATTTTTTTCATTTTTAGTCATATCTATTCTACAATCTTTTCGACTGTACCGGTAAGGCAAAGCCACGTCAAAGGCGGAGATCTTATTCTGACATAGGCCTCACCGGCGATGACTAGTGCGGTGCTTTTAACGAGCCCCGCCCTGATATGGAGCTTTATAACTTTTAAAAGCTCACAGCACAGGAGACGGCAACTTTTATTTCCGGATCTTACGGTCGGAGCGCAGCGAGGATACGTTATTTCGTTACGTTGAACTAGCCCGGTTATTGTGGATTTTTTTATTTGCATTTTTCTTGTGGGAGACGCTGGATTATGTATATAATATAAATAGTCAATCAGGTTCTTGTGGTGAGAAGTGATGAAGGGATGTTTTATTGGGCTTTTCTAACTAAAGGTTTTGTGTTCGTTTGTATTAGTATTAAAAGTACCGAAAGCTTTATTGTATGGATCTGTATATGAGTTTATCAAAGGACCGTAATTTATAATCTGTTTGAACTGGATTTACTGGATAACCTGGCATTACGATTTGATATATTTATCTCATAATTTTTGTAATAAATATTATCTTCATTGTTTTCTTAGAGATTACTGGGATGAGGATATCATTAAAAATTTAAATAACATTATCATTGGTATCTAAACAAAATTTTCTCAAAGAAATATCTCTAGGATTCTCACGAAGACTTATTGGAGATTATGGTTTTTACGCCGAATTTAGCTTAAAAAGAGGTTTCCCCGTTTCCTGAATTTTATGAATTTTCAGAATTAAAAGGCAAACGAACGATGATTATTTAAGAATCTACATAAAAATTAACTATTTAAGAATTTACATAAAAGTTTTACATAAAGGCATTATAAATTAATTTTATTTCTCAAATTAAAATAATAAAAAAAATATTTGAATCTTTCTTAAAATAAAAAGTTTATGTCAAAAAAATAATTAATTTGTGGTTTTGGACCCATTTTGCTGCTTTAATTGATGTTTAATGGGATATGTAAATTGTTAGTTAATAGATATACCACCACGGACGGGTTCCACGCTCTGGACACAAACCCGGCCCACTATACGGGTGCCCTTCAATGTGACGTTGACACCCCTTGGCAAGGGAATTGCGCGCCAGCGTAAGGTCGGTCTGGGTCATCAGCCCTACGAGATGGAGCGGAAAGACTGTACGGATATGGAAATGGTGGCGAGGAAGACGGTGGCTAAGTTGCTGATGGAACTTTTAAGGTTCAGATTTTTAATCTATATCTAAATAAATACATAACTATATATAAAATAAAATTGTAGTATAGATATAGTGAATTCTGTACATAGTAAATATTTTAAAAGGAGTGATTAATTTAGCGTATAGAATTATAATAAAAGTCAGAAAATTTTTTTTTAGGACTTTTGTTTGTCTGAATGTTGACTTGAGTGGGTATTACGCAATATCCGCTGGACAGATCTTGATGAAATTTGGTATGGTAATGGCATATATACCCAGGAGCAACACATAAAAAAAATAAAAGTATTTTTTTCCCAAATTACACACAAACGAAGTCGTAGGCACATCTAGTAATATATGAAAATTTTGTTTATGTCTAAGACATGTCAACCAAAGATTTCTTAAATTTTACAGAATAATATGCCACGGACTTCGTTGAATATCTTTATTAGAAGTAAATTGCACTGATCTCTTTATGATGGGTAGTCATTTTCTGGGGACGTAGATATTAAAAAACTGTAATCTTGATGGGTAGCTTTCTACCGTAGACTTCCTATTTAATCCGATTAAAGATTGTTGGAGACAAACCTTTTATCCGATTACGGTGGAGAAAAATTCATCGTCGGATAAAAGTTTATCCTCTTCTTTTTCTAATTCTTTTATTTGACTTCGGTGAAACTAAAAAGAAAAGCTTTCCCCATAGCCAAAATTATGATTTTAACAGTCTATGTACGGATGTGGGGGTAGTCCTGAATTACCTTAAAATTAAAATAAAGTATACAACAAATCATAAAAATAATAGTTGAAACTTATAGTATAATCCCTATTGATAAAATTATCGTAAGTTGGAGAAAAAATATTTCATTATCAAAATTATATAACAAAAGCCAGTAAACTAGTGTCCGCCAGTATTGGCCATTAGAGGTTTCGACGATTAAACAATATAATAATCGCAAATATTATTGTGAAAACTCTAGTGTAATTTTCATGAGCCCATATATTACAGTTTTCACAGTTTCCGCTATTCATTCTATTATTTTTTGCAGTTTAGGTACCTGCTTTTCGCGTACTCATTTCTTTACTTAGCTCTTACAGAATCTTGTTGTAAATATTTCCTTAGTTATCAAGTTGTTTTAGTCTTCTTATTGTTTCATTATTCGTCATCTTTCTGTATTTTTGAGCAAAAGTATGTTGTAAAATAAATTTAAAAAAGTGACCGGCACCATTGGACATTATTGTGGTCGATCTTGTAAGAAAGGTAAACAGAACGAAATCTCAACACAGGCAAAAAGACCACACATATCTACTAAATATTGATTTGTTTTATAATGGCTAAAAATTAATAATGAATATATTTCGGTATTAAATAAATAATAATATTTTATTAGAACCAAGTATTTACTTATTCGGTTTTAATTTTACAGTGACAGCATTTAGACAATCACATAAATTAGCGCAATGCAAAAAAGCATGTAACGACAGTTTCGCATCAATTGGAATATATGTTTATTGGAGTGAAATACATATAGAGAAATGATGATAGTAACGTAACCTGTTATTGCAATCGTGTATTACGAAGTGGCCGATATTGCTGGCCGACCCATATTGTGGAGTTATCCCCTACATATATACGTTAGCAACCCTCGTAACACTTAAAAAGATCGATGGACTTTTACAAATGAAGAATCTAGTTTAAAAAAAATCAATAGGGCGGTTATGAGATGACATATTGTGAAATATGTAAATATTATTTTTTCAATAGCCTTTATTATGGATATGCAGTTACATGTTTCTAAAAAACAGTTCCAGAAAATGTATAACATATTAGAATATAAAATAACAATAAATTTTATTGAAAAGATGAACATAATCTAACGTAAAAATGAACTAAAATCCTGTTACGTAAAATCTAGTCAAGTATAAGGAAAGAAAGATTTATGATATAGAGATCATATGTTGGGGAGAAATTCACAGTGTAATTACCCTAATAAACTTATGTTATATGGTGGATGAAAATTAATATTAATACTTTGGGTAAAAACCGTGCTTGTTATCTTGACTACAGTCAAAGTTCGTAGGTGGATGTGTCGAACCGTGAGTCGTACATACATTAGAAAACCTCAATATACTTGCCTGCATACTAGCATGACAAGAATTGCTAATAAAAATCAGCGAACCACGACTTAGACTCATACACCCACCACGAACTTTGACTGTAGTTAAGATTACACGCACACTGCACACGAAGAAGTAATAATCATTATAATCCACCACATAAGTTTATTGGGGTAATAATATTGTGAATTTCTTCACAACATATGATCTCTATATCATAAATACCTAGGATTATTTCTATTTCATAAATATTGTTTTTTTCTTTATATTTCACTAGATTTTACATAGAAGGATTAAATTTATTTTTATATTAGAACATTTTTATATTTTCAATGAAATTGTTGTTATTTTATTTCCATTTTCGGAATTGTCTATTCGAAACATTTAATTTCATATCCATCATAAAGGTTTAAACAAAATATTATTTACGTATTTAATAATATGGTGTCTAATAAACGATTGCAATAACAGATTACGTTACTGTCATACTTTCTCTTTATGTATTTCACTCCAATAAATATATATTCTAATTGGTGCTAAACTTGTATAGAGTATATATTATGTCGGAAACTCTTCAAAAACTTAAATACTTTCATTATTCACTTGAATTTTCTTCTGTAAATGTAAAGAGTTCATAATATTTATTACATTTGTTATTTAAACACATATTTAATATTGAAAATTTATTGAATTCAGGACATAGTTAATTAGAAGGTAATATGTCAAAAGGGACAAAATACAAGATTATTCATATGTCTGCCCCGACCGTTTCTGTGTCACAGCCGTTTTTATCAGAAACCGTTTGAAGTAGATGCTGGAAAGGCAAATGATTAAGTATATTAATTCACATATAATTCAGAAAATAGTCTCCAAAATATTTATGTAAAAATTTGAGAGGAGACAAACGAAGTAATTGGATTTTGTTTAAATTTCAAATATCGCTCGGGGTATCTAAGTAGAATTTTATGTAATATATTTTTAGAAACATTATTAAAAATGTCCACAGAAATGTTCATCCCTCACTTCCGGTATCTACGACTGTCACAGTTGACATTATAAAAGTTAACAGCGTTTCTAGATGTTTACTTAATGTTTATCGGAAAACTATAGCATTGATTCTAAATTTTTTTCTTAGAAATTACTGGGATGAGGTATCATTAAAAAAGTTAAATAACCTATTATCAGTGATATTTAAACAAAATTTTCTAAGGAAAATATTTCTAGGATTCTCATGAAGACTTATTGGAGATTACCGTTCTTACGCCGAATTTAGCTTAAAAAGAGGTTTCCCCGTTTCCGGAATTTTATGAATTTCCAGAAATAAAAGGCAAACGAACGATGAAATAAATTATTTAAGAATCTACATAAAAGTTTTATATAAAAGCATAAAAAACTAATTTTATTTCTCAAACTAAAACGATAAAAAAATATTTGAATATTTCTTAAAATAAAAAGTTGGTTTATTTAAAAAAAATAATTAATTTGCTTATAGTTCGGACTCCCAGTGGTTTTTTTAGGTAATTTATCATTTATATTTTTAGGTAATTTATCTTTTATATTTTTACGTAATTTATCTTTTATATTTTTAGGTAATTTATCTTTTATAGGTAATTTATCTTTTATATGTTTTTTTTATATGTAAATTGTTAGTTAATAGAGATACTACCGCGGATGGGTTCCACGCTCTGGACACAAACCCGGGTAGGACGAGTGGACCCTATACGGGTGCCCTTCAATGTGACGTTGACACACCTTGGCAGGGGAATGGCACGCCTGCGTAAGGTCGGTCTGGGCCCTACAAGCCCTAGTTTTTGAGAAATTGGCGATATTTTTAGCCAACGAAATGTATTCTAGGCAATATATTTGCACGGTGTAATATAATATTCAAATTTTTATATTAAATAGTTTAATAGAATATTATGTATCTTTAAAACTTTATAAGTGCCTTAGTACATACGGAACACTCGTAGTGCGAGTGTTCTAGTATTAACAGTTTGATGGTGGTAAGTTTTATTTTTTTACTGTAAAAGATCTATTGTATTTTATATAAAGATGGTAGCTACGTGACGCGAAAAGCCTTTTAGTTAGTATTAAGGAATTTTACGACTTTTTTTTAGCTTTATTTGAACGTATTCTGGATAAATGAATGGGCAGTACGATAAGTTGCCTTTGTTTTATATTATATAAATAATTTAAAGATGTGCATGTCGTAAGTTGATATTATGACGTTACCTATGCTAATTATCAAAATGTTTCCACTTTCTTCTCAATTGGTGTTTAATCCGTCATACTAAACACACGTGTTTGACTGTATTACTCGAATCTGTTTATTTACTTCTACAAAAACTGTTACTATTCTCCTATTTTATAGTTTTACCCTTCACCATAGAAATATCATAAAGAAAATGTTTGGCATAGCCTGTATTTGACCTCTCGATATCACGAAGGCTGCAAGAATACAAATAAATAATCAAACATTAATATAAAAAATAAAATGTTTTTTTGCTAGTATGTCGAGTTTTCTCTGATAATGGATAGTTTTGTTTTGTTTTTCTCTGATAATGGATAGTTTTGTTTTCTTTTTCTCTGATAATGGATAGTTTTGTTTTTCTCTGATAATGGATAGTTTTGTTTTTACCTTGATCAATAAATGATTAATATTATTTTTGAAGTAAAACTTCTTTACACACGCTTGACTTGGGGAGTAAGCTGGTGAATGCGTGACGAGAGCGTTACGAAAAGTGTGATCAGGCGAGGCGAACGGAAGTTGAGAGGGAGATATAAGTTAGTGAAGACAGAAAGAGAGAGAGTTACGTTTCATATATTACTATAGGGACAAGAGAGAGAGGTGCGAGCATACATTTTCTTTCTCTCTTTCTCTCATAGCCAGTGCATGAAATATATATATATATATATATATATATATATATATATATATATATATGAGTTTGCTAGCGTTATGTGAACGGTGATTTTTTGATTATTTTGTAATCTCATTTCGTTCTTGAACAATTTTATAAATTATTATTTTGTTCAATACATTAAATATTCTACGTTTAAAGTGAATAAAATTGTAAATTCATTTTAAAGTTCATATTTTGTGAATTTGTTTTAGTTTTACTTCAATCGTGTGGTCTAAAGCACACTCGTTTTTTTTCCAGATACCTGGAGGGCGACAATAGCCGCCTCACCAATAGCTTGCGTGAGGCCGCATTGGCCTCTCGTGTCCTAGTCGACTCGACGTACACGACACCCATTTCACGACCCGAGGACGATCTATATAAGAAAGTGATAAAGCTTTCGAGCGATGGTTACATGGCTCACGATCCGGATCATGTCTTTCCCCATTTGATGACCATCGTGTGGCTGGTCGCCAGCGACCAAGTTACTATGCAAATGTTGGGTTGGTGCCCGTTGCATGAGGTTAGAAATTTGAATTTTGAATCCGTTTATCTTTGTAGGTTCAATGTATGTGATATTTATCAGAAAATGATCCAAATATCGACGAAATATATCATCGTTATATATATGATCGATGATATATGTCGTCCAGGATCCAGGCCAGGGTTTTTTTTCTGATGTTGATCGCGTAGTTCTTTAGCAATTACCCTCAGATTGCAATTCTATGTTAGTCACTTATTTTAGTGAGGTAAGGGATTTGAGGTTCTAATTTTGGTTGCGTTCAGCGAATCAAAAATATTTTATATTTATTGAGACGTGATTAAGGTCGTATCTGTTGTATTTTATCCATTCATGTGAGATCCAGAAAAATTAAATCATGAAATATTGTTCAACGTAATATAGATTTAAGGAAAAAAACAGTTTAGGGAAAATCTCCAAGTTAATAATTTCATCTTGCTCTTGACCAAAGACTTAACATGGGAGCTGATATGACCATAAATGTAACAAACACATTTTGCCTTAGATTTTTTCAGTCCCGTGGAAAGAGTTGGGAAAAATCCACAAAACAATTGTTATCTAGAGTCACTTCCATTATTTCATAATTTTACGTATTCCTGTTCTAATCCAACATGGCCCTTTTAAACGCTTACGTAATATTAGGTTGGCAGCTAGTAAAACTGATATTCCTGTATTGTTAGTGTTACCTGGTATGGTGGTCAAACTGAATATTGCCCCTTCTTCCTTAAAGCATGAAGTTGTTTATCTACTGCAGTTTGAGAGCACGGGAGTAGCTTTGTCAGTTAACGCAGACTTAATCAGGGATCTGCTTCAATAAGACTTTTCATTTCTTCTAAATTTAATTCAGGAGGTCAAGGATTGGGAGTAGAATGCCAAAGGGATAAATATTTTTATCCACCAATGCTTGACTGGGAGAGTAAGTCTTAAGCCATAATTGTGTATGAATGATGAATGAAAAATGATATTCCGCAATATTTATATACCCTAGATCGAAGAAGTTGCTGTAACATTTCAGAAACCGCTGGAAAAACTGTGGCGGGTTTATTAATTGCCAACCGGCGTCTTTTTCATAGTCCTATGTTTGTTTCCGCCAGGTAGTAATTAGATGTTTGTTTACTTCCATCCAGATAAACACATTCCTCCTGTCATCAAACTTTCGGGACATTTCGCAGCATTTGACAATCGCTGACAAATTTATTTCGGCCATACACTACACAGTCCAGGATTTCATTCAGAGCGTCTCGATGGATCCGTATCATGGCAGGAGGAGCCAATTTTCAGTTTCCACCTTTACCACGTGGGGCGTGACCTCGCGTCCTGCCACTCCACCATTAATCGGTGTGTCTGCCGGCTTGCACATTGACGCTGACGAGTGGGAAATGCTCGATGATTATAATGACGAAGAGAACATCACTATTGCGGACGTGGAGTTGGCTGTGAACGAAAACGGGGGCTTTGGAATTAAGATATCTCGGCCGATATTTGTGGTCAGCTGGTTTGTGTGTAGTTTTTATGAATATTATTGATATTTTTATGTATATTTTTGTTATATTATTATTTGTTATTTTTGATTAAATTTGATCGGTTTATCGATTTTGAAGTTTGTTTTCAGAAAATACATCTCAATACACCTTAGAAGAATGTAAGTTAATTGGTGATGTGAAAATAAAGTAATATTGAGTTTATCCATTGTATCAATAGCACGTAAAGATACGAGTATATTTCCATTTTTCGGAATCATTGACTCCCATAGTTTACTATGTATTTTTATATTTTGCTGCTATGCAACCGCTTTATTTTTGAGTGGATTCTGAATGGAGAACTATGATCTTATTTTAGATCATAAAACATCCGCCTGTTTGTCCGTATGTACATGAACCACTTGTATGATTTATAGTTTTTAGTACTTATATTAGTTACATGCTATGAAAGACAATATTTCCATCTCTTTGTATGTAAATCTATATTCTGTACCTAGGTTCTGAAGACATTTGTTAAGTTTTTCGATACTTAACTTTTGTCCGTTTATTTTTATGTTTTGTGAAAAACTATATAGGTCATCGTTATTAACAACTTTACTTAATTATTTTTTTTAATCTACTACCTTTGTCTCGCGGTTCTGCTCATGTGGAAATTGTGATGCTCAAAACTTCTACGACTGACGATTGGATTAGAACATTTCTCTGACAAAATGGCTTCTCTGGTACCCCAGTGTTGTTATTGTCGTAGTGCCCTTTATGCTGTAACCTGATAATTCACACCATTATTTTATATATATAATAACATATTTTATTTTAAGTAAGACCTTTAAAAGCTTAAATCAATTTTAATCAACCCTTTGATTCGTAGTCAATTCTTTTTAAATAATTTTCTATAAACCGAAGTGTCACTAAAACATTTGTGCTAACCCTTTCTCTTCGGCTTCTATAGACTTTACTGTCTATAAAACCATCGGTAACTACTAAAATGGTAAGAGGCTCGCGACTGGCTAATTCAAAATCTTCTATCACTTTTATCCATCCTTAATTCCAATATTTTTATCTTATTCCGTTGTACTAGACTCTAACGACAAGAAGACCCTTCTAATTCCTAAGAACAGAACTGCATTCTTTAGAGAATCATTTAAAATTTAGGCCACAAAATTATAAAAAACTATTTGGTTGCAACTACTCATAATAAACGGATCAACTCAGTTGAACAGTGTTAATTTATGTGGTAGTCAAGGAGAAAATTACAACTTCTTCTCCAAAGCATGATGCTGTGTTTTCCAGCAGTATGAAAGCACGAGAGAACTCTGCCAAACAAAGTAAATTTAACCTGGGCCTGTTTCAATAGGGATTATTATTTTTTCTGAATTTAGTATGGTTCATTAAAGAGATGAAAAATTCTTTATTTTTCGTTAGAACCAATGTAATGGTTTTGGCTTTGCGTATTAGCTTCTTAATTTTTGAAATAAATAGAACTCGTGAAGTAGAACTCTCAAGTTTTCTTCGTGAAATTTCCATATTTTGTTTGTTCTTTACTCGTCGAAACTCAATTGCCAACTGAATATAAGATAAAACGTTTTTTATTCCTAACAAATATAAATATGCAAAGTGTGTGCTCAGTGTCTGGGTTCAAAAGTCTTCTGAAATCGTATTACCTAATATAATCTGCGGGGCAAAATTCCTCTAATACCTTATTCTTCATTATTTTTCTACTTTTTTCTTATTTCTGACGTGTCATTTAAAGTGTTTTATTTAACTTCATATTATAAAGTAACCTAAATATATATGTAACGGAGTAGTAATTTAAATAATATTAAAATAATCTACTGGTTGAAATCTTTTTCTACGTTATTCTCCTTATTTTTCTATCTCTTGCTTATTCCTGACATGTACCTTCTTGTGTTTTATTTAGCTTAATATTACAAAATAATCTAAATAATTTACGGGTACGGAACGGTGTGGTAATCTAAATAATATTAAAATAATCTACTGGTTGAAACCCCTTTTCTACGTTATCCTACTTATTTTTATATCTCTTGCTCATTCTTGATATGTCGCTTTTTGTGTTTTATTTTAATTCATTATTATTTTTCTATCTCTTTACGGGTACGGAACGGTATAGATTACTATATAATATTAAAATAATCTACTGGTTGAAATCCTTTTTCTACGTTATCCTCCTTATTTTTCTATCTCTTGTTTATTCCTGACTAGTGCCTTCTTGTGTTTTATTTAGCTTAATATTACAAAATAATCTAAATAATTTAAGGGTACGGAACGGTGTGGTAATCTAAATAATATTAAAATAATCTACTGGTTGAAACCCCTTTTCTACGTTATCCTACTTATTTTTATATCTCTTGCTCATTCTTGATATGTCGCTTTTTGTGTTTTATTTAACTTCATATTATAAAATAATCTAAATTACATACGGCTACGGAACGACATTATTTTAGTATCATTTAGATCACGTAAATAATACTAAAATAATACACGAGTCGAAATTCCTTTTATACGTTATGTCTTATTATTTTTCTATCTGTTTCTTATTCCTGGTATGTCGCTTATCGTCTTGTATTTAACTTTATATAATGAAATAATCTAAATAATATATGGGTACGAAAGGGTATGGTAATCTAAATAATATTAAAACGATTTACAGGTCGAAATTCATTTTCATACCTTATCCTTCATTATTTTTCTAGGCCTCTCGTATCTCTGACGTATCATTTAATGTGTTATATTTAATTTCATATTATAAAAAATCTAAATAATATACCGTTACGAAAAGGTGTGGTAATTTAAATAATTCTAAAATAATAATCTACTTGTCGAAATCCATTTTCTACGTTGTCCTCCTTATTTTTATTATTTTAATATATATTTATTATCCCTTGCTTATTCCTGATATGTTGCTTATTGTGTTTTATTTAACTTCATATTGTAAAATAATATACCGGTACGGATCGGTATGATAATTTAAATAATAGTTAAATAATCTACGGGTCAAAATCCCTTTTCTACGTTGTCCTCCTTATTTTTATTATTTTAATATATATTTATTATCTCTTGCTTATTCCTGATATGTTCCTTATTGTGTTTTATTTACCTTCATATTATAAAATAATATACCGGTACGGATCGGTATGATAATTTAAATTATAGTTAAATAATTCACGGGTCGAAATCCTTTTTATACGTTACCTTCATTATGTTTTATCTCTTTCTATTGCACTTCAGAAATTTTAATATTATTCAGATTGTCGTTTATCATGTTTTATTTAACTTCTTATTAGAAATAATTTAAATAAAATACGGGTACACTACATTATGACAATGTAAATAATATTGAAATAATTATAATCTACGGGTAGAAATCCCTTTTATACATTATAATTATTATTTTTCTACCTCTTTCTAATCCCTGGAACGTCAGTATTGTGTTCCATTAGTTCCATATTATAAACTAATCATAATAATATGCTGGTGCGGTACGGTACGGTACCCTAAAAGCAATATGAATCGGATGAGAAGGAGGATAGGGTCACTGAAGCGAGCCGGATATGCCATTATCACTTTACATTGTTATATTGAAAAGCACGGTGATTATGAAGACACGTTTTAGAAAAAGAGTAACTAATGTGTTAACAACATCAGTTGCTCTTTTTCTAGAAAATTTCTCTTTCTAGATTGGTAAACTCTACTTGTTTATAGTATATTAACTCATCATAACGAAACCCATACAATAAAAAGTATATGCTCCCTACAATTTTTATACAAAAATATTTGTATGGAAAGTTTAGGGGGCAATGCAAAATAACATAGTTTTTAGGGTTGCGAAAGGAAATAAGGAATCTTTATAAGATCACTCACGTGACCGCAGGTCCATTTGATACTGCCGTTTATTCCATAAACCACTTGACATAGAAACTTGAAATTTGGAATAAGAAAAAACCATAGTAACATTCGCATATATCAAGTAGTCAAAAATATTTGTGTGGAAATTCTAGGGGTCACATTAAGTACTCGATTAGGGGTGATATTAAGTACTCGTTTGAAATAACTTGTTAAAAGGGTCTCAAATATATATATTTTTTTCATAACTTTTCTCAGTATAGATTTAGAGATATACTGAGAAATTCGCAAAACAAATAGGTTTTCCTTTATTTCCAAAATTATTGAACTAAAAATTATGGAAAAAGCAAGAATTTTTAGAAGCCGTCACAACGGTTGGAAGAAAACTTTAACATTGATTCTAGATGTTATTGTTTTTGAAATGCTCACGGTTGTATATATATACCACAACCAGTTTATATTAAGTATCGTTTGAAATAGCTTGTTAAAAGGGTCTCAAGTATATATTTTTTTCACAACTTTTCTCAGTATATCTTTAGAGATATGCTGAGAAATATGCAAAAAATATCTTTTTCTTTATTTTCGAAACTATTAAACTAAAAATTATGGAAAAAGCAAGAATTTTTAGAAGCCGTCACAAAGGTTGTAAGAAAACTTTAAAATTGTTTCTAGATGTCATTGGTTTTGCAATACTCACAGTTTTATATATACACCACAATCAGATTATATTAGGTATCGTTTGAAATAGCTTGTTAAAAGGGTCTCAAATATATGCACCACAAATACATTATTTAATTTTTAACTTTAATTTTGTCATTAGCTCTAAGAAAATTTCTTTACATGACTATTACTTTACCTGTTGCATTTTATATTCACAAATAAATATTATTATTATTATTAGTTGTTATTAAATATTTATTGCAGTATTTATAGAAGGTCATATTACTTAAGGCTTATGATAAGTAATGAATACATGTCGAAACTATGTTTACTAAAACGGTCTACCTCAAAAAATAAAAAAAATTGAGTCAATTAGTATTAATATTCCCAAGAAATCTTCCGTAACCGGTAGATTATAAAATTGGAGTAAATATGTAAGTAGATTTCTTGATACCTTGCACTATCTGCCCCCCCCCCTCCCCCATTTTTAACACATTACAATAAATTAATAGTAATATTTCAAAAGACCTTTCTCGAAAGTTAGGATTTTTGTTTTGAATTACAATTACAGATAAGTTTAACTTATAAAGAAAGGTTTACACTAATATAAGTTTGTTTCATCATATTTTCTGATCACACATTATAATAAATAAATCGATGTCTACATGAAAGGCAGTAGTCACTTAAAAGGTACTATTTACGTTTTCTTTTAAAAGCGTTTATAGTTAGTTTAATTTAAGAACAAAAGTTTACAATAAGTGTTGATTTCAATAAATGCTTATTTCATCATATTTTACGCCGGCACGTAAAACATTATAAATGAATAGATCTCTGCAGTAGTCACTTAAAAGGTGGTATCTACGTTTTGTTTTAAAAAGTGTCAATAGTTAGTTTAATTTAAGAAGGAAACTTTACAGTAAGTGTTGATTTCAATAAAAGTTTGTTGCATCATATTCTATTCCGGCACATTACACATTATAAATAAATAGATCTCTGCAATAGTCACTTAAAAGGTGGTATCTATGTTTTATTTTAAAAAGACTCTTTAGTTAGTTTAATTTAAGAAGGAAAGCTTAGAATAAGTGTTGATGTTAATAAGGGTTTCTTTCATCGTACATGCATAAGTACATATATATATATATATATATATATATATATATATATATATATATATACATACATATATAACACTTTATAAATAAATCGATCTTTGCAAGTAGAATAATAGTCACTTAAAAGTTGGTATCTACGTTTTCTTTTAAAACAATTCTAAGTTACTTTAATTTAAAAAGAAATGTTCACAATAATTCTTTATTTTAATAAAAGTTCCATCACGTTTTACGTATATACATAACGTAGACACAAATGACACATAATGTAGACATAAAATGCGTATTTATTTCACACATGAAAAGGCTTTTATTCCACACTAAAATTGTTCAAATAAAAAATTCCAGTTTTCTTTTCCATTCCATGCAGAAGGGTCTTCAGGCAGCTCTCTATGGAATACAGTTAATTTCTCGAAAAGAAGACCCTTATTTCAGAGACTAAAGTATGATATAAAGGGTTTTAAAGAAATATAATAGATTTTATACTGTTCATTAATTAAGTAATTCTATCCCAGTCTATCAAAAATTTGAAGAATGCTTTTTGGGGAAAACTTCCATATAAAATATCTCTTGAGTAAGCATTTAGTACTGATCAATGAAGTTTTATTACGGATCATAAATATCTGGTGAAATTGTGGATCTTGACAAGACTGAATGTACGAAAAAGGTTTTTTAGCATCTTTTTCGTTTTGGAAAACTATTTTTCAATTTCTCTATCTTACGGAAAAGTTCAAACGAAAAGTCCCAAAATTAAAGATTTCCCAGCAACTTTCATCTCGTGAGAGACGTTCGTGTGGATATCATGGATTTTTTTAAAGAAATAATTATAATGGCCCAAAGCTGAGAGACCTATTGATGAAAGACAGTGAAAAAGACAAAATATTGCTATTTTACTCATTAGTTTGTTGATAATTTTCTTTCAACTGTTTATATATGTGAAAATTACAATCCAAGTAATAAGGAAATTATTTTACGGTTTTAATATATTTTTATAGATTAAACTGAACATTAAAGGAACTGATTGAAATATAATGCATCTGTTCAATAAATTTTTAACTTTATAATAAATGTTTTTTTTACTTAATTTATACAAGTGGAGACTTCGTATAATTTGAATTTTCGTTAGTATATTTCCATATAACGAATGCCTACGTATTTTGAAACCTCAGTAACATGAAACCTTTATTCTTATCTTTTATTCTATGGCTTTCATTATTTCAATAGAGATCCTTTGGCTGTGTCAAGTGTAGAAGTGACTAGGCAACCCTGACTAGATCTTTTTCCGGATATCCGTCATTGTTTTATTCTTTTATTTAATGGCTTTCATTCTTTTGATAAAGACCCGTTGCTGTCAGATTAGAATGGTAGCTAGGTAATACTGACTAAATAATTTCCTGGATGTATTTTGTATTGTTATTAATAAATGTAGTATGGAATAATGCAAAAATTAAAATATAATTATTTAAATAAAACGAATACATAAATGAAAAATACATTAAGAGACAATACAAATGCAGCTACTATAGAGGAGTACAAAACAAGTATATACATATATACAAAAACACGAAACCTTTAGTTTTTCTCTTGAGATGCGAGTTATGTATACCGTTTCCATTTACTTTGTTCTGTGACATTGCTTTTATCAATAAATTTTGCAATTATTGATTAAATCTCAAAATAAAAAATATAAATACTAAAAAGTTATATAAATATTGTGAAAATCGGGAGTGTTGTACCTTGCGTAAAAATGTTTCTGTCCATGCGCACAATGATTTTCAGTTTGCGTTCTGCTGCCTTGCAAGAATAATGAAAAGAAAGCCACGAGAAAAACTATGTTCTCGGTATGTCGCTTTTTGAATGTCTGAATATTTCATAAAAGCACTATTTCAGAACCCTCAAAAATTTTACTATGAATATATTGCTTCATTTATTATTTTTACCATATGTCGCCTTACAGGTTAGTTGAATATTTAAGTTATAGAACTATTAGCAAAAAATGGAACCGATTCAGAATAACAGCTGAATAAGAAACGCACGGAAAATTGTAAAACATTAAAAATACGAGTACTTTGCTGGATTTTTTGCAGAACAATATTATTCTCAAAGAAATTTGCAAAATATTGGTACTGTTAGAGATTTTAGAAATATGTGCTAAGCAAACGAAGTCACGTTTCCCACTTTTTGTCTCTCACTTACATGCACACGCACACACAGATTCAAAGAGTCACATTGAAATTGGCACCGACCTTAAAAATCAAACAGTAGCAGAATTTTTCAAATTTATTTATGGCCTTTTCCTTTTTTGAAGCTGTTTAGAAATATATTCTTGTAACAAGAAAATATATACTTGAATACAAGTCATTAGTTGATATTAATCGCTAAAGACAGGACTATCTGCTTCTTGTTGGGGTTTTTTGTACCAAATGCATATTTATTACGTAGTATTTGTTATTTGAATATATTTTATAATTCTATATTAGACAACATTAGTTTTAAATGTAAGTTTTACTTCTAAATCGATTTAGCATAAATATATATTTTTATTATTTAAAAAAAAAAAGAAACTGAAAGGTGCAGTTCGGGGGTCAGTGCTGTAGATTTTCGTAAACACGTCGGAATAAAATCATGACAAGTGTTTCGAATTAATATGTAATTTAATTACTAATCTCTTTAATATAATTGTTACATAAAGTAGTATAGCCGTGACTGTCACTGGATGCTGTTTGCCCTATGAGCCAGCTTCGTCTTTTAATTTTATTTTCAACACTTTCGTAGTTCTCGTATTTGCTTCAGATATGGACTTTTTAGATTTCTTGAATTCCTTTTAGTGTGATTTGCCTTTTTTATAATTCCGTGTGTACTTAAAATTCATATGCGACTACATATGAATCGTAAATATATTTTCCACTTTATTTTTTTTGTCATCATATTTGGCACAACTCAGGGTGGGCCAAGGCCTTCTGTTGGAGATTCTTCCAGGAAGTTCTATTCTTCGCCTGCGTTTTCCAGTTCTTTATCCTGAGAATATTAAAATCTTCTTCCACTGAATCGATCCATCGTAATTTTGGTCTACCTCTTCTACGAGTTGTTAGAGGTTTTGTTATGGAAACTTTCTTTACTGGGTTTTCATCTTTCATTCTAGCATTCGGGCAGGCATTTTTTTTGTAATTTTCCAATTTATATCGATTTTTACTTATACTCCGGCAAACATTTTTATATAGCGTATGATAGTGTTTTATAAGATCTTCATAATGACACACAAATCTATATCCTAGCTAATCGCGTTTTTACACTATACTAATTTATAAATCTACGCAACGCTAATTTGAAGCAATCACACACATGCAGCTACACTAGTTCGATGACGTTACAGGCAAAACAAATACTATACAATAAATACGGATAGATATGCTCAATCTGTTGTGGACTCAACCATTGTTAACGCATTATTCATCTCGTAGTTATTAGCGATTGAAATCTGACGGTATCTTGTAATAAAAGAAAGTTAGACCTGTATTTCACGAGCGAATAGCCATATTCACGTCAAAAAATCGAATCCACTACCAAATACTGTTTAAATTTGCAAAAAATATTAAGAAAAACAACTTTGGATTCATTTTTTATTAAAAAAAAAGAAAAATCCGGGTCATCATATAATGATGAACCGCAATAAAAAACGGTAAAAAACAATGTTTAATTTAACCCTTGAACAAAATGGTACAAAGAGATAAATGCAATTAAAGATTTTAATTTTACAGCTTTTAATATCTATACATGGATTCAAACCACGAAAGACAAACATTGTGACAAAATAATTAACTACTTTGCTATTAGGTTTTTCTTAACAACATTTACACCTAAGTTTCTAAAACTCCTATTGAGTATTGCAAGTATTTATATTTAAACATTAAATATTAAGATTACGTTTAATCAGTTTTTAACTTGTGACTAATATCAAGATAACTTCTTAGTTCTCAAAATTCTTTGTTATAAAGTATTGTGCATAAAGCAAATACCCAAATATACAGTTCTTTAAATTAAAAAATCAAATATATTTATAGAATAAAAGCGTGTGTGACTTACATAATGTGAGAACTTTATTACTGTAATACAAATTCGGTTGGCGTTTGATCAGTTTTATTATTTTATCATAGACCAAAAAATAACATCTATCACAGGTATCAAATCCAATGTACGATGGATATGATTACGCTCGGCCCCCGTATATCGACCACCCGTGGACTTCAACTAGAAGGAGTGTACCTGAAGGTCTGACGGATCCGATCAGGACCATCGCGCATTTCGACTTGAGTAATCACACCTGCTTGGAATACAAGTTCTCGCCCGAAGAAGTGCAGTCGAAGTTTTTGTCCATATTGCCTTAGTGAGTACCATATGCATTTTTGTTTTGGAAACCTCTAAACAAATCTCTGAATTGACACGGCAAAAGAAAAAAAAAATTTTATGTTTAGAAGTTCTAAAAACGTTTTGTTGTTTAAAAAGAGTAGTATAGATTTTGGTTTAATGTCAAGTTGTTCGTACATCAATAACAATTGAGAAAATATAAATTATACTGAATAAGTAGTTGAAATGTGCAGAAAAATGTTTATAAAATTGTTTAATGAACTTAATAATTTAAAACATGGTTTGTTTATTGAATAAGTTTTAGAAATGCGATATGTTGTTAAAAAGGGCTTAGGTAGCCTTATAGCTTTCGACTGAAATATTTTTTTTTGTAAAATGTTTAAAAAAGAATGGTCAAATGTTTTGTTTTCTATTATTTATATAGTAGCTTATTCCTGCGACTTCTCGCCGACTACTTATATTAGAATTTACCTCTGTTCCAATTTGTTCAAAATCGGTTCGCGTTCAGTAGTAAAATCATCAAGTCAAAGAATTGGAAAATGAAGAAAATTTTGTATGCTATCCCACGGAAACCACGTCCAGATGATGCGGGACTGACGGTGTGAATTAAAACATGCTAAAATCAAAATTATGGAATCATTCTTACAGACGAATTAATTTTTTTACTTAATTAAATGATCATGATGAAAAATGTATGCTATTTCTCAGGAGCTATTTCCGCCTTAGGAATAGTTTAGCTATTAATCCGGATTACAATCTTATACACAGAGTTTTGTGTAAATTCTTTCAGGAATTATGGAGTTATAGGGTCCCAAACCATTCAAAATTAGTTAGGGTTTAAGAGGTGGCGGTTCTGTGTTGCCACTTCGTGCAAAGTAAAAAAAATAAATTTTTGAAAATTAAATTAAGGACTTTGATGATGAAATTCCAAAAATATATAATATACCGTATAAATAAATACGAAATTTAATAAAAAAATGTTCAAAAATTTTCTAAGTAAAATTGCTCAGAACTTAATGTCAGTAATGTTCGAATTAAAAATCTTCTTTTTAAACTTAAATTTCGTAATAATTCCCGAGATGATCCGAGAAAAAATCATTTATCCCGACAATATACAAATGAAAGCACTTTGAAAAGGCACTTCAAAAATATATGTATGTATCTCGTGTAAAAATTCTGAGCAATAATATCAAAAATTAAAATTAAAATTAAAATGATGTGTCCATGAAGTAACGTATTTTTCAGGTATTTTTTACTTTTTTCAGAGTATTAAAAAATAAATGAAAAACACGAAGAAAAACATTATGGAAGACAGTGACAAAATTTGTTTTGAATTTGACTTCCAAATTTCTATGATAACATAGAAATTTGGGAGTCAAATTCGTAGTTGGGTTTTTTCTCGTTAAATTTTTTATATTTGTCAACAGGCTTTAAAAATATATCAGTAAAATAGTGCCTAATATTTTTTAATATACGATGCGCATCCTATCAAAATAGTTAACAAATTGTTGTACAAAATGGGATTTTTTATTTACTTTAATATATTTCATGTATTAATACTTTAATCTTTACTTTATATATGAGGATAGATCAAAAAATATTTGTCGCATATTTTTGTATTCGATTACGAAGGTAGTTTATAACCAATGGATAGAGTCATTATTTTGTAATACTTATGTAAAATATAGTTTCATTTTGTCGTGTTGTTTCTAAAATATACGCATTTTGTTAAAAATTGTCGCATCGAAATAAAAATTATGGAAAAATCGAGAAAGATTTGTTGTTTTCTTTGTCATTTTTCGTCATTAAACTCGTCCGCGAAATATTAAGTTTCAAGTGACGTGCAATTTTATGTTTTCTTTAATTTTCCATTTACTTGAATAATTCGAGAAACATCCTGGATAACGTTTAATTGGAATTCTCAATTAATATTATTTTGGTTAATTTGCATAAAAAAAATTAGGAGGTATTTGTGAACCCGATTATGTTTTGAAATTTACTTGTCTGGTTTTTTTACTTAAAAGTGTCTGCCAAGTGTAATTTTCGAAACCAAAAACAGCTTCTTAAAGTTTCAGCTCGGAATATCGAACTATTGCAATAAAATTCCAATGTATAGAGTTGAAAGAAAGGAGGTTATACAGAAAACTATTTTTTTTTGGTAGGTTTCGACCAACCCTCGTATAGAGGTAGCCGTAAGAGGAAATAGTCTAATACCGTAGATAACAAGGATTTGATTTTTGGATATTAATTTTTTTTGTTCATTTCTTAACCACTTTCTATTTATTTCAGTGTAAGCCTCATTTAATATATTCCATTCTTCTTTATGTATTCTATGCCTTCTGTGTCCACTTTGAATCAGCTATTCTTTTATGTCATCACTCACTAACGCGTTTATGATCTTCTATAGGGCGATTTTCTTCCATGATCTTCATTAAACAATGGTCTTATACCAGGAGTCATGTGATTTTGCTTTGTTTTTTTCAGACATAGGTTTGCTTTATGGTCACGCAGTGTTACTTCTACCTTCTACCTTTTTCCTTTTTATTGCCCTTAAGGCCACATGCGGTTCCGTGATATATTCTTCGGTGAGGACCAAAGTTCCTACTCCGTAAGTGAGGGTTAGCAGAATAGGTGTGTGGAATAGCAGAATAGGTGTGTGGAAACACTTGAGTGTTTTGTTTTGCACTTACATATGTTTTCAAAGCAAATTCATTTAAGAAACAAGTATAGCCCTCAATTATACAGCTATTTGTATATATTCTACAAATCCTTAGCTTTGCAACGGATGAAATTTCAAAGACGATGCTCCACAACCTGTCAACTACACTGAAGATGATGGCCCGCGACCGTAATAAGAATGTCCGGGACACCGCCTACCTGGCCTCCGTCGTACTGCCCGTAATCTTCATGAGCGGAACCAAGGAAACTTGGTGCTTCGTGGACAGGGTAATCTAATCTAATTTCTGCTTATTATTAATTAATACGAAATTATAGAGTATATTAGAAAGCTGTGCAATTAAAAACAGACAAATATTTCACAGTGGATCTTTATATTTTATTCGACCGAATGCAACTTAATGTTTTCTCAATAAATTAAATTATGGTGATTGTTTTTGTCCCTTTCTTTATTTTTGGAGTTCAAGCAACTCCTTGCGCTACCCTAAAACTTTGGCAACCCTTATTTATTGACATAATCCAACGCGAGGGCGAATAGTTTATTTGCGTGATTGATTTAAAAGAATATACGATATTCTCTTCGGTTTTATGTCTATACTACATACTACGAAGGGCACTTTTATCTATACCAGGCATTTTGAAAACGTTTTGAACGTGTATATAATTGCGTAAGAATTCTTACGAATGAAAAGTTATTAGTAAATTAAATAGTTCATTTTCATTATTAAAGATTACGTATTAACATGTTTATTATAGGTTTTCTGTTACTGATGGATATATTTTCTGGTATTCATATATTGAACATGGTTTGTTCTTAATTTCAAATTCATTGCAAGTGAATATCTAGTAACAGCCAGTGACCGTTGATAATAGCTACTAGCTAATATATTAAGTGATACTATTAAAACTTGACTAAGTATTCTTACAGTTCCGCAAAGCTCTGATCCAATATACGGGCGCGGAATATGACCAACGCGAGAACAGCTTCAAGGTTCTGGATGGCATTAGGATAACTCAGGCGAAGGCACGGGCGGTTGTTGCGGATTTGGGCGCTCTCAAGCCTACCAGAACATCGCCCTGGGGCCAGCACATGACCAGCGAAGGTTTAGTGGACATTTTGGGTGATGTCGGGCGTGGCTAGCCAGCGAGATGAGAAGAGGGGTTTCTGTGACACAGAAGTAGGGTGGTTTTAAAAAGTGTGAATATGTTTCTTTTGATCGTTAATAAATAATTTGGAAAATACTATTTGGTTTCGTTTATTTGTTTATGTTTATAAATTATTGTACAAGAATAATTTTTGTAGGTACCTGATTATTGAAAATGAAAGTAAACAAATTGATTTTTTATCTATAATTACAATAATTATCATTTAATAATTATATAATAATAATTACCATGTTATAATTATTAATATTTTTTATGTTTTTTACTTTATAATATTAATTTTTTTATTAAATTAATTAAATTAAATTATTTTAAAAATTTAAATAAGTACTCAACATTCAATTTAATATAAACATGTGTACTTAATGAATTGTTAAATTTTTTAAAACAATCGAAATAAAATTTAATTATGACGAAAATAAATGGATGTGCTGAAACTTTATTGCAATTTATTAATTTTAATTATTAAAAAATGCAAAGGTATAAATAATAAAAAAAAGGTATAATGCAAATAAATGCATACCGAATCTTAACTTCACTTAGAGAAATACACTAAAAATATATCTTAACAACCATCTTGAATATAGTATCAGTAATTACACCCATATAAATATTATTTAGTTAGCAACTTCATCCTGCCGATTTTTGTTGCATCGTGCGCGCGCTTCGTTACCAACTTCATACTGTCGATTTTTGTCGCATTGTACGTGCGCACGAGCGCATAGTAAAATTTCACTCTCATTATTTTTTCATAATGCGCCTAAAGAAGCATAACTTGAAAAAAGTAAAGTTTTATTTTTCTGAACGTCTTGTACTTATATTGATGCATTCGTGCTGTAAAGCTTGTATGTTTTAATTGCAACTAACTTCTATAATAATGAGAATTTTTTTCTAAAATATTGATACCAGTTTCTCGTGTTATTAGCAAGCAGAACAAGGATGTAATATGAAGATATGAAACAAGTTAAATTTTTAAAAACATATTGAGAAAATAGTTTTCTTAATATTAGATTGAATATAAAATCATGTTATTTCAAATATGTTTCCATAAATATTTTTTCTAACTTAGACTATACAGATATTATAAATTCTTAAAAAAAAAGTCTCGTTACGACGAGATTCGACTCCATGTTCAAGGATACTTTGCGTCACATAACTGCAATACGTTCGAACAAACTTTCTATAGTAAAAATATCACCGTCGCATTCATAAATCAATCACACAACTTGTTTCGCTCTGTTTTGTAATTTGTTTGAATTCACTCACTCAAGATAAGAACTTGAGTATCTAATTAATTATTTCGTACGAGGTGTCGACAAATAGGTGACGAAGGACGCCCAAATTCGTGTTATACTTAGTGCGAGAGTGTTGCAGTCAAAGCTTGTAATATGAAACTATTTGGTAGCTTCTAGTTTTAACCAACGAAGTGTTACAATATCAAAGTGGCGTCATTTTTTTAAATACTACAGCAATTTGTAGTGTTTTCATTTCTTTTTAAAAAAAATACAATAGCAAATTGGAGGCGTTACTATATACTAGTATGTACTTATCAGACATAATAAACTAGACTACCTAACACTATCAAAAGGTGTGCGAATTTGAAAGTGTCTATTGAACATGGCTGTAGTTACTGGTATTGTTATTAATGTACTTATCAGGTTTAATAAGTCAGACTAACACTTTCCAACGGTGCGCGCGTTTGAAAGTGCCTGATGAATATAGTTGCAGTTACTGGTATCGTTATCTCTGTACTTATCAGGCTTAATAATTCATACTAATACTTTCAAACGATGCGCGCGTTTGATAGTGTCTGATGAATATAGTTGCAGTTATTGGTATTGTTATCTATGTATTTATCAGGCTTAATAATTCATACTAATACTTTCAAACGATGCGCGCGTTTGATAGTGTCTGATGAATATAGTTGCAGTTATTGGTATTGTTATCTATGTATTTATCAGGCTTAATAATTCATACTAATACTTTCAAACGATGCGCGCGTTTGATAGTGTCTGATGAATATAGTTGCAGTTATTGGTATTGTTATCTATGTATTTATCAGGCTTAATAATTCATACTAATACTTTCAAACGATGCACGCGTTGGAAAGTATCTGATGAATATATTTGCAGTTACTGATATTGTTATCTATGTACTTATCAGGCTTAATAATTCATACTAATACTTTCAGACGATGCGCGCGTTTGAAAGTATCTGATGAATATAGTTGCAGTTACTGGTATTTTTATCTATGTACTTATCAGGCTAAATAATTTAGTCTAACACTTTCAAACGGTGCGCTCGTTTGAAAGTGTCTAATGTATATGGTTGTAGTTATTGGTATAGTTATCTATGTACTTATTAGATCCAACAAGCAAGAATAACTCTGTAAATAAAAATTTAATCGAATAACCAAACAGTCGAATCAAAGAATTTTGTAGAACTTACTAAATTTTAAAACTAGCTGAATCAGTGAAAACAATGCTCAAATTTAGGTGAATTATTGACGAGATATCGCACTATGGCTTGATATTAAAGAATATATCGAGCGTTATGCAACAAAAATTGCATAAAAATTATATGCAGCGTGAAGACTTAATGATTTCTGTCAATTTAAGTCAAATGCTTTTTACTTAAATTGACAAAAATCTTCAGTAATGAAACTGAAATGAGCTTTGGAATGGGTAAATGTAAAGTCAATAGCATCGCTAGAGAAAGTTATTATAACACCCAGTCGTATTAACTTTACTTAGAAAATGATAATATAACCATTATTAGGGTATATGCAGAACTGCTCTACAAACCATTCACAAATAAAGGTAGATTAAAAAAAAACCGGAGGCCAGATCAAAAAGAATTTTTAACTCGAGTAATTGCTGGGAGCAAAGCAAAATGAAAAGTATCTTAGCAGTTTCTGTTTTCACATATTCGTTTATCTTCAATTGGTATGACGTAGATTTATATATTCTAATTATTAATCAGAAGAACTGCTAATAAATACAATATTTTAACATATTAATTTGATCATAGAAGGCTTCATAATTTAAAGTTAGTAGATGTAGTAGAAAACCTAGGTAAATGTTTCATAAACAAATCTAGCAATGGCGCTGTATATAAAGCAATTACAATATTGTAATATATTAAGCAATTACAATATTGTAATATATATATTGTATAGTGGCAATAACATCAATAACACGACTAAACATAAATAATAAAGATAACTTTCCATACTACATACATATATAGCCACTGAGGAACAAAAGCTTGAAAGATTAAGAATTATACGGAAAATACCCATACCAAATTCAGCAAAATATATTGACAGAGAAACATCTGTTTCTTAACATGGGCAACATTTCTGCGGAAATACAAGTTTTCAAGACAAGATCAAATAATAAACGTAAGAAACTATAGCAAATACATAATAAAGTATAACAATACATATATATATATATATATATATATATATATATATATATATATATACACACACACACACATGTATATATATATATATATATATATATATATATATAGCAACATTGTCAAATAAATTAATTTAATAACCAACACATATGCATTCTTCTACAACTACACACCAAAAATGTACCAAGAAATAATGAAGCTAAATTTTACTGGAATTACGTATTAGAATGGATAAAATTATACATAACAATTACTTGAGTCTAGTCTAATTATAGACTTCTAAAACCACATACATAATAGATATCTCAATATTGAATTCCGAAAATCTTAAGAAAAACATAAAAAATATAAATATATATACGAACATACGATTACTTACGTGTACGTACACATACAGACACGTTTATTTACGTGAACGTACAAATATGAACATACGTTTATATACGTGTACGTACAGATTTAACATACGTAAATTTAAGTTTACTTTTTTATTTAATACTCTTGTATGCTTTGGGATTATTAGTGGATACGCACGTTAATCGTGGGTAATTTTGATTCACCTAATTTAAATGACTCACTCAATCTGAATCGGTGAGAAAGAATCGAGTCAACTTAATAAATCAATAACTAATCGGAAAATCTGCGGCGACTGAGATAGAATATTTATTTAATTATAAAGCAAACAGCCCTTGCATTACTTCCTTTATATTTATTGCGACTAATTGATTTTTCTTCGTATTAGGATTGTCGATCAGTTGCACACATGTATTTGTTTGATAATGTTACACGCTTAGTATCACTGCAACTGTATATTAAATTGTGAGCTGATTAACGTAAAGACTTTGTTAGACGTATTTAAAATCAATCAGCTTATTTGCAATGATTATATGTATTTAAAATAAATTAGATTATTTCCAAATATTATAGGTACCATCTTTTATTATTTCTTATTTTATTTAAGAAACCTTTTTGTCTAACTTTTGAATTTGTTAGTTAGTGGAAGAACAGACGTTAGTGAATCAGTGTATTGAATATATTTGGCGTTAATTTTGTAGAAATTCATTATTCAGAATTAAATGAAACTATGTGATGTAGTATTATTTCTACTTTCTTTAATGGCTTTACCACGAACTAGGTTTTGTTGTATTACAACATCTTCAGGTGGGATATTAGGAAAGATCGACGTCATTCAATCTACGAGCTTTGACGTCATCCTCACATTTCGGACATATCATATTGTTTTATTAGCCATCTTTGCTAATGGCCCACCTGAAGATGTTGTAATGCAACGAAACCTAGGTCGTGGTAAAGAAATTAAAGAAAGGAGAAATAATACTACATCACGTAGTTTCATTTCATTGTGAATCAGTGTACTTTATTGATTCTTCTGATTCGATAAGAAACATATCTTTACTTACATGTATGCATATACGGATACAAACGTACGTTTACGTTATATAATATGATATGTCTATTTTGCTTGACGTTTGGATAATTATGGAATATAAATATAGGTTTACATTCATTTACTTAGGTATAGATACGATAATACATTTATTCACGTTTACGTTAAAATATGATACGTTCACATTGGTATATGTTTGGATAATTATTGTATATGGACATACGTTTACCTACATGTACGTTGGTACAGATACGAATATACTTTTATTCATGTTTAGGTTGTAATAAGATGCGTTTACTTTTCCTTACGTTTGGGTTATTATTGAATACGAGGAAATGTTTACTTACTTGTACAGATATAAAACATACGTTGACTAATGATCACGTCAGGATTTGTTATACTATTTTTGGTTTATGTTTGATATTTTATTTGTTACAGGTGATAAATTATGTTTAGATACGTGTGGGTACAAAATCGAATTTCCAAAAGCTAGATATGCTATGATAAACGTTTAGGATATGCTACATTTATTTTGGTTGAGGGTGGCCTACTCTATTGGACAAGAACGATAAAATTCTGGTTTAGAACATAAAATCTAAAATCGAATGTATTCCTGTGAAGATTTATGTTAATATTAAATTAAAATTAAGAAAGAGCTTAAATTTAGTGGTATATTATTTATAAATATTTTGATTTTAAGGATCATGTTGTATCCTATTATTTGCTCTAAACTAGAGGTATTAATTTTTAGGTATTAGACATTATGACGACTGTGAAAACGAATAACATGAGTATATTTAAAGATATACTGTAAAGTAATATTTATTTTAAGTGAATTTTCTCTAAAGAAAAAAACACTATTGAGGCCACCGTAACGTTGGAAATTTTCAAAACTCTCACTATATCTCCAGCGATTAGCGAACAAAAATTGATAAAAGGATCGTTCGAAACTTTATACATATATGTAAATGTAAATATATAAGGATGTATATGTATTTATGTATGGATAAATCTTCATCAGCGATAAACATTTTTTGGAAAATTGCATTCAAATCTGACCAAAAATAGTTCTTACGTTGTTGTAAAATGCTATTTGACATTGGCAAAACCAGACAAAACCAAGTGTCTGATTTTGCACTGGGAAGTTGCTAAAAAATTCATCTTTCTTTCTCAGCTCCTTTACTTGCGTTCTCAGGTCTTTTGCTTTCTTTCTCAGGTCTACAAAATAATAGTTATATGTTATATGCTTTTAAAATCAACGTTGTTTTGTCGTCAGTCGCTACAACCAAGACGCAGCTCGCTACAATCAACGGTTTTCGAGAAATTGGCGCACGAACATTGTGTTAACTTTAGTATCGATGTAGGCACCCAAAGCGTCCAGCAACTCACGGGTTACCAGTCGTAAAGTACGAAAAAGTAAATGTTTTTCAATATTACTTGGTCCGTATTTCTGATTTTGGCAAAATGGTATTAATGTTAAGCCTACGAATAGATATTCAAAGGAAAGAACGAAATAATTATTTTTGAATTGTGAACAAATATGTATTACAAACAAATAAATTCTTTTCGCAAATGATACAGTATAAAATAAATATTCCAACTGCTGATACTCACTGTAGCTTTCAGTAAAAGCTTCTTAACAGTGGCGTGCTTAGTTACGGACCCAAGAATTGCGCTTTTCCGGCCCGTCACGCCGGAAGAGGCCGAAGTGGGCCCGGACGGGAAAATTCACTCCAAAGCTCCATTATGATTGGTATTTTTGTACATTTTCTCGCCGCTTTTCCGCTTTTAGCCTCTGAGTATTATACTCGATAATTCTTTTAAGTGTGAATTAATGTCGCGTCATGTTTTCGAAAGTCGGTTGCGCGTTTTTTTTCGGCGGGGACTTTTGTTATTTTTCGCTTAGTTGTTTTAATAAAAGAAAATTCACCGAGAAAACAAATGTACAGGTATGCTAAGAAGATTACAATGGCAATCGTATTCTTTAAGAAAAATAATTTATTCGACTCCGTCTGAAATTTGAAATGATTAACATTTTTGTTACAGTAATTTTTTCAAATTGGTCGGGTCAGCATTTTATAAGTACTGTTAGATAAATTTATTGCATAAATATTTTGGAATAGAGTTGTAAATATAAGTATTTTATTTTTTAAAAAGGAAAGAGCGATGATAATTAGAATTGGAAATCTACACGTATAATAAAAATATAATAGAAGCCGCTAAACCTTTTCTTAGAATTGTTGTCTATCTGTCTGTTTGTTATTTTATGCGTCAATAATGCAAAATCTAATGGACGGATTTTGATGAAATTTGGAATTATAATAACCCAGACTACAGAGCAACATAATTTTTTCCTTATTCTGAATTTCACGCCAGTGAAATCGTGAGGCAGAGCTAGTATACTAAAAAACAGTGAAAGATAATTTATTCACGCTGTTTGCTTCTGAGGATTGAGGGGAAAGTTGAATGTATAACACTAAGGATAAATAAATTCATTGGGTAAAGTATATGTAGCGAACTTACAACAATATGAACAATTTTTTCTAGTCAACGACAATATTTAAATTTGAACATTTTTTTGTACGTTTTCATAATAATTATATTTACTACAAAATTGAAAAAAAAATGATGTTGAAAAAAAACAAAAAATCAAGGTTACGGAATAATGAATATAAACACGCAAATTTACAAATACCGATATTGTACGGTAAAGGAAAGGAAGCAAAAGGGCTTGAAGCGCGTAGAATTTAATGATTAAAAGAGGAAGGAAATTTTTAGATGGCCTTTAAAAATATTAATAATTGGCCTTTGAAATATTAATAGTAGGCCTTTGAAATATTAATGTTAAGCCCACGAAATGTTAATAATAATCTATTGAAATATTAATAGGAGTTCTGTGCAGGATACAATTGGCTCCAAAGTTTGGCAGCTTGGATAGATAATGAATGAGTGTTAGGAAAAAAAATATTCAAGCAGAGAAATAATTAAATTTGCTTCGGGGCTAATTTGGATAATTTTGATTGCTCAAATTAACTAAACGTTAGTATGTAAAGGTGGCGTTAATAAAGGGCTGTTAAGCTTTCCTGGTTTCGAATAACCACGAGAATTATTAGTTATTTGTTATATGATGACAATGAAGGTTTAAAAGTTAGTGAAGTATTGATTTGGAATACGAATAACGATGAAGGATTGTATTGATTTCGCGTTGCTATCTGCGCCTGTAATTATTTAAATCAAATAAAAAATATCTGATATCCTCTAGGATTGTGTTAAGTCTTCGCTGCTGCGTTTGTAATCATTTAAAGAAGTTAGCTGATATTACTTACGAAGGTTTTAAGTTCCCAGATTGTGTTAAATTCTCGTTGCTATCTGCGTTTGTAATGATTTAAGGGAATTAGCTGATGTCTCCTAAAATTGTGTTAAGTTCTCATCGCTATCTGCACCTGTAATTATTTAAGGGAATTAACTAATATACTCTAGGGTTGTATTAAGTTCTCATCGCTATCTGAATCTGTAATTATATTTAATTATATTTAAAGGAATTAGCTGATATCCTCTAATTATATTTAAAGGAATTAGCTGATATCTCCTAAGATTGTGTTAAGTTCTCGTCGCTATCTGCGTCTGTAATTATTTAAAAGGCTTAGCTGATATCCTTTACGATTGTGTAAAATTATCGTCGCTATCTGTGCCTGTAATTATTTAAATTAATTACCTGATATTCCCTAGGATTGTGTTAAGTTACTGTCGCTAACTTCATCTGCAATTATTCAAAGGATTAATCTGATATCCACTACGATTGTGTTAAGTCCTCGTAGCTATCTACATCTGTAATTATTTAAAGGAATTATCTAATATTCCTTAGGATTGTGTGAAGTTCTCGTCGCTTCTGTCTCTGTAATTATATAAAGAAATTAGCTGATATTTCCTAAGATTGTGTTAAGTTCTCGCCGCTATCTGCGCCTGTAATCATTTAGAAGACTTAGTTGATATCCCTTGGTATTGTGTAAAATTCTCGTGTCTATCTGTGTCTGTAATTTTTCAAAATAATTATCTGGTATCCACTACGATTGCGTCAAGTTCTCGTTGCTGTTTGCATCTGTACTTATTTAAGGGAATTAGCTGATATCTCTTAAGATTATGTGAAGTTCTCGTCGCTATCTGCGTCTGTAATTATTTAAAAGACTTAGCTGATATTCCCTAGGATTGTGTTAAGTTACTGTCGCTAAATTTGTCTGTAATTTTTTAAAATAATTATCTGGTATCCCCTACGATCGCGTCAAGTTCTCGTCGCTGTCTGTATCTGTACTTATTTAAGGGAATTAGTTGATATCTCCTAAGATTGTGTTAAGTTATCGTCGCTATCTGCGTCTGTAATTATTTAAAAGACTTAGCTGATATCCTTTAGGAATGTGTAAAATTATCGTCGCTATCTGTGTCTGTAATTATTTAAATTAATTAGCTGATATTCCCTAGGATTGTGTTAAGTTACTGTCGCTAACTTCATTTGCAATTATTCAAAGGATTTCTCTGATATCCACTACGATTGTGTTAAGTCCTCGTAGCTATCTGCATCTGTAATTATTTAAAGGAATTATCTGATATTCCCTAGGATTGTGTTAAGTTCTCGTCGCTTCTGTCTCTGTAATTTTATAAAGGAATTAGCTGATATTTCCTAGGATTGTGTTAAGTTCTCGTCGCTATCTGCACCTGTAATTATTTAGAAGACTTAGCTGATATCCCTTAGGATTATGTAAAATTCTCGTGTCTATTTGTGTGTGTAATTATTTAAATTAATAAGCTGATATTCCCTAGGATTGTGTTAAGTAATTTTTCAAAGGAATTATCTGATATCCATTACGATTGTGTTACGTTTTCGTCGCTGTCTGCGTCTGTACTTATTTAAGGGAATTAGCTATATCTCCTAAGATGGTGTTAAGTTCTCGTAGTTATTCGATGTGCATCTGTAATTATTTAAGGGAATTATCTAATACTCCCTAGGGTTGTATTAAGTCCTCATCGCTATCTGAATCTGTTATTATTTAACAGAATAATCTGATATAGCCTAGGATTGTGTTAAGTTCTCGTAGCTTCTGCGTCTGTAATTATTTAAAGGAATTAGCTAATATCTCCTACGATTGTGTGAGGTTCTCGTCGCTAATTATTTAATGGATTTAGTTGAAGGCGCATATGGCTGCATTAGAAATTCTGTAGTATATCGGTATAAATATTCGAACTGTCACAAAACTAAATAAATTTACCATGCGTTATGATAATTATGGAATTTCAATTTAATACGTAGATTGTAGGTTGAGTTAAAGTTATAGTTTGTATATTCGGTCAACATCTAAGGAATAATTTAGAATGCAACATTACATAGAGGAAAAAGTCTTCAATAATCAACTGATACGAAAAATCGTCAAATGAAATATAGTATTCATATTGTTATGCAATTCAAGGCAATAGAAGAAAATTTAATCTTATTTCATTGTACAATCCTTATTATTGGTCAGGTAAAAATTATGACTTTTGTCATTATTGAGATTGTTTTATTGTAGTTTCCATAAGGTCAAATAGCCAGGGGAACAAAAATTTTGTATATATGTAATAGTTAATGCGATGTAAAAGTATCGTAACGAAGGATATTTTATTACCATTTTTTGCTCCTAATATAAGTCCGAATAAAACGCCATTGTTCTGGAAAGAAAACCGGGAAAACGATAGAGAAACAAAGATTTTGAAAGATAATACCAAAAAAATAAATTAACACGACTTAAAAGTATCATAACGAAGGATATTTCATTTCCAGTTTTTGTTCACTAATAAAAATTCAGATGAAACCCTACTGTTGTAGAAAAAAGCCAGAGAAACAAACAAAATTGAATGGTAATATTAAAAACATTTAGTTGGCGATGTAAAATATCATAACGAAGGATATTTTATTTCCAGTTTTTACTCACTAACATAAGTCCGAATTAAATCCTACTGTTGTGGCAAAATGATCCATCCGTTGGACCATATTATACTTTAGACATCGCATAACTTGTTAGATCTTATGTTCATTGATGATATCACTCTCACTTCTGATAATGACATTGGAGCCACTAATATCTTAAATAACATCGCTAGAAGAAATTCTACGCTGAAAATCATCTCATACGGTCTGAAACTCAATTTATATAAGACAAAGGTGCTCACGACTAACGGCTCACCAGCTGTCGTTCATCTCGACGGTAGTCAGCTTAAAAAAGTCCAGGTTTTCAAGTACCTCACAATTTCGATCCAGGAGAAGCCATTTGCTTCTACTGCTGACATCATACTCGAATAGGACAGGCAACTGCCGCATTCGCATCACCAATCCGATTAAGATTTTCCTCTTTCAGACGTTCACCTTACTAGTCTTCGTTTACGGTTTACACACCTGGACCATTCTCAAAGTGGATCTCAACAAACTTGAAAGCCTCCAAATGCAATGTCTCCGGAGGTCCTGAGAGTCATAATCCACGACCATGTCACAAATGACAATAACCGATCCCGTTGTCAGAAGTGACTGAACATCACATTCAGTAGCGTCGTCTAAAATGGGTAAGATACGTGTGCCACATGAGCGTGACCCCGCTTTCTTGAAAGCCTTTTTGAAGAATTAGATCTGACAAATGAAAAGTCCAGCGAGATACACCAAGGATGACATGATCGAAACAAGTTGAGAAAACAAAGAATCGACTAATATGAAGCAAGAGTTGCGGTTTCTGAACGGAGAAAGTATAGGGAAGTGGTGGAAAGAGATCGTGAACCAGCGGTACCTGCAGCAACATGCTGGCTTCGAGGTTACCCTCAACCGTTTGCCCAAGGACTATTAATTCATTCAAACGAAATAATAAAGAAATAAATACAAATCGTGAATATATATTCACTAAAATATAAAGCTACAACTTTCTTTGTTTATTTGTTAATCTCTGGAACCGCATGTCCGACTTCAAACACCCTTTTTGTGCTAGGGAGTTCAAGAAGTCGGAGAACTCGGAGCAAGGCTGAAAGAGGCCGGCTTATTTGTTGACTGATTATCCTGTATTCCCGGGGCGGAAGAATTTAGTAATTTTTTAATTTATTTAATATATGTATATATATATATATATATATATATATATATATATTAAATAAATTAAAAAGTGATTATACATAGGGCCAGGGACAAAATCCGATATGTTAATCGAAATCACAAATGAAACCGTTAAACCTCGCTTTAAGGCAAAGTATAAAATATGCACATAACGATATTTTAATGTTAACTAATTGTATACGAAAACGAATTTCGATTCCAAAAGAATGAAGGAATAAAGTTAAACGCGACTGAAATGACATTATTATGGAATGTGTTTGAAATATCAATATGTATTATAAAATAAACCACCCATCGTGTTGGACCGTCGTATGTACGCGATTTTTTCAGTAAATACTGAACGGATTCTTATTTTGATTTGATTCTCTAGGTTAAAATGTATAATTTATGAATATATTATGCAAAATTACCCGACATGTGGTGATGAAGCTCGATTAAGAGGTTAAGAGCATCGCCGCAGACGTATCTTGGCGTGCACTGCTTAGGTATTGTTAGACATACATGGTGACAATGTATGACAATATTGTTCTTCTCCAAAAGTCCTGCAATAAAGCCTGAGACGGTGAATATGTACGAATTACGTAAACGACATAAGAAATATTTATTGTTTAAGAGAAACTCTGGAAAATTGTCCCAATTCTTTTCAAATTTAATATTATAGCCATCTCATTGAACTGATATACTTCAATTTAATTTTCATTAATCTAACGAATAATTTAAAACTTATGACGGTGTTTTTAAATAAGTGAAATTATACCCATGCAAACTCGGGGTAGGTAGCTCCGAGGGCAGGACAAAAATTTACCGGACTGGGGTGGAAGGAAAGTCAAAAAAACGTGGTGATATTTTTCTTTTTCAGTATACTTTCCCTTAACCCTAATAATATATTTCTTAGATCTATCGATTAATTTATTTTCACCTTCATAAAATGGGTCCTCGTTATTAATAAAATGAAAAATATAAATACATAATGACTATCCAATGTTAACTGTGTAACTGTCAATTGTGAACTGTTAACAAGAAGAAACGAAATGATTGAGCCGTATGTGCAAATCACCTAAATATAAGTACGTGAAGATATTACCTGATATATCCTTCCCAGGCGTAAGGTATTTTAGATACGTATAAAAATTTAAGTATTTGAGGGTACGTACTACTTTTATTAACCTATATTAGAATTTTAATATTATTTCTAAGTACTTTAACATATAATCTATCTTTCTTAGGTCCAAGAAAAATAATTGCTTGGTACACACCAAACAATTATTTCTCTAGGATTATCTTTCGTGAATTAAACTGAGTTGACCGAAATCATTTTACATTGAAGTAAATACTGTTATGATGAATTTTTAAGATTTTTAATATAAGCGGCCAAAAAGTTACAAAAAGTGGAAGGGGATACAGTGTAAAATTCATATATTACGAAAGTGCGGTCATAGGAGAAATATGAATAAACGTTTTCATTTGTTTTAATAAACCTCTTCAATACCTCATTCGACGTGGTCTGTGAGAAAAAAAATATTCATCCCAATATTCTGTGTATAAGGAGTAATGCAAAACAACCAAAATAAAATTATTTTTGGTTTATTTCTTTATTTTTATGTAATTTAACTACGTCTTGCCATAAAATTTCATCTGAATCGGTCTTAAACAAAAAATAGTATAAAGATGTAAAATATGGAGAGGTAGATAAAAAGACATGATGAAAATATAAGGGTCTAAAGTCTTTACTATTTAGTCAAGGCACCCCAGAAAATATAAGGGTCTAAAGTCTTTACTATTCAGTCAAGGCACCCCAGAAAATATAAGGGTCTAAAGTCTTTACTATTTAGTCAAGGCACCCCAGAAAATATAAGGGTCTAAAGTCTTTACTATTTAGTCAAGGCACCCCAGAAAATATAAGGGTCTAAAGTCTTTACTATTTAGTCAAGGCACCCCAGAAAATATAAGGGTCTAAAGTCTTTACTATTTAGTCAAGGCACCCCAGAAAATATAAGGGTCTAAAGTCTTTACTATTTAGTCAAGGCACCCCAGAAAATATAAGGGTCTAAAGTCTTTACTATTTAGTCAAGGCACCCCAGAAAATATAAGGGTCTAAAGTCTTTACTATTTAGTCAAGGCACCCCAGAAAATATAAGGGTCTAAAGTCTTTACTATTTAGTCAAGGCACCCCAGAAAATATAAGGGTCTAAAGTCTTTACTATTTAGTCAAGGCACCCCAGAAAATATAAGGGTCTAAAGTCTTTACTATTTAGTCAAGGCACCCCAGAAAATATAAGGGTCTAAAGTCTTTACTATTTAGTCAAGGCACCCCAGAAAATATAAGGGTCTAAAGTCTTTACTATTTAGTCAAGGCACCCCAGAAAATATAAGGGTCTAAAGTCTTTACTATTTAGTCAAGGCACCCCAGAAAATATAAGGGTCTAAAGTCTTTACTATTTAGTCAAGGCACCCCAGAAAATATAAGGGTCTAAAGTCTTTACTATTTAGTCAAGGCACCCCAGAAAATATAAGGGTCTAAAGTCTTTACTATTTAGTCAAGGCACCCCAGAAAAGATTTATTGATTTCATAAATTATGATGATCAGAAATAGCGCTTCATTCCGTTTTTTTAAAAACATTTGAAGTTATATAGGTATGAAATCGTAATCCGGTATGAAATCGTAAAATATATTTTTCATGAGATTATACCAGAAATATGGTATAATCTCATGAAAAATATATAATTCATTAAGTTTATTCTTTATACAAAAAAATATTTTATTTTCAATCTATACACCGTAATTACTTTCTTGTCAATCCAATATTTTTAGTAGTTTTCATTTAGGTGCAATTTGGAGTTATATCTAATGTAAAAAAATAGTCATTGATCACAATTAAATGAAACTACGTGATGTAGTATCATTTCTACTTTCTTTAATTTCTTTACCACGATCTAGGTTTCGTTGTATTTCAACATCTGCAGGTGGGATATTAGCAAAGATATAATAAAGCAATCTTTGCTAATATCCCAACTGAAGATGTAATACAACGAAACCTAGGTCGTGGTAAAGAACTTAAAGAAAGTAGAAATAATTCTACATCACGTAGTTTCATTGCATCGTGAATAATGAATTTCTACAAAATTAATGCCAAATATATTCAATAATAGTCATTGAAATAAATTATTAACTATTTGACCATTATTTGATATAAAAATCTACCAGCTTAGGGAACTATTCAGACTTAGTAAAGTGATATCAAACGAGATACCTTTTAGATGGGACCGAGAGTATAAAGTACAATTCACAATTAAATACTTGTCTGTTCTTCTGCGATATTTTACTATCAATATAAGTTTGTTATTTTTAACGCTATTAGACTTTAGTAACAAAATAAATATCAGGAAAGTTCTAATCAAGCCTCAGTACTCATTACATACAGTTAGAGAAAATTACACACAGGAACCGAACCACTTAAAACGTAAAAGATTTTCCGATATCTTTAGACGCATTGTTGGATCAAATTGCGAAATGTCTAAAAGACAATGACATAAAATGCTGTAAATAGAAAAGCGTGTTAAAAGTTTACGTCTCGGGGAAAAATAAGATTAATGAATAGATAAATTAACAAAAAGCAGCACAGAAGTCATAGATTAATTTATATGCGTTTGCATTGCACAATGAAGGAAATACAAAAGCCTTCGATATTATGAGAAGTAATTGTGGGCGTATTTTCGTGATAAAACTTAATTATAACTTAGTAGACAACGTGACAGCCAGAACGCAACAAGGATAACAATAAACATCTCAAAATATTGTGTGTTGTTACTGAAGCTGACTTGTGTGATGAAAAAGAAAAGGAAAGGGAATTTTTCTACTTTATCATTTATTCGATTTTGCCTGCGGCTTGGGTCATATCGATTTTTGACGAAGGCGGCGGAATTAGTCTTTAACCCAACGAGACAAAAGCAAGACATTTCTATAAATGTATATATAAAACTTTTGCTCTATTCGGTAAAAATAGGTTATTTTTTGGTTTTCGAAACACGCCATCAATAGATTTAACGTATACGTTGTGACACCGATTGACATGTTATAGTATTCAATTTCTATTATTAGGTAAAAATATCCAATGCAGTAAAAACAATCACAGTTTAAATCAACTGTCAACAGATCTCGATTTGTTGACTCGATTTGTTGAAACTACGTAATGTAGTATTATTTCTTCTTTCTTTAAGTTCTTTACCACGACCTAGGTTTCGTTATATTACAACATCTTCAGGTGGGCTATTAGCAAATATTCTAAATCAATTCCAATCTTTGCTAATAGCCAACCTGAAGATGCTGTAATACAACGAAACCTAGGTCGTGGTAAAGGACATAAAGAAAGTAGAAATAATACTACATCATGTAGTTTCATTTAATTGTGAATAATGAATTTCTACAAAATTAACGCCAAATATATTCAATATTTAAACAGTTAATTACGTCCAAATGGTAATTTCAATATTACAATAACCTCTGCTTAGTTAAACTTAGTTAATTTCATTTGATACATACAACTCTGAAAATTTTTGTTGACTGAATTATTTATTACATGGGAAAAGAGTGAGGGATATGGAATTTATTGATGTAATTAAAACTTGAATATATTTGGCGTTAATTTCCCTTCCATTCCCCCTCCACCCTCCCAGTCACTAAATTCCTCCGCCCCGGGAATACGGGATGATCAGTCAACAAATAAGTCAGCCCCTCTCAACCTTGCTCAGATTTCTTGGGCTTTCTAACACAGAAAGATGTTTAAAATCGGACGTACGGTCCAGAGATTAACGCGAACAAACAAATAAACAAAGAAAGTTTTTCGCTTTACATATTAGTGGAGAGATATTCAAAGATCTTTGCTAATTGCCCACCTGAAGATCTTGTAATACAACGAAACCTAGATCGTGGTAAAGAATTTAAATAAAGTAGACATAATACTACATCACGTAGTTTCATTCAATTGTGAATAATTAAATCTGTGATTATTTGACAGTGAAGTTATCTTTTTTACGAAGAATCTGTTTTTACGAAAGAGGGCACCCAATTTTAATGGGAGTGAGACGGAATTTTATAAATTCTACCTTTGCATTTTCTATTGTGTTTAGATTAATTAATAGTTTAAACCTACCGATCAATAATATAACTTTATTAATATTATAACCTATTGATATTGTAAAGTGGACGGATGGAATTGGGAAGGACTGACATCTTTAGGTGGGCTATTAGCAAAGATAATGTAATACAACGAAACCTAGGTCGTGGTAAAGAACTTAAAGAAAGTAGAAATAATACTACATCACGTAGTTTCATTTAATTGTGAATAATTAATTTATAAAAAATTAACGCCAAATATATTGAATACTTAACGGTGTTATTTAATGTTTGGTCGGAACATAACATAGAGCAACGAGGACCTTAATTTACCGTTCAACTCAAAGGTTGTTGTTAAATTTATAACGACAGATATACATAGTGTCGGACTCGCCATATAGTCGGGGTGGCGTTTGCCAGCTGGACCCTAGTCTGCGCGGGCCCCTAACCCCCCTAACCCTATTTTACCCCTAGCTGATGTAAAATGGTTCATACATACTTAGAGAGTCGGGGTAAAGGACTTAAAGAAAGTAGAAATAATACTACATCACGTAGTTTCATTTAATTGTGAATAATGAATTTCTACAAAATTAACACCAAATATAATACTTTTTAAGAACAATATTTATCTAATAATATATATCATTGAAAATTAATAATATCTATATTTCATTGTTCTCAGATAGTATCCCGTCTACCCTTATCCCAGGCTTGTGGAGAGCCACCCGGACCTTTCCGGTCCAGTCTGAGCCTGGATGTATAAAAGACTATGTGATTTCAAAGTTTTACATTATTTCTCATACTCTATGTATGAGAACCGAAATACCGAATACCAAACAGAAACATGTCGCTTTGAATACAATTGTTCAATGTCAAACGTCACATCAATTGTGTTTCAAGTGATTACGTTTGCAAATTAAGACACAAACGTTGCAGAGTACACGTGTTCAAACTAACAGAGCCCAAACGGTTTTGTCTTTCAAAAGCAAAGTCAACATTCGGAACATGATGGTATTTGCTTAGGTCATATGTGATATTCAGTCGAATGTTTGCGTAGGCATTGTCTCTGCGGGTAGATACACATCATTTTTGCGAGTATATTTGTGTAGTCCACGGACAATGGCGCGTGATTATCATAGAATATTATAGCGGACATCATCTTAAATCAGATGTTACAAATTAAGTGTGTCATATGTTAAAACTTTACGTCAATGAACATATAATAATATGTAACAATGTACAATCTCGCTTAGCAAATACTTGCACTGATACACTTTGTTATGTTATAATAAGTTTCTTGAAAACGATATCAGATTCTATGAAAATAAAAAAGTGCTGTTGTTTACGTAACATTGATTTAAAGAAAATTATATATTCAGTACAATGCGTAATGGAAAATGTTAATGTCTGAAACATAAATCTGTCTTATCACGTAAGGCCAGCTATATTTCTAAAGCTAGTATATTTTGACTGATTGTCCGATAAATAGATAAAAAAAGACAATGATTTTTCTTGAAGAAGTTATCGCAGTGTAATTGAATAGGTGGTTTGAAACTGAATTAAACTTCTTCAGACTAAATTTTTTAAATTCGAAGCCTACTTTGCTATATGTTGTGCTTAAAAGTGACGCCACTTATGATCGATGCAAAAGACATGAAATTAATCTTGGTAGTCGTGTTTAGGAAAGCACTTTGATTTGAAATTATTTTGAGTATCTTGTGTTAATAAGTTGCAAATAAGAAATGACAATGGAACTTATTTTATTGTTTTGACGTTGCCGTTGACACTAATTTTTCGATTGATTGGTCGGTAAATAGATAAAAAAGACAATGATATTTTTTGAAGAAGTTATCGTAGTGTAATAGAATAGGTGGTTTGAAACTGAATTCAACTTTTCAGACTATTTTTTTTTATTTCGAAGTCTACTTTGCCATAGGTTGTGCTTAAAAGTGACGTTCACTTATGGTCGATGCAAAGTATATGAAATTAATCTTGGTAGTCGTGTTTAGTAAAGCGGTTTGATTTGAAATTATTTTGAGTATCTTGCGTTAATAAGTTGCAAATATGTGCTTAAAAGTGACGTTTACTTATGGTTGATGCAAAAGATATGAAATTAATCTTGGTAGTCGTGTTTAGTAAAGCGCTTTGATTTGAAATTATTTTGAGTATCTTGCGTTAATAAGTTGCAAATAAGAAATGACAATGGGAATTGACTTTATTGCTTTGACGTTGCCGTTAACCGACTAATTTTTTTCAGAATACTTAGTAGTATTTTGATCAAAAATTTGTGTGAAATGCTACACGCTGATCACAAAACTGCATACTTTTATAAATCTATTCCATTTGATTTTGAGGAAACACTAAAGAAAATTTGTGAATCCATAGATCCCAATCTGTTATGTTTAAAATCACGGTATGGAAATATCTGAAAATATTCCTAAATATAGATGACACATAAAATAATTGTGAGTTACATTTACATGAACGGAACATTATAACACGGCACCGTATGTCTATAGAAATTTACACTTATTGGAATGGAATTTTATATTACGGAAAAATACGACTGCTAAGAAAATTTTATCTTACATTTGCTTGAATGAAACTTTATATTACGGCATTGTATGTATATTGAGCAAAAATTAATTTACACTTATTGGAATGAAACATTAGATTACAGAACAGTACGATTGCTGAGAAAATTTTAATTTACACTTATTGGAGTAGATTTTTATATTACGGAACAATACGACTGCTGAAAAAAAATTAACTTACATTTGCTTGAATGAAACTTCATATTACGACACCGTATGTCTGTTGAGCGAAAATTAATTTACACTATTGGAATGAAACATTACATTACAAAACAGTACGACTGCTGAGAAAATTTTAATTTACACTTATTGGAATGGAATTTTATATTACGGAACAATACGACTGCTGAAAAAAAATTAACTTACATTTGCTTGAATGAAACTTCATATTACGACACCGTATGTCTGTTGAGCGAAAATTAATTTACACTATTGGAATGAAACATTACATTACAAAACAGTACGACTGCTGAGAAAATTTTAATTTATTTTTGCTTGAACGAAACTTTATATCACGGCACCGCGTGTCTTTGAGAAAAAATTAATTTACACTTATTGGAATGAAACATTAGATTACAAAACAGTACGATTGTTGAGAAAATTTTTATTTATATTTGCTTGAATAAAACTTTATATTATGGCACCGCATGTCTGTAGAGGAGTTTTGATTTAAATTTACTTGAACCAAACTTTATATTACGACATTTTATGTTTGCTGAGAAAATTTTAATTTATATTTACTTGGACGAAACCTTATATTACTTGAACGAAACTTTATATTAGGAACCATATGTCTGCTGAGAAAATGTTGATTTACATTATCATGAAAGGCACTTTACATTACGATATTATGTATGTACTGAGAAAATATTCATTTACATTTAAACGAACTTAATTTATGTTATAATATCATATGTCTACTTAGAAAAGTTTGATTTACATTGATTTGAACGAAATTTTATATAACGGCATCGCAGATTTGCTACATTTTTAAAGAAAATAAAACCTGTTAAGTGTGAGTAGAACTCGCGTTTCCGGGATGCCGTGCACACTTAGGCACATTAAAGAATACGTAGCATTTCTATTAAATTGTTTGCAATATTAATATAATTTTTGATTCATGAACATATTGTCTAGTATAATGTATACTAGACAATATGTTAAAGACGTAATAATGTCATAAAAAAATATTAGAGATTTAGACTCATTGCTATAGTTTCTCGGTGAACTTTAAATAAACTTCTGGTAACGCTGTTTTTAGTATCGTAGCTAAATGGCGAAAAACGGAACCTTCATAATTTCGTAATGTCTGTCTCTGTCTGTCCATTCGTTCGTACATTATAATATTATAAATCTTTCAATTTAAGTCCGCTCGTAATTGCATTTTACATAACACGAAAATTAATTATCCCAATACATAAAAATAAATTATAATTCAAATTTTCTTTCCCTGCTCTAGATAAAAAATGTTTGTCTCCTTCGAGTTAGATGTCACCAAAAAGGTGTTTCAAAATGTAGTCGAAGATGTCGTATCCATTTTTTTGTTACGGTCTCTACTTCGCAAGATAAAAGACTCAAAGTGTTAGAAGAGTGTGTTCCATCTTCTCTAACTCTTCCCCTATGCGTCTGAAAATCACGATCACAGCATTTAAATATCACTATAAAGGAAAACGAAAAGTGTGTATCTCTAACATTTCCACTGAAATATTCCACGATAACGGCATTTTGAACTAACTATAAAGAAAACTGCTTTATTTAATTTCCATTAATAGATTAAAAGAATGTAAATAATCATGTTATCATTCTTACGGCTACGAAATAAATATTAGGCAATATATTTACATGGTGAGAAAAATATTAATATGTGTAATAGTTTAATGAAAATTCTACGCACCCTTTACTATTTATAATTTTCATATGTACTTTAATGGCTAAGGGGTATCATTACAGGTTAATTTCATAACTTTGACTTTAACAGGGTCGGAAAAGGAGTTGGAGCGTATTTTTTCTGGATATTTGAAAAATAGAGCGATTTTTAAGCAAAAATAAAGGTCATCTTAAACCCAATTCATTTCATAAAATTAATCTTTTATCTTATTATGGCTTGATTCTCTGATAAAGGAACAAAACTATATATATCGTAGCCTGATTTTGTCTAACAGAAATCGATGTTTAAAAAATGCGAAAAATTTAGCTAAACAAGCAAATTTAGCTAATCGTTTTACGTATTTTCTTATAGATTTATTCTTACATATTAAAAGACTTTCTCGGTGTATTTTAGTCAATTGTGTAAAAATCTGCACTATGATATATAATATACTTTGTCATTATGCAACTTTAAATGTCTCAAAATATTTTACTTTCTGTAGTTTTTGCTATGATATCCTTTTCATATATACAGTATTCAAAAGACGCCTCGAAAACTTATATAATTATATTTTTCTGAATGTTTTTCTGACTCGTATCGCTTTCTTCATTATTTTACATTATCTATATTTATACGTAAGCCTAGTATACTCAACTATGTCCTATATGAGAAAACTTCTATGTTTTGTTAATTTATTAGTTTTCATTTCGTTAATATCCACAATTTTAATAAACTGAATTGCTTTAATTCAACCAATTGGAAGACCTATTAACATCAAGTTCACAGCATATATTAATGTGATAAATAATGTGTACAGAGTGCATATTCTGGTATAGAGGTTTTATAAAATGGAAGTAAGTTCAATAATTTTCTGTAATAGCCAAAGGATGACAATAATATATTACTCTTTTATGTATCTATATCTCCAGAACCATCTTAAAATCGTAAAAAGGTTTGAATATTTTCGGAATATACATAATTGTAATTTAAATTTATCCTCATACAAATGAGAAAATTAAAAAAAAAATCGATTACTTCATTTGGTCGCTTTAAAGTTTCCATTTTAATTACAATTGTTAGACGAGTATCAAGTGTTTAGATATATGTGTAACAATATTGTGCCAAACCTGGCATATTAAATGGTTTAAAAAAATGGCATTTAAATTTTCAATAATATCTTCGTTGAATTCTGAAAAAATAGTTTTAGAATCTTAATATCTTGTCATTATTCCATATTTTTTTTTTTGTAATTAATTAATTTGATCTCCAAAATGTCTAGGTAAATATATTTGAGAGTTTTAGATACTGAAATATGAGCTGGTTAATTTGCTTTAATAGTACCACAAATTTTAAACTATTTTGTTAAACTTTCTAAGAAAGACAATTGTAAAAAACAGATAGACGGAGGACACATGAAATATCTCAAGAGATTGAGCTACGAAACCTTACAAGCCTCATTACATCTGCAAATAGTATTAAATGGTCTCTTCCGCATTATATATATCGTTTATGAAAAAGTAGAAATTCAAACAGTGACTTACCAAAGTTACAATTGTTCTGTACACGAAGTAACATAGAGTAAAAGAAGGAATTTTAAAAGTCAAAACGATCCAAAAAGACGTCGTTATCCAATGTTCAAAAGCCTTCGAATAACATAAAAATGTAAAATCAATCGGACATCTGAGATCTCGTAGCATAGTGATATAAAAGATTAAATATGACAAATTAGTCAACGTGAAATACCACACGCAGAACCACAAATCTAACCTGATAACTTTGAATAAATACTGAAAAGCACAGCAAAAATAAAAATAAAAACTCTATATAAAACATCACAATCAGCTAAAAACTAGTCACTGTTTTAATATAATCATAGAAGTAAAAGTTATTGCGAAATGTGTCTCAAATAGTAGTTAATAATAAACTTAAATAAGATGAAACGGAAACACGTACAATTTAACTTAATGTCGACAAAATTTAACAAAACACTAATTAATGAATGCAAATGAAAATCATATCAACCACAGCAGGATACAAGTAAAATATAAATTTAATTAAATTTAACTGCACTATTAACGCGATGATGTCATTTTTTGTGGTTCTGTGGTGTGCTGCTCCCGTGTTAATCAAAATATTCGCGACGTAAATTGGAAATATGTGGTATTGCATTTATTTATTATGACGCTGGTGCTACTTCTAGCTCATAAACCTCTCGTCCGGTAGTAATACTGTCGGTAGTATTATTTTAAAAGCTAATAAAATCGTAAAATTCGTTGGAAATTAGCAGATCGATTCAGAGTGCCGATAGGATCAAATAAATATATTTAATTTATGTATCGTAATTTCCATTAAATATGCTTATAATTAGTTCAACTCTCGGTAAGTTCTGCGGGTAAGAAAAACTTACAAAATATTACAAGTGGTGTATGTTGCTAAAGCGTATATTACTCCATGAAGAGACAAAAGACGAAAGTACAAGTGGTCTTCGTACTTATGGCATGTTAGGTTCCAGAAATATGCGACGTTAACTGAATCGACGTAAGTCGAAACACGTTTTTTCGTAATTTTCTATATAAGAAAAATGATACATTTCCTAAAGAAACTTCGCAAAATATATATTTATAAAAATAATTATTACATTTGGTACATAATGTTAGGTTAGAATTAAAAAAATATAAGAAGAAGAAGCATAATAAATTAGACCTTTGGCTTGAAGAACGCATCAATTCTAGTTTGTTTTACTTCTTGTTTCTTGTTATCGTAAAGGTCTCGATATCACTTAAAGACATCACTAATTTTCTTGTTAACATTAAGACACTTTGTTCCCAATATTTTCCATCTCAGAAATTAAAGCGTATCTTTTACCTATGATAGTGCTATTTGGAGAAATGGAATAAAAAGTTGTAAGAAGTTTATCTTACAGTATTGTATGTACAGTTGTACGCGATAAATTAAGTTTACGTTCAATTAACCAAGTGGATAAACCGTGATCTTTGAGTTTTAAAATCTTAGATTTAACCTCCATTGTTATTGTCTTTCTCATTTTTTTCTTCACCATTACTGTTTCATTTAGGTGGCATAGTAGCAATTCAATTTCAGTAATTTTAAACAAATTTTATACAAGTAACAAACACAAACTCTCAAAAAACTATAACAGGTTTGAGTGTCCGTCGCATACTACAGTGATAGCACGCGCTGTTTGACACAGGGCGTTTTCTGCACGTTGAGACTCGACACCCGAATACAAGGAAAAATTTTACCCGAATTTGATATGACTACAGCGTCATGTAAATCGAAACAATTGCCGCTATTTGGAGGAATGGTGTCAAAATTTTTGACGTAACTCGTTATTTGACGTAACTCGAAACGACTTAAGACGAAATGACTTAAATCGAGTACTGTCTGTACATAGAAACAATTGTGGATAACACACCACATCTTAGGTTTTTTTACGGAGAGTCCAAACGGATCCGGAACGAGATTATAGTGACGACGTTGTCTTTCCGTTCGTCCGTCTATCAGATACCTCTAGCTCCATAAACAAATAACTTACAGAACTAAATTTTACATACACCTACTTTGTAATCAAGTCTATTTTGATAATTTTTATATATATACACTAGGATTCATTTATCAATATTCTAAATACCCTTATTCAACTACGATAGTTTGTAATTTATGAGCAATACAAACGATATTTTTTGATTTTCGCTATCCGTTAATTCACACCCGTGGTCATGATCTTGTCTCTAGCATTTAAATAAAATAGCAGTGATAAAATAATTACAACTGCTATAATTTTAGAAATAATTTACTTTAAACATAGCTTTAAAAAATATCTCTCTGAAAATTGCACTTTGGGTCTAAATTTCCACTTTTGGGTTTTCCAAAGATGTTGGAACTTTACATTATATATAAATAATTTTTATAATTATAATGTAATAATTTTCTACATCATGTTCTTTAAATTAAAAAAAAAGAATTGTTTATTGTATTGGATTATTTTACCTATATGCGATTTTTGATGGTGCATGTGACTACAAACCCAAAGTATTGCGAATCCGACCCGCCATCGGTCTGTTATTTTTTAAATTTTTAGTTATGCTTATTATTTGTCCATGAGATATATTTTACGAAAATTACATAGTCTGTTATATAAAAACCCCTGACTAGGAATCAAGATTTATCATTGAAACAATTTGGGACTTCAAGACGGCACTACCAATAACTTCGAACGAAATTTCTATGTAAGTATACATAGAAATTTCGTTCGAAGTTATTATAAAAATAGTTCGGATGTATAATTAATTCTTTCTTGTTTTCGTTATATATATATATATATATATATATATATATATTTATATATATATATATATATATATATATATATATATATATATATATATATATATATATATATATATATATATATATAATGCAAACATGTATGCATGAACGAAGCAAGAAGATCTGTTGAAGAGCAGTCGATTATTACATCAATGCGTGGGGAGGGAGTAGAAAAAAATTCATGGGTTAACTACTTGGCATTTTAGTCCAGACTTGCGGGGCTTTTTTAGTTGACAAACTTGTGTGGTACGTCGCACTGTACCATGATAGAAGTTCCATTTGAAAAAAAGTTACTTAATAATGTACAAAAAAAAACATTTATTGGAAAAATTTCTTGTTATCTTTTTATTGCCATTATTACGTCACATTTTACAACAACAGTTTAAAAGTTAAATCTTTCAAAATGTGTTCAAAATAATACTTACCTATTACTTAACAGGTCTGATTAAAATTTTTTTCTATATCTTGTTAAAAGAAGTTTCACTTGAAAAAAATGGTTTAATAATGTTTATAAAAGAAATAATAATGTAGGTAAACCAAAGAAAATATTTATTCGAAAAATTTGTTGTCATTTTTTATTGTCATTATTCTGTATTTATATAAATTTTCATACTACGTAGTCGATTGGAATTTATAATCGCGTATAAGAGAATTCGGATATGAAAATGTTCGCCCACCTTGTACAGATGTCATACAGAAAATAAACAAAATTTGTTCATCTAACAAGGTAAGGACTCATACTGTCCTATCGATTTTAAGTTTAAACGTGGTGCTAACAAGTTTCCCAAGGAGGCTTTTGCATAATTTGCAACGATGCCCTTGAAAAATTTGAAACCGGTCAAGTGCGAATCGGACTCGCGCACGAAAGGTTCCGTAGAACCAAACGATATTAAACTTATAAGTTTGTATTTCTCAGACACAGCACACACTGTATTTCTCAAAGACAGTTTGCATTTCCCAAAGACAAAACATGGCTATTGTTGAGGTTACCAAAAATATGTCACACTCAACAAAGTTATTGTCGGTGCAGAAAATATACCATATCTTAAAAATTACACAACATATCTTATTCAAATAAATTTTCTTTGAAAATTTATTTTAATTTTTACTACCTTAATTATTGTTCACCCCTATATATTTTTTAAGACCTATCTAATGATACCCCACATGCCTATGTGCACCGGTTTTTTTTCATCCCTCAGTTACATGATGTAGTGTACACAGTGCTATGTCTCTAAGAGAATATAAAAGTTAGTTTATGAAAAATCTTAAAAATGAGCTTGGGCAAGTTTTTTAATATTGCTTTCCAAATTTTTTTGCACTAAAGGTACATTGTCACTTCTTACCAATGGCGGCAAGTCATGGATAAAGATGGTGCATGTATAGCTTTCGTTCGTTGTGACATTTACATATTAAAAGATTTTTTCGGGGGAGTTTTTCACACCAAGTTAGGCGTGAAAAACTTATTGGCCAACGCAGCGGATATACCACATAATTTATTTCTGTAAAATTGACTTAAATAGCTACAAGTTGAGGCTTCGATTCTTAAAACATAACTCCTCAATTTTCCAAGATTTCTTTTTTATTATTTGCTAAGTATCACAAATTTTATTAATTTGTATGATTTTATTGCTTAAAATATTTTTATTAACCAGTATTTACGGTTTGATATTGCACTTATTACCGTTTACTATTATTTACCGGTTTGATATTGCTCTTATTTCGAGCACACAAGAATACAAATCACTATTCACACTTGAAGTGATAACGTTGGCAAACTCGATATTATGAATGGTAAAAATTGGCTATAAGATATTAAGAAAATACCTGGGATATTGTGTGATAAATCTATCCAAAAAGAGGACTTTAACAAATAAAATTGGTAAATCTCGCATAATAGATGAAGAGACTAGCGTTAAAAGTGGTGTCGGCCTATAATTTCTATTTAGTGGTCACGTAATAATATACATATATCCTATACTATGAAACGAGCAATACTTGTATATACTAACCCCTATTTGCACTTGAAGTACTAGCGTTGACTAGCACGATATTATAAATGGTAAAAAAGACTATGTGATATTAAGAAAATACCTGGGATATTGTGTGATAAATCTATCCAAAAAGAGGACTTTTACAAATAAAATTGGCAAATCTCGCATAATAGATGACGAGACTTGTGTTGAAAGTGGTGTCAATCTGTATTTTCTATTTAGTGGTCATGTAATTATATTCGTATGTCCTATACTATGAAACGAGCAATCCTTTTATATACTAACCCCTATTTGCACATGAAGTGCTAGCGTTGGCTAACTCGATATTGTGAATGGTAAAAAAATACTATATGATATTAAGAAAATACCTGGGATATTGTGTCATAAATCTATCCAAAAACAGGACTTTTACAAAAAAATAAATAAAATCGGTAAGTTTAATCTTGCATAATAGATGAAGAGACTTGTGTTGAAAGTGGTGTTAGCCTGTATTTTCTGTTTAGTGGTCATGTCGTTATATACATATATCCTATACCACGAAACGAGCAATTCTCGTATATAAATATATATATATATATATATATATATATATATATATATATATATATATATATATATATATATATATAGAAAATAAGCAAACCAAACAAGTATCTACTTCTGTTAGGCAGAAAGACTAACAAACAAATTTCATCCGCCATATGTACTAAAAGAATAAAATACAGGAGAGAAAGAGAAAGAGAGAGGGGAAAAAACTAGGAGCTCTTCCAATTTGCAGAGAAAAAATCCCATTACACACTTCTAACGAGAAACATACTGACGTTGACTGCCTCCACCTTATTCCATATTCTCCATTTCGTTCACGTGTCTATTACGACCATACATAACACTTACAGCCCTCTTTCCTCCCCCTAAGCAGAGGAAACCGCCCTACTAAGACAGAACCGCGCCGTCGTTGAGGCCCGAGTAACCGCCCTCGTAACCACTCAAGTCGTACGACGGTCGTAATTCGACTCGTAGAAACATTTCGTGGGCTCGCGATAAGGTAAACGGAGCATCGATTTTCAATCTAAATATGATCATTCAATGCGAGTATGAAATAATTTATACACAGGTGTGTTACAGAGTATCAGAAGTACTACGGTGGGGTGTTCTGAGCTGGAGTGAACCACATCGTAATATAAACTCACTACATCTACGGTAAAAAGGCTCGAGAATATCTGAAAGACAGAACGAAAAAGAACAAGGTTCATTTGAAGAAGTGTCCAATCTCCCTAATCTTTTCTGCAGAGTGAAAACCTGGTAATATATTCAGCTAAAATATAAGATTCAGCTAGAAGATAGAATTACGTCACAAGATTTGTCTTTAAAAATCTAGTGAGCCTGTATTTTGTTTTTGTTCAAAAAACAGCTGTCTTGCAATGGATGTAGTGATATTTTTCAAAGAATCATTTATTGTGGATCCAGAAATCTAGGTCAAACGTAGAACTCGTTAAATAACACCTTCTCTTCAAGAAATTATAATTTTGGAATTTGGCATCCGCTTATCGTTTCAGGGCTTCATATAGCACATAGATTTAATTACATAGGAATAAAGAAAAAAATCGTTTTTACCTTTTTAAAGTATTTCTCCATATACCACTCTGTTGAGTGGGGTATAATTTAAGAGTTATTTTAAAACGCATTTGATAATGTCCAGTAATAATTTCGTGAAGGTTTTTTCCAAAACGTATCCTCCCTTCCCTGACTTTACAACCAAATATGTGAAAAATCTGGTGTCTAGCAAGTTTTTCAAAGCAAAATTATTTCAGTTAGATAGCGTTAATAGATTGAGAAAATACAGGCAACTGTATTTATATTACTTATATATATATATATATATATATATATATATATATATATATATATATATATATACGTATATATATACACACACACACACATATATATATATATATATATATATATATATATATATATATATATATATATATATATATATATGAAGCTTTCTGAATGTTATATGTCACGATATTTTTTGCGCACCTCCTGTATTACATAACACGGGTTTCTTTTATACCCGAGGTTATGGGGGGAAATGGAAAACAATATACCCACCGAACGAGGGCGCAACGTGATTGGAGCTCGGGAAACTTTTCCTTATGTAAACGATGTGTTTTGATTGTTTTCATCCACGAAACATAATACTGGCCGAGTAACCTTCATTTCGCTATAGGAAAAAGTAAGTCTGCCCAACTTTGAAATGTGTTTTATTACGATGGATGGTAATAAATAAACACAATTTTCTTTCTTGGAACTGATGTTTTCCTCGATGTATTTGTTTTTGATATATTATTTTATTTGATTATTAAAACAATTTTATGTGGATAAAATAATAAAGATAATATGCTGAAAATTGTAGATGTAACTACGGTTGTAGTTGGAGGTTAGCTGGTAACAAGTTATTTTCTAACTGTGGATCTATTTGGATGTTGTGTAGTTGGATAACTAGCCGTGTTGGCGATGCCCTCAGAAAAGTTGCACAACCCGATCTAAGTACCCTTCTGTGGATGTTCTTTTCCGTTTTTAATTTATTTCTGTCTTTTATCTATAATTACGTTGCAATCCTTTTTGTTTTTTTTTGTGATCAAATGTCAATACTGTATTGAGAAAGATCGTGGATTTTGTCTTGTACGAGGAACAAATAATTTTTCATCGTTAAACTGTTACAGTTTAATTTTTATATCAATTTTGGCTATTCTGGTCGAATTATTTCTGCTTAGTTTTCCGGTATTGCAGTGTAATGTTTTATAGTACATTTCCGTTTAAATTGACCAGTAATGAAAATTACATCAACTAACAGCGTGGCATTATGATATTATGTATTTAATTTTTTTGCAGGATGATAAATAATCTGGTAGCATAAATTATTTTAAAATGTGTTCACCGTTTTGTGTTATGTAGTTCCTTGATGCTACGCAGTTGCCATTAAATAGTAAACAAAACTAAAGTATCCAGAATAATAAATAATCTGATAGAGTAAATTCTTTTAAAATGTGTTTACTATTTTGTGTTATATGGTTTACTGATGCTGCGCGGTTGCCATTAAATAGTAAACAAAACTAAAGTATCCAGAATAATAAATAATCTGATAGAGTAAATTAATTCAAAATGTGTTTACTATTTTGTGTTATATGGTTCACTGATGCTGCGCGGTTGCCATTAAATAGTAAACAAAACTAAAGTATCCAGAATAATAAATAATCTGATAGAGTTAATTCTTTTAAAATGTGTACTATTTTGTGTTATATGGTTCACTGATGCTGCGCGGTTGCCATTAAATAGTAAACAAAACTAAAGTATCCAGAATAATAAATAGTCTGATAGAGTAAATTCTTTTAAAATGTGTTTACTATTTTGTGTAATAGTAAACAAAATTAAAGTATCCAGAATGATAAATCATTTGATAGTATAAATTCTTTTAAAATGAGTTCAGAATTTTGTGTAACTTAGTTCCCTGATTCTGCGTAGATGCCACTAAATAGTAAACAAAATTAAAGTATCTTCCAAATAGTTAAGTTTCGATATTTCATCCATTTTTGCGCGATGCTGTACTGAACGCACATAAATTTTTAAAACTTCCAAATTTCTTATAAGCTTTCAAATTCCTTTAACAGCCTAGTAGCATCGCTTTAAAAAAACGGCCTAGAGCGAATAGAACTTGCTCATTAATGTAGCCGTATTGCTATATCATATTACTTAGTTATCTCAGTAAGTAGATATAAAGGAAAAGTCCGAAAACAAAAAAAACAACTTTTTCAGGTAACAATTCCACATAAAATTAGAAATAAATTTTTTTCCTTTAGTCATGCTATAGCTTCCTAGCTTTTAACATACTAGGTTAGCAAGAAGTACCTTGTGGGTTTTAATGAGTGGCTTAATTAGTCAGTGTCAAAATACATGATATTTGAAATACTGTACCTTTTTATTGCCTTGAGATTGAATTTATTATAAAACTATGGTTATTATGTTTTATGTTTTTTTATAAAACTATGGTTATTATATTTAATTTATTATAAACTTATTGTTACTAGACCTTAATAAATCATATTCATACTTCAACTTGATACCTCTGGCTGTTTCTGAAAAAAAACAGTCTTGACGGATACAGTTAGACTGAAAATACAGTGATAATATTTCTAATACGTTTTTGTTTATTTTACTTGTATATAACTATGTATGTATAAAATCTACAAGTCAATTTTCACACTTCTAATTCTATCGAATATCAACTTTACAGATTTATACAATTCTGACAACAATATAATAATGTGGTATCATCGAGGTTAAATGATTATATAAATATTTTAATGGCTAACAAGAAACCCATTGCCTTTGGGTTCATTGGGTTTATTTCAACAAGTCCTTTGGTTATATACTGTTACCAAGCGAGTCTAAAGTTGTCATAGCTGGAACTTTTCAATGGCTAACAGTAAACCTATCGAGTTTTAGCTCGTTGGATTTGCTTCAATAATACATTTTTGTTACATGCTGTAACCAGGATAGATTGATGCTGGAAGTAAGAGGTTGTTATGGAAATTTTTTCAACGGTTAACGTTGAACCTATTGAGTTTGGGTTCATTAGGTTTGCTTTAATAAGTTCTTTGGTTAAATACTGTAACTTGAAGGGTCTAATGATGGAGGTGGGAGGTGCTCATGGGACCTTTTCAATGGCTAACATTAAACTAATCGAGTTCGGGTTCATTGGATTTGCTTCAATAAGTTCTTTGGTTAAATACTGTAAATTTGAGGGTTTAATGATGAAGGTCGTGGGACCTTTTCAATGGCTAACATTTCATCTATCGAGGTCGAATTTGTTGGAATTACTTCAATAAGTTCTTTAGTTACATACTCTAATTAGGTCGGTCTAATTATGGAGATGGGCGATAGCCATGAGACATTTTCAGTGGCTAACAGTAAACCTATCAAGTTTGGGCTAATTTCACGTATTCCAATAAGTCTCATGGTTACATATTGTAACCAGGATTATCTGATAATACAAGGATGAGGTGATCATGGGATTTTTTTTATCGGATAACAGTAAACCAATCGAAGCATGTCTTTTAGTTTTTTAAACTAAAAATTTCACATTATGGTTTTCAAACGATTTTATACTGGTATAAGTATATTAATGACTATTAATGTACGCATTTATAGAAAAAAATTAAGTATTCGGTGTTAGTAGCTAACAACGTACTAGATATACGCTTATTTATATATAATACCCATCGTCATATTCATTTTTCTCAATTTCGATAGTGTGTTTAACGCCAATGACTTTTATATATCTTCTTAGTTAAAAATTTTTGTAAGGCGGTTTAAAGTTTTGGGTTTTGTAGCGAAATTTTGTCAAGTCCATCCGACTTCACGGGCTCGTAGTCTCTATAGTTTCATATCTATATGTATGAAGTTTTTTAAGTCAATGCTTCGAAAAGAGATTTCAATTAATATATAATGAGAATGGAAAATGCTTTTCATGTACCACTTCGACGGGATATAATCAGACAGAACTTTTAACATGAAACTGAATTTATTGTTTTTTTTAAGTATCATTTTTAAAATATTATTTTCGAAAATGATGAATAATTTTGCTCCTTCTTTAATTGTGTAAGTAATTTTTAGGGTTCTGCGCCTTAAAAATAAAAATGGAACCCTTAAAAGATCACTTACGTGTCTGTCTGTCACTTTCGTTTTTACACAAACCGCTTAATGTAGAAGTTTGAAATGTAAGAACAATAAAACATATTAACATATATATATTTTAAAAGATGACACTCAAAAATATTAAATAAACAAATTTTGAGGGGAAAAATTAAGAACTCCAAAAAAATCAATATAATTCCCTATATAGTTAGGGGTAGCGTTTGGAAGGGATTATTGAAAAGGATAAAATATTAAAATAGACTGCATATTGAAAGGAAATATAAATATAAGGACTAGTTATATTTTTGAAAAACACTCTTATCATTATTTTAGGTATCATATCTTTAGAGATATACTAAATATATGCTAAAAGTTGGCCCACTACTTATTTTTATTATTTAGGTATCATATCTTCAGAGATATACGGAATATATACTAAAAGTTGGCCCACTCTTTATTTTTATTATTTAGGTATCATATCTATAGAGATATACGGAATATATGCTGAAAGTTGGCCCACTCTTTATTTTTATTATTTAAGTATCATATCTACAGAGATATACGGAATATATGCTAAAAGTTGGCCCATTCTTTATTTTTATTATTTAGGTATCATATCTACAGAGATATACGGAATATGTGCTAAAAGTTGACCCACTTTTTATTTTTATTATTTAGGTAACATATCGACAGAGATTTACGGAATATATGCTAGAAGTTGGCCCCCTCTTTATTTTTATTATTTAGGTATCATATCTACGGAGATATAAGGAATATGTGCTAAAAGTTGGCCCACACTTTATTTTCGAGGCTACTGAACCTAAAATTATGAACAAAAAGGGAGTTCATAAAAGCCTACACCAAGTTTGTGGTAAAACTTCTGATTCTGTTTGTCATTATTTTTTAAATACATTTTTACGCCTGTGTTAAATATAATAGGAAGTATATTTACATTGTGAAAAATTAAATTTTCAAATGGTTTAATGGAAATATTAATTATTATTAAATGTTTATATGAAGCTAAATGCACTCGACTAATTTTAGTTAACTTATATTCGAGTGAGGTGCACTTGCGCTGATCAGATTAGTTTTAACTTGATAGTTCGTGTTCTACTCAATTTTTTATAATTTATTATTTTTAAATGTCAATAAATAATTTGAGAAATCTGAATAATTCCTAAGTACATTTGAATAGAACTTTTCATTATAATCGTAACGGCCGATAATATAACTGGTATTGAAAAGGTGGAATTACAAAACAGTGGAAATATCTCGAAATACCAGTTACGGGATATAAGGAGACATTTCTTCAGAAAACTGAAGACTAGGCTAATAATAAAAAAACAGCTGAATCTTCAATTGTTAACACCTTCATTATTCTCTCCAACAATTAAAACTTATTTAACTTATACAAAAATATCAACAAACCAGTAGTTTTATATGGTACGGAAATTTGAACGCTTACCAAAAAGAAAGAAAATGTATTAAGCGCCTGCGGGTGGAAAATTTATATATAATTCTAAGAAAAACCTATAGCGCAACTTGAGGAAAAGGTTATAGAGGATAAGAAGTAGAGGGAGGTAATAGAAGGAGCTCAACTCGGTACTCGTTGGTAAGACGGTGTTTAACTATAAATAGGGAGGCAACCTCCCAGGACGACGATTAAGAATGCATTGGCTCGATACCGTAGAGACTAAATTACGATAGGTGGGTATACATAATAGGAGACGAATGGCAGCACCGAGAAATAACTGGAAACAAAATGTCGTAAACAAGGCTTAAATCCTTTTTGGATTTTAGCTCTAGATAAGTAAGTTTGAATTAAAATGAAAAATTCTGCTTAATTTGCATTAAAAAATCAACAACCAAATATTATATTATTAATATTAAATACTATTTTGTGCGTATTCAAAAATTCACTCGACTAGTTTTATTTGAAAAAACTTACTTACTTCTTTTTAGGTGAAAAAAAGAAGTAAGTTAACGTGCAGCATTGTAAACAAATAATTAAAACTCTTGAGTGACATATAGAAGTATTATGATAACTTAAATTCGAGTGAGGTGCACTTGGGCATCTGCCCAACTAATCTTAGTTTAGTTTTAACTAGCATAACGGATAGATATTACCATATGAAAATTTATGTAAATTACTTGTTAAAAAAAAACGGTAAAAGAGTATTCGATGAATATTTAGAAAATCTTTAGTAGATACCTTCAACTAGTAACAAGAACTCTTCAGGGACTTCAGGAAAAATTAGTTTATTTAAGTTAGAGTACGGTGCTCTTGCGTTGATTAATTTAGGTTTAGATACATACATACATACATAGTTTCATTTAATTGTGAATAATGAATTTCTACAAAATTAACGCCAAATATATTCAATATTTAGATACATAGTTATGATATCGGTTACGATACGTATTTACGTTTATAAAAATTTATGAGACTAATTAATGAAAAAAAGGGTAAAAGAGTATTCGACGAATATTTAGAAAATCTTCAGTAGATACCTTCAACAAATAGCAAGAACTCTTCAGGGACTTCAGGAAAAATTTAGTTTATTAAGTTGGAGTACGGTGCTCTTGCGTTGATTAGTTTAGGTTTAGATACATAGTTACGGTATCGGTTACGATACGTATTTACGTTTATCAAAATTTATGAGACTAATTAATGAAAAAAAGGGTAAAAGAGTATTCGACGAATATTTAGAAAATCTTCAGTAGATACCTTCAACAAATAGCAAGAACTCTTCAGGGACTTAGGAAAAATTTAGTTTATTAAGTTGGAGTACGGTGCTCTTGCGTTGATTAGTTTAGGTTTAGATACATAGTTACGGTATCGGTTACGATACGTATTTACGTTTATAAAAATTTATGAGACTAATTAATGAAAAAAAGGGTAAAAGAGTATTCGACGAATATTTAGAAAATCTTCAGTAGATACCTTCAACAAATAGCAAGAACTCTTCAGGGACTTCAGGAAAAATTTAGTTTATTAAGTTGGAGTACGGTGCTCTTGCGTTGATTAGTTTAGGTTTAGATACATAGTTACGGTATCGGTTGCGATACGTATTTACGTTTATCAAAATTTATGAGACTAATTAATGAAAAAAAGGGTAAAAGAGTATTCGACGAATATTTAGAAAATCTTCAGTAGATACCTTCAACAAATAGCAAGAACTCTTCAGAGACTTAGGAAAAATTTAGTTTATTAAGTTGGAGTACGGTGCTCTTGCGTTGATTAGTTTAGGTTTAGATACATAGTTACGGTATCGGTTACGATACGTATTTACGTTTATCAATATTTATGAGACAAATTAATGAAAAAAAGGGTAACAGAGTATTCGACGAATATTTAGAAAATCTTCAGTTGATACCTTCAACAAATAGCAAGAACTCTTCAGGGACTTCAGGAAAAATTTAGTTTATTAAGTTGGAGTACGGTGCTCTTGCGTTGATTAGTTTAGGTTTAGATACATAGTTACGGTATCGGTTACGATACGTATTTACGTTTATCAATATTTATGAGACAAATTAATGAAAAAAAGGGTAACAGAGTATTCGACGAATATTTAGAAAATCTTCAGTAGATACCTTCAACAAATAACAAGAACTCTTCAGGGACTTCAGGAAAAATTTAGTTTATTTAAATTGGAGTACGGTGCTCTTGCGTTGATTAGTTTAGGTTTAGATACATAGTTACGGTATCGGTTACGATACGTATTTACGTTTATCAAAATTTATGAGACTAATTAATGAAAAAAAAACCATAAAAGAGCGTACGGAGAATTTTTTAGAATATAATTAGAATTCTTAAGAGATTTCGAGAAATTTTCTTTAATTTCAATTCGAGTACGGTGCTCTTGCACTGATGAGTTTTGCTTTGTCTAGTTTAGTGAATGCATATTTGTACGTATTAAAGTTAATTACACTAATTTACTAAAAACAGAAAAAGAGCACTTGACAAATTTTTATAAACCTTCAGGAAATAGTTACAACTTTTTAGAGAAATCTTCTAATATACTGTTAATTTAAAATCAAGGGATGTGTTTTTGTACCGAATTGTTTTGTTTTAGCTAACTCAATGGATGCACATTCCTGTATACAAAAGGGTATGCGACTAATTTATTAAAAGAACGATAAATGTGTTTTAGAAAAGTCAGAAGATACGTTCAGAAAATAATCACATTTCCTGAGAGACTTAAATTTTAATTGACAGAAATATTCAGTTAACTGAATTCGAGTACGGAGTTCTTGCGTTGATCAGCTTAGCTTTAATTCAAACTTTGATGGGTGTGTATTTACATATGTAAAATATATGAAATAAATTAATAAAAAAACGATAAAAGCATGCTCGACAAATATATAGGAATCTTCAAGAAATAATTAGAAAGTTCAAGAGACATAAAGAGATATTCTGTTTATTCAAATTCGAGAGTAGTGCTGTCGCTCTGATCAGCTGGCTTTAGTTTAGCTGGCTTAACGGAAACTTATTTGTATTTACAAAAGTTAATGCGACTACTTTATACAAAAAGACGGTAAAAAAGTATTCGATGAATATTTAGAAAATATTTAGGAGATGTCTTCAGAAAAAAATTAGAACTTTTGAGAGATTTGCAGAAATATTCTGTTAATTTAAATTTGAGTCCTGTGGTCTCTTGCTGATGAGTTTAGTTCCAGCTAGTTTAACGAATTCTTATTTACATATATGAACGTTAAGAAAACTATTTTTTTAAAAGAAATAAAACGGTAGAAGGCTATTCGACGAATATTTAGGAAATCTTTAGGAAATTATTAGAACTCTTGAGAGACTTCTAGAAACGTTTTGGTAATTTTAAATTCGAGTGCTGTGCTCTTGTACCGATCAATTTAGTTTTAACTAGCTTAATGTAAACATATTTACATATAGGTGTAAAAATTAATGCGACTAATATTATCCAAAGGCGGCTACTATATTGGTATGAACCCATTTGAAGAATGGGACCAAATCAATTACCACTCAAGCTTCTTTGGTGGGAAAGACTGGAAAGTACAACACAAAGCAGCAAAAAAGATATGGAATAGTCATATTAGTGAAGATCTCCAGAACCAACGTTTAAGTTAAAACCGTCGCCAAAGATTGACAATTAGGGAAAAACGTCATCAGTGAGGTTCTGATTTGCGCTGCATCGACAACGGCTTAGGAACTTACTTCTTCTGCTGGTCGTCACCTGGAAATTGAAGAAAACGCGAATAATTTATTAAAAAATTAAGGCAAAAAAGTAGCCGACGCACATTTAGAAAATAATCTTTGTTTTTTAGTAATTTTTAAATGTTTCCAAAGAAAGGAAAATTTAATAAGTTTCAGAATAGATAAGGATATCGTTTTTGTATTGTACTTTGATTTGCTTTGAGTTTACATGAATGAAAAGAGCATTATTTTTCAGAAAGAAAAACTAGTGTATAATAATAACTATTTTCCATACTTTAGAAATGAATTACCAAGTAGCTTAAAAAGAAAATTTGTCTTTATATTATATAATTTTTTTTAAACTTTATTTTGATTTTTTTCTTTTATTAACACGAAAATAACTGGAAGTTAACACGAAAATAACTGTATATATAATTAAACATAATCAGAAACTGAAAACAATTTTTGTTCTAACAATGTTTTAGATACAATTTTTGCGCGTTTGGTATATTTTGAATAAGAATGGATCGTAAGTTTGTAGTCTGAATATTTTGAAAATTTGTTAAAACCCATCGTTGAAATAAGATGGAATAAATTTAGCAATAATTATATTACGAAATTAAAACATAGGTAGGAATACCCAGCGATATGACAGAAAAAAATTATTTTATTTCATAAATATACATTTTTTATTATTAATTTAGGTTCAGTTTTGGCAATTGTTTTATCATTACGCATTCCGTAAAAAAGACTCAGGAAGGCAATCTAAGTTCTTAGATTTATAATAATACTCTCCATTTATGAAACAATAATATTAAATATATTTCCGGAAAATTCATTATTTCAAAAAATCTGTTAAGCACGAGTAGAACTTGCACTCTCATAGTGCACATTTATACAATTAATTTAAGGGTATATAGTGTTTCTATTAAACTGTTTACATATGTTCATTTTTCGCAATATAGAAATTATAAAATCTACAATAATTACTATGGTTTTTCTACAATTTTGCATAGGCTTCTAGGAACCCTATTTTTTGACAGTTTTATGTTTAGTAATTTTGGAAATAAGATAAGATTGAATATATTTTTATGTTAGATAAGATATACTACTTAAGCTTATGAACAAAAAAAAATGTTTTTGTATCCCTTATTATTAATTTTTTCAAACGATATTCAACACTATAATGGAATTACAAAAAAAGGAGAACTTAATTTGTTATTTTTAAGTATTGAGATATATGCTGTAAACATATAAAATGTTTTCCCTTTAAACAATTTGTGAGAAAAACGGCTGTGACGAACAAACAGACACATGAGAGATACTATAAGAGTTCTATTTTTCCTTTTGAGTTACGAAAACCAAAAGTACGAAAGCGAAAGTAGGAAAGCGCACTTATTAAATATATTTATAATTTACAGAAAGCCAATCCAGTTTCTTTTTTGCCCCTTTTTATTTAAATCTTAGAAAAAAAATTTTCCAAACGTTTCCTGTAAGGTACAGTTTGTTAGACAATAGGGTATTTGATTGATGTCGATGTTTTTTGTAAAAATGTTTTAAAACTCTAGAGAAGGGTTAAAAAATCTTGTGATGAAAAAAATAATGCATATAATAAACAATTAATCGAAACCTCTAAATAAGAAACATCAATTGTTCTGTTCATTAAATTGAAAAGGTTATTATAAATTTAATTTCCATACAAAAAATGAGAAAATTATAATATACGATATATAACTTAAACGCGATATTTAACGAGATACTAAAAATATTTAATAAACTCCCTTATAATGAATGCTAAATAACTGGCCAGTGACGTCATAAGCCAGTTGTGTTTTGTACGGGGCGTTTTCGCGCGAATCGCAGTTCGTCAGTTTTTAAGGCGTTATAATTTTCTAATGAAAAGTCCTAGGTACGATATATTTATTTTGACCGTTTTTAATGTTATTACTTATTCTATTCTAGTAATAAAAAAAAATAGTCAAATACCCTATTGTGATACCTCTAAATCATTATAACGTTTAGAATTTTACGTGTCGACAAATATTTCCGTTTTAACATTAAATTCTAAACTTGAAATATAGCGTTGCTTACACCCTAAACACGCCGCCGAGCCCTGCGTTTATCCTAATGAAAATGCAGACGCGGTTAGTTATCAAAATAATTGTACTGAACCGCAGAGAAATTTAATTAAACGCTAGTGTTCGAATTGAAACCAAAGTCATAACTTTAGCCAGTCGCCGCCATCGAACCGAACAATGGCGCTTAATTTTCAACTACGCCATATCGACAATAACACCGCACGAAAGAATAGCCTCATCTGTCACTATTGAAACAATTTAATTAATTTCTTTTTAATCAAAATAATTTGCGCTCCAAAAACAATTATTAATAGATTGTAACAAAAGGCCCACTAATTTGGTTTACGCGCGTTCTTATTAATTGTTTTTGTCCTTTGGTTTATGTTTTTGGCGTAATTATTGTTTTGACAAGTGGTCGCGCTGGTGTTTGCTTAGGTGCGCTTCGTACTTTATATAAGTGGCGGATTCAGGCCCGGACACCTATTGGTCATATCGTTTTGTCCTTCGGCGTAATGATACCGATATTAGTGCTTTCCGTGCTCCTTGCTGCGCAGGTATGTAAATGGGATGGTTTATTATGTTTCTCTGTCTATTTATATGTTTCCGGAAAATGTGTGCGCCAGTTTTATACTCGCCGCGCATGCGCATTTATTTTCGTGATTTTATTTTTAAAATATTTTTTAGATATTAAAGTTCCAATTAATGTTGATGTTAAAATTGGAATTGGACCTGAAATTCATAATGAAAAAAAGATTTAAATGATTTTTGTTCTTCAAGGCCTTGTAGAAGTAAAGTTAGTTTAATGATATATTACTTTCAAAGGTGGAAATCGATTACGTTTTATTTAAAATTTTGTTTCTTGTTAATAGTGATAGGAAATACTCTTTGGAATATTGTTTGTCGTACAGTTGACTCATGGTTATATTAATTTTTGTATACTCTTAGTTATATGTAAATGTTTCGATGACACGTTTTCTATAAACGTCTAGCAATGGGATTTTCATAAAAAATTGTCTAGAATTAGTCGAAATTTGAAAATTAAATTGAGTATGTCGCAATAAATTGATAATATACCCATCGAGAGATTTTCTTAGAAATTTTTAAATATAACTCATAAATTTTTGTACGTACATATGTTTATATACATACATAAATATATAAGGGACGAAGAGAGAACTCGTTTTTGTTAAAATGTTTCTTGTGTTTATTTCTTTTGTTAATTGTTAATTGTGCAAAGATTTAAAAAAATTATTTCAATGTACTTATTTTATTTTGACAAAGATATTTTTCAACATCATATTTTTGTAAAAAAATCTCATGTTTTTATTGCAAATTAACAATTGAAATTGAACAATTCAATGAACGATTGGAATTGTCAAAATTTTTCTGAATTCAGTATACTTTCCCTTATTTCACTACAAAATTCACTACTATATTTCCCTCATCTCTACTATATAAGCTTTATTTCACTACAAAATCATTAATAAATATTTAACTAATAAAAACGTAGCTGTACTACGAAATTCTATTCATCGTCGTACTGCATATGAACAATTGAAATTGAACAATTCAATGAACGATTGGAATTGTCAAAAAATTTCTGAATTCAGTATCGAAAACGTAATTTTGATGTGCTTTTATATACATTTGTAGATATATTTCTCATCAATAAGAAAAAATGCACAAAATTCTAATCACTTAAAAAATCTACATACATGTTATATGTAGTTGTATGTAGATGTATGTAGATACATGTTGTATGTAGATTTTTCAAGTGATTAGAATTTTGTGCATTTTTTCTTATTGATGAGGAATTTATCTACAAATGTATATAAAAGCACACCTAAATTAGGTTTTCGATACTGAATTCAGAAAATTTTTGACAATTCCAATTGTTCATTGAATTGTTCAATTTCAATTGTTCATATGCAGTACGACGATGAATAGAATTTCGTAGTACAGCTGCGTTTTTATTAGTTAAATATTTATTAATGATTTTGTAGTGAAATAAAGCTTATATAGTAGTAATGAGGGAAATATAGTAGTGAATTTTGTAGTGAAATAAGGGAAAGTATACTTAACAACTTCTTTTTTTGTTCATCCTTTAGAACTTCGTAGTTTGTACTGTTTTTGACCCGCGTGAATGAAATTTTGTAGTTTCTTTCGGATATGAATTAATATGTAGCAAATTATATTTTTTTTAAATGTACCCCCATACATGTAAAATGAGGGGTGGTGGGACATTTTTTTATTCAGGCACTACATCGAGTGAGATATAGAATTTTGTTTAAGGTGAAACTGAGGTCAAATTTACTATTTTTCAATTCTAAGTCTAGAATGTTTGCTTCCTCATTAAAATTTTCCAGTCATGGTCCTGAAAATTTTGAGTAAATTCTAGTCAGAATTTGATTAGAGTTTTCAATTTAAATTATATCAGTTACTCAGGTTTTATTAGATTACTTACACCACATGAGGTTTTTTTTCATGTTATCGTTACTTTTGCAAGGCGATATTTTCAGTCTCATTAAAAATTTTCGTTTTGTTCTATTGTATGTTTTTTTGAGTGATTTATGTGATTGCAATGTTGTAATTTTTTTCATGGTGATATAAAATATACATACGTACATGTAAAAATTGAGTTTTTGAAATTGAATTCAGAAATTTTATCGAAGTTCTTATTCAGTTGTGAAAATTTGATACGAAAGTGACAAGATTCCACATCGCAATTTCATCTTTATAAGTTTTGAAGTTGCTAAAATGTTGTTTTTTTTTAATTATGTGTTTGAATTATATAAAAAATTACCATATGTTCATTAAATTAATATTTACTGTATTTTACTTACATGCATTTGTCTTATTTTTTATTTATTTTAAAAAAAAATTTTGGAAATTGAATGTTTTATTATATTTCTACTAAACCTTATTTTACTAATGTGAGTAGTAGTAGTAGCGTGATTTGGATTTTTTTCACATTCGTTTTTTAAATAACCTTTATTTTTTTTTAGAAATCCTGTCCTTCCATATTTAAATTATAATTTAAATATTCTTGATAATATTGATAATATTTTTTCGTACAGCTATCGAGGACACGTTGGTTTTTTTATAGTAGTGATATATGTAACCGCTATCGATCGGTACTGAAGAAACCAATTTTCTTTTTTTTCACAGGTTTCATTAGTAATGTTTTATATACTTAGTAACGTTTCATAGTGATGTTTTATATACTTAGTAACGTGTCTTTGACATTTTATTATTTACTTCAATGAGAGTCAACTCTCTATAGTTTGATTTTGATTCCGTCTCTTTATACAACAATATGCCGAACTTTATAAGACACGATTATTTATGTATATAGAATTCATACGAGGACATATACATTTCCTGGACATATACATGGAAATTATGTACCATTACACAAATCCCAGAAGACAATTTTAATCTATGCAAAAATAATTGCATTTTCTTCGCTTATACGCTCTCATCGTTATGACAATGTTGTCTGTCCGTCTGTGTGCCAGAGTTTTTATAGATACTAAATAGAATAATTTAAGGCCTTAAATGTTACACATGTTTTATAATTCTTTCACTGAAAATCGAAAATCAATTTTAGAATTATATACACTTTTAAAAAGTCGAAAGAGCTTTTTTAGTAAAGTACAAATGTTTCTTTAAGAATTTTTTTTAAAGAATTTGCTGAAATTATACTGATTGCGTTACCAAGTTTATCTCAAGAATTCTCAAAAGGAGATGGCTAGAATATATTGCTAAATTTTCTGCATATAATAAACAATAAACATAGAGACTACCCTCATCTATATTTGTTTCGAAGTTATAATTAATATAATCATAACTTTTGTAACTTTTCGCGATACCATAGAGTATATGGTATCGCTTTGAAATATTATAATATCGTATGAATGAGTAAACTTTGTATCCACATGACGATTTTAGGGTTAAAAGAAATATTTCTAACGCCACAAAGTATTGAAATAAAGCAAGCTTAAAAATCGTATAAATAAATTTTTCCTTCCAATAGATTTTCATAAGCTCTCATTTTTCCGAACTTAAAATGTTTGGTTATCGTGAAAAACTTGTCAAGGGCGGGAGTGGAACTCGAGCTACGAGGGTTTCGTATACATTTAGGCATCTATACATGTTTCTATTAAACTATTTACAAAACGTTTAGAACGAAGATATATTGCCTAATGTATATTTTACAGGCTCATATAATTATTTTTCATTTGATATAACTACAAATTAAAGATTTCCGGATTTTTTTATATACTTATGCTGTAAGACTTTGCTTCTTGCCAAATTTCGTGATTCCAGATCAACTGGAAGTACCCTATAGGTTCTGATTCATTTGAGAGTGCCAAAATATGCGGCATAAATGGCCATATTTTAGCGTTCTTTTTGATCGCGTTGAGTTAGAAGCTTGTTTTTTCGGTGGACCGTAGACCTAAATAGTTGATATTAATTTCGACTTGATACCTCTACGCGTTCCTGAGAAAAACAATCTCGTAAGACTCACAGACAGACAACGAAGTGATCCTACGAGGTTTTTTTCTTCCTTTTGAGGTACCGAACCTTATAAAACCCAACCGTTTTGAAAATTATCGCGCTTAACTTTCGAACTTAAAAAAGTTACAATATTAAAAAAAAAGACTTTGGAAACCATCAGAAAATCCTTTTTCAAAATTGAATATAAATAATTAGATCAGCCAACGACCTCAAGTGTTGGGATTCACCATAATTTTTGTAATAGGTGTCATTGATTATACTATTTTCGTAAAAGAAAAACTAGTTTATTAAGTTTTTTTTTAAATAATAAAATGGATTAATTTTTCCCATTATCCTGAATGAAAAAAGAAATATATGTTTTGTGAGGAATAATAAACGTGAATAAAACGCATAGCGAGATCGTGATCCATACTCGGTAGGTTTAATATTTAATTTTCATTCCCCATATCTACTTTTCAATTTGACAAACCGTCTGTCATTATTACGAACTCAAACGCACTTCCGTACATAATCATCCGGAATTATTAGCTTCCTCGCTCGTAATAAACGTCGACAATATTAATAGGTAGCAAGGGGAAAGTTGGTAAGTAAGTGACGTGCTCGGAAAATGTGGAACGTATTTTCCTGACATGATACTAATGGGTTTTTCCATTTCACCGCAGGAAAATTGAATGATTCATGCCGTTGCCTTGCCGCAAAGCCTTGGAATACGAAAGCAATACGCGAGGCGAAGTTGTTGTCATAGTTGGCGTGTGTGCCTCTTGTCTGGGTGGTTTAAATATTTATTAAAGGAGTTTGTTGTCGCTACTGATAAAGCTATTTTTAGAAATCAATTTGATAAATTGAATATATACATGAGATTTTTGAAGTAAAACTTCTTTACGCACGCTTGACTTATGGAGTAAGCTGGTGAATGCGTGACGAGAGCGTTACGAAAAGTGTGATCGGGCGAGGCGAACAGAAGTTGAGAGGGAGATATAAGTTAGTGAAGACAGAAAGAGAGAGAGAGTTTCTCTCTTTCTCTCATAGCCAATTATGTTTCGCATATCTAAGACACAGTCAAGCCTATTGTCTGTATCACACTGCAGGAGCGCGAGAGAGGAGTGCACGGTTCTTTCTCTTTTCCTCTTATAGCCAGTGCATGAAATATATATATATATATATATATATATATATATATATATATATATATGCGAGTTTGCTAGCGTTACGCGAACGGTGATTTTTTTATTATTTTGTAATTTCATTTCGTTCTTGAACAATTTTATAAATTATTATTTTGTTCAATACATTAAATATTCTACGTTTAAAGTAAATAAAATTGTAAATTCATTTTAAAGTTCATATTTTGTGAATTTGATTTTGTACTTCAGTCTTGTGGTCTAAAGCACACTCGTTTTCTATTAACTATTTTATACCTTCGTATTATTTTATACGCGTTTTCGTAGACCAAAAATATGCTATATCATTGGTTAATATTAAGGAGAAACGTTACCACAACGTATATACCGTAAGTGGTGGGAATATTAAAAAAAATAATACCCATTATAAGATTATTTTCTATGTTTAGTATTTGCAAGATAAAGAGTTTGTAAAGAAAATAATGCGTTGAAAAGAAATTTCTTTATTGTGAATGGTTTGTTTATCATAAATTTAATCAATACATACAGATAAATAAAATTTAAGTATTCCGCTTGCTTCCTGTTTGCATTTTTGATTATTAAAATAAACTTAATATTAAAAAAATATCTGTCCGTACATAAGAAAAAATTTAAATCAAAAAGTTTTGAAGTTTTTGAAAAGGAATTTATAAAATTCCATAGATAATAGAACCCTGGTACCAACTTAATTTTTCTGTAATCTTGATATGTCAAAAGGTTCCGAAGTTGTGATGATGTTGGTATTGGATTCTGTGAAGCACATCCACACATTCATACTTTTTGAGACTGCGGTACATGCAGATATGCTTTGCGTAGTCTATACTGTATACCTAACTCAGGTGAAATATATATTTAAAGAAAATGTAATTTAGAAATCTCCCTATATGAAACCATACGATTATTTTACTCTTTAATCAGTGCCTAATATATTTTTTAACCAATATCGATATTTTTCATATATTCCATATGGCGCCATCTATAGTGTAGTAGCGAAACTAATTCCATAGGGAGGCATTGATAAAGTGACGATTAATGTTGATATTTTTTTACGGTCTTTACTTACATGACACTGGAATTGAATATAAAAATTACTTTTAATAAATATAGAAAGATTAATATCATTTCAAAAAATAGATGTTTTTTTTTTCAAAGTTATAGAAATAATGAACCGTCCGCAGTCTGTAATATTTAAAAGTAAATGTATTTACAGAAATCGACCGAAAGATGGAGCTAGGACGGCGTAGTTTCGGTAAAATGCTATGAAATTACAACAGCGTTTCACGCATCGTTATAAAAGCAGTTTCATTTTAAATTGTGATGAAAGTTGAATTTTATTAGTACCAAAAGTTATATAAAATGAGGTTATCCTGCCAACTGCGTTATTCATTTTTCTATATAAAAATATTAACATATTTAGTACTCACTATTGTACTGCACCGTGATCCTACAATTAAACAATTAAAATAATAATCGAATTAAAACACAATTTAAACAACGCAGAGTATACACACATTGAACTTTCCACCTAGTCAATTTAACTTTACTTGTATAGATACATAGCACTAATTGGCACAACACGTCACCCTCATAGCTACAGGTATAATGCTATTTCATCATGTCGCTGACGCAAACTCATAACATTTCACCCATCCAAAAAGCGTCGTTTTGGTGTATATATGTGCTTTCACTGTTGGCCAAGCGCAGCACATCATACTCATAGCTACTAATATATTGTTAACATTAGCATGTCGGTGACGCGAACCCATAAGATTTCTCCCTACCAAAAATCATTCAACGCGCCTAAAGAAATGTTCACTTCAATAAAACTAAATCGATACAGTCCAAGTCTGTTCTTTTGACTTATACTGTAGCAACGGCAATAAAATGACCATCTTTTTATCACACGCCCAAGGCTTATATAATCTTTTAGCATGGCTTATGTCACTTTTCCGGGAAAACGCACATTCCGTAGATACCTACAATTCTTGAAATTGTTGTTACATCTTGACTGAAAATTCCAAGGAAGTAATATCTATAATTTTGTTACGTATTTAGATCCTTGGTTGAAATATTAAGGCGGTAGGGGCAGGACCCGTTGGATGTAATTTTTAAGTTGAATATTTTGAAAACGAGACTAAACAATTAATAAAATTTCAACTTCATCTCAAAATACCTATTCAATTGTATCTCACTTATGAAAAGCGCGAAAAAAATTGTTACACCAATTATACACATATGGGCAGATATATCAACAATTTTTCTTAATACTTTTCTACATATTGATACAGATCTCTACATAAAATTTGTACTTGCAAAACTTGCAAAAATAGTTGTAAAACTTGAAAAACTACAACAGTTTAATAGAAAAGATGAGATAGACGGACATGAGGAAACTATAACATCCGACACAGGCGAACGCCTTTTGTAGGAGTCGGTGGCTGCCGACTTTTGTCGGACAAGGTCAGTCGTTGATTTTGCTCCGACTCAATGCATAGATCAAGTGGTGCATGCCGTCAACTAAAATATCTCCTGTCACCACCAGAGCACGTTCAGTCGTATGTTGTATCCTTTTCTTCGTTAGTGCGTTTTAATTCGCATCTTTCGGATTAACGATAGACGGTGAGAATCATTCCAATTTGTTTATAGGATGAACTTTTATAGAACATGCACGTTAAAGTATTAAATTATTTTTTCTCCGATTATCGTCGGACTAATTTTTGTCGGCTGTCTGTCCATAGGTTTAGTTTTTGCCATTGGTCATGGAACTTTGAAAGAAACTTATGGTGTGAATACTTACCATATTGTAAAATACATTGAGTAGGCGAGTTTGAATGTTTTTGGAGGATTTCGTATCAGGCTTTGTCTCGGAATCGAAGTGAATAACGGCCAAAACAATTGTTTTTGAATTTTCGATTGCTTGAGTAAGCATAATGCAAAACAATTGGAGACTAAGTTTTTTGGGAATAAAATAACAGAGAAAAAAGTGACTTAAGATATTATGTCGCTTTTTTCTCTGTTAAGAATATTTTTAGTTGTCATCATTAATGTACAATAAATGTTTAATAATACCCAATATAATTAAATAGGTGGATATGTATATTATGCTAAATATTACAAAAACTGTCATAGTTTAATTTTGTCATATCTAGAATCGTCCCTACAGTTTTGCTACAAACTTTGCGCAACACATTTTTTAGTATATTTCTGAAGAAACTTAAAATTACGAAAAAAACATTTTGAGTCTCTTATAACTAACCTTCATGGCGATACCCCAAGTTATAAAGGGAATTAAAAAAAGATGATTAATTTGCCTAATACCTCACAATTTCCAAACAACTATTTCTGAATGTTAATTACTTATATATGTGTGGACTGATACGCTTAGTTACTGCGTTAAATTTCAAGTTTAAATGTCAAGTGATTCCTGGGAAAAACGTCTGTGTCAAACGATATAAGAAATATAATAAGGGTTACGTTATTCCATTTTAGGTAACGAATCCTAAACACAAATATATTGAAATTAACACTCTTTTCTTTATGAGTTTAGTTAATGGAAATGAAGTATGAACCCAATTTATTTTTGAAGATATAGCTCAAAGAAATTGGAGACGGTTTTGTTCATTATACAACTTTGCCCACCATACAAACGACAACAATACATACGTGGGTACAGACATACCCGACGAAGGAAGTTGGTAAATAATTTTGTCGATTATTGTGGTAAGGTTATTGTTTATCTTACACAACGCATATTTTTTTTATAAAATTATACTATAGATAATATAATATGGTCATGGTAAACCGGTAACCATTAGTCTGATAACCATCCATAGGGACGTCTTCCCATACACAAGGGAATATAAAAATTGTTATTCCGTTTGGTAAAGCCATTCCTTTACAATCCGTGTCGTCACGATTGTGTGTCGGTGTGATCACAAAGCGTAAACCTTTCAGGGCTCGACGCATCGCGTGGACCCAGATTCGATTCCCGGCCGCATAGAGCAGGGCGGGACTGGTTGGCTCTAAGAGCTTTTTTCGTAGCAATAAGTCCGCCATATATTTGGCTTTAATTTTGTAGAAATTCATTATTCACAATTAAATGAAACTACATGATGTAGTACTATTTCTACTTCCTTTAAGTTACGAACTAGGTCGTGGTAAAGAACTTAAAGAAAGTAGAAATAATATTACATCACGTAGCTTCATTTAATCCCCCATGTATTAATTGTGTACATTAATATACGTAAATAAATAAATAAAATCAGAATATCATTTAAATATTGTTTAACCAATTCAGTAGTACTTGTAATCTTACTCTACTAAACACTATTTAGTTAAACTTATGGTAATATTTGAAACATTATATAGGCTAAAACTTAAAAACAACGTATAGTTATGACGTAATAAAAACATCGCATGACAAATTGATATACAAAACAAAGCCTCGTGTCTAGTGCCTTTCTACTTTATAAAGGGCATGTGGCAGGACGATTCCCGCTCCAAAGGTAATGTAAATAACTATTGTAATTACGAAAGGAAATGCGGAAAAGCCGAAGGGGAGGGCAGTGGTTGGTTCGTGGCAGGATATCATTTTTACGCTTTGAAAAGCGTTTATTGATTTTCCGTGTCTCGGGAATATAGCGGGATTCAATCGGAAAATGCAGGAAAACAATATTCGTTATCTGCACTACGTCCGTTTGAGTTTATTGGAATTTTCGTGACTTTTGTAGTTACGGTTTAAATAGAGGACGAAATTGAATTTGCTTGGCGGGTGGAAAATTGTCGGGGGCGATTGTGCGGCGAAGTAATGGAGTTTTCGTAATTGCGTTTCTGCCGAATTTTCCAAATGACAACATAAAATTTTCAAAAGATTTCTGAATAGGTACCGAAATGGGTATTCGTATACTATAAATATTTTTAAAGAAATTCTTATCTGAAGAAAATAATTTAGTTTCTATATATTCCTTCACAAACCTCGACGTATGGTCGTCGCAAAATAAACGGAACTCAGTTTTATTGACACTGCTTTTTTGTCCTGATATGTTTTTGTTGATTGTACTTTGTTTTATTTACATTGTTTTTTTGCTTATTTGTTTCAGGGCGCCCTTGCTGGCGTAACATTTGTCCCTATCGAACAAGTTCCCATCCGTTATGAGTTTGGTAACGAAATCAACAGGTAAACAAAATATCTTTACAACTCTATAAAGGTATTCATGTAGTTATGTATTTTATATGCCTTGGAAATAAACATTCCCAACTTGTTTCTTTTTTATCCAAAATTTGTTTCTTTTGAGAGAACCCCTAAGATAATATCATTTCTGTTACTTTCATAATTTGTTTTGAAATATTATTATTTATTTAAATATTATAAAATGAAGTCAATTAGATAATATTGTGCTATATCGCATAAAAACAATTACGAAATTGTTTTGCACATCAATAATGTAACAGTAAATTTTTGGATAATTGTTTTTTCACATGCTGTTTATCGTTATGATGTTTATTTTTTATAATATAATAACATAGCTAACCAAAAATTCTTCAAAATTCACTTTTTCGACTTTGAAAATATCATTTTTGTCGTTTTCATAATTTGTACTAAAACATTATTACTTATTTAAATATAATATCAAGAAGTCAACTATACGACACTGTATATCATAACAAGAAGTCAACTAGATGATATTGTGCTATTTCGCATAAATATTTAATTTTCTTTTACGAAATTTTGTCGCACATCAAAAGTTCTAATAATGCAATAGTTGATTTTTGCATATTTTTTCTTATAGATTGTTTATCGTTATAATGTTTATTTTTTATCCTGTTTTATAGCCTTTAAAGTTTTAACTGTGTATTGCTATTAACGTTTATTTATTTTGTTAAAGTGGTTTATTTTTTTTTAATATTTACACAATTCATTGGAAAATTATAAAATTTATTATAAGCATAATAATTAAGTTAACATTGTAATAATGATTGATCTTAACAAATAAGTTTTTACAGCATATTTATTAATTTGTTCTTAGATAATAATTTGAGTTTTCTCATTTACGTCTTCGGACAAACAACTACGCATAATCGAAAATAAATTGGTTTATTATTTCCTGAAAGATTCTTTACAATTTTAAAATATAAATAAATATCTTATCTGAACTTTCTCAGCCTTTAAATACGAGCATTTATTAGTACTACGATAAAAATGGCAATCAAGGAATTTACAAATATGTCTGATTCACATTATTGGTGAAAATAATACTTGCTCTTCTGTTTGATATCATATTCCATGAGTCAAAGAATTCATGAATCTTTAACATCTGTGCACACAACACATTACATTCCTCATTTTGCATCGCAGTCACTGATACCAGTATTTATTATATTTTTACTCGTGTATATTTGTTGTGCCATATTTATATTGGGTAATTTTCTACATAATATTTCCATTACTATAGCTTCGGAAGGGTTTGAGATATCACGATAAAGAATACTAAATTAGACCTAGGGTTTCTATTATATCTTGCGTACTATTTATAGCTTGCACACTATTTATAACTTGTGTAAATGCATACCCATAATTTCAGTCATTTTAGAGTTATCGTCATTCGAACAATACATCGATAGACTGTCAGACAGGTGCATTTTTTAACATTTGATTCGTTTTTGTAATCGAATAAGCAAATCGACAATGTATTTAACAGCTGATATTTCGAAAATGACGGTGAGACACTTGAAGTTTATTTACCAGTATGATTTATAAGTTAGTTACCCAAATTAACTTTTTCATTTGCGCTTAGTTATAAAATGAATAATATAACAATGTAAAAAATGTTTTTCAATTAGACAGTTCTCATCAAAACATTGTGTAGACTGTACTGTTAGGTTTTCATTAAATATGCAAAATTTAAATTTAAAAAAAAGTTGAGTTAAATTAAATAATTTAAAGACGTGTGAAAATTGTTATGAAAATTATATCACGTGGTCTAATGTCACCGGCACGTATTTTTATTTATATCCATATTGATTTCTAAATAAAATTTTTGTCGATCTTAAACAGGAACGTAATCGACAACGCCTTCCAATTGGTTGACGGCTCTTCAATTCCCATCCACGCCTTGTCCCTTCAACAGGCCACTTTGGATCTGGCAGCTCTGCCTGATCCAGTTAGCCAGTCCATCGCAGGAGCCCAGACTCTGGCCATTCTTGGAGAACTCGTTTCGCCTGTTGCTGGTGATACCTGCGGTTATTCTCAGGTGTGAATCGTAGTTAATGACAATACAAATTTAATTTTTACTGTTAGCTTTTTCGACGAGTGCTACAGCAGTCTAACAATAGATCTTTTTGGTTAAAAAGACATTGGGCGAAAGCCATTAGTCTCAAAACATACAGAAAAATTAAATGGAAAAATTGTACTAAAAGAATATTCGATTAGTCAATAAAATATTTGAAAAGAAATTATTAAAGTTATGTTACATTGTTATCTCCTGAAAACTATAAAAAAGAAGTTTGAAGTACATACAAAATTTTTAAAATTTTTTTTTAAATTTCTTTTCTTTTCACAATTAAATGAAACTACGTGATGTAGTATTATTTCTACTTTCTTTAATTTCTTTACGACAACCTAGGTTTCGTTGTATTACAACATCTTCAGGTGGGCTATTAGCAAAGACCTTTTTGCTAATAGCCCACCTGAAGATGTTGTAATACAACGAAACCTAGGTCGTGGTAAAGAAATTAAAGAAAGTAGAAATGATACTACATCACGTAGTTTCATTTAATTGTGAATAATGAATTTGTACAAAATTAACGCCAAATATATTCAATACTTTTCTTTTAATATACGCATTAATTAATAAATTATTTCCACTATTCTAAATCAATATTCTGGATAATTCAAGCATTTTTCGAATTAAATATAATTAAAATAATAGTTGAACCTTTTGTCTCAGCATGTTGTCGTATAGGCTTGATATTTCGTTGTTCTAAAATTCGCAGCATAAGCTGGTATAAATAGCCTTTTTTTAGTAATAATCCTGTGTCATATTTGCTAATTATTACATTTTTTTAAATTGCTCCCTTGTAGCTCATTGACAGTGTTAATTCTGGCAGTGGCGTCGCCAGAGCCATCGATGGATACGTAGGCGCTCTCTATCACTCTATCGACCAGCTTGTGATGCTCCGCAACAACCCAGCTGCGCTTCGTAACCAGGTACAGAATTTTAATTTTCAGTAGCATAGTAGATATTACATTTATTTATATAAATTAATGTCACATTTTTTACTGGATTGAATAGATCGTGCTCAAAATCTTCATTTGTCTTAAAATCAGCACATAAGTATTCAGACTTGGTAATCAATTTGTATTGCCCGCCACAATATCGTAATTTTAAAAAAATCCTAACAAATGGGGCTCACTTTTATTCTTCACTCTCAGATCTTCTATTCTAAAACATGTTGTTCTAGATACACGATCTACCTTTAATTGAAAAAAATATATTCGCTACCAGGTCCAGAAATTTGGCTTATGTTTACCTTAATAACAATTAAGACAAACCTTTCGTAAACATAACACATCCATTAGTTTTCTCAGCTAAAAAAAGAAAAATAAAAAAAATGAATTTCTTATAAAGTTATAAAACAACTTTTATAAAATATAAATTTTTTCTAACTTTCCACATTAATCAGTGGTAGTTGGAAGACATTGCTGCTATCCGATCTGATACTTCATATATTCCTTGACTTCTATGTTTGGGAATCAGAATATAGTTTTTTTCTATGTAAAATATCATACAATCGTAATCTAATTGTAAAGCAAATCTGATTGTAAATATATGATGATAAAATCATAATAAAAACACCGGACATGTTGGAAATTTCAATAAATTTTTATAAGAGCTAGCTCATGAATTTTTTTAGTAATGGAATTTCAGGTAATTTACAAAATGTTTCAATATTTAAAATATCATAATAACCAGTAATAACACGTAGTTAATCATGTGTTAAGTTTCACAATTAACTTGTTTTTCTTAACATGTTTCATTTTTCTGTTTCCGCAACAAATTTCAATAATCTACAAAGTAGCTGATAGCGGGTTGGCTAATTTCATTTGATTGTTTGGCTTAATCGTTATAATTTTAACATTAAATACTTAAACGTTCTGTTTTAAAATATTATAATAATTAATTGAAGTGAAAATTAAATCATAAGAATTTATTTAAAAAGAACTTAACACCATTTAAAAGCCACAGAGGTTTGTATATTATCTGTATATTAACATAGTTTATTTAAATATGACATCATTTTTTATAATTTCATATTTGCAGCCCCCATTAATAGGAAATTGCCGCGGTGGTGGCAGGTCTTACGCACACGAAAAAGTTTGGAGTTCGGCCTACGCCAAAGCAAAAAGTTCTGCACACGCTGAGTAAGACGAAAAATTCATTAACAATATAAATTGTAGGAAAAGTCCCGAATTATAAAACGTCGAATGTATTTCTGAGATATAATTTTCCATCGTATTAACTTTAAATGATATAAGATTCTGTGAACCTTTGACAGTCGAAAATTAATCATAAACAGTATGAAAATAAGAACGTAATTTCTGCAACAAGTATAATTTACCTTTGAAGAATTTTTTATTTTTATACAGAAAATTGTTGTAAAAAATTAGAAAAATTATTTAATTGTTTAAATACTAGATTGGATTAGGATATTAGGAAAGTTTTTTTTAATATTTGCATAAATTTTCGTTCACCACTAGCATTTCAGTCAGTTTGTACGAATGTTCTCTGTTTCTCAATTGGCATTCATGTTTAGAGTTTATTCACTCAATTTCTGCTGAGTACATATATCCTTAAACTTTAATCTATCTCTTTTACTTAAATAACATCTTGAGATAATTAAAAATGTATCGCTGTGTCTATATCTTGAAAGACATATTTAAAACATTAATTATATTTAGAGAATACAGAAAACCTTACTGAAGTCTTACTTGGTACCAGCAAACGTAATTGATCTTCACTGTCGTCAAATAAGACAAATTAAGCAAGAATTTGAAACATTTTACGTTTAGTCTTTGATTTCGTAAGGAAGTAAAAAATAATATTAAGGCAATATATAAACATAATTTTAGGAAAATTCATTTAAATTAGGAGCAATAAATTTATTTTAATCACGATTTACAACAGAGGTAACTTTATAAAAATCTATTTTAATTCTAAATGTCGGCCGCCATTTTATAATGGCCGCATAAGCAATTTTCATGCGATGAAATTGTGGGATAAAAACTTTTGTAATAAACATGATGTAGAATATCTGGTGAAAGTTATTAAAACGATGCTATTATTGCTAAGCTGTTACACAGTATGCTGGTGTGATTCCAGTTACATTGCTCATTTTCTTCAAGTTTAACAGTTAACAAAACATATTAAGAATGGGCGACTAGTAATCAGTAGCGAAATATAAAATTTATTCAATTAGAATGGTTATTTTATGAACTTACTTAGAACGGTTACTTCATGAACTTACTTAGAACGGTTACTTCATGAACTTACATTGATATCAGAAATAAAATTATACAAATCGCCTATGTTTAATATCACCAGGCTAAATGAAAGATAAATTGACTAAGTTGGTAAGCTCTTTAATACAAAATGTCAAGACTTCTTGGGTAAATTAAAGTCGACGTTTGGAAAACTTATCGCCACATTTTCATACCCTTTCTAGCCTCGTCAATGAGCAACTTTGCTTGTCACGCCGCCTTTATGGCGCTTGGGATCGCCGCAGCAACGCTGTCGCAGCCGCTGCCGCTGCAGCCGTTACCGCGCCCGGCCACAAAGTCGCACGCGGAGCATTGCCCCAGCTCGCCTCGGTCAGTATTAACGGATTCATTAAAAATTATTTATTTTTATTTAAATTTAACAAAATGATTTTACGAGGCTGAATTTGCCACGTTATGAGGAGGAAAGGAAAACCATGAGAGATGAAAAAGCAAGGCGAAATTATATATGAAGAAAAAAGGGATATATTCTAACCTGTTCTTGTAACTTTGTATCGTTAATGGGGGAACGATAATGTTTTCCATCCAATAAATAGTTATACCATAAATTTGCAGCAATAATATACTGGGAAATTTCTAAAAACAAGTGACATATTTTGGAGAACAGATTGTCGCTTAAAATTATTGACATATAGAAATTATAAAAAAAAAACATTGTGCTTGCAGTTCCGACCAGTTGCACCACTGGAGTTTATTCCTTAATTACGATTGTCTTGGAATATATAAAATAGGTAACACTGTATGTAAATATCAATATCATCTATTAATATATATCTTACCGTTAAGGCAACGTTCATAAGAAACGCATTCTGGTCTCCATGAAAATTTCTTTTAACGGGATAATATACAACCTATATCTATCCTGAAGGGTCTTTCTAAATATTGGTTAAATAATTTTTGAAATCGGATGAGTAATTGCGGATTACCTCCCACATCCACACTTACAAAATTTAACTTTTTTATAATATATGAAAAAAAATTTTAACGCGATAATATACATCTTATGTCCATCCTGTAGACCCTTTTTAAATAATGGTGAAAGAATTTTTGAAATCGGGTGAGTGGTTTCGGAAATTACCTCCTACGTCCAAACTCATAAAATTTAACTTTTTATATAATATATGATTTTTTTAACGGGTAATGTATAACCTATGTCCATACTGAAGGTCCTTTCTAAATATTGGTGAAAGAACTTTTGAAATCGGATGAGTAGTTTCGGATATTACTTCCTACATCCAAACTTACAAACTGTTACACTTTTTTTACTCTCTGAAATTCTGACTTGACTCCTCATAAAACTTTATATCGGGTGCTATTCATGAAAATCGATTTTTAAAGACTAAACTTCAAAATAACTATTTCAGAATATAATAGACGGTATTATTTTAGACAATGTTATGTTAGATTTCAATCTATGATCTCTTCGAATTGGTTTGACCGTTAGTCGGAGCTTGGCCTTTTCGCCTCATCGAGTTTAGAACTTTTTTGACAATGATATCTTTGTGTTTTTAAATGCATTTAAAGTAGAATAATTTACATAATTTTCATATAAGAAGTTTGATTTAAGAGACAATGAATATAAGCGATTAGTTAAGTCTTACGATGGATTCATTATAAATTAAATTTGATAATAAACAAATTGAAATGTTATTTTGCCTTCATCTTAAAAATATGGATCTTTCTTTAATAAAAAGCCAGATTAAAATTTGGCAATTAGTTATTTTAAGTGTTCAATATTGTGGGAAATCTTTATAACACGACTGGGCGCTACGAAATCTGTTACTGAAAAAATGTAAAGAAAGTGGAAAAGCGCACTATGCGATAGAATTTTAATGCATACACTTGTCCAGTGTTTCTCCACAGGCATACAAAATTATTGTCTGCGTTTTTAAGTAAATAATATAATTTTAAATCAACAGTAATAATTTCTTGTATTATTTTTAGTACATAAATGTAAGCTACATTTAAAAAGGTTTGATCAGATTGAAAAAGTCACATTTACCTTTGTGTAGTTTCTCAATTGATGTCATATCTCGGTGTTTTTTACGATATTCACTAAATTTTAAGGTAAAAAGTGGCAAAAATATAATTGTCTAATGAACAGTATTCATTTTGCGTTCTTTTTTTCAAAAGCACTAACTTTAGGTCGATTTTTACTAGTTTTTGCTATAAAAAACACAAGTCTTAACAACAGTTATTTGCTTATTTATATGAGTTAACAATTTTTTGGCTATCTATATAAGAGTTAACAACAGTTATTTGGTTATCTATAAAACAGTTAACAACAGTTATTTGGTTAACTATACAGCAGTTAACAACAGTTGTTTGGTTATCTATACAAGAGTTAACGACAGTTATTTCGTTATCTGTACAACAGTTAACAACGCTTATTTGGTTATCTATAAAACAGTTAACAACAATTATTTGGTTATTCATATAACAGTTATTTCGTTAACTAATCATCGTTTATTAATTATTATTGATATTGATTGTATTTCAGAATTTTGTTTATATCTCCTTCATGACATAAACATACTTTTGCATTACAACTATCGTCATTTGGTTATATTAATCTTAGAGTAAAAAAATTTCTGTTGAATTTCCTCTATATTCATATTTTATTTCGCATTGACTCCGATTTAAAAAATGATATATAAATTAATAAAGCTCTTAATAATATCATTAAAAAAAATGGAATATTTAGAAATAAATATAAATAGTATTCTGGCAATGTAGAGAAGTTTGTATTGAAGTTCAATATTTTCATATAATTTGCTTAACAGATTACGTGCCATGGTCGTTCAATGAATTATGTACCGATGTACAATATTTAGAAACGGATTATAAAAATTGGCTTTAAATTTTCAATTCCGAATGTTTTATTTAATGTTTCATAATAAAAATAGAACCAAACTATTTTTTTTAGGATTATGAGTAAAATAAAGTACTCGCAATTTTCTCCTTTTGAGTTTCATTATTATTGTCATGGTTCGTGTAAGTACAACTTTACAAAAGATACGTTCAGCTAATGAAATTTTGTAAACTGCCTTCAAAATATGTTCAAATTATCTTTTTTTTGTTCAATTAATCTTCAAAATGTATGAACTTATTTTGTATAGTATCAGAAAATATGACAATATTTCTATATTTAGATCACCTTTTAACCAAAAGGAAATATGTAACTTGCAAAATTTACAAATTCTGTAGCTATTTTTCAATATTTTTATTCTGTATTATTGTAATTCTAGATTTAAAGCATTAGGTGCGCATCGCGCTCAATCACGTTATCACCCTTTTCACACCCACTTTACGTCATAAAATATTACCATCCCGTATAAGTATTCCTTCACTCTGCATGCTGGACAATTTCGACGTAATTTTTTTACTAACGTCTGAGATGAATAACCAAATTAGGCTTTCAGAGGTTATTTGAAGAAAAAAATGTGTACCGTTCTCGCCTATCATATCCAACCCTTTACCGCTTTTCCGCCTATCTTATAAATACTTAAGTTTTCCATTATGTATTAGGAAAAGTAGTTATATTCATTATTGCACTACCGAGGTATCAACAATTAATTACGTGATTTCCATCTTCTTATAATACATCCGCTTCAATCAACATTAGAATTGATTCGATGTGGTCTCTTCAAGGATAAGTTTGCCTTAGAAACTAATTATTTACTTAAGTCTTTCTAATAACATTGTGTAAAATATTATGGGTATGGACCGAAGTTAGTGTCCACAGACTTAAAAGCAAAAATATCAGAATTATAAAAAAAATTGGAAAAACCGGTAGCAAAAAATGATGTGAAAATTTGTAAACAAGAAAAATTCTGAGACTGTAAAGCGGCAATTAGAAAATAAAAATAAATAAATTTTGGCAACACTAAACTTATACTAACCAAATAATGGCGACTTATAATCGGCGGCCATCAGGCATTTGCAGGCATTTTCGCTGAAACTGGGTCATGAATGATAGACGGTGACGATTAGAAGTCTACCAATCTAGACATTCCTAAAACCAACTGTAAAGCTTTACATAACCTGAACTACGAGTTCTTTTGTATGAGAAAAGATTTTGAAAAAGTATATTTACAGTTTCTTTTGGTAAAAATCGTTCTCAAAAATTGTACAATCAATATTACAGGTACATGTAAGAGTAGCAATTTCGCCACATTTTGTTTAAAAAAACGCGTCAAATCATTTGTCTAAAAAACCAAGTCAATGCAAAATGATGCTATATTCAAATTTAGAAAAAAAAAATTATTTACCGTTTAGTTTTGGTAAAAATTGTTCTAAAAAATTGTACAATTAACATTCTAGGGAAAGTAGTAATTTCATCACTCTTAATTTTATTTAAAAACGCGTCGAGGGATTTTTCTAAAAAACTAAGTCAATGTAATATGTTATATTAACAATTAAAAAAAATTTACGTCCATTTTTGGTAAAAATTGCTCTCAAAAATTGTACAATTAACATTCCAGGAAAAGTAGCAATTTCATCACTCTTAATTTTATTTAAAAACGCGTCGAGGGATTTGTCTAAAAAAACTAAGTCAATGTAATATGTTATATTAACAATTAAAAAAAAAATTACGTTCAGTTTTGGTAAAAATTGCTCTCAGAAATTGTAGGTACAATTAACATTTCAGGAAAATAGTTATTTCACCGCACTTCATTTTATTTAAAAAACGCTTTGAAAAAAGCAAAAAGTATTTTTTTTCCAAATTGTTAAAATAATGATATATTAACAGTTTGGAAGAAAAATAATTTTCAATAAAAAAATTTGTAATAATTTTTGAACCTTACTGTATTGTAAATGTTACGGACTTATTGACTTTTTTTGTAATTGATTGGTTTTTTCAGTAAATTTAATTTTTTAAAATATTATTTTCAGTTCTTGAACTCAGTCGTCGCTGGAGGAAACGTCGACGCCGCCGGACAAAGCCTCAAACAAGCGCTTGCACGCGCTGCCGCCCTGGCCAAGAGCAAATATTAAGCATTTTCAAAATTCCAAAATTTCCATATTTTAATGTATATCCATTCGGACTTTAAATAAATACATCCACTTACATATGTAATAAATTTATCAATATTTTATATTATATTTATGTGTAAAAAAATTATAAATATTACTAAAAAAATTAATACAATATATATATTCGAAAAACCATAAATGATTTGAGTGTTATTATTATCTTTATATATAGATAAATTTATGTATTATTCGTTAAAAATGTTGAAGTAAAATTTCATGATAAAAATACAGTTTTGTATAAAAAAAAACATAAGGGTAAACAGTATATTTCTGGTATACAAATGCACAATGTGTAAAGATTTATTTAGCCGGGTTTAGCTGGGTAATGTATTTATATACGAATTTTTACATTTTTTTTATATGATTCTTGTATTTTTTTTTAATATCTATTTAATAAAATTTTACGAAGTAATAAAAGTATATATCTGCATCAACAAAGTTTTTTTTTATAATATTGGATTACGATAAATATTTATTTTGTTATTAAGACTATTGGAAAGTACTATTAAAAAGAGTATTGGAATGTAAATTTTAATTTTCTATACCTTAAAAAAAGAAAAATCGAAAATCCCTGTCACAGTTGATTTTTATAAAAATATTTTGACGATGAAACTTTAATTTGGCATAATTAAAGTAACCCATATGCATTTTTATATTCAAAATATTTACACAAAAATTATGGAGTGGTAAAAAATGATCGATTTTTTTTTAAAATCACCTTAAAGTTTAATATTTTGTAAACGGATTCCTGTATCAAGAAAGTATTCATGACATAGACCGATATTTTTAAAATCACTTTAAAGCTTAATATTTTGTAAACGGATTCCGGTATCAAGAAAGTATTCATGACATAGCCCGATATTTTTAAAATCACTTTAAAGCTTAATATTTTGTAAACGGATTCCTGTATTGAAAAAGTATTCATGATGATAAGGCCAGATTTTTTAAAAATATATTTAAGCATTATAAGACTAACAGTCTGCGAGTGAAACGACTGTGACTTCTGGGTTAGTACTTTTTTACTCTCCAAACTACTTTTTTACTTTGCGAGTTTTGTGGAGCGAATATTTCAAAAACTATATCAAACATTACAGAGTTTATTTAAAATTTGGAAAATATCTTTCCAATTATAAAACCTTCCATGTAGCATTGGATTTTTTAATAAGTTGCGCCATTCGTTCGCAAAACTTTTTTCATTTGGTTTATTAGCAAAAAATAAAGATTTTTTTATGCTACACTTTTTATTTTTTTTTTTATTTCACTGTAAATATTCCCTTAATTTCTCTAACAATACAAATAGTAATGAAGATAAAATAATGTTTGTTTATATAATAGGTGCAGTAAAACAAATTTAGCGTGGCTGAACCTAAAATTAGCAAGGTTTTCAGTTCTAGAAAGAAATAGGATAGTTATCTCCCAATTTTCTTTCTTGCAGGCTATTGTTTATTTGTTATTTATGGTGTAGTTTATATCGTTTGATGGAGCTTTCAGTATCGGAAGGTTATATTCTGAAAACTGAAATATACCATTAACTTATTTGAAAACGCGGTAAAAAATTAGTATATGTTTGAGTATATAGTTGTTGGTTAATGGGCATAGCCAGATTTTTTTTTGGATTCCACTTGAATATGTAAGAGAAAACTTATATATATATATATATATATATATATATATATATATTATTGAAAAATAATTTACAGAAACAACCAGATATTTTTTATTATCAACATTTTTTTTCAACCTAATTACATTCGAACGTTTTATTATCACAAACTAGTGGTGGGAAATATTAAGATTTGAATGTATTAATATTTACCATTATCAGTACAATGAAATACTGAATATAAAGCCTTTTACAAAAATACTTAATCAGTACACTTGTAGTTATTGTAATTGTAGATATTGTAAAATAACTCGTGGCAAAACGATAATTTAAAAGTATACATATATAAGTTTTTAACTCCAAGTTGCTGTTAACAATTTTAATTAAAAAACTAGTGGTGGGTAATATTGAGTTTTGAGTGTATTAATATTTTCCATTACCAATACAGCGAAATACTGAATACAAAGCCTTTTACAAAAATACTTAATCAGTACACTTGTAGTTATTGTAATTGTAGATATTGTTAAATAACTCCTCGCAAACTGATAATTTAAAAGTATACATGTATACATGTATAAGCTTTTCACTCCGAGTTTTTGTCAACAATTTTAATTAAAAAAACTTATATGTTACACTAAATTTAATTTAAGTGCGCACCATTATAATCTACTACTTGTCGCCATCTAGTTGGCAGCGACAATATGCCTTTATTTTACAATTCCAGTGACTGATTAAAAAAACTGTTCTAGGTCGTTTTGGAGATCTTTTTTAACGTCGAATTTTTTTCACGTAAATGGTTACTTAGAGCCTTGAATAAATGGTAATTAGAGGGCACAATGGTGGATGTGTAAGTAGAACCCAGCTGAGCTCCTCTAATTTATCACGAGTACTTTTTGCAGCACGTGGTCTAGCATTAACATGTAGAAAATAAACTCGATCCAGTTGACTACTCAATTTATTAGCCGATCAGTCCATTGCTCACAGTAAATATCTGCATTAACTGTAGATTCCTCTGGAAGCAACAATCACTGGACAGTATTTTGAAACTTTTTCCAATTCATGCAAATATGTTTCTATGGTGCCATGACTGCAGTGTAGCTCATTTGTCAATTGACGAGTCATCAGACAATCGAGGATCCTACTCAATTAGGCTTCGTAATCGTTGAACATCCAATTCAACAGGACGTCCGGTACCGGGTTCATCCTCAGTATCGTATTTCTCATTTCTGAACTTTCTGAACCAAATCTTTGCCATCGCGTAAGACACGTATGACCTATATTATTTGTGACAGTCTTTGCATCGGGACCTAGACATAATTCGTAAATTAATAGAATCCGTATTTGATATCGGGCTTAAGTCCATTATCTTTTATGTAAATCACGTAAAGCTTCGGCGCTGACTGTTATCAACGGACTGCACTTTGGCCTATTTATACCCTAGAGTAAAACCTTCTAGAAGTTTCGAGAATATTGCTAGAAAGACCCGAATTTGTGGTCAAAAACTTACTAGCCAACCTAATATATGTATATGTATATATATATATATATATGTATATATATATATATATATATATATACATATTTATATGTCTGTCAATGAGGGCTAATATTTTTGTACTCACCAGATCTCACTACTTTGGACCGCGATCTAAGGTTATCTGTCAAACGCATGTTATCTGTCAAAATCACAGTAAATTAGAAATAAATACAACATAGTAACTATTAAATAATCGATAGTTATTAAATCTAAAATAACATTAGATAACCTTTCAATAACTTTTGCTTTGCCGCTTACTTTTTTCTCAGTTCGCATTTTAATATTTCAATATTCGTAAGTATAGCTTGATTTATTCACTTTTTTTGATGCAATAACGAAATAATGGTATACAATTAGGAAACACAAAAATAAACACTAATAACCTATATAAATTGAAAGTTTTCACTCATTATGTACGTACATGATGTGCTTTTGACATTTCATTATACCTCGCTCCATAGTGGCGCCGCCCTGGTGGCAAATAAAAGCGTGGTAGCCGTCATTAAAAGACAATGCCCGGCGAACGGAGCCGAACGGCGACGAACAATTCACGCCCGTATACACCACACACAGTCAGGACTCTCAATCGGATTTACTGACAGTTAGCATTTTGACCATGCAATAGGACATTGTCGGGAAAGTCGGCTCTTGTCCGAATCAGCTGACAGTTAATGAGAAACAGAAATAAGTTTTGAACTGTTAGTAAGTCCGACTGACATTACTGACCGTTTGTGGTGCATATGGGAGTCAGTCCACTCGTGCAGTCCGATGCAGTTGCCGAAATGTAAATAGAAAAAGATTACCTAGTCAAGCACGTACTGGATCAGTACATGAGTAATAGGTGCTCGGTTAATTATGTATCGATTAGTTTATTTTGTTTGTACATACTCAGTATTTGTATCTATTTCAGTATTTTTGACATATCTCTGTGGCAGAATCTTCATGTAAAATGACTTAAGAATAATAATAAATTAGCAGAATAATCAATCTCTCTACGAAATTATACTTGTATCCCTCACGATTTAAGCCCGAATAAGGTTTTCTGTAAGTGATGTGTGATCACTCAAGACGCTTAACCCCTGAAATAATATTGATGTTGTATATCTGGAGCACGAGGTAAGATACGACCAAACATAATTGGTTATTATAATCTTATTTTATTCTCAGGAATCCATTCAAGAGGGCTTGTTATATTAATTTAACAATATGCATGTTTATGCATAAATGTTAATAGCTGTATTAATAGACCTGTTCCCATCCAGACCATCAACCACCTGGTTGGTAACAGTAGAAAGAGACAAAAAGACGATGGGATGGTACACGCAGGCCAAATCGGTTAAGTGTAACTTATTCCATACTATCAGTCACCCATTTAGATATTAATCTGCCGCGTTACTTGCCGCCGAAAGAGCCAAGGCCGTACCAACTCGTATATACGCGAAGCCGAGTGTAGACCGTTTCGACTGGCCCAAATTAAACATTTTGAAAACGTGTAAGGACAAAAATCGTGAGAAAAAATTTTTCGAAGAAATTTTTTTCTAAAACCAATGATTCAGCAGCTATAAGGAAATAAATAATTAAAATATTTATGAAAAGTAATCGCGTGGGCATTTTTCAATTCGCATAACTTCCGTTCAAATTATACCAAAATCCCCATGTTAAAGATTTTTTTTCATATTTTCCTGAGCGCTAATTTTTGCGAAAAGAGTGGATGAACGTAATTTTTAAGTGTTTTCCTTAAAATATATTTAAAAAGATTAATAAAAAAATATATATCATATGTATGGTTAAATTTTGTGCTTTAATAAGCTTTCATTTGATACCTGACTCGATAACCCAGAAATATTTTTTTTTAATTAAAATTGTCCTTTTACACTTCATGTCTTTAATTGCGTCACCATACTTTATAACGGTACTAGTTTTAAAGTGTTTATTTCGAACAGTTTCCGAGAATCGCCTGTGACAGACGGACGAACGGACGTCCAATTTGTACGAAACTGCTTATATGTACGTCGTACATCGAAGTTCATTAGAGTTTAATTTTTACAATTTTGCTACAAGACACTAAAAGTAAGTGTTATTACGGTACTTGATTGGACTGTCCTGTTTTGCGTGTAAATCATTATTTCTACTGTGCTGCCACGTATCTGAACGGGAGTTTAGTAGAACATAAACGTAAGAAATTACATGATTCTACTAATACTATATAAAATACTATACAATTCACTATACTATTTGTATATTGAATGAAATTATCATCTAACTAGTTCCATTATTATTATGGAATGTAATATAATAGTCTACGCCTATACTATAAATTCACTATATTATTCCTTTTTCAAAATATTCATATAAGAATTAAAGGGGGGGGGGGGGGTGGATTGGTGGCATATTATAACATTTTTTTTAATTGTGTTTATTAGGTTGAGATATTATTTAAAATGGGTAATTATGAGGAAAACAAAAAAAATTGTCGAAATGTTTAATTGGCTATTAAAAAAGATATTTCCAAACATATGTTAAAGTAGAAAATTTCCATGCCCTTTTCCGAAACTACCAGACCAAAAATCTTGAAAAGCCAGACATGGTGAAATTTGACTGGATTTACAGGAATACTACAGTGAGTGTCCTAGATTTTAAGTTTTTTAAAATATGTTCTATGTTTTTACGCCTATAAAAGACGTAGTAGGCAAAACATTTACGTTATGACAAATTAAGATTTGTGACAGATTAATGGAAATGCTGTATACCCCAAAACATTTATACCTAAGTGTCTAAAAATAGTAAGGGTATTAAATCAAATTATTTTCCCACTATTTCCATTATTATTACAGAATATAAAAGAAAATAAAAATGAAAAATCAAATGATATACGGTTTTCCTTTGTTTTCTTCGTATTTTACCATTTTCACGTGCCGCAAGTTGAGACAAACACGTTCCTTCGAACGTATTTTAATATTCGCAGCAACGCAAATAGTTGTCCGACATTCGTGGGTATAATAAAGGTGCGGTCACCTATTTGGGACGAAGGGAAAGCGCGCTTTCTCTTCATATGAAATGTTTTATGAAGTGGAAAATATAAATCGCATTTCAGACCTCTCCTCTCCTTTCGGGCGTTAAATAAACCAGTGAAATTATGGTTTGTGCGTCAAAACAACGTACATCCATTTTATGAGTTAATAAGTATTTGATTTTGATAATATAAGTATACACTGTGTTTACAGAATCGTTAAGGAATATTTTACGTAAGAGTATTTAATGGCCAGAACAACCAGGATGAATATTGAAATTTGAATGGTGCTAAATGTAAAGTGTTTATTCTTGAAATTTAATAGAAAAATAATATGGTATATTATAAGGGTGTTTTTGACTGAAACGTAAAATTTGTTTCTTTTTTTGTTTCATCAATATTTTGTTAGATCAATGTTTCATTAATGTTTTCATCAATATTTTATATCATGAAAACATTAGTGAAACATTGATGAAATTCTATGGATATATTATTTCTATAGAAGTATTCTCACATTCATAAGCCGGTAATATCTTAAAAGAATATTTCTAAATCTGGTAGATATGTTTTGATAAAAACTATTTACATAATATGAAAATATAATTCGTTGTAATTTTTTTCTCATTTAATCCAAAATTGCATAAAAATAAAGTAAAATTATTGGAAAAATTCATTATATTAAGTGAAAAATTCGGTTAAAAGAATGGGTTATAAATATATACACTTGTAATTCTTTAATTTCTGTTTAATTAATTAAAATGAGATCAATTTCATATTTTATTAAAAATAATTCGAATATTGGGAAAGATAATTTTGTTCTACCCTATTAAAACCATATATATGAAAAATATACATATGTAACTATAAAGTTTAAAAAAAATCTTGAATCTTATTTTATATGCAAAAGAGAGATCGGTTTAACAAGAAATATAAGCGACGCTTGTGTATTGCTTCGTATATAAAGATTTCATATATTCAGTGGATATTTTCACATGAGACGACGTGGGTTTTTTTCATTTTCTATTTTCCAATGATTTTCTCTTGTGTAAGATAAGTTTTCATACATTGTAGCTCACACGCGAAATTTATGTAATTTATTTTCCGATGGTTAATTGAAAGTTTTTCCCGTTTTGGTAAGGAGACTTATTTTCCGTACTTAAAAATTTCCCGCATTCTCTAGAACCAAATTATGTTAAAATTTCTCACTTTCCCAATATATTCAATTGTTCGTCATCAGGTGGTCGTGTAATAACTTATTCATTTTATGATTTGTTAATCATAAAATGAGTACGTTATGAAAATGTATAGGTGCATAACTGAAATATTTTTGCAGGAAAAAATAAATATACAGCCAATTTAGACATAAAGTGTCGCATACGCAAAATTGAATATAGATGGTAAATATGGAAACTATGATAATTCGGAGGTATCCGTAAAACATGTAAACGCGTAACGGTAAAAATAAGCAAACAGCTTCAATGTTAATCTAGGTGAGATTCAAGGCGTTTAATCCCAACAGCAGAGATATGTTATCGTCCTTTTGAAAAATCTCCTACGTAGATTTGGCAAATGGAAAATGAATTCCCAAAAAATATCTAGAAAAAATGTAAGGATCATCAACTATTGGAATTTAGTGTATTTTAAGATTAAATACTAGAAAGATCGCAGTCATTTTGATGGTGTTGCAAACCTCATTTGTTCTAAACAATTTATTAATTAAAGAAAATAAAAACAGGGAATGGAAGTCCATCGTTTTAGAAATCACACATGATCAGGCTGCTATCAGTCTTGGCGATGCTCATAACCGGCCAGTGGCGAGTACCGATTGTGTACATCATATTCAACGGAATGAGGTGCAGAAATTGCTATGATCCCAGCGGTCCAATGAACATGAATAGAGGATAAGTTTTGTTCGCGAATATAAATTTTAGGGAAAATTTGTAGAAAATAGCTACGATATATACATACATATATATATATATATATATATATATATATATATATATATATATATATAATTTTTTGTTCACTGCATTATTTAATAAATATTGCAAAAGAATTAAACAATATCTATTATACGTTTATTTGTGACGTTCAGTCACCTGGACAGTAGTGACAATATATCTTTAGCATAAAAATCTGTGAGATTTAGACTTAAGTAATTTGACAAGGTATTTAAAGTCCTTTCATTTCCTCCAATCTTTTATTCCATAAATTATTGTTTAGAACTTTGAACAAGTGATAATCAAATAAAGCAGTATCAAGTTAATAAAGTGGGTGAACTAGCAGAACCCAGCCTAACTATTGTAATTTTCGATGAGTACATTTTGAGACGTGTAAATTGTAATCTCTAGATTGTGATGCATAGAGAAAATAAATTTGGTCTTACGTAGTACTTAGTTGATTAGCTGGTGGACCTTATTACTAAGAGTAAATCGCTGTATTCGTTCTAGATCCTTTCGGGTCCCAATAATGGTAAATGAGCCCCAATAATGCTCTTGATACTCCACTGGCACCTAACATTACCTTCTTGGTGTTTAGTTTAGAAACGGACATTGAGACTCCTGTATTTCCTGTAATAAGCTGAAACTTTTGAATATTATTCGTAAAGTTTGTTATTTTTACACAGTTTTGTTTAAATTGTTTTGGGAATATATATATTTTCACAGTTCGTAAACTGTTTGAAAATTAATGATCGATCTGTCTGCTCAGAAAAGAGCACAACGATTTTAGAACTACTGAAGTAATTTTGATTTTTTAATCGTTAAATTTCGTTGCCATTAGCATTCCATCATGAATTAATAAATTTCTTTTCCTCGTTTGGTACAATTAAAAAAAAAACTAAATGCTCTTTTAATTTAGATCATCGCAGTTTGCCATAAATACTAAATATATAATTATGATAATGAATCTCTTCAATAAAACCTACTTGATTACATAAATTTTTATCAAATATATCGTTTTTCAAATGCCACTGGGCTGAAAACTGTAACTTTTGGTGGATAGAAAAAATAATAATTTGTCAACTTAATATCAAAACTATAAAATCTACGCATATGAAAATACTCTAGTGTACGTAATATCACATGATTTTGCCAAGAAAATGATTTGGACACAGTGTGCATTTTGTTTCTCGTGGAAATAATAATAAGATACATAGGAAGCATATAAATACGCTAATAGGTAATACTATGATTAATTTATCGGAAAATATCGCTGTTTTAATCTTCTCGTTATAATTATTGGTAATTAAAAATAAGCCGTCAAAAATAAGGCAAACCATTTCAAAGTGACACTGTTGTAATAAACTTAAATGAATACATTCACACAAATTTCTAAACAAGCAAAGTAATAATTTAAACCTCGATTAAAATGCTTTCCACCGCTGGGTTCAGTTCCGAGTGGAAAGCAGTAAAATAAAATGGGACAAAAATATTTTCTGAAGATTAAAACTAACAATTATGTTGATATTAAATTCTTTTTGATAGAGATTTAATAAACGGATATTGAAAACTTTGATTTTAAGAAAAAGATTTAAGAGTCAAAACGCTTTCATATGAAACAGTAAAAGTTCAGTACAATATGACCCACTTGCCGACCAAAATACTTTCATGGCACTATAACATATAAACGAGGACAATAAAGCGGTCGTAAAAGATAGATGTTATGTGAAATATCTTTGTCTATGGAATTGCTGACTTTGGCCATTTCATGATATACCTTTGGTTTAACGTTGATTTTCAAATAAAGCTTTTGATGGTCTAGTTTCAAAGCCAGTTGTTAATTTTTCCCCCTCAGGTTTGTCTTTGTTGGAATTTTATAATTCATATTTAATATCTATTCAGGTTTCATCATATTATCTTTATGAACCAGTTGAAAATTTTCATTTTTGCTCGTGCATCGTGAAATTAATGCACTGACGTAAAGTAAAAACAAGTTTTATAAATTGAACATCACACATTTAGGCATTGTTGAATTGATACAAAAATAATCAAATAATCGCCGGTGATGGGAAGTAAATTTCATATGACAATAGTAAGAATTCATCCCTATGGTTGGATACAATCGTTCAAACAAAAGAAGTCGAAACCAGAAGATCAGCAAGAAGATTGATGGTGATGACTACTATTTTTATGTCAATGTTACTTATGTGTATGTTTAAAGATCGAAAAAAATGATGGAGAAGTTCACAATTAAATAACCAAGAGAGGTAAATCATTTTTCTTCACTGGTACTGGACCATCTGAGAGTTCCAGAAACCGCATCTAAATACCCTGAATATATATCTAAATACCCTATATTATTAATTCTGACCGAAATCAACTTATCTGGTTCTCAGTAATATATATTTTTTTGTAATTTAAACAACTTTTACAAGAGAAACTGTTTTAAAAATAAGTCAAAATTTTTTGTTCAAACACTTTTGTTAATTATTGTTCTGAATTTTAAAGTAGCGTCATTACTAAAACGACTAAAGTTCATTGATAATATGGGCGTTTATTATGCTGACTATTAACTTTTACTAACACTTTTGGTAAGAATTTGCTATTATCAGAATACCGTTGCTTCAGATTAAAATTGTCGTCTGAACTGTTGGTAATTTGAATAATTAATTGAAAAGCTATTACAGTGTTTTAGAATATCAAAAATAAATTACTGCGTGGCCAGCAGTAAAGGACTGTCCCAAATGTAAAATACCGAGGGGAGGGGGTGAGGGTGGACGCTACATCGTTCAGAAAGAAGAAGACGAAGGTGGAGGATACTACATAATTCAAAAAGCTAAATATGTCTTCATTTTCTCTCGTGGACACGCTTTTTAAATTACGCGTGTCGTAAAAAAAGAACTTCCCAATAGGCAGGGTGGAACTCTCATTTAACTTCAATTTTATTTTATCACCATTACAGGTTTATTGAAAAATATAACATTGATATACAAAACGACTTGCATTTTTATATTTAGAAGGTAGCTGAAAAAACCTATAAAATGTAGGGACAGTAATAATGAATATAATATAATAATACAACTCATAATCCTGAAAGAGTGCGCCAGCAGAATGTCACGGATGTCAATATAACCTTATTCATTTCCCGAGGAGGTTTTCGTGCGCAATTTAGGGCGGAGCACTCGAGAAAATAGAAAATATTTCCGAGCCACTTCACGAGACCGCAAATTTTCCACCGTGACAATTTTGTTAAACTGTTGTGGGCGCTCTTAATCTAAATTCGGATGAAATTGTTTTCAGCCGTAATTCAGTAAGAGATACTCAAACATTTAACAATATACTGTGCTCGATTCGTTTAAATTACGAGCGAAGGGTAGTTTTAGAATTGGGCTATTACGACTAGCAATGAGGGTAGTTCTTTGATGTCGGACAATATATATTTCTTTTTATACTATACAATACATGTATTAATACACATTTCTTGGAGGTCGTCAAAGCTATTCTGACCTTTCTGAATTTATAATATGGATTCCGTCTCTGAATTCAGAGAGACATTCCGGTTGTCTGAAACCAGCCTATGGTGATATGATAAGCCGTTAACATTAAAGAACTATCGAACAAGTGAAGAGGCTATGTATGGCCTTGATAACATCCGACAAAAGGAAAAATTATCCCTCGACGTGTGTTCGGCAAAATTGCTGAAGTGGAAAATTCCCGGCCTTCTATAACGTCAGGAGCATACTGTTTAATTATTCAAGTGCTTCGTGCCAAATTGTACGAAATCCTCCTAAGAAAATTAGTGTGGCGTTACATTAGTCACTAAGTCACTACCCTCTTCTCGCGCTTCGGTATGACATTCGGTTCCTCTTCAAATGACATTCCTTTTTCGATCACACAGACGTGTCTGCTCGGTTATATGAAAGACTTTATTAGACATTTCAACTATTTTTAACAAAGTTTTAGACGCTATTTTTTATTTTGCATAGATATTGCGATCTTTAAGTATAAAATTGTTTCGGTGGTAAACCCTGAATTCTAGTAGGGTGAATATTTTTTGTTAACCTAAGAATTAATTTAATTTTTGTAAAATTAATTTTATAGACCAATAATAAACTTTATAAAAAATATACAAACAAAACCGGTTTTATGCGGGACAAATTAATATTTGTGACAGATTGATAGTAATAATCTGCACCCCACAAAGTTTATAACGAAGTGTCTAAAAATATGTAAGAGTATTAAATTGAATTGTTTTCCCACTATCTCCATTATTATTACAGAATATCATAGAAAAGAAAAATAACAAACCAAATGATATACGGTTTTCCTTTGTTTTCTTCGTATTTCATCATATTCACGTGTCGCAAGTTTAGACAAACTCGTTCGTACGAACGTATTTTAATATTCACAGAACGCAAATAGTTGTCCGGTATTCAGGGGTATAATAAAGGTGCGGTCACATATTTGGGACGAAGGGAAAGCGCGCTTTCTCTTCATATGAAATGTTTTATGAAGTGGAAAATATAAATCGCATTTCAGACCTCTCCTCTCTTTCTGGCGTTAAATAAACCAGTGAAATCATGGTTTGGGCTTCAAAACGATGTACATCCATTTTATGAGATATATTTGATTTCGTTTAAAATTTTGTTACAATAAAATTGATATAACATCGTTGTGAATCAATAAGGAATATATAATGTACGAGTACTTAATGGCCAGAACAACGAGGATAAATATTGAAATTTGAATGGTGTTGAATGTAAAGTGTTGATTCTTGAAATTTAATAGAAAAAGAATATGGCATATTACGAAGGTATTTTTGACTGAAACGTTAAATTTGTTTCTTTTTTCAGAATGCTTTCATTAATTTTTATAGTAAATTATATAGAATATTCTCACATTTGTAAGCCTGTAATACCGTAAATGAATATTTCTCAATCTTGTAGAAAATATCAATAAAAACTATTTACATAATATGCAAAATATAATTCTTGTAATTATTTTGTTAATTATGTCAAAATAGCATAAAAATATTGTAAAATTATTGGAAAAATCCATTATATTAAGTGGAAAATTTGTTTAAAAGAATTATTAATTAATTAAAATGAGATCACGTTCAAATTCTATTAAAAATAATTCGAATATTGGGAATGGAATTTTTTAAATATAAAATTTTAAAAAATCTTGAATCTCATTTTATGAAAAGGGAAAAAAAATTAATCAAGTGCTTTAATTCTCAATGATTTAATATTGGTGTCGTTAGCTGGCGAGATCTGTTTAGCAAGAAATAATAAGCTATGCTTTTGTATTGCTTGGTACATAAAGATTTCGTGTATTCCGCGAATATTGCTACATAAAGATTTCGTGTATTCCGCGAATATTGCTATATAAAGATTTCGTGTATTCTGCGAATATTTGCACATGAGACGACGTGGGTTCTTTTCCTTTTCTATTTTCCAATGATTTTCTCCTTTGCAAGCTAAGTTTTCGTACAATGTAGCTCACACGTGACACATGTAATTTATTTTCTGAAGGCTAATTGAAAATATTTCCCGTTTTGGTAAGGATACTTATTTTCCGTACTAAAAACATTTCCCGCATTCTCTAGAACCAAATTATATTAAAATTTTCCACTTTCCCAATATATTCAATTTCTCGTCATCAGTTGGTCGCGTAATAACGTATTAATTTTATGATGAACAAATTGTTTTGTTAATCATAAAGTCAGTACGTTATTGAAATGTATAGGTGTATAATCGTAATGTTTTGCAAAAAGAAAATAGATATACGGCCATTAACAGCCATTTTTCACATTAAGTGTCGCATACGTGAATTGCATATAGATGATGAAAAATGGAAATTACGATAAATGGGGAGGAGTCCGTAAAAATAGGTAAACGTGTATCGGAAAAATAGGCAAACTCCCTCAATTTAATCTAGATGGGATTCAAAGTGTTTAATACCAATAGCAGAGATAAGTTATTATACTTTGGAAAAACCTTCTACATAGACATTTTTGAAAATGGAAAAGGCATTTCAAGAAAAACGTAGAAAAAATATAAATAGGCATTTAGTGGACTTTAAGATTAAATACTAGAAAGATCGCAATGGATTTTCAAGGTTTCATAAACTTCATTTGTTCTAAACAGTTTATTAATAAAAGTGATTAAAAACAGGAAATGGAAGTCTTTCGTTTTAGAAATCACACAGATCAGGCTGGTATCAGTCTTGGCGGTGGCCATAACCGGCCAGTGGCGAGTACCGATTGTGTACATCATATTCGACGGAATGAGTTGTCGAAATTGCTAAGATCCCAGCGGTCCAATGAACACGAATAGAGGATAACTTTTGTTGGCGAATATCAATTTTAGGGAAAATTTGAAGAAAATAGCTGCGATATTTATATTTTTTCTGCATTGCTTAATAATTAATATATATAATATATTATTAATTATTATTATTATAATAAGTAATTTGAATTATTATAATAAGTAATATATTATTATTATAATAAGTAATTTGACAAGGTATTTAAAGCTCTTTCATACCGTCGAATCTTTTCTTCCATAAATTATTGTTTAGAATTTTGAACAAGTGAAACAATACTGTGATTCTCTTGCCGTTAAAAACAAGGGAAACCATTTCAAAATGATACAGTTGTAATAAACTTAAATGAGTACATTCACACAAATTTCTAAACAAGCAAAGTCATAATTTAACCCTCATTTATTGGGTTCCCTTCCGACCGCTTAGTTCCATTCCGAGTAGAAAGCAGTAAAATAAAATGGGACAAAAATATTTTTTGAAGATTAAAACTAACAATTATGTTGACATTAAATTCTTTTCAACAGAGATTTAATAAACGGATATTAAAAACTTTGATTTTAAGAAAAAGATTTAAGAGCCAAAACGCTTTCATATGAAACAGTAAACGTACAGTATAGTATGACCCACTTAGCAACCAAAATAGCTTTATGACACTATAATATATAAACGAGGACAATAAAGCGGTCGTAAAAGACAGATGTTATGTGAAATATCTTTGTCTATGGAATTGCCGACTTTGGACGTTTTATGATATATTATCTTTGGTTTAGCGTTGATTTTCAAATAAAGCCTTTGATGGTCTAGTTTTAAAGCCAGTTGTTAATTTTTTCTCCGAGGTTTGTCTTTGTTGAAATTTCATAATTTATTTTAAATATCCATTCAGGTTTCATCATATTTTCTTTATGAACGAGTTGAAAATTTGCATTTCTGCTCAATACGAGCAGCGTTGTGAAATTAATGCACTGACGTATAATACCAAAGACTTTTATAAATCGAACATCACAAATTTCGGCATTATTGAACTGACACAAAAATAACCAAATAGTTGCCGGTGATGGGAAGTAAATTTCATATGATATTAGTAAAAATTCATTCGTATGGTTGGAAACAATCGTCCAAACAAAAGAAGTTGGAACCAGAAGATCAGTAAGAAGATTGATGGTGATGACTATTTATATGTCAGTTTTACTTACAGAGGCTTCGTTTCACCTCAATGATAATTATGATAAATATGTATATTTAATGATCGTAAAAGATGATGGAGAAGTTCACAATTAAATAACCAAGAAAGGTAAGTAGCTTTTCTTCACTGGTACCTGACTATCTTAGAGGTGCAGAACCATATCTAAAAACCCCTCTAACCAATCGATCTCTACTTACCTGGTTCTCAGTAATTTATACTTTTTTTTTGTAATTTAAACAACTTTTAACTAGAGAAACTTTTTTAAAAACAAGTTTACAATTTTCGTTCAAAAACTTTTATTATCCATTATTCTGAATTTTAAAGTAGCGTCATTACTAAAACGACTAAAGTTCATTGATGATATACGCGTATATTATGCTGAATATAAACTTTTACTAACTACATTTACTGGACACTTTTGGAAAGAATTTGCAGTTATCAGAATACCGTTGCTTCAGGTTAAAATTGTCGTCTGAACTGTTTGTAATTTGAATAATTAATTGAAAAGTGATTACAGTGTTTTAGAATATCAAAAATAAATTAGTGCATGGCCAGCAGTAAAGGACTGTCCCAATTGTAAAATACGTGGGGGAGGGTGAGGGGGTGAGGGCGGACGCTACATCATTCAGAAAGAAGAAGACGTAGGTGGAGGACGCTACATAATTCAGAAAGCTAAATATATCTTCACTCTCTCTCGTAGCCACGCTTTTTAAATTACACGTGTCAAAAAAAAAGAAACTTTCCAATAGGTAGGGTGGAACTCTCATTTAACTTCAATTTTGTTTTATCACCATTACAAACCGACTTGCATTTTTATATTTAGAAGGTAGCTGACAAACCTATAAAATATAGCGACTGTAATAATGGATATAATATAATAATACAACTCATAATTCTGAAAGTGTGCGCAGAATGTCACGGATGTCAATATTACCTTACTCATTTTCCGAGGAGATTTTCATGCGCAATTTAGGGCGGAGCACTCGAGAAAATAGAAAATATTTCCGAGCCACTTCACGAGACCGCAAATTTTCCACCGTGACAATTTTGCAGAACTGTTGTGGGCGCTCTTAATCTAAATACGGATAAAATTGTTTTCAGCCGTAATTCAATAAGCGATACTCAAACATTTAATAGTATATAATTCTCGATCTGTTTTAATTACGAGCGAAGGGTAGTTTTCGAAGGTAGTTAACGAAGGTAGAATCGGACTATTACGACTAGCAATGAGGGTAGTTCTTTGATATCGGACAATATATATTTCTTTTTATACTATACAATACATGTATTAATATACATTTCTTGGATGTCGTCAAAGCTAGTTATCTAACTTTTGTCAAGAAAGTTATGTTTTTGTCTTTACGTTTTATTATTGTCTCAAGTCCATAGATTTTTACTATCATGATTATCATTTTAAATTAAACCTCTTAAGTATGAGTCAAGATCTAGTCAAAATTCCTTGCAATGCTAAGATAGAAAAGATAATAATTTAAAAAAGTTATTACACTGGAAACCACTTAAATAAAAAAATTCTTACCAAAAAAGTGATGGTTGGCTGAAGTTGATGCTGATCCTAATAAATTGAAGACTATGGGACTATTGGAGGAAGGCACTTGACAGAAAATTCTTGGAGGGGAATTGCAGAGTAGGCCAGGGCTCATAAAAAGACTGTTGCGCCAAAAGAAAGAGAGGAAGAAAAATTATTCATGCAGAAATAAATGGAACTGGCGGTGAGTATGACAATAATTTTCCAGGTAATCGGAAGCAGATTCTATTTAGTTAATGGGATTGTACTTTATGCATTTTTAATAACAGTGGACTGAATCAAAGTAGAAAAACAATTATTGATTAATTTCAAATATTGATATACAATTATAATTTATTCTATCAAAATTGACTAATTTACCACGTACGAATTCAGACCAATCAGATGCTAAAATGATTTTTGGTAAATATACTGGTGTAAATTTGTTGGTTATGAGCTACTAGTTATGAGATTTATTTTAACAAAGCATTTTGGTTATCTCAAAGCTCTATTGTGCATATTCTTCTCTATTGCGCACATTTTCTGCTCTTGTTATCGTGGTTTAATGACTGCAAACAATTTTTCATAAAACGTTTTGATTACTAATGTAACTAATATCGAAAATGAGCTGCCGGGTGATGAAGTTAAATTTTCATGATTATTTCGTGATGTTTTATTATTCAAATTAATTTCTAATAATCTTATCAATAATGGATTCCCGAAAGACATGATAAATGTTTTCATTAAACATTTTGATTACTAATTTAACTAATATCGAAAATGAGCTGCCGGGTGATGAAATTAAATTTTCATGATTATTTCGTGATGTTTTATTATTCAAATTAATTTCTAATAATCTTATCAATAATGGATTCCCGAAAGATATGATAAATGTTTTCATTAAACATTTTGATTACTAATTTAACTAATATCGAAAATGGGCTGCCGGGTGATGAAATTAAAAGTTTCATTATTATTTCATAATATTTCATTATTCTAATTAATTTCTAATAATATTAACGATAATGGATTCCCGAAAGTTATACTAAATATCTGGTCATACTTCACGAGTATGAACATTATTCATGATTCTGTTTTTTTATCTGGTTTTTAGCATATTCACGTATTTTTTTTTATTGTAGCTTATTTTCTTTCATGCTTCACTTTTAATTGAATTTAAAACGAGTACTCACTGAAATATTATCGTGGATTTATATAATTCTTCTTAATCTAATTTATACATGGGTCTAAACCGAATTTAAAATTCGTACTTGAGGCACTAAATATTCGTGATCACTTTATAGTAATAAATTGAACATTGTTATTTTTTTTACCTCTGCACAATTCGGTTAAGTAATTCAAAGAATAAGTCTGTAGTCCAACTATTTTACGAAAGGAGATTTTTAGAAAATAATATTAATGTATTAAATTGAAAGATTTCTGCCAATATATAAACTCTTTGACTGACCATAGTTAACTTCTGAAAAAAAATATCTATCAATATGTTTCTACTAGGAACGAAAAGAATTTAATTAACTTTTTATTCATTGTGCGCTTTGATTATATTTAAGTTTTCAAGAAATTAATTATACTTCAGAACTATATTTCAACATTTTCGGAACTAGACCATATCTCAACAGATCTAAAAAGTGATCATACACAAAAAGAAATTTGACTTGTTTAGCTGGTTGATCGCATTATCTTTTCTAGAACATCTATTTACTCGTAATTATTTATGAATTTTATGAATTGAACTTTCACATGCATCCAAAGCTTTTGTAAAAATCATTTACTATTTCCAAATTATGAGGGTTATTACGAGAATAGCTGTAGGAGTGTTTGTCATGAAATATATAAACTATTTAGTTTACTAAAAAAGAACAAAACATATTTTCGTTTTATTAACAGTGAAAATTTACTAAAATGGGATATTAATATTTAATAGGAAAATAATACGAAAAGGATTAAAAATAGAAATTCAACTTAGATGTTGGTCTGACATTAGACAGCCAGAATACCTTTTTGAATCTAAAGGCAGAATTCACAATATGAATTGCGGTCAATTGTCACACGCCTCTTAAAAATTCAGTTCGTTTAGTTAATATTCATTTCCTGATAGCTAAGGCACGGTAGTCAAATTTATAATAATTGAAGAGTTAATAAATGAGAAAATTATATTGCTTTTATTAATAATCTAAAATCATATTTTCCGGCCACGCTATATCAGTTTTATTTGTTGTGATAATCTCCAATAAAAGTATACAAGGAGGGTTTTCCACAAACGACCGAGTCAAATTTTCCGTATCGGAGATCAGGTCGGACGCAGTGGCAACTAATCATAAGTGATCTTGATTATTTTAAGTGAAACGATTCACTGAAAAAAATTGATTCACCTTAATGACTCAACAACTAATGAATCAGCAAAACTGTGTCGATCGATATACATTGCAATTAATTTTATTCCGCAACAAAAGGACTCTTAGATTACGTTCTATATGTTTATTTACTGGAAAAAAATATGATTGTTACTGATTGATTTTCCTACGTAATTTGTAGGCTTAGAACTGGTCAATAAAATGCACACGGACATTAATACAAATACGAATTCGTCAAATATACTCTTTAATTAAGTTTTATCCATATTTCCTAATTTAATTAGATTCTAGTGAGTCTGCTAATATAATATACGTTACTCACTCATTTTGTATAATTCTCTATGAGAAAGTGACGCGTATGTCTAATACCCACTTAAACTTACTTATCATCGTTGACAATGTAAAAGTGTTATTAATTTCAGAGTGTAGTTTATTCATATTTTTTCCATGTTTTATTTATTCAAATACTTCTCGTAAAAATCTGTTTAATGAAACGCGATTCGTATTTACATGTCTTCTGTACACTTTGGCAAACCAAGAAGCTGTTATAACTTTTGCCTCCAATGTTGCTAAAGTTGAGTAGCACTTCGTTGGCCTGTATTGCGTTTCAGATTCAGGTATACTTCTTCTTCGTATACTTCGTCAATCATATCCGGTCTCTGACAGCTCACATATAAATGTATTTTTATACGTGTTTCTTTATTTTTTTTTAATCCCTTAAAATTTTTTGCTTTTGTAAAATGTTTCCAATTCCTTTATTTCAGAATTAGTGCCTGTTTTTGCACAAAAGATTGTAAACGGTCTGTATTAAAAGTCGCTAATGCAGCTGCATTTCGCCAACCGTAAGAACCTCGGTGAGAAAAGTATTTTTCCTCTTATATATTTGGCAATGGACTAATTAAAATTTTCTTTTAAATTATTTGATTATGAATTGAACTATAATTTGGATTAGTACAACTAATATTTAGTTTCAAAGGAAAATTGTCTAACTTTTCATAATGATGTCATTTTTACAGAAAGATCGTCTCTTTGCGAAATGTCATATTGACAGTTGATTACCGGTAAAATTAGTAGAGTTTTAATTACTTCTATCGTTAAAACTCAAGGCTGGGGCGTGTTTTAAGTTATTCGTTTGTTTCTGAACTGAAATACAATTTTTATTAGTATAATTAATATTTATTTTAAAAATTCTAAAAATTATATACTACGATAAAGTAAAAATACTCTTAGAGAAAAAAACTTAATAACGTTCAAACTTAAAACCTTAATGTATTACGGTCGAAATCGTTAATAATGAATAATAAATCATAATTAATTTTTATACACTGCACATATTATACCATATAATTTGTTAGAGAAAATAGTTAACGGAAGTTATCAGCAACATGAATCGATCGGCTGAATTACAATGACTTCTGAAATAGAGATGCTGATAGTATACCGACAGGGCGAGAGTTAGGAGTAGCACGAGCATCATAATAACCAAATATAGTAAGTATACAGCAACATTTTCCAAGGTACATCGGAAATATTTTGCTGCAGATGAGAGCAGCAAACCGCAGGGCCACAAACAATAACAGCACCGCGTTAACAGTTCAGTTAAATTTGAGTAAAATTTTAAAATACATTTAAATTTAACCTGTATCCTGTTGCTGAATTGGTTAATATAATTTTCATTTGCATTTGATAACGTGAAATTTTGTCGATGGTAAAAATACGTATTTTCGTGTTATTTAATTAGGTTTCATTATTAATCGCTATTTCATTTATGTTGTGTAATAACATTAACTGCCATATTTATGTTATGAAATTGACTAATGTTTAGTTGATTTTGGAGCTCTTTGTATTTAGTAAATTGTTTGAATTTGTTTTGCGTTGCAATATTTAGTCGAGATCATGAGGTCAGATTTGAGATTTCAGATTGATTATACATTTTTATGTTCTTCGAAGGTTTTCTGTCATCTGGGTAACGAAGTAATTTTAGATCACCTTGACTAGTAAATTTTTTTCCAATACATTATTTTTCTCTTAAAATTTTGTGAATAGAACAATTGTGAAATTGTGGGGGTGCCGCGCTTCGAATTTCTGTCTTTACGTAAACGATTTGTGTAATGTCGGAGAGACTATCTGTTCTTATTTGTAGATGAGTTGAGGTTTTTAGGATTTCATACTTCAATCCATCTGTCACAGTCGTTTTTAACAGAAAAAGTTTTTAGTATAAACTTTAAATTTGAGACAGTGATAAAGCAAACTAATCCGCGTATGATTCAATAATTGTTCTTCTCTTCTCAGTCGTGCACTCTTGACAGAGTCGTCGTGGTTGCTCCGATGAATTAGGTACTAGGTTGGGGGTGCTTGTACACGTCTATTCTTCATTCGGTCTTCCTGGTCTGAACTGCCTTCTTAGCAATGTCTCTCCATTTCTGCCGGTTCGCTGTGCTGCGAAAGCACTCAGCACGGTAGTTTCCGTTACTGATTTAATTTAGTCCGTCCATAGAGTATGTGATCGGCCTTTAAATCTCTTGGCCTCTACACGGCCCTGCACCACCAGTCTTTCTAACGAATGCTCGTGTTCCTGGATATATGGCCAAAGCATTTTAGTATTCGCAGTTGCACAGTCGATGAAAGTCGTTCCTTGACCTTGAGTTCCTTCAGGATAGAGTTGTTAGTGCGGAATGCGGTCCAAGAGATCTTCAACATACGCCTCCAATAGCACATCTCCAAGGCGTCGATTTTCGGCGATCCTGTAAGCGCAGGGACCAAGTTTCGGCTCCATAGAGAAAGATTAGGAAGACAAGACATTTCATGAGTCGAAGCTTAGTATTTTTGGTTGTCCTCCTATCTTTCTAATATATATCTTTCAATAGAATTAACACCGAAACATGTTTAAATTAAATTTTAGTAAAGGAAATTAATTAATTGAAAAAAAATCATATCTCAACGTGGGATATCAATTACAGAGGAGATAGTAGAATTTCACGACTATTTTTTTCAGAATTTAATTTAAGATAGTTTCGAAGATATTGTTAGAAATGTCTATGCCTTTTTTCAGGAACCTTTTGATATAGCAGGTTTGGCACAATGGTAAAGAATATTAACACACATATATCAAAATAGTTGATACTCAATAAACACTTATACAACAATTTTAGAAGGCGCAAACGAATTAATCGTATTTTTTTTGTTAATTGCATATTTTGTGCGAGGACAGCCTGAAGAGCAAGTTGCGTGCATCACGAAAATTTTCAGAATGTTAAGATAGTTCTGGAAATATTGTTGAAAAACTTCAGAAAATATATTATACCCCACTACTTCTCTGTAACTAACAAAATAAAAAATAATTAAATAAACTGATTAAGTACGAATAGAACTCCTACTACGATGTATAAATAGAACTCATACTCCATACTCATTTGGGTACATTTAAAAGTTTAAACAATAAGCGTGCATAGTTTTTTATTAAACTATTAGACACATAATATTTTTTTAACCATGTAAATACGATGTATAAATGGAACTCAATTTTAACAATTAGGGTATGCATCCTTATTGTTTTTCTTTAAACTATTAGTCACATAATATTTTTTTAACCATGTAAATACGATGTATAAATGGAACCTTAATTTTAACAATTAGGGTATGCATCCTTATTGTTTTTCATTAAACTATTAGACACATAATATTTTTTTTACCGTGTAAATACGATGTATAAATGGAACTCATATTCCGTACATATTTGGGTACATATAAAAGTTTAAACAATAAGGGTATGCATTCTTATTGTTTTTTTTATTTAACTATTAGACATATAACATTTTTTAACCATGTAAGTATAATGTCTAGTAAGAATTTCACAGGCGTAAGAAATATAATTTGTTTGCATCCTTTGAATTTATTGTTTGAAGATAAATAAAACAATTTTGTCTCATAGTGGTAAATGCGCTATTGCGATTTTTTTCTAGATTTTTTTACACACTCGCAAATGGTGAAAATATTAGGGTAGAAGGTGAGCATATTTTCGAGGCTTTTATTTCACAGAGGGAAAAGGTAACAAAAAAGTACATACGACATTTTGAAAAGCTTTTTCTAATTCAGCTAACTCGGTGGATCTGTGGAGAAAAAAATCATCCCTTACTTACTACTTGATATAAGCTAATGTTCACTGGAAATTATGGTAAAGATTCTAAATCTCTTATTGTTAGTCGTTTTTCACGATATTTTCACGTCTTTAAAATTTATACTAAGGCAGTATTTTTATGAAGTGAAAAATAATAATATTTGAAAAAATTTTAATAGAAATGCGACCTATTCTTTAATGTGCTTAATTACGTACGGGACCCTCGTAGAGGTTCCGGAGCTCTTATCGTACTTAATGGGATTTATTTTCCGTTTCTGCAAGTGATTTATACTGGTAGTTATTACAGAATGACACCTATGTCATCACGAAATGTCTCTAATATCAGAGTGACATTAACGTGATATTATTATAATAATAATAGTGACACTATTAAGACTATTATTCCGAGTGACACTATTAAGAGCGACTCTAATGTCATTTTAAATGTAGCGTTTGCGTTAAACGCGTGCGTTAAAGCGTAAGCCACTTGCTTTAGCGCAAAAACGTTTTCGGTGATGACATATTATTAAGTTTGAACTCATAGGCAATGTAAAATTATGGACTGTTAGAGAAACGTAACGATTTAGTGAAGCCATCGATTTAAATTTAGATTCAGCCGAAATTAAAATTTTCATTTTCGGATACATGGAAAAAAAACAAGATGCTAAATGCTAGAGGTTTCCTGTTTATGGTTTGTATCTGTAGTTCAGTTTCTGTATCCTACGTTAGCACGAAGCAAGCTTTATAACTTACTTCATATTAATATAGGATAGAGTTAAATCATTTGAAGCGCACGTGAGGCTTTATTTGGTATTTGAAACTATATAAAACAAATTCCTTGGGTAATTTGTATTTGAAACTTCAGAGTAAATCAAAAGAGATGTTTAGTTTATGGCATTTTCTACTCAATTATTAAATGGAAAAATTCTATCACGTGTTTTTCGGACTTATTTGGCATCTAATATTCTTCTGCGGTTGTAGGTAAATATTCAGTATCTTATAGGTATTCTGGGTGTTATTATGGACATTGAAAAATGAATTGTACATAAATTCTCTACTTTACCATAATATTCAATCTTATGATATTAACACATTCAAGAGCACGCGGAGAATGGTAGAGCTTTTTGAGTATCGTAGAAATGTGTACCGTATTTCTAAAAAAATAAAGATTTGCTTGACAATGAAAATTGCCATTTCCGATCTACTTTATTATCAGGTCTATCTCAAAAATGTTTTTTTGTAGTAAGCCAGTAATATAACTGTTATTTCATAAATTCTGTATTTGGACAACATATACAAAAAAACAGCTAAGTAGATTAAGAATTTAGAAAGCGAGATAAGAATTATAGAAACTTTATGAGCAGTCAAACAGTGAAAAACTTATTAGAAAATTTATTTACGCGGTAAACATATTATTATTTGTTAATAATTCAACAGACACTATGTACCCCTAAATGTTCATCTATACTTAAGTGTATACACACCCTCATATGTGAGACTAGTTTATTATATCTTATTATACTAAATTTAATAAATCTTATAATGATAGGTACTCTCTTATTATTTTCCTTACAAGAGTATGTCAGCATCAGCTAACAGGAAATTCTCGCAAGGAAAATCTCTTCTCGTATAACAATTTATATATAAACCAGTCACATAAGACTAACAATAAAATAAAAGAAAAAAACCCTATCAAAAGCAGTTCAACGATTTTGGAGAACCGTGTTGAGACACATAAAAAAACAACCTTTCAAACGCATGTACCATCTCCATTCGTGGATAAGAATTACGTTCATGAAAATGTTTAATGAAAAACGTTCTTTTTTAAACATTGAAAATTTTCAGTTATATTTGAAATGTTGGGAAGCTTACGATTATATATATATATATATATATATATATATATATATATATATATATATATATATATATATATATATATAATTTAATTCAGCGAAGTGAAACGGTGACGTCATAGAATTTAAAAGAAGTATAATGATGAGGTTATGAAACGTATCAGCGGTCAACTCACGTATTTAGTGCGGCCATTTGAGTGGTTGCTGCTTACGTTGAGAGTAGATTCTCGTTGCTCGTACGATAGTAATTTGGGCAGAAATGGCGTTTTTATTATTCCACCGTTTCCGGTAATGCGCAAGCTAAATCTACTTAAGTCGAGTGTCGTGGAAATGTTTGCCTTGTGGATTGTGGTCCTTTTTCAAATGCAGAATCTTTAGTATAAGTATTAAGCTAAATTATACCATATATTGTGAATATATATGTACTCTATTCGCTACTGAATTGTGGAATGAATTAAACTCTGACACCAAGGACAAGTTGCTGGAGTTCGACAGTTTTCCTAATTTTTCCCATTGTATTTTCACGAATTGTATTTATTATGTCTACTAATTGTATTTCATGTCCTGTCACATATTGTTGTTAATAATTACTTATTACGTTCAAAAATTAGTTGTAAAGTTCGAGGTTTGGCAATGAATATAATATTCTACAGTGATACAATTTCTTATCTGGATTTTATAGGCATTTAATCATTTTTAAAATACGGATTAAATGCAGATTCGACTATCGTATTTGATGTAAATATTTTTCAGATTGAGGAAAAATGAAAATCAGATTGGGTCAGATCAATCAAATAAGGTGTGACCTTACTTACAGTTATTTATAATAACATGTAAGTACGTGGGTTAAGCTACTGGAATGAAAGTTTTTTTGTAGCAGTTCTTGATATTTGTCCTTTATTTAATTCCACAATTGGCGTAAAAGAATCGGAAGGTCAATAGAATTTATGAGTATATACTTTATCATATAATAAAGGCGATGGCTACCTTTGATTAAAAAAAACTGTTGACGTCATCGTATTCATTAATAAATTTTTAAAATTTGAATTTTGTAAGACCCAATTTCAACCTTTGTTATTTCGTTCAAACAAGTGTAGACTGATTTGTAAAATATACCAAAAAATGCAAGAAATTATTACGTAATTGCATTTTGATTCGATTGGAAGAACCTGCTTCGCGGGTACCTATTTGTCGGGAATTTCGAAAATCACTGCTTATTATGAATAATGCTCCTAGTTTATTATACAATACATCTACGAGACAGCTTTCTCTGTAATTTTAATCTGTGGTCTACTACAATGAAACTGTAAATTTTTGCGATATTTTCAACTGTGAACGTTAAAGTTTATGGTCGTCTAGTATCATAATTATATTAAAAGCTCTCTTCGCCACATTTAAATTTGCGTGTACTTTTTATTATTTTGTACGATTGGGCAGATTGCCCTAATGTTGCCACCAACTTTTCCTAAACAGAAATTTGAGAACGGCAAAAGGTATATTTGATGTTGTCTTTGTGAATTAATACAATTCAGACAGACCTAGTTTATATTTTTTATGATTTTTCATTCATTATCTCTTACAGTTTATAATACATAATTTGTTTATAATATCAAGCATTGATTGTATAAAAGAGATCACTCCTGAAGTAATCATGGCAACAAATGTCTTTATGTTTTGAAGACCATTTAAAGAAAGAAGAGAATTTAATTTAATTTTAAGAAAATTTCTTGAAATTTCATACTTTTTAAATTTTATTTAATTAAATCGACAATGTCAAGTAAAGTCATGTCATGTCATTATTTATACAGCACATCACAAGGTTTTGACAATTTTGACATGGACGCCAGAAAAGTTGAAGATGTGACGTGTCGAAAATATTCCACATATCTGTCTTGGTACATTTATAAATTATAGTTTATTAATTATGACGATAAATATTTGATATATTGTATTACTATTTTATAAGCCTAAATAAACAAAATTCAAAAGCAATTCGTGATCTTATATTTGTAAACATTTTGTTGTAACGTTGTCGTTGTAAAGTCATAGAAAGTCGTCAACTTTAATTATCATTTAAGAGCAAAAGTTTGGAATAGGAACTCAAATAATAAAGTTAGAAATATAACAATATTAAATTAATCGAATATAAAGCCAGATACAATATGCTCCACCGGAAGTATTCTACAGAGAGACGTCACGTCGTCAGGAGAACCACAAATAATAACGAGCCCGGATTAATGCTCGAGTTAAACATAACTTGGGCGATGAAATTAATTTTAATTCATCTTGTAAGAGAGCGTTATGTCAGCCCGGAAACACGGTGGTCTATGGGGGAGTTGGTTAATGATTGGAACTAGGGGTTGTTGTTACATTGTTAACTCTCGGTTGTTAGTTAATTCAATTTCAGTTTGTATTCAGTAACTAACGATTGGTCAAGTCAAATTAAAATCAAGTTAAATTCTACATTTTTGAAATGTTTATTTGTCTATCTACATATCATTCCATCTCACTACCCTACGTTACTATTTTTTTATTTCATTGTTTAATATCATATATTTATATTATTAGAAAAATCTGTCAAACACGCGTAAGGTGCACACTACGAGAGTTCCATGCACATTTAGGCATTTATAAACATTTAATCGTATATAATATCTCTAGTAAACTATTTATACAATTTCAATTTTTTAGAACGAAAACATATTGCTTACTTTATCTTTCACAGTCGCATATTTAAAAAAGAAATTGTGTGATATAACTACAAATTAACCATTTTCCACCTCTTCCTTTACTCATGCTGTAAGACCTTGCCACTTGCCAAATTTCATGATTTTAGGACAACGGGAAGCATCCTAAAGGTTTTCATTTATTTGTATCAAAATATGCGGCATAAATGGCCGTAGTTTTAGGGTTCTTCTTGATTGCGTTGACTTAAAAGTTTGATTTGACAGCTCCAAGGGATCGTAGACCTAAATATTTTACATTAATTTCTTTAATAACTTAATACTTCCACGCGTTCCTGAGAAACAGAACCTTGTCAGACCAACAAACAAACAACGAATTGATCCAAAAGTGTCCTTTTTTCCTCTTGAATTATGGAATCCTAAAAATATAGAAACTTGAGATGCATAATATTGAATTTTAAGAAAATTATATGATATATTAAAAAATAAATGAAATAATTAATTTTAATTTAATTAATATTGTATGAAATATTATCGACAAGGTGGTTTAAACCGTAACGTGAATTACTAAGTTTTCGACCCTGATTACTAAAACGATATTTCATTACTCAATCTACTTAATAAAAATACGTATATAATACATATTATATATAATTCAATCAATCAACAATATATTTGCCAATAATACGTATGTAATACGTATTATACATAATTATTTATTCACAATTAAATGAAACTACGTGATGTAGTATTGTTTCTACTTTCTTTAATTTCTTTACCACGACCTAGGTTTCCTTGTATTACAACATGTTCAGGTGGGCTATTAGTAAAGATTGTTGCTAATAGCCCACCTAAAGATGTTGTAATACAACAAAACCTAGGTCGTGGTAAAGAACTTAAAGAAAGTAGAAATAATACTACATCACGTAGTTTCATTTAATTGCGAATAATGAATTTCTACAAAATTAACGTGAAGTATATTCAATATTGCGTATGTAATACGTATTATATATAATTCAATCACTCAACAATCTACTTAACCAAAATACGTACCGTATTACGTAAATATAATTTAATCAATCTACAATCTACTTAACAATAACACGAATTATATATAATTATATAAGTACGTAACTATAAAAACATAGATGATCGAATTAACTATTAGCACTTATCGTTATTTTGACTTATTTATTAAAAAATAATGACTCATATAAAATAATAAGACTGATAATTGAGGCGATGTGTGTAAGAATATAATACTACACTTAGCTTGGTGGTATTAATGGTTAAATGTAAATACTCGTTATTGGCCAACTCTTAAATTTTTAAACCGCATATCTCAGCGATATAAAATTATAAATTTCAAAAATATAAATTTTATGGGAGAACATTATACTGCTCTCCCAAAATATATAATAACATTAATTAATAAAAATAAAAACTTCGTTTTTAAGATAGGTAAAAAAAGGAATATTTATAATTTCTTACGTATAATTTCTCTATTTTCTATTTATTTTATTTCTAAATTACATCGACTATAGCAAAAATAAAATTTTCGTTTTTGAAGTGAATCCTTTTTTATTAATATATGAAACTCTGCTGAATAATTCCATAGCGTTTTATTGATATATGACGCTATCCTACCGCTATCTATTGATTAATTTAAGTAAGTATTTCTTTAATAACGTCTGTGACTGTGACTATTTTTATAAATTTATAAAATTGTCAAAAAATACGTTTTTGTATATTTATTATAAGTAATGTTCATATTTAATTGCAAGACCGACTTTACAATAAATTCATGCTTATGGTTGTATATATTTGTGGTGTAAAGTTTGGTTTGGTAATTTTTACAACTTACTTTAGTATTTGTATAAAGTTTATTTTTATTTTGAGTAGGTAGTAGTAGGTAAATTTACCTTGGTAAATTTACTTACTATCTTAGTAAACGTATCTTAGTATTTACCTGTATATTTAAACCTTACTTTACTTTTACGATATTTAGGTTTTCGTGTGCCGGTTTATAATAGAGAACGCTTCTTTACATCTCGCAGTGCATTGAATCCGCAATGTTTGATATCATAAATACTTTATTCCTAATGTTTCAATTATGAATACTGTAAGAACAATTTATTTGCCATTTAACTGTTAGATGGAAGAGGAGATTGTCTATTATAATATTTAAAACCTTTATAATATTAAATCCAATCACGACAACAAATTTATATTGTTTTATAAAGTTATTTTATTTGTAATACATTTTAAAGAAGAAAGAGGAAGAATTGGAATGGAAAAGGAAAAGGAAAGAATTGGGATAGAATAGAAGGGGCAAGGATTGGGAGAGGAAAGGAAAACAAAAGAATTCGGATAGGAATGGAAAGGGTAAGGATGGGACAAGAAATGAAAGGGTAAGAATTTAGATGGGAATGGAAAGAGCAAAGATAATGATAGGAAAGATAGGGAGTAAGTAACAAAATATGGATTATGGAAGGAAATGACAAGAATTGGGACAGGAAATTAAAGGGTAAGAATTGAGATCGGAAAGTGCTAGGATTTGGATAGGAAAGTAAAGGGAAGGATTGGCATAGGAAAGGAAGTGGCAAAAATTAGGATAGGAAAGGAAATGTCAATAATTGGAATAGCAAACTAAAATGGAAAGAATTGAGACAGGAAAGAAAGTAGCAAGGGTTAAGATAAACAAAGAAAAAGCAATAGAAAGAGTAAAGATTAGGAGCTTTTTCAAACGATATTCATGAAGGATTTGTTGTTGGTTAGTCTAATTGTCTTTTGTTCTGCTGATTCTACAATATTGTAAAGGGTAGAAATTTTTTATGAGTTAGAGAGTGGATAAGGTTTTAAATTAAAAAAAGCTAGGAATGACACAATATCTCCAACTATTTCTGAAGCGATCTCTGTTCGTAAATGAGGTCATATTTTCTATTTTTAAGTGTATAACTGGATAATGTTGATGTGAAATTATCTACAGAACAACATGTCGGTGAAAACTCTTTTGTATGATCGATGAAAATTAGTAGGAAGATCTGCAAAAAGCCAATACATTTTCTGCGACGATGCGAGCTGTCGAGCGCTGCTGTTTTGACTAATTGGAAATCGTTTGCTGAATTTTCCTGTTCGTCTCGTCGTAAGCTGTAAACATAATTAATACAATCGATGGAATTTGTAATTAATTTTTGTGTTCGGGGAAACGTTTGTCGAACTGAGCAGCGGAGAAAAATGTAAATATTTATGGAAATGGTTTTCACGTCGTCACGTTGTTATTGAAATATTTTAGTGGAGTTATTGTTTGTTATTTTTAATTATTTTTATTTTAACGTTGTCTTTCTATTTCTGAATTATTATAACTTGGTGTGAAAATAGCAGAAAAATGTTAAAATTGAATTCGATCAAATACAGAAAATAACTACTATTTACTAATGAAATAAAAATGTAGTTCTTGTCTATGTATACTCTCGTTTTTTCAAGGGTATCATCATCTATAATATTCGACTGTTGGCCATTTTGGGTTTGCTTCTCGTTCAATTTAAGACAAATGAACTCAAAGAAGTCTTATTTATTATAAGTGAAAATTAAACAAGCGACTTACAGTTGTTTCATCACAGCCCATTTACTTATCATGACCGCGTATAATTCACTATTAAAAATATAAAAAAAAATGTCATATGCCATTAGGGTTTCGTACCCATGATATTTTAAGTTGCAATTAATGATTATATTAATTTACAAACTAACTATGGTAACTGAAAAAGTCAGTCAGACCGACTTGACACCTGTCTATAAAATTAAAAAAAAAATATTTTCAATTGTCGTTTTGTTTACTGTTGTCGGTACAATAATTTAGGAAGAAGTCTTTAATAATATAACGCATTTTATTCACAGATTTTAATTTTTATTCCAGTTACGAGTACATGGTTTTTAGAATTTATTGCATTTTCTTGCATTTAAATATTAACGCGCTATAAATGTAATATGGCTGATGTGTAGCAAGCGAGCGCAACAATAGTTCGATAATTCAATAATTTCTTATTAAAAAAATAATTATCAGCTGTGCTCCATGGTTCCACTCGCGTGAAAATACAGTTTTACTGTGGAAACTATTATTATTATTATGGTTACTACTATTAAAAACCCCAATAGATATCGTTAGTAGTACTAACACAGTAATATTCACAAAGTTAAAGGTTTTTTCTTAATTTTATTATCCTATATGTTGTTTGAGAGTATAAAATATTGCCGTACTAAATTTTATCAAAATCCGTCCAGTAAATTTCGTGTGATTGACGGACAAATTAACATACAGACAGATAGATGAACAAACAAAAACAAATCCTAAAAAAAATTTTCTGGCTTTGTTATTATTCTACAAGCAAAATCAACACTCTTTTATAGTAGCTTCCATATTCACAATTTTATTATATGTATAGATATTTGGAGGATAGACGTCTTACAAAATATTATTTTTTCTCATTATATCAATATATACGTATTTACATGATTATGGTCTAGAAATTTAGGCGTCAGAAAGAAAAAAACAAGTTTTATATATGTATGTGTGTGTCTGATAAATTTAATGTTTCGAAGCATTTGATTGGATTTTATTTATCATATATTAGTCCTCTGCAGAGGTTCAAACTTCAACCGGTCATACTCGATTAAAAGTAAAATATGCCAAGACTAACACATTTTAAAATATAAAATAGTTAAATATATCAAGACTAATACATTTTAAAATATAAAATAGTTAAATGTATTAAGACTAATACATTTTAAAATATAAAATAGTTAAATATATAAAGACTAATACATTTTAAAATATAAAATAGTTAAATATATCAAGACTAATACATTTTAAAATATAAAATAGTTAAATGTATCAAGACTAATACATTTTAAAATATAAAATAATTAAATATGGCAAGACTAATACATTTTAAAATATAAAATAGTTAAATATATCAAGACTAACACATTTTAAAATACAAAATAGTTAAATATATCAAGACTAATACATTTTAAAATATAAAATAGTTAAATATAGCAAGACTAATACATTTTAAAATATAAAATAATTAAATATATCAACACTAATACATTTTAAAATATAAAATAGTTAAATATATCAAGACTAATACACTTTAAAATATAAAATAGTTAAATATATCAAGACTAACACATTTTAAAATACAAAATAGTTAAATATATCAAGACTAATACATTTTAAAATATAAAATAGTTAAATATAGCAAGACTAATACATTCTAAAACATAAAATAGTTAAATATATCAACACTAATACATTTTAAAATATAAAATAGTTAAATATATCAAGACTAATACATTTTAAAATAATCCTCTCTCATTTTTGGGCATCAACTTGAATTAACTCTGATCCGCATTGATTAAAATACTTATTTACGTGAAAAACGATAATGATGGGTAATCACAATTTTTCAGACTCGAAAGCATTATTGAGAAAATCGGAAGCTTTATTTCGGTTTCATTGCTAAGCGAAGCTGGAAAGCTTTTGATTTTCTCAATTGAACTTGAGTAAATTGCGTGGGAGCTTTCTCGGGAAATGAATGGATCTTTCCTGCGAGCATACTGCTGGTTACAAGTGGGTGTTTATATATATGTACATCATTTAGCTAAAGTACAGTTAGTGTCATCTTCGACGACACTGGCACAAGCGAAGTGCGCCTTATCGTTTTTTGTTAAAGTACTTCATTTGTCTAGTTACTAAATGCCAATTGTATGGTCTCATTTTGTAAACATCAGTATATTCACTTTGTTGAATGAAAATAAAGTTTCTGGTTTAAGTTCATTTGTATCATCAATATCTATTTGATATAAAATAATTAACATTTAACGATAAGTTGACATCGATAAATCAAGGTATCACTTTATGACTTTCACGATAGATGAAAATAGATATCGTTACGAATATACCGGTTTTTTAATAATGACTCAAAAATTGCACGACGTTTATTCGTCAATCAATTTCTTTCTACTTTCTCTCTTTTACTCGTTAATCAATTTCTGCGTGAGGTTTATTACTCTTTGACGTTGAATATGAGTTTCTGCTGCGTACTGCGTATTTTGTTATCACATTGATATACCGACAACATTTTCGGAGTTTTAGATCCTGTAAGTTGACCTCAAAATGTTGCTGAAAGATAACAGTGACTTAAAATATAATTTTATGTGAAATAATGCAAATTTTTGTGCAAATTTGTAACTAAAATTATAAATAGCCACAAAATATAGAATTTTTGTTATAATATATTGTTCGTAGGCAGCTGTTTTATGGGAACTAGTCTACGTGTATCTAACACGCCGACAATGAAATTGATAATAAAATTATATAGAGTTTGCCTTTGGATTCAAAAGCGATGAACAGTTAAAAGTTATGTAGAGGGTGTATTAAAGTTAAAAGTCTATTATAGTTAAAAGTTATGTAGAGGTGTATTATATTGAATATTTACGGGCTAACTGATTTACTAATTATTTGACGTAGGCTCTCAGTTAAAATGTTACGTAGGTTCATATATCCAGTTTATTTATATTTACAGAAAAATTAATGGCTGATTAATCAATTGGCAACTACGGTAAGAAAATTTATGAATATATTTTAATTAATGTTCTCTCTATTTTATTTTGTATTGGGTATTTTTACTAATTTTGTGAAGAGAAAATAAACTATGTATTTGGTTTAAAATTTAATATTGATTAGCTCACATTTTGGCCAAAGGGTAGCGCAAACAATTTAGTTACAAGTTAATTTTTGTATTGTGATTTATTACTAGGTATCATACATGAATTACAGTATCATTAAGGATAGGTGACAAAAAAGATGACAGATATTCAGTTAGGATAGCATAATTTAATAAATAGGATAGCATGATATAATAAAAAATGCCCAAAAAAACTCAACAAACATCAAGGATCATCAAGGATAGGTGACAAAAAAGATGACAGATATTCAGTTAGGATAGCATAATATAATAAATAGGATAGCATGATATAATAAAAAATGCCCAAAAAAACTCAACAAACATTTTTTACGAGATTATTAATTGAGCAGAACGGGTGTGAAAGAAAAATTTGAAATATTAATTATTTATGAGCCGACTAGATTTAAATAAAATATTATACGAACATATATTATCAATGTTAAATTTTTAATATTAATTCAATTAGTTAAATTGACAAAAACATTACGTTTTAATAATGAAAATGCGAGTACTTAGTTTGAACCTTCGGGATACAATATCGTTTCCGACTATAAAAAAATTGTAAAAATCTACTACTTTTTGGAATTGGCATCCAGTTGACATTTTTCTTCTTTCTAATTTTCACACCCACTTAGGACATTCTCTCTCATATTTACGACGCTTCTCTCTTCTCTGACATTGAAAAGTATATTCATACCCACATATATTACTAAATTTCACTTGGTACCAATTCTAAAAATCTCTAGCGGTAGTAGTATTTTGCAAATTTATTTATATTTGGAAGCGATATTGTACTGCAAAAGTTCCAACTGAGTATTTGTATTTTCATCATACACGTTATAAACTTTATGTTTTAATAAGATAGTATATGATTTTAAAAATATGTCACCTTTTGACTATACAAATAATTTATTTATGATTAAACAATTATGTAACAATATTATTTTCAAGAGGTATCAGTGAAGTTTTGGCAGTCACCTTCAGCTTCAACAGACTGTCTTACGTCTATATGCACCACAAACGGTCAGGACTGTCAGTCGGACTTACTGATAGTTAAAAACCTATTCAGATGGATACTTTAGCAATTGCATCGTGCAGTAAGATACGATCGGTAAAGAAGACTCTTATTCCGACAGAATTGGCTGTTAATGAGAAACAGAAATAAGTTTTGAACTGTTAGTAAGTCCGAGACAGTCCTGACCGTATGTGGTGCATACGGGCGTTATTCTTGCTTGCTTGGCGTAGATTTCTCCATGTGCGTACAATTGGAGGTAATGCTCTTAATTAGGCAGGAGGATTATCGACCGCAGTACATAACTTCTCGCAACATCAGGACTGCTGGCCTTCACTGATCTGTGGCATTTTAACTACACAAATATAACAATTATCCCCGCCCACTTAACGATCACACAATGGTGAGAAAATTTGAGTTTCGGGAGACAATTTTGAAATTTAATAATGGATAAAAACACTATGCTATGGGTTTTGAACAAATTTATTATCATTCACAGCGTGGTAATAAATAAAAGTTGGATTTAATAAAGCAAACACAAGATATTTTAGGTATTTAAGTTTTGGTTTAGATATGACGTTTAGGCATTTGTGAGTTGAAGTTTGATTGAAAGTTCCACTTTAAGCACCCTACAAGAGGTGCTGCCCTATGACAGATGGTAAAAATACAATTGGACAAACGAGAGAATTAATACAATATTGGATCTTTGGACATGGGAGACTAAATATGATTTTATTCTAATCGTGATATTTCGTAAACTGGCTGCATTTATCGTGTTTGAACACACACATATATATATATATATATATATATATATATATATATATATATATATATATATATATATATATATATGTATATATATATATATATATATATATATATATATATATATAATAAGTTAATATTAAAAATAACATAAACATTTTAACTATTTCAGTTAATGAATGGGCTAACGCTAACTACGTTAAACAACAACTGGGTGCGAACAATAAACTTTATTTCTCTGTGTTATATTAATTCCTGCGTTAGTTACTGGACTTTGTTGTCTGCAAATCGAATTAAAATTTATTTACTGATCTAAATCAAGTTTAACTCGAGTAATAATTCGGGTCTGTTATTATTTGTGGTTCTGTGTACGACGCTTGGGAATACATGCATATAATGTTGGTTTAACTGAAACATCAGTTATTCACAATTAAATGAAACTACGTGATGTAGTATTATTTCTCCTTTTTTTAATTTCTTTACCACGACCTAGGTTTCGTTGTATTACAACATCTTCAGGCAAATCATATCTTCATATATTAGCAAAAATTCTGAAACATCAGTTACTAAAGGTTTTGATTCGTTCATTATATGTAACTTCGTAAATACGGTTCGAACGTTGAAGTTTTACTACTGAGAATTAATTAAACTTGAAAATACAATTAAGTTCTGCGACTTTATACAGTTAGTGTTGAAATTTAACATTTATGTAAGAAACCATTTCGTCAGTTTAATTGGAAAGCAATGAAGTTAAATGCTTTTTTGATTTTGCACGATTTTTAATCAATTTTAAAGAAAGGAAGAGGTCTTTTATTCGACTGTATCTTTAGTGTATATCTCATATATCCCACATTTATCAAACAATACCTCGATTTAGGCCCAGGAAAACTTGGTTAGAATGTGACTTTGGAAATTAAAGGTACTCTATAGAATTCCCCAACAATGAAATGTATAAGTGATGTGATTGAGTTTGGATGATATATCTAATGATAATAAAATAACTAAGTTTCTAAAGTCGTAACGAAGGGTGTCAAAATCTGGCCTTTAGCTAAATGAAAATGGGGTTAAACTGATTGAGCCGGATGTTTATGGATAAGGAGTAAACTTATCTGGTTTGGACTCGTTTAACTCGTCTTGACGTAAGCAAGAAAAAAATAAAATAGATATATAGGTAAGTATATGCAGGTATACACAAAGGCATGAAGCAACTATGATAGTACGTATGTATATAAGAATATTTTTATCTACCCAGGCACGTATGTATTAAGTATATATAAATACGTTTGTGTCTATTAAACGTCACAAACATTTGTTTCAGTTTAAATAAATGATATATTTTATTCTTCATAAGTTCGTTCTGATATAGGATACGAGAGACAATAAAAACGGAAAAATTCAATTCATAAGTTCGTTCTGGGTGATATAGGATATTAAAAATGCCCGGCGTTAAAATAACAGGGGTTAAAAATGGGAAAATTGTAAAAAATTATAAAAATTTTAAAAACGAGTTTTAATTGGAATTTTCCCCATATTTATCGTTTCCGGATATAAATAAACGTGCTAAAGATATTTGGAGTTAGCGCCACGTAAAATTTAGTATTCATTTGGATGTGGGCGTCCATGTACATGAGAGAGAAAGAGAAGCGTTGATTTGGAACCGATTCCAAAAGCGTCTATCCATTGTAGTTTTTTTTTAAATTTTAATTTTATTCGGGAATGATATTGTACCGCAAAAGTTCTAACTAAGTATTGTATTTTCACTCTTTTTTATTTTTCAGAGCAATTTATTTGAAGTCGGTCCAATATCCTTGTGAAAAACTTATATATCTTTAAAAACTTGACATTTTTGAAAACTCTTGTTAGTGTCACTGCAAAATATTAAAACAATTATTTTAGTGTAGATTCGAATAATATTGGTATATAAATGGCGTCAAAATTTAAAAACATATTTTGAAAACAGAGATTGTTTCAACAATAAATTCTATCGATAAAAGTAGCCTAAACGACAAATTGAATCTACTAACTGAAACCTGTTATGTTTCAGTAGGTAGAGCTAATTTGTCATATATTCTTCCTTTCATGTTATTTATTTCAGGAAACGAACCGAAAACTTACGATTTAAGATATTATGGAGTTTTAACCGAATTTCAGGAAAAGAACCGAAAACGTACGATTTAAGGTATTATGGAGTTTTAACCGATCAAACTTTGTTTCTGCTCTACGACAAAATATTTTGGAACTTTGACAACCTTTCCCAAAAAATCTCGAACTCGTAAATTATAATTAGATCTACTAACTGAAACCTGTTATGTTTCAGTCGGTAGGGCTAATTTTTCATATAGTCTTTCTTTCATGTTATTTATTTCAGGAAAACGTACGATTTAAGGTATTATAGAGTTTCAATCGATCAAATAAAATAAAATATTTTGGAACTTTGATAACCTTTCTCAAAAAATCTCGAATTCGTCGCTAAAACCCATTAGCTCAGCGTCATATAAAATTATGGAAGTGTGATATCAAATAAGAAACCGAAACTTTCGAACAATGTTAAAAAATTATTTGTGAGATTTGGTATATCAGGAGAGTTTAAATTTTTTTGAAGATAAAAAAGTGAACATTACCACTGTATGGCATGAGGTATATCATACATACAAAATGTACAGTCGAACTGAGGTTCTCCCCTTTTTTTAGAGTTCGATTAAATGTTATGTAAAAATCAAATTTATGAAAAAAATAATACCACAAGTAGTTTATATAAATTTTACCGGAAAACTATTGCCACGTTTCTAAAACCAAATGGGATTTTTAGGATTCTAAAAATATGCAAAATAATATTAATTTTCATAAATGGTTTCCTAGAAAATTACATACCCTTAAATTTTTACATATACGGAATACATTTAGTGGAAGTTTTTTTCATACATACCAACTTTTATTTTATTTATTTATTTATAGTCTTACTTATAATTCTAAAAATATACCGCTCTATAAATGCATTAAAATGGTTTGAAGTCATAATATCATTTTAAATTCCATTTCCGTTGACTAATTAAGTTTGCACTAATGTCATCTGATAAATTCAGGGATCATAAATTTATGTCATCATCATCAAGCGTAATGAGAGACGGAGAGAAAATATCGAGTTAAGCGGAGAAAAATGATATAAGCGCTATATGAAACTAGCTAATTCTTAATGAATATCGTTAAATACCTGTGTATGTGTGAGTAGTGACCTTTCATGTTTACACGACTTTAAATGTCAACATAATTGGAGTTAAAGTCGTGGATATACTTTTGTTAAAATGTATTTCGATTCGCTACAACATTCTGAAGGCTAAACTTATTCTAACGCTCTCGCGGGGATATGCTTATTAAATTATCATTAACACAACAAAATATTATCATCATCATCATCATCACCATCATCATATATATTAATACGCTAAGGTTAAGATGTTACTCTCCCTTTTTAGAAAAAACCTCACAACAAATCCACATAAATTATATCTCATTTTATAGATAATTGCTTGCTCTACCGGCATCCACAACTAAAAAATTTATTATTGCTATTGTTTTTGCAAATTAATTAATTATTAAAATTATATACACAAAACAGCAATGCTGCCATCTAACGGCTCAACGTCAATATGATTGACGGTCGGTAAAATTTTTGTTTAATTTCAAATCCACTCACGTATAAATAAAGTGGCGCTTTAGCTCAATGCTTTTGATACTTGCGCCTCTATATGTCAATTTTAGTAAAATATTTGTTTGATCTGTCATCTGAGCTTCATAATGGAATAAATAATGCGAAGACTTCGCACGGGTCATGCTAGTTAAATTATTATTAACACCGTTTTTTAAGGGCAGCTCAACTATCTGCAGCATTTATTTTGTTATTATGATAGGTTATTTAGTGATTTATGTAAAATATAACATCAATCAAATATCAACCTGCATTTTAATATATTGAAGGCAGTTGAAATATTTGTAAAATGTAGCGACGGTGATAACGGATACCATTTAAAAAGACAACCTGAAGTTGTAAAAATGTGTGCTAGCAGAATTTCCCCAATGTGAATATTACCCTACTCATTTCCCGAAGAGGCTTTCGTGCGAAATTTGGCGCGGAGCACTCGAGAAAATAGAAAGTATTTTCGGGCCACTTCACGAGACCGCAAATTTTCCACCGTTACAATTTTACCACTGTTGTGGGCGCTCTTAATCTAAATTCGGATGAAATTGTTTTCAGCCGTAATTCAGTAAGCGATACTCAAACATTTAATTACGGGTGACGGATAATATTACTGAAGCTACTGTTTGATATATATATATATATATATATATATATATATATATATAAACATTTCTTTGTTTATATCAAGACTAGTTGTATCACTTTTCTTTTTATTATGAACTTTATTATTAAATTCCTGTTTTATTATTATTGTTACTATTCACAATTGAATGAAACTACGATATTATTGCTAATAGCTTATTTGCTAATAGCCCATCTGAAAATGTAATACAACAAAACCTAGGTCGTGGTAAAAAATTTAAATAAAGTAGAAATGATACTACATCAAGTAGTTTCATTTAATTGTGAATTCTACAAAATAAATGACAAATATATTCAATATTGTTACGATTATTAATTTAAGTAAAACCTGCTGAGCAGAACTGGCACTATGAAGTTTTCATACACACCCGGTTGAATGTGTACGAAACCCCAAAACGAAGTCAATTAAACTAAGAATTAAAAAAAAATGGTATTGATATTTTAATAGTAACCATGTGAATATGAAATGCTTAGTCTTCCCTTCACGGCGATAAAAATATGGCGAGTTTCTCAAATGCGAAAAACTAATTATATAAAAAAATGTGGCAAAAATCATCAATTCACAATACTTCTCATGGCTGGGAAATATAGAAAGGGAAAATGAAATAACAATATTAAAGAAAACCTGTCAAAGAAGAACAGAACTCAGACTATGAAGGTTCCATACAAACTTAGTTATTTATGAATATTTAAGGGTACACAGAACTTCTGTTAAACTTAACGAATATGAACTTTTCACAACGTAAATACATTGTCTGCTAAATATTTCACAGACGTTGTGTTAGGGTGCATATTTCCAAAATATAAGATACAGGGTTATCGCCATAGTTCTCCTACAACCCTTGCGTAGGCTTCTAAAAACCCTATCAGGACGCATTTTTTTGCATGTCTTTCTGTATATCTCGCAACTTCGACATAATAAAGAATCCTCAGAGCCCAAATTATCTTACTGGCAAATTTAAAGATTTGTCTGCTCACGGCCTTGTGCTACGATCTGAAAATTCACTCGCCCTACTTATTCCTAAACCTACCTCTACCTCTTACGAAAAATCCTTCATTGTCCAAGCGCCAAAAATTTTGGAATCACTTCGATCCTGACGCTAGGAAAATCACGTCCCTTTGTGCCCCACCACGCCTCCTTTGTGCCCTTGTCCTTTCCTATCTTTCCCGTCCTAAATCATGTCAGTAGTCTGTATTAATTATATTTTTGTATTTTTTTGAAATTTTTGTTGTCTAGTGTACCATATATAATTTTCATTGTAAAAGCTTTTACAGTATACCAAGTAAATTTCAATACCAATTATTATGGTTGACTGGAAGAGATTGCTTATGTATCAATAAGTCCATACTTTGTACTATGTATACATGTATATAAAAATGTATAATATGTGTAATATATTTGTACTATGTATATAAAAATATTTGTAATGCCCTTATTATTAGCCTTTTTAAACGATGTTCCACACTGTATTAGAGAATTTATAAAAATCGAGTATTAAATTTCATCCCCGCCGTTCTAAAGTTTCCTTGTAAATATCTTCGAGTGTTAACTGTTTGAGATACATGCGTTTTAACATGTTTTATTACTGTTTCAAATTTCAAGTTTTTACGTCAAGCAGTTTCTGAAAAAATACTATGATAAATAGACAGACACGTGAGAGATCTGGATTCCCTTTTCGCTTTTGAGATACAGAAACCTAAAAAGGGTAATATACTCGAAGCCACTAAATAAAAGAATAAGATTCAGACTGAAAAAAAAGATGTTTACGTGATAATTGTGCTGACGCCAACAAATTGAAGATTACAAACTATAAGAAATCGCTGGGAAGAAAAGTTTGGAGGAACGCTGTAGAGCAGGTCAGGGTGCATAGCACCAAAAGGGCCGAATCACTAAAAGGAAAAGAAGAAGAAGAATGATACCTGCAGACATAGATAGGATTTAATTAACATGATTTTATTTTATGCATTCTGACACATGAAAAGCTAAATAATTTTAATTGGCCGAATATATAATTTATTACTGATGAACTTGTTTATTATTTTTATTTTTACCGAGTACCTTTTGTAGACTCAAGGCTCTATTGCTGAGATTTCCCAAGCCGCTGTTGACCATATTGAACTCCAATCATTTTCGCGGTTATAATGACGATATAAAGATTTTCATTAAACATTTCGATCACGAAATTAACCTTGAGTTACCCCATATTGAGGATGAGCTGACAGACGATAAAGTTAAGACCTTTATTATTATTTTATCATATGTTTCAGTATCCAAATAAATTTTAAAGAATGTTTTTGACAACGTATTTTCAAAAATCGTATTAAATATTTGGCCTTACATTATGAGTGTGGACATTGGACGTGAATTTTATTTGTTTTGGGTCTATTAGAATATTAACATATTTTATTCATGATCGTTTATTTTCATTCATGCCTCTGTTTTAAAACGAAGACTCACTGAAGACTTTACAGTCGAATTATACAATTTTTCTAACATAAACTTGTATATGGTTCTAAATCGAATTTAAAATCTGTCCTGGAGATAATTCAAACTTTTCGTGATTGCTTGGTCGGTATAAATTTACCGTTGGTGTTTTTGACTGTTGTTCAATTTGGATAAGGGCTTATAATAAAGTAATTTTACATATTTCAACACAAGATTTTCTGAAAATATATTTAAGTTATTGGTGTATAAGATTTCTGTAAATAAATGTATTCCATTTGATTCAACATAATCAACTTCTATAAAATTGTCATCACTTCTACTAGGAACGAAATTAATTTCACCAACTTTTTTATTCGTTATGCGCTTCGAATAAATTTAATTTTTTGACAATTATAATATAAGAATATAAACACCAATATTTCATAATTATATCTCGACAGATTCACAACCAGAACCGTATATCAATATATCATATCTCTTGTCTTAACCTACCACAACCGAATAGAACTTTGACAAGTTTAGCTGGTTGGTTGAATTATTTTTTTAAAATATTTTTTCACTTTAATCATTTATTAATTTCGCAAACCAAACGTTTAAATGAATCGACGTAATTATATAAACATTTCAAGACAGCATTTTAATTATGTATTTGTATAAAATGCATCAAAATCGTTTCGAAAATACGAAAGGAAAGCTTAATAAAATTTCTTGCTACTTATATAACAATAGAAAGCGACCTTTAAGCAATTGAAAATGTTTTTTCCTTTTAAATTGGTGTAAATCTTATTTTTCTCCGTACAGAATTCACTGTAAAACCCAATTAAATTTTATTGACGAATGTGTAGTAGGTTTTAATTTTTTTGTTCAATATTTGTTGAAAGTGAATTCCACGATAGCATCAAAATAGCTTCTGTTCCAATTGGACTATTTACTTTAACTTGATTTACTTTCCATTATTTAATTTGGATTAAATTGCTTACGATTTTTCAACAACGCACGAATTTTATTTATTTTATACCTCTGTAAAGACTATAATGTATGGTGACAGTTTACGTAATTGTGGATTACTACGCTATATAACAACCGTTTATTATTAGCATCAAGTTATTTTTTATGTACAATTAACTTGGGATCTTTAATAAAGAATTAATATATTAAAAAATGTTTTTTTCTTAGTCAATTACTAATGGTGAATCCGGTGTACTCTGTGACCCGAAGATGCCAATACAACTAAAAGATAAAATGGACGAAAGAGCAGTAAGACCAACTATGATGTATGGTGCAGAATGTTTGGTCGTCAAAAAACAGCATGAACAAAAAATGTACACAAACGAAATGAAAATGCTACAATGGGCAGCGGGAGTCACACGATTTGATAAAGTACTGAACGAGTACATTAGAGGATCTTTCAAGGTCGCACCCATAGTAGATAAGATGGTAGAAAGTCGTTTGCAATTGTACGGGCATGTGATGAGACGGGACGAATGCAACGCTGTGAAAACTGCCCTGGCTATTCCAGATACAAAAAAAGGGTAGAGGAAGACCACAGACCACGTGGTGGACAACCGTTGACAAAGATCTGGCGCGACCCCAAATAAAGGCAAAAGGCACGGAAGAAGAAGAATCAATTATTAAAAAAAGTGTATATAGATTGCAGTCACGACTAGTCGGGGATAATCTTGATTCATCTAATAAAAATGACTCACTGAATCTAAATCAGTAAAAATATCGATTCATCTTAACGAATCAATGACTCTAATGAATCAGTAGAACTGTGTCGATGAAATATACTACAATTAATGAAATTTTAAATCTAATAAATTTACTGTCAAGCTTTGCATATTTTATTGAAAACTTGATTGTAACTGATCGATTTTCATTCGTATTTCATAGGCGCAGGTTTGTGAACCAAACATATACCTGAAACATACATATACCTCAAATATTCTACTTCTATTTAATTACTTTTCCTAGTAAAACAAGACTCTTGCGAGTTTGCGAATTTGATATATGCTACTCGCTTTACATATTTCTTAATTCATAATCTAAATAAATGACAATTCTTAACGAGGAAGAAAGTGACTCACTTGTGTAATACACAATGGATTGGGCGCTTTTCACTATCTCAGCGTGGAATTTAATATATGCTACTCGCTTTACATAATTATTTATTCATAATCTAAATAAATGATAATTCTTAACGAGGAAGAACGTGACCTACTTGTCTAATACACAATGGATTGGGCGCTTTTCACTATCTCTGCGTGGAATTTGATATATGCTACTCGCTTTACATAATTCTTTATTCATAATCTAAATAAATGATAATTCTTAACGAGGAAGAACGTGATCCACTTGTCTAATACACAATGAATTGGACGCTTTTCACTATCTCAGCGTGGAATTTAATATATGCTACTCGCTTTACATAATTCTTAATTCATAATCTAAATAATTGATGATTCTTAACGAGGAAGAAAGTGACCCACTTGTCTAATACACGGCGGATTGGGTGCTTTTCACTATCTCTGCGTGGAATTTGATATATGCTACTCGCTTTACATAATTCTTTATTCATAATCTAAATAAATGACAATTCTTAACGAGGAAGAAAGTGACCCACTTGTCTAATACACGGTGGATTGGGTACTTTTCACTATCTCGGGGTGTTTCATTAAGAAGAAAGGAATGCACTTACATGAAAAATAAATGCGTGCTAAATAGTATAAAGGAGCACTAAGGTGAATGACGAGCAATTAGCCCAATGGCTAATTGCTCGTTATTCACCTATGGAACCCGTCAGCAATGGAACGCAAGTCACAAGCCATTCATAAATGATTTTTTACGTCGAATCAATTCATTAAATGAATCCGTGTTTAGTGAATCGGTGCACCGTAATGATTTTTTTGATTCAGTCACTCAGCCGTTCTTGCCAGCGCTGACAGTGTAAACTAAAGTAACTCTGAATCTATTTCTAAAGCGTGTGTGTTTGCTCGTGTAAAATTTATTATCTGAAGTTGTCTGATACAAAATTCATAACACTGGTCAGTGTCATTCCCTCAAATCGATTTGAAAAGTTTATAACCAGAAAAAATGAGTAGTAATAGTAATTAATTATTTAATTAAGTATGTAGTAGTAATTAATTGTAGTTCTGGCTTTTCTGATTCATAATGGACATTCTGACTCTAAATGCAAAGAGAGGTTCCGGTCGTTTGAGACCAGCCTTAGATGATGTAATATTCCGTAGATTAACAATTTACGGCCTCGGTAAGAACCGGAAAAAATAAAAATTATCCCTCGCTGGTAATTGAAATCTATAATGCGTTGCGTACCCCCGAACATTTCTTTCTCTGTTCTTATTTACAGCTGAAAGCAATTTTATCCGTTTTAAGATTAAGATTGCTTACTAACGATCGGTTAAATTGTCAAAGTGGAAAATTTGCGGCTTTGCCGTCAGATCAAGGAATTACATTTTATTTTTTATTTTCTCAAGTGCTTCGTGCCAAATTGTGCGAAAGCCTCCTAGGGAAATTAGTGTGCTCACGCGTTGGTATAACAGTCGGTTCCTCTTGAAATGACATTCTTGTTTCGCTCACTTAGATTTGTCTTTGTTACTTCGTTGGTTACATGAAATAATGTATAAGATAATCGAACTTTTAACTTAACTTTGCACACTACTTTTTTATGTGTTAATATTCTCGTCTAGAAATCCCAAACCGTTTTCATGGTAAGTCTTTATTTTTAATCGGGTGGATATTTTTTTGTTAACGTAAGAATTTATGTAATATTTGTAAAATACCTTTCATAGATAAGCATTACTAAAATATAAAAACAAAACCGGTATATACGAGGCGAATTCGCAATGTGTGTATATATATATATATATATATATATATATATATATATATATATATATATATTTAGACTAAGGGTGCTTAAAATTCGTCATAGACAAACTTATAAATTGTCATGATTATTTTGTCACATTAAATTTAAATTTGTTATTTTTCAACTGCCGGTCAATATTTTGTTTTGAAAATATATTTAAGCTTAATACTAAAAGCTATCTGTAAATAAATATATTCTATCTGACTGACCAGAATAAACTGTAAAATTCTTGATATATTTCTACCAGGTCTGAAATTAAATTGATCCGATTTTTATTTATTATGCGCTTCGAATAAATTAAATTTTTTGACAAATACTTGTATGCATGTAAACACTAATATTTAAGAATTATATCTCAATAGATACGGAATCAGAACCATATACCAGTTTCAACAGAACATGTCACATATCTCAACAGAACATGTATCTTTTCTTAACAGTTCATGTCGCATATCTCAACAGATTATGTCTCATGTCTCAACAGATCAAGTCACATATCTCAACAGGTCATGTACAATATTTCTACAGATCATGTCTCAACAGAGCATGTCTCATATCTCAACAGATCATGTTTCGTATCTCAACAGATCATGTCTCATATCTCAACGTATCATGTCTCAACAGATAATACTCGAACAGAACTTTGGCCAGTTCATCGGATTAGTTGTGTTATTCTTTCAGAACGTTCCTTAACTCTTAATTACTTATGAATTTAATAAATTAAACGTTCACATGAACATTTCGAGACTGTATTTTAATTCTGTGCTCGTATAAAAACTATCAAAAACATTTTGAAAGCGCGAAACGAAAGTTCAGTAAAATTCCTTGCCACTTATGTAAATAAAAATGGACGACGGCATTTAATCGATCGAAAATGCGAATGAAAAGGTGAAAAATCATTTAACCATTCAGCATTATTATAAAAATGATTTATTTTTGTATATATTGTATTTAAAGTTTCAAAATCGTTGAAAAAACTGAAAGTGAATTCTCTGCATGCTTTAAAAAATATTAAATAAACAGTTGTATAAAAAAGTTAGAAACGAAAGAAGCTAAAAACTCTGCGGGTATATCCGCCCATCGTTGCTGCCTAAAAACAGTTGCGAGCAGCGATAATGGGCGGGAAGACCCGCAGAGAATGGAGTTTTGCAGAAAATTATATATAATTATTTAACTGTTTGTTAAATAATTATGATAATCAATAGGACGGACTGGCAAAGTCCGATAGTTAAACAGTAGATAGAAAAAGAATCACTAAAATCAGTGAAGAGTTATGACCTGCAGCGTGTCCAGATACCCACATACGGATGTAGATAACATAAAAGCGACTGAACTATCAAATTTATATGTCATATATATATAGACATATACATACCAACGAACGGAGCCGCATGCTATTTTCCAAAGGTAAATTTAGGCCAAAACAAATATGTAAAAAGATTTAAAAATTATATTATTTTTAGAGTCAGATCTTTTCTAATCGTCAAAACTAGAGGTTAGCACGCCAGTCGACAAAAATAATTACGGGTGTGTTGTTGGGGATGGTAATAATTAAAAGTATTATTATTTGTATTGCTCATAAATGACAAATTAGCATAGTCAAAAGTTATTATTTTTTAACGAAAATAAATTTCAAACTCTTTTTTTAATGGTATCTCACAGGTAAATGCAAAAAATATCACCTTTACATTTATAGGCGCCCCAATTAAATAAAATCATAGATAATTTTGAATAAAGTTTTTGGGTTTTGGTCAAAAAATTACGTAATATGCATACGATTTAGGCAGAACGGACAGGCAACGTCGTGACAGTAATCGGGTTCCTTTCGGAAAATCTAAAATGAAAAAATCTAAAAAATCTAAATTTTTGAGTAATTGTTGTACATATAGTTATTTCCACAATTGTTTCTATATACTTTCGTTTTTTTGTCTTTTCACGGAGTCATACAAGCTTTAGCAACTTTCTCTACCAGTTTCATTTCGTAAGTTTTGCTTACCTGCAAAACTTACAAAAGTTGAACTAGTTATAGGCATCCTTAAGAAAGCGCCAGAATCATCAAATATAGTAAGTATACACCAACATATTTCCGATTTATATCGCAAGTATTTTAGTGCAAACGAGGCCACAAACAATGACAGCCGCAGGACCACAAACAATGACAGAACCGCGTTAATAGTCCAGTTAAATTGGGGTTGATAGAATTTTCATTTGCATTCGTTAACTAATGTTACGTTAAATTTTGTCGACAATGTTGCAACGAAAATATCGTTGCAATTAATTCAGGTTTATTTCTATTTGAGTCATGTTTCACAGTAACTTACTGCTTGTTTACATTATGACAGTGACTAGTTTTTAGTCGTTGCTTTTATATTGCGGTTTTGTTTGTATTTTTGTTTTGCGTTGCAATGTTTATTCGAAGTTATGAGGTTGAAGTTATGAAGTCAGATTTGTGGTTTTGTGTTTGTGTCAATTTAATCGTTTATATAACTCTGCTACGTAAGTTCCGGTATCCGATTGATTTTACATTTTTATGTTATTCGAAGGTTTTCCATCATGTTGATAACAAAGTCTTTTTAGATCGTCTTGACTGGCAAAATTCTTTTTTCCGTTTAATTCTCTTTTCTTAAAATTACATGAATAGAACAATTGTAAGATTTGGGGTAAGCTAGAGTATACATTTCTGCCCGTTCTAAAGCGATATGTACAATATTACAGAGATCATTTGACATCATTTATAGACATAATGCCGCTTTTATGGTATTAACACTTTTAATATCACGTACGTGTCCCTCTTTCTGTCTGTCTATTAATGCCGCTAGATTTACGGCGAGAACCCTGAACACACCCGAGAAACCTGAATGTGACGTGTTTTCTTATGGTACACGGTTATGGTGCGGTATTTTCTTATGGTGTTCTCGTCTTCTCGTTTTCGCGCTGGACTGTTCTCCGTTCATTGTCGGTTTATTTTCCCGCTTCAAAGGAATTTCAGGGGCGAGAATGAGAACGCTATCGCATTTTCCATTGGGTTCAGTGCGTCGCGGGAAGTGGTGATAGACGCATGTCTGTACGTGTTTTTTACTTTGGGCCTTTTTGGAGTTTTTCTTGCGTTTAAAAAAAAAGTGAAATAATTTATTAGAATTAAAATTAACTTAACACTTTCAAGCTAAATCCGTTTTATGGGAATATAATACCATAACGGCTCTACAAGGCACTACTAAAGACGGATGACGACAAGAAAATGACTGAGAACATATAGTGAGTGTGAATAATACACAGAGTCCGCGAAAAGTCTCGACGAATCTTCTCGGCGAGACTTCACGCCGTGATTCTGTAGCGGCTGTTACAGTCGTTTTACTCAGACACCGTTTAAAGTAGTAGTTTCAAATTTGCGGTACTGATAAAGCAAATTAACCCGCTCATATTTCAGTAGCTAAAACATTCAAATATATTTGCCTAGACATTTTGAGGATCAAATGAATTAATTGAAAAAGAAAATTATTTCATATTTCATTAGGGTTATGGATTAAAGACAAGATATTAAGATTCTAAAATTATTTAATTCAGAATTTAATTTAAGATAGTGTCGAAGGTATTGTTGAAAATGTCCATTTCCGTTTTTAGAAACCGTTCGATGTGGAAGGTTTGGCACGTATATCTAAATAGTGAATATTCAAAAAACAATTGTAATTAAAATACCTACAAATTTTGGAGGGGCCAAATGAAGTAAATGATTTTTTTTGTTAATTTAATTTTTTGTATGAGGATAAATTTTAAGACCAAGTTAAGAACATTTCAAAACTAGGACGACTTTATTATAGAATTTAAGACAGTTCTGTAGATATTTTTGAAAATGTCCAGAAATAATATGCCCCACCAACTTCTCCGAAAGAGGTAAAGTCAAAATTACGAAATAAATCTGTTAAGTATGAATAGCAATTATGGTACGAGGGTTCCGTACCCATTTATGTACATATGAAAGTTTAAACAATTAGGCTGCATAGTAACTATTAATCATATTATTTTTCTCCTAATCTGAATATATTGCCTAGTATGTATTTGGTAGGCGTAATAACGGTAACTTGATTGTTTACGTTCTTTTAATCTATTGATCGAACTTAAAGAAATCAGTTTTCCTTTATAGTGATTTCTAAATGTTGTTATCGTGATTTTAAAATGCATAGTGGAAAAGTTAGACACACACTTTTCTATAACTTTGAGTCTTTTATCTTGCGGAGCAGACACCATAACTAAAACATGTATTCGACATCTTCTATTGCATTTTGAAATACCTTTCCTACGACATCCGATTAGACGGATCCGCAGAAAAAAAATGTTTGATCCCTAAGGTTAACGTAGAGTGGTATCTAGAAAAAAAACTGTGAGTCGTCATGGGGCGGAGATGTGAAGTATCTAAGTTTTTCATATTTTTATTTGAATGAATTGAAAACCATAAAACAAATATTCAGATAGTTGTTAAAAATAAAATATTAGTTATTTTTATCATTTCAGTTTCATGAAATAATTGGTCGCAGAAATGTTTCTTAAAAATCTATGGAAAATAAATTTTTAATTTCGTAATATTGTTAGCCGACAAGGCGCGAAGCTGATCGAATTAAGTTGAAAAGAGCCAACAAGACGCGAGTTTGGCTGAATGACAAGTCGCGACGTGCCATTAGAAAGTTTTAACTCCCATCCAAACGCGCCATTAGATGTTTCACATGAAAACAACTTTAATTATAATTTATTTTTATGTATTGGGATAATTAATCTACGTGTAGTGTAAAATTTAATTACGGGTTGGTTTAAATTGAAAGAGTTATACTGTTATATACTGTGATATATAGACAGATGGACGGACAGACAGACATGACAATGGAACTTTTATAATTATAGAGGTTCCGTTTTTTGTCATTCGGCTACGTTACTAAAAACAGTATTACCAGAAGTTTATCTAAAATTCATCGGAAAACTACAGCAATATATTATGAGGCAGAAAATGATATTGATATTGCAAAAAAAAATAAAGACTACGTATTCTTTGTTTATATGTGTCTAATTGTGGACGAAACCCCAGTAATGTGAAGTCTACTTATGCTTAACGGGTTTTATTTTCCGTTTCCCTGAAAATTAGTACAGAGTTACGACACTAATAGTTTAACACAAAAACATGTTCGGAGGTGACATATGATTAAGGGTGAACTCCTAGCCAATGTATTAGGTTGGCTAGTTAGTTTTTAGCCACACCTTCGGGAGTTTTCTAGAAATATCCTCGAAACTTCTAGAAGATTTTACCGTAGGGTATTATAAATAGGTTAAAGTGCAGTCAATTGACAACAGCCAGCGCCGAAGTTTTAAGGGAATTACATAAAAGATAATGGATTTAAATCGGTATCAAATACGGATTCTATTATTTAAGAATTTCGTCTGGGTCACGATGGAAAGACTGCCATGAATAATATGTCATGCGATGGGCTTGTCCACGGTGTCTTACGGGACGACAAAGATTTGGTTCAGAAGTTCAGGAATGAGGACTATGATCTTGAGGGCGAACCCCATACCGGACGTCCTGTTGTTTGGACGTTCAACGATTACCACGCCTAAATGAGGAGGATCCTCGACTAACGACTCGTTAATTGACAGATGAGCTGCACTGAATACGATAAAAATAACATTAATATTCTTAACAGGAGTTTCAGTATCCAAACCTGAAATAAGTGGCAAAAACGGGATGCTCAGCTGCTGGTGGAATATCAAGGGCATTGTTCATTTGGAGTTGCTTCCAGGGGGATTTATAATACAATTAATGCAAATATTTACTGTGAACAATTGGACCAATTAGTGAGTAGTCAACAGCATCGAGTTTATTTTCTACATGATAGTATTAATAATTTATCACGAGTACTTTTTGCAACATGTGATAGATCACATATTGCAAAAAGTACTCGTGATAAATTAGAGGAGCTCGGATGGGTTCTACTCACTCATCCACCATATTCGCTGAACATTGCCCCCTCTGATTACCATTTATACAAGGCTCTAAGTAACCACTTACATGAAAAAAATTCGACGTTAAAGAAGATCTCCAAAACGATCTCGCTCAGTTTTTTTAATCAAAGTCATTGATATTTTACAAGAAAGACTAATTGTCACTGCCAACTAGATGGCGACAAGACTTAAATTCAATTTGGTGTATAATTTATATTTTTTAATAAAACAGCAACTCGGGGTTAAACAATTATTAGCCAATCCAATAAAATAACCGAAGCTAGATTCACGCCTAAATTTTCATGCCCTAATTATTCTATTTTAGTGTGAAACAAGTTAAAAGTTCCAGTTCAATTATTTGAAACTCGCACGAAACTGAGTCTGGTGATTGAAATCATCCGAAAGCTTTTCCTTTGATATTTGCATGTGTGATTTCGGAATAATTAAAAAAAGACATTTATGAAATGACCCCTTCGATTATTTAAAAAGATGTAGGGTGTGCTTATGACCACACGATAGAAGCGAAAATTCTTAATTTTATATATATATATGAATATATATATATATATATATATATATATATATATATATACACATTAATGTTGTATGTCTGATATTAATTCGTTGAATCATGAACAATGCGAGATTATTATTTTGAAATACAAAAACATACGCGTATTATATTAAACTACACTTAAATAATAATTTAAACTCTGACTGTATACACTTGAATTATTATACTGATTATATACAATAACATTTGTTTATTATATTGAATTATACTTAAATAAAATATTATTCAAAAAATGCGCATGGCGCGCCTTAAAAAGTGGATTACTTCATATTTTAAAATAGTGCGCTTAGTGTGCCTGAAAAAGTAGTCGATGTCGAATTCACCCGATCAGGGTCACCGACCTAAACTTGGTGGTTTTGCGTCACCGACCCAAGCGTTAGGGTTCAGTTTCGTTCACTGCCGACGAAAAAGACGTTGATGTGCAAATTGCACAGGTGATTCTAAAGAAGTTTTTGCTTCAAAAATTCCGTGGCTTGCTTTTTAGACTCTGGTATCTAATATCGTTTTGCGCTCAATATCTTAGTATTGCTGTGCACATTTAAAAATGAATTATACTGAAATTCTCTAATTTAACATAATATTCACTATTACATCATATGACACTAATACATTTATGGGCATGTGGAGTATGGTTGAAAAGAGTTCTTTGAATAGCGCACAAATCTGCACAAAATTTCTTGAAAAACAACGGTTTGCTAGACAATCAAAATTGTAATTTTTATAACAATTTTGTTAACAGGTCAGTCTCAAAAAAAACTGTAATTCAGTTTATATTTCTTATAACTTGTACTTAAATAATAAATATAAAAAAGAGCTAAATATATAAAAATAAGAGGGTTATAAGTAGTCTAACCAATGTATTTTTATGATAATTTATTTATACGGTAAAAATAATATTAATATTGTTAACCAGTTCAGTAGAACTATTAGGCACCCTTAAATGTTTATGTACACTTAAGTGCATATGGAACCCTCCAATTGCAAGATCTGTTTATTATAATTTATCGTATTAAAAGTTGCACCTAATGACAAACGTTTATTATTCGTATTACAGGAGTTTCTTAGAATCAGTTGGCAATACGTTCTCACTACAAAAAAATTATAAACATTTATAAACATGCCCAATAACATGAGTATATTAAACATATAGTTTTCGTTTAGAGAATAATGGTAACATGTATACATACACATACGCCGCTCCTTAGGTTAAACGCATTTACCATCTCTGCTTCGTTCGTAGTTGAAAAAAACTTTCATTGAAAGGTTTAACAGAAAAAAGTTTTTTTTTACAAGTTTAAACGTTTCTAATTCAAATTTCAAATATATAATTTAAACCAGCGAAGTGAAACAGTGACGTCATAGAATTTAAAAGAGGTATAATGATGAGGTTATGAAACGTATCAGCGGTCAACTCACGTATTTAGTGCGGCCATTTGAGTGGTTGCCGCTTACGTTGAGAGTGGATTCTCGTTGCTCGTACGATAGTCATTTGGGCAGAAATGGCGTTTTTATTATTCCACCGTTTCCGGTAATGCGCAAGCTAAATCTACTTAAGTCGAGTATTGTGAAAGGTTTGCGTGGTGGATTATATTTTTTCTGAAAGGTAGAACCCTTTGTTGGTGCGTACGTTCGGTTAAATTACATGTTTTTTTAAAATATCTTTACTAAAGCCACTATTAAATTCTGGAATAAATTAGACTGTGATATCTAGGAAAAGTTGCTGAAGTTGGACAATTTTCATAATTTTTCCCAATGCAATTTCTTTTTACCTCATCTATGTACGAATTGTATTATACGTCTTGTCACATATTTTTACTAATAACTATCTGTATATACGTACAAAAGTTAATTGAAAACTTCGCGGCTTTACAATGGAAATAATCCTACCCTTCTCTCATCTGGATCCCAAAGCATGATGTGAAACATGAATTCATAGCGAATTCGATCTCTTTAGATTCAGATCAATCAAATAAGGAGAAATGTTTATAGACCAAACTGGCAATAGCGGATATGCGTATAATTTAGATTTGGTTCAAGTATTTTTCTCCAATTATATACCAACCGGACATTATTTCTAAACCATTGTTTTCCTAATTAATTCTTCTTTAAATACGTAAATTAATAAATAAAAAGTACAATTTACGCAAGGCGAATTAAAATTGTCGAAACGACATTGTTGGTTAGAAAGAAACGTGATGTCAAAATCTATGTAAACAAGCTCGTATTGTTGACATTTTTGTGGATTTTGTTGTGTTTCACAAGGAAAAACAGCATTCTTGTACTATTTGTTAATCTAGTGTATTTTTTTACATAATAGGGAGATTGAGAATCATCTAGAACGATGACTGAAAGTAGTTTTGTAAAAACACAATTTGATAATCTGTCGAGAATAGATGCCATTCATGATGACATCATATTTTGTTTTAAATCTTGATTTCGCGTCCGCTCAGGTCCAAGGAGAGAAAGCTCCAAGGTAATTGTTTTAGTACATAATTTATATTTATGCATTATGTTTGTTTTTAATGCATAAATACCTACACTCATAAATGGACAGCAGTAAACATAACCTATAATCTTTTAGAAACATGGCTGCACACTGTCTATATTTTATTAACTTATACGTAATGCTATTTACGTTCAGTCAAGTCACTTTTCACGTATTTTGGCAATGTTATATAATTTTTATTCAATTAAGAAATAAAAAACGAAAGTCATATTATACTTTTATGACCTAGTTTATGTATACAGTTATCTACTGTTTTTGTGATTGATATTCAATACAAAACTTGCTTATGATTAAGTGAAACCATACTAACTATCCAAAAAAAACGTAATTACATTAAAGTGATTTTTACAAAAATGCAAATTTGTTGCACATCCCTTCTCATAACCTTGCACCATTGTTTTCGTATTTTTTTCTCTCTCGGGACAAGAAAAAACACTTTATCATGTGCACTTCCTAGTATGTTTAAACCTAGGCACAATACAATAATTATAAATAGGTGTTCTACCGGCTACTAAACCACCCGGGAAACTAAACGAATATTATATTAAAAATATCTTTAAAGTAGCGAAAACTTCTACAGGAAAAAAACACTGGGCATAGCTTGTGACGTTATGCAAAGCGCGTGAAAATGGCGGAGTTTAAAAATTTAAATTTATTGACAGTTCAAATATTTTTTTAAATTAATTGAAACATTTCCAACATTATTTATATTTTTTACTATGTTATAACGATATAAAGAGATAATTAATAATATAAAAAATTACATGCAAAATTAAATAAAATAGTTTTGCAGCATTCCTTGATATTCCTTGATTTAGCATGCAATCAACACGATGGCTACATGTGATTCTCAAAATTGTAGCCACCACCGTATTCATTAATATAATACCTTTGATATTTTGGTGGACCCAAATTTCAATTTCTGTTACATTGTGCAAACAATTTTATGGACGTATTTACACAATTGGTAGCAAACGCGAGAATATCGGGAATAGAAGCCTTGGTACCCATTTCGCGAGGAATTTGCAAAATCCATGTGTTATGAATAGTGCTCTGGGTAAAGTATATTAAGTTATAAAATATAGTCGCGACCGAACTTTCTTCATATCTAAGAAAAAAACTTTTTTTAAATTTTTTTTATAATGGTAACATGTTTTTATATTATCGTAAAAATATTAAAAATATATCTGTAATTATTATTACATACACTTACACCACATTTATTACAAAACAAATCAAATAAATTAATTATTGCTAACACGATAAGCCATCGCAAAGATGCAGTTTATTAAATAGGGAAAGTATCTTCAATTTATTGGTAAAATATATTTCTTTGTTATGAATTACGTAATAAGGAATTACGTAATAAAGAATTACGTAATAACGAATTACGTAATAAAGAAACTAAGAAAAATAATTTCGTGTGGCAAATATATAATTTATACAATTATAATTACTTTGGAAACGAATACTACTTTGCGAATACATCTTTGGCGTACTTGTATGAATTCAACGTATATAAATAGAGAGTATTGTTAAATAAACATAATTTTCAATAAATACATATTATTTTGATATGTAATAAAATATATATTGTAAAAAGTTAGCTCGTTTATTGGTTTATTTACTACAGACAATTTACAAAAATAAACGCGCAGTATGAAAATGGCTGACGAGTGATTTCAATATTAAATTTTTACCATTTAGCTGTCGCAATAACGTAGTAAAATAAACTAATATAGTATATCCAACACTGCGCAAAAACGTCATAACACGTCTATCATTCATAATGCAATTGTCATTCGAGAAGTCAGCCAGAGAGCCAGTTTCGAAACCGATATCAGCTCGGCGAAAAAAAATCAGAAACTTTAAAATAACGATATCGGCTTACAATAGGATTTATACGATATACCTACTATGCACCTACCTCTGTAATTTCAATCTGTGGTCTCCTACAATGATACCCTCATATTTTTGCGTCATTTCCACTTTGAACGTTGAAGTTTATGGTCGTCCAGTACGAACATATTTTTTTAAACTTTCTCTGTCAAGTTTAATTTTAACTGCACTTTTTTAATATCGTATAGGAAGGAGCAGTTGCCCTAATGTTGGCACTGAATTTTTTTTAAATGGGAAGTTGCTACTATAGTTATATGACAATCATAGTTATAGTATTATAGTTATATGACAATTATAGTTATGACTTTTTTATATTTTTGTGTGCATTATTTCATGTTTAAAATAATCTATGTTGATTAAATAAAAAAAAAATTATTTCTAATGCAATAAGGGTATCAATGTATTAATGTATTGAATACATTAAATAAATATATAATTAAAAATATCTTAACCACATTTTTAAAATAATACTTTTATTTAAGTTCCGGTTTTAAAGTCAGATGGAAGTCAGATGGAAAGTCAGACGGTTTCAGATTCAGTTGTTTGTGTGGTAATTTTCGAATCACAGTAAATAAGTATTAGCTGTTGGATCATTACTCATTACCTACAATACATAATTTATTGATGAAAATGCTGGGTAATAATTGTTTTTGTGAATTGGAATATTTTCCGAAGCCAAATATTATATATAGCGAGCATATTAATTTTATAACCATTCTAATTTAGTTTAATAGACTTTGACCGAGACTAAGATAGCATACATATACACAGTCAAGTTAGGGTAGTAAAAGCCTTTGAAAAAGGCTTTTAGTTTCAATTGGAATACATTGTTGAAAACCTTTTTGGAGAGTGTATTTTGTTGAGAATTTACCTTCCGACTTGGTGTCATGTGGCTATTGAAGGCTATAATAATTGAATCCTAGGAACTAATATGTCATAATGAAAAATGCTCCCATATAGTTATTTTAAAGAAAATATATAAGAAATTTAAAAAAATGTAACAAAAAAACTTTTAAAATTAAAAATAACTACAATAAAGATAATAGCAATCTAATGGTTTACGGAGTGGGCAGTAATATTATCTAGAAACGAATATATAATTAAATATACCTTAATCACATTTTTAAAATAATACTTCTGTTAAAGTTCTTATTTTAAAATTAAATTCAATTACATCGATAATGATTAAGCCAAATTACGTCACGTCACTATTCATATAGCACATCACTAACTTTTGAAACTTTGACAAATGCCACGTGGCGAGCTGTATACGAAACAAGTCAAAAACAGTTCACAAATCTGTCATGTTGATAAATATTTTTAACATGTTAGTTCATAAATATGTTTAAATATTAATTTATCTATAATAATTAAAATGTTATGTACTGTTTTACTAAGAAAACTCAAAATACAAAGAAAATAGAAAGGAATAATCGTGCGCTTATTTTTGGAAACACTCTAATTTATAAATGTAAAGTTGTTGAACGCAGTCCGATTAGCAACAAAACTTTGAAGTAGAGACTCAGTTAATAAAGTTAGAAATACAACAATAATAAACGAGTCGAATATATAGCGAAATACAATATATTCAACCGGAAGTATTCTTCTACAGAGAGACGTCGTCCGCAGGACCTCTAACATTAACAAGCCCGGATTAACGGTCGAGTTAAAATTAATTTGTGCGACGAAATTAATTTTGACTTGTAAATGGCGTTATGCTAGTCTGGAAACTCGACGGTCTATGAAGGAGTTAGTTAATGATGGGAAGTTAGGAATGGGGCTGCATTGCCAACCCTCAGTTGTTAGTTAACGCAATTTTAAGTTGTATTTATTAATTAACAATTGACCAAGTCAAATTACAATTAAGCTAAATTCTGCATTATTTAAACATTTATATGTCGTTATATTTTACCCTGCGTACCTAGGGAGGACAAACCCTAAAAACGATAATTTTGCAACATGACTCCGAAGACGTCTTTCTATTTTTATAATTTGTTACATCAGAAGGTTTCCACGAACCACGTGATTCGTTAGAAGGATGTGGAAAGGGGAAAATGGTCCGATTTCTATTCAGGTTTCCACGTACTAAATAGTAATATACATTTGGGCTTTACTATTATTGTGAATATTGAGTTATGACAGTCAGGGTTATATTTATTGTATTTACATTCTACGTACTAAAATTACGTAATGAATTAATCAGAAACATACCGTGGAATATTTGATGTTTTTAAAAGGATTATTATCAGGTCTATAAGCTGGTTGCTGCATGAGAGTAGGATCAGGACCAAACCTCTAATCACTAAATGGATTTAAACACGTAGATACGATGCGTCGTATTGAAACGGGTGGCGAAAGTATGTTTGTGTGTATGTACGTCTGCGTGTGCGTGAGTGTGTTTGGACATAAATCCTCTTTTTATTTCAGTATAATTTTAATAAATGAATATTAGTTTAGGTATCAATATGTACAATGTCGACACCTATTTGTATGAGGGGGGGGGGGCGTGTTTGTGTACGTGTGTATGTATGTATTAGTGTTAGTAATATTTTTTGTATTTAATTGTTTAGTATCATATACTCATATTATAGAAGAAAAATATAAAAAATTAAGGTACATAATGTGGAATTTTAAGAATTCGTTAAAACAAACATAAATCGTATTTTAAAAATGTGGTTACACATATATTTGGTTGGTAGGGAAGAAATGAGCGTTATTTGAAAGTTTCTAATTTTTTTCTAGAAAATGATGAAACCACGTAGAGTATAACAATGTCAAGGGATGGGGATAAACTACATAAATATATACCAACTGCCACGGACCTCTTTAGTAGGGGTGTGCTATATTTATCTTATTTGTGGTTGGATCATTTGTTTCCTGGTAGCAGAAATCGGTTGGAGTCATATGCAGGTATTGATACACTTGCATAATTAGAATAAACTGTGTAACCTAGGGGATGTGGATATCACATACCTTGACGATCATTATCAACTCAGTACGACCAATGTGCCGATACACGTATAAATCTTCTTTCCGTGAGACGCACCCAACTTTGGCTTGACCAATTGATAAATGAAGACAAAAAGTGGATTCTATATGTGAACCATATGCGTAAGTGTCAATGTCTAAGCTCACACAAAAAACCGATACCTACTCTAAAGCCTGAACTTCATAAAAATAAAATTTCGTTATGTATTTGGTGGAATGCAAAAGTTCCTCCGAGACTTTGCATTAAGAGCTACAACTAGAAAATACCACGGCAGACTCAACGATATACTGCAATCGACTTGACAGATTTCGCACAGGAATAAAAAACAAATGTAAAGAACACTCACAAACGTATTTCCTTCACGATAACACCAGGCCGCACGTAGCTAAAGTCGTACGCCAGAAGTTACTGGATTTTCATTGGAAGATTCTATTATTCCTCCGACTTTGCACCAACAGATTTTTATTTATTCCGGTCTCTAAATAATCACATTCAGGATAAAAAGTTTGATGATAGAATAGAGTTGTCTGATTTATTTAATACGTTTTTTGAGTCACAGATCTGACGTTTTTATGCAGAAGGAATCCATGCTTTATCAGCACGCTGGCAATGAGCTATAGATAACAATGGCGCTTATTGTGCACAAGAGTAACTAACAAAGAACTACGATATTTAAAAAAAATATTTTTTTCCTCTTGTAACGTTCCTTACTTTCCTACCAAACCTACCTCTTAGCTAATTATGCAGGTATATTGATTTTAACAAAACTCATATTGTATAAAATTAATAAAGTTGTTAAAAACTAATATTGTATAAAATTAATAACCTTGAAGGCTGTTTTTATTTTGAAAATAAATAAAATTGTATGCCTACTATTGTATTGATTTTGAAAATAGTATAATAAATTTATCATAATTTGAAAATGTAATAGTACAATTTCTATAATAGCTTTCCATAGCTACGTAATATCGAGAATTAAGTTTTAGTCTTAACATAAATTAATAAGTCCCTGAGCCAAATTACTACAACAATGTTTCATTACACAGTCTGCTTAACAATAACACGAAATAACAATAATGAACGTAGAAGAATGAAATAATAATCTGCGTCTGCAGCTGTTTCTATTAATGAATGCAAAGGTAATGACTCTTATCATAAAAGAACAAGACAAATAATTGGTCTACATGTATAAGAATTTCATACTGTACTTACGTAATGATACTAATGGTTAAAACTAATATACTTCATTGGCCAAGGAAACGAATATTTATAATATGTAATACATAAATTATAATTTATTTTATGTAATTTATATATTACATTGACTAGAACATTTATAATATGTAATATATCAATTATAGTTTATTTTATATAATTTATATATTACATTGATTAGAACATTTATAATTTGTATTATATAAATTATAGTTTATTTTATATAATTTATATATTACATTGATTAGAACATCTATAATTTGTAATATATCAATTATAGTTTATTTTATATAATTTATATATTACATTGACTAGAACATTTATAATTTATAATATATTAACAGTCGGAGGAATAGGGTGGATGTAGTAGAATCTCCCAAAAAAAATCCAGTAACTTCTGGCATACGACTTTAGCCACGTGCGGCCTGGTGTTATCGTGACGGAAATACGTTTGTGAGTGTTCTTTACGTTTGTTTTTTATTCCTGTTCGAATTGATTGCAGTATATCGTTGAGTCTGCCGTGGTATTTTCTAGTTGTAGCTCTTAATGCAAAGTCTCGATGGAACTTTTGCATTCCACCAAACAGATAGCGAAACTTTCTTTTATGAAGTGCAGGCGTTAGTAGTATATGATGCTTAACAATTAATTTACATTGACTAGAACATTTATAATTTATAATATATCAATTATAGTTTATTTTATATAATTTATATATTATATTGACTAGAACAAACATTGACATTTTCGTTTTTGAAGTGAATGTTTTTTATTTAGAGATAAAATTTTGCGGTTTTATTGATAGCGTTTTATTCTTATATATACTAGTTCCAATAAAGTGTAATCTATTGGATAATTTATATAACTATTATTTATATAGATATGTGTGATATTCATAGAAATTAATATATTAACAATAATAAATATATTACAAATGATTATTAATTAATATATTACAAATGATGCTGTTCATTATTTTCATAAAGTAAAACCAAATACATAACATAAATATTTGTAACATTTATATTTAATTACAATACCGAGTTCACAACGAATTATGCTTAACTAAATTAGTTATGAATAAATATGTTACTTGAAAATAATATCTCCATACTTGGGGGTCTGCTCTGTGTACTTGTGGTATAGATTTAGGTTTAGTTATTTTTAAAACTTACCTTTCAAAGATATTTTGACTTCTGTCTACTGGTTTGTAAAAGAGTGCTTTTCCTCACATCTCGCAGTAAAGAAAATACTTTCTTCGCCATTTTATTATTAGATAAAATAAGAAAAATGTCAGTTTATAAGAGTAAACAAGTTTTAAAATACGCAAAATAATTAACGAATAGACCCATTTACGGTCACAAAGTAGTTTCAAAAGCAAGCTCGGGGAAATATATGTTACTTACCATAATAAAGTAAAGAAAATACTTTTTTCGCCATTTTATTATTAGATAAAATACGAAAAATGTCAGTTTATAAGAGTAAACAAGTTTTAAAATACGCAAAATAATTAACGAATAGACCCATTTACGATCACAAAGTAGTTTCAAAAGCAAGCTCGGGGAAATGTATGTTACTTACCATAATAAAGTAAAGAAAATACTTTTTTCGCCATTTTATTATTAGATAAAATACGAAAAATGTCAGTTTATAAGAGTAAACAAGTTTTAAAATACGCAAAATAATTAACGAATAGACCCATTTACGGTCACAAAGTAGTTTCAAAAGCAAGCTCGGGGAAATGTATGTTACTTACCATAATAAAGTAAAGAAAATACTTTTTTCGCCATTTTATTATTAGATAAAATACGAAAAATGTCAGTTTATAAGAGTAAACAAGTTTTAAAATACGCAAAATAATTAACGAATAGACCCATTTACGATCACAAAGTAGTTTCAAAAGCAAGCTCGGGGAAATGTATGTTACTTACCATAATAAAGTAAAGAAAATACTTTTTTCGCCATTTTATTATTAGATAAAATACGAAAAATGTCAGTTTATAAGAGTAAACAAGTTTTAAAATACGCAAAATAATTAACGAATAGACCCATTTACGGTCACAAAGTAGTTTCAAAAGCAAGCTCGGGGAAATATATGTTACTTACCATAATAAAGTAAAGAAAATACTTTTTTCGCCATTTTATTATTAGATAAAATACGAAAAATGTCAGTTTATAAGAGTAAACAAGTTTTAAAATACGCAAAATAATTAACGAATAGACCCATTTACGATCACAAAGTAGTTTCAAAAGCAAGCTCGGGGAAATGTATGTTACTTACTATAATAAAGTAAAGAAAATACTTTCTTCGCCATTTTATTATTAGATAAAATAAGAAAAATGTCTGTTTATAAGAGTAAACAAGTTTTAAAATACGCAAAATAATTAACGAATAGACCCATTTACGATCACAAAGTAGTTTCAAAAGCAAGCTCGGGGAAATATATGTTACTTACCATAATAAAGTAAAGAAAATACTTTTTTCGCCATTTTATTATTAGATAAAATACGAAAAATGTCAGTTTATAAGAGTAAACAAGTTTTAAAATACGCAAAATAATTAACGAATAGACCCATTTACGATCACAAAGTAGTTTCAAAAGCAAGCTCGGGGAAATGTATGTTACTTACTATAATAAAGTAAAGAAAATACTTTCTTCGCCATTTTATTATTAGATAAAATAAGAAAAATGTCAGTTTATAAGAGTAAACAAGTTTTAAAATACGCAAAATAATTAACGAATAGACCCATTTACGATCACAAAGTAGTTTCAAAAGCAAGCTCGGGGAAATGTATGTTACTTACTATAATAAAGTAAAGAAAATACTTTCTTCGCCATTTTATTATTAGATAAAGTAAGAAAAATGTCAGTTTATAAGAGTAAACAAGTTTTAAAATACGCAAAATAATTAACGAATAGACCCATTTACGATCACAAAGTAGTTTCAAAAGCAAGCTCGGGGAAATATATGTTACTTACCATAATAAAGTAAAGAAAATACTTTTTTCGCCATTTTATTATTAGATAAAATACGAAAAATGTCAGTTTATAAGAGTAAACAAGTTTTAAAATACGCAAAATAATTAACGAATAGACCCATTTACGATCACAAAGTAGTTTCAAAAGCAAGCTCGGGGAAATGTATGTTACTTACTATAATAAAGTAAAGAAAATACTTTCTTCGCCATTTTATTATTAGATAAAATAAGAAAAATGTCAGTTTATAAGAGTAAACAAGTTTTAAAATACGCAAAATAATTAACGAATAGACCCATTTACGATCACAAAGTAGTTTCAAAAGCAAGCTCGGGGAAATGTATGTTACTTACTATAATAAAGTAAAGAAAATACTTTCTTCGCCATTTTATTATTAGATAAAGTAAGAAAAATGTCAGTTTATAAGAGTAAACAAGTTTTAAAATACGCAAAATAATTAACGAATAGACCCATTTACGATCACAAAGTAGTTTCAAAAGCAAGCTCGGGGAAATATATGTTACTTACCATAATAAAGTAAAGAAAATACTTTTTTCGCCATTTTATTATTAGATAAAATACGAAAAATGTCAGTTTATAAGAGTAAACAAGTTTTAAAATACGCAAAATAATTAACGAATAGACCCATTTACGATCACAAAGTAGTTTCAAAAGCAAGCTCGGGGAAATGTATGTTACTTACTATAATAAAGTAAAGAAAATACTTTCTTCGCCATTTTATTATTAGATAAAGTAAGAAAAATGTCAGTTTATAAGAGTAAACAAGTTTTAAAATACGCAAAATAATTAACGAATAGACCCATTTACGATCACAAAGTAGTTTCAAAAGCAAGCTCGGGGAAATATATGTTACTTACTATAATAAAGTAAAGAAAATACTTTCTTCGCCATTTTATTATTAGATAAAATAAGAAAAATGTCAGTTTATAAGAGTAAACAAGTTTTAAAATACGCAAAATAATTAACGAATAGACCCATTTACGATCACAAAGTAGTTTCAAAAGCAAGCTCGGGGAAATGTATGTTACTTACTATAATAAAGTAAAGAAAATACTTTCTTCGCCATTTTATTATTAGATAAAGTAAGAAAAATGTCAGTTTATAAGAGTAAACAAGTTTTAAAATACGCAAAATAATTAACGAATAGACCCATTTACGATCACAAAGTAGTTTCAAAAGCAAGCTCGGGGAAATGTATGTTACTTACTATAATAAAGTAAAGAAAATACTTTCTTCGCCATTTTATTATTAGATAAAGTAAGAAAAATGTCAGTTTATAAGAGTAAACAAGTTTTAAAATACGCAAAATAATTAACGAATAGACCCATTTACGATCACAAAGTAGTTTCAAAAGCAAGCTCGGGGAAATGTATGTTACTTACTATAATAAAGTAAAGAAAATACTTTCTTCGCCATTTTATTATTAGATAAAATAAGAAAAATGTCAGTTTATAAGAGTAAACAAGTTTTAAAATACGCAAAATAATTAACGAATAGACCCATTTACGATCACAAAGTAGTTTCAAAAGCAAGCTCGGGGAAATATATGTTACTTACTATAATAAAGTAAAGAAAATACTTTCTTCGCCATTTTATTATTAGATAAAATAAGAAAAATGTCAGTTTATAAGAGTAAACAAGTTTTAAAATACGCAAAATAATTAACGAATAGACCCATTTACGATCACAAAGTAGTTTCAAAAGCAAGCTCGGGGAAATGTATGTTACTTACTATAATAAAGTAAAGAAAATACTTTCTTCGCCATTTTATTATTAGATAAAATAAGAAAAATGTCAGTTTATAAGAGTAAACAAGTTTTAAAATACGCAAAATAATTAACGAATAGACCCATTTACGATCACAAAGTAGTTTCAAAAGCAAGCTCGGGGAAATGTATGTTACTTACTATAATAAAGTAAAGAAAATACTTTCTTCGCCATTTTATTATTAGATAAAGTAAGAAAAATGTCAGTTTATAAGAGTAAACAAGTTTTAAAATACGCAAAATAATTAACGAATAGACCCATTTACGATCACAAAGTAGTTTCAAAAGCAAGCTCGGGGAAATGTATGTTACTTACTATAATAAAGTAAAGAAAATACTTTCTTCGCCATTTTATTATTAGATAAAATAAGAAAAATGTCAGTTTATAAGAGTAAACAAGTTTTAAAATACGCAAAATAATTAACGAATAGACCCATTTACGATCACAAAGTAGTTTCAAAAGCAAGCTCGGGGAAATGTATGTTACTTACTATAATAAAGTAAAGAAAATACTTTCTTCGCCATTTTATTATTAGATAAAATAAGAAAAATGTCAGTTTATAAGAGTAAACAAGTTTTAAAATACGCAAAGTAATTAACGAATAGACCCATTTAGGATCACAAAGTAGTTTCGAAAGCAAGTTCGGAAATATATGTTACTTACCATGATGAAATTTTATTTCTCTAATTGTTTTAATGGTTTAAATGTGATTTTTAAAGTTATTTTTTCATTTAGATGATTTTTTTTGTCGTTTACTATACGACATCTTACGTTCGACTTACTTTTTTTAAATTTTTATAGCCTAAGATGGACATTTTATTCAGATAAAAAAAACATTTTATTTCATGCAATTAGGACTTCACGGTTTTCGGATTATAAGTTGTAAAGAGTGGGTTGTTTTTTAAACTGTGTAAGACAAAATGTATTATATGTATTTAGATAATTCACTTTGAATTTTTTAATTGAAACAAATTATAAAAATATTTCTAAATAATATAAAAAGTAAAAAACACAGTCATAATGTTGAAAGGAAAGAGTACTAATCGAGACATTGATTTTCACGACGTCGTTTTTTTTTTAAATACTTAAGTGGACGGACTGTTTAGACGTTATTTATTAATTTTTCTTTACATACATTTGAAATGAAACAAAATATGTTTTTAAGTATGCGTACTTCTTTTTTTTTTAAAGGTTCCAGATAAATTTCCAAAAATTACTATATGTAATTTTTAAAAATATTATATGTAATTTTTGAAAATTTTCTCCGCCTCTTGTTCTGCTGTATGCAAATAATCGCGTAAAGTTCGAATTGAGTCGATCGATTAGTAACGAATACAATAAGGTATTTCGCAAAATATAACAGACTGTTCCTTTATTCATTGAAATCGTCATAAAAAAATATTTTTCATAAGAAAAAATATATTATCTATTATATTTATATAATATCTATTGTCTTTTTATACAATGTTTAGTTTTGTTATACGTATCGTCTAAAATCTTATTTAAAATATCCTAGTTTACATCTAATTTTCTTCACGTGTGTATTACAAATTTGGTATATTACCATGGTGGTCGCTTTATGTAAAATATTTAAAATATGAACTAAAAAATAAAATATAAGGACTATTCACAATTAAATGAAACTACGTGATGTAGTATTATTTCTACTTTCTTTAATTTTACCATGACCTAGGTTTCATTGTATTACAACATCTTCAGGCGGGTGTAATACAACGAAACTTAGGTCGTGGTAAAAAAATTAAAGAAAGTAGAAATAATACTACATCACGTAGTTTCATTTTATTGTGAATAATGAATTTCTACAAAATTAACGCCAAATAAATTCGATATAAGGACTAGTATTTCCATGTTTTTTTCTCTAACTGTGGATGTATCTGTTAACAACCTGTTATCATTAGCATGAATCTGTTAACATTAGCATGAACCATGAAGTAATCGCAGCTTGTTTGTAGACCAACTCATAATGAATTTGATACCGTAATATACACCTATTTTCAAAAATCATTAATATCAATATTCATGAGACGAAATAGGTATAGTATATATGCGAGCTAGTTGCTATAATAAACTAGTAAGTTTTAAACCAAATTATAGACGGATATACAAGGAGGATGGAATTTAAGAGAAATAGATTTGAGTAGAGAGTTTGATATTTGTTAATAACAGTGTTTATGGGAATAATTTAATGTCAATTAATGAAGTGTCAGATTATAAAACACTATACTATTTCACCTTGTCGGTGCCAGCACTGTCGACCAACTTAATTTATAACGTAAATTTTAAACTTTAACTTCCAATATACTTACAATACCAAATATATTCATAAAGGGCGTATTTATAATATAAAAATTTATATTTGTTTAAGTTGATCGGTGGTGCTGGCACCAACTTCAAAATTAAGTAATTTAGCTATTTATTGCAAATAAGGAGGTACCTATTTTTAGTTTATTATTTTTTACCACCTACTTCTTTGAAGTCGGTTTTTTAAAAGATATTTTATTTTAGAACATTTAGTGATTAATATATTAATATTAACAATCACAATTATTTTCCTTCTTAGAATATTGGATAATTAGTATATATATATATAATTTCTTCTTTGTTTAAATTGTTTATCAACAACACATAAAACTGAAGCAATAGTAGTAGCTGTCAATGGTTGGTTGCCAGCCATTGAGGAGTTTAGTTCTCCATAGCCGAAGTCCAATATAAGATTTTGCAAATTAAAAATTACCACTTGAGGAGTTCCGTTCTCCATATTCGAAATCCAATATAAGATTTTACAAAGTAATAACTAAAGTAACATCTAACCAGTAGCATATATATTGAATAACGATCGATTTACTAACATCTGTTAAAGAGTTACATTATTTTGTTTCAGAACTTATCATCAGACACTGACCTGATCGATGGTGTAGTTATTTTGTAAAGTAACAACTACCAGTAGCAAATATCTTGAATCACTTTCAATTTACTATCATCCGTTAAGGAGTTCCATTGTTCATCTCCAGAACTCATCATCAAACCCTGACCTGGTCGACCGTGTTGTTATTTTGTAAAGTAACAACGACTAGTAGAAAGTATATATACTTACAGTTGATTTACTAATATCCGTTAAGGAGTTCCACTGTCTATATCCAGAACTTATCATCAGGCCCTAACCTGATAAGTGGTGTAGTTATTTTGCAAAATAACAATTACCCGTACCAAATATCTTGAATTATATTTGATTTACTGTCATTCGTTAAGGAATTCTATCGTTCGTTTCTGGACTTCATCATCAGATCATCATATTTATATGGGACCACACTCATAGCAGCCTCTTTTAAATAAAAAAAATAATCATCAAAATCGGAGCATTCGGTAAAGAATTTTCGCTGAACATACAAAAAAAAATTTTGGCCAATTGAGAACAAGCTCCTTTTTGAAGTCGGTTAAAAATATTTTAAAAAGAGTGTTTCATTTAGCTTATAGAACAATAAGGGAAACCAGAAAACCTGTTTTTAGAATTTTTGGCTGTCTGTCTGTCTATCTGTTAATCTTTTTTTCAACCACGCTAAATTACTTGGACAGATTTTGATGAAATTTGGTATAGTAATAGTTTATACCCTCGGGCAACATAAAGGCCATCTTTTGAGACACAAACAAATTGAATTGGTGAATATTACGATATTAGTACTGCCAACGCTATCCATTAGCGTTTTTAGTAAACCTAATGCTCATAGGTATTAGATACAGTTTAAAACAAAATAACAGTGATGTGAATTTCAAGCGAAGGAAGTCGCTGGCACATTTAATTTATATCTAAATATGCATGCAATCTCCATCCATAGTTCGAATTGTTCTCATACCTAACAGGTTTTTCAATATATAATATTATTTTGGTAGATTTTGTTTTCGTATGTCACTATTTTGTTCCATTACTTCCTAATACGGACTCTTCCAGTTTCATTTAGAAACGAAAAGGTTTATTTTCAAATTTAGCATTAGAATCCTAAATTTTCAACGTAAAATAATCTGAATTTCTAATACACGTGTAGTTTATTTATGTATTGTCCAGTCAACCTTCACCATCCATTTTTCATAAATTAGTTTCAGGTGAAAAAACCGTATCAATGTACTGTTCTTTATTTTCACCATCATTTTTTCCACACGATAATTACCCATATTTTGAATATAATTTTCAATTCAAGAATATTCTTTAGAAGTGTCTTAGATTTGTTTGTACATTATGTTTGTTGATCGCAATTTGTTTTGTTCTGTAGATAATAGCCACTCATAACTAAAATACTGAGCGGTATTGTAGTTATGAGTGGCTTTTCTCTCATTTTTGATTAGGGCACCTTTTTGCTATTTATAACAGGCAAGTGTTTTGAGGCATGTCTCTAATGATTATATACCATTACACAATTTTTACGCAAAGCTTAGTAAATACGTACTTTATAAATGTACGAAAACAGTTTGTTAAGTAATAAGCTAATACAGAAGTAAGTTCTAGGTTTTACGAAGTACTTCATACGTGATGTATAATAAGTTAATAGAGAAGTAGGTTCTAGGTTATACGAAGTAGCACAGACGTGATATGTAATAAGTTAATAGAGAAGTAGGTTCTAGGTTATATGAAGTACCTCAGACGTGATATGTAATAAGTTAATACAGAAGTAGGTTCTAGGTTATACGAAGCACCTTAGATGTAATATGTAATAAGTTAATAAGAAGTAGGTTCTAGGTTATACGAAGTACCTCAGACGTGATATGTAATAAGTTAATACAGAAGTAGGTTCTAGGTTATACGAAGTACCTTATATGTTATACAAAGTACCTCATGCGAGTCAGTGTTAAAAAAAACATTTAGTTAAAAGTTTGAGTTACTTACAGAACTATAAGACCGTAAAGCTTAATATATATTAATATAAACATGATCCCTTAAGTGGTTCCTGAGAAAGAGGATCTTAATTGATAGACAGACGGGCAGTGAAAATCATTTCCAAAAATTATCCGGATGTCATTTGGTAATTTTCACAGATTGTTAAAAGCATTCTATGTTACAATATGCCCTATCCTGTACAGTTTTATACGCGGCTAAGCTATGGAATAAATATCTAAACCGGTAAGTATACCTTTAATACAATTAATAAATTAAACGTTAACAATTTATACATATAATAAAACTGTAACAGAGTGAATTCTGTACATGAAAAGTATTATAAAAAAGTGATTGGTTTTACATATAGAATAAAAATAAAAGGCAGAAAAGCTGTTTTTGGCATTTTCGTCTGTCTGTTAATTTTCTTCAATCCCGAAATCTACTAGATGGATTTTGAAGAAATTTTGTATACCTTCAATATGGTATACCTTCGACAAACATATAGGATACTTCTTACCTGGATATTACAGATTTAAAAATATTCTTACTTAGTGAATATTATGATATAGGGGCTGCCAATGCTATCTGTTGGCGCCGCAGAAGAACATGTATTTATTTCCCGCATACCATTGATCCCCAGCAATTTTCCTGTTGTATAAGTAATCAACCAGAGGGCAGCACAAGTTCTCAAGTCAGTTGGCTAAATTAATGTGGACACAATAAAACGTGTTTGTCAATTAAAGTGTTTTAGTATATTAATTAATAATCTACAAAGAAATACGATATAACATTGGCGACGAGCGTGAAACGAACCATAATTCGTAAATACAAGTATTCCAACAGATACCTATTATCATATAGTGACATTAAAAAGCGTGACTTGCTTGTTAACCTCAAAGTGAAAAGTGTGGGTTTTGATTAATTAACAAATAAAAGAAGGAAGAAAAGCTTGGATACAAGAGAAAACTAAAATAGAATTAATAGAGATTGCCAATAAACTAGCCCAGAAAATTGTTTTTTTGGAAACGCATTCTATTGAAGAGGTAAGAAAATATTTACGTGAATACATAGGCAGATTAAAAACAAAAGAGTGCTCACACGGTGGCATCATGACTGTGGTCACCGGCTTGAAAATATTGATAATGACTGTGGTGATGACTGTGGTTACCGGTGAAAATTGGAATGCATACCAGCAAAAATTCGAATGTTTCATTTTTTGAACGACTTAGCCGAAGAGAAAAAGGTACCGTTACTTATTACAAACCTAAGTGCGAATGTTTATGATTTGTTGGCAACATTGTGTATCCCAAACTTGCCAATAAACGAAACATGAAAAAATATATGAAACACTGAGAGAATACTACCATCCTGCAAAAACCAATGCACTACAGCAAGCAAAATTCTGAAAACGATGTCAGAAACATAACGAATCGATAAACCAATACTTAATTGAGACAAAAAAATGGTCCAAAAGCTGCGATTTCAAGAAATTAAATAAAGAAATAAAGGAAAGGTTGTTGAATGGTACTTATTATGATCCTGTCCAATTTGAATTATTGAAACAAGCTAACCAATCATTAAAAATATTAACTAACATTGGAAAAAAACTCATCAGCTAGAGTTTAACCATGAAAAAGAAAAAAGCAAACATAGGTGTTCCATTTGCAAGCAAAAAATTAATAATGGAGCACCGCTAGAGACAAAAAACTTCAATAAAAATAAAAACAGTGGTTTTCGGTTTTCAAGCACACCAATGAATAAACAAATTATATCATGCTTCGTTGTGTAAAAAATGGACATTTGAAAGCGCAATGTTTACTCCGAGAAAAATTATGTAGTGAATGCGGTGTCAAAGGACATATTTTCAAAGTTTGTGGTAAAAACAAGGCATTTAAAGTAAAAAATATGAATTTGGTAGAACCTACAAATTCAACCGACAAGGATGTTGTTGAAAATAAAAACATTAATGCGGAAACAGAAATGTTTGATATCTTTTACTTCAGTGATAAAAACAAAATTCCACCTGCAACTTTGCAGGTTAGTGTAAATGGAACAGTTGTAGAGTTTGAATTTGACACTGGAGCTGACGTGAGTATTATTACTTTACTGGAGAAACAACAATATTTTACAGGTTTAAACAACGTATTGCACTAACTTCGATCAGTCGGCTTTAACACCATTACGGATTATTAAAAATTTAAATATTAACTATAAGTCTGTTAACGCAAATATTCAAAAATTATTTGTTGTAAAGGACAGACTGTTAAAAATAATAAGGAAAAATTGGCTCTCTTTGTTGTAATTATGGCCTTCAAAGTTTGAACAAAAAATTTGTGAAAAAATTTCTAAAGATAAATTAATATAAAAAGTGAATATTACACCTTATTTGAACCCGATTTTAAGGCCATATATCTATTGAACAAGGCATAAAGCCAATACTCATGCCTGTAACAATTGTAAGATTAGTTGAAAATAAACGGATTGAACCAGTGGAATACCCAGAATGGGTACCGGTTTTAAAGTCAGATGGAACAGTTCGTTTGTATGGTGATTTTCGAATCACAATAAATAAGTATTAGCTGATTGATAATTACTCATTACCTACAATAAATAATTTATTGATGAAAATGCAGGGCACTAGTTAGTTTTGTGAATTGGACTTGCAGGAGATATATTTACAGGAAGAATCTCAGGAAGTAGTCACAATAGTTATGAAGAAGGTATCAACAAATATTTATACTTACATTTTGGCGCCACTACCAGTCCTGGTTAATTCCAAATATTAATTACACAAAAATTAGACGGATTAGACATAACAGCGTACTTCGATAACATAGTAGAGCAGCATAAGTTTTTGAGTCAGTTGGCCGACGTGTTAGGTGTTGGTGGTAAAATAAAAACGTGTTGGTCAATTAAAGTGTTTTAGTGTATTAATTAATTACATACAAAGAAAAACGATGTAATATTTCCTCTTTATACTTTAAACGTGTGCAAAAAAGGCAGACGCTGCACTCCGCAGACATCGATCAAGTGCATCATGGTTTCTCCCGGACCACTTAATGTTGCGTGTAAGCGACACAGAAAATTGGTTTGTAGTCAAAACAGTACTACACTAAATACTACAGTAAAACAACTAATACTATAGTAAAACAGTACTACATAATGAGGTTTTGTAAATATTTTATGAATATTTTTAATGTTATCCTGTTAAGCTAAACAGAAAAAACATAAAGAAAAAACAAAAAAGAACAATAAATACCCAAAAATGATAATGATCATTATTCTTAATAACTTTTCTATTCCGAATTCAGTATAGCTAGTTACAACAGAAATTAAAATAATGTGCAGTCCTGGTTCGTTTTTTGCCTCCGTAAAGTCGGGACAAAAAATAGGCATAATCAAATGAAACTACGTGATGTAGTATTATTTCTACTTTCTGTAAGTTCTTTACCACGACCTAGGTTTCGTTGTATTATAACATCTTCAGGTGGGCTATTAGTATAGATGGGATATTATTATCTTTGCTAATATCCCACCTTAAGATGTTGTAACACAACGAAACCTAGGTCGTGGTAGTTTCATTTAATTGTGAATAATGAATTTCTACAAAATTAACGCCAAATATATTGAATAGAAAAAATAGGTTTATTTTTAATGTGACTATAGAAAAGAGATTGGACAGCACCTACAAGAAACTAGTAAGAAAAGAGTAGAACAAAGTTGATTAAGGAAACAAAAAATAAATTAATTAAATTTCGCTTATCAGAATAAAGTTTGTCCAAAGTTTGAAAAAATGGCATATTCTGTGAACGAGGTCAATTTTTGGCAATAAGGATAGTGAGGTAGGATTCAGAACCCAGTCCAAGGCTAAAAGCGTGTAAGACTTTTTGTACAAAACTTTTGAAAAAGATAGAATATATAAATGGATGCATTTTGCGCATAAACGTCCTAATTAATTTTAAATTATTTTCCGAGGCAAAATATTATATACAGCTGGCATATAAATTTTATAACCCTTCTAATTTAGTTTAATACACTTTGAATGGAGATAAGTTAGAACACATATTCACAGTTTAGTTCGGATAGTAAAAACCTTTGACAAAGGCTTTTAGTTTAAATTTTTCCCCATTGGAATACATTGTTGAAATCATTTTAGAGTGTACTTTGTTGAAAATTTACCTTCCGACTTGGTGTCATGTGGCTACCGGAGGCGATGGTGGTGGCTACCGGTGGCGAAATGAAAAATACTCCCATATAGTTATTTTAATGACAATATATAAGAAATTTAAAAAAATGTAACAAAACTACTTTTAAAATGTAGATTAATCAAAATTAAAAATAACTACGGTAAATCTAACAGCAATCTAATGGTGTCTATTGGTTTGTGGAGTGGGCAGTAATATTATCTAGAAACGATTTTTATCTTATATAATCATTTAATTAAAATTAGAAAATAAATATTAACTCGACTTGCAGACGAAGGCCCGAAGGCTTGTAGTTAATGAGGGGGTGCGAAGTCTGTTGTTTCATGCTTGCCCTTGGTTGTCACGGTAAGTTTCAATTGAATTTACTTAGTTATTTGTTAATGAAGTTCATTAACTTATATCAGAATTAAGTTAAATTGTGAATATTTTGGGTTTGAATTAATCTAAACGTATTATTTAATGACATTTTATTTTAATTTTACTATAAATGTTACCGTGCATTTAAATTGAATTTTGTTGTTTTTACTATGGAAGGGGTCGAAGGTGTATTTTTATGTATTAAGAGTTTTATTGGGTATATTTTTTATTATTTTGTTATTAACGATTTAAAAATAAACCCCCGTAGTGTAATATGTTTTTATGAATTCTATATAATTTTCGCGAACGCGTAGACGGCCACAAGGTAATTAACCAACAGGTGTATATGTTATAGACAAAGTTATTAATGAGGGCATTATGTAAAATTACCATTATGAATAATGACAAGTCGAATGGGGCAACGTAATCAATAAAAATTCAAGTTTCATTATTTATGACATTGCCTGGGCATTATGAATATTGCTAGGAGACTATTGGATATTTTGATTAACTCAGGTATTTTTATCAGGACATCCAGTGCGCGGAGTGGGAACAAGTTTAAGTTAGGTTAGGTTAGGTTAGGTTAAGTTAGGTTAGGTTAGTTCAGGTCAGGCCAGATTACGTTAGGCGATGTTTGGTTAGGCTATGTTAGTTTTGGTTAGATTATATTAGATTAGATTAAATTATGTACAGTTAGGTTAGACTATATTAGATTAGGGCAGGTTTGATTATGTTAGGATAGTTTAGGTTAAGTTATGTTAGGCTAGGTTATGCTCTGTTAATAATTTCGTCCGTAATATGTATAATAAATAGGTTCAGTTACATGTTAGTAATTTATCGAAGTTCTACAAATTCATTTAAAAGTTAATTAAGAACATTTTAATATAAAATAATACACGAATAAAAAAAATTAACATTTAACAAGAACGACATTTTCTTTCATTTATCAATAACAGCGTTAAATATAGCGAATATAATATATTTTACAATATTCCATTCTTACTTTCAAATATCTTGAAACTACTCTGGTCCGCATTGATTGAAACACTCGACTACGCGAAAAATGTTAACGATGAGTAATCAGGATTTTTCAGATTTAAAAGGTTTATTAAGAAAATCGAAAGCTTCATTTTGGTTTCATCCCTAAGCGAAGTTGGAAAGCTTTTCATTATCTCAATTGAACCCCAGTAAATTGAGCGGAAGCTTTCTCAGAGAATGAAAGAATATTTGCCACGAGTATACTGCTTTTTACGAGTACAGCATTTACATATATATATATACTGCTTTTTACGAGTTGTAGCATTTACATACATATATAGGATTTACATACATATATAGCATTTACTTAGACTCTCACTTATGTAAATAATTTTTTTTATTTCATGCTTATAGATCATGTAGAGTTTTGAATGATTTGTCTCTCAACTTCCACTACCATCAACATTATCAAAATGCACTGTATTGTGTTTTGCTAAAGTTTATTATATTATCTATGTTTATCTCTTTACTAAAAGCTAGTGTCTAAATTCATAGATAAGTATGTTCATTTGGTGAATGCTAATAATAGTGTTTGTTTAAGTACATTCGTGTCTTCGTTTGACAATGCGATTAGTATAAAACAATTAGCATCTAAACGTAAATTGAGAACAGTAAAGAATTTAGGAAGATTTTGTATTGAATGTTCTTTGTAATATATCGTTTGATTAAAGTTTTATCACTCTTAAGCACTACAAGTAACTTGTTTATTTGTATTAAAAATATAAATCGACTAGCTCGAGTTGTGGTCAACGTATAGTGCAAACACTTTGGTTACAAGTTATTTTTATATTGCATTTTATTTTTGATGTGTGATAAATTAAGAAAATTGTTATCGTCAAATAATAAGTTACAGAACTGTGATATTTCATAGACATTTAGTTAATATATTATCATGTAAAATATAACAAACGACAAACAAATCAACGGTCATTTTTCTGAAATTGTTAATCGTTGGTTGATGCTGTTAATCGCAGAAGCGATAGAAAAAAAAACCGAAGCATTAAATCAAATATTCATTACTTATATATGCGCCTACCAAATTTAAGTGTGCGGTCGCTCTTTGGCTTCTTCTGCTCTTCTTCCGCACCTCATTTCCCATGTCTTTTAGGGTCGGCTCTCCTTTGTTTTTATATGCCATTCTTGGCGTAGTTGAGTCATGTCTGAGTGTAGCCCCACCGTCTTTATGTCTCTTTTTAATGTACCCATCCAGATGGTTGGTGGCCTCGCGCGACTTTTTTCTGCCGCATATCTTTATCGCGTAACGTCTTCGTACCAGTGCAGATCGTTTTTGACTGGAATTATTGTCACTTCAAACGTTCCACGGATAGGTTAATTTCTAATATTATCTTCCATGGCTACTCTTCCATATCATTTGAGCATTTCTAACTCAGATACGTGGAGTTTATGTTCATTTGATTTTCTCACGGGTCAGGATTCAGGTTTATAGAGTAGAGGTGGCCTTACCGCTCTTTTCTGTATGTTGCTTTTGATCTCAAAGGTATTCTTGTATCGCACATAATTCTTGTTAGAGATCCTGACTTCAACCAGCCGACATTTATCCGATTATATAAAATTGTTAACAGATTTCAGTGTTGGTCCTACTCACTCAAAGTTTTTTGCGCTCCAGTGCGGATCGCCACGTTGTCAAGTCATATTGTACTTCTTCCAGTATTTCTATTATTAGTACTATGTTATCTACGTATAATACATCCCACATAATTGGTTTTTGTAGGTACTCCATGATATAGTTTTTATGACAATTTTGAACAGCAGAGAGCTGAGCGTTGAGCCTTGGTGAACCCCCAAATTTACCTCGAACTTTGCACAAATACCAGCAGGGCTTACCACTTGGGATTTTATATAGTTGTACGCGTCTTAAAGGATAAAGGTATATTTGTCCGGCATATATTGTGCGCGCATTGCTTCCATTATAAGTATCTATGGCACCCTAACGAACGTCTTTTTCAAATCTGTGATTAAAAATACAGGTTGCTATCCGGCTTATTTTAAGTAATTTCTTGGCTGTTTTTTGGGTTAGTGCAATGGTCTCAATTCTCGATATCATTATTAGCAAGACAAGCTCTTCAACAATTTTTTTTAGATTAATTGCTGTTATTTAAATTTTTAATACGTGGGTTAGTTTATTAAAGAAGATGAACTCAAGGTTATTCTTCTGTGTATTTCTGTAGTTCTGTATATTTTTCACAGTTTTATTTTATGCTTGAAGTAAAGATCTTCAGGTTTCCGATAATTACGTTATCTGTCAGATTTGCAGAGTATTGGGTGTTGTTTTTATTTCATTGTTGATTCCATTGTAGGTTTATCTGCTCAGAAACATTATTTAATTAATTAAACAGAGCAGAAAGTTTGGTCTGCTTATTGGTACGATATAATCTGCAAAATGGTGACGGTACAAATTTAAAGAGCCTCATTTAACGATATAATATATAGATATATTCACTAATTTTATACCAACTTTTTGAAATCACCTTTATGTTTTATATTTAATAAAATATCCAAATTTTTTATGATATGATTTTAACATCTTAATTGTCTTTATATTCACAATTATTTTCAGATTTCCTTGAATTCATGGGTATTGAGCAAGTTTTTTTTTCAACTTATCTTTTACAAAAAATACTTTTTATCTAATTGTTCATTATTTCGTAGTGAAACAGGAACCTAAAAGCCATAAATTTTTATGTGAAAAACGATAAAGTTTTTCTTGTCCACCCATCCGTTTTTCACCCTCGGCTTTATAGTTCTTTTAGTTTTAGACTGTGGATGAAATTTCAGAAATACATTCTTCACACAAGGATCATAATTATTGAGTAGGAAAATATAAAGAAACATTTTTTTATTGTACACATAAATGTTTTTCCGTGCATCGACTGAGATCATTGCGTTTCTCTTTCAAGATGAAATTAATTTTCAATGAGCGATTTTTTATTTTTAAACACTGTTTGCGAAATAATGGTTTTTAAAAAGATGTGAAATGAAACTTCCCATTCCATATAATTTAAAAATATAATTAAAATAATTTTTAGTTATATTATTCTCTAATTACATCACTTTAATCCGCCCATCAGTCCTGGCTTTAAAATTTCAACAGCCTATGTGGATGAATTTTTGTAAGTACACTCTTCAAATACGCTAGTCAAAGGAACTGCCCTATGGAAGAAGCAGATAAAGAGGAGATAACAACTTCGCCCCTGTAACTATCCCACTGGTTGGGACCACACGGACAGGAAGCTAAATGACAAGCGCAATATAATAAACAAACAACTTTATCGCTCCTGCAGCCATTCTCACTTATTGGGACTACACACAGGAAACTAGACGATAAGTTTAATGAAAATATGTAACAACCCTAATGTAAGCTAAAAGATAAACATATTGTATAAAAAAGGCCTGCGAGCCGCACGAATTTGTTCAATTATTACATAGAACTTGTAGCGTCCTAACTTTAATTTTAACTCGCTCATATCACACAAATGTATCCCCTCGTTTGCTTCCTAACAATAGGATAATTATTTTAAATGAAATTGGAGTTTAATTTGTCATCGTCATTTTTAAGCTCCATTTACGAAGCTTTAAGCTCCTAAGTGACGTCTAATGTGTTCGTTCTCATCTATAGTTTTTTGACGGTAGCTTAATTGGATGTGGAAATAAAAAATACAGATAGTAGAGCTTTGTTCAAGCTCCTAACTAAAATTAGTTTACTTAACGTGCACCAACTATTAATTTCTGTGAAACTCTTCTTATGCCTGTTACGACGTGTGGATGATCGAATTTTTTATTAATATTTAAAATTTAAGCTTTACGAGGGAAATGTTGATGTGTTTTATGCGTTTCTAGATATTTGAACATTATTCCACTGATGTGCAATAAATAGGGCGTCGTAAAAATTGATGAATAGTGATAATGCTGCAATTATTAAAAGGCATTATCAAATTTGAAATCGCTTATTCATGTAATAGTTTATACATTTAAGATATAAAGAGTTTATAAATGTTAATATTATTTTTCACCGTATAAATTCATAATACTTAGTTATGTATTTCCTCAAAATAAATATTACACATAGTGAATACAAACATTTTACAAAATTTCTAATTTAGTCTAATAAACTTACACTGTGACCGAACCAGCACAAAACTTTATAATAAGTTAGGGTAGTAAAAGCCTTTGAAAAAGTATTTCAATTTCAATTGCTATACATTATCAAAGATGCTTTAGAAAGTAATTTTCTTGAAAATTAGGCGTCCAAGTTTAGTGTCAAGTGGCAACCGGAGACTGTCATATTTAATTCTTTAGATATAATATTTGTATTATAATTTTTTCTCAAATTAATTTTTTGTCGTTAAGTCTATATATACCTTAAAACTTTATCAAAACCAATGACTGAGCTAACATTTTAAAGATTACCTTCACCGTTAACGACGAAAAATAACCAAACAATTCAAAATTCGTTTTACAATTTTTTTATTTATCTATATATTATTTCTCAAAAAATTTTATATTGCAAACAGCGTCATCTATTTGACAATCTCTTTAACTAATATGCACGACAGGACTTGCGAATTATTCACACAGGTCAACTAGTCAAAAATATCAAAGATATTTTTAAAATGATAGGCTACACTTTTAAATTTAAGAATAACTTTACTAAAGGTACTATAATCAGCCATTTAATGGTACCTATTGGTTATGCTGAATCTTATCAACGTTAGCTAGTCACGATTTATGCACCGGAAGTATTCTACTATATATATTTATGAGTAGTAATGAGGTCGAGTAACAAACAATAACAGTCCCGAATTTGCATTGGATTAAACTTAATTAAATTCGAAAATAAATTTTAACCCAACTTGCAGATGAAGGCTCGAAGGCTCATAGTCTTTGTACTCTGCCGGGAAGTAGTTAATGAGGGGGTGCGGTGGCTGTTGTTACATCGCTCGACCCCGGTTGCCACGGTAATTTTCATTTGCATTTGTTAAGTAACAATTCGTTAACTTATATTGACGTTAAGTTAAATTCTGTGTATTTTTGGGTTGACTTAATTTGAACGTATTATTTAACGGCGTTTAATTTATATTTTGCTACAATTGTAACCGTGTTCTATAATTTTATTTTGTTCTTTTTATTTTCACGAGGACTGAAAGGATATGAGTGTTAAGAGTCCATGATTATTGGGTATATTTATTTACTATATCGTTCTTTGTCTATTTAAAGAGAAATACACAAACTTTAATATATTTATAAATGCTAAATAATTTTATAAAAGTACATTTTTGTTAAATTTGCGAACAATTATTATGAGTTAAGACGTAGACATATTTAAACTTTGTAAAAAAAGAAAACCGATTTAAACGCAGTTTATATTAATTACCGATAAATAATCTTATTTATTATATGGTGAGTTTCAGAACATTTAAGTTTATTAAATTTTATCTTATACTGAATAATGTTACGCATTCTTTTTTCTATTAATATAGTGAAATTTGTCCCCGACTTAATGAGACTACCACAAAATTTCTTTATAAATAGTCGTTAATATATAGGTTGTCCTTGTGTCAAAATCAGATTCTGCATCGAGACTATGCAACCATCCATAGTATAAACATAGCTTAATATCCATAGTATAAACATAGCTTATTTCTGTCGTTATAAAATAACTTCATATTTTATACAAAAAGTAAAAAATAAATACTGAAATTTTAATAATTTTTATAGGATGTGGAATTCTAAAAAATTGTGATCTAGTTTCCCAGATAAAAGCTACTATGATTAATGGTTTATAAACTGAGAAAATTTAAAAAGTCTACGTGGGTATATATTTAATTTCTTGTACATTATCGCAAATACTAAAAAAAATTATTATGATTCCATTTTCTTGCTTGGTTCTTTACGGTGTTCGCAGAGAAACAAAATAGTAAAAATTTTATAACAGGGAAATTAAATGAGAAGTCTATAGTTATTTACTTAAAGTTTTCAGGTTTTTATTTTAAATAGCGACATGACTTGGTAATTCTGGAATTATTAGAAAAACAGCAGGTAATAACAATAAACCTATTTCGATAATCCGGGTATGTGAAGGGAAAAGTAATTATAGTGATTATCAAAAAATTGAGAGAAAAGCTCAAATTTTTGTTAATCACTATAATATATATGTTTTTGTTTATAAATATTATCGAGTTATAAACAAAAACATGGTATTATAATAGTTTAAGCTTGTTTATATTGAAGAGTACTTGCTTGAAGCGATTAAAGAAATAATTATTTTAATCTTTCTGTCATCCATTTGTTCAGTTCCGTTATTGTCTATCGCTTTTACTATCATAAGTTATTTCCATAGTTTTATGTTTCACGATTTACGCGTTCTTATGGCTTGGACTTTTTTAAATGAAATGAGTTTTGTGTTCCTAATTTGGCTTGATGTATCAGAAATAATGCCTCCTTGGCTGCTATCTGGATTGTTTGTAAAGTAATTTGGATTGTTTCACTTGCCATGACACAAAACCCAAAACTGGTAACATATTCACTGCGTGTGAATGCCGTGGTTCATTATTAATATCATGTTGCACAGGGTCAGTAGTGGGGAAGCTGCTGGGTTCACAGTGACTACGCCAACCAATACGAAGGAGGAGCAGCACAGTGACTTCCTAACAGAACAAGGGGGATTAAATATTGGTGAAAGAGAGGAATAAATACTGACTGAAATTGAAAATGATCTAAATTCCACCATCCAATGTCGATTATTTTTTCTTAAATTTGATGAATTTTAAAGATATACTGTGGTAGAGAAAAAAGGTTCATAAAAAAGGTCCCAAATACAGTTGAGTGTGTTAGATAAAATCAGCAATCTTTCATTTGCTTGCGGCGTATTTTTTTGTGGCAGTTTAGACTGTATTTTGGTTCAAGGCCTTTATTAATAATATTTGATGTAAATAAATCACTTTTTTTTGTGAAATAAGAAGTTTTAATTAATCAGTTTGGTATTTAAATTCTTTGACATAAGGTTTTGTTTCAGTAGTATCACCATAAGTGTCCAAACGGAAAAAAAGATCCATAATGATTTTTTAAATTTTTTTGCCTATCTCGAAAACATTTCAAAATGTTCCCATGAAGTTTTTTTTAATCGTTCTTTCTTATAAACCATTATTCTTAGTAGTTTTTATGATAACTTTTATCTCATGTTTGTTACAGTTTTTTTAGAGTGAGTTTGGAAAGTTGAAGATATTTTTTAAAATTCCGCATTCCGTAAGAAATTATTAAAATTTAAAATTTTTTTCATAGTTTTTGTTATAATATTTTACAGCCACACTAATGAGCCCTGTTTTTAACAAATTTCACGGTTATCTTTTGAAAGTTACGAATAACTTCTAAGCTACGCACTTTAATGTAAGCATATTATGTTTTAGATTGATTATATAGGGGTTTTAAACCTATAACTTTTAGTTGGGCCAGTGGTATATACGGACACTCTGTATACGCGCGTTGCGTCAACTCTTGACATAATCTTTATTTTCAATTAATAAACATCGAGATATCCTGCACGAATTGTGTTATTTTTCGTTTGGAAAATTCTCTATATATTCTCTATATACTCGAGTGATGAATTATGTATGCAAATACACAGTTCTATCAAAATAAGTTGAAGTGTCGGCGCGTGATTGACTAACAAGCATCCAAACATAATTTTCGTGATGGAAGTGCTGTACATACGAAACATCTTGTGGCGATTTATTATTAGCTTTCAGAATTAGTAGGTAATCAACTAGCCAATTAACGTATATACTTTCGCATATGTATACATATATATATATATATATATATATATATATATTATTTCGCATATATATATATATATATATATATATATATATATATATATGTATATATATATATATATATATATATATATATATATATATATATATATATATATATATACTTGAATCATATCTGGTCCACATTGGTTAAAATATTCATTTTCATGAAATATGTCGGGTAATCACGATTTTTCAGATTCAAAAGCTTCATCGAGAAAATTGAAAGCTTTATTTCGGTTTCATTGCTAAGCGGAGCTGGAAATGCATGGAAGCTTTCTTCGAAAATGAATGAATCTTTGCTATGCGTACACTACAGTTTATCAGCGGGTGTTTAGAAATATAGTATTCAGATAGAGTGCCCATAATGTAAATTATTTTTCAATATAACTAAATATCTAAATCGATAGTTACGCATTTTTTATACTTACGGGAGTACTATTTTTTATAGTTTGTCTCATCTCCTACTACCATTGATATGAGCGGAAAATATCTTATCTTTTTTTACTAAAGTAGTTCACTTGTGTTTTGCTGAACCCTAAGTGACTTCAGCATATTCATTTGTTGAATGCGAATAAAAGTTATTAAGAATATTTGTGTGGTTATTTGACAGTTTAAGTATGATAGTTAACTGTGTAATTTCTTTTACAATTCAAATTTAAATGTAAATATGGAACAATAAGTCCAAGTGTAAAATTATGATTTCCTTGATGGATGACAATGTATACTGTTACGAATTTCTCACTATACAGTTTTCCTTCGTATTAGTTAACCAAAAATTACAGAAGAATCCGGAGGCTAATTCTGCCAATTTTGTCATCACATCGAAATATCGATAACATTTTCAAAAAGTTGAGGTTAGCTATTTGTCACTAAAATGTTCTCAAAGGTGTTAGTTTCTTAATAAATAATTATATATGAAATAACGAATAATTTTAGCTACTTTGTAACCAAAATATTTATTTTGCTTATATTATTAAAAAAATATAGATTTTTTCTAATCTTTACTTCTTAAACAGCTGTTTAGTAGGAAGTTGTGTATGTATATATATATATATATATATATATATATATATATATATATATATATATATATATACACACATACACACACACACACACACACACACACATATATATATATATATATATGTATATATATATATATATATATATATATATATATATATATATATATATATATATATATATATATATATATATATATATATATATATATATATATATATATATATATATATATATATATATATATATATATATATACATAATTCAGTATTGGTATTGAATATATTTGGCGTTAATTTTGTAGAAATTCATTATTCACAGTTAAATGAAACTACGTGATATAGTATTATTTCTACTTTCTTTAAGATCTTTACCACGACCTAGGTTTCGTTGTATTACATCTTCAGGTGGGCTATTAGCAAAGATATATCTAAATAAATCTTTGCTAATAGCCCACCTGAAGATGGTGATCACGTAGTTTCATTTAATTGTAAGTATTGGTAATTAAATTGAACAGGAAAAAGAATAGTAGATTTACAACGACCATAAAGTTTTTAAAAAGATATTTTAATGGATGTTGTCTCTGTTGTATTGAAAATTGAGCTTATGTCTTGACCATTATTAGACACAGACAATAAGTTACTTACTTATTTTAAAACTAATTATAGATTTGCTCTAGCTGACGTACAGTGCAAACTAGTTAGTCAAAAGTTATTTTTTGCATTGTTCTTTATTTATGACGTGTCACAAATGAATGAACAATATTTTCAAGCAATATTCAGTTATATATTACAACGATAAGAAACAACAACAAAAAATAAACGAACTGAAAAACTAACTTCCAAGATTATTAACCAAGCAGAAGAGATATGATAGAAAAGAATCAATTAAAACTAATATTAATTACTATATTTAAGTAAAATGGTACATGTTTCAAAGTTAAATCCATAATATAAATACATAAATTATTTTTTGATTTGTTGACTTACTGAATATATTTTAATCAAAAGGAAAAAAACTATCATAACCTATGCTTAATAAAACTGGGGTCGTTTAACTGACTAGACTCTATTACGCGTTTTATAGCTTGATATGATAGTATATTATATTAAAATACGCGTTTTATAACTTGATATGATAGTATATTATATTAAAATACACGTTTTATAGCTTCATATGATAGTATATTATATTAAAATATGCGTTTTATAGCTTGAGATGATAGTATATTATATTAAAAATATTTCGCAATCACATATGAATAGAAAAAAAATTATGTAATGCTATTATTCTTAAGAAATACCTGTAAACTTAGTCATTTGGAGTAATTTTCTGAAATTTTAAAATGGGTAATATACTCGTATATATTGGATATGGGGGGTAGGGTTTTGATAAGTGTGTTAATAAATAAACTTAGGGTGTTGATAAAGAAAGGTTAAGATATTTAATGTGTTTAACTTTGCCTAGGAATTCATGTTATGCACTTGCGACCCGAGGTTTTGATTTAAACCCTCAACATAATTATCTTATAAGAAATATTGCCCTGTAATAGATAGTAAATATTCAAGGAGAAAATTCAACGAATGAATATTTGGAATTAATAGATATCATAAGACACATATTACTGAATACGCTTTTAATCTAATCGTGATGTTTAATAAATTGTTAGTTTAGAAAGTAATGTTTAGGAAGAATAATAAAACATGATGGGTATCTAAGTTAACATTTAAATATTAACACAGTTTAATTACAATAAGATTTAACAAACGTTACTCAATGTGTGTTAAGGATAACTGGGTTGGCCGGGAATTTGGTACGAGCAATATAACTCTATTTCCTTCAGATTAATTAATTCTCACAGTATCAAAATCGGCTTAACGTAGACTTCAAGATGAATCGAAATATATTTAATAACTTAAATCAAGTTTATCTAGGGTATTAATTCGAGTTTGCTGTTCTTAGTGGTCCTGTGGACCATGTTTGTCTGTAGCGAAATTCATGTATATAATGTAGACTTAAATTAAATAACAGTCATTGAGTGTTTCGTTTTTTATTTCTTTATAGCTCTAGTAGTATCCTTTTACACGATACATAAACAAAATTTAAAAATAAAAAAAATCGTATAATTAATTTACCCCATTCCAATTACCACATAAATATTTTAAGTATCAGTTACTGTTAAATATGCGTATTAATACGATTTATTACTCTTACATATCCAAGTGTTATTTTTGAGAAAACTGGCTGTGACAGATAGAGGCACAAATAATTGTATTAGGGTCCTGTTTTTCGTTTTGAGGTACGGAGTACTAAAAAAAATATTAAAAACTCTGCCATCTAGCGGAGAATTATAAAAGTAGGTTATGATATACTAAAATACCGACCGTTAGTTATAAAATTAAATATATGTTGTCGCTGTAAATTAATTGAAGTAAACTCTTGGACATAAACACAGAAAGAGACGTCAGATTTTTTAAAGATTAGATATTCGCAACGGCTGGCGTAAAATCACGTAACACTGATTATGTTAAGTAATATTAATGTTTGTAACTACAATTTGAAGGGTTGGCCTTATTCTACTATAGTTGTTACAAAATTATATGGTCGTAGACCTTAATATATGATATTAATTTTAACTTGATATCTCAAGCGGTCTTGATGGATAGACAGATGGGCACCGAAAATACCGCCAAGAAATTTCAATATGTATTTGGGTAATTATTACAGATTGTTAAACGCATTCTACGTTAGAAGATAGAGCCGTACAGGTTTATACTCTACTAAAGTATCGAATAAATAACAAAACCGGTTGAATACCTTCAATATAATTAATAAATTAATCGTAAACTATCTATACATATAATAAAACTGTAAAAGAGTGAGTTTTGTATGTGGAAAATATTTAAAAAAAGTGATTGTTATGTATATAGAATAGTAATAAAAGCAAAAAAAGCCTTTTTGCTTTTATTATATATTTTTATATATTTTGGAATTTTTGTCTGTCTGTTAATTTGTTCTTCAATTTCAAAATACATCCTGTTTTTTGTTTAAAATTTACTTTCCGACTTGGTGTCATGTGGCATATCTGATTCTTAGAAACAAATGTATTATAATGAAAAATGCTCCCACATAAGTATTTTAATATATATATATATATGTATGTGTGTGTGTAAAAATTTAAAAAAATTGTTTCAAAAATACTTTTAAAATATAGTTAAACTTTTAAAATTAATATTAATTATAATAAAGGCAATGCACAATCAGTGGTACCTATTGATTACGTTGAGTGAGCGGTATCAATATTATCCAGCTACGATTTATGAACCGGAAGTATCCTATGTTTGTAAAAGTAGTCTACAAGGCCACAAACGAAAACAGCATCGAATTAGTTCGGGAAGTAAACTTAATTAAAGTTATACAATAAATTTTAACTCAACTTGCAGACGAAGGCTCGAAGATTCGTAGCTGCCTGGGTAGTCTCCCGGGGAGTAGTTAATGATGGGGTTGCGGAGGCTGTTGTTACATCGCTCGCCCCCAGTTGTCACGGTAATTTTCGTTTGCATTTGTTAATTTATTTGTTAACAATTCGTTAACTCATATTGGAGTTAAGTTAAATTGTGTGTATTTTGGATTTGAATTAATTTAAACGTATTATTTAATGACGTTTTATTTACATATTAAGACAATTTTTACCGTGTTTTTAAATTTTATTTTGTTGTTCTTATTTTCGAAGAAGCCGAAAGGGTGTATTTTTATGTATTAAGAATTTCATTGGTTATATTTATTTACTATCTCGTACTTTCACTATTCAAAAATAAATTCACATGGTGTAACATAGTTTCTCTAAATTCTATATAACTTTATTAAAGTAGTTCTTCGTCAAATTTGTGGAAAATTGACAAGGGTTGAACAATATATTTATTTATTTTTAAAACGTTACTTTATTTTTTTTTAAACTCTCTGCTCGTGGCCCTGCTTGCATGGGTTTTGAAATAAGATGGCGGAATTTGGTTTTTTTTCTTTTTATTCGATTTGAATAGAAAGTGCAAGTACTGCTTTGCAGAAAGTAAAATCGCTATATTGGAGTTAAGTGTTTTTCTTAAACTTTAGATGAAATTATTATTTATAGTATTGTAACGTTAATATTTGACATTTAATTATGAGGGAGAAAATGTGGAAAATAAAAATGCTTTCTAACAGAAAAATTAATCAAATTAATAAAAAAAAAATAAAAAAGAGAAATTTCTATGTTATATTATTAAAAGGAATTCGAAAAAAAAATCTTGTACCAATTTAGTTAATATTGGGGACCAAGTAATTAATTAAGGTGTTATGGAAAATTATTAAACGTTTTGAACAATGACAAGTCGGAAATAGCCATGTGGCTAATAAAAATTCAAACTTTATTCTTCATCACACTCTCTGGGAATTATTAATATTAATAAATATTAATATAAAGAGAATATTGGGAAATTTGATTAATTCAGATAAATTTAGCAGGAAATGAAAAGCAGGAAAAAGGTTAAGTTGATTAGATTATAACAGGTTAGGTAAAGTAGGTTAGGTCATGTTATATTGGGCTAGGTTAATTCAGATTATTCAATTATATTATTTATGTTCGGTTATGTTATATTATGTTGCGTCGTGGTATGATATGTTATGTCATGTCACGTCACGTCATGTCATGTTATGTCAGATCATGTCATGTCACGTCATGTCACGTCATGTTACGTCATGTCACATTATGTCACGTTATGTTACGTCATATCATGTCATGTCATGTCATGTCACGTCATATCATGTCATGTCATGTCATGTCCTATCATGTCATGTCATGATGTTATGTTATGCTAAGTTAGGTTAGGTCAGATTATGTTAGGTTAGACTATATTATGTTTGATTAGAGGTTACACTACGTCAAGTTAGGTTAGGTTAGATTGTGTTAGGCTACATCATATTAGGTTAGTTTAGGTTAAGTTGGGTCAGGTTAGATCAGATTAGGTTATATTAGGTTAGTTACTGTAAGTTTAGGTTAGGCTAGGTTAGGTTAGGTTCGGTTATGTTAGGTTAAGGTATATCAAGTTAGGTTAGACTGGGCCATGTTAAGTTAGGTTAGATTTTATAATATTGTTCCGATATTAAAAGATTTTTCTATATAAAATTTATTTTTATTACTTTGCCATTCATTATTCACAAAACCTAGTCAATTCAAAATGTTTAGTGCTTATTACCATATGTCATGCCCATGCTCGCTCTTTTTGGGCATTTTTTTATATTGACCGGGTTTTTTACATAACACACTCTTAATAATTTCCTCCGCAACATCTATAATAAACAAGCTCAGTTACATATATATCAGTAACCGATCAGGGTTCTTCAAACTTAGTTAAAACGTAATTACGCAAATTTTGAAGAAAGATGCTGTATTAATGAAAAAATTGACATTTTCCATCAGAAAAACGACATTTCTTTCATTTCTCCACATTGATTAAAATGCCCATTTACGTGAAAAATACTAACGATAGGTAATCAAGATTTTTCAGATTTGTAACCTTTATCAAGAAAATCGAAAGCTTCATTTTGTTTTCATTGCTAAGCGAAGCTGGAAAGCTTTTGATTTTATCGATTGAACCCAAATAAATTGCGCGGAAGCTTTCTCGGGAATGAATGTATATTTGCTACAAGCGTACTGCGTTTTACGAGTGGGCATTTACATAAATAGCCTTTACATAGAGTGCCGGTAAAGTGAATTATTTTTTTATTTAACCGAATATGCAGAATTTATAAAAAAATTGTTCATCTTCCACTACTATCCACGCGATCGAAGTACTTCATTGTCTCTTACTAAATACTAAGTGTGCGCTCTCATTTTGTAGATATTTATATTCCTTTGTTGAATGCGAATGAAAGTATTTTTAAGTATATTCGTGTCGTTGTTTGATAATATTTATAGTATAAAATAGGGTACTTTTTAATATAAACTGGGAACAATAAATTTAAGTTTCACCAAGGATGGAAATGGATATTTTTCGAATTTCTCGCCATCTTTTTATTTTAATAGCGTCTATTTATACTCTTAAATAATTAACTTTATTAAATTGCAAGAGTAAAAACGAAGAGAAGCAAATTACCACCTAATAACAATTTTTAGAAGAATTGGAACTCAAATGGTATACAAATCTATATCTACTGCAAATATACTCTTGGTTTATACAATATTTGGCGTTGTACATTAGTATTTTGTCACCACATCGAAATATCGACAAAAACCCCAAAGATTTGAAACCAGTCATCTATCGCTATATGTAAAAAAAATTATATGAAATAATGCGTATTTTTGTGCAAATTTGTAATGAAAATAAGAAATAACCAAAAAATAAATAATTTTTCTAACAATGTTCTAACAACTATTCTTCATAACAAAGTAGGATCTAGACTACACATTAGAGATGCACAAAATGTATCAGTAAAAAATAAAGAGTGATATATATCATTTGATTGGAAAGATATATATCACTCATTTATATCTCTAGCTCAGTATCTCAGTACTCCGAGTTATTAACGAAATTACTTATTACGCATATGTTGAACAGCGGCCATACAATATGGGATGCCTGAACAATACGCACTATTGTATGAAAATAAATATAAATTCTACAAGAGTATCCACTTTGCTTAATACTTTGCATGATTAGGATTTAGGACTCTTAACCTAGATTCAAATTATACATAAATCAACTTTAATGATAATTAAAAAAATTGGAATAGATTTCCGTATTTATACAATTATAAATTAGAAGTTTGAAATGAAACAAAAAAAGTGTTTGTTTACGCAAATATTTTGAGCGAACTAAAGTATACTTTATCACAGCGTTCACATTGGATCGCGAGTAGCTACGTTCGTGTACATAGATCCAGTTGCATATTTGACTAAACAGTTCGATCGTTTTCTATTTCTTTCAGGTAACGTCAAAACATATACTATATAAACATATACTGTCTATTTTCACGATGCAACGAGAGAGTGAAATGATTGATTTGGTGAAACGGAAAAGACGCCGATCACTCCTGAGCTAATGAGATACTGATACATTTTGGTTTCAAGTAAGTGATAGATATGATCGTAACAACTGATCGTACTTTTCATATATAAGTTAACCTTATTGTCAAAAAACTCTTATTTTGTATATCACTATGATTTGTATCTGTTTTTTCTCCATAGGTCACATCTCTATATACAGATCTCTAGTACATATGCCTAATCAAGTATTAGTAATAAATTGGTACAGAGTTGGTTTCTAATTTTAAAAGTAACGAATGATTAAAAATATTTGATGGTATATTCTGTTGAATATTTAGAGACTTATTGGTTGAATAATTATTTAATAGAGGTTATCAATTAAATATTTCAAAGATCCATAGATTCAGTTCGTTTGTAGTTATAGAAAAAGGAAAGGCGGATTCACTTATTGACAATTACGGTAAAATAATTTAAGATACTTTAATAAATATTCTCTCTAAGGTATTGTTACGCAAATTTTACATTTATTATCAATCTTAAGCATAATAAGTAAAGTGTGTATTTACGTTAAAAATACAAATAGATTTGCTCGAGTTGTGGCCAACGGACAACGCAAACCATTTATTTACAATTTATTTTTTGTACTGTCTTTTTACAACGTGTAATGAATATTTAGTCAACATACCATAATACAACATAAACTAAACGAAACAAATTGACTGTTATTCTTCTGAGATTGTTAATCGGTCAGTACAGGTGCGATAGAAAAGAATCAATACATGAAATCCAATATCCATTACCTGCACCGCATATTTAAGTGTAATAATAAAATAAAAAAACCAACAGCCATTTTTCTGAGATTGTTAATCGAGCAACGCAGATGCGATAGAAAAGAATCAATACATGAATTCCGATGTCTATTAACTGCGCCGCATATTTAAATGTAATAATACAATTTAAAAAAATCAACAGCCATTTTTCTGAGATTGTTAATCGAGCAACGCAGGTGCGATAGAAAGGAATCAATACGTGAAATCCAATATCCATTACCTGCACCGCAAATTTAAGTGTAATAATAATAAAAAAAGAAAAACCAACAGTCATTTTCCTGAGGTTATTAATTGACAAACGCAGATGCGATAGAAAAGAATCAATGCATGAATCCCGACATCCATTAACTGCGCCGTATATTTAAGTGTAATAATAAAATAAAAAAACGGACTGTTATATCCCACACTTATTAAAAAACGCGATCGCCTAATTCGCGATTCGTGATAGGTTATTTTGTTGAAAATGTTCCATAGTTACGTGTGATCAGAAAAAATGATGTAGTGAAATGGGTTTCATAATGTGTCAGTAACATTTCGGCAGGTAATTGTGTTATTTTTTTTGAGAGAAGGCACAAAATACTGTTCAGTACTTATGGGATATGCTCGATATGGGATTTAACAGACGACTGAACAAAAATTACTCGTGCACCTCTTTGCAAGTGACAGAAGTGAAACTTTTTGGCGATATAAATATCGATTTGTAAGTTTGTATAGAGAGAGTAAAGATATAATAAGTGTAAGTCCATAGATTGTACAAAATTCTTGTAATTATATTATTCTTATAATTATAATTTAATTTTTATAATTATATAATTTTCAATATAATACATTCAGAAAAATTAATAAAATGTCGTTACAAAACGCCGTAAACATCTATTAAATTATTTATAACATTAAGATTTACAAAACGTTACTCAGCGAATGCTAACGATAACTACGTTAACCGGAAACTGCGTGAGAACAATATGGCTCTATTTCCCTCTAATTAATCAATTCCTAAGCTGGTTACAGGATTTCAGAGGCGGCGTATCGTCGTCTGCAAGTCGAATTGCTTACTGATTTAAATCAAGTTTAACTCCAGGATTAATTCGGGTCTGTTATTGTTTGTGGTCCCGCGGAGGACGCTTGTCTATAGGAGAATGCATGTATAGAATGTAAACTTAAACGAAATAATATTCCCTGGGTGCTTCGACTTGATTATTCGTAGTTTCGTAAATAGAGTTCGAACATTAAAGTTTTCTGCTGGGTATTAATTAAACTTGGGAATGTGGTCAACTCCTGCTACTTTACATAGTTAATGTTGCAGTTAACGATGGGGAAAGCATCAGCTTTATTGGCAAACGATAAAGTATACAAAGTAAGAATTTTTGATTTTGAAACATTTAATTATGTTTCAGTTAAATAAAGAATTCGACTAATAGGAATTTGGAAAACTTTGTTTTTAAACTTAATGTAAATGTTTCATTATTTTTTTCTTTTGGATGTTTTCTCCTTTTAATTTAGATAATATGCATTTAAAGACTATGTCTAAAATATAAGTTATAATTCATAAGAAAGTTTTATGAAAATGTTCGCGACTTTAAAAGGCCAAACATTCCGAAAGAATACCTGCATACAATATGATTTTTCATAAACAATATGAGTCTTATAAACATTAGCTAACTACGATTTATGCGCTCGAAGTATTTTGCCATATATTTAATAACAGCCACAAGGCCAAAAGTCAAACAATAATAGTCCCGAATTAGCGTTGGAATTAAACTTAATTAAATTAGAAAATAAATTTTAACTCAACTTGCAGATGAAGGCTCGAAGGCTCGTAGCTTTGGTAGTCGGTCGGGAAGTAGTTAATGAGGGGGTGCGGTGACTGTTACATCGCTCACCCCCGGTTACCACGGTAATTTTCATTTGCATTTGTTAAGTAACAATTCGTTAACCTATATTAAAGTTAAGTTGAATTGTATGTATTTTTGGCTTGAATTCATTTAAACGAGTTATTTGACAGTGTTTAATTTATATTTTACCATAATTTTCACCGTGTTTTTTAACTGTATTTTGTTGTTTTTATTTTCAAGGTGCTGAAACGGTGAGAATGTTAAGCGACCATATATATTGAGTAATATACTAAATAATATACTATTTATGACTTAGTTCTTTATCTATTTAAAATAAATATGGATATTTTAATGTTTCGTGAACGCTAGATAATTTCATAAAGGTAGTTTTTTCTTAAATTTGTGAACATTTGGTGTGAATTAACATATAGATTTATTTACATTTTGGAAAAACAGAGAAAAAAACCTGATTTTAGTACAGTTTTATTTTGATTTCCGAAAAAGTAGTTTCTTATTATCATGTGGGGTGTTTGAGAACTTTAAAGTTTATTTCATTAAATTCTGAATAATGTTAGTTTCTTTTCCCAGCCGCTTCTCTCGCTTGGATGACTCTATTGCAACACTTTTTTTATAAATATTCGTTAACCACTAACTTAAGGACAACCCGCATATGTTGCTCTGTGTCAGTGGTTTAACCGAAAGTTATAGTCAGAGAACATCCAAAGCAATAAATCTAACGCAAGACAGGTGTATACAAAAGTGCACAGTTTGGAATTTTTTCATTATTTTCAAAATATGTCCATATTTCATACCTTGACTCACATAAATCGATCCTGCATCGAGGCTATGCGACGAATATCCATGAAATTATTATTCATCACAGTGTCTGGGAATTATTCATATTGCTAAGCGACTAATGGGAAATTTGATTAACTCAGGTATATTTAACAGGAAATGTAAAGCAGGAATAAAATTAAGTTGATTAGATTATAACAGGTTAGGTCAGGTTATATTGGGCTAGGTTAATTCAGGTTAAGTCGGGTCAGGTCAGTTTAAGTTAGATTATATTATATTATGTTCGGTTATGTTATATTATATTGAGTCATGTTATATTGAGTATGTTATATTATGACACGTCACGTTATGTCATGTCATGTCATGTCATATTATGTCATATCATGTCATGTCACGTCATGTCATGTCACGTCAAGTCCCGTCATGTCACGTTATGTCACGTTATGTCACGTCATGTTACGTCATGTTACGTCACGTCACGTCATGGCATGTCATGCCATGTCATGTCATGCCATGTCATGTCATGTCATATAATATCATGTCATATAATGTCATGCCATATCATGTCATGTTAGGTTAGGTTAGATTTTATAATATTGTTCGGATTTTAAAAGATTTTTTATATAACGCTTATTTTTATTACTTTGCCAGTCATTATTCATAAAGCCTGGTCAATTCAACATCTTCAGTGCTTGTCATATTGCTTGCTCTTTTTGGGCATTTTTTATATTGGCCGGGTTTTTTACATAATACTCTCTTAATAATTTCCTCCGCAACATCTATAATAAACAAGCTCAGTTACATATATATTAGTAACTAATCAGGGTTCTCCAAGCTTAGTTAAAATGTAATTACGCAAATTTTGAAGAAAGATGCTGTATTAATGAAAAAAACGACATTTTCCAGCAGAAAAACGACATTTTTTTCATTTCGCCGCATTGATTAAAATGCCCATTTACGTGAAAAATACTAACGATGGGCAATCAAGATTTTTCACATTTGTAACCTTTATCAAGAAAATCGAAAGCTTCATTTTGTTTTCATTACTAAGCGAAGCTGGAAATCTTTTGATTTTATCGATTGAACCCAAATAAATTGCGCGGAAGCTTTCTCGGGAATGAATGTATATTTGCTACGAGCGTACTGCGTTTTACGAGTGGGCATTTACATAAATAGCCTTTACATAGAGTGCCGGTAATGTGAATTTTTTTTTATTTAACCGAATATGCAGAATTTAAAAAAAAATTGTTCATCTTCCACTACTATCAACGCGATCGAAGTGCTTCATTGTCTCTTACTAAATACTAAGTGTGCGCTCTCATTATGTAGATAATTATATTCCTTTGTTGAATGCGAATGAAAGTATTTTTAAGTATATTCGTGTCGTTGTTTGATAATATTTATAGTATAAAATAGGGTACTTTTTAATATAAACTGGGAACAATAAATTTAAGTTTCACCAAGGATGGAAATGGATATTTTTTCGAATTTCTCGCCATCTTTTTATTTTAATAGCGTCTATTTATACTCTTAAATAATTAACTTTATTAAATTGCAAGAGTAAAAACGAAGAGAAGCAAATTACCACCTAATAACAATTTTTAGAAGAATTGGAACTCAAATGGTATACAAATCTATATCTACTGCAAATATACTCTTGGTTTATACAATATTTGGCGTTGAACATTAGTATTTTGTCACCACATCGAAATATCGACAAAAATCCCAAAGATCTGAGACCAGTCATCTATCGCTATATGTAAAAAAAATTATATGAAATAATGCATATTTTTGTGAAAATTTGTAATGAAAATAAGAAATAACCAAAAAATAAATAATTTTTCTAACAATGTTCTAACAACTATTCTTCATAACAAAGTAGGATCTAGACTACACATTAGAGGTGCACAAAATGTATCAGTGAAAAGAAAAGAGTGATATATATCATTTGATTGAAAATATATATATCACTCATTTATATCTCTAGCTCAGTATCTCAGTACTCTGAGCTATTAACGAAATTACTTATTACGCATATGTTGAACAGCGGCCATACAATATGGGATGCCTGAACATTACGCACTATTGTTTGAAAATAAATATAAATTCTACAAGAGTATCCACTTTGCTTAATACTTTGCATTATTAGGATTTAGGACTCTTAACTTAGATTCAAATTATATATAAAATAACTTTAATGATAATTAAATAAATTGGAATAGATTGGCGTATTTATACAATTATAAATTAGAATTTTGAAATAAAACAAAAAAAGTGTTTGTTTACGCAAATATTTTGAGCGAACTAAAGTATACTTTATCACAGCGTTAACATTGGATCGCGAGTAGCTACGTTCGTGTACATAGATCCAGTTGCATATTTGACTAAACAGTTCGATCGTTTTTTATCTCTTTCATGTAACGTCAAAACATATACTTTTATATCTATCTTCACGATGCAACGAGTGAAAGAAATGATTGATTTGGTGAAACGAAAAAGACGCCGATCACTCCTGAGCTAGTGATATCTTGATACATTTTGGTTTCAAGTGAGCGAGTGATAGACATGATCGTAACATGTGAGCTATATCTTTTATATCTCTCTCATGAGTTACACATCTCTAGTATACATGCCTAATCAAGTATTGGTAATAAATTTGTACAGAGTTGGTTTCTTGTTTTAAAAGTAACGAATGATTAAAAAATATTTGGTTGTTATTGGTTGATTAATTATTTAACAGAGGTTATTAATGAAATATTTCAAAGATCCATAGATTCAGTTCGTTTGTAGTTATAGAAAAAGAAAAGGCGGATTCACTTATTGACAATTACGGTAAAATAATTGAAGATATTTTAATAAATATTCTCTCCAAAGTATTGTTACGCAAATTTTACATTTATTATCAATCTTAAGCATAATAAGTAAAGTGTGTATTTACGTTAAAAATACAAATAGATTTGCTCGAGTTGTGGCCAACGGACAGCGCAAACCATTTATTTACAAGTTATTTTTTGTACTGTCTTTTTAAAACGTGTAATGAATATTTAGTCAACATACCATAATGCAACATAAACTAAACGAAACAAATTGACTGTTATTCTTCTGAGATTGTTAATCGGTCAGTACAAGTACGATAGAAAAAAATCAATACATGAAATCCAATATCCATTACCTGCACCGCATATTTAAGTGTAATAATAAAATAAAAAAACCAACACCCATTTTTCTGAGATTGTTAATCGAGCAACGCAGATGCGATAGAAAAGAATCAATACATGAATTCCGATGTCTATTAACTGCGCCGCATATTTAAATGTAATAATAAAATTTAAAAAAATCAACTGCCATTTTTCTGAGATTGTTAATCGAGCAACGCAGGTGCGATAGAAAGGAATCAATACGTGAAATCCAATATCCATTACCTGCACCGCAAATTTAAGTGTAATAATAATAAAAAAAGAAAAACCAACAGTCATTTTCCTGAGGTTATTAATTGACAAACGCAGATGCGATAGAAAAGAATCAATGCATGAATCCCGACATCCATTAACTGCGCCGTATATTTAAGTGTAATAATAAAATAAAAAACCGACTGTTATATCCCACACTTATTAAAAAATGCGATCGCCTAATTCGCGATTCGTGATAGGTTATTATGTTGAAAATGTTCCATAGTTACGTGTGATCAGAAAAAATGATGTAGTGAAATGGGTTTCATAATGTGTGAGTAAAGTTTCGGCAGGTAATTGTGTTATTTTTTTTGAGAGAAGGCACAAAATACTGTTCAGTACTTGTGGGATATGCTCGATATGGAATTTAACAGACGACTGAACAAAAATTACTCGTGCACCTCTTTGCAAGTGACAGAAGTGAAACTTTTTGGCGATATAAATATCGATTTGTAAGTTTGTATAGAGAGAGTAAAGATATAATAAATGTAAGTCCATAGATTGTACAAAATTCTTATAATTATATTATTCTTATAATTATAATTTAATTTTTATAATTATATAATTTTCAATACAATACATTCAGAAAAATTAATAAAATGTCGTTACAAAACGCCGAAAACATCTATTAAATTATTTATAACATCAAGATTTACAAAACGTTATTCAGCGAATGCTAACGATAACTACGTTAACCGGAAACTGCGTGAGAACAATATGGCTCTATTTCCCTCTAATTAATCAATTCCTAAGCTGGTTACAGGATTTCATAGGCGGTGTATCGTCGTCTGCAAGTCGAATTATTTACTGATATAAATCAAGTTTAACTCCAGTATTAATTCGAGTCTGTTATTGTTTGTGGTCCCGCGGATGACGCTTGTTTATAGGGGAATGCATATATAGAATGTAAACTTAAACGAAACAATAGTCCCTGGGTGCTTCGACTTGATTATTATTCGCAGTTTCGTAAATAGAGTTCGAACGTTAAAGTTTTCTGCTGGGTATTAAATAAACTTGGGAATATGGTCAACTCCTGCTACTTTACATATTTAATGATGCAGTTAACGATGGGGAAAGCATCAGCTTTATTGGCAAACGATAAAGTATGCAAAGTAAGAATTTTTGATTTTGAAACATTTAATTATGTTTCAGTTAAATAAAGACTTCGACTAATAAAATTAAATAAAATTGTTTTTAAACTTAATGTAAATGTGCCATTATTTTTTTTCTTTTGGATGTTTTCTCCTTTTAATTTAGATAATATGCAATTAAATACTATGTCTAAAATATAAGTTATAATTCATAAGAAAGTTTTATAAAAATGTTCGCGACTTTAAAAAGGCCAAACATTCCGAAAGAATACCTGCATACAATATGATTTTTTATAAACAATATGAGTCTTATCAACATTAGCTAACTACAATTTATGCACTCGAAGTATTTTGCTATATATTTAATAACAGCCACAAGGCCAAGTACCAAACAATAATAGTCCCGAATTAGCGTTGGAATTAAACTTAATTAAAATAGAAAATAAATTTTAACTCAACTTGCAGATGAAGGCTCGAAGGCTCGTAGCTTTGGGGAGTAGTTAATGAGAGGGTGCGGTGGCTGTTACATCGCTCGCCCCCGGTTGCCATGATAATTTTCATTTGCATTTGTTGAGTAACAATTCGTTAACTTATATTGAAGTTAAGTTAAATTGTGTGTATTTTTGGTTCGAATTCATTTAAACAAGTTATTTAACGGCGTTTCATTTATATTTTACCATAATTTTCAGTGTTTTTTAACTTTATTTTGGTGTTTTTATTTTCAAGGTGCTGAAACGGTAAGAATATTAAGCGACCCTATTTATTGGGTATATTTATTTATCATTTAGTTCTTTATCTATTTAAAATAAATATGCATATTTTAATATTTTGTGAACGCTAGATAATTTTATAAAGGTAATTTTTTGTTAAATTTGTGAACATTTTATGTGAGTTAACATATATATTTATTTACATTTTGTAAAAACAGAGAAAACCTGATTTCAATGCAGTTTTATTTTCATTTGCGAAAAAGTAGTTTCTTATTATCATGTGGGGTGTTTGAGAACTTTTAAGTTTATTTCATTAAATTTATGTTTTACAGAATAATGTTTTCTTTTTCTAGAGGCTTTTCTTGCTTGGAAGAGTCTGTTGCAACACTTTTTTTATAAATAGTCGTTAACCACTGACTCAGAGACAACCCACATATGTTGTCCCTGTGTCATTGGTTCAACTGAAAGTTATGGTCAGAGGACCTCCTAAGTAATAAATCTATAGCAAGACAGGTTTATACAAAAGTGCATAGTTTTACATTGTGCAATGGATCTATTGCTAGACTATGCAACGAATATCCACGAAATTACATTCTTACTAACGTAGCTTGTCAGCGTGGTAATATAATAACTTCATATTTTACGCTAAAAACAAGGAAAAATATCAAAATTTTAATTATTCGTAGAGTGTGTAATTATAAAAAATTGAGTTCAACTTCCCAAGATTCACCGCGTAAAAATTGTAATAAAGATGACGTATGAATTGTTCTAAAATTACTATGGTTAATGGTTTATATTAAAATTACTATGATTAATGGTTTATATTAAAATTACTATGATTAATGGTTTATAAACTACTGAATACATTTACGTAATGAAAATTTTAATTTTTCATTACGTAAATGTATTCAGTAGTTTCGAAAATAAGGAGAATACAAAATTTTTGCATATTTTTTTAATATCTTTTTCAAAATACAATTTAAAATATTTGTGTATGCCTCATGAGCAAATGAAAATATCCGTAAGATATATAACGTAAAAAATAAAGTCTTTATTTACGCCGTCTTTAATATTTATATTTAAAAATTTAAAAAAATTATTAAAAAACATTTGGGTTAATAAGATACATTACTCTGTCAATTTGAAGTTTTAAAGTCATTTGAGAATACAGAAAAATATTAATATATCATCTACTATACCTGTATAGGCGTAAAGATACGGAGTATATTGAAAAAAATTATGAGATTATAAAAAAAATTATGGGAAAATATGAAAAAAAAATATCCAGGGAAACATTTTGAGAATTTGCATCATCCAAAAATGAAAAAATTACCCTTAACTCTATTGAAAAAAATAAAATTAAAATGAATAAAAATGTCATGCTGCAACTGAGCTACGGATCGATGTGATTTTCTGCACAAAGATATGACTAGGCTACTATCTCATTCCATGGGGAAAATTCTAATTTGAGGCAAAAAGTACAAAAGAAACGCCATCGCAATGGAGTCACGGATAGACGTAATTTTTGAAACGCTACATATGCAATATGATATAGCAACAGCATCATCCCTTTAATCCCTAATTTATAGGCAAATATTTTTCTTTTAATTTTTTTCATTTTCATTGTCATTTCTATTATAAAGTCACGAAAAAAACTTAGCATTTAATTTCCTTTAATCATTCTAGATGGCGCTGTATGTCGTAATTTATCCTTATAAATTTTTAATTATTACGATGTGAGCGAAGCCCGGGGTAAAAGCTAGTATTTACAGATAAAACGGATTCTTCTTTTAGACGTTTTGCATACAAACTTTGAATAAATTAGTGTTATTCTAGAGTATTAGTTTGAAATTTATATAAGAAAAAAGCAGGTTTTGTGGGGTTTCGTTTGTTGGCATATATTCGAAATGTAATTCAAAATTAATAATCGAAAGGAGGAAATAATTCAAATACTTCTTAAGAGTTTACTTAATAAAATAATTAATAGAGAGTATAAGTGGAATGCATTAAATAGTCGAATAAATATAATGAAATCAAAAGTAATGATAATTAGACTGAGATATGGTTAATTTGGTTATGAATGTAACCTACTACGACTAAAGTAGAGTAACTTTAAAATTATAATATGTCACGCATTTACATGAAATACACGGAAAGCTGTCAAACATGAGTGGAACCCGTACTGCGAGGGTTCCGTACATATTTAAGCAATTATAAAAATTTTCAAAATTTTCCCATGCAGATTTTTTTTAAATTTTCAGCTTATAAATATTATTTTTCATAGTTTTTATGTCGTCTTTAGTACAATTTTTTTACACAGCATGTTTGGAAAGTTCTTTTTTAAATTCCACTTCCATTCCAATTCCATTGCAAGAAATTATTACTTTCAAATATTAAATATATTTGGCGATAATTTTGTAGAAATTCATTATAATTAAATTTTTTTTAACTAAATTAAACTACGTGATGTAGTATTATTTCTACTTTATTTAAATTCTTTACTACGACCTAGGTTTTGTTGTATGACAATATCTTTAGGTGGGCAATTTTTAAAGATTGTGGTGATGTTGTCTTACAACGAAACCTAGGTCGTGGTAAAAAATTTTAATAGAGTAGAAATAATGCTACATCACCGAGTTTCATTTAGTAGAGAAAAATTTAATTATTAAACTTTCAAATTTCATTTTTTACTCTGATGATTTATAGCCAAGCAACAAGTTACATTTTTACAAAATTTTATGGATATACGTTGCATAATCTTATAGCAGGTTAAAAGGATTTAAGGTATAAAAATCGTGATAATTTGAAAATAAAGAATAACTTCTAAGCTATGTAGTTCCATGTGACCCTGATTTACTTTAGATTGATTACTTAGTTCTCTAGCTATAACTTTTCGTTGGACCACTGACATACCAACACTTTGTATATATGCGTTGCGTTGTAATAAACACCGAGTTTACTCCTACACGAATTATGCTATTTCTCGTATGAAAAGTATTCCATATATTAAGTCTAATGAATTACGTATGCATTTACAATATTTATGAAGATTGCCTATTACGGTGTATTGAAAGTTTTGTGAATTAAAATCTTATGAATGATTCTTAATCTTGTTAATTATTGATTATAAACGTTGTTATTTTAACATTCTATCATACAATATAATCTAGTTGTATATATATATATATATATATATATATATATATATATACACATATATATTATCTTATAATTAATTTTTCCAAATTATTGCGACCACTCCTCAATAAGCGCTTTCATTATAGCAAGCGCAATACATTTTGCAATTTTCCATCCTCACTTTAACTCGAATCAAATCTGGTCCACATTGATTAAAATATTTATTTTCATGAAATATGCCAACGACGGGTAATGATGATTTTTCAGATTCGAAAGCTTTAGTGAGAAAATCGAAAGCTTCATTTCGGTTTTATTGCTAAGCGAAGCTAGAAAGCTTTTGAGTAATTGCGTGGAAGCTTTCTCCGAAAATGAGTTAATCTTTGGTGCGAGCGTACGGTGGACTACTAGTGGTTTGGTGGGTTAAGTTAGGTTACGAGCGGGCGTTTGGATAAATTGTATTTTGATATAGGTTGCCAGTAATGTAAATTGCTTTTTTATTTAGCCGAATATCTAAATTAATAGTTGCATATTCCTTTACTTACAGATCAAGTAGTAATAGTTTGTTTCTCATCTCCCACTACCATCAAAATATAATTTGTCTTTTTACTAAACCTCAAGTATCTCATTCTATAGACTTCAGTATATTCATTTATTGAATGTAAATAAAAGTTGATCTTCAAGCATATTTGTATTGTTGTTTGATATAATGTTGTGTAATTTGTTTTTACAATTAACATTTAAACAAATGTAGGGAACATTAAATCCAAGTATTTAATTATGCTTAACTTGACATTGAATACGAGTTTCTCTTATATGTGGGTTTATTTTGAATTATTCAATCAAAAATTGTATAAGAATCCGAAGACTAATGGTCAAACAAATGCTGTTTCTACTATATGCGTGCGACTGCCCTTCGGTATAGAACATACCGATATTTTCCATCCTATTTTGTCACCATATCGAAATAAAGACATCATTTTCGAAAATTTGAGGTTAGTCATTTGTCACTAAATGACAAATGACTAACCACAAATGATATATATTCCTTAAGGTGATTGTTTATGTTCCTATGTTCCTTAAGGTGATTGTTTCTTAATAAATAATTATATGTGAAATAATGCATATTTTAAGTAAACTTAGAACTAAAATATTTCTTATTTTGGTTATATTATCCAAAAAATATAGATTTTTTAAAATATTTCTTTCGTAAGAAGCTTTTTCGTAGGAAGTAGAGTAAATATATCTATCTAATCAAGTGTTAGTAATGAAATTGTAGAGAAAAACAATGTCGGATTAATTAATTAACATTGACTGTAGTATAAATTAAGTTTTTAGGAAGATATTTTAATGAATGATTCTTCTGTTGTACCGAATATTAAGCTTATAATTTTATCAATATTAGACACACAAAGTAAATTGCACATTTATTTCAAAATTAATTATTGATTTGTTCAAGTTTTAGTTAATGTGTAGTGCTAACCAGTTAGTTACATGTTATTTTTCGCCTTTTTTTTGTGACGTGTAACTACTTTTCACGAATGAAGACAATATTTTCAAACAATAAGTTACAAAAGAAAGATGAATGACATTCGGTTAAGATGTTATATTACAATATATAATAAACGAACAAAAAAACTGAAGAATATTTTTCAAGATTATTAACCAAGCAGAACACATGCGATAGAAAACAATTAACGTATTAAAACCAATATCAATTATTTATATTTTAGTATAATGGTATTTGTTTCAAAGTTAAATTTTTACATTAATTCATGAATTTTATTGATTTCTCTAATATATCTTAATAAAAAGGAAAACCACAGTCATGACCTACGTTTATTAAATAACACATCGTTAACTACCTTGGCTCCGTAACAAGTTTTACTGCTTGATAAAATGGTATAATATTTTAAAAATATTTCGCAATCGCATCTGATTCCAAAAAATTATGTAATTGTGTTATTTTTTAGAGGGACCAATAAAATTAGTCATTTGGAGTAATTTAGTCTTGTGAATAAATTAAACTACAACGCTAATAAAGTAAGGATAAGATATTCTATTAATATAAATATTTGCCTACGAATTCACGTTTTGCGTTTGCGATCCGAAGTTTGATTAAAACTTTCAACTCTAATCCCCCTTCAAGAAATTCTCCCCTATAATTAATAGCAAACATAGAAAGAGAAAACTGAGCGAATTAATATGTAGATACTTTAAGACATGGAAGATTAAATTCGTTTTATCTTGATGTTTTGCAAATAGTTTGTTTAGAAAGTAATGTTTAGGAAGACTAAATAGACCCCTGCGGTTAATAATACAAGCTAAAATAGTTTTATAAGTTAACATTAAAAAATTAACGCACATAGTTTAACTACAATAAGATTTACCACTATCGATAACAGCGTTGAACGGAAACTGAGTTCGACCAACATATCTCGGTTTCACACTGGTTAATTAATTGTTAACGCTACTTACAGGAATGCTGAACCGATGTATCGTAGTGCGCAAGCTGTATTGCAATTTATTTACTGATTTAAGTCAAGTTTAACTCCAGAATTAATTCGGGTATGTTATTGTTTGTGGTTCTTTTGGACGGTCCTTGCTTGGGGCGGAATTCGTCTACATGGTACAGACTTAAATGGAACAACAGTCAATGGGTGCTTCTACTCGTTTATTCTTTATGACTGCGTAAATAGAGTTCGTACGTTGAAATTTTACTGTTGAGCAATGATTAAAGTTGAGAATAAAATTCTTTATAATTACGTAATAAAGTTCGAATGTTGAAGTTTTACTGTTAAGCATTAATTAAACTTGGGAATACCGTTAAGTCATGCGACTATACATAGTCAGCGTAGCAGTTTAACGATGGCGTAATGGGTCCATCGTGTCAGTTTTATTTGTTAATGATTAAGTATACAAATTAAAAATATTTTATTTTGAAAGATTTTACAGTGTTGCAGTCAGCTAGAGATTTTGATGAGTAGATAAATCTAGAAAACTTGAATAAGTATAAAACTTATTGTGAATAATATTTTACTTACTGTTTTCTTTTTAAATTTCATTAATGGTTAGGCTGAGCAGAGGAATTTTGTGTATATTAAATAAAATTGTAAACACAATTCCTCTAATTGTTTTATGAAATGTTAGACCTTAATAAGATTGATTATTATTGTATTTTGTCACTATTAAGGATGTTTTTCAAACAGCGAACCTGAAAAAAAGGAATATTTCGAATTTTCAATTTTTCCAACTGATTTCAAGGAAACTTTTGGAAGGAATCAGTCCTCAAATACGACCATTATTAGCTAACACTCATCGAATGTGAAAGGATTGCTTTACACGATTCGTGTATAGATTTCAATTAATATATAGCAAAGTAATAAAAAAAAATTGTACACGCAAAATGAGTGCAAACAATTTTTTTAGGAATCTCCTTGTGTTCTTCAGTGTCAGTGGATAACTCTTTTTTATATGAAATTGAAATTGACTGGAATAATTTTTCATTGTAAATTTTCTTTAGAAAACTTTAGCTTCAACGTTACGTGCGACATGCAACTCAGTGCGTATTCTTTTAGCTATGGATTTGATGAACAAATCGAAGTAAATACAAGTAATAACATTTTCTGCGAGCTTCAAATTAAAATTATTTCGGTTAATTGGCATACTTAACTTTGTTGTCGCTGCGGTGGATTGGATTGATCACAAGGCTTAAGGTCCTTCATGGTGCGGTGCACCACGGAGACTCGGATATGGCTCCCGGCAGCTCGTCTAATGGAGCTGGAGTGATGTTTGAAATCGTATAGTTAAGTTGCACTGACCAGTGATGGACAGCTGCACAACTAGTGCGAGAAGCTACACACTGCGATCGTCAAGTTGCCGTCCGACGTGGCCATTATGGGCAGTACCTTCAATGAAATTCGCTTTGGAGACAGGCTTGCTACAAAAATTTCAAGAGACGTAGACAACTATGGAATTCTATTTTACGCATGTTTCAATATATTCTTGGTCAATTTTTTTATGAATATTATCAAGAAAATTTAAGAACAAATCATTTATGGACAATGAGAAATTTTCCGGGATTATCCATAAATTATTTTTTCTTATATTTTCTTTAGGTGGGAGACATTGTGCTGTGCTACACATTTTTATTGCGTTCTTTTCACTGGAAACATTTTGTTGTATTATGCGCATATTACCTTTTGGGATGTAACCTGGAGGGTGCCCTGGAGTACAATGGATAGTGTATTTATTAAACTGATTATTAAATTAAAAATGAACAATGAGCGTTCTGTAGATATAAAAGATAAACATTTAAGTATGTGAAGTGTTTTTCGAAAAGTATAAATTTCACAGACGTGAATATATCGTTGATTTATCAATAACCAAATATTTAGGATAATTAATGTCTTATATATTCATTCACATCGCAAAATATTTATATTTAATCAATGTGGTTGACTGGAAGAGATTGGTCTTGTAGCAATAAGTCCGTCAAATGTATGTGTATAACATATACGTACGTTAAAGTATGAATAAATAAATAAAAAAATTGCAATAATTTTCTGTAATCTTCCAGTCAAATTGTACAAACTCTGTTTTTATATGATTTTTGTTTCAGTATTTTCGGTATGCCTTTTTTGCACCATTTGCCCCATATCTATAAGATATACCATTTAAAATTTTAGGAAAAAATTGTTTTTGAACTGTTATAGGGGATAACTAGCTTTTAAACGAAACATACACGAAATTAAAAAAATTTAAAAAATCGTATGATTAATTTATTCCATTCAAATTACCATATAAGTATTTTAAGTATTAGCTACTGTTAAATATGTGGGTTAATACTATTTACTTCTTTGTCAAATAACGAGTTTTTATATCAAATGTATTTTGAGAAAATTGGTTGTTAAGACAGATGGACAGACATGTGAATAAACTTATTAGGATCCCGTGTTTCCTTTTGAAGTACGGAACCCTAAAAAATATTAAAAACGAAGCCATCTGGCGGAGAATTATAAAAGTACGTTATGATATATTAAAATGACGAGCGTTGGTTGTAAAATTATACGTATGTCGCTGTAAATTAATTGAATCAAACTCTTGGACATACACACAGAAAAGCCATTAGATTTTTTAAACATAAGATAATTGCAACTACTGGCGTCAAAGCATGCAACACTGATTATGTCAAATAATATTAACGTTAGTAACTATAATATGAAGGGTTGGTCTTATTCTACTATAGATGTTACACAATTATATGGTCGTAGAACTTAATATATGATAGTGGTTCCTGAGAAAAAGGGTCTTAATGGAAAGACAAGTGGTTCTGAGAAAAAGGGTCTGAATGGATAGACAGATGGGCACCGAATACAGCCAAGAAATTTCAATGGAGGGATTGGCATAATTTACTCCAGTTATTTACACTAACTTAGACTTAATATATGATTAGAACTTAATATATGATATTAATTTTAATATGATACCTTGAATGGTTGCCTAGAAAAAGGACAGATAGTTTTAATGGACAGACATTTGGGCACCGAAAGATATCTCCAAAACTTTCCCGCATATGTTTATATAATGATATTAATAAATATTACTTGTTAAAAGCGTTTTACGTTTCAAGATTTGTCGTACAATTTTATACTTGATTAATCAAGGTAATAAATAACTAAATCGGTTAGAATACCGTCAATACAATTAGTAAGTTAGTCGTAAACAATTACTATCTAAATTGAAGTAAAATGCAGTCATAGTCCGTTTTTTGCCCCCTGAAGCAAGAACAAAAAATTGGTTTAGTTCAAAAGTGGACGTAGAAAAGAGATTGGACAAGAGATAATTCGAAAGCAGTTTCCTTGCTACTTTAGAAAACGACTGCGACATTACTAGTGGAAAGAGGAAGGTGGTAAAGGAATCAAAAAGGAATAATTTAAGATTTACTTGTCAGAATAAAGTTTGTCCAAAGTTTGACGGTATGTTGTGTAAATGACTATAATGTTTGGGAAAAACAATAGTGAGGAGGACTCAGAACGCCATCTAAGGCCTTAAACATGTAAGGCTTTGAATATCGAAGCTTTCAAAATATTTTTAAAAAAAGTAGAATATATAAATTGTTGCACTTTGCATATAAATGTCCTAATTAATAATAAAATATTTTCCGAAGCCAAATATTATATTTGCTCGCTGCATACAAATTTTATAACTCTTCTAATTTAGTTTAATAGACTTGCACTGGGACTAAGATAGCATATATTTTCATAATCGAGTTAGGGTAGGCTTTTAGCCTTTGAAAAAAGCTTTTAGGTTAAATTTTAATAGATTGTTGAAGACACTTTAGAAAGTATTTTATTGAAAATTCAGCTTGCGACTTGGTTTCATTTTTATTTCCATATTTTAGAAACTAATAAATGCACTTATATAGGTATTTTAATGACAATACATAAGAAATTAAGAAAAAAGGACCAAACATATTTTGAAAATATAAAATTTTAAAATTAAAAATAATTTTAATAAAGTTAATAGCAACCTAATTGTACTTATTGGTTATATTGAGTGGGCAGTTTCAATATTATCCATAAATGATTTATGCACAGAAAGTATCTTACTATATATGTTTATAAAAGTAGTCTAAAAGGCCACAAACAACAACAGCCTCGAATTAGTTCGGGAAGTAAATTTAATTAAAGTTATAAAATAAATTTTATTTCAACTTACAGACGAAGGACAGAACTCTCGTAGGCCCTGTGTCCGCCGGGCTGTAGTAAATGAAAGGGCGCGAAGGCTGTCACATCGCTCGCCCCCCGTAATCATAGTAATTTTCATTTGTATTTGTTAAGTTATTTGTTAACAATTCATTAAATTATATTGGAGTTAAGTTAAATTGTGTGTATTTTGTATCTGAATTAAATTAAACGTATTATTTAATGACGGTATATTCACATTTTACTACAATTGTCAATGTGCTTTTAAATTTTGTTTTGTTGTTTTTATTTTCGAAGAGGCCGAAAAGGTGTATTTTTATATATTAAGAATTTCATCGGGTATATTTTTTTACTATCTCGTACTTTCACTATTTAAAAATAAACTCACATGGTGTAACATAGTTTCTGTAAATTCTATATAAATGTATTAAAGTTTTTTTTTTTAAATTTTTAAATTTATTAAAGTTTTTGTTTTGAAATTTGTGAAAAATTGACAAGTGTTGAACAATATATTTATTTTTTTTAAAACGTTACTAGCTCTTTGCTCATGGCTTTGCTTACGTGGGTTTTGGAATAAGATGGCGGAATTTGTGGCAATGTGATCAATAAAAATTCATTATTTATTACAGTGTCTGGGAATTATTAATTTTGCAAAGAGACTATTGGGCAATTTGAGTCATTTAGGTATATTTAGCAGGAAATAAAGTAAAAAAAACTAGGAATAAAGTTAAGTTAGATTAGGTTATAACAGGTTAGGTTAAGTAAGTTAGGTCAGGCTATATTAGGCTAGGTTAATTCAGGTTAGGTCAGGTCAGGCTGGTTAATTTAGGTTATGTTATATTATGTTACGTCATGGTATGTTAAGTTATGTCATGCCTCGTTATGTCATGTCATGTTAGGACATGTCATGTCATGTCACGTCATGTCATTTCTTGTCAAGTCATATCACGACATGTCACGTTATGTGACGACATGTCATGTAATGTCACGTCATATCGTGTCATATCAAATCATATATCCTGTCATGTCTTGTTATCTTATGTAATATTAGGTTAGATTATATTATGTTTAATTAGGTTAGAAGTTTTGATTAGGTTATGCCAGGTAGGGTTAGGTTGTATTAGGTTAGGTCAGATTAGGTTAGTTTAGGTTATGTTAGGTCAGGTTAGATCATATTAGGTAAGTTTCTGTGAGTTTAGGTTATGCTTACATTAGTTTAAGTTACGTCAAGTTAGATAAGACTAAGTCATGTTAGATTAGGTTATATTTTTCCGGTACTAAAATAATTTTTAACAAACCATAATTTTTATTACTTTGCCTAATAAATGACGGACATTATTCATAAAGCCTGGTCAATTCAATATTTCAGTGCTTGTTATCATACTGCGCTGTCTTTTTGAGCGTTTTTATATTGGCCGTGTTTTTTACGTAATACTCTCTCAATAATTTCCTCCGCAATATCTATAATAAACAGGCTCAGTTGCATATATATTAATAATTTATCAAGGTTTTAGAAATTTAGTTAAAAGTCAATTAAAACATTAATGAAACATTGAAATTTTCTAGCGGAAGGGCGAAATTTTTTATCAATTTTGCCGCATTGATTAAAATGTCCATTTTCGTGAAAAATACTAACGATGGGTTACCAGGATTTATTAGATTTTTAAGGTTTTTCAAGAAAATTGTAAGATTCATTTCGTTTCTATTACTAAGCGAAGCTGGAAAGCTTTTGATTGTATCGATTGAACCCAAATAAATTGCGTGGAAGCTTTCTCGGGGAATTAATGTATATTTAGTACGAACGTACTGCGTTTTACGAGTGGGCATTTACATAAATAGCCTTTACTTAGAGTTCTGGTCATGTGAATTATTTTTTTATTTAACCGAATATGCAAAATTAAAAAAAATTATCTTTTATTTCCCACTGTCGTCGACGCGATCGAAGTAATTCACTGTCTTTTACTAAATACTAAGTGTGTCCTCTCATTTTGTAGATAAGTTTATTAATTTGTTGAATACGAATGAAAGTATTTTTAAGTATATTCGTGTCGTAACTAGTATAAAACAGTTAACATTATAACATAAACTGAGAACAATAAATCCAAGTTTTCTTTCTAATTTCCACGATGAATGAAAATGGATATTGTTACGAATTTCACGCTTTTTCGATTTTATTTGGATAGCGGCTACTCGTACTCTTAAATAAATAACTTAATTTTTGGTTGAATTATTATTCAAACAAAAATGATACGAGAAACCGAACTCGAATGGTTAAACAATCTATATGTAATGCACATATGCGCTCGGCTTATACACTCTTTGGCGTCAAACATGCGAGTGTCTTCTGTACATTCGACAGGGACTTTGCGGAATGCTCTCATTCCTCATATTTTGTCAACACATCGAAATATCGATAAATTATCGAAGATTTGAGACCTGTCATCTATTGCTGAAATGTTGATAAAGGGTAACTGTTTCTTAACATATAATTTAATATGAGATAGTGCATATTTATGTGCCAATTTATAATGAAAATAAGAAATAACCAAAAAGCAAATCATTTCTCAAACAATATTTTTTCATAACAACTGTTTAGTAGGACCTAGTGTACATGTGCCTAATCAAGTATTGGTAGTGAATTTGTACAGTTGGTTTCTAGTTTTAAAAGTAACGAATGATCAAAAAATATTTGGTGATATGTTCCATAGAATATTTAGGGACTTTATTATTAAATTAATTAATTATTTAACAGAGGTTGTCAAGTTAATATTTCTTGGATACTCAGTTTCGGCTCGCTTATAATTATAAAAAAGGAATAGTAGATTCACTCGTTGACACTATGGTAAGATAATTTAAGAATTTAAGAAGATATTGTAATGAACTTTCTTTCTGATATATTGCACGCTGAGTTTTCATTTTTATAACTCTTAGGCACGACAAGTAAAGTTTGTATTGACGTTAAAATTATAAATCGATTTGCTCAAGTTGCGGCCAACAGGTAACGCAAATTATTTATTTACAAGTCATGTTTTGTATTATTCTTTATTTATAACGTATAATAAATAAAATAAATTATTATCAAGCAATAAGTCATGAAACAAAAGTAAGAGTTATTTAGTTAAGACATCATAATACAATATAAAATAAACGAAAAAAACCAATCGTAATTTTTCTGAGATTGTTAATCGGTTAGCGCAGGTACTCCAATTTAAGTGTAGTAATAAAATTTAAAAAAAATCAACCTTTACTCATTAAAAAATTCGGTCGTTTAATTTTTGACTCTGTTAAGTGCTTTGTATTTTTACATGATAATATTATGTTAAACATATTCCATAGTCGCGTGTAATCGGAAAAAATGATGTAATCGAATAGTTTTCATGAGGTACCAGTAAAGTTTCGGCCAGTAAACTGGATAAATTTTTCCAGTAAACTGGATAATTTTTTTGAAATTTAAGAGAAGGCACAAAATACTGTTCAGCACTTGTGGGATGTGTTCGATAGGGGATTTAACAGGCAACCGAAAAAAAAATTACGCATGCAACTTTTTCCAAGCGACAGAAGTGAAACTTTTTGGCAATCTAAATATCGATTTGTAAGTGTGTATAGAGAAATGAAAGATATACTGAGTGTAAGCCTACAGATTGTACTAAACTCTTATAATTATATCATTTCCAATACAATACATTCAGAAAAATTAATAAAATGTCATGACAAATCGACGTAAACACCTATAAAATTATTCATAACTACAAGACTCAAAAAACGTTACCCAGCGTATGCAAAGGATAACTGAGTTAACCGGCAACTGGGTGCAAACAATATAGCTCTATTTCCCTCAATAATTAATTAATTCCTAAGCTGGTTACAGGATTTCAGAGGTGGCGTATCGTCGTCTGCAAGTCGTATTATTTACTGATTTAAATCAAGTTTAACTCTAAAATTAACTGGGGTCTGTCATTGTTTGCAATCCTGCAGAAATAATGTAAACTTAAAAGAAACACCAGTCGTTTGGTGCTTCGATTCTTTATATTATTTTTCTAAATTCGTAAATAAAATCCAAACTTTATTATATTCAAACTTTACTGCTGAGCTTTAATTAATCTTTGGAATATAGTGAAGTCCTGTGACTTTACATAGTTATTATGGCAGTTTAACGATGGGAATCGCCACATCAGCTTTATTGGCATAACATAAAGTAAAGAAATTAAAAGATTTTAAACATTTTTTGTGTTACAGTTAAATAGAGATTCCCACTAGTATACAGACTGGAATAATTTAATTTTAAACTTATTCTAAATTTTACTGACTGTTTTATTTTTGTTCTTTTATATACTTTCCTCTTATTTTATATAGAATTACTTTTTTTAGTAATGTATATATTATAGTTGGTAATTTATAAAAAAAATATGAAAATGTCTGTAAGCTTAAAATGTACAAACGTACAGAAAAACTCATTTATAAATTAATTTTTTGTTTGATTTTATTAATAGTTAGAGTAGAAGAATCCCGAGAATGTTAACAAAAAAATATAAACTCAACACTTTCCTGACTTGTTAAACATTTTACGTGTTCCTTAATATTAGTCATTGTTTTTGGTGCCATCGAAACTGATTTTAAAATGTCAAGCCTGGGATAAAAGAGAAGTATTTTTTATTTCTATAATTTTTTATTGCAAATTTTTTCATTTTGGATTCTGGCATTGTGCTTCATCCATTTTCATTCCAATGATGCTTTCTTTCTAAGATAACAACTACTTTTGTGTAGTTCCCAATTTTTCATTTCCAACTCTGTCTCTCAAACGGATATGGAGTACAGTCGTTCTCTGGCTTTTTTTTCTCTTCTTCCCTGTCTCACTTCTTATATGTTTTAGGGTCGGTCCTCCTTGTATTAATGCTCCATTATAGTTGAGTCATGATCGAATGTAGTCTCATCGTCTTTATGTTATTGGTCCCATCCAGGTGCTTGGCGGCCTGCCGTCAACTCTTTTAAGTTGTTATAACTCCATAACAGATGCGACGCATAACATGTCCATACCAATGCAGGTAGTTTCCGGAAATCTTGTCTCGACTTTTTGTCACTTTAAACGTTCCATGAATATGTTAATTTATATTGTTATCTTCCATGGTTACTCCTCCGTACCACCTGAGTATTCTTAACTCAGTTACGTGGAGTTTCTGCTCATCATATTTTTTAAGGACCATCATTCAGATCCATAGAGTAGAGTTGACCTTCCTGCTCTTTTGTATATGTTGACTTTGATAACCAAAAGTATTTTTGCATCGCACATAACTCTTGTTTGAGATTGCCACTTCATCTAGCTGACGCTTATCCGATTTTCAATGGTATTCTTGGCGGATGCGTCTGCTGTTATTACTGAGTCTAAGTATTTAAAATTTTCAACTAATTTCAAAGCGATGTTATATGTATGGTGATTGTGTTGCGTTAATCGATCCGGATAGCTTACAGTGCATCTATTCGGTTTTGGTCCTACTCACTCGAAGTCCTTTGCTCCTCAGTGCGGAGAACCACGTTGTCAAGTCATTATGCACTTTTTCGAGCGTCTCTGTTATTAGTACTACATCGTCAGGGGTATAGTAAATTCTACGCGGCTGGTTTTATAGGTACCCCGTGACATATTTAATGACATTGTTGGATACCAATGGACTGAGCGTTGAGCCTTGGCGAACCCCCACATTTGCCTCGAACTCTGCCTTAGTACCAGCAGGGCACTTGGGTTTTTTATATTATTGTAAATATCTTGGACAACAAAGATGTATTGCTTCGGAATATGTTATAATTCCATGGTATAATTACCATGGTACCCTGTCAAACTTTTTTCCAAATTTGTGAATGCAAATTTCAGGTCGCTCTCTGGCTTATTTTAAGCAACTTCGATCTTTTGGGTTAGAGCAAAGATATCAATTTTCCACGTCACGATTAGCAAGAAATGCATCTTCATAGATTTTTTTAGGTTAATTGGTGTTATTTTATTTATTAAGATGTGGGTTTGTTTATTAAAGCAGCTGAGCTTAAGGTGACTCTTTTGTATATTTCTACGGTTTTGAATTCTTTGCAGAGTTTTGTTTTGTGCCTGAAGTAGACGTCCTCATTAAGGTTTCTGATAATTACATTATCTATACAAATCTGCAGAGCATTTGGTGCCGGTTCTATTTCATTGTTGATTCCATTGTAAGTTCATTTCCTCAGGAACATTATTTAATTTATTAAAGACGGCGGAAAGTTTGCTTGCAAAGAGCCGCGTTTAACGATTTTATTTATGTATTACTAATGTTGTATCACATTTTTAAAATCATCTTTCTGTTTCAAATTTAATGAAATATGCATCGTCTGCAATATTATTTTATCACCCTTTAGCGTTAAACTCTATTTACCTATTTTCTAAAATAAGATGTTTCCTTTTAATATGTTCATCGTTCTTTACATGAACTGAGCAAATATTTTGCACATTGATTAATTTGTCTTTCAACTTTTCTTTCGTACAAATTTCGATGTGAATACTTCTTTAAATTTGCTACCATACGGGTGCAATCCAAAAAACCTAATGATAACAAAATCGGGGGACATAGTTCGTATATGTTATAGTTGTAGTTTCGAATCTATTCTCTACAATTAAATTATACCACTGGATAGCTAAAGAATCAAAGAATTCATTACGATAAGTGAGAACAGTGACGCATCGCGCGCAGTGGGGGGGAAACGCCGCCATTTTGAGGTTATTTTGCTGCGTATCGAGATTTGCAATTAGTATAACTTTTGATTCGGAAAAGCTACGGTGTTCGTTTAAGTTTTAATCGTCAGCTGTCGTCAAAATCTATCGATTGTATATAAAAAAATTAGGTTAAAGTAGTGACAGTGAATATAATAATGTGTTAGAATAAAAAAATATATAATGTCGGCCTATACGTAACACAATAATTATTTGTTTGCTTGCTTTTATCCTAAATACATAAATAAAAATGTTTTATTTAAAAAATATAACCCGTTACATAGACGTATTCACGTACAACACACGGCCGTATCCATGACATAGCCACACCCAATTTTTTTTTGCCATTTTTACTATTTTGTAGTGAAATAGGAACCTTTAAATTTATTTTTACGCTTTCTCAGCTTTATAGATATTGTAGTTTTAGTCTGAGAATGAAATTTTAGAAATATATTCTTCAGGTGAGAGTTTCAATGAATTTTCAGGCAGATATCAAGAACAATTTTTTTTTATTGTACTTACGAAAACATTTTTTCGTGCATCGAGTGAAATCATTGCGTATCTCTATCAAAATGAAATGGAGATTCGATATCCGATTTTTCACTTTTAAGTTTCTTTTACGAAACTATAGATTCAAAATATGCGGTTTTCTTTTTTCGTATCATTTTTAAACAATTATTATTAGAGTTCTCTTGTCAAAATAAGGACCTTAGCAACTTCTTCACGTCAGTCTATCGGTCTGTTCTAGTCTTACAGTTTCTACAGTTAGACTGTTGTTTATTACATTTTGCAAGTGGAAGCGTCCACTTGCAAAATACATATATAACAATTAATATGTAGCAAAATGTTAAAAAAATTCAAACACACATGAATCTCCTTGTGATCCCTATTATAATCAGACAACTGCTTTAAAATAAAATTGGTGTTTAATTTGACATTTTTTAGTTTTAAAGCTCCATTGGTGAAACTTTAAACTTGTAAATGGCGTGCAACGTATTCTTTTCCAAAGTAATTGGAATTGGAAAAAAAGATTGAAAATATACAAATTCTAGAACTTTATTCGAAATTCTAACTAAAATTAGTTTATTTAACTTGCATCAACAATTCAAATTACATAAACCCCTATGAAACCCTTATGTGTGTCCTGACGTGTGGGTGATCGATATTTTTAGGAAAAATATTTTAAGAAAAAATTGAGAATAATTACTTCATAGATAACTAACAATTCTGTATATTCCTCATGCAGGAAGTGTTGTTCTGCATTATGCACTTCTAAAGCTTTGAATATTCTTATACTTATGTGCACCATGGAGGGTATACTAGAATTATCATATTCATTAGGGTATACTAGAATTATATTAGGTACCTAGAATTTGATTAACAGTCATGGTACTGGGATTATTAAAAGGCGTTATTAAGTTTAAAATAGCTTGTTCATATACAAATTTACATATTTAAGAGTACAAAGTGATTATAAGTATTAATATTATCTTTCACCGTATTAGCATATTGTTTAGTATACCTTCATAATTTCTAGTAACTATTTTCTCGAGTTAAATATTATATGTAGGAAACATTTCCAATGAGATCAAACCGGAACATATCTTCATAATCAAGTTAAGATAGTAAAAGCCTTTGAAAAAAGGTTTCAATTTAAATTGGAATACATTGTCGAAGAAGTAATTTTTTTTGTAAATTCGGCATCCAAATTTAGTTTCAGGTATCACCCGGAGGTAGTCATATTAAATTCCTAGGAATTAATATATTATAATTATTTACCAAAGATGTTTTTTGTTGGTACACCTAGAAGTTTTTTGTTGGTACACTTAGAAATACAAAAATATAAAAGTACTTTAAAGATGTAGACTAAAATTTTAAATTTAACAATGACGTTAATAAAGGTCCTGAACCTTCTAATGGTACCTATTGGTTATGCTGAGTATTATCAACGTTAAAATGTACTAAGCCTTCTAATGATACCTATTGGTTATGCTGAGTCTTATCAACGTTACCTAGCCACTATTTATGCACCGGAATTATTCTACTATATATGTATATAATAGTAGTAACAAGGCCAAGTACGAAGCAATAATGATCCTGAATTAGCGTTGAAATTAAAATTAATTAAACTAGAAAATAAATTTTAACTCAACATGCAGACGAAGGCCCGAAGGCTTGTAGCCTCAGTAGTCTGCCGGGGAGTAGTTAATGAGGGGCGCGATGGCTATTGTTACGTCGCTCGCTCCCTGTTGCCATGGTAATGTTAATTTGCATTTGTTAAGCAACAATTCATTAACTTATATTGAAGTTACGTTAAATTGTGTGTAATTTTGGGTTGAATTAATTAAAACGTATTATTTAACGGCGTTTACATTTTATCACAATGTAACCATGTTTTTAAATTTTATTTCTTTGCTATTATTTTCAAGGCGCTGAAATGGTATGAGTGTTAGCGACTACATCCATTGGATATAATTATTTATTATTTCGTCTTTATCTATTTAAGATAGAACACACCTATTTTAATATATTTATAACTGCTAGATAATTTTATAAAAGTATTTTTTTGTTAAGTTTGTGAAATATTAATATGAGTTGAGGTGTAGATATATTTAAATTTTAGTTAAAAATAAAAATAAAACTAATTTAACTGCTCTTTCATATAATTTCCGATAAAAGAGCTATTTTATTATCATATGGTGAGTTTGAGAACTTCAAATTTACTTTATTAAATTTTATCTCCTTCCGAGTAATGTTATTACTACTCCTTCTAGCGGCTTTTTTTTCTTGGATTTTTTATAGATATGGTAGCATTATGGTAAAAGCCTTTGACAAAAGCTTTTAGTTTGCATTGGAATACATTATTGAAGATACTTTAGAGAGTGTATTTTGTTGAAAATTCAGCTTCCGACTTGCTGTTACGTGCCTACCCGAGGCTATGATAATTGATTCTTCGCCATTAGTATATTATCATAAAAAATGCACCGATACAGACACAGTTATAAGAAATTTAAAAAAAAATCGGTGCGTGTACTTATGTACGCGCGTGAGAAGTTATACTTCTTTGGCATCATTAAATAATACATACGGATAGATAACCTCAATTATATTGGAGCACTTGAAAAAGTCTACAAACACAATTTTTTCACTAATATTTACGAATATATATTAATCAAAATATTGAATTTAAATCACAACTGAATATAATTTATCAGTACATATATAAATCGCACTTATATTTTTTTATCCAATAAATTCAAATGAAAAAGCCATTCACTGCCTCAATATTATGTACTTGAAGTATTTTTGTTACGTGAAATTAATAATCATATCTATCAAAAGATGGCGCTGCGCTGATGTAAGGAAATTATAAACTAATTGATATTTTAATTCTGTATGAAAAGTGAATACAAAATAAAGATAAAAACAATATTACCATAAAGCTAAATGCCTTATGGTAATATTGTTTTTGTCTATTATCTGCATAAATTAAAATCATCATCAAGTAAATGTGCATCAAATGGTAATATTGTTTTTAAATATCATCTGCCTCTCTGTATAAGTATTTATCTGTGAAACTTGGATATTAGATTTATTAGTAATATAAATAAAGAATCACAATTAATGACATCAAACATTTTTAAATTATTCGAAAGACAAATAAAATGCAGAATCTAAAAATAAAAAACTTGTCTTGGAGGCGCCGGGTATCGATCTCGGTACCTCTCACATGCTAAGCGAGACAAAATATTGGTAATAATATATAGTCTCAATAACTGTAACTTCATACTGTAACTTTTGTGTGACGAATCTTAAAATTTCACTCTCATCATTTTTTCATAACGCGCCTAAAGAAGTATAACTTCAAAATGTATGAAAAATACTTTTAAAATTTGGATTAGATTTTCAGAATTACAGATAAACGTAATAAAGGTAATGAACAATCTAATGGTACTAATTGGTTATGTTGAGTGAGCAGTATCAATATTATCTAGCCACGATTTAAGCATCATAAGTATCCTACTGTATGTAAATGTAATCTACAAGGTCACAAACTAATAACAGCCTTGAATTAGTGCTGGAAGTAAAGTTAATTAAAATTAGGAAAAATAAATTTTAACTCAACATGCAATCGAAGGCCCGAAAGTTCGTAGCCTCAATAGACTTCCGCGGAGTAGTTAATGAGGGGGTGCGGAGGCTGTTGTTAAATCGCACCGTTGTCACGGCAAATTTCATTTGCATTTGTTTAGTTATTTGTTAACAATTCGTTAACTTATATTGAAGTTAAGTTAAATTGTGTATATTTTGGGTTTGAATTAATTTAAACTTAATTACGTATTATTTATATTCCATCACAATTGTTACCGTGTTATTAAATTGTATTTTGTTGTTTTTACTTTTAAAGGCGTCGAAGGGGTGTGTTTTTATGTATTAAGAGTTTCTTTGGGTATATTTGGTTATTATCTTACCCTTTTACGATTTAAATATAGACCCACGTAGTGTAATTTAGTTTCTGTATATTCTATGTAATTTGATAAAAGTAATTCTTTGTTATATTGTTGAAATTGTGAAAAATTGGTAAATATTAGTCAATATATTTAAGTTTTTTTTATTACATAATTAGCTCTTTGCTCGCAGCTTCGCCTGCTTGGATTGTGGAGTAAGATGAGCGGATTTGTTTCCTTTCATTTTATTTGATTTTGACTTTAACTTACATAGATGTACTATTTATGATATTGAAAAGTTTATATGCAATTATGACTAAGAAAACGTTGAAAATGAAAAATATTTTCTTACTGAAAAAACAAATTTCAGTAATAATTATAGTGTGATTTGTTTTTATATTACCGACAGAAATTCAAAAAATCTTGCTAATGAGCAGGTATATATGTTATGGACCGAGTAATTAATGAGGTCATTATGAATAATGACAAGTCGAAACCGGCAATGTCATTAATAAAAATTAATAATATTAATGACATTAAATAAACTTCATTATTTATAACGGTGTCTGGGCATTATTAACATTGCTAAGATATTATTGAGCCAACTGATTAATTCATCTATTTTGCATATCCTGCATGGGTATGTAGTGTGCGAGCAGGAATAAGGTTCAGTTAGGTTAGGTGATATCAGGTTGGGTTAAGTAGGTTAACTCAGGCCCGGTTAGGTTGTAAGGTTATGTTAGATTATGTTAGGTTTGGTTGGATTACATTATGTTTGATTAGGTTAGACTATGTTAGTTTATGTCAGGTTAGGTTATGTTAGGTTACGTTATGTTAGGTTAGGTTGGGCCATGTTAGGTTAGGACAGGTTATTTTAGGTTAGGTCCGTTTTTGTTAGATTTGGTTAGGTAGAGTTAAGTCAGGTTAGGTTAGATTAAGTCACGATAGACTAGGTTTTATTTAGGTCCTGGGAATAATTGTAGTCTTATCCTGGTCGTGGTGTTTTTTAAATATTCTAGGAATTATAGTAAAACATAATGATCGTATTGCTTATTATGTTTAAATATGAATAGAAAGATTTCTAAGTCAACATTTAAAAATTAACGCACAAAATTTAACTATGGCCAGATTTACAAAACGTTACTCAACAAATGCTAAGGATAACTGCGTTAACCGGCAACATAGAGCAAACAATATAACTCTATTTCCTTCTAATTAATTAATTCCTAAGCCAGTTATAGGATTTCATAGGCGGTGTATCGTCGTCTGCACGTCGAATTATTTACTGATTTAAATCAAGTTTAACTCCATCATTAATTCGGGTCTGTTATTGTTTGTGGTCCTGCGGACGAGGCTCATCTATAGGGATATATATATATATATATATATATATATATATATATATATATATATATATATATATATATATAATGTAAACTTAAATGAGACGACAGTCGCTGGTTACTTCACTTCGACTCGTTTAATATATTTTTAACTTCGTAAATTTGGTTCGAAGTTTTACTGCTAAGCATTAAACAAACTTGGGAATATAGTTAATTCCTACAACTTTACATATTTAGTGTTCTACTCGCAGTGTAACGATGGGAACTGCGTCAGTTTTCTTGGTTCTGCGGACGAAGCTTGTCTGTAGGGGAATGCATGTATTTAATGTAAACTTAAACGAAACAACAGTCCTTGGGTACTTTGATTCGTTTATTATTCGTAGCTTCCTAAACAGAGTTCAACTTGGAAATTAAGTTAAGTCCTGCGACTTTACTGAGTATCGCAGTTTAACGATGGGGGACTTTACTTAGTATCGCAGTTTAACGATAATTAGTATCGCAGTTTACTAATGATATACTCTTTCTATCCAATGTCACCGTAATGATATACTCTTTCTATAATACCAAATACTTTTATGTAGGCCTTCACTTCTTCATTTCTAATTCTGTCCCTCAAACTGATGTGGAGTACGGTCGCTCCCTGGTCTATTTTAAGCAATTTCTTGGGTTGGGGCAAAGGGCTCAATTCACCACATGACGATCAGCAAGACATATGATCTTCATCGATTTTTATTTTTAGGTTAATCGGTGTTATTTTATTTTTTAATGCGTGGATTACTTTATTAAACCAACCAAACTCAAGGTGATTTTCCTGTGTATTTCTGCGTTTTGGCATTCTTTTCTGAGTTTTATTATTTTCTTGAAGTAGTGGTCCTCATTGATTTTTCTGATATTTATATTATATACACAGATCTTCAGAGTATTGAGCGTTTTTATTTCGTTATATTAAGATTCCATTGTAGATTCACATTCCTGGAAACATTACTTTAATTCTTTAAAGACAGTAGAAAGTTTTTCTTTTCATTGACACGACATAAGATATAAAACTGTAAAAATACAAATTTAAAGAGCTCCATTTGATGACAAAATATATATTCAGTAATTTTATACTATCTTTTTGAAATCATCGTTATATTTCGTATTCAGCAATTTTTTTTTAAATATTGGGTTTTGTTTCAATATCTTCATCGTTCTTTATATTCATAATCGTTTTCAGATTTAGTTGAGTTTACGAAGATTTTGCAAGTATTTTGCTCAGAGTTTATGTTGTTTTTTTTACTTATATTTGACAAAAAATATTTTTCGTTTAATTTTTTAATATTTCGTAGTAAACGCTGCAAAGTTTTTAGGTGAAAAGCTATCGAGCGTTTTTAGATCCGCTCATCCGTTCTTCTCTTTCAGCTTTACGGTTATTTCTATTTGAGACTGTGGACGAAATTATACACATGCATTCTTCACATAAGGATCTTAATTAAAATAATGATCACATAAATTTTATAAGCTTTCTAATTTAGTTTAATATAACTTAACAAGGCCGATTAACCACGCATCTTCATAATCAAGCTAGGATAATAAAAGCATTTGAAAAGCTTTTAATTTAAATTGAAATACACAGTCTAAGATGGTTTATAAAGTAATTTACTTAGAAATTTGGCGTTTAATTTTAGTGTCAAGTAGCAACCGGTGGCTGTCATATCTAATTCATAGGAACTAATGTGTTATAATTATTTATCAAAGGTGTTAACGCCTAATATAATTTCTCAGAAGTATTTTTTGTCTGTACGTCTATATTTCAGTTAATACTTCATCAAAACCGATTATTGAGCTGTAATTTTCAAGTATACCTTCCCTGTTAATGATGAAAAATAAATAAATAATTCTAAATTGACTTTTTAATTAAATTAGTTGATTTATTAATGCTTTCTATATTATTTTTCAAAGGTGTTTATATTGTAAACAGTGCCATCTATTGATCATTTCTTTAATGTTAGTTAACGCACGATAGGACTTGCAAATTATTCGCACGGACCACGTATATTATGAAGAAAAAAAAGGCTCTAGTACACATATTTCAATACGTGTACAAGATAATTATTATGATAGTATATTAGAAATAAAAAATTTAACATATTTGGCATTAATTTTGTAGAAATTCATTATCACTTAATTTTTATTCACAAATAAATGAAACTACGTGATGTAATATTATTTATTTTAATTTTTATATACTTATATTTGTATGTGTATGTGGGCTGAAACGATTTGAAGAGTACTGTAGTATCAATGTTGTCTAATTGTATTATGTTTAGAAGATATTAAGTATGGGTGATGATATTATATTTAGTTGTTCATTTAATATATTAACGTTGGTGTCTTATAAATATATAATGTCTAATAATAAATCTTATAATGTCTAATAAATAAATATATAAATAAATAAAGAAATAAATATATGAATAAATAAAACCGGAGATATGTAGAATTGGTGGTATAACCTTGTTCTAACTTTCAGATAGCCTTGCTTTTGTTTAAATATATAACCGAGGATAACTTACAGTTAATTTTATTACATACACCGGAACATTTGCATTGTACAACCTCATAGAATAACAAAAATTTAACTTATTATCCTCACTAAAATACTGGTATATCGTATAACTCTCGGAAATATAATAAAACCTACACCCCTTCCCCACAATAAACTCACTAACACAAGCCGTGGGAAAACGTACACAGACCCGGTTTCCGTTATTGTGTTTGAAACATATAAATGCTGTTGGATGTTCCTAAGAGTCATTCTTTGCTAATATATCTCACCTGAAGATGTTGCAATACAATGAAACCTAGGTCGTGGTAAAGAAATTAAATAAAGTAGAAATAATACTACATCACATAGTTTCATTGAATTGTTAATAAAGAATTTCTACAAATTTAACGCCAAATATATTCAATATCAAAGTGCACCAAGTTCAAATGGGCCACTAACTTCCACTAATAAAACGGAAAATACAAAAAAGGTTCAAATATATAAACCTGAGTGGGAAAAAGTATGTTACTGGATTACTAAAGATCCCCAAAATGTCTAGAATGTAAAATGTACACTGTGCTACATAACATTTTCTATTCAAAAAAATGCATTGGTCAGGTGAATTCTTTAAGGTTACTTGCATCGTATTTTACCTGTTGTTTTTATTTTTATTTTTACTGAATAAAGTTGTCAACTGATTTGATTTGATCGGTGATGGACTATCCATTAATATCCATTTAAGATATTTTATAACTAATTTCATATTAAACAACATGGTAAAACAAAGCATCATAAAGTTAAAGCTGAACTTTGCAAGAAAACTTCCACGTTAGATTGCTTATTTGGTTCATCGAGTTCACCTTCAACTTCTGTTCCTCTTGCAAATACTTGTGATGATAACATATCAGCGAGTAAACTTGCTTTAACTTACGACAATGTGAAACATAATTTGTCCTATAACAGCCTAGACTATCCTGTTAAACTAAACAAAATCATATATATCGATTCTCAAACCGCCTTGAACATAAAATTAGGACGCACTAAAATGGAAGGACCGGTTAATAAGGTTTTAGGACCTTATGCCTTAAAAACTTTACTGAATGATTTAAATGCCCCTAATTTATATTTTTTTGCAAACTGAATTGAGTAATAGAAATAACAGGAAACTATTTTCTTTGATTGTATAATATTTTAATATTGAGAATGGCATCCAAAACAGATTATTAGATTTTTACAAGAAATATGATGAATCTGCTAATGGAATGTTTGACCCTATAAACAGATCATTACCCCACTACAACCTTTCTTTTGATAGAGTGTTTGAACTGAGTGGAGACAACACCAATGCAAATTTTGGTATACTCCATTCTCCTTACAGAAATATTGAAAAAGTAGTTCCTAATTTGGTGAAGGGCAATTGTCACGTATGCATAGTTCACAATACAGTCGCATGCAATGATTTTTTTAAGTATTGAAGGCAAGATTATATGAAAGTACAACACACATATAAGCCTAGTCATTTTCAATTAATAAACTTGGAATATACTCCTACACGAATTATACTATTTCTCGTTTGAAAATATTGATGATAAACGTTGGTATTTTAATACTGTACCATAAATAAAATTTAAGTGATATATATATATGTATATATATATATATATATATATATATATATATATATATATACATATATATGTACAAACATAATATACATTTAAATCTCTCGAAGCAAGTGATTGGGATCACTCACCAATAAGAGCTTTCATTATAGCAAGCCTAATATATTTTACAATATTCCATCCTCATTTTGAGAAATCAACTTGAATCAAGTTTAGTCTACATTGATTAAAATTCTCATTTTCATGAAATATGTCGGGTAATCACGTTTTTCAGATTCGAAAGCTTAAGTGAGAAAATAGAAAGCTTCATTTCGGTTTTATTGCTAAGCAAAGTTGGAAAGCTTTTGAGTAAATTGCGCATCAGCTTTCTTCGAAAATGAATGAATCTTTGCAACGAGCACACTATTGGTTACGAGTGGGCGTTTAGACAAATAGCATTTAGATAGGGCGACAGTAATGTAGATCGTTTTTTTATTTAACCAAATATTTAAATTAATAATTGCCTAGTTGCTTTTTTACTTATAGATCAAGCAGAATTTTTAATAGTTTGTCTCTTATCTCCCGCTACAATTGATATAAGCGGAGGGTAACTTGTGGTTTGTCGCTTTTTACTGAACGCTGTGTCTAACTTTACAGACTTCAGAATATTCATTTGTTGAATGCGAATGAAAGATGTTATTTAAGCATATTTGTGTGGTTATTTGACAATATAACAGTAACAGTCAATTCTTCGTAAGCAGCTGTTAATAGGAAGTGTAAATATATCCAATAAAGTGTTGGTAATGAAATTTTACGGAAAAAGGATTGCTGACAGGAAGACAACAACTGGAAAATAATTTAAGTTTTTGGAAAATATTTCAATGAATGCTTTCTCTGTTCTACCGAACATTGACCTTATATTTTTACCAATATTAGACATAGAAAGTAAATTGTTTATTTACTTTAAAATTAATTATTGATTTGTTCAAGTTTTAGCTGACGTGCAGTGAAAAAAATAATATAAATTTTCTCTGTTCTACCAAACACCGACCTTATATTTTTATCAATATTAGACATAGAAAGTAAATTGTATATTTACTTTAAAATTAATTATTGGTTTGTTCAAGTTTTAGCTGACGTGCAGTGAAAAAAATAACTTAAATTTTCTCTGTTCTACCAAACATCGACCTTATATTTTTATCAATATTAGACATAGAAAGTAAATTGTATATTTACTTTAAAACTAATTATTGATTTGTTCAAGTTTTAGCTGATGCGCACTATTAACCAGTTAGTTACAAGTTATTTTTTTGCATTGTTGTTTATTTATGACGTGTAGCTACGTATGACAAATGAAGAACAATATTTTCAAGAAATATGTTGGAAAACAATGATGATTGATATCCGGTTAAGATATCACATTACAATAAATAACAAACGAATAAAAAAATTAAGAAAATTTTTTTTAAATGTATTAACCAAGCAGAATAGAAACGATAGAAAATTATCATAGTAATAAAACTAATGTTAATTACTTACATTTAAGTAAAATGGTCCATGTTTTAAAGTTAAATTCTTAAAATAAATTCATAAATGATTGATTTATTGACTAAAATATATTTTAATAACAAGGATAACAATTATTATAATTTACGTTTATTAAAATTCGCGGTCTTTTAACTGATTTGACTCTATTACGCGTTTTATAGATTGATGTCATATTATTTCGAAATCGCATGTGATTACAACTGGAGTAATTTTTTTACTTATATATATATAAACATATATATATATACATATATATATGTATATATATATATATATATATATATACATATATATATATATATATATATGTATATATATATATATATATATATATATATATATATATATATATATATATATATATATATATATATATATATATGTACAAGGATATCTATATTTATATATTGAATGTGTGCGAATGAATGTTAATAAAGTAAGGATAACATAGAGATAGGTTAGATATTTTATGTATTTAAGTTTGTTTAGGAATGCCTGTTATGCATTTGCGACCCGAAATTTGATTTAAACTTCCAACTTTAATCACCCTCTAAGAAATGCTGCCCTGTAATAGACAGCAAACATACATAGAGACAATTGAGCGAATTAACATTTGGAATTAATAGATACCTTAGGACATAGAGCATTAAATATGATTTCATTCTAATAGTGAAGAAATTGTTTAAGAAGATTATAGTATATGGTGGGTTTCTAAGTTAACATTAAAAAATTAACGCACATATTTTAACTACAACAAGATTTAGCAAACGTTACTCAATACGTGGTACCGATAACTGCGTTGACCGGAAGCTGGGCTTAAACAATATAACTCTATTCCTCACTGATTAATTAATTCTTATGCTGAATTTACGATTTCAGAACAGGCGTATCGTAGTTTGCAAGCTGAATTGTAATTTATTTACTGATTTAAATCAAGTTTAATTCGAGTATTAAATCGGGTTTGTTGTTGTTTGTGGTCCTTTGGACGGTGCTCACTTGTAGCGAAATTCTTGTATATAATGTAGACTTAAATGTAATAACAGTTGCTGGGTGCTTCGGCTCGTTTATTATTTATAACTTCGTAAATAGAGTTCGAACGATAAAGTTTTACTGCTGAGCATTAATTAAACTTGGGAATACAGTTAATTCATACGACTTTACATAGTTAGTATAGTTAAAACAGTTTAACGATGATGTAAGAGGTCCGTTGTGTCAGCTTTATTCGCAAGTCATAAAGATACAAATTAAGAATATTTTATTTCGAAACGTTTTATTATTTTGCAATCAGCTAGAAACTTTGAAAAGTAGATAAACCTGATAAAATTTAATAAGTATAAAACTTATTGTAAATAATGCCCTGCTCACCTTGTTTTCTTTTTTCATTAATAGTTAGAGAGGAGGAGCTTTGTGTATATTAAAAAATGAAGATACAGTGTGGTGTCATTGTAATAATTTATCATTATTAGGAGTGTTTTAAAACCACAAGTCTAAAGGAAAAGAAATATTTCTAATTTTCAGTTTTTCGGACCGATTTTGAGGAAACCTTTGGAGGGAACTGGTCTTCAAATATCACACGAGCATTATCGGCTAACATTTATTGAACCTAGAAGGTCGATTTTTCACGATTCATATATAGATCTCAACTGATAAGAAGCATAATATTTTTAAAAAATCACACACGAAAAAAGAGGGCTAACATTTTTTTTTAGGCATCTCCTTATAATATTTAGTATTAGAGGATATTAGAGATCGCAAGAATCTCAGGATCCAGTATTAAATGATACAGGAGATCACAAGAAATCAAGATTTTTTAAAATGACATAACAATTTAATGGGTATTTTTTTATTTGAACTACGTTTGGGTAGTTAGTAGGTAGGGTAACTAATTTTTTAGCCATGAATTTAAGAAAAAACTAAAGAAAATCCAAATACTGGCGCTTTATTGGTACTTCCAATTAAAATTACTTCGGTTGATTTGCATATTTAACTTCGTGGTCGCCATGGTGCGTTGGATCGATCACAAAAGCTTACTTCCCTTGACGTCGCGACACACTGTTAGGGCACGGATTCGATTTCCGGCCGCTCGTTACGTGGGGCTGGAATAGTGTTTAAATTCACATAGCTAAATTGCACAGACCAGTAACGGGCAGCTACAGCATTGGTACGAGAAGGTACACACTGCGCTCGCCAAGCCACCACCCATCGTGGCAATTATGGCCATTGCCTTTAATTAAAGAGACTGAGTGGAGTCCAATAGACAGTGATGTTACTATATTTATTAAACCGCTTATTAATTTAAAAATAAGAATATGAAGGTTCCGTGTATACTTAGGATAAAAAAGTTAAAATCTTTAAGTCTGTAAAGTGTTTCCATTAGACTGTTTATAAGTAAATGTTTGTTATTTATTATCTCATTAAGGTATTTTAAAGTAACACAGACGTAAATATATCGAGAATTTCTCAAAAACTAGATATAGGCAATAGCTTTTTTTTCGTAATTTTCTAGTAAGATCTACTGTCGTCACCGTGGTATATTGGGTTGATCACAAGGTGTACTGCCTTTGATGATGCGACGCACATCGAGGTCCCGGGTTCGATTTCCGGCCATTCATCGAACGGGGCTGGACTGTTGTTATGGTTGGCTGTAAGAGATTGTTTTATAGCAATAAGTCCGCTGTATGTATGAATTATATACATTAAATTAGGTAAATAAATATTTTTTTTATGATTTTTGGTTTAGTAGTTTCGGTGTTAACTACTAAACCAAAGCAAAGAATCTTTGCTAATATCCCACCTGAAGATATTGTAATACAACGAAACCTATGTCATGGTAAAGAAATTAAAGAAAGTGGAAATAATATTACATCACGTAGTTTCATTTAATTGTGAATAAAATTACTTGTTCGAAATGTCCGCGGACCTGCGACTAAGGCTCCTATTCCCTTATTTCGCAATTATATAATTACGGACTGATTTTGAACTTTTTGTAAATCCGTGATATGACGGTAAAATTCTTGCAAAAAGACCTAAAGAAAAACGTCTTCACTATGGCGTATCAATAACATATTATAGAACTGTAGAACTGACTTCTATACTTCACTGAGGAGAATAATATCGTATGTTGTAGAAATATTCCTGGGCTTTTTAGTTTAATCAACCTTCAAGTATATTTTGTTAAAAGATTGACGACCCATAATAGATCGCCCAAAAAGAATGGTTCTACCAATGTAATATGCAATATGTATCAATTACAACATGGTTTCCATTTGAAAATAAAATGTTGTGAATTCGAAACTAAATATTTGAATTTCATTTTACCGTCAGTTTAAATGGATTGCCTTTATCTTATAAAATAGCGTCAATTGTTATTATTACATTGTCAATTGTTATTATTACATTTTGCGTGAATCTGTTATTATTACACAACATTACCACCAAAACTTACACCAGAAATACAGAAGACCAGAATTACACAAAATCGACTTCGAAACACCACATTACAGAATCGTTGTTTACATACTTGCATGATGCAACTATGTGAGTATTTAAACTTTTTTTGTTTACCTTCTAACTACCTTGTATATTATATACAGCAATTTTATAAGTGCCAACAAAACAAATTATGAAATTTATACCTATAAAATTTATATTTGTTGCAGGGTTGTGATAAAATAAATTGAAATATTGAACACTTTATGTACATGTAAAGACCTAAGTTATTTGTATAAAGAGGCCAGCTATGATATGTGAAAAGCTCCTGTAACTTTAATCAAGATGTTTCTAAAATAGACTAATAAAACAGAAAACAAATTAATTAAACAATTTAAAGAAATGAAATTACGAAACGAAAGATTCACTACTATTTTTTGACTAATGGACCTCCACCATAAAAAGAAGCAATTGAAATATGAAGATTCACAATAAAGACTTAGATCAAAGCAAGAAGATTAATTTTAGTTTATTGAGGATAAAAAGTTCAATGACTGCTGAAGTAGCTACTCAATTAGTAGAACAGCACTTGAATGCGTTTGAGTTTAATCCCGACGACATAATTACTTTCACTATACACGGAGCCAGAGTAACGATTAAAGTGATTAAGTATTTTGACGACTCTATCAACTATGTTTTGTTTATAGAATAAAATTTACGGTGATTTACGTATTCTATAAAACCCAGAAAATTTCAGGTCTGCAATTTAAACACGAATTCGAAAATATTGAAGCTGAAGAAGCAAATGAAGTAATTGACTACAATTTTTTTTATAGATGAATCTATATTTCCTGAATCAGACTTTTTATATAAAAATGTTATTAAAAATAAGAGGAGTGATTAAATATTTCCCTAAATCCCCCTTGACAAATAATATATTAGGGAAGACCTCTTTAGAAGAGTACGGTAAAAACCTGGATCTGATAATATCAGACTGCAAAATGAGATGGAGTTGCGTATCAGTTATGATTGGCTGATTTCTTAAACTAAAAATACGTGTTATGAATTTGAAATCAGTTACTATATTTGAAATCCAACGTGAAATGGTCCTTTATAATATTCATCGTAGTTTGGATGCAATAAAAACAATAGTGATTTCTTTGGGTCGCTTTGATTCAAGTATATTAAAAGCGGATGTTGCATTACCGTTTATGCTTAATAAATTAGATATTCAATCAAACAAACTCAGTGAACAGCTTATTTTATTTCTCCGGAAAATAATAATAGAAAAACGAATAACTGCATTTGGTGTACAATATTCGCAATACAATATTTACATAAAAGTGAAGAAGTTTTCATTACCGCAGCTACGGAAACATAAAAAAAATTCTTTAGATAAATTAAGAACATTTATTTTATTTGTTGAAATATATCGATAATGTGACTTCAGTGCTGCCATCTATGGTTTTTATTCTGTACCTTTATTCTATAATATAACAGTCAGTTCATACTTTGACACTGAACGAGTCGTTATTATTTAGGTTATGGGCCTCTCGATCATAAATTGCGAATGATTCATTCTGTTTAACAAGTATTTTGGACTATTGCACTACTTATTTTTTATACTACTTACTTATTATTGACTAAATATTATTTCAAGACATGATTGAACTGTGTCGTGAAGATTTGTTGTATTTTCGCAGTGTTTAAGTTTAGTGAATACCCATTACAATGTCTACTAACTACCTTGTTAATTAGCCCAAGCTAAAGGGACGCAAAAAATATTGTGAGTGGTATTTCGCGGCAGAGAATTTCCTAAACCACGAAAGCACGAAACACAAAAAATCAAACACAAAAAACAAAAAATCAAAATAAATTGTGACAATATACCTGTCCTTATACGTACTTAAAAATATAGAATCGTCGAAGGAATTGTGGGAAAATCTGAAACAATTATTTTGACGACAATGGTTTTTCGGGAAGGATAAGTTTTGATTAGCTGAGAAAATTGCAGCTCGACGACATCGTACGTAATGCAGATTATCGATTTAGCATAGAAATTAAGTAGGACGGGATTCGAGATTAGTGATCAGCGGACGGGGTCGTTACTGTTAGCGGGAAAACCTGACTGATTCTCCCCTGTAACCGTGACTATTGAGTATTTCTGGATTTCTATAACCGCAGATTCCATAAAATCCAAAGTATTAAGTGTCGGGTTAGCATAACAATATGAGAGTTAACTTAGCGGTGCTGTTGCCATTTGTACAAAGTTCAATGGAAAAAGAAATAAGAAACCATTTAAGGTCGAATAGAATGAAATGCTATGATAGCACTGACTCATTAAAGTCAAACGTCAAGTTGCTGAAATGTTATCAATGTAATTAAACATGCTACTATAGAAATCAGTGACAAATACCAAAAATAATTCGTCGCATTACAAGAAAAAAATTTAATGCAGTTTAATGCGAGTAGAACAGTGTTCCTGAGTGAAAATTTCAATGAAGATGAATGGTATATCGACTTGTGAGCAGTATACATCTAACAGCAAATGAAAGTTTGGTATGAACAAGATAAAGAAATTGTTGTTGCAAGCAGTGAAAAGGTGTCAGTATTTCATTCTGGCATGTGAAAATTGCAACTACAATATCGTGATAGAAGTTATGTTTTGTGTACGAAATCTGACAACAAACTTATTACCTGTTAGTCAACTGAATAGAAAAGGCAACCGTGTGTCGTTCTCGGACGACGATTATTCAGTATATAATAGGAAGAATGAGTTGGTAGCCACAGCATTAATGATCAACGGGATATATTAGGTAAATCTGTCTAATCAAGTACGTTTGGGTACATCAGTTGTATCAGGAGTAACATGGCAACGCAGATTAAACATATCAATAGCCATATCAACAACATCAACCATCAGATTAGACATATCAACTACTTGAATTGATGAAGAATGCTTGCTGGGTATATTCCTTGACGAAAAAATGGACATAAGCAAGTCCTCCTGCACAACATGTTGGGAAGGCAAGCAGTGTCGCTTATCGTTTAAGAGCACTGGCCAGAGAAGCAGTAACTTGTTAGATAAAGTGCATACGGATATCTATGAGTCTATGGAGAATGTGTCTATAGATTGCTAGTTATATGTATTATTGTTTGTCGACGATCTTTTGTCGATAGCCATAGGTCATTTTTTATTTTCTGAAAGACAGAAACGAGGCTTTGACGTGATTCAAGGTATTCAAAGCTCAGGTAGAATATCAAATAAAGAGGATATTTAAAATATTAAGAAGTTATAATTGGCTGGAGTACTGCGACAAAGAATTTGTCAATTACGTGAATAGTACTTGTGTGATCCACTGTACGCACAATCTTTTCATCCTACAACAGAATAAATTGTGTGAAGGATTTAACCATGAAATCGTTGAAAAAGCAAGATGTTTCCTCTTGGACACAAATTTAGATAAAAGTCTGGGGTGAGGCTATCGATACGTCAGTGTACTTGCAGAATCAAAATGTATTAGGGTCATTGGATAATGAAACTCTGAAGAAGTTATAGATTGGTTTCAAATTGGAAAATTGTTTCACAAGTCGGAGGTGTAGACTTGACAGACCTTTTTTTCCTGTAGTGAGACATAACACTTTGAAGTTGTTATTTGCATTGTCAGTTCAACTAGGTCTTGAATAACAAAAAATAACTAAATAAATAACTCTTAACGCATCTTGATTTGACAGTTGCATTTTTGAACAACTTTCTTTAGGAAGATATTTATGTAGATATTAGAGGGTTTTCCTAAACGTTCTTAAATTAAAAAAGGCAATATATGGACCTAAATAGACCTCAAGAGCATGATACAAAAAGTAGAGGAATGTTTATTAAAAATAGTTTATATTAGATTTAAGATAGAAGCATGTATACACACAAAAATAAATTGATTATTATTGTCGCGCTGTATGTAGATGATTTCTTTATTTTTTCAAATGACAGTAAAGAGAGTAAGCATTTAAACGATGTTTTAGCTAGTTACTTCAAACTTAAATATTTAAGCGAAAAAAGATATCTTGGAGTAAATATAACCGTCAATAAATAAAAGAAAAATAACATTAAGTCGGAAAGGTTATATTGATCAGCTATTGCGTTAATTTGATATGAGTCAGTGTAAAACCGTTCAGACTCCGATGGAGACTAAGTTGTATGCATTTAATGACGAGAATTATGTGGATAAATTTCCTTATAAGCAAATAATATGTTGCATTATATATTTACCAGTGCTGATCAGGCTTGATATTGCATACAATTTAATAATTATTATTCCAAAGAATATTGTGAATATTTAAAAGGGATATTAAAATATTTAAAACTTAATAAACATTGCAGTGTAAAGTATGCTGCAGATGGAAATTCTATGTTAGACTAGTTATTGTTAGTTTACTGACGCTGATGGGGTGGTTACATTATTGTTAGATCACTAGACTCTTTTTTAATCTATCTGGCTGTGGGAAATAAAAAGATAGGAGATCATACACTAGACTCTTTTTTAATCTCTCTGGCTGTGTAATTTCTTGGGAAATAAAAAAAAGAAAACTATTGCTTTGTTTAGTAGCCAAGCACAATGCATGGCGATAACTGAAGCCTGTAAAGAAGCTGTTTATTTGAGGAATTTTCAGTAAGAAGTTACGAAGAATATATAAAAAATTGATTTTTTCGATTATAATCCGAGTGCACAAAAGCTGACTGCAAATGCAGTCTTTCACAAAAGAACCAAATATATTGATATTTAATACCACTCTTGCAAATATTGTGTAACACACAAATTGTAACCATCAAGTATTTATTAACAGTTTATGTGCTGTTAAATATTATGATTTTTTGAATGAGCTAGGTATTCAAAATATTTAATATTTAAATTTATCCACGTTGTTAGATATAGTGGGGTTTTGAAATATATCGACAATGTGTGTTTAGCATCTATGGTTTTTAGGGTGTACTTTTATTCCGCAATAAAACAGTCAGTTCATACATTTAAACTGATTACTCTAATTTAAGTAAATACAAGAGAGTCTATAGCAATTCCAAATAGAAGTTGTAGCCGCAAGTAATGTTGGTGGGGACGAGGTATTAACCATCGCACGACAGTTGGAAAAGAAATATACAAAGCTATGACAGGATACTAAGTTTCCTCTAGAGAAAACACATGTCTAAAGCCCGTATGCATAATACACGGTCAGGACTCTGAGTCAGATTTACTGACAGTTAAAAACGTATTTTGTATGGATACTTTAGGAATTTGACGGTGCAATAGGGTATTGTCGGTATACTTTACCGAACTCTTACTCGTCGGTATACTTTACGACTCTTGTTTCGACTTGACTGACAGTCAATGAGAAATAGAAATAAGTTTTTAACTATCAGTAATTCTGACTGACAGTCTTGACCGTGTGTGGTGCACATGGGCGTAAAATCTATTATTCGAATCGAAATGTGTATTTATGATGTAATGCTGGCGGCGGACGCGAAGTCTAAACAATTGCTGCATGCTATTGGGAAGATTTATTGTCTATACTGCTTACAAGTTTTGAAACTGAACGGTCTTTTTATTTTTGCAAAAAACCGCGAAGTTTCTTAGGTAATACAATATTAAGCGCCTTATCATTTACGGGATCTCATTTTCAGGAGCAAAAAAATAGAAAAATTTTCTAATACTTCGTTTGTTTTCTTATTATTATTTCTTCATGATGATTTCATAAATATTACACGTTTCTTTGATAAAAATTCAAAATATACTCAATATAATAAACTAACTTATGGATTTGCTTCTTAAAACCATAAATGCGTTTTCTTAATAATAAAAAAATGCATCATTTAATAACAAAAAACAGCAAGTCAGTTACGTAATTTAAACCCATAAGTTCGTTGCTAGTTATATAATAGAAGTATCCGTAATTTTGGAAGTCCCATCTACGTCTTTGGTAGTTAAGGAATGAGATAGTTAATAAGAGGCAGTGGAGACTGTTATTACGTAGCTTGATATTCGTTGTCAGTTAATGCAAATCATTAACTTTCGTCTCTTTAATTCATTGATTGAATATATTTGGCGTTAATTTTATAGAAATTCATTATTCAAAATTAAATGAAACTACGTGATGTAGTATTATTTCTACTTCCTTTAAGTTCTTTACCACGACCTAGGTTTCGTTGTATTACAACAACTTCAGGTGGGTTATTAGCAAAGATTATATTAAAAACTTTTTAATCTTTGCTAATAACCCACCTGAAGATGTTGTAATACAACGAAACCTAGGTCGCGGTAAAGAAATTAAAGAGTGTAGAAATAATACATCACCTAGTTTCATTTAATTGTCTTTAATTCATATTAAACGTAAGTTATATTTCATGTCTTTGTCATTTTTATAGTTTTATTCCTATTTTACAATAAATGTGAAATGTTCTTAATTCATTTTTTATACTTCCAATAAGGCACGGCGTGGATTTGAGACCTTTTGTCGATCTTCTTCCTAACCAGTATAAGATACAAACTTTGATCGTGTATTCTGTATTTTCAGTCCTGAACAATGACCCCTATGAATAATGGTTTTAATACTTTGGACGACGTGTACATAAGTTACTTGAGTTTTTATAGGAAAATACTTATTCTTTGGTTGTATTTTTTTATTGCAATTTGTATGTATTTGTCTTCGAAAACATTCAGAAAATGCTATAAATATTTTAAAATCTCTTTAAAGATGAAATACTCCAATTTATATTATTAGTACAGACATTTCCTTGGAATATTTCCTTTCGAAAAACATATCTATGGTCATTGAACTCCGTTAATATCCTGTGCACTTCTAACGATATCTTCATTATGACCTAGCAATTATAGAGACAAAGCACATTCAATGCCCTCTCAATTAATATGCGTCTCGAATTGAATACATTACAAATTAATAATGATGCGGTCGCTGACTAATTAGGCAACTAAGTGAGCGTTTGTTGCAATTAATAATGGATTTGCAATGTTACTTCAGTATTAGCATATTGTTCTAAGCATTCGTAAATATAATGTGTTTCCATTCTGTTTTCTCAATTAATAAATATATATATATATATATATATATATATATATATATATATATATATATATATGACTTTAGTGCGAAGCAAGTTAGAAACCAGCACTATAGTTGAAACCCACTTGAAACTAAATACAGCCTGATGATTGAACGTATCCAGAAAAAGTTCCTTTGATATTTGTATATGACACACTTCCTGATGAAACTAAATATAGTCTGATGAATGAACGTGTCCAAAAAAGTTCCTTTGATATTTGTATATGACACACTTCCTGATGAAACTAAATACAGCCTGATGATTGAACGTGTCCAAAAAAAGTTCCTTTGATCTTTGTATATGTCACACTTCCTAATGAAACTAAATACAGCCTGATGATTGAACGTGTCCAAAAAAAGTTCCTTTGATATTTGTATGACGCACTTCCTGATGAAACTAAATACAGCCTGATTATTGAACGTATCCAAAAAAAATTTCGTTTTGTTAAATGGAAAAAAGTTATGTCTTGTTTTTTGGAAAAAACTCTTGCTCTTCGTACCTGATAACTACCGACGCTTGCGTAGTCATCATTTTTTTTGCAAATACCATGATTATGCACCGAATTATATTGGAATTACCCACTTTCTCACGGTATGCAGTTGCCCAGCCACCTGATGGTGGTTGCACCAGAGTGTGATGTGTCTTTTGATGAGTGACAGTAAACTTTTTGCAATGTGTAATGGTTGTGTGTTGTAATATTTCTGAATTTATTTCATTGCCTCGTTATTCTTATCGAAAATCATAAATATAATAACTGTAATATCTCCATAACTGTATTCAAATAAAAAAAAATGTTCATATAATATTTCGTATTAAATACGTATTTAATAATTTTTCAAATGAGGTATTGTTTCCTTTTTATAAATAATGTAAATACTATTTCTTTCTTTCTATAAATATCGTAAAAATGTTTTGAGCTCTTCAGACATGTGTGAAATAGATTTAATGAAAATTTTGCGCCTTATGTTGTTTGTTTTACAGGGATTATCCTATATATTCATTCAAATCGTGGACTACGTTTATACTAAGTTTTATGAAAATCTACCTTGCTGTTTATGTCTGACCCTGTCACAGAAATTTGCGCGAATGAACTAATTAATAAGAGTCTACATTTTACTCCATTATGCGAATCCTAAATTCAACAGCAGTTTATTAATTAATACAAGAGTTATTAGGTAACAAAGTGAAAAAAAAAGAAATGTTTGATTTAGAATATTTGTTAGGATAGAGATAATAAAAATATTATTGTTATCTATACAGTTTTTCCGAACCATTTAAGAATAAATGGCGATGAGACATTCAATGACATGCCAATGTTTTCTCTGTTACGTCATAAAGATTTCGATTTATATTGGATAATATAAAGCAGATATAAAAACAGGAAAAAGTGAAGGGCCAAATTAGGGTTTTTATAATTTTTTACAAGGTAACAGGAGTTTAAACAGGTTTGCTGAAGATGGTTTCGGGCTGTAGAAAAATTATAAATTTGTTTAGTAATATCGAAGGTTTAGTGAATTATTAAAAAATCAGCAGAGTAGCTAGACATGAAAATTGAAGCTAGTCACGAATTATTACCTAACTGAACAGCGATTAAGGCATAGAAAAATGATTAAAATTACGGCGATATTTCTGATTTGGTTCTTATAACGAATTTTATATACATTTTCGCCGCATTTTAATTTTTAAATAAGGTGTATATATATCAGATGTATTATTCCTCAGGCCACATTTTGACAGGGATGGTTCGGTCTATTATTGTAATGATAAAAAATTAAGTACTTTAATTTTTTTAATAAAGTAATTTTTACTTTCTCTTGTTCAGAATAATGTGAGAAATTATAGGTATACCATGTGGCACGTCAACAATTTGCACGTCATCAGTTGATTTTATTGTGCATATTTAATTTTGTAAAATATTTTTTTGGAAGATTTATTAAGTTTTATTTACCTGATGAGCGTAGGATTAATATAATAAATGCAATGACGAAATTTTATAAAAAAAACTATAATTGTTTCATTTTGAACTTTGCAGGACTTATCTCGGAAACAGCTGAGATTTTCCCTTTCACCAAAAATATTTTATGTTCAGGACGATTACAAAAATCAGCTCCGTAAAAGCATAAGGAAAAACATTGCATGCATATTTATTATATGTAAATATATATTCTACGTTCAAGTAACTAAATATTTGAATTATATAGTCTTTAAGAGAAAGAACTACTGAACATTTTTATGAAAACATATTCTACTGAGGGAAGGTCCAAACTACTAATGGCATTTGTTGGGGGCGCTAACTGAAATTTAGTTCATTAGGCACTTATCTCGGAAATGGATGAGATTTTTCCCATTCACTAAAACATTTTACATTCAGAATAATTACAGAAATCATCCCCGTGAAAGTATAAGGAAAAACATTTCACGCATATTTATGTATATTCTACTGTCAAGTAACTAAATATTGGAGTTAGATAGTCTTTATGAGAAAGAAATATTGGAAATTATTATGAAAACGTATTCTACTGAGGGAAGGTCTAAATTACTAATGACCATTGCCGGGAGTGCTAACTAAGATTTATTTCAATCAATAAACCCTGGTTTTAGACATCCCGGAACTTGCAATGACTGTATTGTTTGCAAATAGTGTACTAAAAGTAGTTCTCAAAAGAGGGTTAATTTGATTTGTTTGTACTTAGCCGTGATTTAGTGTGAATTACGGCTCATGCGCTATATTCGGAACTGCCTTATTTTATGGAACCATTCATTGAAATGTTTTATAAAAAAAGTATTTTAATTTCCCGGTTTTCGCCAGCAAAAGAATGGAAATACAAATGGTAAACACCATTTGTAAATACTTGTAAACAAAATTTGACTTTAATTTATTAATATGTTTATATTTGATTTATTTCGAATTGTCTAAAAAGCAAGATTTACATAATTAATAATAGTGAGATATCAATATTGACTATTTTCGTTACACTTGCATTGTGTCAGCAAATATGACAGAATTATATGGAATGCTATCATTTGTTTATGAATCAGGATTATACAATAGCAGCCATCTTCTATGGGGAATGAGATAATGCGATTTGTCCACTGTCCACCTTACAACGATGCTATCCCATTTATACCTACTTCTTATTCGCTCACCTGTGAGATAAGTGGACTTTTACAATTACAACTATTTCTTTCACATAAGTTTTGTTTTGATTCAGCGTCTCGTTTTTCAGGAAATGTTGTGTAACATTTTGTAGTGCGTGTGTTTATAAATATAACTTGAATTACGTTCTTAGCTCGTTTTAAAAGTTATAACAAGGCAATTTCTATGTAACATTCTTCTAATTTAAATCATTTAAATAAACAGGAAGACATAAGTTATGCCGGCAGGATATTTAACCGTTTTTGTTTACGGCGGATCTTTAGGACAAAATGGCTAAAATTACGAGGAATTTTTTTTTATATATTATAAAACTTTTTAATATGAATAAAGAAGGAATCCATTGAGATATTACGGTTATTTATTTAATTGAATTCGATCTAATATTCTTAAATTATATGCTCGTTTTTTAAATATATTTTCTTGCCTGAATTATGAAAAACAACTGTTGAAATATTTTATTGCTTAATGTTAAGTTTTCAGCGTAAGACTAAATGTAACTGTTTAGAGTAACTAAAATGCTTCTAATTAATATTTATATTTAAAAGTAAAAGACAAACATAAATACAGTTATTATTAGTGATTACCACATTATTTTCCTAATGCTTATCGCATGTAAATAAGTTTCGTATATTTTCGAAAGTCCAATTTTTATTCCCAATGAGAATTATTTGTCTTTGAATTTATTTGAAAATAATCGTAAAGCAACGGAGAGTTCAAAGGTATTGGATTCGAAAATACACATTAGCAGAGATGACACATTTTTTAATTAATGCTAAGAAATAAGACTAAATATAATATATTAAATGATTTCATGACTGTACACGCACATATACACGCGTACAAGGATATACACAAACGTGGGCGCGCGTAATGTGTGCTAGCTTGCGTACGTGCGTGCAGGCGTGCGTACATACATGTATGTAAGCGTGTGTATGCGTGCTACTGCGTCTGTATGCGTACCTACGCGTGTGTATGCATGCATACGCTTGTGTATGCGTGCGTACGCGTATGTATGCTTGCATAGGCGTGTATACGGATGCGTATATTCTGAAGAGAAGAATCTGTTACACTCTAAGTAAAAAGAAACTTTCTGAAAAAACACTGGCTCAGAAAATCAAATATAAAATTGTTTTTGCTCAAAAGCTTTTTTTTCCATAATCATTAAGAAACATCCAAGTTAGTTATTTTTTGATGTGAACATTGACTAGTATTTTGCTTAAAAAGGTGACGTATATATAACATATTTGCGTAATGAGTAAAAATGAATTTGTATTTTAAATCTAATTTTTAACTCCGTCCCATTGACATTTTATTCAAATTTTAATAGATTATAGTGTCTTTAATGTTACAGTAAACCACACCTCTGGTTTAATTTCTAGTTTGTTTGCTGAATGCGTTTAAAATATTATAAAATTTTATCATGCATGGGTTTCCCTTTTATTTTTTCTTTCGTAACACTTCAAAATTTAAACTCAAACACTGAAAACTATTTTAACAACAATGAAAATTTGCTCTTACCTAAAGCACCCGGTCGAATTTTCGTGTTAAATGGTAACGATAACTCACTTAAATTTTCCACCCGCGCAATGGAACTAATTGGAAATAATTTTCCCCTTCATTTTTCCATGAATTTCGATTCCTCGAATTCGATATCGGTGTCGTTAATATTCTTGATGATTAAGTTTACTTTTATTTAATTATAAAAAAGACATATGGTATATGCCGCAGGGTGCATGCGGCTTTCTTGATATTCAACCAATTTCATGCAAATGATATTTGATTCTAAGGGTTTCCTTAGTCTTTCACTTCATTGATAGTTACTAGGAAAGTTGCATCCTTTTTGCAGATGAAGATCTCCACTAAATGCTGGAAAAATAGCAAGAATTTTTGTGCGTGGCACTTTGTATTGTATCGTACTTGCCTCTTCTGTCATGAAACTTTGAAGTTAATATTAAAGCCGACTTATATTGAAAATTCCACTGTTTTTTACTATTCACAATGAAAATGATAGACTGGCAACTTATCTCAGAGGAAGGTATATAGTATATTTGAGATAGGGCGGCGAGTTCTGTCTCTTTCATTTCACAAATGACAACGGGTATAAATTCGATCAAATTATATAGAAAACTTATTAGAGGATTTAAGAGTTTATATAATTTTTAATTATGTCGAAAGGATTCTTTTGCTTAGACTTTATTATATGAAGACATGTCAGCTTACTACACTTTAATGAACCACGATATAATTTTCAGCGCCGTCGTTATGATTCGTCTATTGAGAATCAAGGTAGGGTATTTTATGAGCACGATATCTATAGAGAATAAACAATATATCGAATAAAAAAGTATTGATTTTTTCCTATACTTCATACATAGTTAAAGAACAAATATCTTTTGACAGTCTGAAAATAGTTCATTGTGTTTTACAATCATTTTTTTAAGTATTAGTGTAACCCTTGCTTTGTTAGAAAATCACAACCATTGGCTTATTACAGAGGACAACGTAAGCAGTTACGCGTTAAAACTCGGAGTGGTGCATGTGTTTTGCAGTTTATTTAGTCCGTTAGAACTATGTGATAAATTCAAAGATCAATTTGAAGAGGACGTTGCGGGTATTCAACAACTCTATCTTAGTAACCAGTTGAGTTGATAATCAAGCATGTTTTAACGTAATCATGCATATCCATGATAAGCTTTATATGACATTCTGGGTCAGAAAGTGTTCTAAAGGCGTTCCATATTAAAGACTTAACGTTTTCTTGTACCTAAAAGAATTCGCTATTTCCTTTGCCATTCAAATAGTTAACTTAATTAGTATAACAATATATTTGACATTATTACATAAAACTGAATATCTTTGAACTTTAAGGGAATGATTCTTGATTTTTAAAGGATTTTAAAATAATTTAAATTTTAAACCAATATTATAAGATACCCGATACTCAAATATCTTTTTCGGTCGAGATGATGTACATGTATTAGTTAATAATATTTATATAGTTTTAAGTTAATGGGTTTTCACTCTTTACATTTAGATCTCAATTTATTTGTCATGATGTTTTAAATTTATATCGCATATGATTTTACGTAACCTAGAGTCTAACAATGAAAAACCTTTTGAAAATCTCATCAAATATTCGATGCGTTGTAAACTGGTTTAATTAAAACGCTAAATCAATCTGTGTGGGCTTTTTGAAAGCTGCAACACTTAAGCTCAACACGGAGCGAGCTTACAACCGACGCAGGGCAGGTAATGAAACCGCATACTAATTACGACTTTTACCGTGGGCGGACACGACTGCGCCTGACACGTTGCACGCTGTGTGGTATTCGTTAGATACGAACTTTATTATAATATTATCTAACTTGCTTATGAAGGTCTGATTCCTGTTTATACTTTATGTTTGTTTATTGCCTATGTCATCGCCGTGGCATGTTGGATTAATCAGAAGGCACACGGCCTTTGACTACGCAATACACTACGGGGATCCGGGTTCGATTCCCGGCCACTTCCCGAGCAGGGCTGGACTGGTGTTCTGGTTGACTGTAAGAGATTGCTCTCGTAGCAATAAGTCCATCATATGAGATACATTAAAGTACATAAAATAAAAGAAAATAAATGAAATATAGTCGTGGTAACTATAATGAGAAGCACAGAAATAAATATTGCATAATAGCTAATAATAAAAATACATGTTAAATGCCTTTTTCATATTTTTAGTCTCAATGTTTTTGTAAGTAAAGAAGGACACATGTTTAAGTACATAGACATTAGTGATTACTCGTGCCTATGTACTTAAACAAATATAGTCGTGGTAACTATAGTGAGAAGTACAGAAATAAATATTGCATAATAGCTACTAATAAAAAATACATGTTAAATGCCTTTTTCATATTTTTAGTCTCAATGTTTTTGTAAGTAAAGAAGGACACATGTTTAAGTACATAGACATGAGTGATTACTCGTGCCTATGTACTTAAACAAATATAGTCGTGGTAACTATAGTGAGAAGTACAGAAATAAATATTGCATAATAGCTACTAATAAAAAATACATGTTAAATGCCTTTTTCATATTTTTAGTCTCAATGTTTTTGTAAGTAAAGAAGGACACATGTTTAAGTACATAGGCACGAGTAATCATTCATCGTTAATATTTATACGTATGTTAATAATGATTTTGAATTATTTAAAATTATTATGATCAGTATTACTAAAAAATTGATATCGGTTCAGAAAAAAACTGTAGATATCTGCTGAGTCGCCGATTTTCAAACTGACTTATTTTATAACACATATATTAATTTCGCATGCACATTTAAACTGCTTTCAGATTGATGACTTAGTCGCGTGATTTAGTACAGTGACTATCGCGAACAGTGTTTTCTATGTAGTCACCTAGAGCTACATGTATTAAGCGATTTAGCAGCGCGCAGTGATTATATACCAAATGTCGGAGTGCTGAAAAGCGCGACCGAATCGCATGAATAATGGCCGGTTTCTGAGTACTTTTTGTGGAATAGATATCTACTCCGTAACTCATTTGCCTGAAATTATTCATACAAAAGGGTTACGAAATAGATATCTATAAAATATATTAATTATTCAATAAAAGGTATTCAGAAACCGGCTATTAGACCCCAACCGGAAAATAGTTGGTATGAAGAAGCGTATTCGCAATATGATGAAAATTTTCTTTTAAAGCTCTGGTATTTTCTTTTTAAACAAACGTATGATAATATGTCTATTTTTTGTTTTTTTTTTGTCCTTCCATATAATTTGATCATTTGCGGATTGAAAATTTCGTACCACTAAAGGAAAAAAAACCTGGCTTTTATAAAATTATTAACGTATCAGTCTGCTCGTTCATTAGTTCGTTTGTTGTAGCCGTTTTTTGTTTGTTAAATTTGGCATAATGGCAAAGTATACTAACTCATTAAGCTTATGAAAACAAAGCGTACGTGTATCTTAATAGTTAATTCAATAAAAACATTTATGAATTTATTAGAGGGCTATAAAATCTTTCATTTTCGAATGTTAAATATTATTCGAAGGCGGAAATTATAAAAATTCAATACTAACTTACATAAAAGTGTGAAAAATATATTTCACACTTTTATGTAAGATAGTATTAGGGATTTACTGTAAATGTCCGCAAAAAATGTTTCTCCCTCCTTTTTGTATATCAATAATTATGAAAAAATACAATAATATTAGAAATTTGCTTAAAGTATAACGGACGACTTTAGCGATGATTCTAAATTATACGGTTGTCGAGATATTTACGATATATTTACGGTAAAAAATGCATTAGGCAATATGTTCACATATTGCCTAATATGATAACAAATAATATATATTTTTTAAATATTTTAATAGAAATTTACTTGACAATTTTTTTATTAACGAATGTTAGTAAAATAATGCACTATAGATGTCATGTAACGGCAACGAGACAATCAGACTATAACAACAAATGAATATATGGTATGGATTCAATCATTTCCGTTCGGTCTCTAAATTTCGATTTGTATGACATTGGGAGGCCATCAGGTTTTGAGGTTTCATATGAGATTTATAATAAAAAAGTAGATTTTTTTTTTGTTTCTTGCACATTTAGGCACTTGTAAACATTTAAGAGTACATAGTATTTCTATTAAACTATCCAAAAAAAGTTAATTTTCCACAACCTAAGTATATTTCTTACTATATCTTATACAGGCGTTAAAAATGGTGCGTTTTAAGAAAAATAATACCAGGTCTGAGATAATCGGTATATTTTTCCGACAATCTTTGCCTAGGCTTAAAAAAAGCCCATTTTTTCATAGTTGTAGTTTGAGTAGTTTCAATAATAAGTGAAGGAACATATTTTTGTACATATTTTTAAATATATCTCTGAAGATATAGTTTCTTATTTGGGCGTGATGAGAGTAAAATGACAAGATCGAATTTCGTGCAACGTTTTTTATGGAACGTTTAGAAACAACTGAGAGAGGTAGATGAACACGATAGAAAATAAGACAAGAAGTGTACGTATGCCTGAAAAAAAGTGATCTACTGCTGTCAGCTGTTTTGTACTGTATGTGTGTCAAAAGAAAACTGTCAAAATATTGTCGATTTATTTATCTATTTATTAATAATTTTGTGTGTACTTTATCCATACCAAGACAAACAACACACATACTTAATTTATTTATAGATCCACAATATACCTGCACATGTAGTTGTTGTAAATATAATTTACAACAGGAGCAATATATACGTCTTTCTTTGCATTTAGCCGTTTTGGTACTGGCATTGCGGCTATTTTTTAACTGACAATTGTCTATCAAAAAAAACACCGCGCAAATTTACATGAATATTTTATTAGATGTTTACATCCATTTTGTAATGACATTTTATATTAATGGCTCTGAATTAATATTAAAATCTTTTTATGGAAATTTAGTACAATCTATGAACTTACACTTAGTATATTTTTTAATATTTAACTCAACGTATTTATGCTACCTTTAAACAAGTTTGTAACTTTGAAGTGTACGCATGCATACATACTGTATATATTTCAAGAATAAGTAATATTGACAGTTTATTTAGTACAATCTATGGACTTACACTTAGTATATTTTTATAATTTAGTATAATCTATGGACTTACACTTAGCATATTTTTTAATATATAATTCAACGTATTTATGCTACATTTAAACAAGTTTGCAACTTTGAAGTGTACGCATGCATATATACTGTATATATTTCAAGAATAAGTAATATTGACAATTTATTAATATTTATTTTTCTTTCTCCCTGGCTTTGCAATTTTATCCATTACTATATACTCACAAATCCAGAATTAGATCGCTAAAGAAGTTTCACTTCTGTTGCGTGTACTGAGTTACACGCGAATTTTTTTGGGATTCTTATTTCTAGCCATTTTAAACGATGTCCCATATCTTACCGGCAAGTAAAAACATCAAGTATTTAATTTGCACCCCCTAATATTTTCATAAAAACATTTTTAAGTATTGCTATTGACATATGTGTGGTTAAAATGTTTGATTACTATGCTAAATTTCAAGTTTATATGTCAAGTAGTTCCTGAAAAAAAACGACTATAACAGACGGACGGACATATGTGTTAGTCATCTCGTAAGGATTCCGTTTTTTGAGGTACGAAACACTAAAAACAAATATATTTAAAAAGATTAATTATATCCCCTATAGAAATAGCCCATGTCCCTATTATATAGTATTTCATTATATAAATGTGAGTTTCAGTTCATTTTTACTTTTCTATTATAAAAAATTAGTATAAATTTTCCATCTATGCTAATGTGTATTAAATCAATATAGAGGTAATTAAATATTCTATTATAAAGGTCATCAATAATTGTAGAGGTTACTCAAAATTTCCTTGCTAAAGATTACGATTATATGCAATGATACAATTTTTTTGTGTGGAGAAGGAGAGTGAGTAGGACATATTTATGTAGATTTTGATTATTTGTTACTGAAGGGCATGTCAAAATCTGACAAATGGAAAATGAAACAATGAAAACCATTTATAATTATATGAAGAGCATGTCAAAATCTGACAAATAGAGAAAGAAACAATGAAAAAAAAATTATGATTATATGAAGAGCATGTTAAAATCTGACAAATAAAAAAAGAAACAATGAAAACAATTCATAATTATATGAAGAGCATGCCAAAATCTGACAAATAGAAAAAGAAACAATGAAAACAATTTATGATTATTTGCGCAAATACAAACAATGAGGAGAGTGAGTAGGACATATTTATGTAGATTTTGATTATTTGTAGCTGATGGGCAAGCCAAAATCTGACAAATAGAAAAAGAAACAATGAAAACAATTTGTGATTATTTGCGCAAATACAAAAAAATGAGGAGAGTGAGTAGGACATATTTATGTAGATTTTGATTATTTGTAGCTGATGGGCAAGCCAAAATCTGACAAATAGAAAAAGAAACAATGAAAACAATTTGTGATTATTTGCGCAAATACAAAAAAATGAGGAGAGTGAGTAGGACATATTTATGTAGATTTTGATTATTTGTAGCTGATGGGCAAGCCAAAATCTGACAAATAGAAAAAGAAACAATGAAAACAATTTGTGATTATTTGCGCAAATACAAAAAAATGAGGAGAGTGAGTAGGACATATTTATGTAGATTTTGATTATTTGTAGCTGAAGGGCATGCCAAAATCTGACAAATAGAAAAAGAAACAATGAAAACAATTTGGAGGTACCCAGTTTAACGAGAGCAAGGAAATTTTTGTATGTAGAAAGATATTAACAGTTCTCATATAAGAGATACAAGAGATTTCATTAAAATTTCTGTTTAAAATGTAATACAGCTTGCTTATGAAAAGCAAACTATAAATGCAAAATTGTAAAAATGAGGGTGAAAGAGTGAAGAAAATACTAATAAACTGTATAGCGCAGCTGGTATATAATATCTGTAGAATGCTAAAGAGAAAGTATTTGCAGAAATGTCTGTTTTAATAAAAGACAATTGTTTAATTTAATAAAAGAAAATAAGCTGTATAAGCGCAGTTGGTATATAATATCTGTAGAATGCTAAAGGGAAAGTATTTGTAGAAATGTCTGTTTTAATAAAAGACAATTGTTTAATTTAATAAAAGAAAATAAGCTGTATAAGCGCAGTTGGTATATAATATCTGTAGAATGCTAAAGGGAAAGTATTTGCAGATATGTCTGTTTTAATAAAAGAAAAATTACTACGCAGTTAAATTAAAAACTAGAGTTTAAATGAAAAATTAGTACGCAGTTAAATTAAAAATTATAGTTTAAAAGAAAAATTCGCACGCAGTTTGATTAAAAACTATAATTTAAAAGTGAAAAGGAAAAAAGGGTGAAGAAAATATAAAGGCGGGTATTTGTCAAATGTAGAATGCGATGGATATAATGAAAGTCAAGATAGTGAATACTGTATGAATTTGATGATAGCAACACGCCTTTTTATAAAAAAGTGCGGCCAAAACCAAAGAGGGCAATACACAAAACTTGAGACAACACACCGCAATAGAGACGGGCAATCACTGAACGTGAACCCGTACACGACGGAAGCCTTGCGCCCCGCACTACAGACTGAACAAAACGGCCTTACCGCTGACGAGTTTCCCATTTCTCTGCCGACCGCCGAAGGATGCGACCTCTCCGCGCGCTGCGCTGGGTGAGATAGCTCCGCCGCTCGAGCCGAAGCGTTGCGATGCGCGGGGCTGCAGCCTTTACATTTCGCCGCCGACCACCAAAGGGTGCAGAGCTCTCTGCGCCACGCACGTAATTTGCGCTTTATAATGTGTGACCATCGCTATTCGGTAGGTGAGGTAAGTGCAGCTGCAACAGGTGATTCATAATACAATCAGTTGTATAAAAATAAAAATTATTAAGAAAATATTAAAAGTTTACTTTATTAAAACAAATATTTTTAGAAATTGCAGATTGAGGGTACATAATACCTGCGTGGCAGGTAAGAAAAAAAATAGATACAGATTTGGTATATATTTTTTTGAAATGAATGGAAAAATCAATATTTTGTTTTTTTTCCCCACAATTGACGTAAATTATCTGAAAATTTTATTCATTTGTCGTGCGGAATTTCTATGTTTAGGAACGGTTTGTTTCGTAGCTGCCATTTTTCTTGTATTTTCATAGTTCATTTCTCACAATTAATTTCTCAGTCGACTTTGGATCTTTAACATGAGAGTATTGAAAATATTTTCCACACTATTTGTTTTTTATATTTCTTAATATACATTAATGCATAATTACATTTTTATCGCAATGACAGGTATACATTTTATAGATTAACATTATTATACATCGAGTGGATTTAATGGAAGAATAACAACAGTTTCCAATCCCGATTGTGAATTTATTTTCTTTATTTTTTTTTAAATACCTTTGGCTTCCGAGAAACCACGCTTCTATATATTTTTATTAAATATCATAGATAAAAAGGCGAAAAAAAAAACTTTAAATTCATTGCAATAGAGTACTGAATACTACTTTTGCGATGATTTTGGGATGCAAGATAATGATGGAGCTTTCTTTTAATAAATGTACATGACATTTTTAGAATAGGTAGGACCCTATGCGACCAAAATATCAGTTGCATTTTGGGTTATCCAACGCAAATTAAAATATATTAAAAAAAATACGTAGGTAGAAACTTGTGTAAGGACACGTGTGCGAAGAATAGACGTACTATTTCTACTCGATATTCTGGAAATCTTGTATAACTGAATTTTTATTTCAAAATATCTATGTGTTTCAAGACCGCGCATCGGTCATTCACAATAAATCACCACTATATTCGTTTTCGTCTAATTTTAGAGTTCCAAATTCGAATTTCATAATACTTTTGAGGTTCAAGATGGCGTCCTCTGTCATTTGCAATAAACCGCACTATTTATGTTTTCGATTAATTTTAGGATTATGAATTCGAATTTCACAATATTTTTGAGATTCGAAATGGTGGCCTCTGTCGATTGCAACAAACCGCAAACTATATCAGTTTCCGGCTAATTTTAGGGCCTTGAATTTGAATTTTACAGTGTTTTTAATATTAAAGATGGCGGCTTCTACCATTTACAAAAAATTATGAAATTTTAAATAAGTACCCTAAACTTATCCAAAACCGAGTATAGTGTCCATTTTTTAAGATGAACACCGCCATTTTGGAGCTCAAAACAATTGTAAAATTCGAATTTAGCATTCTATGCTCAATTTGAATTTCACGATTTCCCGAATCGGTAGTAATCGAATTCGAATATAATGATGATTTATCGTGAGAAAGACATATACACCATCTTAGTTTCCAAAATATTGTGAAATTGGAATGAGCGACCCGAGGTTAATCAAAATGGAGCAAAGTGACGATTGATACTGATAAAATATATGCCACCATCTTACATCCATAAACATTGTGACCAAAAACATTGTGAAATTCACATTCAACACCCAAAGTCAGTCGAAATCGGATATAGTGACGATTTATTGCGATTAAGATAGATGCCGCTATCCTAGTTCTCAATAACGTTGTGTAATTCGATTTCGACACCCTGAAGTTAATTGAAATCAAATATAATGACGATTTATTGTGATAAAGACAGATTATTGTGATAAAGATTCCTTATAAATTTAATTTTCATCTCAGTTTTCAGAAACGCTGTTAAATTAGTGTTTTGTTGTTATCTTACGATATCTATGTTTTATCTTATGATGTCTATGCTTGTCATATTAATTCACTCACACACGATATACATAAATAACCCAATATATATATATATATATATACATATATATATATATATATATATATATATATATATATATATACATATATATATGGATATTGGATTCTCCAAAATTAGTTATATTATGCGTTTTATAAGTAGAAATAACCTAAGTTTCATACTATTTTCGAGGCATCCACATCGAAGGTTGAATTGGTATTCCGTATTGATAATTTGCAAAGAATTTATAATAGAACATTCATGTTCAGATTCACTATAGTAATAGTTATAGTTCAACAAAAGTCCTCACAATCGACCTCATTGTGTTGTGTGTGCAACGCGTAACGCAAACCATTAAGAGTCAAACAGCACCGCCGGTACCGGGTGCGCGCGTATATATTTGTGAGAAACGAAATAATTCCCGGGATATATCCGACACTTAATATCTTTCATTGAAAACTTACTTATAAAACGTTTTAGAAAAAAATAATGCGCCATGTTAATTTGCGCCCTACATTTTTTTCTTTTTTGGCATATTCTAAATTTAATTTTTTTTTTACTGAACTTTCATTATCTGCCAATAGCCTCTTTTTTGGATACTTTGGGCAAGATTTATCTATATTAAACTTTTTTTCGCTTTATGTCAAATAGTCAAAAAATTTTGCAGTGACAAACTGATACTGGGAGATCCGTTTCCGATAATGAAATTCAAAATTTTATTGATTAAAAAGCATATTAACATTAAATAAAAATAATAAACTATACATTAAAATACAAGTATTTAGACGAGATATATTGCAAGTAAAGATAGACAGACGGATTGACAGGCAGACTTTGAGCAAAAAGTTTTAATATTATATGAAAATATGATGTAAAAAAATCGAATGTGGCTCTTTCTTGTTGTCACGACAGAGATTGGCGTGACAACTTGAATGAAACGATGCTTGTGTTCGAGTGCGGCTCAGTTCACTTTTGCTCGTCGAGTGTGTTAATACGTTATGCTATTAAAGTGAGATTAGTTCTTATACTTAGTAAGTTAGGTGAACGTAATAAACACCAAGCAACTGCATTGGATAAATTTGAAGGTTATGAAACTTGAAAATTCAAGTTTTGGAAATTCTTTCAACTAGTTTCACCCATTCGCCTCAGTGTACTCAATTGCTATTTTATATCTGCATCGAATTTGCTCCTTAAACAATGAAGACATGGGGATTTTAAACTTTTGAATGCACAAAACAAATAAAAACAATTATACTATGCCATTGTTAGGGATTTATTTCATTTACTTCATTCACTGACATTTTATTAAAATAAACTTTATTGTAATTGCTTGACGGACATAACTCATACTACGAGCAACAAGAAATTGAGATGCAAAAATATGCCCTATTTCTCCTTACAGCCCTGTATAGGGTAAATCTGATAAGGCTCTTTCGAAACCTTAAACTTATCTACTGAACGATATTACAAAAGTTTGTTCCCTTCTCGTTTCTTTGATTGTGAAGAATGTAAAACCAGCATCAACTTTCGTACCAGTACATGATCGTGTGGGGGGCATACTACGTCATGGCACATTGACACTTAAGAATATTAAATTGGCCTTAATTAATTGTTTTTATTTATTAAAAACGATTGTCTAGCTCCTTGAATACTCCATTAGAACGAATACAATTAAGTAGGTAATTAAAATAGTAGTAAAAAAGTAGTGAGATGATTATGAAAATGAAGTATGATTATGAAAATGAAGTATGTATTAGTGAAAACAAACTACTCTTACAGTTATTAATAATCCACGGCCAAGTGACGTGACGTTATATTTTCCTTTACGTTATATAACTACCCCCACAGACGTCAGTGCGCACGGGGAGAGAATAACTTGTTTTCCAATTCTAATTAAGTTTAACTCGAGTTCTAATTTGGGGTTGTTATTGTTTGCGTTTCCGTAAGCGTAGATATTACGCGGGGGAATCCTCGCGTTATGCCTTGTTGACGGCTTTTCCCATTGACTGGGTTAAAGAGTTACGCACGTTTTCGATTAAGAGTCTCCGGATATAGTTTTGTTTGTTATTTTGCGAATTATTTTGAAATCTGTTTGTGAAAATTTCTTGTTTAACGAGAATGCGAGAATATATGTGATACGCTTCTAGGTAATTTTGTGAAGTTGATATCTTTAGGAAATAGCTTAAATTTATAATAAAAAGTATGTATCAAAATACTTCAGGCCAAACAAACGTTACGCAGGAATTAACTAATAAATAGTATTTATTTACAAATTTAAAAAAAAAATTTAAGTTATTTGTCTGTTTGCAATACAAATTAAATACCCATATTCATCTTATAATTATATTAAATACTCATAGTCACCTTCTTTTTCTTTACCTAGTACACATACAGAACTATGTTAGTACTAGCTAACCCGTGCGAAGTCTTCGCACTATATCGCCATCTAGCGTGTTCCAAGTATACAATTTAGCTAAGATATTTGATGTGTCGCCCACAGATGGCGCTCATGCCAATTGTTATAAAAATTATTTTTTTTATTAACAAAAATAGTTTTTTGAATTTTTTTATATTTTTCACCCAAAGTAGAAAACATAAGCTTTAAATGGGTATTTTTTTTGTTTTTTTTGGTGCAGTAGTTAAAGAGATCGAGCCGCTCGACCAAAAAACACCTTTTAGAAATAATATATTTAGATATTATATTACAAAAACACACGTAATTAACAATTTAGATGTACATTTAAATTTAAGTGTAAAATAAAGATGGAATTAAATAAATACAATATGACTTTTATATCATTAAGTAACCTTAGCATATTAAAAAGAGAAATATTTTTATTAAATGTAACTTAATTTTTATGAAAGAATTAGCTGTGGTAACGAGAAAGAAGTCGTTGGACCTTTAGAAAATATTATTAATTTGACTGTAAGATTATTACAAGTAATCCATCTACTGGAATAAACTTTTTTAGGCAACTGCCGTTTCTATTTAAATCTGAAATTATCATAACTTTTTTTTCAGTCTGACGATTGCGATGAAATATTGTTTATATATTAACGCAAAGCCATCAAAATCTACCTGTAATAACTTAATCGAAATCCCTTTCGTAGTTCTTGTGTGATGCGTGTACAAATGGAAACATAAACAGTTATGCAGAGTAAGCTCCTAAATGTTTTCAATACATTGTTTCAATGTTATTTACCAGCTTTCATGTTATGAGGTTTATATTTTTTCCCATTACCTAAAAGAAGCTTTGGAAAATGATTGAATTTTAAATAATTATAATATCCAAAATTGGAATACACAGAGAAATGATCAACGAAACCATATTGGGAAGGTTTCGTTTCCACTTTTTGAGATAAGGTGTAATTAAATTGCTATTTTTCGATTATTGCTTTCCCATCAACAATGTAACGTATTTAATTAATTTTTTTTATAAGTGCCTTTCGTTCACTGAAGTATTAAAATAAAATATTAAATACAATATTTAACTGGCCTTGATTGATGATATGGATCATTAGATCAGACCATTGATGATATGGATCAATGAAAAGTTCATTAAAAGTAAGGTTAAGGCAATCCAAATTAAATTAAAAAGAAAACGTGGAAAAATAACGTTTTGCGTTGAAACAACCAACTTTAACTATGTTTCCAAAAGTAGCGTCAACGAACAAAAATATTTATATTACATCAATAAAAATTACTTTTTTATGGTATTTTATTAGGTATTTTAAAAGAATATTAATGTCTTTTGAGAAATCACACAGACACTGACCGCAATGCCAAAAAAATTTTCCAAAGTTATGCAATAAACGAGCACGCAGTATTTTCAAGGGATAAGTAGGCCATAATAACTCTGTAAATCACGTAGAATAAGTCAAAGGATATTGCTGTGATAAATGTGTAAAATTAAGTACAATAAATTTATATGTATGTTTTTCATAGCATTGTTTTACAAATTTATTATTGGGCTAATAGAATATTTAATTTATTTTCTCTTATAAGTATTTTAAACTTTTGAGTCGGCATTTTTTTTAAACTTCTGAGTTATCAAATTTTTAAAATATTATATTTGTCTGATAATTTATATGAAAGAAGAAATTTCATTTGAAAGAACCCCTTTTCAGAATTTTTGTAATTTTTTTTATATAATAGAGTCAATAGTTTATTACTTTGAAAATGTTTTTTTTTGCACTTTAGCATTTTAAATTAGCGAAAAATGCTTCTTTCTCAATTTCACTCAAAGTTCATTTAAGGCAGCTAGAGGTGATCAGATCGATGATCTTATCATCTGCAGCTGCAGAGTTTAGAGTCCTATTTACTGTCGATGGAGTTAAATATTTATGCCTTCATTTGTTATATAGATTAATTAATTTACTTTAATCGATTTTAACTAAACGTTTCATTGTTATTATAATTTATATTAAATGTTGTTACATTTGGATGTAATTTACAGTTAATTGAACTAAATGTTCAATTAACTGTAAATTACATCCATCCATTATTTTATCTGTAAATAAACCAAAATAGATTATGTTGAAAAGCTAGAAATAACGCCTTCATGAAGATTTTTAATTGATAATCACGCGAGATCATTCTGAAAATTTTCCCGAAATAAATTTGGGAAAACGTCTCTTCGTTTGTTTTTCCACGAACTTCCGATACGAATATACCGAAGTCGGTATCGGTGTCATTAATGGATTTTACGATTAAGTTTACTTTGCCATACTTACACGTGTTTGCCACCGAGGTTTTGGTTGAATTGTTTCACGGTCTTAATAATGAAATTAATTAATGGCTTTTATGTCTAACTTTGATTTTGTTGTTTGGATATCGAAAATTTCGAAATGTGATACTTTTTGATTTTATAGTTTTTGTGAGGTAAGGAATGTTAATATAGATAAAAAATGAAATATGTCGTGTTCTCATGAAGTAGATTTGATATCACATAGTCATATATTTATATTTTATCAGTATTTACTGGAAGAGAAGGGGAAAAATAGTGAGGAAAATAAAAAAGTTCTGTTCCACAAACGGATCAAAAAATAAACATTTTAGGGTCACTCTTTCAAATTGAATAAAATATGATAATCAATTAACATCAAACGAAAGATAGTTTTGTTATTAGTTTATTTAAACCAATTAATATTTCAAATATTTAAGCAATCGTTAGTGAAGATTTATGTGCTTCCGTAATACGATTTAAATATTGAAATGGAGTAGTCGCTTTAGCTTGGTGTGTACATCACACAAGTTTCTTTAATTTTTTATGTTTTCTGTGGAAACGAGAAAAAGAGTGAATGGAAACAATTCGTTTGACGTGAAAATTGTTTATTCGAAATATTAATTAACTAATTAATATATGTAGTACTCAATGGTGACTGATTGCTAATTTTGTCATATAGATGACGCAATAAATAGTTTGCGATGTTCGTTCATTCGTTGTGCACTTGACTTCAGTAAAGTTTGTTCCTTTATCACCAATCATATGTTTAAAATATTTTTTTTCTTAATTTTTTAATCTACGTAATATATAAAATTAATACATACGGCGAAAGTTATTGCTACGAAACAATCTCTTTCAGTCAACCAGAACACCGACCCAGCTGCACTCGACGGGCTGGGAATAGAACTCGAATCCCTGCGATGAGCAGAGTTGTCAAAGGCCGTACGTCTTTGAATCAACCCAGCACACCACGGTGACGATGGTGATCATAATATAAAATCAAGTTGTAAAATACCCAGACTTTAAGCTATATATGTTATCAGACAAATTTGTGCATTAATGGTAAAGCTCGACTCTGGCGCCACGTGCCATTCCCACTCCGTTTATATAGGTCATATATTTTGGCACGCTGTCTGATTATACAGTAAGAAATTCAAAACAATTCTACAATAATTTGAAGACTTTAAGCTATATACGTCAAATGATGAATTTGAGCGTACTCGACTGTGGCTCAGCGTGCTATTCCCGCTCCAATCATCATACTTAAGTCATATATTTTTTGTAACGTGGTCTGAAATAATATTATTCTGTTACATGATAAGCGATTCAAATCACTTCTATAATAATTTCTAGACTTTAAGCTATACACTCATTTGACAAATTTATGCACTGATGGTAAAACTTTGTTATGGTTGACTGGAAGAGATTGCTCATGCAGCAATAAGTCCGCCATATGTACTGTCCATAAAAAGTTAATAATAAATAAAACTCGACTGTGGCGTAGCGTGCTATTCCCACTCCAGTCATCTTACTTAAGTCATATATTTTTGTGAAGTGGTCTGAAAAAAATATTATTCTATTACACGAAAAGCAATTCAAACTACTTCTATAATAATTTTTAGACTTTAAGCTATACACGTCATTTGACAAATTTATGCACTAATGGTGAAACTCGACTGTGGTGCTGCGTGTTATACTTACTTCGGTCATCTTACATGTGACATATATTTTTGGGACGCGATCTGAAGCCATTTTCATCCTGTTATATGATAAGCAATTCAAATAATTTCTACAATAATTTGCAGACTTTGAGTTATACATGTCATTTCACAAATTTGTGTACTAATGGTAAAACTCGACTGTGGTGCAACGTGATATTACCACTCCAGGCGTCTTACTTAGGTCATATATTTTCTTAATGAGGTCTGAAATAATTTTCATTCTATTATACGACGAGAAATTCAAATCTCTTGTATTGAAATATTGAATCTATCTACAATTATTTGTATTTATTGCAAAAAGAAAATTGTATGGAAGATATTTTATATAAATTTTACATGTGGCTATTCAAAAAATTTTGTAGGCAACGATAAATTTCAGTATGTCTTCATGTCGTAATCATAGCGAAGAGTATGCATAAAGCTTTATAAATAATTTTATATATTAATCAAATTGAAGGATTCTATTACAATAAAATAGGTCGAGAAAAGTAAATTATCGCTGGAATTCGATAATATTTAGAATATGTAATTTATTTAAATATATGGGTATATCAGTGTATCGTTTAGGCTTATTTACATATTATTTCTATATACATGAATATTGTAGAAATTTATTTATATATTATTTCCATAGATCCATATATCCGAATGTTGTATATACTAAATATTATAATGTTCAAGCTCCAAATTAGAGCTTTACAACTATTTCTGTACTAAATAAGAACTAATTTAATTTAACTCAGCTTCACGAATGCGGGGTGTCTAATAAGCAATATTAAGATACAATGTAACAATCCATATCAAAAGCTTGTAAAAATCGAGTATTACTTCTTTTAAATTTGTTCCATTCGCGACTGGTTTTAATTAAACGGCGAATTCATTTTGCACGAGCTTTCCGAAAGCTGCATTTACTTAAGCTCGCCGCAAAGCGAATTGCGAGCTTACAATGGCGCGACGCAGGTAATGAAACCGCAAACTAATTACAAATCGGTCTGCGGGACGCAATTGCATGTGACATGCTGTCCGTCTGCGTCGCAGTGTTATGTTTCAGAATTTACATTCATTTTAATCGAGTTAAAATATTAATTTACTAAAAAGGCGGTTGCAAATAAATTCATTATGGAGTGAATGTAACTAAAAGATGTTGCTATAGTCTACATATCTGGCCAGAGCGCACATAGGAGCATACTGTTATTTTATCTGCATCGTTTGATGGATGAAGGTGAATTTTTGTCCTAAATATTTGAATATGATATTATATTATTTAAACATATATCGAAAGATACGAGTAAAAATTGGTTGAGATTTTGTAATTGTTCCAAAAAAGTTGTATAAATTATAAAAAGGGAAAGTCGAGGATATCAAAGAGGGGAGGAAAGAAAAAAAAAGAACAATTTTAGTACCAAAGGCCTATGGTTCACATTATGAATATTAAATTTCAATAAGGATTAAGCAGACAAACGTTTTAAAGATTCCTTTTAATTTATAGGTATAACTAAATAATTACGCGTTTCGAATTTATGGCAAATAATTTTATTACGAAAACTAAAGAGTAAAATCCTAAATTCAGTTTACGATGTCATGATATCTATCATTTATCGATCTGTGGTCGACTTCAAGTTGCACTATGCTTTGAAAATTATATTTCATTACCATCACATTAACCTATAAAACACTGCTCGAAACTTTTCAAATTACAATTAGATGTCTCATAAGTGTTCCACTTGAATAGGATGCTGCTTAGAGCCAAGGATGTATTTTATCAAATGATCCCGGGAAGACTTAGACTCTTCACAAAGAAAATAAATAATAAAATAAAAAAAACCTCAATGAATCTTAAATCAAAATATTTTTGTATTAAATAAACAAAATAAAACGAGCTAGCTTTTTAAAATACCGTGCGCGGTATTACTTATTTCAAAAACTAGACGAACATATTCTAGTTAACTTATGAAACTATCTTAACCTGGTGATTTTATCATTATGAAGTTGATATAATATTGAATATACTTGGCGTTAATTTTGTAGAAATCCATTATTCACAATTAAATGAAACTATGTGATGTAGTATTATTTCTATTTTCTTTAAGTTCTTTACCACGACCTAGATTTTATTGTATTACAACATTTTCAGGGGCTATTAGCAAAGAATTCTAATAGCCCACCTGAAGATGTTGGAATGCAACGATAACTAGATCGTGGTAAAGAACTTAAAGAAAGTACAAATAATACTACGTCATTTAATTGCGAACAGTTACAGTTTCATTTAATTGCGTAGTCGATAGAAAGAAGTCAAAGATTGCTCAAAAATTAAAATTCGGATTAAACTATGGAGAAATAATATAACTATAAAAAAAGGAAAGGCCTTTATGGAAGCGCTCGACCTTTATCAGGAAATAGTTAACAAGTTGCGGTATCGTTAATTTGATTTGAGGTATTGGTATCTGGAAATAAATGGTATCACACATCACACTCAAGTTTCTTGATCTTAAACAAATGAGATTAATGACTTCAGTCAAATTATTTTCTGCGAAAAATTAATTGCACCACGTAGTGAAGTATTTATTAACTCAAATTTGGTAAATATTTCTCAAGATATTTGAAGAAGATTAAAAGAGTATCCTGCTCATAATGAAATATTTAATTAGGAAATAATAACAAATTCATTAGGATAAATGATTTTTCTTCATATCATAGTTTATTTTTATGGGATGATTAGACGGAGAAAAAATGAAAATAAACTGATAATAATATTGAAATAATTTGAAATATTGAATTTGAACGAAAATACCTCAAAGAGATAAGTTATGAACTAAGCTATTCTACTGAACACTGAACGCCACGTCAACTATTTTGGCACTCTTAACTTTATTTAAAAATTAGGATATATAGTGTTTTTGGCAGTTCAGAATCTGTATCGTAAAAGTCCAAAATTATACTCTTTTAGAAAAGACAAAGCAGCCCTATGTAGCTAGTGAATTTTCCATGATAAATTTGTACAATAAATTACAGACATTTTTCCTCTCATGGGGCAAAACGAATTGGATATTCCTTTGCCGTTTGTTTTTCCCAATCGAATATTGGTTTGATTACGTGGAATCCGATATTGATGTAATTATTATTACAGGCTTCGTGTTTAAGTTTATTTTCCATCACCTGCGGAAGTTTCCCTGGCGTGATCTTTTTGTTATTTTTGTAATTATTATTATGGGCTTTGTGTTTAAGTTTACTTTCCTCACCTACGGAATTTTCTCTGACATTATCATTTTGATATCGATGTAATTATTATTACACGCTTTGTGCTTAAGTTTACTTGTTTCCCCTACGGAAGTTTCCCTGGCGTAGTATTTTGGTATCGTTGTAATTATTGTTACAAGTGGTATGTTTAAGTTTACGTTCTTCAGCTGTGGAAGTTTCATTGGCGTGGTCTTTTTGGTATCGATGCAATTATTATTACAGGCTTTGTGTTTAAGTTTAGTTTTCTCACCTACGGAAGTTTCTCTGACATGATTATTTGGTATCGATGTAATTATTACTACAGGCTTTGTGTTTAAGTCTACTTTTTTCACTTACGGAAGTTTCCCTGGCGTAGTTTTTTGGTATCGTTTTATTTATTGTTACAGGTTTTATGATTAAGTTTACGTTTTATGGAAATTTTATTGGCCTGATCTTTTTGGTATCAACTTAATTATTACTATAGGCTTTGTGTTTAAGTTTACTTTCTTTACCTATAAAAGCTCTTCCCTCTTCCTTGGCGTGTTCTCTTTGGTATCGACGTAATTATTATTATTATAGGCTTTGTGTATAAATTTACTTTTTCATGGTGTGGTCTGTTTGTTGTCCGTGTAATTATTATTACAGGCTTTATGTTTAAATTTATTTTCCTCACCTATACAAATTTCTCCGGCGTGATCCCTTTATTATAGATGTAATTATTATTACAGGATTTGCGTTTAAGTTTACTTTCCTTACATATGGAAGTTTAACTGGTCTGGTCATTTTGTTATCGATGTAATTATAATAATAGGTTTCAATTTTTTTATGATAAGTTTACTTTCCGCAACGTTAACGCAAGTTTCTCTGGTACGGTCTCCCTATATTCTATTTGATTCTTCTGCTGATTTATCAAGGCAGCTTCTTAAGTAAACAGTTACAGCTATTTTATTTATTGTTTTTAATAGCTATGTGTGTGAATGTAAATTTTTCAAAATGTTACAATTTTTAGTAGAAAAAAAGGTTGTTTCATTCAATTAATTTAATAAATATTTATCAGCAAATTTTTTTTACTTCGAATAAAACATAATAGGATTATTTGAAATAATTCCATTGGATTTATTTTGTAAGTTATTTATTAATATATTTTCTTCCCTTTAAGAATATTTTGTTATTGTCTTTTGTTTTCTAATTGTCTATTCTCCTTTATTTTATATACAGGTTTTGGATTGTTCTAAAATACAAATGTTTTAATGGACGCTAAAAATGCATGGAAATGTTTTATAATTCATTTCAATATTTCATGCAATTTTCTTTGTACTGTATGTTATGCGTTTGTCTGTAACTACTATTGAGAACCAATGTCATTTTCTATCGCAAATATTGTTAAAACAAAGTTTTCGTACGAAGAATGTATAAAATTTATCACTAAATATATAAAATTGACCAATGTCACACGTGCATGATTTTTAAATATTTAGCTACTTTTTTTTAATCTTTAGCATTGACGAGATTGTTTTCGACGAGATAGAATCTTTTTATTTCATTTCGAATTCAGCATGACCAATATTGAAATCGGTGAGATGAAAGCGGAATGATCAACGGGCACCTTTTTTTGTCAGTTTTACCGTATAAAGCATGAAAGGCAATTAATCAAATTCATCAAATGCAATCTGCCAGCAGATTTTTAAATGAAATCGAATTTATTTCGTCTATGAAAACGTGATATTTTGATATTTCCAGAGGAAACTTTGAAGGTATAAAAAAGAAACATTATCTTCTATTTTTTTTAAAAATATCGTACTGTGCATTGAAGTTATAAAAGCTTAAGTTTTGTCATCAATATTTGTATTTTTCGTAATTGAATATTTTATAAAATTCTTACTTGATTTGAATAAAATTTAATAGAATATAAAATTTGATGTTGACATATTATTGTGTTGTCTCATATAGTATTTTATGATGACATCATAAAATACTATATTTGACAATACAATAATAAATTATATAGTAAAATTCTATATTGATATTTTTTAAGAGGAAACTTAGCAGTTGTTTGCGCTTATCTGTTTAACATTTGTTTGCGCTTAACATTTTTGAAGTAGTAAAAGTTGGATATGTGAAGTCTAAAGAATTTAAAAAGCGATCTCCATATATTTTTTTAATATTAAATAAAAGTTCTAAATTTGAATGTTAAAAATGATAAAGTTACGTAAAATAGAATATAAGTCAAGGAGGTAAGCAGTCCGTAGAACACGAACTAATTATCTGTTGTATTTGAACTCTGGTGTTTGGAAAGTATAAAGCTACATTTCTCTATTATACTCTGGAAGAAACGTAATTTATACAATGTACTGGAATCATAACACCATAAAACTAAATTTTGTTTTTAAAATTGGCATTATAAAAGTTTTAATTAAATAGTTGTAACGATTGTTCAATTATACCCACATTGAAAACTGAAACTTCTTGCAAACATTTTTGCGTTAATTTTCCAAAAAACATGCAAGGAAAAGTTAAAAAAAGGAAAAGTTAAAAAATATAAATAAATTTATAATTATATATAATAGAGAGACTGACTACATTAGTGCTAGCTATTGAATTTTAGTAGTATTAACGAAGAAAATTTAAAAATTACACATTAAAAATATAAATTGTCTCTGACTTTGCACCTGTTTATCCGGTGGTAGATCATATACTTTTAAAATATAGACAGTAAAAGTTAGATATTTGGAATAAAACTTGGCAGGTAAATATAAATCGATTGTTTTTTTTTATAAGAGAATCATTTAAATACTGATATTCACAATTGTGTGTATTTTAATGGAGAAAAACAAAAACGTTCATTTACGTTATGTTAAAATATATAAAATAAGAGTCACTGATTTCCGTGACTATCTAATACTGTTTATTCATAAAAACCTGCATGTTTATTTCCACACAGCGTAAATGAACGTATTTGTTTTTCTCCATTGAAATACACGCAATTGTGAATATCAATATTTAGATGATTCTCTATTTAGATGATTCATATTAGTGTTTATTTTACGCTGATATTAAACAAAAAAGTATAGCCTTCTATACTGAACTCACTTATCTTTGAGTTTTTTGTTTGGATATATCTGTTATACTGAAATACATAATTAGTCTAAATTTGAAATCTGAATATCTAAGTATACAAAATGAATGTCGGTATATCTAAGTATACAAAGTTAATATAGGACATACCGGCGAATGAGGGGCGAAGTTTTATTGTTAAATTATTGTATTTATTTTCTGAAATTAGGATTTCCACAAATGCTTTATTTTGACTATTCTTTTTATGGTAGAAGAGATCTTATTTTTGAATGTCAATCATTTAATGGATTCATTTAAAATATTATCAAATTTATTTCACTGGGTTTAATTTTATAGCACTTCCCTAAATCCATATTAAAGAGTAGGCAGTAAAACGTAAAAGAGGAAATATATTTAGTAAAGTTATCCGTGAAAACATACAAAAATTACAATAGAATCTCAATGTGAAAAACAATCATTGGAACAACAGAATTTCAAGTCTTGGTAAAGCTCAACTTCTTAAAATACTCGGCTTATCAGGTCCTTGTTAAAGCTTAACCACGACTTTAATATCTTTGTTAAAGCTTCGCGCATAAGCGAAGCAGTTTTGATTTAAAACAAAATGTTAACGTTTCAGCATCAAAAGTTTCCTTTTGGGGTTTTAACAAATTACTGTGTGGCAGAAAATATTTCTATCTATATGTGATGTACTAAAATCCCCTTAAAAAAATATTGAAGTCTGTTTCTTCTGCGAAATAATATAAATATTAACCCTTATGCAAATAGTGCAAAAGTTAAATATTTTAAATTTCAAGTACTGGTTAAATGGCTGTGACAGGGCATGGGGAATACCCATGCCCTGTCACAGAAAAAACAATTCCAGTGGGAGCAAGTGGTGGATGTGATTTTAAAAATAAATGACAAAAAGCCCTCTACCGAAAAAACTACATTTTTTTCAGAAAAATGAGGAAAATTCATGTTTTTTTAACACAAGTTTGAGTTCTGATTTGGTACAAAACAATTAAAAGAAGGGGAAAGTTTACAAGGGAAAAATATCTCGTGGAAAATTAAGTTCCGAGAACTCAAACAGACGTCAAATACGTGCTGGTTTTGTTAGTGTAATATTATTTTACTTAATTTCATAAATTAAATGAGAATTATATCTGTGAAACTTAGATTTTCTACTTCTTGTATCTTTTACTAACTTTAGTAAAGGTCACACTGAGGGTAAAGTTGATAAATAAGTTTTATCCAATTTTTTTGTTTGTGAGACGAAAATTTCAATTTTGAGCAGTTTTCCAGCGTCCTACAAGGAGAATCAAAGATGGGTATTTTGCAATAACAATTACGTCATAACACCGGGTGCTCAGAAGCTATGTAGATTGTTTTTCGCCCGCTCTCGAAGCTTGATTTTGGATCTTTACGGAACTAATGAACATCTTGTTCCTTGCACAAACCCAGGCAAGTTAATTAAAGAAAACCATGTTTTTCATTAATTAACTAAAATTTCGCAGAAAATCGAGGATTTTGTGTCATGTTTGCATCCCATATGGCCAAACTCCATATCTTCCATATCCTTATAGTTAGCGACGCACAACCACCATAGCGCACAGTGGAAAGGGTGACGCACAGATGCCATTCGTCAGTATATGTAGTTTTGGCTGCAAAGTGGAATATAGGCACACACGCGGTCAATTTTATATATATATATATATATACATATATATATATATATATATATATATATATATATATATATATATATATTATGTGGTATCCTTTGTTAATTTGGAAGCCAGTAAATTTTTTTTGGAAGTAAAATTTCAAACTTTTACGTATTTTAGAATTTATTGATAATTTAAACTGCTGTTAAAAAGGTTATTTACCTCTTTTATTTAGTTTGAATGGTACACTCAAGTTATTTTGATTAAAATTGACTGTACTTACTACTTATATAATAAGTATTCTTTGTGTTTGGATGTAATTTACAATAAGTCTACAGTAATTACACTTTAACCTACGGTATCATTGGGTTTGTAAATTTTATTTGTAAACAAGTAAAAAATCATATTATAAAACACGCCGAAAAGCTAACAATAACGCGCTTAACGAAGAACTTTGACCGATTCCAATTTAAGAAGCGGGCGGCAAATTTTCCCGAAATAAATTCGTGAAAATACATTTTCATTTGTTTTTCCACGAAGTTCAATACGACTCTGCCGAATTCGGTATCGATGTCATTAATATTATTAATGAGTTTTATGATTAAGTTTACTTTGCCTTGCCTACACGTGTTTGCCGCCGACATTTTGGTTGAATTGTTTTACGGTTTTCATAAGGATGTAATTGAATAAGTTCCTTTTCCAAAATAGATTTTTTATATGAAAATGCTGAAAATTTATTTTATATATCTATCGTTATTTTTCATACTTTAATAAGTAATGTTTACTTATTTTATAGCATTGGTTGTTTAAGGGCTAATAATATGAAAAAAAAAAATTAATTTGATCATGCTGTAACCATATAGATTTAGTAAAGACGTATGTTTATATTTTTCTTTTACTCTACATACTTTTAAAGGAAAACTGGTAGAACATAACTAATAAACTAAGGATAATATTGTAACTCACATAAATTTGAAAGTTTCTAAGTCGATTTACACTGTCTTGAAAAGGCAGTGTAAATCGAACTTAGAAACTATAATTTTAACAATAATTTTAAGGTTTTGCTTAAAAGGGGAAATTTTGTTTATGAAATAAATTGTCTTTCTGTCTGTAGACAGATTTCAAAGTGATAATAATGGCGTAGTCGGATTTGGAACTGTATTTGAAATGGAAGTGTAAAACTAATTTCAAAAACCTTCCACTAATAAATAATTAAGGAAAACCTTAATTCTTGTTACGCTGACATCCATAGGCATGTATTTGTTATAAGTCAAAAATAAATCAGCAATTGAAGAAAACTTAAGTGATAAAAAAAAATATATTATCTCCATTTGAGTTATAAAACATGTATATGAAAACTTGATATACGTCAAGAATATGAACAATAGAAAATACATTCTGTGAAAATTATTCAAAAAATTGGATTCAGTAGTCTTCGCATTTTTTTTATTTCACTCCATTTTTATACGACTTCAAAAAAGGAGGAGTTCCTCAGGTGGTAGTTGTTATTTTGCAAAATCTGATATTGGACTTCGAAAGAATCTGAAGAAATCCGAAGTATCTGAAGATCTGAAGCAGGAACAACGGCTCAACGGCTCAAAGCTAACATCTAAAATGAACTTCTCAACAGCTCAAAGCCAACATCTAAAATGAACTTCTCAACGGCTGAAAGCTACTTGTAACAGCTAAAATAAACGTCTCTACGGCTTAAAGCTAACATCTAAAATGAACTTCTCAATGGCTATAAGCAAACATCTAAAATGAACTTCTAAATGGCTAAAAGCTAACATCTGAAATGAACTTCTCAACGGCTCAAAGCTAACATCTAAAACGAACTTCTCAACGGCTAAAAGCTAACCACTAGCGGCTACTACTGTTACTTCGTTTCTATGTGTTTTTGATAACCTACTTTATACAAAGATAAAATTGTCTATATACTAGCTTTTGTCCCGTCATTATTCGTCACACTATAACTAATGTTTCAATTATTTTCTTTCTTTTCTAAGAAAGAACATAATTAAATGTTAGTATATATATATATATATTTATATATATATATTCATATATATATATATATATATATATATATATATATATTTATATATATATTCATATATATATATATATATATATATATATATATATATAATATCATTAATAACTAAAAACTCTAAAATAAAATATCTATTAAAAAAACCAACATGAAAAAAGTAGGTACAAAAATTAAAAAAAATAATTAACTCAAAATAGGTACCTATTTATTTTTAACGAATAACGAAGTTACTTATTTTTGAAGTCGGTGTCAGCATCGCCTATCAACTTAAACAAATGTAAAATTTAAATTATAAATACGTCCTTACAAATCTATTACGTAAATACGTTATAAGTTAAAGTTTTAAATTAACATTATAAATTAAATTTGTTTAAGTCGGTCGACAGTGCTGGCACCGACTTCAATAATAAGTAACTTCGTTATTTATTGCGAATAAGTAGGTACTTATTTTGTGTTACTTATCTTATATGAGCTCGCATATTTTTTACAATCTGCATTTTTCAAAAGTCACCATTTATTGATAAATATGAATATTTTCATTTCCAACGGAACATGGAAGAAAGATATAGAGTTGAACTGAATGCTCCTGATGATACTGGAATGATTTAATTTAATCATTACCTGAACCAAACACACACATTATTTTTAATACATTAATCGTGAAAAAATCAGAATTTTTAGAAATGCCAAAATTTAGGTTCATAACTTTCGTATTTTATAGCGCTAAAAAAAGATTTCCAAAAGTGTTTTAATTATCGAAAATTAACAGTTATTTCAGAAAATATTCGTGTCCTGAAAATGATAACGCGATTTTCGGTAATTTTTCGAAGAATACATTGTGAAATGAATGGTAAATTTTTGGAAATACATGACAACTGAATTAAATAATAACCGCCTAAGTGAAGAACTAGGATGATACAATGATTTCTGTTTTTTTTTCCTCTAAATTTTCTAATTAAGTTTAATTCGACTTCTACTACTTGGGTTGTTATTTTTTATGTTTTAGTTATGTGTGCGGGGAAGGGTTAATACTAATATTAAATATATTTGGCGTTTATTTTGTAGAAATACATTATTCACAATTAAATGAAACTACGTGATGTAGTATTATATCTACTTTCTTTAAGTTCTTTACCACGACCTAGCCCTTCTTCAGGTGGGCTACACCTGAAGGTGTTGTAATACAACGAAACCTAGGTCATGGTAAAGAACTTAAAGAAAGTAGAAATAATACTACATCATGTAGTTTTATTTAATTGTGAATAATTATGTTAATACTAATGTTATATATTGTTAACGACTCCTTATATTAGTAACATTTTATTTTTCTGATGATGAGTCATGAGATGTAGCTTCATTTGCCTATTTGTTAATAAATTTGAATATTAAATTTGAACTTGCGTGCGAAGCTTTTATTGCAGCATTTGATGACCTAATAACTGCTTCATAACATTAGTAAATGTCTTTAAAGTAAAATTTTCGGTATGTCGTGAGTCGACAGTATATTTTGTTTTAAAACTGCCTACCGATTATCTGTCATCGTGTAAAAGCATATAATGTAAAATGTCGTTGAAATGTTTTTGTTTTTGTTTTTCATTCTAGTCATTGGTGACATAAAATAGTTAGACAACCCACAAGCGATAAATGTATCGCTTGTGTGTTTTCTAATTATCGCAAACATCAATGTAACTGATTAAAAACAATTTAATCAAGTTCCGGAGGATGAATATTTTTTGGTTTCGTTAATATGTAATATAAAATGAAGCTGTTCCAATTTTAACTTTATTTTTAATAAAAAAAATATAGGGAGGAAGATGACCTCAACGCTGCTTAAATTGGCTCTTAAAAGTTGTAATGAACTAAGTATAAGATATTGATATACTACGAACATACTATTAATATTGATATACAGCATAAACAATATTAATATTTACATATAGGATTTCATCAAATTAACGAACGTAATATTACATTTTATATATAGCCACTTAATATATAAATTAGTTAAATGATCGATTGAAAATATTTGTATAATTTCGTAATACAATTCAAATGTCTAAAGGGGACCTTTTAGTTTGGAGTGAATCTCGCTTGAAGCAGAAATTTATTTTGTTACTCGTATATAATTTCTAGGCATAAAAGAAAAAAAGCAAGCGAAAACTAATGTGTATAATGTTAGAATTTGTTCTTCGATATAGTATTCAATTATTTATCTCAAATTTCATATTCGATATACTATTTAAATATTTATCTCAAATTTTATATTCGATATATTATTTAATTATTTATCTCAAATTTTATATTACATATACTATTTAATTATTTATCTCAAATTTCATATTCGATATTCTATTTAATTGTTTATCTCAAATTTTATATTCGATATACTATTTAATTATTAGTCTCAAATTTTATATTCGATATATTATTTAATTATTTATCTCAAATTTTATATTCGCTATATTATTAAATTATTTACCTCAAATTTCATATTCGATGTACTATTTAATTATTTATCTCACATTTCATATTCGATATACTATTTAATTACTTATCTCAAATTTTATATTCGATATACTATTTAATTACTTATCTCAAATTTTATATTCGATATACTATTTAATTATTTATCACAAATTTTATATTGGATATACTATTTAATTACTAATCTCAAATTTTATAGTCGATATACTATTTAATTATTTATCTCAAATTATCAACTTTATTTTATTCTCGTCACTTACATTCGTGCGCTGGATTCTAAAATCATTTCTAAATTTATTTACTAGATTTTTTAAATTATTTAGCACTTGCAAATTGTACGCATTAAATATTATGGTATAAAATCGAGATAAACATTTCGTTGGGAGACGCTATTTGATATTATTATGTACTGACATTAATACTTTATTGTAACGCGGCGCGTTATTTCAAGTTATATATTCAAGTCACGTGATTTTTATCACAAATTTTCACGCCGTTTTTTCATTGAAATTTTCGCTCTAGTATGTGATCAAAATGTTTAGTTCTACTGACGTAATGAATCCTCCTACTTAAGTCACCTGATTTTTATTACAAATTTTCACGACGTTGTTTGATGAAACTTTCGGTTCTATAATTGAAAATTTTTTAGTTCTACTGACATAATTAATCCTCCTACGAACAGTTGTATTTGCTGCTGAAATTGATCGCGTGGGATATAATTTTTGTCAATAATACGTGTGATGTTGGATTATTCCACGAAGGTCACATTAAGATATTTCAGTACATTTCAGATTAGTAATGATACTAAGTTTTGTTAAATAATTGTTAATATTAGTCAAATTATAAGCCTGACCATAACGAGTTTCAGGAGGATTCTATTCCAATAACATACAAAGGGAATAAGAAACTATCATGTGACTTCCAAAATATTTACGACTTGTAGATTTTTAACAAACGTGGTAAATTTGCACATTGTACGTACTAACAAGTAGTTGTAAGCTTCGGATTAAATTTTAGAACTTAATTTAAATTTAGGTTAGTTATAACTTTTGATTATAATTTAGTTTTATGAATATGATTTTATTTTATGAAACTTTATAAATTCTGTGTAATGTGAGTTAGAGTTCATCAGGGCATATAAAACAGCTTAATATTATTTATTTGCTGTTTAAATGGGTTTAATACCCTTTGTCTTCATTTTATTTCTTTTTAAATTTAATTTAAGAAAACTTCGTCAAAAGCCACATCATAAAAGTTAAAACTCTTTCATACGACGAATAAAAAACATCGATTGTGTAGAAATGTTTATTATGGGTAAAATATTGGTATCGATAACATGTTATTATTTATTTGTAGAAGGCTTTAAGAAGTTTTAATTTCAATTGCTTCACTATTAACGTTTCATTAAATTAACTATAATTTCTTGCATAGAATTGGTCCCGATTAATTTTGTCCATCGTATGCAGAACAATAACAATTCATTTTCAATAGCTTGCGAAAATCGAATATTGGTCTATTTAAATTAGTCGCATTGTAAAATGGTTTTAATTAAACTGTAAATTAATTTTGTATAAGCTTTCCAAAAGCTGCAATTACTTAAGCTGGCCGCAAAGCGAGCTGTGAGCTTACAGTACGAGACGCAGGTAATGAAACCGCAGACTAATTACGAATCGTTCTGTGGGAAACGGTTATATGTGACACGTTATATTTTGTAGTATTAACCGTTAGCTCGGTTAAACCGAGTTTACTCACTGACGAAACGGTTATATGGGTTGACCAGTAAGTTTGACTCCGACTTGTTTTCACAAAAAATATTTTAAAATTTAAACGTCACAAAGAAATCATTGTTTTAGACTTGTCGCCATCTGATGGGCAGTGATAACATGACTAAAATTAAATGGTAACTTTGATTAAAAACAAAAACCTCTTAAACACGAGTGGAACTCGCACTACAAGGGCTCCGTACAAATTAAGATATTTATAAATATTTAATGATGCGTAATATTCCTATTAAACTATTCACAAAATTTTAATTTTTTAGAATGAAAATATGTTAAAAAACATTATATCTTTCACAGGCGCATATTTAAAAAAAATTAAGTGGTATATCAACAAAATCACGATTTTCGGATTTTTTCCTTTACTTGTGTTATGAGATCTTGTTTCTTGTCAATTTTCACGATTTTAGATCAGTGGTATATTTTCACAGGTCCATATTTAAAAAAAAATTATTTTATGTGATACAACTACAAATTAACGATTTTTGGATTTGTTTTTCTTGTGCTGTGTGAACTTGCTTTTTTGCCAAATTTCATGATCCAACGGGAAGCACCCTATAGACTTACTTGCGAGTGCCAAAAATGCGGCACAAATGGCCGGATTTTTTGGTTCTTTTATTGCGTTCACTTTGAAACTTAATTTTTTTATAAATCAAGGGCCTGTAGACCTAAGTATTTGTCATTAATTTCAACTAAATACCTCCACTCGTCCGTAAGAAAAAGGGACTTGATAGACAGACAGAACCAAACCTTTTTTTTCTTAAACCTTTTTAGAAAAGTGTAGTAATACTTAAAACTTGTGACTGAACCTTTTAGTTAAAAGTTGTGACTAAAAATTAATAATCTATCAGATATTTATTCAAGAAATAAAAGTCAAAAGTAGGTTGTAAGAAAGAAAAATTATTTTTCACTCACACACTATTTTCATTCAGAGAATACAGGAAAAGTAAAGTTAGAGGAAAAAAGTGAAAGTCGTAATTTTCGATAATACCGGAAATGTAAGTTATGGTGGGGAAAGGAAATTATGGTAGGAGAATTGGTGGAATTGAATTACAACACAAATAGTAGAAAGAATTATAGAAGTGCATTAAGTGAATCCATATTTTTATAATCTGAGAATGGTAAAGTTTTAAATTCCTTGAAAAACTCAGAATCCGGTTAAAATTCTTTCTTTCTAAATTATTTTTTTCACCCTTTATTTCACTCAAAGTTAAGAAGATGAAACACTATTCCCACCTGTTCCTTTTCGGTACTTTAAAAGTTCAAAAGTACATTCTTTTAAAAGGGCCAATAATTTACTTTTATGTGAAAAGGAGCGGGTAGATTTTCCACGATAAATTCGTGCAACAAATAGCTGATATTTTCCCCCTCGTGCGACGAAACTAATTGAAAATTCCTTTGCCTTCTGTTTTTCTGTTCACTGGAATATCGATTTGATTACGTGGCATTTAGTATTGGTTTCATTAATATTATGGACTTCGTGGTTAAGTTTATTCTCCTCACATGTCACAATCGTAATCTGTTTTATCGGATCTTGGATAAAATATATTGAAATATTATATTAGAATTACTCTTTTAGTTAGTATCTCTGCAATATACGTATACGGCTTTTTTTAATCAGATTAACTTTAAAAAATACAATGTATGTGGGTTAAGTAAAGAGGCCTTTTATCGATAATAATCGAAAGACAAGGTACATCATTATTTTATTGTTCTGAATTTAGATTGTTATATTCAATATTATTTTTCTCAATGATGTCTAAGTAAGTAGCTTTATCTTAATTTTGAAATTTTTTAATTGTCATCATATGGTATTCCTCAACTGTACACCAAAAATAAATTCAGAAAAAAATCAAAATTCATTTGCTTAGTCACAGGAATAGTTTTAAATGGTTTGTAATTTCAAACACGAAGTATGTAATTTCAAACACGAAGTATATAATTTCAAACACGAAGTATGTAATTTCAAATACGCAGTATATAATTTGAAAAACGAAATATGTAATTTCAAACACGAAGTAGGTAATTTCAAACACGAAGTATATGATTTCAAACACGAAGTATGTAACTTCAAACACGCCGCGTTGTTTTGCTTCCGGTGCCTACAAAAACAACAACCATGCGCCGTCGCCATCCTCATACACCATATGGTATTCTTCAACTGTACATCAAAAATAAATTCAGAAAAAATTCAAAATTCAGTAGTTTAGTCACAGGGATAGTTTTAAATGGTTTGTAATTTCAAACACGAAATATGTAATTTCAAACACGGAGCATGTATTTCAAACACGAAGTATATAATTTTAAACACGAAGTATGTAATTTCAAACACGAAGTATGTAATTTCAGACATGAAGTATGTAATTTCAAAGACAAAGTATATAAATTCAAACACGAAGTATGTAATTTCAAACTAGAATTATATAATTTCAAACACGAAGTAATTTCAACTACGCCGCGTTGTTTTGCTACCGTTGCCGACAAAAACAAAAACCTTGCGCCATCGCAGTTGTCGCGTAACATAAACGTTGCAAATGGTGGTTAAGTTTTGTTTATATTAAAATTCCATTTAATTTGTTTGAAAAAAAATATACTTAGCGCAATTGTTGATTTCACTATTTTGAAGTATTTATGACAACTGGTACTGACAGGGTTTCTGTTGATATATATATATATATATATATATATATATATATATATATATATATATATATATAAAGTCTTCATAAAATTATTGGCTCATATTATTTAACAAAACAATTTCGTTTCACCAACAAAGAGATGGCGCTAAAATTATTTTTAATATACTTGTAGGGTTTATGACCTAAAGCTTCTGAATCGTTTATTCATAATTAAAGAACATTTTAACTTCATTCCATAAGTATTCAATAAGATGAAATTCAATATTATAGTGCATTGTAATCATTTAACTACCAACTATTGTATTGAATAATTTATTCATAATTAAAGAAAATTTTAACTTCATTTCATAAGTATTCAATAAGATGAAATTCAATATTATAGTGCATTGTAATCATTTAACTACCAACTATTGTATTGAATCATTTATTCATAATTAAAGAAAATTTTAACTTCATTTCATAAGTATTCAATAAGATGAAATTCAATATTATAGTGCATTGTAATCATTTAACTACCAACTATTGTATTGAATCATTTATTCATAATTAAAGAACATTTTAACTTCATTTCATAAGTATTCAATAAGATGAAATTCAATATTATAGTGCATTGTAATCATTTAACTACCAACTATTGTATTGAATCATTTATTCATAATTAAAGAAAATTTTAACTTCATTTCATAAGTATTCAATAAGATGAAATTCAATATTATAGTGCGTTGTAATCATTTAACGACCGAATATTGTATTGAATCATTTATTCATAATTAAAGAAAATTTTAACTTCATTTCATAAGTATTCAATAAGATGATGCTTTTTGTGCCAGGTAGAGCGATCCGTAGTTATGCGCTTTTCCAGCTATCTACCGCTCGCACCAGTGCCGATATTCGCGCACCACTACATAGGCTTTGTGATGATCGCGACAGAATGCTCCATTCTCTAGACATACTCGTTACTCCAATACAAGCGGTCAATTATATGGATACTATACAGACTTTAGTCGCTTAAAACCGTTGACATTACTTTTTATTTTTTAAATCTACATAAAATTGTCAATCCTTTAAATTTTTCCTAAAGATAATTCTGGTTGCGTTTGCTATTATGTATTTGTAATTATTAATATTATTTATCAGCAATTTTCATTTATTTTTATTGGATAATTCCAGTGCAAGAGAGAAATTTATGAAATAAAATTGTTGATTTCACTTGTTGATTTCCTTCGTGACTTTATTAATTAGTCAAATATTCGCTTCATTAATTGATTATAATTATTCACAATTAGATGAAACTACGTGATGTAGTATTATTTCTACTTTCTTTAAGTTCTTTACCACGATCTAGGTTTCGTTGTATTATAACATCTTCAGGTGGGCTATTAGCAAAGATTATGATGGCTACTAGAAAGACCTTTACTAATAGCCCACCTGAAGATGTTGTAATACAATGAAACCTAGGCCTTGGTAAAGAACTTAAAGAAAGTAGAAATAATACTACATCACGTAGTTTCATTTAATTGTGAACAATGAATTTCTATAAAATTAACGCCAAATATATTCAATGTTTGACTATAATTAGGCAATGAACAAAGGTGATGAAATCTAAAATTAATTCAAGCTCATAACATAAATCAATCACTTCCACGTAATAAAATTCAAATATAATAATAGCTTACAATAAGGAAGGTTGCCCTAGACCGCTCGACAGTCTTGAGTTAGACGGCGAGGAGATGTTGCGTGTGGAACAGCACATGAAGAAAGATAACGCCACAGCCACTGTTGATAAAAACGCACGTCTTTTGTTATTAAAATATTGTTTAGAAGGACATACGGGCAGAAAAACTTTTCGGCAAATATCTGATTTAATTTGAATTTTCCATCAACATAGAAATTTGATATGTACTTAAAATGGAACAAAAAATTAAGAAAACGAAAACGGCTGGTAGCACCTTTCAAATCTTTTTGCTTGAAGTCAAACATAGCAAAATTAAGGCACACAGAATATGTTATATTCTGTATTCGAAACTTTACTACAAATATAGCATTATTTAGTAACAATAAATCTATTACTGATGATTATTATAGTAAATTTTGAATGGATAATATTGATTTTCATAATTTTAAATATTTAGTGCTTGGGACAATCGTTCACCAATGTTATATATTTTATAACTTCATTTAATATATTACAAATTTTTGGGTATTTAATGGTTTTTTAGAAATATTTATATAAGATTGTGACTTATGCATGCAGAATATTATGTTGATATAAGAGTGTTAGAGTAGAAATTAACCTAATACTAAAAATCTCACTCATTGTTTTTCACTACTATTTGTATCTGTTTTTAAAATATACGGGACAATCGTTTACATATATTTTATAATTTCATTAAATGTATTACACAATTTTGGGTGCTTAATGTATTATATAAATGTGTATTTAAGATTGTGACTTATGCATGCAGAATATTATTTTGATGTAGGAGTGTTAGAGTAGAAATTAACCTAATACTAAAAATCTAACTCATTGTATTTCACTACTATTTATATTTGCTTTTTAAAATATACGGGACAATCGTTTACATATATTTTATAATTTCATTTAATGTATAAATTTTTTTTGGGTATTTAATGTATTATAGAAATGTTTATATAAGATTGTGATTTATGCACGCAGAATATTATTTTGATGTAGGAGTTTTAGGGTAGAAATTAACCCAATATTAAAAATCTCACTTATTGTATTTCACTATTATTTGTATCTATTTTTCCCTATACAAATAAATAAATAAATACATTAGAACTAAAATATTGCTTATTCATAAAGTTTATATGGTTCCGTGACTGATTGAAATTCCGATTTTGAGGCGTTTTAGTTAAATTAAATGTAATAGTTAAGTGATAAAGTTACGTAACAGCCGTAATCATAACCTCGTTTTTACGATTCCATGGCCAAATGACAAAAATGGCAGAACCCTTCTAATTTTTTTTATTCACTTGTCCGCCTCTCAGGCTGCAGGTCATAACATCACGGCTCTTTTAGTTTAAGAAAGATTGTATCGAAATTTTACAAAAAGTTACATAAAAACAAAGAAATAACGTTATTAATTTTTGTATTAAAACAAAAACTAATTCGATTATTCGGATTTAAATACCTTGTCATAAATCAAATTAGGGGATGAATTTTTTTCCATCGAGTGGGGTATAATTTAAGAGGACTTATTTTCTTTTAAAAGACAAGGTTAAGAATGTTCAGAAAATGTTCAGACATACTTTGAATACGGCGAATCCTTCTTGTGAAGGAGGCCTCTAAAACGTTTCATACTGTGTCTTCTGTCCTCAAACTGTTTAATGTGATAAACAGGAACATTTGAGAATTGGGAAATCATTATTGTCATTAACTTGCATTAATAAAGTTACATAATATAGAATGGGCGAGGAACACCGGGCAGAGAGCTACATTATATCGTGTCTTAGGTTGCAGAAGCTCTAATATCATAAAAGTAAATTTCCTGTTTTTCTTATGGTAGAAATAAAAATATGTTATCATGTCGTTATGGTGTAATATTTAAAATATTCTAAGCGTGAAAAAATTAAGATATCATGTTAAAGAAAATTGGTTCTAAAGTAGTAATAGGGTAGAAAAATTGGCCGAGGATTTTTGTCGTAGGGGCTTTGGAAAAATGGAATAGGTATTCTGCAATCGATGCCTTCAAATCAAACTTCGTAAGGTTAATTTCAGGAAACGTACAGAAACATTCAAAAAATCAAGCTTTTGCGAACTATTAAAAAACGTAAAGTTGTATATCTGGGACATATACCCAGGTATAGCAGATACAAGTTATTGCAACTAATAATAATGGAAAAAAAAGTTGAGATAAGGAGAGCTGCTCGCAGAAGAAATGTCATGGTTGCGTAACATACGAGAATGGATAGGTATAACAAATATACGAAGTTAACTGCCAACCTTCACAACTTAGAGAGGAATCCTTCGAAGAAGAGAGTAGAAGAAATAGACAAAAAATGCATGTGCGTGTGTGTGTGTGTGTGTGGGTCTATCACTTAGTCTAGCGCCTATGTCGTTACATTGATTTTCATAACGTTTCATAAATGAAAGTTTATTATAAATACGTTTTTTTAGTTTTTTTTAGATCCTAATTATTTTATGTACAATTATATTTATGGGAAATAATTATATTCATTTTTCAAAATTGAATCGATCGCCTTTTCCAGGACATCTGTATTAAAGGGTGCGGACATGCAATTTAAGGCAAAGTTAAAAATAAGACCTAATCGAAGTAATGTATTTATACCTTTATGTTTACACTGTTCTCTAAGAATTCACATACTATAATTACTAGTAGTGAAGAAAAATAACTAGCTTGATCCAACAAATGGTTTGTTTTAACACAACGAAAAATTTGAATCAATAAAAAGTATCTTGTTTAAGAAAAAGACATCATTAAAAAGGATAATTTAACAGAAAAACAGTTCACAATGAAATAAAACTATATGATGTAGTATTATTTCTACTTTCTTTAATTTCGTTACCACGAGCTAGGTTTCGTTGTATTACAACATCTTCAGGTGGGCTATTAGCAAACCTGGGTCGTGGTAAAGAAATTAAAGAAGGTAGAAATAATACTACATTACGTAGTTTAATTTAATTGTGAACAATGAACTTCTACAAAATTAACATAATTTCTACAATATTAGAAAAACAGTTGTTACGTTAATCACGACTATCCAACTTATTAATAGTTAATACTAATATTTGGCAAAAGACATTTGTAAAGATTGAATTCTCTTTTGATAATTAATATTATCTAACTGCATTTAGGAGCTTAACTTTTGAAGTTTGACAATGGCAATATTTAGGTTATTATTTTCTTGTTTTGATTTGATTATTTTAATAAATTTACTATATCGGGTATATTTAATAACGACTGTTAAATTGCGGAGAAAGATTATTCGCAATTTATTCGAATTTGAAATTACAACGTGTCGTCCGATTCCGGTCTTTCCATTGATCAAGCTAATAAGACAAGAAAATTTTGATGAACTATTGCAATTTTTTACATTTCCGGGACAAACTTATTACATTCTTGGACACGGTACATAATCACAAATTCCGGGACAATCCCTGGACACCTTATTCTAAGTATTGCGTTTTATGATCGATAGTTGTATTCGATACATTTTCGACCTTTTAAATATAACAAAACTCTGAGCATCGGTCACGATTTAAATGGTTAGAAATTCGTGATCGACGGAACTTCCATCTTCAATGTTTTTATACATGTACCTCAATAATCCCGTTACACATTCACGCCTCTGATTTAGATGCCAGTACGTGTCAGCCCTAAGCGGTTTCTGTATATATTAATATTAATAAAACATAATTTTATCGTAGATTAGGGGCTATTATTGTTTGTAGTTCCGAAGGCAAAAAAGATATTATTATATTTTACGTAAATTGTGGCTTGTAAACACTTTTTAACTTCTCACTTAAAAGACGTTAAATATGTTTATTTACCAATGTATTTATTAGCTAATTAAACATATATTAGTAAAGTGGATTAGGCACGAGTAAAAGATGCCAGTAGAGGGTACTATGTCTAGTTTTTATTAACAAAAACTTTGTTTAATTAATAGATCGTCAATTAAAAGTTTTTTTGTTAGTCAGTGTTCTAAGTTTTAGAACAAGGCTTACGTTTAGCGAAATTGGTGCCATACTATTGCTGTATTATTTAAATAAGGTGTATTAAGATGTTGTGAAATTTTAAATGGTAGATATAATATTTTATGTAATAAAATTTGTATAGTAATAACACACTAAAATGTCTATTGTTTTTTTAATTTTTTGACAAATTGTATATGCATATTGCATACCTTGTTATTTTTTAAAAGTTTTCCGTTATTATTTCCTACACTTCAGTAATTTAGAATCTTATTTTGAAAATGAAAGAGGTCTAAAGAATGATAAAGATACATAGACAAAAATAGAGGTAGCGAAATGGAGAGAAGATGGAGGGGGGGGAGGAAGGTATAGGGAGAGGCACGGAGATCGAGAGAGGCAAAAGTAGGGAGAGTGCGAGAACGGCGGAGAAACATATATATAAATGGATAGTGAATCATGGAACGAAAATCCTGTCAAGTAGGAGTGGTACTCGTACCACGAGGATTCCGTATACATTTAGGCATTTATGAACATTCAATGGTACATAATATTCTTATTAAACCATTTATAATTTTAATTTTTAGAATGAAAATATAATGCTTACTATATCTTTCTCTGACGCATATTTAAAAAATACTTTTTTATGTACGTGCGTGCGAACGTGCGTGCGTGCGTGCGTTCGTGCCTGCGTACGTACGTGCGTGCGTGCCTGTGTGCGTACGTTCATGCGTGCATGTGCGCGCGTATGTGTGTGTGTGTGTGCGTTTGTGTATGTGTGCGTGTGCGTATATCTGTGTGTGTGTGTGAGTAAAGTGAGCTTTGGTTAAAGTTGAAATCAAAATGGGTAATGAACTGCTCTAAATTTCCGGTTCGAAGTCCAAATAAATTATAATCGAAAGGCTTTGCGAAACATTTAAAAAATATTGTAACTTCTGTTAGAAATAATGGAGGTTTTATTTTACGTTTCTGAAGAAAGAACTGAGAAAAACTGAAGAAAGAACTGAGAAAAACTGAAGAAAGAACTGAGAAAAACTGAAGAAAGAACTGAGGAAAACTGAAATGTTCAATGATATAATCCCAAGCCAGTTAGTTGTATTCTGTCATTAATCTAAACTAAAGAAGTAATTTCTTTTCTTTAGGCCATCCGGGAAATTTGGATTTAAACTCGAGCTTTTGTTTGGCTAAATTAATTACTATTTCGAACGATAACTTTAAAATTATTAAAAACAGAGTCTTTTTTGGATGTAGACGCAGACAATTAATATAATTTAATGTGCAATTAATTGGAAAAAGTAATGAACTTATTATTAATATAACTAATTCAAACTGAGCATTATGTTAACTTTTCGAAAGCTCTTTTAATTTAAGTTCGTCGTCAATAATATGCGAATAAAATATTGCGAATTAAAATTTGGTTTAGAAGACTTAAGTTAAAATATTGTGTTTAGTATTGGCTTTCGTATATATATATATATATATATATATATATATATATATATATATATATATATATATATATATATATATATAAGTAAATAAACAATGGTAATACATAAATAATATTTACATATTTACTAACAGTTTAGAAATAAAAAGTCTCATTCTTTCAGCTCCAGACTCTCAGTGGCTGAGCGTAGTAAACTTGCCCGCCTTTTATAAACGTTATACCCTTGTCGTTAATTTTTTGTATAGATGAAAATTGGAAAGTCGGAAAACGTTCAAGGACGAAAAAAGTCGTGAAGCACATTTAGGCTCTTATAAAAAATTAAGGTTACATAGTGTTTCTATTAAACTGTTTAGAAATATTAATTACAAGCTTTGCCCCACGGTTTCACTTGCGTGAAATTCGGAATAATAAAAATGTTTTCTCATATGTTGCTCTTGGTTATAAACTATTACCATATCAAATTTTAATAAAATCCGTCCAGTAGATTTTGCGTGATTTACTCATAAAATAACATACAGATAGACAAAAATTATAAAAAAGGGTATTCCGGCTTATATTACCATTGTATACGTTACTTACTCTGTTACAATTTTATTATAAGTATAGACTCGCAACGAATATATATATATATATATATATATATATATATATATATATATTCTAATACACCCATCACAGGCGCACAACAGGGTGCAAACTTAAAAAATTATGACATCTAAAATCATCGTTAGAGATATTGGAGATATTTAATCCCTAAGTGTTAGTGACAATATTTGAAATACTTGAGCATTTTGTTATTTTGAAAATTAATATTTATAAATATTACTATTTATTTATGATACATTATTAATGTTCCATAGTGAAAATATTCTCGAAAAATTATTTGTAATCCCAAAATATTGACGCGGACTCTAAATATCGATCTATTCTCATATAAAAACATCTAAATAGTTACGTAATATTAAAAAAAAACAAATTGAAATATTTTGTTCAAATTGAATCAATATTAAAATCCCCATTCGTATTCATTATACGTTTGCTCGCTTTCTTGGTATTTAATACTGGGTAGATAATCTACAAAAAAAACATAGGCAGTTATGGATACTACCGATAGAAGCAAAAACTTAAAAGTGTGAAATAACAATGTTATTTTTTAATTTTCAAATATTTTTAAACGCTAATATTAATACGAATATTGGAAATATTTGAAAATAAATGTTTTTGTTATTCATTTTTCTGTATAAAAATATTAACATATTTAGTACTCACTATTGTACTGCACAGTGATCCTACAATTAAACAATTAATATTAACATATTTAGTACTCACTATTGTACTGCACAGTGATCCTACAATTAAACAATTAATATTAACATATTTAGTACTCACTATTGTACTGCACAGTGATCCTACAATTAAACAATTAATATTAACATATTTAGCACTCACTATTGTACTGCACAGTGATCCTACAATTAAACAATTAATATTAACATATTTAGTACTCACTATTGTACTGCACAGTGATCCTACAATTAAACAATTAATATTAACATATTTAGTACTCACTATTGTACTGCACAGTGATCCTACAATTAAACAATTAATATTAACATATTTAGTACTCACTATTGTACTGCACAGTGATCCTACAATTAAACAATTAATATTAACATATTTAGTACTCACTATTGTACTGCACAGTGATCCTACAATTAAACAATTAATATTAACATATTTAGTACTCACTATTGTACTGCACAGTGATCCTACAATTAAACAATTAATATTAACATATTTAGTACTCACTATTGAACTGCACAGTGATCCTACAATTAAAAAGAATAATCAAACTAAAACACAGTTTAAATAATGCACAGTATATACACATTGAATTTTCAACGTAGTTAATTTAAATTCACTTGTGTAAATATACACAATACTAATTTTGCACAATACGTCACCTTTATAGCTTTAGATATACTACTCTTACGCATGTTTGTGACGTGATCTCACAAGATTTTACCCATCCAAAAAGCGTCCAACGCGCGCATCATACAGTTGGATATACACAATATGTTGGTGTATATATGTACACAAACGCGAAGCCATAAGATTTTCCCCTACCCAATCGCTCAACGAGCCTAAAGATTTTTTTTTCTTCAAAAAACACATCTACAGTATCCTACAATATTTCCGTACAGAATTCTGAAAGAATAGATTTTAGTTTAGTAAGTTGGTTTTAAATTTCTCTTTAAAATTGCTTAATGGAACTATTTGTAAATAAAAAATCCAAATTTTCTTTCAAAATTCTCACAAATTTTTCGATGAAACATAGTTATTCTTATAAATAATGTCAAATAATGAAACAATTTCAACGCAATTTTTTTTAAAACCTTATATAATCAATTGTCCTTAGTCTTGCATAGACGTTAAATAATTGAGTTGGTTTTTAATGCCATTCAAATTAATGACGTTTAGAGAAAGGGATAGGCCAGAGATCCTTGGCATTATGCTACAAAAACAAAAAGCTTCTGAATATTTTTTTCCCACATACGTCAAATGCTTGGAAAAAAACTATCAAGCAAATAGAATCTGACTTCATAATCTGGCATGTTTAAGCCGGCATAACGAGGACTAGCTAATAGCATATTTATTTTCGATAGAGGCGTTTGTCAAACTGTAATTAACTGCTGGAAATTTTGCTTGGCTTGAATCGTAATCTGTCCGTAGCACTCCATTTGCCGGCATTTATGTCATGCTAAAGCTACTCGTAACCTGCTGTACATCTAATTACAGAAAAAATATAGCGAGCGATTTTAATCGCAATGCTAATATTTTTTATTAGCTTTGTGAATAAAACATCTTTTAATTTATGGCCATTATGTTAATAAAAAATTATATATCTCACGAAATTGTAAGCAATTAACTTTAGAATTATTAAAATTGGGTTACGAAATAATAACATTTTTACGTAAATGAAGTTGAATCATAAGTGATGTATTAGGAGTTAGAATTAGATAAGGCAAAAAAGAAATAACGTTTGTTTTTCTATGGAAAGTGGAAAGAAATATTACATATGAACAGACGGTGATATTAATTCACGCAGTACTTTCTTAAAGATTGTAATCTTTATATAATCATATCAGATATATTATAGTCAGATGACATTGTGATTAATTTTTTCGTCGACTGCGGAAGGTTGCCCCAATTTATTTTTATAGCTGTATCTAATTTTTCTATTTAAATATTATATTAACCCTTAACGTAATTCTAACTTTTAGTCTAACCATCTATTTGTAACTCTAAGTTATTCTCGTTAGCACAGTTTTCAAAAGTCAGACTTTAAATTCTACAAAAACTCCTAAACAATAATATTCAGTAATTTAAAATAATCTTCATTAATTTTAAAAGTAACTGAACAAAATTAAATAGCGGAGTAAAATATGGGTTTAAGTTTGAAATGGTTATACACTGATATATGTTTTTGGTTTTCATTAGATAAGAAGCTCATATTACTAATGTATAATGAATGAAAACATTCATTATACGAGTATTAACTTAAATGCCAAAAAGGCAGACATTTTCGTCGCCAATTTTCGGCGCAAAACTTAGTCTTGAAGAAAAATATTCAGAATCGCATTTAATAACCGGAACAAGCCATAATTTACTTTCATAATTAAAGCAAACTCCGAGTATTAAATTTTCCAAAATATTTCACTCGCGTTCACTGATTAAACCCCAAAATTGAAGTTCATTCTGCTTTGATTAAGAGCTCTGACTGCGCCGAGAAAATTACTTCGATGGAAAATTCGCGTGGCTTTCTGGAAGGACGCGTAAACGTTTAAAATTTTCTAAAGTACTCCAAGGAAAATTGTGCGAAAGTTGCCGCGGGAAATGGAATGCTGTACTCGTTTTTAGAGTGCCTGTTGTGTCATTTTCGGCGAATTTATTTTCTTTCTCTTGATTATGGTTAATCTGGCTCATCTTTTTTTTAGACTGTAATATTTTCTCAAACAATATTTATATTCTAACTTATTATGATATAAATGATTACCACTTTGAACATAGCAACCCAGTAGTGTAAGTTCGACCTAGATCTATTAAATTTCTTTCAGTGTGTATGTATATACTCGTGTGTGCGTGTGTGCGTGTGTGCGAACGCATTCGTGTGGGTGTGTTTTTGGTTTGAGAATTTTTCTGACCCAGTAGCACATTAAATACTTCACTACACGGATCTCGTTCTATACTTCTGATATTGGAACTATGGAGTGATATACATATACACATTCTCGCACAAGCGCGTACGCGCGCGCACGCCTCACGCACATGCATGTGCAAAAATATATTCATACAAATATTTATTGAAACATACATAAATACACAAATTAGACATCCATATTAATTGGTAGAGCAAGAATTTTTTTTATGCCTTTTCATTAAAACTGCAGTTGAATTGAGCTTATTATAGCAAATGAAAGTTCACAATGGATATTAAACAAAAAACGGACAAGTCAAGCACTTTACGTAGTTTTTAATTAATAATGATCATGTATTAAATATTACTTATTTATACATTAGAACATTTTATTTCAATTTGTGTTACATTTTTAAGAAAATCCTGCCAGAAATTCTGTAATACAAAAATTTTGGAAAATCGTTGTGAGACTCTTAGAAAAGTCTTTTTAATGAAGCTGCACATTACTAGAAAAAAATTTTCTATCTCACGAATTTTGAACTTAATTTTTAATTTAAAATCTTGTGTGGGACATCAATTGAAAGGGAAATATATAAGGATTACACAACTATTTTTTCAGAATTATGTCAAGATAATTTTAGAGATATTTTATATCAACAAAACTTTTCTCACCAATCTTTTAAGGTGAAAATTTTAAATTTGATGCAGTAAAGCATACAACATACTTCTAACTCCATGCATTCAGCAATCAAGTGGAGATGCAAATAAGTTAATAGATTTTTTTCATTTCATATTTCATATAGGGTATCTATTGTGAGAATTTTAAGTAATTCCAAACTTAACTTTTTTGTATCTTTGTGTAACGTAGCTTTAGAGATGCTGTGGAAAATGTACAAACAAATAAGTTCATCCCTATAATCTTTAAAACTACTACAGATAAAATTATAAAAAGCGTTACTAGAAATTTACTATACTTTACCATGAAAACTGTAGCAGCAAATCTAAACTCCATGGTTTTTGAGAAACATTTACTAAAATCAATATTTGTAAATAATTATGTCTATGTTTAAATGTTTATACGTGCCTATAACTGTGCATTGACCTCTGAAAATATGAATTTTACTCTTACTTAAAAAGCGTTACTGGTATTTTTATATGAACTAAAGAATCAATAAAAATCACTTTTAAACTAGAGTAAGTTTTAAATGTGTCATTTTCACTTTATGCTCTTATAACTTTTAGATTGAGTAAGATACATAAATAAAATTAGGAATATTGAGATTAAAATACTAAGGTATAAATATTATGAACATATATTTCTTCTATACATAAATAAAGCTTTGCTCACCACAATACGCTTCGATATAACTGCTATGGTTAAGTTTTTGTAAACTTAATTAACTCTGCTTATATAACCATCGGACTATTTGAAAAAACATATTTTATACTTGAACATGCCGACATGCATATTGAAATAGGATTAGAAAAAAAATTGTCTCGTACTGTGAGAATTCGCTCTAACAAGAAAAGCCACGGTGGATCTGCCACGATGAAAACCGCTGACGTTCCACTCCCACGCTGCGGGACTAATTGAAAATTCCTTTTCCGTTTACTTTTCCCGGAGTTCGATTTCCACCATATCGAGTTCGATACCGTGGCCGTTAATATTATTGATGAGTTTCGTGATTAAGTTTACTTTGAAGCGTTTACCCGTTTTCGCTTCTTGGGGTTTGAATGCCGCACTTGGGAACAGTTTATTGTGGGTAATATTGAATTCCTGATTTGACTCATTTCACTGCGTAGTTAAGCGACGTGTAACGTATTCGTAATTTCAGAGTGATGTGTGACTGAGTGGGATGTGGGGTTTGAAGTTTTTTTTTTTTTGGATTTCACTTTCTTCAGATTTAACAACAAGATTTGGCATTTTGAATGTAGGGACCTTATTAGACTCGCTTTTTGCCTACCTGTCGATATTTCACAGGGCTGTATTTTTAATTGACGGAAGTTAAAATGTAGAGATTTTATAAATAATGTTTCATGTATCTACTTTAATAACAAAGTTACAGATTTTCATCCCCTTATTTTTGCAACGAGCTCATGCTGATGGCTTAAAATAAACATTTTAGATTTTGCTAACATTTTGCAAGTTTTTACCATTTTTTTTATTTATTATTACCAATTATTTGTCCTAGTCTGATATAATTTCAGATAATTTATTCATAACGTTTTTCAACCAGAATTGCATTGTTTAAACCCCTACGTTGTCCTAAAAGACTCCATTTCAGAAAATATTGTTGCTTCTTCTATGAGATGCTACTTATCAGACTACTAGTCATATCGACTCAGTATTTAATAAAGGTGAAATAATTGATCTTGTAGAAACGTAAAATTCTGTTTAATTTTTCATTACAGATTATGATTTATGCGCTGCACAACCGACAATAATGAGTTTGACAATAATCGTGGAAAATAAAACATATGGTATTATAATACTTTGACTCAAACGTCATACACCAAACTCGGTCCTATTAAAAATATCAGCGTGCTTCTGACTTGCCGGTTCAAGAAACAAAACGCATCAGCAAAGAAAAAGATAGAATATAAGACTGAACAGCCGCTGGCGGAGACGGAAAGTATTTGGCAGGCGGCACACGAATCTTAACTTGTGTGGTAATTCGGTGGAAAGTCGGTCACCGATCTTCTCCGCTTAAAGACGGCAGTTATTGCCGAGTTATTAAAAAAAGGCTTTTGTCTGCGTTGCGCGCTATTCTCGGTCTTCTTTAGTTACCATCTGTGCGCCATTTATCTGAACGAGGAGCTGTTAAAACGAGCATCTCACTCAATTATTATATTAAACTATTACTGATTTACAGATTTTTGTGTATTTATATACATTTTAATAAATATTTGTATGAATGTATGTTTTCACATGCGTGCACGTGCGAGGTCTATGTGTAAGCGTATGTGTGCGTGAGGCGTGCGCGCGCTTCTGTGAGAATGTGTATATGTATATCAATCCATAGTTCCAATATCAGAACTATGGATTGCTGTACATATACACATTCATGATATACATGATATACATATACACATCCAATATCAGAAAACTATAGAACGAGATTTAAAACACATGTTAAAAAAATTATTAATTATAAATAAATATGGTAATGTCTTGAAGAGAGCAATTATTGACAAATGCATTTATAATAATAACAAATATTTACCAACGGACACTAGATCGTATTTTATAAATAAATATGGACTTCGAAGTCACATTATTCAGTTGTTTATACTATCTTGCTGTGTAGGAAACACAAAACTAATCATAGGTTGCGTAATAAGTTGTGCGAAGTATTATTTTGCGATACCAATTGCCATGCTTGTAATTACATATATTGTTTTTTATTCTATATGCAACTTATCATGACATTTTATAAAAAGAGCAAGAGTGGAAAAGATAAAAAGTAAAATGGCTTTAACAAAAAGAAGCTATGTGTAAATTTTCATTTGCAAATTTTGTCCAAATATTAAAGAAATATGAATATGATGAGTGAAACGAAATTTATCAATAAAAGTTATTATGAAATATTTCGATTTAATTATTATTTATTTCCTCTTTGCCGATAATTTTAAACTATCCATTGGAACAGATAATTATTTAAATATAGGAATAAAATTGATAGTGAGTTGTTCCAATGTAATATTGTATCAGAATTTCAATGGTGACTGAGAAATAAGCTATATTTTTAAATGAATTAATTGTTAGTGATAACTTAATTCGGCACACAAGTTCGCTTTATATACATAAAGCGAAGTTATGAACTAGATGGATCTACATTTTAAAGTGTAATAAATTTACCAGCTTTCATTGTTATTATGGATGACATAGGGCTTTTAATCCCGCAGCCTATCTTCAATCTCGTTATTTGCAGGATTGAAAATTTTCAATCCCGCGGGATCCCGGTATTTGCGGGATCCTTCATTTTTATTTAAATTTTAATATTAGCATGAGATCAATCTAATTGCGACATAACTTCACTTTTATTTAAATTTTAATATTAGCATGAGATCAATCTAATTGCACTGGTAATTTATAAAGATAAAACAGAAAAAACAAAAAATCAATCAATTACAATTGAAACAAAAACCAAAAACATTTTCAACTGAATGTTGACAAAACTAATTAAGACTTTAATTATTTAGTTTGGGGACTTTGGTCAGCATTCAATTGAAAATGTTTGCGAAGAAAACATAACATATTCAAAGTGTCGTCTGCCAAACTGCTGCGTATTTTAGAGGCAATATAACAAGCAGCAAAAAAGGCCCTGTTGGCTTTCATACTAGTAGGTGGTATTTCTTTTAAAGTTTACGTAAATGTTAGATATTTTCCCATTGACCTCCCAGATTCAAATTACATTAAATGCTGATGATATAATTAACTCCAACACCTGTTGCAACATAAGATCGGAATCGAATGGCAAAAACCTCTTCATTGTTGTTTGTTACTTGAACAGCCTCTTCCAACAGATGAATTTAAAAGGCTGAACTTCATTCTCATTTCAAAGTCTTTAATTTCTTTTCGAAGTAAATTTGTCGCTGGTAGATGAAATGTTTGATCATCACACGACGCATGATAATTGCAAGGATTTTGACAATAAATCAGAGTGCAGTCAAATTTATCGTTGTGAAATACGTCGGCGAAAAGACAAAAGTAGTTCTGAAGCTAACGCTGATTTCTGATATTCTGTAAAAGTAGTTCTGAAGCTAACGCTGATCTTCCAGTTTTTTGATCATAAATTTGAGCATAGCTTCAGCTGTGATGAGTTTGGGATCTTGACGACAAAGAACTTTGACAGCAAGTTTCACCGGCTTCACAGTATTTTCCAGATTTACTAATACATCAAATTCATGTTTTGGAAACCTATACTCAATATTTGTACTAAGGTCCATGTTAATTAAGGTTTTAGCAATGCACAATTTTAGTGTGTTGAATGTTTCAACCATGGTAGCCAAACTAGTTCACCTTGTCTTACCATCTCTATATAACTAAATATTTCGTACGAATTTTTTCTTGATGCATCCTTGAAGCAAATCATTTTTAGTCGGTGACCCTTTAAACAAACGTACAATTTTTCAAACTATGTTGATTATATCATTAAAATCAGTTATCATTCTCCTTTCATCTCCAAAGACACTTCTTCCAATATAAATCTACCATCGTCCGTTATATTTGATCTATCCTCGTCGTTAGTTTGCTTCAGTCTCAGAATTATCAAGTGGATCATCAATTGTAGAATAGACTCATGTTTTTTTTTTAAATTACGTTCAATATTCCAAGTTGCAAACCATGGGGATAGCAGATTTGTTGAAATGCAGATATCAAACTACGGGTTTTAACCATAACTGACGCTCTGTCAGTGGTAGTTGCCACATAATCTATGTCTAAATCAATATCAAATTCCTTCAATTTTGGTTAAAGTTTCTACACAAACGGTTGCTGGCATAAATAGGCTTCCAAAAATACGAGTAAGTCCTAAATTCTAAAACAAAGCACAATCATTTGCGTCAGTATGGACGTTGAGTTAAGATTCCACCTGTTATTCCAATTATGACAATTCATGGAAAACTTTCATACGAAGAGTCATTGCGTAGTTTATGGTCATCATTCGAATGGATATTGAAGATCAAGCAGGAGGAAGCCTTTTGCTTTGAACAATTCTTGTAAATCTGAAGAAGTTACGAACACACTTAAGGGTAATCCGTCCTTTGTAGTAATGCGTGCAACTCCATTGAATTTTCACTGTTTTTGATTGGAAAATGGTCCGTGATCTTCATTCGCTTTAGCGTCGTAATTGACGGTGGTTCTAGTGATAACATAAGTGACGATTGAACTCACCCTTGACGACGATGCTGCATTTTATGATACTTTTTTGCTTAAATCCTTTATATGATGCTCAGATTTCAAATGCACTTGTAATCCTTTGGTCGACTTAGCAATGGATTTGAGAATAATCTTGCACAGTTTACATTTTGCAGTTAACCTATAATTAGATTTGAGAAAATGCTCCCAAACAAAAGAATTACTTGAAAAGCAACTATATTGCACTGAACATGGCACCAATAAACTTCATGGAAATACGAAAAAATCAATAATTTCAGTAATTAAGAATATTTCATTCAAATGAACTATTTGTTTATGTTTACTTTCAAATTGATTGAAAAATGACATTCTCTGGCTTCGCACACCACTCTCCGCACCCCGAATTCCTCTCCATGAGCCACGCCACCAATTAGTACTCGAGCGATCGCGCTCGCGAATAGTCGTGTACATGCATCTCTCCAGTCCCGCAGCCCGTAATCCCCTAACACGCGGAACTAGAAAATGACGTGGGATCTCGGTTTGCAGGATTGAAAGCCCTAGAATGACGGCATTACATTTCAAAATTACATCATCCAAACTTATCAGAAACATACAGAGTATTAACATTTGTCATATAACATCCCCAAGATTTTCATGACGTTTCGTTTAACGCTTTTCACAGTATTACAGACTGCATTATCCATCCTTTCTGCGTTTGATTTTTTAAGCATGAAGCAACTTATGAATTTACATTGGAGAAAATATATAAAAAATTTAATTTTGAAATGAAAAATTAGTTTCTTACGTCTCATTTCTAATTTTGCGATTTTCCTATTCTATCATACGATTGGGAGGAAGGGGTCTATTATCAAAGAAATTATATATACGTCACATTTGGTTGCTCCCTTATGCATTTTTTTAAAATTCCTTAATAATTACATTGATGTCGCTTTTAAATTTAATGAATTTTTTATGAAAAGGCAAAGTCAGAGTTTATTTAAGACTTATTAAAATTTTTAGTAAATAGGTCAATCAGTTATGAAATTATACTTATCTGTATCATGTGATTGGCTAGATTTTATATAAAACTTGTTAAGAATTGGTATAACTAATTACCAGGGTACGCACATATATAAGTACATAAAAATGTTTGAAAATTTAAGGGTACATAATGTTTCCATTAAAATGTTTGACCAATATTAATTGTCATTATTAATTTTGAAACTATGTTTAAAGATATATCTTCCACAGGCGAGAAAGAAAATGTATAAACTTTTAAGATTATATAATATTATATAATATTTCTATAAATTTTTTTATAAATATAAATTTTTCACAACGTAAATTTATTACCTACTATATCTGTCACAGTAGGAAAAACACGGTGCGTGTTTGAAAAATTGTAAGATATAACACCATAGTTTTCCTATAACCTCCAATCAGATATTATCGACTCTGCCTTTTACATGATTTTTAGTTCTGTATTTTCGGAAATTGAGAGGTTCTTCCAGATTTTTTAATCCGTCCATATGAACAGAAGTTCAGTTTTAGCATATTTTCCATGAGCTCTTATTAATATTTAAATATTTGAAACTATGTTTTCCAAATTCAGTTTAAATGTGCTTTCTAATGACAAGTCACATTACGTACATTAGCTTGTAAAAAATTTCTTTTCTTGCCATTTTTGCATGTACTAAATACCGTCAAAATTGTTTATCAAAATTAAATTCATTTCTGACTTTGGGTTTGACTACGCATTCATACCTTATTTTTAAAATTTGTAAATGTTGGCAGATGGATAGATGGACGAACGCAAAAGGATTCACTACTAATTGGATACAGTACAATAAAAAATTGACATTAATTTTTAAAATCTTAAATTTTTTTTCATTCGTGTATAAATGATTAATACCTTAAACACTTTTGATACACGTCATTGGATTGAGTTTCGTCCAAATTTCTTGCTTCACATAAATATCAGGATAATATAAATTACTTAAAAACCAGTAGTAAAAATTATAGAGATTGATTTGAAAAACTAGGGAGATATGAGTGTTTAATTTTAACGGTAGATATAAGCGTCTAAATTTAATTCGCATTCGTAGAATATCTATGCAAATCGCTAAAACGTCTAATCGCGTTGAACGCTCGCGTACGACTAATAAAACTGCGGTCACTAAACTGCAATTCAGTTGTATCTCCAACGAGCGCATATGGTGTCTCTTTACAAATAAATTTCTCAGTCTTTTTAAAATGCTTTTAAATATTTGTAGAGCTTCCAAATGTTCCAATTTATATTATTTCATAACTTAAATAAGTTTTTGTAGTACGTAAAAATGAAAACATTATTCAAAATAATTATTTTTCCATACGTACATAATGTGTTCTTAATGATATCTTATAATAAATAGGAGATGGTTTACGGCAAATGAGTGGCAACATTGAATACATAAGTTTTCATTACAGGATAAAATATTAAATGTACCGGAAACTAAATATTACCATCACTCTCGCGGCTACTTGGATTTGTCTATAGAACTCTCTGTACCTCATAATTAACGGACCTGTAATTTTTGAGGATTTTAAAGTTTCTCAAAACATGTATGAGTATGAAATAAATAGATCATTTTTATTAGGGACGCCATAGTGACTGTAAGATATGTGTTTTTGATGTCATTATTCGACTTAACTAGCTTAAGATAATGATAACTGTGTCTGTTCCTCGTGCGAAAAAAATTGTGCCACATTACATATTTCAAGATTTATGGACTTTGTCCCCCGTGGGATTATGGCCTAAAGTCTGATAAATTTAGGGGTTTTCTCCAATCTTTAAAATCTGCAAACCAGGACAAGAAGCTTGAAAACCCCAGATTTTGGAGCTTTAAACTCGGATTTTTACTTATTTTTAAATTTAGTCTTCTAAACAAAAAAAGAGAATCTTTTTAAAGTTTAAAGAAACTATTAGCAGTCTTAAATTTTTTTTATAAAACAACAATTATGCTCTTTTAACATATGTATTTAATAAATTTATTTCTTTCGTCAATTGTGTTATTAGTGAAAATATAACTTTCTTTAACTCGGTCGTCTAAGTTTTTTGTGGATGATGTGTGTTTCTTGTTTCAAGGACAGATTTATCACTTTTTTCCAATATCTTTATTTTAGTGTGAACTGTATTCATAACAGAGTGTATAAGAAATAAATACGCCCCCAAGAGAGAATTTTCCAAATACGGTTTAATTAAAATAGGTGGTTTTTGTAATCTTTAAAATAATCCTTTAATGGACGGTAGAGCTTCAGAGGACTTGGGTTCGATTCCCGGCCGCTCATTGAAGCGGGACTGGAAGAAGTCCAACCTTTCGAGGCTCTGGTAACCATTTTTCCATATGAGCCATTCTTCATCTTATGTGGACACGACAACAACAACAACAGTTTTAGAAGTCCCTCGATAGCTAGAAATAGATAGAAGTCGCTCGATAGAAAGGAAACAGATTTAACCAACGTGTCTTGGAATGATAGAGAAGCTTTTTATGTTCGACATCAGCGGTGTCGCAGAATACTTTAAGGGATTCGGTTCTTGCTGTGTAAGTAGAAAAAAATTATAAAATTTTTAAAACGGTAGATTCGACGTCCATTGGCAGTAAATCAAATCCGTGGTATACTGCGTTATTAATGACGTGCGCGGAACAACCCGCACCAACTACGTTGGGTTTCAGACTTTGTTTGAGCTTATGGAAAACATTTTTGATTTCACTTTATTCTGTTCCACTGAAGTTTGTGTTGCAGTTACCTCCAGCAAACGCAATACGTTAGATAAGAGATCATGCTGGCGAAGAAGATGAAGAGATCATGGTGTATTACAATCAGTTCAGTAATTGAAATAGAAAGACGTCTGGATGTCTCATTTTGCGTGCTTTCTATTTCGAGGAGCTTTCTAGTGATTCCGTTTTTTGCATCAAAATATCGAACAATAAGAAGAAATAAGTTTTGTGTTTCTGTGATCGCTCGCATCAGTAGCTATGCTGATGAATGTTACATCTTGTAAATCTCGTTTCACTTCGACAACCGACAAAGGGCTTAGCTGGCATAATGAGGTCTTCTGAACTTGATCTCACAAAATATGTAGAGCTATATTTGAAAAACTTGCTTGATTTTTCAAATTTCTTTTGTGTTTCTGTGTACTGAAATGCTTATTTATGTCTGTAATAACTTTGTTTGCGGCCGAAATATGTGAAAATTGTTACAGACATAAATAGGGAGAATCCAGCGAGTCCGTTGCTCGCGGCATTCCAATGGTGACCGGTGATTTACAACTTCATGCGTAGCGACAAAACTTCCATATTCACGTCGCTGAATAGACACATTTTTCATTCCATTACATCTTATACATCGGCGACAAAATATATTATTAATAAAAAAGAAAGATTTTAACGCGTGAGATGTAATTTCGGCCGCGTATTTTCGGTAGATATACTAGCAGCCTAAAACCCGGACAACACATGAAACCCCACCCGGACGCTCGTCGGACGCCCTCTAAACCGGATTTGGACGGAAAAACCGTGACGGATGGCATAAATGCTTTAGAGTCTGAAAAATACATCAGAGTTACAAAACAAATTCTGATGTATTTTTCAGACTTTAATTCTAGGACTTTATTTTTAAGATTCAAAATAAAATAATTATTACTACATGGTGGAGGTTTATAAAACTAAGTTTGTGATAGTGGATTAAAGAAATAGATCTCGCTGTTAAATAATTAGATAGTCTTGAACCATTAACTAATCATCCTCTATCAGAAATAGTATAATGTTTTCTATTACAGATGTTTACTAAGCATTTAAGGTGTTGAACTACGAAGGTTCATTACAATCTTTCCATTGTTTTTCGCTTCATACGGGCATAGATACCCCCTTGTTATAATTTGGTTACCATTCAAAACAAGCTCTTGTTACCCGTTGTTTTCTTCGTACCTCCATAGTGCTTAATGCTTGTTCGCCTTCAAGAAAGCGCCTCGCAAATATTAGTATAATTTCGTAACCCGTTTTTAAACTTAAAAACATTTTGAGAAACATACCCTATAAGATGGTCATAATTAAAATTAATCTAGTAAAACACAAGATATCAGTGAATAGACATACGCCCATTGCAATTGAATATATGTAAGGATGAGGCGCGAGAGACATGTACAAATTTGACTACCTCTGTCACTCCTCAAAACAAAGACGGTCTCAAAGCAGATGTAGTAAGCAAATAAAGAGAGCACATAAATCCGTCACCACGTTTCCAATTACCTTCATTTCTACATGCCACCCGCTCGAGGCCGCGCACGAGAATTTTCTCGACACGCTTTACATTTTCCCGATCCGCAGGCCGCGATGTGCTAAGAAAATATTTCACATTAATTAGAAACGAAGCGTATGAGGGAAAGTTCATTCGAGCTTTTGCATAATACATGACCCGACGATACAGTTCGATGCGAAATACCGATGAAATCGTAAAATAGAACCTAACTTCGATAACAATGAAGCTTTTTTGTTACTTGACTATAAAATGTAATGACCCTTATATGCACTGTATAAATATGATTAAAAAGTATATACTAACTACTTTTTCGGCTGACCATGCGCACTTTTTTATATTTAATTAAATTTAATCTAAAGTATTTGTAACATATTTCAGTTTCCATAAACCACTTGTTTCATTCTTATGGGTTCATTGGTTTCGAGTTCACTATCTAACACGGAGTGCATTGTTTCAAGAAATACGTATTATTTTTTTATATTTTATTTGAGTATAATTAGATATAAAACATGTATGCTATTGTATAGAATCAGTGTGATATTTCAAGTATACTGTCAGTGTTTAATACTTTATTTGAGATTAGTTTAATATAATAAGCCTATGTTATTTTATTTTAAAATAATAACCCTATCCCATTGCTCCTGATTCGCCGAACTAATATCCATCAATATAATTATTTTATCTATACATGTTATAAAATTGTAGCCTAGTAGATTCTGTACACTGAAAATATTTAAAAATAAGGGATTGCTTTGGTGTGTAGAATGATAAAAGAAGCCGCAAAACCTCTTTTTAGAATTTTTGGGTTCCTGTGTTTTTTGGATTTTGATGAAATTTGGTGGTAATAATATATATCTAGAAGCAACATACAAGAAAAAAAAATGTTTTTTTTTTCTAATTGCAAGCAAACAAAGTCGTAGGTACAGCTGGTATATTTTAAATTAGAAGTTTTGACTTCTGTCATACCCGGTTTTTTTTTATTTCACATGAATAATTACTGCCGAACTCTACAGATGTAAAAAATACTCTGATTCGTTATTTTATTTTTAGTTTTTCATATTTATCAGATATGTGTAGTCGTTACAAGGTACTGGCCATGTCATCTGTTAAAATAGAATAATTACAAATATTTAATATCTGTAGACAACCATATTAGCGATTTTATGGTAATTATTTTTGGTGACAAAACAATAGTAGTTATAGCAAATAAAAATTACAAAACTATGAAATTACTATTCAAATACCGGGGTTGCGTAGATACTTATACCTACTAGCTGTGTCTCACGGTTTCACTAGCATGAAATTCGAAATAAGAGACGATTTTTTTTTCTTTCATATGTTGCTTTTGATTATAAACTATTATCATACCAAATTACATCAAAATCCGTTTTGTAGATTTTGCGAGATTGACGCACAAAATAATATAGGGACAGAAAAACAAAAATATACTAAATCACTCTTTTTAGAATTTATTATGTTACAGTTTTATTATATGTATAGATAAAAGTGTTAATATTCAAGGGTTAATATAATTTCTAATTAAAACTACTGACATGTAGTAATATTATTTTTTATCTTGTAAATATATTGCTTGGTATATTATCCACGGCCGCAAAAGTGTCAATAGGTTTTCTAAAATTTACGCTATCAAGAATCATGGCTATGACTTTTCTGTAAACATAAAACATCTTGTTATTTTTCTAAATTCAGTAGTTTTGGATATAGTAGGTGGGTGGAAGGGTGATATACATTTTCGTAGGTTCCTAGAACATCTCCGGACATATGTCACTTAAAATTACAAAAAAATATATATTTTATGTGTAAACACCGCTCACGTGATGGACGAAACAAAATAAAAATGAAATGTTTAATGTGTTCTCTATAAAACTTTCATATTAGTTATATTATAAATGCGAAAGTTTGTATGTATGATTGTAGGGGTGGACGTTTGTTACCCTATATCTCCGTAATTTCTGAACAGATCCATACAAAATTGAACATACGAATAGGTCATATACTGGATTGTTTTGTAGGTTAGTATCTTGAAATTTATCTTGAAATAATTTTTGAGGGATAACATCTAGCTTTTATGATGTTTTGATATAAATTAGTCATGTATTTCAGTGCTAGTATTTAGAGTTCCGTATTCAAAGGTGCCAACGAGACCCTATTACTAAGCCTTCGTCATCCACCTCTCCATCCGCCTGTCTGTTTGTCACAGTGCTGTATCTTTTGAACAGTAATAGGTAGACATTTGAAATGCCACACACGCAGAGAATGTATTTTTGTGTGTCGCGTGTGTACTTAGTCGTTTTTTTAATAAATTTAGGTATGTGCGGGTTAGTATTTTTTCTAACTATGCTAAGTTTCAAGTTGTTAGGTCCAATGATTTCTAAGAAAAAAACTTGTGTCAAACAGACGAACGGGGTGGTGTTCTTATAAAGCTACCGTTTTTCCTTTTAAAATTCGGAACCCTGAAATTAAAAAAAAACGTACAACAAATGAAACCCAAAACATAATTAAGCAAAAAAAAATCTTATCATATATTACTTTTGCTTTCTGAAAATGGCAGTAAAATTTTTTTTTCACGTCTCAATTTATCCTCAAGAGTTTATCACTTGTATTTTGAAAGATGTAAATTAAACTAATTTTACTGCCGTCTCATTCTATTATTTTGCATACTGAAATAAAAAAGCTGGCAAACACAAGTAAAAGTCGCATTGCGAGGGTTTCGAATTTTTCAACATTTATTGCTATACATAGCTTTTACAAAGTTTTAAACTAAAAAACCTATTAAATAATATAAACTATTTACAAAGTTTTTATTTTTTGGAACGTAAATATGCAACACAATTCACTTTTCTGCTATTTTTGCTTTTCTACTATTTACTATTTCTTTAACAGTATTTTTTAATTATAAATCAACAATTTTTTTATTTTTCCCTTCAATTGTGTTATAAAAATTCCCATTATGCCGACTTTATAAATTCCAAAATTGTATGTAGACCGGCGCCACCCTACTGGTTTTGACGCCGGTATAAATAATAAAACAAATGCGCTACATAGGGCCATACCTTTTCGTTTTGTAAAACAGAAAACTTGAAAATTTTACAGCAAAGTAATTCCAATTTCTCAAACCGTTACTGAGGAAAAGAACTTTGACTGATAGGCGAACGGACGGACAGAGAACAAAGTCATTCGATAATGGTTCCATTTTTTCCATTTTTAGGAATAAAAAACAAAAAAAGTCACAAAAGCTCAAAAAGAAAATTCCGATGTTAATGTCGACAATTCCTAAATTTTAGTAATAATTAATTGTTTAATGAATAAACTTTGGAAAGGTACCATCTTTTTTATTACAATACTAAAATCCGCGGCTTCGTTTGCTTCATAATGGTCACAAACTTAAAGAGAGAAATTAAGACATGTAGCTCCATCTAGAATGGTTGAGGAAAAATAAATACAATGTCTTTATTTTATAAAGTAACCTTTATAATACAAATGACGATATAAACAAAAATATTCCACTGAAGATTAGGGATTAAAGGCAATGATCCTTTTCTCATTTATGTTGCGTCTGCAACTTAACAAAAATAACGTTGGTCCGTTACCGCGTTGCGACGTTGCTACGTTATTCCGTTTGTGTATTTTTTCAATTTAAAAGAATAATTTTTTCCAGAGGAATGTCATTTTCCGGGTTAACCCGCCCGCCAACTACCTTTGTGCAAACAATCATATCCATTCCTTCTTTGCAACGCAAAAGAAGAGCGAACAAATACAATTTTGAATATATGATATTAGTCAAAATTAGATTTTCCGTCGAAAAATTAACTGATGTTATTTTCTGACACGCCAATTATCTTTATGTAAAAATAATGTCTATGCTTTACTTTGTTACAACGTGAATGAAGGGCAAACAAACACACTTTCGCATTTATATGTTTAGGATACGTTAAAGTGAAAATTTAATTCTTTAATTCTTCAAGAAGATAGTAGACGAGTGTACTTTGCGCGGGTATGCACGTCGGCGTAGCGACATAAGTAATTAAGCTTATGTTAAAAGTTTCTTTATTATACACATAAGATAACTCGTTCGTTAATTGCACGTTAAATTTATAATGTAAAATGCGAAATACTTGTTAGAGAATTGTGCGTTAAAGATTACGTAAAGTAAATATCTTCTGAAATGAATTTTGTAGAGTGATAATGTTCGGAGGCTATATGGTACGTGTGGTAATGATGATCGTCACGTATATACGTTTAGTATCTATTTCAATCGAGAATTTCGTTAAACTTTCAGGTAGTAAGACTTGATTTCGTTACAGTTAAAGTTTGATTTCGAGTATTCAAAATCACTTTTTGAATGCCTTATGATTATATCTGTACATACTAATCTATACTTAGATAAATGCGATTTTGGTTTTAATACTTCAGATGATTATGTATTTCTAAAGGAGTTTCTTATATAATTAAAGTATTTATAAAAGGCGAAGAAGCATAACGCATACTGATGATATAATAATTGACTCCGATGTGATGGCTTCACCATTACAATATTCGTGGCTAGAATAAGTTAGAGTCATTTTATTGGTAATATGAAACACCTTTTTAGGATCAATGTACCTGGTTAATCACATCTATTACTAAACGATGCAGTTACCTTGTTCTATTCGATTGTCAAATACTTGCATTTATTGATCCAAAACTTATAATTTTCCGTCGTATATCGGTAAACAATAAGAAGAAATATATCAGAAAAGAATAGAGCACGGTAAATAAATAATACTTTTTATTCGATTTTGAAAAATTGCGTTAAGTTTTGTTTTTAAACTTTTTCAAGTAATTATTTTCCAATTATAAATTAGTTCGTGTCCGTACTATCTTAAACAAAAATACCTATATTTCTTCAAGCTATTTATATCTCTCGGATGCCGTAGTTATCCATATCTCATCTAGTTATTTATATGTATTTTAAATGTCGATTCGAATTAATCGAAATGCTAATTGAAAACTATAATTAAATGCTATTAAGTAGATTTTTGGAGTTTACTCCTTAAGAAGTGATTTTCATATACAACGCTCGGTATGAAGTTTTGTAAGTAGTCAAATCAGAAGTTCAGAGCGTACGAAGTTCAGAGCGTTAAATAAAAGTATAATGAGCACACCTTTAACTGACATATCGAATTAATTACTGGCAGTTGTAAGCGTCGTTTGTTTTGGCTGAAATTATTGCATTTAACAAAAGTAATATAGTTTAAGTACCATAGAGATATTAGTCTCTTACAAACATGTAATAGAAAATAAACGCACGGACGGAGCAAACGTAAAAATGAAAAAAAATGCCGAAGTACCTTTATAATATTAATCGTATTATTAATGAAAGGGTAAATATAGTGAAATGTTTACGTTTATAATAAAACTAGAATTTATTTATTGAAAGGCTCAGAAAACAAGTTAGAGTCACTTAGATATAAAATAAAAAGAACAGAATATAAAATTAGACTATAATTTTAATTATGTGTTCACAAAATGGTTAGAGTATAAACTCGCGTGAATACATTTTCAAGTGCTACTTGTGTTATTAAATACATCACAAAATGTATCGATCAATTGTTAAAGTTAGTTTTAACTTAGAATTATATTGTTTTCTACATGCTGGACAAAACATGAATTCTATCGTAGCTAGTTTCAATTTATAAATAATATATTTTGTATTTCCTTTTTAAATGTTAATAATTTTGGTTCTAAAATGTCCAAGGATGGATCTTGAGAAACAATATCGTTATGCAATCGACACATAGAATTATGGGGTTATAAAAAGAGGTATTATAGTAAAGTGAACCATCCAGCGCAAACTAATTTTAATGCACATTTAATATCCTAGCTATAGGTAAAGGAAATAATATCACATCACATTGAATTTTAATAATACAATTTTTGAATTCCAATTTACAATACTAGTTAATAAGTTTTGTAAGAATTTATTAAATTACCCAATTAAAAAAATAGGTAAATAATAACTTTATAAATTAAAGCAGTGCTAAGGCAATTTATCCCTGATTTTTAATTGGTGCTACTTTCCTGTATATACATATAATGATATAAGTTCTGTGAATACAGTTATCTGTGATATTATCTATACATTTGTATACATTCATACAAAATAAATTGTATGTTTATTAGTGTTGGAGGGGTGAGATTATTACAATGAAAATATGTCACAAATAATACCGTTTCATTCTAGTTTACAAAGAATTGTATATATATATATATATATATATATATATATATATATATATATATATATATGTATATATATATATATATATATATATATATATATATATATTACCTATTTTATACATTCCAAGACAATCATATTTAAGGAGTAGACTCCAGTCGTGCGTCGGTGTTGACACGTACAATTTTTTTTTCATTTTTCAAATCCAAAAATATGGTTAAATGGAGTTACAAATCCATGGATGACGAATCAGAAGTGTGTGGGGGAAACGTTATATATCATATAGAAGCTTTCTATATTGCAAAGAAGAACTAAAATTTAAAAAAATCTGTCAAGCATCAGTAGAACTCGCACTATGAGTGTTCCATACACATTTTGGTGTTTGTAAATTCTAAGGATACGTAACGTTACTATTAAACACAATTAAATGAAACTACGTGATGTAGTATTATTTCTACTTTCTTTAATTTCTTTACCATGACCGTTTCGTTGTATTACAACATCTTCAGGAGGGATATTAGCAAAGATCTACCTTAGGTCGTGGTAAAGAAATTAAAGAAAGTAGAAATAATACTACATCACGTAGTTTCATTTAATTGTGAATAATGAATTTCTACAAAATTAACGCCGAATATATTCCATGTTACTATTAAACTAAATATATAGTTTATTATATCTATCACAACGATAAAAGACAATTCTGTTTTTAAGCATTATAAACGGAATTTTTTTTAATATAAGACCTAGGGTAATCGCTGTAGTTTTCCTGTAATTTTCCAGTCAGATTTTACCAAACTTGTTTTAGATATTCTCGGAAATACGGAGGGTGAACGCTCCATTTACGCATATTTTTTAGAATATATTACACATGTATTAGCATAATCTTTAGAAAATTATGAAAAAAATGTTTGTATCCTCCACAGTAAGCTCTTTCAAATGATTATTATTATTTGTTTACCGTTTATTTTCCTAAAAAATGTATTTTATTCGAATTTATGAATTGCACTTACATTTATTACCATGCCATGCAATTTTTTTCATAGCCTTAGCAATTCTGTTTCATATGAGGCCAGCGACATGCACGATATCGTCACTCCAGCGGCAATGAGGGCGGCTGCGGAGACAAGTCTCGCGGGCACATGTATAGCGCACGCTCACTCCAGCAACCATCTCTAGCGTGCTCCGCCCAGCTCCATTTTAATTTATGGGCCAACTTTCCCATTTTCGTTAGCTCAGTACGTTTCCGAAAGTCGGTATTTTTTTAATTTATCTTTCAATTTAAGTCCTATCATACTCCTCTCAGCTGCGCCCAGCTTTGACCACTATGTAATAGAGTAGGCGTAACAACTGTATTAAGTGTTTTTTTTCCTTAGAAGAATATATTGCCGGTTATATCCGTCACAGACTTATATGTAAAAAAAAGTACAATTCCACATAGAGTTAGAAATGATTTATTTTTGGATTATTCTCTTTATTTGTGCTGTAAGAGAATTTTGACTTAAATATGTGTTTTAATGATCGATATATGTTTTGCAACATTTTAATTCTACTGCCTATTTCGGTAAGTGTCTGATTTACAAATGTGATTTGCTCTCCTCAGTACATATAATTTACGACACGGTCCGAAATATTTGACTATATTTTTAAGGGTATCATTCTCTATTCGCTATTTCGCATATTTTACTTATGTTAAGCACTCTCTATTTATATTTATTCCCACAGAACCCCCAATCAATTAGATATTGAGTTTCTGTTGTACTCCGCCTTGTCCAATCTCTTCAGTTTTACAATTGCTTAACTTATCTCGTATATTTCTTGACTTTAAATATTTTTCCAAAACTTGAACTAGACTAAATATATGGTCAGTCGTAGAGTATCTTGGGCGAACACCAGCTTGTTCTCTTGGCTGGTTGAATTATAATGTCAGTGTTATTCTTTTTAAGACTATCTGTATAAATCTTAATTGGCGCACTTAAGTAAATGATGTTAATCATCGTGTTTTCAACAGGATTTTTTTACCGACAAAGATAGATTTTCGTTTTAGTCGGTAGAAAATTTACGAAGAAATTTTCTACCGACTAAAACAAAAATCTATCTTTGTCAAACACTCTTATTACCATTAATTGATTATGGAGATGTGTGCTATCCTGATCTTAATGAAACATATTTGTACAAGTTGGAACGCCTTCAAAATTTATGCATCCGGTATATCTTCGGCCTCAGAAAATATGATCATATTTCTGAATACAGGTCACTTTTCAAATGGCTGAAGAACCGTGATCGATGCCAACTTCGCTTACTTACACTTCTTTTTAATATATTAAAAAAATCTTGTATTTCAAATTATCTAGGTGGCAAATTTAAAGATTTGTCTGCTCACGCCCTTGGGCTACGATTTAAAAAAATATGGTTTTAAGAAAGTTCACTCACTCTACTTATTCCAAAATATACATCTACCATTTATGAAAAACCCTTCACTGTCCAAGCAGCAAAAATTTGGAATCACATGGATCCGAACATCAGGAAATCACGTCCCTAAATATTTTCAAAGAGTGAAAAAGTCCTGCCTCTCCTGAAACCTTTTCCTTTGTGCCCTTATCCTTTCCTGTCTTTCCCATCCCAAATCATGTCAATAATTTGTTTTACTTATACTTTTGTATTTTAAAAAAAAATGTTGTCTAATGTAATAAAAACTTTGTAAAATCTCTTACAGTTTATCAATTAAATTTCAATACCAATTGTTATGATTGACCTGGAAGAGATTGCTCATGCAGCAATAAGTCCACCATATATACTGTACATAAAAGATGATAAATAAATAAAATTATATTTTGTATGACGTTTGAAGTAAACTAATGCCCCATAATTGCCAATATTTCCTGGTTCACCTTTCGATTATAATAGTTTTATGATGGAAATCTCCTAATATATTGAATAATAAGGTTTTATTAAATATGTCTGTGAGTACAGGAGTAATAGATTCTAATAGAGTTTTTAATACATCTTTTTTTTAAATTTTTTTTCAAATGATACACTCACATTACACATAAAATTTTAAAAATTGCATCCTTTATTTATTCCCTCTTTAATTATCACTTTAATATTTTAAATAAAAAAATACTATGGTTTCTGAGACAATTGGCTATGATACGTATATAGATACGTTAGTGATTTTATAAAGGATCCTTCTTTCAATTGGAGGTATGGAGCTTTCAGAACTGTATATGGAGCCACAAGTTCATTTTTAATGATAGTCAACTTGACGTGGCATGCAGAAAAATTTTACTCCCTTTTGCATATGTGGAGGTATATTATTTTATTTTTAATTATTTATCTTCGTGTGTACATACATATGTAATTCACTCATACGCCCATTTGGTCGTCTGTCACAAACCTTTTTCTCAGAAACTGTTTGACGCAGAAATTCAAAATTTGGCATATTAATAAAGTATATTAATCCACATATATCTCAATAGCAAACACTGAAAAATACAAAGGGGAAATTTTAGGAGGGCAAATTAAGTGGTCCAACAAAAATTAAAATGTTTTCAATTAATTTTTTTTATTTTATGTTGTATATCTCCAAGTATATATTGAAAATATGCAGAAAAATATGTGCCACCTTTTTTTCTTTCACCGCCCATTGATTTCTAAATAATTATTACATGCATAATAAAAAAAGTCTAAAAAAACTAAAAAACATGTTTTTGCAACAAAAGAACTAATTGAAACAAATCAAACGAACATAAACTCGGTATGTTTGCAGTTAACCAGTGAGAAGTCCCCACGACTATTTCCATCCTTTATCATCAGTCTCTCTTGGTAATAATGTACATAATCAAAGGACTTCCACAGTCAAGTCAAATTAGTCCAACTTCGGTAGACTTAATGTTGGGCATGAAGAAGTTCCCATGATCACCTCATTCCTCCTCCATCAGATCCTCCTAATTAACCTATGCAAAAAGAATCCACGTGATTAATCCATGCAAAAAGAATTCACATAATTAATCCATGCAAAAAGAGTTCACGTAATTAATCCATACAGAAATAATTCACGTAATTAATCCACACAAAAAGAATTCACGTTATTAATCCACGCAAAAGGTATTCACGTAATTAATTCATACAAAAAGAATTCACGCAATTAAACCATGCAAAAAGAATTCCTGTAATTAATCCATGCAAAAAGAATTCACGTAATTAATCCATGCAAAAAGAATTCACGTAATTAATCCACGCCAAAAGAATTCACGTGATTAAGCCATGCAAAAATAATTCACGTAATTAATCTATGCAAAAAAATTCACGTGATTAATCCATGCAAAGAGAGTTCACGTAATTAATCCATGCAAAAAAAATCACGCAATTAATTCACGCTAAAAGAATTCATGTAATTAATCCGTGCAAAAAGAATTCACATAATTAATCTATCCAAAAAGAATTCACTTAATTAATCCATGCAAAAAGAATTCAAGTAATTTACCCAAAAAAAGAATTTACGTAATTAATCCACGCCAAAAGAATTCGCGTAATCAATCCATGCAAAAAGAATTCACGTAATTAATCCATGCAAAAAAAATAACGTAATTAATCCACGCAAAAAGAATTCACGTAATTAATCCATGCAAAAAGAATTCAAGTAATTAACCCATTCAAAAAGAATTTACTTAATTAATCCACGCCAAAAGAATTCGCGTAATCAATCCATGCAAAAATAATTCACGTAATTAATCCGTGCCAAAAGAATTCACGTAATTAATATATGCAAAAAGAATTCACTTAATTAACCCATGCAAAAAGAATTCACGTAACTAATCCATGCAAAAAGAATTCACGTAATTAATCCATGTAAAAAGAATTCAAACAATTGATTCAGCTTAACAACGAAAAAGAAGTAACATTTTGATATTCCTTATTTCTTTGGAAAATTGTTTTTTTTTTCATTTCCTTTTCTTCCATTTGTTAAACATATATGTGCATTGTAAAAATAATATTTAATATTTGTACATAGTGTGCACTATTAAATATTTAAACTTTTATTCATAGTTTATAAGCAGTTGCTTATCATGGGTTTCAGTCGTTCGTAAAGGCTTATTTTTTTCTAGTAACTTTCCAGTGTAAACAAAGTAGCCATTTAAACTAACCTCTGAGTAGTAATTTGTTCAGTATGGCTCCCGTCACTCTTAAAGGTATATTTTATTTTTATAGTAGCTTTCCAGTGTAAACTAAGTAATCATTTAAATTATATATTAAAGAGACCAGCAAGAGTCCATACAGTGTCGAGCCTAAGTGTTACAAGAACATAAATAGACCTTTTATATGGAGAAAATTAAAAAAGAAGCCCCGTACAATTTTATTTAAATCATCAATTAAAATTATACTTTTTATGAAAAGTCAGGCTGTTTTTCATAATGGTTTATAAATTTTATTTTTACGGAACTTTTGAACCACCATGATGAAACAAAGTGCAGCATGTGTCCTGTTATATACTTTATATACTAGTTATGATATCTGTATATAGAGGACGTAAGAACTAATCCATGAAATTTGTAGGCCCAACAGGGTCATCGAAGAAAAGTTCGTGAAGAACGAAAAGAACATTTATTTCGATAACACAGAATAAATGTCAATGTCAGTTAATAGTTTATTTTTAATTTCTATAGGCAATGGCTACATATTAAACGATCGACATTTATTATTTTTTGGAATTATCTCTAAAACGTTATTTGTTAGGTGTATATTTCTTATTATAAATTGAAATATTAAAAATTTATCATAAGCGCTTTTACGATGATAGCTTTTTGTTTTGGATAATGATCCCAAATTTTATTTTATTTTTTGTTCTTCCCTCATTGTCAAGCGGTGAATTGTTTGATTTTTTATATTTTAAAAATATCGGCATTTTTTTAAATCATATCCTATTTTTGTAACACCAGACCTGTTTTGATTCTAACCCCTATGCACCAATGAAGAGTACTTCATTTACTACTACTAAAGAGAGAAATTGATGACACGAATTGGAAATCCTTTGAACTATGCAACACAGTCCAAATTTTCGAAACAATTTTTTTGTTACATTCGCCATATAACCACGAAACGTCAATCGCGAATCAAATTTGACTTACAAATCAACGACCTTATCCAAACGATGTAGTGGGATCTTTTTAATCGTATATTCGAATTAAACTGTTTTATCTTGAAAGATATTCACACCGAGAGTTTTCGACTAGAGGGCTGATTAATTTTGTAGAAGGCTTGCATAAAGTATTACAAAAATTTTGTAAATTAAGTACAATATTTACTAGATTAAAACTCTTCTTTTGTTTGTCAAAATTAAAGATGGAAAGTTGTATATTGACGTGTTACTCGTATTTGCTGAGTGGCAAAATAAACGCATAAAAGTTCTATTTAAGATACGATCGATTTATGAGATTTTGAGATGAATTAAAAACTAAAATTTCAAAATCCGGTCAATATGCGTTTCACATCACAACTAAAGTAAGCTTCTATTGTCGTTTGTATCTCGTCTTGTTAATGAAAGTAAAACCGAAAAAATTTGAATTGAAAGTTGCAATTTCAACGCTTTTTTCAAATTTTCTTAACGTATGGTTGAAAAGAGAGGGTGATGGGGAAGATGTATATTGTATGTATTTTTGTAGCCTAATATTTTGTAAACGAAATTAAAAAAACGTAAAATTGGCAAATAGGACCTTAATTTCATTTTAAAACACCTACTTAATGATTCTCGACTTCATGTGATGGACGAATAATATTTTTCTAAATTACATGTCATATTAATTTTTTTTTTCAATATTTTGTAACATAATAATCGAGGTTTCTATATGAAATATCGACTTAAAAAAGTACAAAAATCTTTGCACAACCAATCTTAAACCATATAAACTACGAGGTTGTGACCGAAAAATGGGCTGTTGTAGTTTATTCAATCATCTTAATAGCAGTATCTTTCTGAAATATATACAATGCTCTTCTTAGCTTCGTTGGTCAGTAGTACCACCACTAAATATCAGCGTATAGAAATTTTCCAATCAAATTCTCAAATGTGATTAGGTCCAATTTTGAGTTGCAAATTTATTAGCTGCATGAAATATTATTTCACACTTATTAAATGCATAAAATATATTTAGATGCATAAAATATTATTTCACACAATAATATTACACAATTTAGATTAAATTGCATGCAAAAATTAATCATAAGTCTTTTTTACATTTTCATGTTGTATTACCTTATTTTTTTCCCCTAAAAATATTTTTTTCGTAACCACCTTCAATATAGATGTATAAAAAATTAAGTATTTGTGCAACCCAGTACTAAATCTACCAAAGTACTTAAATTATAAAAATTGACAATAGATTAAAATTTTAAATTAATTGGGGAAATTTAATAAGCTTATATGGAACACATACAGTATCGAAAAATATTATGTGCGGATAACCACCTAAAATAACGTCTACCCTCGTGCATCTGCCCGTATTCAGATTGCTTATTCAAGCGCCTACCATTCCCTCACCAACCACACTTCATATCTGGCCATGTCCATTTCCCTGAAATACGCCTATGTTAAAAATTTCATCACGATATTTAAAGTACACTATACATTTATGTAATTGCAATGCGCCGGGCGCTTCTTTCTTGCATTAATGCAATGTAAATTAATTTTGAAAATATTAAGTACGTATATCTTCCGACTGATTCGACAAATTGCGATGAAATAAAATTAAACATTATTTTAAGTTAGCCTCTATTTTTTTCTAAACACACCATTCGAATTGGTTCAGAAACTTTTATATGGTGCATGTTCAAACAAACAGACAAGACTTTAAAACAACAATATATGTGTGTTTTATTACTTTTATTAAACCCCTAAATATTTTTTCATAAATAGTTTCAATGTGCAGACACGCCTATTCTACAGCCTTATTATATGTACAGATTATTTACTATAAACATAATAAATAACGATTTTTCTTTTCAACAAGTCCTGTAGTTAAGGGTCGGATGTATGCGATGAAATATTTCTTTTTCCACTAACACAAGCGCGCGCGCGCCGTCCCCGGCGGTGCTGTGTGACTCTTAGTAGTATGTATTACACGAACACGCTCGGCACAATGGTATCGATTGAGACGCTTTTAAGACTAATTACTAAAGTTAATCCGAGTATGATTTCTCTGTTATAATGTCTTTGTAAATCTCTTGATATGGAACACAATTTACCCTTGGATATGGTTTAAGTTGGTTTTTGACTGAATTTGGGGAATTCCAAAATGAAAAAACATTGCACATATTTTGTGTAACTATTTTTTACGTATAATCTTTTTGTAAATTAGAATGACAAGCATAGACTAAAATTAAAATAAAATCCCTAAAAAAATGTTGTGCAAATTATGATAAAAAAATTAAAAATTCTTTTTTTCTTTGCAAATGATAATATTTAGCCATTAAACATGAAAAAAGTAAAATTGACCAATTTTTTCGTGTAGTTATTGATGGATTCCTGCTGTATATTGTAGACATATAGCAGCATTAAAGTTATTGATACATATAATAAAATTATAACAGAGCGAATTTTATACATTGAAAATATTTTAAAGGGGTATAGAATGATAATAGAAGCCAGAAAAACTTCTTTTAGCTAATATTTTTGTGCTAATATTGTATACCCATGAGCAACATATAAAAGAAAAAAAATTCCAATTACACTCATACGAAGTCTTAAGGACATCTAATATAAATTAATGTTATGCAATACGAAGTAATGTTAATATAATAAAACTACGTATAAAAGAATACTTAACAATTTATTTGTAAATAAAAATAAAATAAAATGTGTAAAAATTATTAAAAATGAAAAAGCCTATGTAATGTCTCCATTACGATGTTTCGTGAATCAGTCGGATATCAAGCGTCTTAATATGTAATCATTTATTAAATGTTTATTCCAGTCATTTTTTTAATTTTACCCAATGTAAAGTGATAAATCAATAATATTTTGTAATTACATACCACATGTATATCAAATCTATGTTTCAACATTTAAACTTTAGGTGTGCAATCAATAGCTCAATTAACAATAATTAAGTCGGGAAATTAGTTGGTTTTAAGTGTTACGAATGTCAGCGATATCGAATTACAATAGACACTGTACAGAGTCGGAATTACGGCCAAAATATTAAACCCAAAAACAACACACGCACGCACACACACATATGTATATATGTATATTTATATATATATATATATATATATATATATATATTTATATATGTAAATTAACACACAAGATTATCATTGGATTCGCTATGCGCTGACTAGATCGTGAACTGTCATATGAAATTAATAGGTTTAATTATATTAGGGGTGAAATGTAACACGCAAATATGATAAGTTAACTCGGAAGTATTATATCAGACATACATTTTCTGCCCTAGTACATACCCTTTCTCTTTCAACATTACCTCCTGCAGAATTATTTTGAATTTCATCTATAGCACGATTCCTGCAACAATTATGACGATTATTATCTTTTAATGATAAAGTAAAATTGCATCACACGAATTCGCAACGTAATCTCAATAATAACAAACTAATAAAAAATTGCAAAATTAGGTATAGTTAGAATAATTTTCTAGTGCTTGAATAATAATTTCTAGGACTTTTAAAAAAAATTAGCTTTTAAAAAAATATTTATATTTTTGAACTCCTATTTTACCGACTTTCATTTTATATCCCGCATAATGAACACGATAAAAACAATTTTTGACCCTTCATTTGCCCTCTCTCTCTACAAATCGACCCGAATTATAGTTTTATGTTTTATATCTGCGTCTACCAGAAGGTATAACCATGTCAAATTTTATATCAGCTTTCCAAATCAGCGTTCACACGATAAATGGCCGTAAAATACAGACAGACGAACACAGAGTAACGAGTAATTTGTTTTTAAAATTTTGATAAAATACTAAAAGGGAATCATTACAATTTTCAATAAAATACAATATTGCACTTACAGATGGATCTAAAAAATTTAAACCTTTAATACTTAAAAAAGAAAGGATTTTTCGTAAGAGGTAGAGGTAGGTTTAGGAATAAGTAGGGTGAGTGATCTTTCATATTGTAGTCCAAGGCCGTGAGTTGACAAATCTTTAAATTTGTCACTAAGATAATTTGGACTCAGAGGATTTTTTTAATATATTAAAAAGAATTCTAAGTATGTGAAGTTGGCGTCGATCACGGATCTTCAGTCATTTGAGAAGTGACTTGTATTCAGAAATATGATCAAATTTTCTGAGGCCGAAGATGTACCGGATGCATAAATTTTGAAGGTTTTAGTGTGTGTCGTGATATACATTTATATCTCAAATCAATAAATTTTTTCTATTGAAGAACATAACCGCGACCAATAGGGGTAATGTTTCCATAAAACAGCTATTGAATATATATATATATATATATATATATATATGTATTATTTTTTTTTTTTTTTTTCGATTTATGCTACTTTGGTAAACTGAAATAAAAAAATATATTAACTAAATAGTTATATTTTTGTTCTTATATACATTCACAATAAGTGTCTTTTGCTAGACTCTACATTAACATGCACTGTTAAGTCGTAAGTACATGAAATCGGTACAGATTGGATCTCGTTGTATCCTCCGTATACAGATATACTAATCCATCACACCCTCAGGCAGGATCGACGAAAAAAAAAAACAATTAAAACTAGATAAAGAGCTAAAAAGACTTTCGGTACTGATAAGAGTTAAATGTCTTTGATTTTAACAATATAAGACGAATGTATCGACCATTCGTTCTGTCAGTTAACAGTTTATATTTAATTTAGGGAACGCCTACACGTTAAAAGGCAGTAATTAGTATTATTTTTTGTAATCGTTCCTAAAACGATTAAAATTAAATATATTTTAAAATAAATAAAAATTAAATAAAAGTAAATATCATATTAAGTAAAAATGTATATTATATAAATATAATATTAATGATATATATTATATAAATACGAATATAATATATGAAATTGTTACTAGTTCAATAATAATAGACGCCATTGAAGCTTTACGGTTTTGGTATTAATAACGACTATTTTTGAAGTGAGTATATTTTAAACGAATATATTTAAAAAACTTTAAGCTGTAAATTAAAAGAGATACTTCAATTAGCATATTTAGTCCTGTTTATCTTTTTATACTGTTTAAGTCAAAACTTCGAAACCGAATTTTTTGAATAATTTATATTATCGGTAGATAAATTACTTTACGTTCAACCCTTTAGACGAGAGTATATTTTGACAAGCTTTGGAAGTGTTTTTAATTAAATCACAAGGTTATTGATAAGTTTAGAATAATTTTTATTGTTATTTGTTAACATTTTATTACCTTAGAAGCATACGTCGTTAAATCCTTGAGCACCGCTAGAACGTGAACGAGCTTGTATCGCAAAAGGATGCGTCCACTACTAATGCCATAAATTCTTTGGTGAACCCAAGGACTTCTAATTAAATCAGATGACGTAGCGGCATAAGTTGGTAAGTAAATGATTTATGGGTCGGCGAATTACTTATTACATTAAGGGAAGTTGAGCGTAATATCTATAAATATTAAATACAGGGAGAAAATATGTTTGTATTTAACAACAATACCGCAAAATAATGTCCGGTGAAACGTGATTTAACACATCATGTATCAAGAAAAAAACATTTATATTGTGATTATAATGTCGTTGCAGTATAGTGATTTTTTTGAAACCTATATTTATTCTTTGACGTATGCATTCATATTATTGCTGACACACCTTTAGAGCTATAGTGACATATCTAAAAATATTAGTTTTTTGGGAAACGTCGAGTAAAGATATAAAAGTTTGTAATTTTTGGAAAATATCGATAATATTATGTTCCATTTTCAGGAAAATAATTTTAATTTTTTACCACACTTAATTTAATTTTGTATTAGTTTCGAAAAAAATGTACTAACAGAGATGATATTATAGATGATAGATTTGTTATAATGTAATTGCAAATATATATATATATATATATATATATATATATATATATAAATATAGGCGTACACTAACGTTAACTTCTAAAACGACTACATATGAACATTTTTATTGCTATCTCAGTCTGTGCAATTGGTTGAACATAGGCACACTCATTCCTTTTTAAGATCCCCACGTAGCCCAAAACGTACAATGTATCAGGCGACTTAGTTAATAAAAGCTGACTAATAAAGAGACAATTACAACATTAGGTGAATTTCGTTAAAAAACAATATTTACATTGAAAGTTTAAATTTAGTTCATTATCTTGAGATATTTAAGGTGAAGCAAATGATATGTATTAAATCGACAGCTCGAAAATCCAAGAAAGCGATTGCATAAGGATTAGGTTTCAAAAATAAATAAAATTTATGGCACCGTTATATTTGCATAGTCCCTTTTTTTACAAAAGTGGTCAGATCACAGGATATATCTGTTGCTACTTACTGACTGTATTAGTGACAATACTGCGTCGTATACATTCTTACGTATACAATGAAATTATAAAATGTATCTCCGTAATATAAATACTCAGTAATCTGTAATACTCAGTAAAAGCAAAATATGGATTTTATACTTTTAAAATACGAGTATATTTAATAATTCTATATTATGCCTATTATAAAATTTCTACATAACTTTCGTTTAGGACACGTAAAAATTTTTTTTCAATTTTTGCTCCCAATACCGGACGTCTGTAAGAAATCTTATGTTTTCCCATTATTATCTGAAAATATACTATTAACAAATTTATTAACTTATTTACAAAGCGGCACAAAATAATATGCATTTCAAATGTATCATAGAAATATTATGTTACATTCATTTATGCATAATTTGCATTTTATTGTAACATACAACATAAAACTTATACTGTGTACAAGCCGTATACGCGTTATAAATCTATGGCAAAAGCTGACGAAGAGCGACCGAATTTCACGTCCTGACTGTTTGCAAGCGCAAACGGTACTAAATTCAAAATATGCGCGAGCGCACGAGATAGTAATCGTTTTTGTTTTCATAGAAGCTAGTATGGAAAATTCGTGCGCGGAATGCCGTAAAAATTCGGCAACTTTGACCTAATACCAAAGGTTTCATATTTATATCATAATTAAATCCATGTAAAAGAATGTAGCTACATTAATTTAGAACAGACACAGTGAATTGAAAATCTATATATCTTTATAATTTTGTTCTAATATGCGAAACAGCAGAGAGCCTTTTTTGGTAAGAGAGGTTACTTTGAGATTTTTTTTTAAAGTTTGGAGCATAACTTAGAAAAAATATCGTACAACAACGTAGTACAAAGACCATTCTATGCCCTGGTATTTTAATATAATCTCTAACTTTGGTAGTTATTGAGTATTTTGCGAAACCAAACACCTATTTTCGCCTATTTGCGAAATCCGCCCATTAATTCACCATGTGAAAGATTTAAACGTTCTATATACATATATGAAAATACAAACAATATTAGTTATAAATAATTCACACTTACAAAACTAATAAGGCTCTAATATATTACAATTCATTGCTAGGGGCACATTCTTATCGATTATAACAATATGATACTTATAAAATTAATAAGGCTCTAACATATATATTTCATTACTATGGGCACATTCTTAACGATAATACCATTATGATTTTATGTCATTCATACTAATGTGGGCGAACATAAGGCGACCAGATTTTATGAAATTATAACGGCTCCTTTTTCACTACGGAATCAAAAAAATATATGTGTTAATAAATGTCCAGTAAGAACCAGATTATTTTGGGTACTCCTTGTGCTCCTTACTAAATGTCAGTTCTTAAATAATTTACCATATCGAATTTTCCTACCTCATTAACATCTTTTCACAAAATTCCCTCCTGTTCGATGTTCATAATCATTCCATTTTAAATCCAATTTGTAGTCGCCATTGTCTTCCTTCACAATAAATATATTGCGGAACAATAGGTCCAGCAATATACATCGTAGTCACAGCTGGCTAACAAGCGGATATCGCATTAATTCCGCCTTGTTGCATAGCAACAGACAGCGGCGAGGGAAATGTCCGATGCAAGTCTGCAGGCGGGCGGAAATGCACATCATCTATTAAACCCCGTGTGTATTATTCTACGGCAAATATGTATGCAATAGAGCGCGCGGATTCGGATATTAGAGAGTATTATAGAGTAGAACTTTGCATTTTCACCGGAGTGCACAAAGTCAAGAGGGCAATTTTTTTTTTCATTTTATTCATGTGGTTATGTCATATTTTATATTTTATACTATCTTAAAGTCTAAACGGATGCATGGATTTTGAGGTTTGATATGTCATTAGCATTTATTATAGTTGAAAGTTGAAATGCTAATATGGAAAATGAAATGTTGAAATTCCAATATGGCGGAATGTAGGTAGTCATTTCCTTACTAAAAAGGAATATATTACCTAGTATATCTATCACAAGTATAAAATATCGGAAAATAAAAAAAAATACAATAATAGAATTATTGCTATAGTTATTCAGTAACATTTTAATAAACTTTTAACCTGTCTTTTTCATAATTTCGAAGTCAGTAATTTTTGAGATGGGGGCTTGATGGGGGATTTTTTGTCTATATTTTCATCAATACCTCTAGAATTATTTTGAATAAATTAATTTAAAAAATACCTCTAAAACCTCTTAACGCGACATGTATTCCAAAATATTTCTTTTTCAGAAATAATTATTGTGTTATGTAAACATTTTAAACGTTTTAATCGATGGAAGTAATTAAAAGTGTATATAGGTAATATAATTTTTGTGAATGAAATGGTTTGTAGATTAAGGTTATGCTCCATTTTCACACTTTTGACATGGTCATTAATTACAGTTTTGCTGAATACGTACCTAATGTTTGTTTTTTTAATAATGGCAATACTTGGTTTTCATATTTAATTACTACCAATTTTTAACTAGTTTTGGTGTGAGTCCGTTGAGTATTTTTTCTCTCTCTTTAATTTGAAGTTTTACTGTAACACAGTTTTCGGCTGTCAGGTGTGTATAGGAATTCTCGTCAAATCCTGTTTGGTCATGAATGATAAATGTTGACGACAGCCCTACTGTTGGAGAATAGGTATCCATAATAATCGAAGGCAAGTGTAGTTTTGCGTAATCTGAGCAAAGTAGGTTTTGGGTCCCCAGCTGGGGGAAAAATCTCTGATGATGCCATATGCAAATTATCACTCTTTGGTTAGTAAGGATTTAGGGAACCAAATATTTTCTTTCCGCCCTTAGTTTCTCAATTTTACTGCACAATCAAGTTTCTTTATTTTTTAATATTTTTTTTGGTTTATAATTAAAAAGTATATTATATTTAGCTCCATATTTTTCATATTAATTTTGTGAGGGAGGAAGTTTTCTTTATTTACTTGCTTTTTAAGGATTGGGCACAAAAACATAATAAACGACGAGCATGAAATTTTACCATCGTATAGCTTATATTGTTCAAACGGACGTAGGTTATATAATATCCCTTCAGAATTTGTGGGAAAATGAGCAATAACGATTTAATTGAAGTGATTTGAAGTAAGCTGCATGCATTCTTAAGTTAACCTTATAAATAATTACGACTTTTTACTAGAGTACTTACGGTTAATATTGCAAATTGTTTGTTCCGACTAATAATGCAGATTGTTTGTTACGTCTAATATTGCAGATCGTTTGTTAAGGCAAATATTTCAGACAATTTGTTTCGGCCAATATTGCAAATTGTTTGTTACGGCTAATATTGCAGATTGTTTATTAAGGCGAATATTGTAGATTGTTTGTTACGGCTAATATAGCGGATTAATTGTAATAAGCATTTTGTATTTCAAGATTGGTCCGTACGATTTTCTATTCTTTTAAGGCGGAGAAAAAAATAATCTAACTATTGAAAGCACCATCAATAAATTAATCGTAAATAAATCATAAAATAAAAAAGTGGTAAACAATCAGCCATGATTACTTCCTTTGTCCATGAAAAGCCAGGACAGGGACAGTATTTGCTACACACGTTTTATTGCTTTTAAAAGTTTTATAGGAGACAAACAAAAATCATTCTTCTCCTTTCTTTGGTTTATAAAATGATGAGTAAATCGCTTGCCAATACTTTATTGGAAGTGAAACTTCTTTTTTGTAAATTATTTATATATAATTCGTTTAGTTATACATATACTAATTGGATACTCTCCATAAAATAATTGTTATTAATATTATGGCATCTAGGTGGTACAAGATTTTTTAATTAAATGTGATAAGTTTTAATAAAAATGAATAAAACTGGTTAAGTCCTAGTTTGGCTCGTGCATCGAGAATTATTTTTTTTATATTCTAGAAAATACCGACATTTTAAAAATCTTATTTCATTGTTTTAATACTATGCTAATATTCTTCGGTCCTTTTTGAATACATCAAAATAAATTCCAAATTAATTTGTTATGTAGTTTTGATATTATGTAAGTACAAAGGATTAAGAATAATGAGACAGAGACCGACAGATAAAAATTATAAAAACACTAAATATCTTATGTTCTTTCTCGGTATTTAAGAAATGAAAGGGCAACATTTTCGTCTCAATTTGTTCAGTAATTTTTACGTAACAAGCGATCAGACAGTTACAATTACACTTTATATCCTTCGCCTCTCATATACCCTTGACCGTTCTCTAAAGCTCCACATTTGAATAACAAAATTAGGTTCACATTCATGGTATCATGTACACAGTATCTTGTGTCATGGCGCATGAGGTATAGGTACAAGCGAGCTGTCAAAAGTCAAGCTTTCCCCTACAGGTTTATTTCTGTTAAGCAATAAAATATATTTTTCAATGAGAAAGAAGAATAATATATAGAATAATATGCAAAATGTCAGATCAAACTTTAGATAGACTTAACGCAAGAAAAAGAACGACATTCGGCATAATGTCCATCACATATATCCAACTTACAACATATTTACTCTTAGACAAGATGTTGGATGTAAAGAATTAATTGATATCAAGACCCCTAATTGTAAAAAAATGGAAAATCGACGCAATAATAGCACTGTTAACAAGATAGTCTGCCACATAAAGCAGAAAACAAATTTATGGTAAGAACCATTTATTATGTGAGCCTAATGTATATTTTATCTTTTTTTCGTTATGTGTGTCCGATCGTCGTGTTTTTATCAAGCCAAAAGATTCTCACTCGATCATTCATCTACTGAACCCTAAAATGGCTTTCCGTAAAAGGACGATCAAATATATTCTAAAAAAATCACCTTTCGCCCACATAATGAATCATTCGTGTTCATTTGTCCCTTTTCCGATGTAAGCTTTGAAACTAGCTGCCTGCGGAATTTCTCGGCGCGTAAAAGCTTTCCATCGCACGACCGACGAAGGGACGAGCTTATTCTATTGTAGAGCGGGCGGAGTGAATGGGCGGTGCCCTATCTGTCGCCGGCAGCTTTCGGAAGCTTCTATTTAACTTTCCACTCGCTGTGAGACCGAGTCGGTCAGCGGTCATTATTTACGAGAGACGCTTTAAGGTTGTATAGTATGAAAAGAGCAATTTGAGTTTATCTCCGTGTGTTGTGTTCGACAAATTGAGCGCTAGGTTTTTTATAGCGAATACAGTAGTTGTTCGAATGTAGCCATTGAAAGAAACCTTACACAAATAAATAGTTTTACACATATTTTACCCAATGTATGTGATTATATATTATTGTATACAATCCATGTCCACCTTTTTTAATGATAATCGTAAACGTCTTATTTATTAACCATATTTTCAGTCGAATAAAAAACTGTTTAACGCAATTTCAAATAGAAAAACACCTATAATCATTTAGTTAGTTATATAAACATCGAAGGTGGAAAGTTTTGAAAGTTTTTTATTTTCTCTACAATCTCATTAAATAATATCTTTTATGTACTTAGTTTTTTACAGTTTAAAATTTCATTAGGAATATTCCCGCCGTGTATACAATCTTATGAACGTGAACCTAATGTTTGGTCCATTATACTTTAAGAAATGTGGATCATCACATTAAGGCGTATAAAATGTAATAACTTATTTATTTAGTGGTGTGACTTTTTTTACCGATATTTTGTAACAGACCACATATTTTTATTTTTGTTTTTAGTTGACTATATTATTTTTGATCTTAGCTTTGTTTTTATTTGATTATATTATATATTTTTATGTTCTACTCATCAAATGTAAGGGATATTGATATCCATATCAACGCGATGCTCGATTAAAAATAATCGGTCACTTTGGAATATTCGCTATATTAAATTTGTGATACTTTATGTCCTTTTTCCGCACAGGCAGCTACAATGGCCTGTGTGTACGCGATCCCGTGAGTGTGAATATAATATATAAAATCAATTTGACAGTTCAAGTATTTTATACCTTTTTCTTGTGAGTATGGGGTAATAATATAAGATGGATTTATTTTGTATTTGTGATTAAATAATGTAATTGTTTTACCGAAATTGTTTCTTTTTTATTTTAATACAAGTGTAATGCCGATGAATTAGGAAAGTGATTTTGAGATATATAAATAAAAATCCCGATTAGAATGGTTCTGTTCCTAGATATCATAGAATACAAAACGTTTATTTAATTATATTAATCCTTTGACGCCAAGTGGTATCACTGTTTTATTATTTAAGCATTAGGGAGAGTGATACCTTTGTTCAACTACTTCAGAAATATTTCACAAAGGCTTTTTTAATATAAAATTATATTGTGTAAGAGGTATACACAGTAATCATCAGCTGAAAAGTTATAAATAGATAATTTCAAGAAATACTTTTTCTCGGGTAATTTTAGTTCCACTTCAAAGAGTTAAATCATCTTGAAAGAGTTAAATCCTATTGAGAGAACTCAAGTAAAAAGTTGATAAAGAAAAAAATTGTAATATCATCTTAATTTGAATAAATAAAAAATTATGTTGTTTGATATGAATTCTCAAATTTTGTCCATAGAAATGCCTAACCAGCGAAAAACTTTCCATTACTCGGCTGATAAGTGGTGAGCTTATTCCGTTATAGGGTGGGCGGATCGAATGGGCAGAGTGGTATCTATCGCTTGCAGCTTTTGAATTTATATTCCATTTTCAACTAAATCCTTCAGTAGATTGCCGGTTCAGGTAGGGAAGCCAGTTAAACGTTTAGGTTTGCGTTATTAGAAAAAATAATGATGATATATTTTGTCATATTATAGTGTGGTTTTGATTTAATATGACTTACAAAATTATAAATTATACTAGTTGGCCTTTGCGAATAATTCGCAAGTCACGGAATGGTAATGTAACGTTAAAATAAGTAAGTGAAAGGTATTTTATTTAGTTGAACATTTTACATATAGTAGGATCGTACATCGAGGGTCCATACCCCTTTTCAAGTAAAATTGTTTTGTTTGTGATGGGTCATTACTAATATAAACTTTCTAGTGCAATAAATATTTAATAATATTTCAAATAATGAAATAAAGGGGAAAATTTGATATTTAGTTACACATATTGTCAATAGATGGCGCTGTTTACAATATAAACACCTTTGACAAATTATATATATATATATATATATATATATATATATATATATATATATATGTACACAATTAAAAAATTAAGAAATTTAATAAAAAAATTACTTTTGGATTGTATTTTTATATTTCGTCATTAGCGGGGAAGATACTATTCAAAATTATAGTTCAATCATTGGTTTCCACGCAGTATTAAGGTAGATATGACGTTCTAACAAAAAACACCTTTAAGAAATAATGTATATGCAAAAATAAAACAAGAGTAATTTTAATCATTTTGACAGTTTTTAAAGATCATTAGTTCCATCAGTAAATTTGCATGTGATAGGTTTCTACGGATAAATATCTCGAATATATTATTATTGAAACTTTGTAGTGTTTGCTCTTATCATAAAGTTTTAATTTAAAATTTTTTTTGACAACAACATTAACTAATTTATTTTAAAGTACAAACATAAGAACCATTATATTCTTTCGATATTATATTCTTTTTGTTCGTTCTATATTTTATATTACTGTATTTTACAATTTGAGGTACAATTTGTAATTAAATAAGCATACACTAGAAATAAATATATGAATTCGAAAAAATGGTCTTGCGAAGAAAAAGAATTAATTTCCAGATTGGTTTTCTTATTTCAAAACTTGTGTTTCACCGTTTTCACCAATATTTTGTGATTCCATGTAGTTTTCCATTTTTTTTCCACACACCAATTGACCATCCATTTGCATTATTGTTGCTAGTTCAAATGTTTTCACCGATATTTTTGTGATTCCACCTAGATTTCCATTTTTTCCAGACACACCAATTGACAATAATTTATGTTATTGTTGCTAGTTACTTTATGTTATTGCAACGAAAAACACTTTTTCTTTATATATTTTGCTAATAATATTACCACATAGATTGACATATAACACGAGATATTTCATGGTTACGCTCATAGTAAAAAAACATAAATGAAATAAAAACTAACAATAAGATTGGCATCATATTACACTTTTTGACACTTGAACAATGTATCATTCTTTGCTATGTTTAATGATGCTCACATTAAACGTTTTGATTTAAATCATTTTAGTTTTTAATCATTGCAAATAGAGAAATAAATATATGAAATCACCTATAGCAAGAAAAGCATTTAATATTATATGTCTGTGAATAAAAAAAACTAATAGCCACAAGGGCACCATGTTCATATTAAACGTTTTTAGGTTATTAATTTCTGTTTTTAACCATTACAAATAGAGAAATAAATATACGTAATTTTCTTACAGCAAAAAAAACTGCCTTGTAAAACTAGCATGTTTAATGGACTGTAGTACATCAGGTTATCCTCACTCCCGCCATGTTAATTTTGTCACACATTTTCGTGACACTACCTAAATTGACTTATGCCTTGTAATGTACTAAAATATTTTTTTTTCAGCTTAGCAAATATTATGAGATAGTCATTGTGTAACAGTCTTTACTGAAATTCAACTTAAATTTATTTTAATTTACGCGTATACTGAGATTTCAAAGCTACGAAAGACTTTTCTTCCCCATGTGTTTGTAATAGTTGTATAAATAGACATTCCCAATAAATCCCTTTTAAATATATTTCTTTCGTACAAATGTAGTAAAATAAAAATAATTGATTCATTTACATTGAAACACTTAAGAGGATAGACATACCGTTTTTATCCTAATAGAAAATAATATAAATTATTTCAAGTTAAATTTAGATTTTTCAAAGAATTTAATTTTTTTAATCCCTCGTTAAAGTTTACGGATAATATTAAGTAATTTAAGTTAACTACGTAATCCTTTAACAGTTAAATTAATTTACTATCTTATACATAAAAGTTAAATTAAATTACTATATTATCTGTTGTTTCGAATGTTTTTATTCGTATAATGCGGTGTGGCTTATGACACTCTTGGGTAAGTCAATTAGGCTGGAATTTGAGCAGTTATAATGATGAGATGGCTCTCACTTTTCCAATAAAATCCATCTCTTTTTTGACAATAAATCAGTGGGCGAGGGGGGCAAGCAGTACGGAATATTCTTGTTTTTGTTCCGCAATTACCAAGAATTTGTTAAAAATTTAGTTAAGATTATTGTGTCGATGCTTTAGTTTTCCGAACTGGAAAACTTAGTGATGTACTTATTAGATACGTAGATATTGTATTAAAATCAGTGACAGAAAATCAAATAATTAAGTTTGTCACGTAATAATTCCACAGAGAATTATAAGCTAATTATATTTTCCTTTTATTGTGTTATGAGACTTTCTTTTGTGCTAAATTTCCAGATACGATCTTAACGGAGAGTATCTTATAGATTTATATGAGTGAGTCAGTGGGGCAATATGAACATATTTGAAAGGTCGTACCTTTTTATTGCATTGTCTTTGCTCTAGTACTTTAAGTATTATTATTTTTTATCTATGTAGCTTATTTATAGTGATTAATCGGAGAATTATAATATTATACGTAGGATATAATTTATTACAATGCCCATATATTAGCAATAAGGTATTATAAATTCTACCCTAAATTATAATCGTGACTAGACACAAGTTTTTTTTAATTTAAGGTATAAATTGAAATAATTACTTGTGGTCTTTAGCTGAGGTAGCTATAAATCTGTTTTAAGCATAACGAACCAGAAATAAGTAAAAGAAAAAATGTCGACAAAAGGAAACATTTAATATGTTTCATTTCTCCATTCTACGATGAACAAGTTGCCTGTCGTGTTTCCGGATTTAAATCTGGCACTCTTTCCTGTGGAAACGGCTAACGAATAAAAATCTATGCTCATCCGACAAGGGACGAGTTTATTCCATTTTTGGGCGGGCGGATTGAATCTATCTATCGTTCGCAGATTTCTGGAGCTTTTATAATATTTTTGACCAAATCTTCCAGCAGACCGTTGAGTTTTTATGAGTAGTGGCTTATTTTTTGTAATGCAAGAATATGATTCTTATGTCAACGTGTCTTTTTTGTTCCAGTACATTTTGTACAGATTTTAATACATGTAACGAAATATTATGTTAAAAATTTGTTTGAAAACTTAACTGAGTTCTAGTAATCTTCAATTTTACCTCTGATCTTTAAACCTCTACTGTCAAAACTTAAAAATACTTAGTTGTTTAATGGATACGAGCAAATAATTTAGATATTTACATTTGACGAAACATACTATAATATTGTGAAATTTCAGATTTCCTTAATAGGGCATTTATCGAGATTTAAATGCTACGGAAAAAATTAGGTTTTTATAATATTTCCTGTCAAGTCACACTTTTAAATTTATTGAAAGAATGCCGAATCAATAACAGGCAAAACACATTTCAAAGTTTGGCATTTTAACTTTGTTACATTCAACTCAGGAAATTGTTTTACTTGTAAATTTTCCCAACTGTGGTGCGACCTTAGCAGAGTGGTTGTGGTCATCGTGTCAAGTCAGTTGAAGATGATTGATGCTATCAATAATATCGCCATTTCTCTCTAGCAGTTTCTCTCCGACGGCACTCGTGTAGGGAGACGTCCGTGGCTGCCTTGATCTGACCTGTCCATCTGACGAAAATTTAAATTGAATTTACATTTTCACGAGATGGATACGTCAGATCCCACCACGTTGCCCGGTGTCTTTCATTTCATTTTTTTACTGGTATTGTTTTCAAATAATTCTATAATAAACTAATTACGCTCTAATGTTTACAATATTAAGAAAATTGAGTATAAATTTTATTTCATGAGTTTTCCCTTAAAGAATAATTTTTTCACTTTTTAGCTAAAATTTTTTCGTTACAGTTTTATACATTTCATTTAAACCTCGTTTGCAATTTATGAGTTATTAATTTAGGAAAATAATATTCTAAAACTCTCCTCGTTAGTTGATTAGATATATTGATAAAATGAAAAAGATACTTTTTGACGTGAATAATAAAGTCGACACTTTTAGATAAATCACTCTAATGTAGTTAAAGATGTTAAAGCAGATGGCAAATAGCAATCGTAATAGGAGAAGCGAAGAAAATTAAGCTTTGCAATGTGAATGGTAAAAGGCACATTAGTTTCTGAAATAAGCTTCAAAAATTTTTAATTTTTTTTGTAGCTCCAACTACAAAAAAAACTCTCGATGTAAATAAGCATAAACTATCGATGTAAATATTTAGTCTCACAAAATACTTATATTTACATTCAGTACATTTTTTGGAAATCTTCGTGGCTTTATTAGCTTTCTGTTAATAATTTATTATAAAATTCGTCACTATAAAAAATACTTCTCATTGAATATTTTATAGTTTTTGTTTTCATATTTTATAGAAATTAAAAACAGTATATTAGTCCATAGCCCCGTCACTTTATAAAGTACTTCTGATATTACCTATGACTTTATATCAATAGACACTATATTTCCTGTACTTATATAGCGTTCTCAGTTTAGATTTGTGTATACTCAAAATTAGTATTCTAGCTTTATATTAGAATTTGATTGATTATTGAGTGAAATATTTCAGCAATATCCCCCACAAAATATTTGATCGATGGATGCACCAGCTTTTAAATGAATGAAGAACTTCAAATTATACGGTTGTACTAATACGGCTGTACTACTGTTTCGAGAAATCATTTGAAACATCAGTAGAAGAAAACCTAATTTTTACCATATTTTTCTATAATACTTAATCAATTGTTAAATTCAAGTTTTCAAATTATTTCTCGAAACTTGATGGCTACATCATAAAAGAAGTATAGGACAAAATAATGATATTTTCAGAAAAGACACTCTGCTAGTTGATTGGGTGTTATATTTACAGACTATCTATACCGATTGCACTTTCCTTATATTTCTGAGGTCAATTTAAAAAATTACTAAGTCGAAATTTCTGAAACTTTTATTCGTTTTCGCTATCGATACTGAAATTCATAAAGTTGTTTTTTGATTTTTAAACTATTATAGATATAAAATAGTGGATTCATTGCATATATATATACATACATATATGTGTATTTACATATATACGCTTCATTCACACTCACGTTTAGAAATAATTTTAACTTGGAAATAGACTTTTCAGGTATATTCTGAATTAAAATTTGCTTCAGTTAATATAATTTAAATTAATTTATGGAAATTTCCAAATGGTTATTGCTAGCTTTAAATTTTTTTGCGTCTTATAATTTCAATTAAAAAAAAACAAGCAGAGTCAAGGATGATCAACTGCTAAAATTACGGAAATAACGGAGTGAGTATGAAAATATTAAGTAACAATGTATATGTATATTGACTTTCAGATGGTGTCGAGAGCGTAATAGCAACATAACTCCGGAGACACTAAATTAATGATGATTTTATATGTAAACATAAATATTTAGAGTTCAGTACCTCACATGGAAAACGTGGAACCTTTATAACAGCATTCACATATCCGTACGTCTGTTTGTTTGTCTGCTACGACAGTCATTATTATCAATCGTTTGATGTAAAAACTAGGATTTTGACATAAAAATAAAACATATAAACCTGCGTATATCCCAAAAACATTTATATGCGAATATTTGAGGTGCAAGTATAGAGCACAATTAGAAAGAGCAAATTATAAGGATATTCAAACCTCTTTTTTTAAAATTTGGTCTAAGATAATTCTTGAAATGTTACTGAAAATGTTCAGTAAAATATGTATGTCTCCATTTTTCTTTAGAGTCAAAATTAAATTACGAAAAAAAAATATCAGTCATAGAGATTGCCAACAGAAGTGAAAATTTAAAACTATGAAATAACAGTGTTTTTTTTTTATTTTAAAATTGATTGTAGTATCAAAAAATTTAGTAAAAGATAACATTTTATTTCATAATTTCTAAATTAACATTATTAACATAAGTCTGCTTTTCACATCTATCGGCACTCCGAGCAACAAATTATATACGTTTTTATATGGTTTATTTATTAGTCAAAATATATAATGGGCTGCGCGAGGCCGGTACAAAATATAAATACTAGTTAATTGAAATAATAATTAATATATACTTATAGAATTTATACATGGCATTTTTATTTACATAAATTTTAATGAATTTAATATAAATTTTTTTTTTCATTGTTATCGTCATTAATTGCAACAATACTTAAATTATTTGTACTGTCAATTATTTCATTATATTCTAAAAAGGAAAAATTTTTCTTACATAATTAACATACTTAACACTCACTATTGTACTGCAAAGTGATCCTACAATTAAACAATTAAAATAAAAATTATATATGTATATATATATATATATATATATATATATATATATATATATATATATATATATATATATATATAATACATGATACAATTCATACTTACAGACATACTTGAGATGAAGTTTCTTATTAAAAAAAAGAATATATAATTATCTCTTCTTGGTTTAATGTAATCAGTAAAGAATCAAAAACAATTTATGTCATTTTGTTTTTGAAAGATGCATTTTAAAAAGAAAAAAGTTAGAAAGAGCTGAAAATGGATAAATTAAGAGTTTATGATATTATTCTTGAATACGTTAATAGTTTCATAAATGTGATGTCATTTACCAGTGAGTCCATTAATTATAAGATATTTCCATAATTATTAGTGCCAGCGGAAAACATTGAGCAGAGCAGTGATAACATATACAGAAAAAAGAAAATTTAACCAGAAGAGTGCCTTAAATCTGTAATAATTCTTCATGATAAAAAATTGTATTCGCTGTAGGGAATGTTCAAAGTCATAGTGAAAGATACCATAATGGATATGTATGACAAGACACTACTATTTTCATTTATGTAATAGAAAAATACATTCAGAATATTAACATTTATTATATTTAACTTAATATTCTAAATGCCTTTTTAGTATCAGTCAGATTTAATATCAATCTTCTTTAATGAAAAATCATTATTATTAAAATTAAATAGGTAACTCTTAATTACTAATATTGATTCACATGCAATTCAATAGTAATAAAACTGTTTAAGTTAATATTCTAAATGCCTTTTTAGTATCAGTCAGATTTATTATCAATCTTCTTTAATGAAAAATCATTGTTATTAAAATTAAATAGGTAACTCTTAATTACTAATATTGATTCACATGCAATTCAATAATAATAAAACTGTTTAAGTTAATATTCTAAATGCCTTTTTAGTATCAGTCAGATTTATTATCAATCTTCTTTAATGAAAAATCATTATTATTAAAATTAAATAGGTAACTCTTAATTACTAACATTGATTCACATGCAATTCAATAGTAATAAAACTGTTAATACAGAATTTGCAGAAGGGACAATTGAAGTTATAAAATAAATTGCTTTTTTATTTGGTATGGCGCTTGGGATGTCAATTGAAAGATCAAGTTTCCAAAATTCCACTCTAATTTTTTTAAGAATTTTTTGTATGATAATTATTTCACCGAAACTGCTGAAATCAAAATTTCAAAAAAGCTTCATTGTTTTTTTTCACTACTCTGGTTTATTTAAACTTTACCGGATAATAAAAGAAATGATTCGACGTTTTATAGTTTTATGAGAAACTCAAGATTATTTTACATTTATAAGAAATGTACTAGACAATACATACACGGTTAAAAATAATATTAATATTCTTGTTAATTTAGTGAAAATATTATTCCCCTTAAATATTTCTATGTCCCTAAGTGTGTAGAGAGTTCCCCTCGCAGTATGTGTTCTCTTAGTATTTAAGATATTTTATTAATTCAAAATTGTTGATCTTCATTAGGTTAATTTATTTAAATAACCAGCATGTATTTTTGTATAATTATGATTTTAAATTTTTATTATACATTGCGCATTTACAAAAGATCCGAAATGAAGGTAAAATGAATCCCAGTTTTTTAATTAGTCGGTGTTTTAATTATTACATTCATGTTACTTCACAATGTTTCATAGATTGCGTGTAAAGGTTGCTTTATTTCTAAGTTTAGGATGCTACCGAATGCTAATGTGGATATATTGTAATCATCTTACATTTGCACATTCAATCGGTACATCACATATAACTTTACAGTACTAAATAGATGACATTTAACCTAATTGGATTTGATAAAATGTGCATTTTTCTCGTGAAGGCGCATTTTTCTATATGTTAATTTTACAAATGACTGTTAAATACATACATAAATAGAATGGCGACTTTTAAAAGCCTTGAAATTTTGTGATCTATTGCCGATTATCAACTTTGTCTACAGCATTACCAAAATCTATACAAAGTTGTGAATTTCACAAAAATGTACTTTTGAGTTTTGAATTTCAAAGTAATTTTGCTATATTTACAACGACCGTAGTCTCTATATAGATAAACCCATTCTTTATTCAGAAATAATGTATGAAATCGCACGTGTAATTAAAATTAAAAAAAAAACCTTTTACGGAACTTAAGATATTTTCATCATATTAAATTTTCAAAAAATATTTTTTGATAGCTTTTAAATTTTTATTTTTAACTCTGATAGTTTTTAAATTTTTATTATTTGATGTAATGATTTTGTTGAAGTCATGTAAAGAAAATAATTTTCAATTTATTGTCATTTTGAGGTTTAAAGGCATAAAAATAATTAGGATTTTCGAAATCTAGGTTAAGTTCATAGGTCGAATAAATGAACGGGGTAGAAAGTTAAAAAAAATAATAATTTTTATCTAGAATAACAATTAAGTGGCAAGTAAAAAATTCCATTTTTTGCTTTACCTCTGGATATACTTTTCCGAATATAACTGTTAATACTGGGTCTAAGTATTGAGCGGTCATTAATGTTATAATTTTTTTTATATTTCCAATTTAAAATTAATTAATCGTCAATATAATAATTAATTAATCGTCCAATGCACTGACGGAGTGGATAACATCTGCGTAAAATTCAGATGAATTTCAATGAAAAATAGTGTCGTAGGTGGTCTTCATCATTAAAGTTTTTTTGGCATAAGATGTTGCTGAGTGATCTAAACAAACAATAATCAGTTTGTGCAAGGTCTGGGAAATAGTCTGGAAAATATTTATGCGGGTGTGGGATCTGTGTCCAACCAAAATCCAAAACTAAGGCAGGTATGTTTGGTTATATGAGGACCGAGGAGCTGCTAAGGGTGGTCAGGGCTAAGTTCATGTGGTACCCACGCACAGTATTTGAAACTTTTTCCCAAGGTGTGAATTATTCTACAGTTCCGTGGGAGCACCCGAGCTCAGTTTCTAACCAGCGTGTCGTTAATCAGCTATTTTCTTCAAATAACAATTTTAATCTGTCGTTATAAAACTTCACCCGTCCACCAGGGCGTGGTTGGTCACTCAGAGGATAATCGCCGCTGCGAAACTGGTGAAAATATCGTTTTCCAATAACTTCAGATATTGCTTCAAGAGCTACGCGTTGGCACATGTTACGCGTCGACAGAAGAGTGACTAGATTGGTACTCGTAGAGTAGACAGTGTCTCACATGCATATTATTGTCGTCTATATTTCAGGTTCACTAACAGTGCAGGTCTCATTTATTACTCAATGAGTGAGAGTGTGTCGCGCCCTTTATATATCTTCGATCATGGAAGCTTCTAGATCGTTCCGATATTTTCTCGATAATATTCGAAAAAACGCACATTAATTTTTAGTCAGCCCAATAATATGTATTATCTATGAATCAATAGGGCAACCTGCAATAAGTCCGGTTCTAATTCAATTACTTTTTCTTTAGTGTTTTTTAGGATATAAGTCTTAACTGTTCGGTGGCATAAGGCGGTGGAAAAAGTGTCAAGTAAAAAAGTACGTAGTAAATGAGATGTTGTTTTAAAGTTTTGTAAACCTTTGAAAGATTATTTACGTCTGTAGTTATATTCATACTCACAGATTCCGACGTGATTCATGTTTATTTACAAACATTCGCTTTGAAAAGAAATATTTTTCCCTTACTTTCATTTGCCCTATATTATGTGTTAACGAAATGCGTTCATTGTTTTAATGAAAGTATAAAATGTATCTTTATAATGCTATTTCAATCTTAGAACTACTTCTTGGAGGAATATCTCTTTACCGTATATTATTTCTTGTCATTATATATACTCCTGCTTACAAAATGTAATGCAAATGTGTATGTATAACTATATTATGACTTCTTTTAAGACAACAATTTGTTTTTCTTATGAATCTGTGAGACTATGACAGACAGTTGACACAGAAGGGTGGGTGAAAGAATAGATAGATAAACAGAAACAGCGAAATGATAGGGGTGTCTTGTTTCTCTGCAGAACCCTAAATGCTATGATATTAAATAGCCATGCTGAAGTATAGGCAGGAAAGTTTCGATGAAAAAGTCACATGTAAATAAATTGGATACGAATCTAGGACCAAACTCGGAAAAATCTAGTTAGAAAAATTAGGGGTCACAAAAATAGAGGAAAACTATTAAAGGACAACCGGAAAAAGGAAAGAAAAAAAAAGGAAGCGTGAAAAAACATTTGATTTTTACGAATACAATACATATGTAATATAAAACGTATTTTTACTTTCATTAACTCTTTGGCGCTTAGCGGTTTCACCGCTTTACCATTTTATGTGTTCAGGAAACTGAACTAAATATTTTAGTAACATATAGGAGGCTTTTGGAATAGGAAATTATCTTTTGAATCAGGTGTATAGAATAATCAAAATCATAATAGTCATAAATAGTTAAATTTCAGGAAATAAGCTTTTCTCAGGTAATTTTAATCATTTTCAAAAAGTTAAGCCACAAAAATACAGCTAAAATAAAAAGTTGGCAAGGAGAAAATTGTAATATCGTCTTAATCTGAATAAGTTGAAAACCGTGTCGTTCGAAGTTCTGATGCATCGTCCTTCGAAATGCCTAACCAGAGAAAGCTTTCCGTTACTCGACTGAAAAGGGACGAGCTTATTCCGTTGTAGGTGGGCGGATTGAATGGCCAGTGTCCTATCAGTCGCTTGCAGCTTTTATATTTTTATTGCAATTTCAACCAAATCCTTCAGCGGGTTGCCGGTTCAGGCATTAGTTATGAGTTTAAAGTTGTTTTATTTAAAAAAAGTACCTCGTCATGTGATAATACGATTTAGATTATATAGATTTATTATTGATTATAATTTAAGGTATTCTCCCAAATCTAAATTACACTATTTTCACTTATAACTTTTTTGACTACGTATTGACATAGTAATTTTTAATTATTTTAGGCTGTTTTTCTAAATATTTATTTTTATTGATTAGTTTGAATGCTATGTTTACCAATACCAATGATATGTTTCTAATGACAAATATATCGAATCGATTATTAAATTTGTGAAAAGTATAACTTAGTGTTTAGATTTAGTTATAAATAAACTTTTTTTCTGCAATCTAATAAGAGAATCTGACTTCATTTTTCAACATATTCTTGGATAAATAATTTTTTTTGGCACGACTAGTTCAATTCATTCTGTGGAATCACAGCGGAACTTCATTGCAATTCACAGTCTTCTTTTACCGATGACTATGAAGTTAAAATTGTTTTCATGATAATAATATTAATTAATTAATTTTAAACTATATGGCATAAGAAGCAATATGTTCTTTCAAAATATTTAATTTTTTGTTCTGTATTTGAGATAAATTTGTTTTATAATTTGATGTATACTTTATAATTGAATAAACCAAATATATGAAGAAACAGTAATAAATAATATGAAGAAACTGTAGTAAAAAATTTTTAAAAAGTTTTTATAAATTTTTACAAAGCAAATGTTTTCAACGATATTTTCCTGATCTTTATTTTTTCAGACACACCAATTTGGCCATGTTAAGGTTTTAAGGTATATATATATATATATATATATATATATATGTGTGTGTGTGTGTGTGTGTGTGTGTGTGTGTGTGTGTGTGTGTGTGTGCGTGTGTACATATAAGTATATATTTCATGATTACGCTCGTAGTAGAAAACGAACCATCAATGAACTAGTGTCAGTATTCGGAGAATGTTATGTGTAAATGTAATGTTAAGCTTTTTAGAGAAAAGCTTAATTATAATTAATTAAATTAGTTCGTAAAGTTTATTATCATGGCTATCCTAACTGATAACTTGGACTCGGTACTATTTTTCTTATTTCTACATATTCAAATATAAGTTACTACTTGTAAGGTGGGATAATAGACTTATACGGCAGACGGTGCCTATCAGTCTGTTTGTCAGTACCTTTTTTTTTAGAAACAGAAGCTAAGGTCTACGACCTCATAGTTCTTTAAAAACCAAAGTTCCCGCTCACTGTAATAAAAGATGTGGGCTTTTAAACATCACATATTTTAATGTTGACTCATTGATTCACTCATCATTACTTATAAGGTACTTTCTTTTGAACTAGAATCTTGTAATTTAGTGCCAAGAAGAGTCTCAGAATATAAGGAATTTTTTAATTTTCTTTGGAATTATTAGGTAAAAAAGCAATTTTTTTAGTTTTCCGGTCACTAATTTTTTCTATAGTGTCTACGTAATGATTACATAATTAAGTTTATCATCCGTTTGAACTTCAACAAATTAATTGCCAAATTGATGACATTATCGATAATATAATATAAATATTAAACGTCACGCGGTGACTTTGCATTGGCATGAGTTAAGAAATTCGGCGGTGTGAAAAATTTAAAAAAAATAAACTTTTACAATTAAATGAAACTACGCGATGTAGTATTATTTCTACTTTCTTTAATTTCTTTACCACGACCCAGGTTTCGTTGTATTGCAACATCTTCAGGTGGGATATTAGCAAAGATTGGATATTAGAAATCTTGTTAGATATTAGAAATCAGGTAGGATATTAAAAATCTTTGCTAATATCCCACCTGAAGATGTTGTAATACAACGAAACCTGGGTCGTGGCAAAGAAATAAAAGAAAGTAGAAATAATACTACATCACGTAGTTTCATTTAATTGTGAATAATGAATTTCTACAAAATTAACGCCAAATATATTCAAAATTTAATAAACTTTTACTTAATTATTTAATTATTACAATGAGTATTACAAATATATCGACTAATACTTAAGTTAATGGTGTGTGTCCACATAGTTTTTTCTTGATAGACTGCTTTTATATCGGAGTCTTTATCAGTTTCGAGCCCAGTGTCACCAAAGTTGTATGGGCGACTTGCAACAGCTTTGTAAAAGCTGTTATGCATTTGGTGTTTATCGATAATCTTATCAGGGGTGGGGTTAGTGGTATTACCAAGGGTGCTTAGGTGGCTTATGCCAGCTTTTTATCCCATTATACCGTTTGAAAATTTATGAACCGATAATTGTATACTTATTTGAAACGCCGTTTAAACACAAAAAAACATTTAAAGACACGTATTTAAGTTGAAACATACATTTCAATTTGATGTGATACTAATTTTTACTTTCCGCAAACAATATTTGTTTTCAGTTAGGATTACTGTTGGCAAGACTTTATTATAACAACACTTTTATTCTATAATAATAAAATATGCGGGGCAGGAAGATAAATACAACGGTTTGAAGGTGTTTTTAACACTGTTTTTTAAAGTGTTCTCAAGACTACCCTGTCAAAAGTTAGTACATGATTAACGTGATACAGTTATATTAGTGTCACAGAAATACGTTTAAGGTAGTTGTCGTGAGAGCGTAAGATCCAAAAATTATTATAATTTTTTTCACAATTAAATTAAACTACGTGATGGTTCTTTACCACGACCTAGGTTTCGTTGTATTTCTTTGCTAATAGCCCACCTGAAGATGTTATAATACAACGAAACCTAGGTCGTAAAGAAATTAAAGAAAGTAGAAATAATACTACATCACGTAGATTCATTTAACTGTGAATAATGCATTTCTACAAAATTAACGCCAAATATATTCAATAATTTTTTTTATTAAAAATTGTTTTTTTTTTCAAATTGTTTGTTACGTTTAGCCTAATGTAATTGAGTTTTTATATTTAAAACTAAACCAAACCAGTTGTTAACAATAACTGATTTATATAGTTTACTTTTTGTAACTGGGAACATGAAAAAGTATGGAGTTTTTAGAGAAAAAAAATAATTTGGCTGTCATGTTTTTACTGACGTTCTATTATTTTATAAGTGTATTTTAAAGACAAGAATTGGTTGAATTCTTCGTCATATCTCAACATGTGGTGACCCCGACGTGATAAAAAATTGAAGATTCTGCATCGGACCTTTTGACATTCAGATCGGAAGAGCGCAACAAATTACAAGATGGAAACTAACATAAAGAAGCGAGCGCCGATTCGGGCTTCTTTTACAAAGTTGTATAAAAGTATAAAGGCGCTTTTCGAGGATGAAAATTATAGATGATATTTTAATTAAATATGATCCATTAGAAAGAACATATAATAATTTACTGGTAATGGATGAAGCCATTTTAGAAATGTTGTTAGAAAAAGAAACTGAGCAGTTAAAATATGATGACGAATACGAGAACATCGAAGAATATCGCCAAAAGTTTGAAGAAATAAGACGTCGTTTACAATTACTAAACGATAAATTACTTAAAAATGCCCCAAATGTAGAATAATCCGAAAAGACAAAATTTAAATTACCGAAGATTGAATTAATGAGATTTGGTGGCGAAATAAAAGATTGGCTTACGTTCTGGAGCCAATTCAAAAGGATAAATGATGATAAACATATGGAGTTGGAAGATAAATTCCAATATTTAATGCAATGCATGATTCCCGGTACTAGGGCAAAGGAAATAATAAATAGTTACCCACCTACCGCGGAAAATTATCATAAAGCCATTGAGAGTTTACAAAAAAGATTTGGAAGAGAAGAGTTGCTTATAGAATATTATGTCAGAGAACTTTTGGGACTTGTGATAAAAAATGCTACAAATATAAAATCTAAGTTAAGCATTATTCAGTTGTATGACAAATTAGAATCTCATTTAAGAGCATTAGAATCGATAGGAATGACATCAGATAAGTACGCAGCCATGTTGTTCCCCCTAGTGGAATCCTGTATTCCTGAAGACATTTTGAGAATTTGGCTAAGAAATCCTTCCCTCAATGAAGAAGATAAGTCATATAGCAAGAGATTGAATAATCTTTTGTCCTTTTTGAGAGCAGAGGTAGAAGGGGAAGAAAGGATTTATTTGGCCAAGACTGGAATTAAACAAAATGAATATATTCTGAAAAGGCAAAGACCTATAGAACAAGAGTCGACTCAGTCAATTGCTAGTGATTTATTTGTCAGTAATAAAAATGATCATAAAATATTGTGCGTGTTTTGTGAAAAGTCGTCCCATCTAAGTAAGGACTGTTTCCATGGACAAAAGATGAATTCTGAAGAGAAAATGAATATTTTAAAGTCTAAAAGATGTTGCTATTCCTGTTTAAAGATTGGACATACGTCGAAGAAATGCCGCAATAAGCCTCATTGCATTTGTTGTGGTAGGAAGCATTATATCATTATGTGCCCAGACTTCAAGCCCACCAAAAAGAAACAAGATAGAGCTGGAGAGGTTGAGAGCAGTTCTTTATCTAATGTATGTCAAACCAAAGAAGTATTGTTACAGACATTATTAGTAGCTATAGAAAACGATGGGAAAAGGCAAGTAGTTCGAGCTTTAATTGACACAGGCTCTCAAAACTCGTATATTTTGGAATCTTCCGTAAAAAAACTCGGACTCAGGCCAACTCACTCTCAAGGCTTAACTCATGTGGTGTTTGGTGGAGCAACATCTTACAAGCAGCATAACTGTTATGTCGTAGAAGTTCATAATTTAAATACATCATATTTTTGTAAAATTCCAATACTAGACCAGCCTCAAATTTGTGGACCGATACCTCACATAAAGGATCAACTTGATTTAAAAGAGCTGAAACAAAAGGGTATCAAAATCACCGATTTTAGTCAAGAGATCCGTCCAATAGAAATGCTGATCGGAGCTGATATGGCTGGCAAAATTTACACTTGAAAAGTAATACCACTGAAATCAGGTTTAACAGCTATGGAAACCTATTTAGGATGGGTCGTTATGGGAATGCAGACAAGTGATCATTCAAGAAAATCTATAAATGCAGGTTCAAGCTCCCTGTTGTCCCAAAGTTTTAATATTGAAAATTTATGGAATTTAGAAGCCCTAGGAATTCAAGATCCTTATGAGTCAAAAGATAAAATTGAACTAGAAAATGCTGTGAGGGAAAATCTCATAAAGACAATGACTGTTGAAGATGGCAGATATGAAGTGAAATTACCATGGAAATGTAAAGACTATCTGCATGACAACAGAATTCTGGCTGAGAAAAGATTAGAAAAGACTACTGACAAGCTAATTGCACAAAATAAATATGAAGCTTACAATGCAGTTTTGGAGGAATGGCTACAAGAAGACTTTATGGAGGTAGTATCTCCTGAAGAATTATCGCAGCCATCTTGCTACTTGCCACATCGAGGGGTCTTCAAAGAAGGAAATGTAACGACCAAAGTTAGACCAGTTTTTGATGCGTCAAGTAAGTTGAAAGGTCATCGTTCTCTAAACGAATCTTTAGAAAAGGGCCCAAACACTCTGGAACTTATACCTAGTATTTTGATGAAATTGAGGGAAGATAAAATAGGAGTGGTCTCTGACATCAAGAAGGCTTTTCTACAAATTTCAGTCTGTCCTGAAGAACGCAACTTTTTACGATTTCTCTGGTGGAGGAACAGTGATGATGTGGTAGAACACTCTAAGAAGGATATTCAAGTTTACAGACACAAAAGAGTGGTTTTCGGTCTCACATGCTCACCTTTCATACTAGGAGCTGTTATACAGCATCATTTGGACAAATCTGCGCCTGAAATACAACATATAGCACAGAAGCTGAAGAAATCCTTTTATGTTGATAACTGTGTTACATCTGTAAACCCAAAAGAGATGCCGGAACAAACAACCAGATCTCGAAGAGTCATTCATTTACCGTCTAAGCTAAGGGACTTTGAACTGTCCTGAAGGGACTGATATGAACTCTAAATGTTGATTTCTGAGTATTTAGTTAAATTCTATGTTTAGGAAAGAAAATTGTTATAATATTAATTGCTTATGCTCCTGGGTTTTGATGAAATGAGTTCATCAAAAGGTGGGAGGATGTTACGTTTAGCCTAATGTAATTGAGTTTTTATATTTAAAACTAAACCAAACCAGTTGTTAACAATAATTGATTTATATAGTTTACTTTTTGTAACTGGCAACATGAAAAAGTATGGAGTTTTTAGAGAAAAAAAATAATTTGGCTGTCATGTTTTTACTGACGTTCTATTATTTTATAAATGTATTTTAAAGACAAGAATTGGTTAAATTCTTCGTCATGTCTCAACATTGTTAATATAACATCAATTTAATAGTTTCTAAGAAAAATAATTTTTGCATTTTTTAAAATAAAATGAAGTGAGGTGAAATACATACTTTTCCTGTAAAGTTGATTGTACAATTTTTGGAACGATTTTTACCAAAACTAAACAGTAAATATTTTTCTTTGTGGCTTCAAAATGTTATTATAACATCATTTTATAATGACGTGGTTTTTTTACACAAATCTCTCGATGTGTTTTTAAAAAAAATTAGGTTAAATTACTACTTTTCCTGTAATGTTAATTGTGCAATTTTTGAGAGAGATTTTTATCAAAACTAATTGGAAAATAATTTTCTTTTATTTTTAAAATGTCAATATAACATCATTTTATATTGACTTAGTTTTTTAGATAAGGTTGAAGCGGTTTTTATATAAAATGAATTGTTATATAATTATTACTTTTGTATGTATCTGTAATTTAGATTTTATAATTTTTCAGAGACTTTTTCCTAAACTAAACGGAAAACAATTTTTTTTTTAAATTTTAATATTATATCATTTTATATTTATTTATCTACTTTAATGTATCTAATTAATACATATGGACTTATTGCTACAAGAGCAATCTCTTACAGCCAACCACAACACCAGTCCAGCCCCGTTCAACGAACGGCCGGGATTCGAACCCGGGTCGCCGCGGTGCGTCGCATCGTCAAAGGCCGTATGCCTTGTGATCAACCCAACACACCACGGCATATATTGACTTAGTTCTTTAGACAAATCGCTCGAAGGGTTTTTTAAATAAAATTAAAAGTGCGGTAAAATAACTACTTTTCCTGTCTTGTTATTTTTGAGAACGATTTTTTCCAAAACTGAAGGATAAATATTTTTTTTAAATTTTAATATAACATCATTTTATATTTACATAGTACTTAAGACAAATCGCTCGAAGAGTTTTTTAAATAAAGTTAAAAATGTGGTAAAATAACTATTTTTCCTGTCATGTTATTTTTGAGAACGATTTTTCCCAAAACTAAAGGATAAATAATTTTTTTTTAATTTTAATATAACATCATTTTATATTAACATAGTTCTTAAGACAAATCGCTCGAAGGGTTTTTTAAATAAAATTAAAAGTGCGGTAAAATAATTACTTTTCCTGTCATATTATTTTTGAGAACGATTTTTCCCAAAACTAAAGGATAAATAATTTTTTTTTAATTTTAATATAACATCATTTTATATTAACATAGTTCTTAAGACAAATCGCTCGAAGGGTTTTTTAAATAAAATTAAAAGTGCGGTAAAATAACTACTTTTTCTGTCAAGGTAACTGTACAATTTTTGGGAGGTATTTTTCCCAAAACTCAACGGTAAATAATTTTTTTTTAAATTTTAATATGACATCATTTTATATTAACATAGTTCTTAAGACAAATCGCTCGAAGGGTTTTTAAAATAAAATTAAAAGTGCTGTAAAATAACTACTTTGCCTGTCATGGTAACTGTATAGTTCTTGGGAGCGATTTTTCCCAAAACTAAAAGGTAATTTTTTTTTAAAATTTTAATATGACATCATTTTATATTAACATAGTTTTTACGACAAATCGCTCGATTGTTTTTTTAAATAAAATTAAAGGTGTGGTAAAATAACTACTTTTCCTGTCATGGTAACTGTATAGTTTTTGGGAGCGATTTTTCCCAAAACTAAACGGTAATTTTTTTTTAATTTTAATATAACATAATTTTATATTAAATTTTTTAAAAATAAATTAAAAGTGTAGTAAAATAATAAAATAACTACTTTTTCTGTAATGTTAATCGTATCATTTTTGAAAACGATCTTTCTCAAAACTAAATGGTAAATAATTTTTAAATTTTTTAAATAATTTAGATATATCCGTTACAGTTTGGATATTATATCAAAATACCAATGAATTGCGTTGACAACTCGTTTCACAAGATACAGCTACTTTAACCGCCCCGCGACCCGTAATACGTGTTACAGTTATGGAACAAAGTATTTTCAAAGTATTATTGCCAATGTTATAATAGGAACACTTCTGGACAGCTACGCGAGCGACTGGAGTGTGTGGTTCGTGCGGGTCGTGCCCTTAAACTTCTGATGGGCCTTGAGTGCGACAGTTTAATTTTACAGAATACTTTTAGTTTGTTACACTGAACATCTGAAAAATATTAATTTTTATAACTCAAGTAACTGTACGTACGTAAATACTTATAAATGTCTTACTCTCGTGAATGTGTTTTGGGCACCTAGTTCGGGGGTAATGATTTTGCCACGTCTCTTTACAAATTGATAATAGTCTGATTTGAAATTGAAAGCAAATACCCAATCACTAAGAGCAGGTGTATCACAGACCAATACGAAGCGTAGAAGGAATGCGACTAGATGAAAACATATGAAATTTAAACTTTTTTTATTCTATTAAAAATATCGATATGAGAACAAGGAGCTTGACATAATGCCAAAGTTGAATATTTTTAAAGAGGCAATGAATATTTTTAGAGCAAATACAACTGAACACAGTTTTATTCATTTTCTTTGTAGTGAATGTCCTACGGTCATGAACTTGTCTTGAACATGAATTATTATATAACACTTCATTTTTTGTCTTTGGGCACCTAGTTCGGGGGTAATAGCTTTGCCACGCCTCTTTAAAAATTGATAGTCTGATTTGAAATTGAAAGCAAATACCCAATTACTAAACTAAGAGCAGGTGTAACACAGTCCAATAGGAAGTGCAAAGGGAAAGCAGGTTACATGAAAACAAATAAAATCTAATTTTTATTCTGTTATAAATATCGAATGAGAACACGGAGCGTAACTTAATGCCGAAGTTTTGAATATTTTTAAAGAGGCAATGAATATTTTTTAGAGAAAATACAACTGAACATAGCTTTATTCACTTTTTTCGTAGCGACTGTTCGTAGCGAATGTCCTACTGTCATGAACCTGTCTTTGGGCACCTAGTTCGGGGGTAGTGGCTTTGCCTCGCCTCTTTACAAATTAATAGTCTTATTTAAAATTCAAAGCAAATACCCAATTACTACACTAAGAGCAGGTGTATCACAGTCCAATAGGAAGTATAAAAGGAATGCGGCTACATTAAAACATATGAAATCTAAAGTTTTTTTTATTCTGTTATAAATATTGAAATGAGGACATGGTGCTTAACTTAATGCCAAAGTTTTGAATATTTTTAGAGCAAATACAACTCAACATAGCGTTATTCAGTCTCTTCGTAGCGAGTGGTCGATTAATATTTGCCATGTCGACGTTGTAAGTTCAGCCCATCTCGCCTCTATTCGCTTGAGCCGTAATATTTTTTTTTATAATCTAATAGAAAATAGACAAGATATTATGGTTTAAATGATATCGGTATTATATAAAGAAATTTCAGATAAGAAAAAAAATTGAATGAAACTAACCTGACTATAAAAATAAGCGCTATTTTAATTATTATTATATAATATAATAACTTTCTGTAACAAAATATTTACGAAATTTAGCTGTCTAAATTCCAGCTTAATTGATATACCGTGTGTGTAAGATTTATATATTATCATAAAAAGTGTATGACAAAATCATACACTTTTTATGTCATACACACATATGTTATGAACCAAGTAATTAATAGGGTAATGTCTATTATAAATTGAAAAAAATTAGAAATACTAACGACCCGATGAGATAGTAAACGCTTTTGACAATATTCGATTATCTGGGCCTTATTTGAGATATCTAGTCTGTGTAGAATATTTGATTAAAACAGTTTTCTTTAAGATTAAATTCCTTTAAAAAATTATTGTTACAATGAAATTAAAGAAGGATGTATGAATATTATTATCATTATCTACTAACTTAATTTTGTCCATAATAATCAGATATGTTCAAAACGACCCGATCAGATAGTAAACACTTTTGACAATATTCGATTAACTGGACCTTATTTGTGATATCTAGTCTCTGTAGAATATTTGATTAAAACAGTTTTCTTTAAGATTAAATTACTTTAAAAAATTATTGTTTCAATGAAATTAAAAAAGGATATATGAATATTATTATCATGATCTATTAATTTAATTTTTTTTGGCATTATGCAATCAATAATATTCTTTAGTGTTTAAAAATTCTAATAATTGTACTAAAATTTTAATGACATGTTATTCATTGTCTCATTTAAATTTCTGCGTTCAATACGTCTACGCTAGAAATAAAATTTTCTTTACTCGAATTGACTGTGACCAAAAATATTAATATCCCTCAAATTATTATCTAAATATGCAGTTTAATTTTAGCGCTGCTCGTGGCGATCGAGAAGCATGATAAATATAATATCGTAATATTGATAAGAAATAATTTATTACATTGAGGACAATATTTGTAATTCTCAGTAACAGGGCGGAATAAATACAGCCCTAAATAAACACTTTGACTATAATAGTATATAGGAGTATATAGAACAGTGATCTTTAAATGTACATACAATAGATTCAAGGTTAATTCAATTCTCCTGCAAGTTTTTGATATTAATCATAAATTAAAATTATCAATTATCACTCTAGGTAAGGATAGTTATAAATCTGTTCTTTATCATAATAAACCGCGCGTGTAAAAGAAAATAATCGACAAAAGATGCACTCAAAAAATTTCATTGATCCACTCTATAATGAAAATGTTGCCGATCGTGTTTTCAGATCTAAATCTGGTACTTTCTCCAGTAAAAACGCCTAACGAACAAAAAGCTTTCCATTGCTCAATCGATAAGGGACGAGCTTATTCCGTTTTTGAGCGGGCGGATTGAATGCGTGTCGCCCTATCTGCCGTCCGCAGATTTCGGGAGATTTATTCGATTTTGGAAGAAATCCTGCAACAGGTCTTTTTAATGAAAATTTGTTCTAAGTACGATGGTGTATTTGTTGTAAACTCAATCATGTATCGTGAACATATTTTAATGTCAATCATGTGCTTTTTGTTTCAGTGCATATTGTAGATTTTAAATATAAGTAACGTAAAGTGAATTTTAAAATATAATTGAAAACAATGTTTTCAAGTTTTTATGTCACTGTAAAAACTTAAAAACACTTGTTTTCCAAATACGGATCAATAATTTGAATTATACGAATAATATTACCAGAATATAAAATTGCAATATTTGATCTAAATTATATACTGCCGAAAAAGTTAAGTTTTATTTTTTATTAAGTTATGCTTGATTACTTGTTGAAGGAATGCCAAAAAATATTAACATACAAAAAATGCTTCAGAATTTAAAATCTTAATTTTGCGCCTTTAAATTCAAATAATTGTTTCATTTATAAATTTTTCAAGCAGTGATTTAGTCTAACGACTCAATTTTTTTATTGGTATTATTGCACGAATAACTATATAATTTACTGATTATACTCTTGCGTTTTTAATTTAAATTTAAAAAAAATTAATTTAACTTTAATTCCTTTGAAACATATTTTTTTCTTCATTTTAATTAAATTTATTTGTGTTTACAATAACTATTAGAAACAAAGTATCGTCTCCTTAATTAAAAGTCTCAAAATGAGAGCCACTGACACTAAATCACTATTTGCTTTAGGGACAAAAGTGTTAACACAATACTCAACCTTACTTACACCATGTTTTATTTTTTAGGACCATAAGACGAAGATCGCTTACAGAAAACTTGGTTTTTTATTTCAAATTATCCAGTTGTATTAACTATTTGAAACGGCTACAAAAGAAAGAATCTCATTTTTACTGTATTTTTTCTGTAACGAATGTTTAATTCTTAACTTTGGTGAATGTTTTAAAACTGTTGAATTTAAGTTTTTATAAAATAGACTGTATGTATATTTATTTTTAAAACTTTTCACAACAGGTAATTGGTTTATTTTATATTAAGTAAAAGACAAAAGTATTTTCAGAAATGTCAATTGTCTGTTGACATGGTTATTGCATTTGATAATATTATATATATATATATATATATATATATATATATATATATAATATATAAATAGGTAGAAAAACTTATTTTAACTTAGAAACCAAAAATAACTTTTTAGAATCAAAAGTTTCTTCAGTTAACGCTGATATTAAAGAAACGTTCAGGCTTTAAGTTTTCTGTGTATTGTAATTCCAATATCAAAAAAGACGCGAAATTACTTTGAATGATCAGTATTTACAGCATTAACCCTATGTGCAGTGAAGTAGAACGAGTAGCAGTAAACAATCTTGGATACATGAAATAAATGACGGTGGTATGCGCAAATGTTTGGGTTTCCGTATCGCAAAAGTAAAAGCGCGGAGCTATCATAAGAGCACTCAGTATCCGTCCATCTGCTTATTTGTTAGGTTTTTCTTAGAAACCGTTTAACCGTTTGACCTAAAATCTGCAATTTTATTATATATCACAAACTTTTGTACATGTGTGTTTGAGGGTGCAAATAAAATATTTGAAAAAAACTTGTGGGAATCATTTGAAAAAGTGAATTATGACATTAAAAACTTTTTTGAATGTCCATAGAAAATATCTGCACCCTCTTTCCTCCATCTACTTGCTTACATAAATATTAAGACAAAGGAGAGATCCTAGAAATTTTCATAGGCGGAGAAATGGTTAAAAGTTATAGAAGACCTACGTTAAGGTTAAGTATCCCTAAGTAACTTTTTTTTTCAGCCGACTATAATATTATTATAAGCCCTTCTAATAACGGTTTAAACCTTTATACTATTTAGCTTCAGTGACTTCAAAACGTATTCTCAAGTACGAAATCACAAAAAGGCGACTAAATCACAAAAACCTAACAATAAAATTTCAATGAAAATACAAATTCAAAACATTTCACCTTTTTCCTTGGCAATGAACGGGTCATACAAGATGTATTTCTATTTAAACCCATTGAAATGGCTAAGGAATGAAAAGCTTTTCATTGCTCCGCCCGTAGATGGGGAAATCGGGGAAGTTCTGTACCATTGTAGGCGGGGGATGAAATAGGCGATAGCCTATCTGTTGTCTGTAGCCTTGATTCTTTTTTAACTAAATTCCTAAGCGGTTCGGCAGTTTCAGGCCAAAACCTTAAATCTTGGGTTATGTTTGATAAAATGCACTAGTTTGCCTCGTGCTACGATATCACAGTTTGATTTAAAACCAAGTTAACCAACACCGTAGGAATGTTAACTAAATGCTGATTATTTTAAAAAATTTTACATGTACAGGTAAAATATTCGGGGAGGCTCGTTGCATGTGGGAGACACCGCAAGGAAAAAAACCGATTGCATTTTAAAAGACTTTTTTTACCACTCGATGCGGTACGGCAAAAAAATTGATCCTCAAATTTGATGCAAGGTCCATAAAAAATTGGAGTTTCATTATTTATTTATATGTATTAGTGAATTTATTCCACGGATATATTTAAATCTTTATTATGATAAGATTTATAAAAAGGTTTATGATAGCCGAAAGACGAACAGAAAGACAAAATTAAAAGGTTTCCGTACATCCTTTGTCTAATGAATTAAGTCGTTTACCATTTAGCTCATGAACCTTAAAAATCATAATATCAATATTGTTTTGTGTTCTAAATAATTTTATTATTCAAATCTGAACTACAACCAAAATATAACTCATAGCGAAAACGTAACTGTGGATTTATTTCCGTTTTAGAAATATTCCCTTCTGAAATGTAGACATCGGGCTGAGTATAACAGGTTCCTTTAAATTATGATGAACACGAATGTAGTAATAAGCACAGGCATAAAACTCAGACTAGGCATAAAGCTAAAAGAATTAAGCTGACTATTCTTGGTCTCAAAAAGCGTGTAGGAATTTTGGTTTAATTTTTTTTAACAAACTGCCTGCAACTATTATAGTTTTTGAAGACATTCGTTTCCTGAGTAAAGTCTAGAACATGCTTTTATAGAAAGGAAACGAAGTATTAGCTGATAACTATTTTTTTTACATTTATTTTAAATTTAAAAAAAATGATGAGAAACATTTTACGAAGGTCAAATGTCCAATTTTGAATTGTCACTTTTATATGCGAAAAAGAATTCGTTAAACATATAAAAATAAAATACAGTGTCACATCTAATAGACTTCCAGTAGAAACTTATTTAGTTTTGTTAATAAAATTGAAAAAAAAAATATTTTTCTTTAATTTCATCAAAATTCAAAAGTAACACGGCGATATTGCGGTGGAAATTTGATAAAAAAACATAAAACCATGAAATTGAAAACATGAAAATAAATTAATGTAATAAAATTTAGAGGAAGGCTTATGAGATTCGTGCATCTGATTTGAAAATTGTATTACTTCATTAATTAGACGTAATTAACTGTAACTTTCAGAAGCCCTGTGAAACGTCTTTTCATAAGTTTAATTAATAATGATGGATTGTAGGGTAGTTCTTTCATCGCCAGGTTTTTGTGACATTTTCGCATCAGTAGCTAAGCTGATTTTCAGAATTAAATATGTACACTGAAATTATAAGCTAACCTATATTACTTAACCATGTTATTTTTTCACAAAATAACATGGTTAAGTAATATAGGTTAGCTTACTTAACCATGTTATTTTTTCACAAAAATATGTCTTTGCCACTAGGTGGTAGGGTTTGTTAAAATAAATAATGCTTCATTTAAATATTTATTAGTTTATTTTTTTTATTCAACCCCATATTATAAAATGCTGTTCATTTGGTTTACGTACTCACAATAACATTTGTTTTATAAAACGATTAATAAAATAATACGAATTTTTCATATTGAAATATGCTCACATGACGGTATCCTGTAGGTACTTTCATTAGTCAATGCGTCCTTATTTTAAACACATACTGTTTTAAACAGATTCGTTTTTTAGGGTTTAAGTAAAAACGGAACAATTACAGGTACTTACATCTCCGCCCACTGTATATCACAGTCATTTCTTTAGAAATTGTTTGGTGCAAAACCTTTAAATTTGGCATCGTATAAAGCATATTTAATAAAATGTTAAATATGCTTTACACCCCGCCTCAGACTCTCGGAATTAAACAAGAAGAGGTGACTATGATAATGTCACCTCGTCTTGTTTAATTCCGAGAGTTTGTGGCGGGGTGTATAAAAACCGTGACTCAGTCACCGGACTTCCTCTTTTATTTATTCCCATCGGAGATATCAAGGGTTGCACTGGCTAATTGCCAGGATCCAACATAAAAAATGTTTCAAAAATCACCCAGGTGTTTCCACCAATTCGAAGTTATATTAGGGGCCAAATAATAAAATAGATTATATACCTAACAATCATAGCACAACGTGAGTTCAATAATCAAAAACTACGAAACTGTCAAAATGGTATAACCAACAAATAAGAAAATGCCAGTAACAAAACAAAAGGTAGGATAACTTCAAATGGTTCTTTGATGATTCGACGTTAAGGCTTATCTCTAAAATTGTGTTATGAAATTATCGGAATTGGAAAATTGGAAGTAGCAATATTGTTAATTTAAAGGACAACTTGTAGGCGAGAACAAAAATTATTATACTAATCAGTAAAACGCTATATGTTTACATTTAAGAAGTGCAGACTCGGGCCTATACGAAGAGTGGGTTTGCCTAAGACCTATGTAACTCTCGCGAAATGTCAAAATACAGAAGACTACCTCAGCAGAATAATGGCCATAGCACACAAACTCCGAAACATCGTATTCAAGGTAGTTGAGTTGATTCTTCTATGAAAAGGAAAGGGATCCCATCAAAATAAATGTGTTGAACGACGTCAAACCAAACGAGAGCAATACTAAATTATTCACGACAAATAGACATTTCAAAGGGCGAAAATATAAAAATAATTCTTGAAAGGGACCCCGTTGCTTCAATTATCATATAAGACCTATAAATACATATATAGGACTCAAGAGCCTCCATGCTTATGTCAAAAAATAATTATGTTTTGCGTAGAAAAATAAAAAGCTGCTTTGCTGGGATACCAGGGAAGGAGCCACCTATCAAGATAATAAAATTGGCAGTTTCCGGTCAATTGAGACTGGATATTTATAATACTAAAGTTCAGTGCGATACTTGTTTTTGATTAAATGCTACTTAAAAAGGTGTTGTATGTGTCGAATCTGGCAACAAATTTGCTATTAGTGAATCTGTTGTAAAGAAAAATTACGTCCCGGCAGACCTGATAGTGTCCATGTGCGAGTCATATACATCTTTGACTTGCAAAGGCTCCTGAAAAGTCAGGATTAACAGATGTACTGGTAGACTACGAGTCTAAGATGGAATATACGCTAAAAACGGTTTCTCACGAAGACAGTGTATTCGCCGAAAATGGGTATGGAAATTCCGATACCACGCAATATAACGCCGAGGATATTGGCCGAGGACAAGGGACAAACAAACTCAATACTAAGATATGTTATAATGTACATTTGTCTGATCTCTCGTAATCTCTCGTATGTCAACAGCATATAATTTCAACACTAATAAAAACACTAAAACGAATATCGCAGAACGGACAAACGAATTAACAAAACAAATTGTATTTTAATTTAATATAGCGTTTGGAATATTAATACGAAGAGGAAGTTTTCAAAATTCAACAACAATTTTTGCAAAACTTTATGTCCTACAGTTATGTCTCTGAAACTACTAAAATAAAAATGTGAAAAAACAGCTTATTCGTTTTTCTCACTAGTCCCCTTCACCTAAAGTTTACTAGATAACTGTAACAATGATTTTAAATATTATAGTTTTTTCAGAAAATCAAGATAATTTTACGCTTGAGAAAGATATACTACATTGTCGAAAATAATATTTCTATTTGTAAATAATTCCTTAAAAACACTCTATGTCCTTAAATGTTTATACATGCATGAGTGTGTAGATGTGTAGAGGTTTCCGCCCTCGTAGTACGAGTTCTTCTTGCGCTTAGAGATTTTATTAATTCCCAACAAGTGTTCATTGGCAGCTTCATCTTCAATAATTTATTTATTTGAATAATATAATAGGTGTATATATTCAGTGTAGCTATGATTTCACAAGTGAGCAGTGGTCAGACAACAACATCACAGATTTTTTTGCACTACCCTTGCTCTTTGCGAATTGAAGCATAAATATTTTATGTCAAATCGATTAGTTGAATTTCTCATTTTTCTCGTAAGTTCTCCAAATTTAGTTCTACGTATTATGGACAAACGAGTAAATAGACAAAAAATAGAAGAATTGCTTTTAAAAGCTACGAAATTTTGATAGTTTATGGACAGCTGTCAATTGTAGTCCAAGTCACAAAAATAATATAAAGTTATGAATTTGGCAGAAGTACACGTATTGCGGAGATTTCAACTTCTGAATTCAGTTTCTCTTATTTGAAACAATATGTCAAACTTCATCTAAAGAGAAAATCATGGAAAAAACGTCATCTCAACATTTTAATAATAGTTAGCTAACCTCATATGTAATTTTCGAAAAAGTTTTCTCATAGTTTTTAAAATATTATTTTTTTATGAGTAGTATGTTTTGATGTAATGAATGTGTTGAAGTGATTTAATTTTTTACATTTTGAAATTGTAAGCCATGAAACGGTTAGGATTTTCATAATCTGGTTTTAGTGCATAGACGAAATAAATGGATGAAGTAGGAAGTTAAAAAAATGACCGGAGTTTAAAATTTGAAGAAATTACAAAAAACTATCTTATAAAAAATATACAAAACATTATTAAAAAGTTTTAAGAGATTATAATTTTTATCTAGAATACCAAATAACTGGCAAGCAAAAAAATCAGTTTTTCGCCTTTTTCTCCGGAAATACTTTCCCATTTACAACTGAAAATAATAGGTACTATCTACGAACCGGAACAGAAACCTCTAATTTGCTTGATTCCAATCCAATGAGCCCTTTTCTTTAGTTTTGCAGTACAAACATTTGAACTTTGCGGTGACAAAACTCAAGGATTCAACGGCTTTCTGAACCCGAAAACACTGTCAAAGAGAAAATTCCAGTCATTAAGATGTTCTTTTCAAGTTTTGTCGGACTTTGAAAGCGCACATTGGTACGTGCGTATATACATACACATACATACGCATAGACTCCTATGTGATTCATACTTATTCATCCTCTCAGTCATTGACTTATTCTTTGTTACTGAGGAAATACTTTGATTATTTTGATGAAAGTGCAAAGCTCTTTGATACGACTCTACTTAGTTTTTGGAAATATTTCTTTGAGAAATATTTCGCCTTCATACACTGTTCCTCGTTATTGTTATATTTTTTTTTGCAGTTTAAACGATATATGTAATGAAAGACTACGAAATTTGTTTCCAACTGGTGTCTGCCATAATAAATATACGTGTATATATAATATATATGCATATTATATATGTGTATATGTATATATGTGTATATGTGTGTATATATATTTTGTTATTTTTTTTCGCAAATTGTAATGATGCATTTTTTAAATATTTTGCTATATATTAATTGAGATCTCCATATGATGAAAATACTTGTATAATTCAATGCACTTAGTACAAAATAAATAATATCAATCATAAACTATATTGTGATTTCTTACATTACAATTTGAATTATGACCTGAAATTAAAATTTTATTTCTCATGGAGCCGTGAGCCAGTGATAGAGTTGACACAGTGTAGTGGATGAAAGAATGAATGGACGGATGAAAATAACGAATATAAGGGTACGTTGTTTTGCTGCAAGACCTAAAAAAGTTTGATAGGAATTAGCTACGCTAAAGTATAAATATGAAAATTTCGATAAAAAAGATCATATATGAAAAAAGTTTATATAAAGAAGTTAAGGAAGAAAGAAATGCGGCTCGTTGAAGCAACCAGATCATAAGCAACCACGACCATCCACGAGATCGTAAAAACTGGCACCAAGAAATTTACGCCAAGACGGCACTTATAGTGAATCATGGAGAACGGTTAAAGAAGAACACTCAGAGACTTGATTTTTTTATTGAATTATGGGGTATAAGCCCTTATATTTGATCTTTTCTTGACAATGCAACTTAATTTTATTACTTAATATCCTATACATGATGATAGGGTAATTTGATAAATTAAGGTATTGTAAGTTAGGAAGAACTGATTACCTTACTACAATATTTATATAGGAGTAAATCAAACAGTATATTTTAAAGATACTCATAATATTTTTGATATGAATTTGCTTATACAAATTTTTGACTTTATGCATAACTCGAAATTATCACTTATACTCTTGGGCTTACAGGTTACCAACACGTAATAGAAAAAAGGATAAATCAAAATGTTTCATCTCTTTATTCGACAATGGACAGGTTGACAGTCATGTTTTCAGATTTAAATTTGTTTATTTTCCTGGTAGAAACCCCTAACGAATAATAAGGTTTTCCATTGCTCATCCGACAAGGGACGAGCTTATTCCATTTTTGGGCGGGCGGATTGAATGGTTGGCGCCCTATCTGTCGTTCGCAGATTTCGGGAGCCTTTATTATATTTCTAAGCAAATCCTTCAGTGGGCCATTGATTTTTTAATGTAAACCTGGTCTATGGCTAGTTGTGTATGTTTTGTGCTGTGTTGTAAAGTCAATCATGTGCTGTTTCTACAGTACATATTTTAAATGTAAGGGAGGTAATGCATTTAGTAATGTACTTGAAATAAATTCATTTAAAAGTCTATTAGAAAATATTTTGGAAATTAATTTGAAAATCTATGGCGACTTAATGAGTTCCAATAATTTTTAACTTTATTCTTGGTCTGCAGAATGTTACTATAAGAACATGAAAGCTCTTACTGGTTTTGTAGGTATGGACAAATAATTTTGATATTTTTGACGGATAATATTTCAGATTTCATTAATAAGATATTCGACGAGAATTAAATAGTAAAAAGGAAGCTTCCATTTTTTTTTAATTTACACTCTGCCATTCAATTAAAGAATGACAATGACTGCTTATAGACAAAAAATGGAGTCAGAGATTCAAATAAAATTTTGTACTTTTAGATTTTAAAAATTATTTTAATTACTCGTTTTTCAAACATTAGTGTGGCCAAATAACCCCTTTCATTTATTTATTGAAAATAACTACATAATTTTCTTATCCATTCATATTCTCGTGTCTTTAACCTAAAGGTAAAAAAAACTTTGGTTTCATGAGTTTTCCCTAAAAAAAACATTTTTCTTCATTTTCATTTATTTAATTTGCCTATACTATATAATTTATTGGAACAAAGTTTTGGAACAAAACTTCTTATCGCACGTTACACACTTGGCGAATGAGGTCTAGCATAAAAAAGTATAATATTTCTACCGACACTTTTACTACAGTACAAAAGTATAAGATTTCGTTGGACGGTATAAGCGTTTGCGTGTTCACAAGCGTAAGTCGGAATATCACTGCAGTACAGATGCGGCGTGCACATCAACTATTCATTTAAGCGTGTATGTTTAGCAATCCGTGCTTCACTATTTTCAAACTCGAGTTATTTTTATCAATAAAGAATGAATTGTGAAAGTGATTCAGTAGAATTTTATGATGAAGTCAGGTAAGTAACAGTGGTAAAGTAAAAATAAGTGGATGATTTATTTTAAACTTAAATTTTGGTACAATCTTTGCTTTGCATCGACAAAAGTTTACACATATATTAACTGATACCAATATTAAATCATGCAATACTGTTCATGTATTATTTAGTTTAGTTTAATTAAAAGATGTTGTTTCTTCATTGCCATTATTATGTTTTCTGGAACAAGTTTATTAGCCAATCTACAGGTCAATTAATATTGGTATTTGTAGTTTAAAAGAAATATCCTTAAATGTTTATATGTAATCAAGTGTGTGCGAAAACCTTAACAGGCTTTTTTGAGGGAAATATTGCACTTATTTATAATAATAAAATGTAATATAATATGTCCACTAGTTAGTATTAAGACAAAATCTTAAAAATATACGAGGATAAAAGATTTCATAATTTTGTCGAATTCCATAACGGAATTGTAAATCCTCATAATTTGTTTCGCTTCAAAACGTTTTTAGTTTGAAACTGTCTGTAATGAAAGGAAACTTGTAAATGCCTGCAATATTGAAGCCAGGTATTACAAGAATAAGAATAAAACTATTACATAAGGAAAATGAAAAAAGCTCCTAAGAAAAATGCGATTCATAACATCAAGCAGAAAAAAGGAGAACCGTGTTTTTTTTTAAGAAAAGTCAGTTTATTTTTCATAATAGTTTATAAATTAAATTTCCACGAAACTCTTTAAACCAGTAAGATGAAACAAATTGCAAATTGTGTCTCGTTGTATCCTCCATATATGTATGTGATATACAAATCCATGAAACTCGCACAAAACTCGAAAACAAAACGAACGTGAACGTAAGTTAACAATTCATTTTTAATTAATACAGATAAAGATAAAGAAAAGTTATTATGGACTTAGTTTTGAATTGTTATTTTCATTTCTCATCCCAATATTTAGGTTAAATTTTCTAATCTTCAGATCTTTTTTATCTAATTTTTACTTAGATCTATCGTTAAAATTTTAGGTAGCTTTTCTGTTTTGTATTTTGGTTATATACAAATTATACTTTACTTTTTATTTTTTCTTGATTGTCGATCGCTGAATTGCATTGAACATATGTTTTAATTGCTCCAGTTAATGGCAGTTTCACAACAAGCCCCTTGAAATTATGATTTGTTAATTAAGCAACAAAAATAGTAAAAGACCCATTTTAACTTAGAACGTAATCAACAGGTCACAAATAAATAAACTGCATCGTAACTACTGTCCAAACGTAATTCTTGAAATTTATTCATGAAGTTTCAAACTTATTATTAGTACATTTAATACAACTTCTTAATAAAAATAAAATTGAAAAATAGTCTAATTTGAAAAATACTTAATTTAAAAATAGATTTTAAATTATTATTTACTAAGTTTACTAATTCATAGTATTTCCGTATGCGGTGTTTATTTCTTTAAGAAACCTATGTATAGATTAGCAGAAAAAAGCAAATGAACAAATTGAAATATTCACATATAAAACTTAATATATTTGCTTATGTATATTTTTCATAGGTGTCTACAATTTTTATCGATTTTCCTCCACTTTCCCATACTTATTCTATACTCCCTAGCAACAATTCTTTAGAGGTTTGTGATCCCTATACCAGTTTGGTGTGGCCAGGGGGTAGAAGTTTGAAAATACCTAAGTTAAAGCTAAGTATCCGTAATTACCTCCGGGTACTTAAATAGTTTCAAATTAAATTAATGTTTCTTTGATTTGAGTGTCTTATTAACACACGATGTTTCAATAATGGCTTGAATCCTTATATATATTCTATTGAGTCTCAACGATTTCGAAAGTTAAACTCAAGTACTAAATCACAGAAAGGTATATCGCAAAATGTCGTAAAATAGTAACAACAAAATATCAATGAAAAGACAAATTGAAAACATTTCATCTTTCTTCTTGACGATGAACGGGTCGCATATTGTGTATTTCTATTTTGACTCGGGTACCTTCGTCCGTGGAAATGACAAAGCTCTGGAAAGCTACATTCCATTGTAGGGCGGGTGGATTGAATGGGCGATCCCGTATCTGTCGTTTGCAGCCTTTGGGAGATTTCATTTTTAACGAAATTTTTCAGAGGTTCGTCAGTTTCGGGGCGAAAGTTCTTATTTTGTATTGTGCATGTAAAATATGGAAGTTTACAGTTTTTTTTTGTAATTAAAAACTTTTATTACACAGTTATAAAACATTTACATATAATAATAAAAACCGATGACAAGTGCCAACTGGAATGATGAACATCCTAAAGTTTTTCATTACCTATATTCTTTATATTATTAAGGTGAAAATAATAATGGAAAACAAATATTTTTCACTTAAGTCATTCCAAAATCCATTTTCCAGTTGCCACATTTCTTTCCAAAAAAAAATGGAATAAAATACAAATAATAACAAAATACAAAGCCATTTAGTTGACTTCAAGTAGAAATTAATTAATTTTTTTAATAAAATTGAGATTGAATATATTTGGCGTTAATTTTGTAGAAATTCATCATTCACACTTAAATGAAACTACGTGATGTAGTATTATTTCTACTTTCTTTAATTTCTTTACCACGTTCTAATTTTCGTCGTATTACAACATCTTCAGGTGGGCTATTAGCAAAGATCTCTTAATATATATCTTTGCTAATAGCCCACCTGAAGATATTGTAATACAACGAAACCTAGGTCGTGGTAAAAAACATAAAGAAAATAGAAATAATACTACATCACGTAGTTTCATTTAAGTGATACAGAGCCACCTTATAGTAGAAACTCGATAAAGGCCTTAACGATATCATGTGCGAATTAGGGTTAATACCCACCTATGCCACATGAGAAAAGATATTAATTAATTAATTATTTCGAAATTTTTGCAAATATATGCCTTAATGTTTAGAAACGAATACACTATTCCGTAAGTGTCCTTGGCGCATAACTAGGAATACAATTTAGGTGATTTTATTTTTTCCAATAAGTGATAAAAATTTGTTTTCTTACTATTTAGTAACTTTTTTATTTTTTCTTACTATTTAATAAGTTTTTGCTTTAAGTTCCGTAAATAGTTTTCAAATTATAACTGAAAATAATAGGTACCATCCAAGAACCAATGCGAGTATCTTGCCATTTGTACGATAATAAGATAAATTAGTTTTTCTTTTTTTTCGGCGGACACAAGTTTACGATTTCTGGTGGTATAACTCAAGGACGGAATTTCTTAGCTCAAATTTTTATGAAAAAAAAAATTTCTATGAAAAACTCGTATATGGAAAAAATGGGTGACAATCTAGAAAGTGAAAGAAAGCAAAAGTGAACCGAAATCGGAAACGCCAGTGTAAAGTGAAGATTCCCAAAAACAGAAGGAAATGATGATAGAGCAAAATTATAGAATGTAAGAAGACAGAAGGAAGAATGAAGAAATATTCAACTTTTACCAATGAAAATTTACCTATATTTACTCTTTGATGAAAAGTGGTATCACTGTTTAACCATTTCAGGTTTTCAGGAACAGTTGTACACTGTTAAATACTTCATTAACATTTCAGCAGGCTTTTCGAATAGGAAATTACATTGTGAAGGGGTATGCAGAATAATCACCTACTGAATAGTCATAAATGGTTAAATTGCAAAAAGTACTTCCGTCTTAAGTAATTTCAATTCGTGCTTCAAGGGTTTACACGAAAACGTATTTAAAATAAAAGTTGCTAAAAACGAAATTTGTAATATCATCCTAATTTAAATGAGTAGAAATTCGCGTTGTACGATTCCAATTCTGATACCTTCGTCCGTAGAAACGCATAAGCAGCGAAAAGCTTTCCGCTATTCGAATGACAAGGTACGAGCTTATTCCGTGGCAGGGTGGGCGGATTGAATGGGCAGTGTGGTATCTGTCGCTCGTAGTTTTTGAATTTTTATTCCATTTTCAGCCAAATTCTTCAGCATGATATCGGTTCAAGCAAGGAAATTAATTAAATCTTTTAAGTTACGTAATGTGATATTGCGGTTTTGATTACGCATTTTTGTAATTGATTATAATTTAAACCATGCCCACAATTCTAAATTACCTTGATTATAAATGTAATTTAGAAATATTTAAATGTAATTTTTGATTGCATAATACTAGAGTAATATTTTATACTTTTGGCACTTTTTAAAAGTCTTTGCGAGCAACGATTAATTCGCATACTCGACATTGACAGTTTTTTTAGGGGCAAAATATCTCGAATCGATTATTATTGCTATCTTGCACTCTTTTTATTATCGATAATTTTGAAATTAAACGTGTGTTTTTGACAGTAATATTAAATAATTTATTTTAAAGTACATAAAACAAGAAGCATTATGTTCTTTAATAATATTTATTTCTTTGTTTAATTTTTGGTATTAGTTTTTTTTATAATTTCAAGTAAAATTTATAATTAAACAAAAATTTTGTGTGAACTAATATAAATCTGCAAATTCGAATAATGCCCTTGTGTTAAGCAGTTGTTTAAACAATTTCCACACAGTTTCCATGTTGGCGTTCTTCGTTTTCTTTAGGATACGAAAAGTTGGCCATTTTGAGGTTTTTGGCATAAAATTGTAGATTTTGTATCACGATTGCTAACATATTTATCCTCATATATTATATTAATACACACACACACACACCCATGTGAATGTATGTGTACATATATATATATATATATATATATATATATATATATATGTACACATATATATATATGTATATATATATATATATATATATATATATATATATATACATATATAGTAGTATCAGTACATTTCAACTATATATCTGAATAAAAAACTAATAGTCATGTGACCGCGTTACAATTTTGTCATTTGAACATGGTGTCATTCTTTATTATATTCAGTTGTGTTTAATTTTTGACGTAATATATTTTTGTTTTCTAAACTTTGCATAATATCCTTAAACTTTGACGAGTAAAAATATAAAACTTCTTAGAGCAAGGAAGCTGCCTTATGAAAATTTTCGACTGTAGTATATCATGTTATCTGTCTCAGCACGTTACTTTTGTCATACATTTTCGTGACGCTACCTAAACTGGCTTATAGTTTTCAATGCTATTAAATTAAATTTATTCGTTTAGAAATATTATGAGCCCTATATGTCAACTTATCTTTACTCAAATCAAACTGAAATAATTTTGATTTTAGAATATGCCAGTCGCGTACATTTAGATTTCAAAACTACAGAAAATTTTCCTTCTCTACATCTTTATAATAGTAACATATAGACATTTCCAATAATTTACTTTAGAATATATTTATTTGCTATGACTATAAAAAATAAAATAATCGACTTATTTCAAGTCAATAATTTCAGAGAATACACAATTTTAATCTTGACAGAAAACAATATTTAAAGTTCAATTTAAATTATTCATAGAACAAAAAATTAGGCTTCGTTCTGTCTAATGAAAGTAGTTTAATAAGTTTATAAGGTAATTATTTGATAGTTATATGAAAGACAATATTTGTAAAAATGCTTTGATATCGTAAGTAAAAAATATTCCTTTAATATTTCAAGGGTAATATTTTATCAGTGAAGTCATGTACTATTATCAAAAACCAAGAAATGTAAAGGTGGAGACATAAAGTGGTATAAGAAGTACTTTAAACACCTAATTATATAAAACTATTCGCATTCTTTCGTAAGCTAGATACACACACCACACTCAAAACAATTGTGGTTACCAAAGATACAAACAAAGCTTAGACGTAAGTATTTAATTACATCCATTTTATCAGTGATGTCATATATTATTATCAAACAATTAAGAAATGTAAAGGGAAATACACTAAGTGGTATAAGAAGTACTTATAATTTCTGATTACACAAAACTATTCGCAGTCTTTGGTAAGCTAGATACACGCACGTCACTAAAACATTTTTATTCACCAGGGATACAAACAATGCCTAGATTTTAAGTATTTAATTACACCAGTTATATCAATGAAGTCGTGTATTATTATTATGAAAAACCAAAAATTGTAAAGAAGAAAGCATAAAGTGGTACAAGAATTACTTCATATCTCTGATTATATAAAATTATTCGCATTTTTTGTTTAGCTAGAAATACGCATGGCAGTATAACAATTTTAGTTACCATAGATACAATCAGTACTTAGACTCGAGTATTTAATTACACCTAAGTGACTAGGTTGGACTTGTAATTAGCTTATATACTGCCAACAATATGTCTAGATATAATAGTACTGCCGTGACAACAAAATTCTTTAATCCCAACATCAGTTTACATCCAGACTAAACTGAAATGGGTACCAACATGAAGAACGTCATATGGCGGCGCCTATACTATTTTTAGGCGGATTTACGCTGAATTTCAATGTGATTGTCTGATTTTTTTACGATTTCAATCTTATTTTATTGCTATTTTTATTTTGTTCTGTGTCTATTTATTTTTGTGTATATTTCTTACGTGTACTTGCTCTATATCAATTTATTTCCTATGTACCCGTAATCCGTACCTCGTACCTCGTATTGATTTTACATAAAGTTGTTTTATTTAATCGTTATACTCGTATTATTAGAAAAATTTCATAAAAAACGTGTTAAGTGTGATTAGAACTCATGCTACAAGGGTTTTGTACACATTTAGGCTCTTATGAATATTTAAGAGCACAGGGTATTTCTATTTCACTATTTACAAACATAAATTTTTCACAACGTTAATATATTGTCCACTGTGTCTTTCACAGGCGTGAAAACATGGTATGGTGTTCACAAATTATGACATGGTGCTCACAAATTATGACATTTAGAATTATTGCTATAGTTTTCTTACAGCCTTCGTACAGACTTCTAAAGGCCTTATGCTTTCATAACTTTAGATTCAGTTTTAGAAGTAAGAGACAGCAATTTATTTTCTTTTAAAGGAAACACTGAAGACATAATGCTTAAAATTAGGAAAAAATAGGGAATTAAGTAAAAATCGAGTACTCCCCACCCCAAATTTCCACTTGAATATTTTTGGGTGTTAGCTATTGAGATATATGCGTGTTAATATGTTTGTTTACTAGAAAATTTTTACTAAAATTTCTGCGTCAAGCGGTTTCAGAAAAAAAAGGCCGTGTCTGACAGACAGACAGACCAGTTACCTTGTAAGGATTCGTTTTTCCTTTTCAGGTCCGTACCTGAAAAGGAAAAACGAGACCTTAAACCTTAGAAATTAAAACATAAACAATTTCCCCCGTTGCACTCTCATCACGAATAGCTAATATATTAATTTGCATGTATTTCAAAAATATTTATATGGCAATATTTGTGGGGTCAAATGAAATATTTGAATAAATAGAAAAACATGATATGTAACATAATTTAAGAAAAAATGAATTATGTACATATCAAATTATCGTAATGCGTTTTTTAGAATTTTACGTAACTTAATTCTTTCTAATAATGAAAATTTCTACAAACATATGTGCACCCTCCGCTTCTATTTCAAAAAAAGCTAAGGTCAAACTTATGAAAAAAGTGATACTAGAAATGTACATAAAGTTTCCGGTAAATTATAGCGATGACTGAAAATCTTCAAGTTTTTGAAGTAAGACTTCTATACGCACTCTTGACTTGAGGAGTAAGCTGGTGAATGGGTGACGAGAGCGTTACGAAAAGTGTGATCGAGCGAGGCGAACGGAAGTTGAGAGGGAGATATAAGTTAGTGAAGACAGATAGAGATAGAGAGTTACGCTTCGTATATTACTGTAGGGACAAGAGATAGAGGTGCGAGCACACATTTTCATTCTCTCTTTCTCTCATAGCCAGTTATGTTTCATACATCTAAGACACAATGCAAGCCTATTGGCTGTATCACACTGTAGGAGCAAGAGAGAGCAGTGCGCTCCCACATTTTCTCTCTCTCTTCCTCTCATAGCCAGTGCATGAAATATATATATATATATATATATATATATATATATATATATATATATATATATATATATACATATATCAATCAGTAGTTCATTTGCGAGTTAGCTTGGTTGATGGTGATTTTTTGATTATTTTGTAATTTCATTTCGTTCTTGAAAACTTTTATAAATTATTATTTTGTTCAATACATTAAATATTCTACGTTTAAAGTGAATAAAATTGTAAATTCATTTTAAAGTTCATATTTTGTGAATTTGAAGTTTTACTTCAGTCGTGTGGTCTAAAGCACATTCGTTATTATTAACTTTCACGTTAAGTTCATTAAACTTTCACGTTAAGTTTACGCACCTGAAAGATATAATAGGCAATACATTTATATCGTGAAAAGAAAATATTAATATTTGTTAACAGTTTAATGGAAATACACTTGAAAGTTTTTACGTGTCCTACTATATACGGAATTTTGCAGTGCGTGTTCATATGTAATAGCCTTTCCTTTACGTAACCGTGCAGAAATAGTTTACACGTGTAACGTTTACTTATATGATCACAAAATAATTGAACAAATTCGTGTCGGACACTAAATTACTTAGAAAATCATAATTATGTGTTCATAGATAATTGGGCGATTTATATCACGTAGCAAATAGCACATTGGCGAAAATTTCCGAAATGTAATTGTGAAATTTCAAATACGTTATCACTCCATTTATTATAAATGATAATTTGAAAAATACTTATATTCGAAATTAATATTTATTGCATTTACTAAACTATATTATAGTATTTCTGTTAACCGGAATCATTTCGTTATATTAGTTAGATTGACAAAAAGAAATAAGTGAACACTCAAAATTACTATTCACGTGTTAAATTTAGTATATTTATTTGTATATATTATTTATAGGCTCTTACACTTTTCAAACCGATTTCCCACAAATTTTTCGCACTTACTTTATATATCCAATAATAAAATCTTAAGTTTTTGGTGATTTCTGTTTTACTCCCTTGGATCGTATGGACTCTTCCATTTAGGGTGAAATTTTGAAAATATCTAATTTAACGCTATCTACCCAGCGTTTCTTTCGGGTACTTATATCGTTAGAAAATTAATGAAATTAAAACATTTTTTTGAACTGAGTGTGATGTTCAACATACCATCTCCCAATAATGGTTTATAAGCTTATATGCTTACTATTGAGATTCAGAAAATTTAAAACACATTTTCAAGTACGAAGTCACTGCTAAGCAAGTATGTCATAAAAACGGATATCACAAAAATGTAACAAAGAAATGTCAAAGACAAGACAAATTGAAAACATCCGCCTATTTCCTTTCTCCTTGACTATGAATGGGTCGGTATATTGTGTATTTCTATCTAAACTCAGACAACTTTTTCAAGGAAATGGCTAACGAATAAAAACTTTTCATTGCTCGGTCGACAAAGGGCGAGCTCTGGAAAGTTCCATTCCGTTGCAGGGTGGGTTGATTAAATAGGCGATCCCATATCTGTCATTCGCAGCCCTTATTCGGAGCTTTCATACATTTTTGACTAAATTCTTCAGCGGTTCGTCTACTACGGATTGAAAACTTCAAATTTGTCTTGTGTTGTGTAAAATAGGTAAGTATAAAGTCTTTTGTAATATTAACTGCGTAGCTCTAAAATATTTACATAAAATAAACAGTCGGAAATATGATTTTTCGAAGAATTTTTTTAAGTAAATTGTAAATATTGTTAGGGAAAAAATAATAATGAGAATATAAGAGAGGCAGATATTTGGTTTATAAGTTATGCAGAAAGTTAGTTTTGAATTGCCGCTTTTATTCCAAAAAAAATACAAAAATAGAAATAAAATAGAGATATTTACGAGATTTATATTCTCGTAATAAGTTTTTTTTGTGGGGTTGAGCATTGACATGTAAAAATAAACTTCGCTTTGCTTTAAAGGATCTTTAGCGGTGACTTTGTTCAACTGTTCACAGTAAATCTAGCAGTAATTGTACTATCAACTTGAAAGAATTCACAATGAATTACGCAATGAATAATTTCATTAATTACCCCACCATGCACTCAAAGGTATCTTTTATCCAATATTATATTTTAATGTAGGTTCACCTTTTTTTCAACTCCTAGAAGTTTCTCAACTCCTAAAATAGAATATTAGAGAAACTAAAAAAAACAAACTGGCGTTTACCATAAAATTTAACATGAGTCAACCACTTTTCATCTCCTGTAAGCAGATACTTTAGCATCTCGTTGGTACGATGGGAACTCAGTAGTTCTAAGCACACATTACCTCTCCTCTGAAGTTGAAAGTGTATTAGCTCACGTGGTAGCCAAATATAATATTTTCACTTTTTTCTCATAGTGTGAAGTTATCTTCCCACTATAGTATGAGAGCATAAAAGTAGCTCGGTTTCAATAAGGTATTCAAATTTTTATAAATCAATTGCAGGAGGTCGCTTTAGATGAGTAAGATACTTTAATTTCTCGTTTATCCTTTACATGCCCGTTACTCAATTTCAAACTAAACAGAAGATCGAATGCCGCAGACTTTATATTTCCCACAAGAAATATTCTAGAAGTGTTTATAACATTCCAGAAATCGGAAGTGGCGGGTTTATAAGTTGCTAATTCAATATAACATATATATATATATGTAAATATATATGTATATATATGCCTAAGTGAATATGAGATTCTCATAGTACGAGTACTACCGGTAATTTCCATTTTTTATTGGATGTTTTATTGATTCAACATGTGTCAAATCATACTTACTTCTTGTCTTCAAAAGCACGTTTATCTTTATTTATTTCAATAAGGTATTAGGGGTGGAAATTTTGGTGAAACTGTATAACTATGAAAATATGCATTTGCATTGCGTAACTGAAACTAAGAAATCCGAATTTAAGATAAAATAATATGCAACTTTTCAATTAGTATTATATTTTATACATCATATTATATCATAATTTTTTACCGATTATTTATCTAGGTTGCTTTAAGTACTCCGATTTGGCAGGCGGATATAACCCTTGTGGATTTGGGTTGAATTTGACACTATATTTTTCTCGTAAGGTTACCAAATTAAAATATATGTAATGTAGATAAACAGGATTGACAAAAAATTTAAAGTTTACTCTTAAAAACTTCGTAATTTTATGGCCTATTGCCAAATATGAATGATCTACAATATTACGAAAACCAATTCAAATTTGTGAATTTGGTAGAAATACACACAAACCTACACACATTCTCCACACAAACACACGTGTGTATACATACACATATATAGATACATATATATCTATATCTATATCTATATCTATATATATATATATATATATATATATATATATATATATATATATATATATATATATATACGTATGTTGACGTTCTGGAGGTCGCATTACTTGTTAGGTCGATAAGACGTTTCACAAAAAATAGGTCTAAATCTAGGCTAAGTTCATAAATGAACGTAAAGTGACAAATAGTTTGAAAATGGCAGAAATTAAAATTAAAACAATACCGAAAATCATCACATACCGAAATAGTCCTAAAAATACATTGTTATAGAGAATTCCAAAGTGCTTTCATTTTGTCTACTGTATTTTTGAACACATGTTGCAAAAAGAAAAACGCTTTATGTTGTATTTACTTATTTCGTTAAACGAAAAGGATCAAACTACTACTTTTATTCATGCGGTCATACGGCCAGGACACATCTTCTATAATTTTGCAGATATATTTTGAAATTATGATTTGAAACTAAGTTTTAGTTTCGGTTGTTGGCCTTCAATAAAAAAACTCTGAAACAAACCGATATTCACGGTGAAAATTTAATAATAATAAATTTATCCGCCAATAATTTATCCGCCCTGAAATAATAATAATAATTTTATCCGCCCTGAAATGTTGGAAAATTTGCACACATGATATCAGATATCAGAACATTAAGTTCGTTGAAGCTCACCACTTTAACTGATTGGCACGTTGACAAGCCTTTACTGAATACAGAAAGTGACAAAATTTCCTCACGGTTCGATGAAAATTTTAAATGACAAAACGCGCTGTGTGATTTGAAGTTTGCTTATGAATGTTTTTTTTTTCTTAGAAATAAATGTAGTGATGTATAATCGATATTATATGAAACTAAAATCAAAATGAGAAAAGAACTTATACTTTCCGATAAACCAAAGCGATTTCAGTACAATTATCGTTAATATACTTCTGAAAATATTTTTTCAATTTTATGAGGAGAGTAACTTTATATCTTCTATTCATTAAGCGTCTCAGTTTCGAGGTAAAAAACAAACATATTATCAAAATTTTAGCGAAGAGAACTTAGAGTGCTTGTTGTTAGCTTCGTGAATTCCACTTAGGACGAAAAGCTAGAAAAGCAGCAATGAATAGTCAAGGCGTACTCGTCTCTGATATAGCAAAGCATTGGTTTCATAAATTAAAATGAGGAAATTTTGATCTATTCGACAATCCTCATCTAGACCGACAATGTACAATATATTTAGAAAAATAAAAATGCTTTCAGGTTAAGTTTTGCGATGCCTGACAGATCTACTCTCATACTCCTCCGAGTATGCTGCCTCGTATACCGCAATGGAAAAACAATTTTACACTTTGGGGTATAAGTGAAAATATTATGTTTAGGTATCAGATGAGCTAAGACTGATTCATTGAAATGGCTTGATTTTTGGTTGTAATCACTATATTGGTTAAACAAAACAATTGAAGTCATTTAAATAATATAGTTTTAAAAAATCCTTCAAAAGTATATATAATCATCTAGCAATGTTATTAGGTGTATTAATTTTAAAATTAGGTATTACACAATTATTTTGCAACATGTTAAAACTTATGCGGTTTTCCTTTCACTTGTAAGATTATGTAATTTTCACTTAGGCGGTATTGTTTCTGTGACAACAATAATCTATTGTAAACCTGAAATTCGACAAATTTACAGTCGTACATATGAGTAGCTATCTATATGTGTAAATAGGAGTTGAATTTCGGATGAGTGGGCGTACCTAAGTTTCACCCTGAGAGCTTTCACGTAAAAAGTTCTAAGTAAAGCAAATTTGATCGGATAAGTTGACTTTACAAGATCATAAAACGCTTTTCGCCGCACGGAAGAGAAGCTTTTATCTCACACTGAGGAAAAAGGGGCGTTTGAGTAAACCCGTTGAGGGTTGTATTTGGAATGAAATCGATGCTAAAGTATATTTTATATCTGGTAAGGGCGTAACACCAATTCACCGGAAATGTTAAGAGTTCATATCTAATTTGTGACCTTGAACTAAGAAATATTTGCTAAGGACTATCGTAATATAATTTTAGTCTTTATTGAAAGAGAAACTGTTTACATAATTTTCACGTTAACAAGTTTCGTAGTTGAAGCTTAATTTTTAATATTATAATAGTTTCAAAGTGATTTGCCATAATATGTTTGGTTTACATGTCTTAGGGAACATTTGGGAAGTAAAAATTATTTTTTCGTGAAGCTCTTATATATTTCCGAAACCATTGGGCAGGTAATTCAAAATAGGTTACTCTTTTCATACCCATTAATTTCGTTAATGCTCAATTCGTTCCCATATCGATATTCTTCTTTTCAGACATTTTTGTAATTACGTAAAATTTATAAATCTTAATAATTAATTAAATAACTTAAAATATACGTGGACATTAATTACTTCGCTAAACCGATTTGTTTTATTTTAAATAATATTCAATAATAATTATAATCATTCGTGTGGCGGAGTTTCAGGTAAATACACCGAAATTGAATTAAGTAAAGAAATAGATTTAAGAGCAATGTTTAACAAAGTGAATGCTCATCGGTGGTACAAGTTATTTTTTTAATTGTACATTCAATAAATAAATGCAAAGAATAATGTTTTTTAGGGTTCCGTAGCAAAATTGGCAAAAACAGAACCCTTATAATTTCGTTCTGTCCGTCTATCTGTCTCTCTGTCCGTATGTCACAGCTTAGTAGTAGTAGTTTTAATCAGACTATTGGCATTATATAGAGGAAACTTGGATGACAGGTGTTTTCTATGAGTCGCTATATAATTAAATAATAGAATTATAAAAAAAGTAATATAGATCGCACTTCATACATGTAACTGAGGGATAAAAAAATCCAGTGCACATAGAAAAGTGGGTTAAACAGTTTTTGTCTGGTTTTTCCTAAAATATGATACATAGGTTCCAAAATAATTTTTCTATTTAAATCAATAGTTGGTGAGACACGCGCTTCTAAAGTTTTAAAAAAATATGCCACCTTCCCCCTCTAACTTTTCAATTAATATGTGTAAAATTCTGCAAAAGTTAAAATAGTAGAACTTAAAATTAGCCTCCAACAAAAATTGGTTTGAATAAAATATGTTATGTATAATTTTAGAAATATGGACTATTTTCGGTACCGACCACCGATTTGGTATTGTTTGGTGCTATGACCCTTCGTGTACAAGTCCGACTCACACTTGGCCGGTTTTTGTTGTAACTTACCTCTGATTTGTAGATTAAAATGCGTGGGTCAATTAACAAAAAAGAAAAAAGGTCGTAAACGGTTAATATTCGGTTATTTCCACACTACTTAAACTGAGAATATTTTTTTATTTCGACATATTAAGTAAATACAACAAGATAAAGTAAGTTTAATATCGACACATATCATCTTTTAGATATTCGATACGCCCATGACAGTATTAATATAGAAAACTCATTTGAAGTGTTAGCAGATACTGGGACAAATATTTAAATAACCTAATTTTATTTCAGCACCAATAGAATACAGAGTTCAATTTCATTACAATATTTTTTTTTCATTTTTTTTCTTCATTTTAACAATATCTTTTAAACTCACTTGTATTTTTTAGGAATGACCCCACATATAATTATAAAATTACATAAATATACCATAAAGGCGAGAATGCCAGTGATAGGGTTGAAAAATAGCGTGAGGATATCTTCTCAATATGACTCTTAAGACATTGGCAAGGGAGTGTGTTTCTGGTTGCATTGAGAACGCTATAAAAATCCTTTGAACAAAACGAAAGCAGGACTGACAGGGTTAAAAGACCGTAGCACTTAGGTGAAAGGCTCGAGGCAAAACAGATCGACCGAAAGTCTAAATGAGTGGAAAAAAATCGGAAATTATGCCTTTATGCGGCGAAGCGGAATCCAGATGAGATCAGAGGACCACATGTATACAGTACTGTGATATATTTATGTATGGAACACTATAGAAATCTTGAATATTATACATCTATGGAATGGTTATTAAATATATATTTGAACTCCTTTTTTGTTGAGAAAACGATACAAGATATGTTGGAAATTATATCAAGCAGCACAATTTATCTATCAGAAAATAGATGTTCAGATAGCTCCACGATTGACGATTGAACTCATTCTGGGATGGGGATGACACTCCCTCTCAACCCTTAGCGTTGCCGCCATCGACGATCTATTTAGATTACGTCGTGCTTCTCTACGATCTGAACATGAAATTGGATCTGGATCTGGAACTCCTGTTGGCTGGTGCACCCCAAGCTGGTGCAAGTTTGAAATTAAAATAAAAATAGAAATATTTTCGGAGAGCCCTAAAAATATTTTTAAAAAAGCATAACTTGTTGTTTACATATATATATACATATATACACACACACACACACACACACACACATATATATATATATATATATATATATATATATATATATATATATATACTCCAGTGGTATATCATTTACAGCCTGTGTTTTCCCTTACAATATATTTTCGTGGGCCTGATTTCTTACTTCATCTTGAAAGTAAAATTATAAAAAACTCAACGGTTTCCAAAGTGATCTTCAATACTTTTAGTTTAAAAAAATTTAATTTTTAACTCAATATATTTAATTCATTAAATCATATTTCTCGCTGGACAACGAAATTTTGACAAAATCTTTTTGAAAGTTACGTGTAATAACTTCAGCTGACGATTTGTTTAGTAGTGATATGACTTTTTTTTATAATTTTTATTGCAGGTGTTATTCGTTACTTTAATACATAAAACTAGAAAGTTTAACTTATAAAATAAACGGGTGAGATGTTAAAATCATTCTCATAATTTTATTGCACCGAAACGGAACATTATATTGGACAACGAAATCTTGACGAAATCTTTTTGAAAGTTAAGTGTCATTAATAACTTCAGCTGACGATTTGTGAAGTAGTGATATGGCGTTTGCAGGTGTTATTCGTTACTTTAGTACATAAAAGTAGAAAATTTAACTTATAAAATAAACGGGTTAGATGTTAAAATCGTTCTCATTTAGCGCGGTGATAACTTAGTGAAAATTGCTATTTTAACGCCTATTTAAGTGCTTGAATTCTACATTTGCATTCATATTTAATGTGTTTGACGTGATAACGTCTTATAAATCTATTAACACGGACTGCACGCATGAAAAAGTGTCACATTTCGCCTGAGCCTGAGCGTGCAAGCGAGAGCGTGGAACAAGTGATAGAGTCAGACGCTTGACGTCAGAGCAGTTCGACAACCATCGACTGGACTTTTTCAAGACACATTACACTTGAAACACTCCCCATGAATTCGTACTTTTCCTATCATCGTCCTATCCTTAACAGAATAAGATTTTAAATATAACACATGTATATAAGTTGTGAATAAATTGTTAATAGCACATTGTTTTAAGTAATCTGTATAATTTAAGTACAAAAATATTTGAATTAACGAGTGTAAATAAATGTCAATTTATCAAAAAAATTGTAATTTTCAATTAACTCCTCCTTTGTATTATACAAAATAATAATAATTCAGTGATAATAATTCAATTTAATTCATAAAAGTATGCAATTTTTCATCAATATTTCTTTATGACGTTATCACCTAAAACTATCGCCCGTAAACCTACTTTACAGACAACCAATAATTTTTTTTTCTTTCAAAATAGTTTAATTTATTATTTTATATAAGACCTATTTATTTTTTATCAAAATTAATAATGAAACATTGGAGATTGACTTTAAAACATTTTTTTTTATTTTGTAAATTTGCGAACTTATTTGGACAGTTTTAATTTCCTGGAAAATAATTACCCGCAATTTTCTACTGGAGAATTAGTAGTGGGACAATATTGTAAACAACAGGTCTACGTTTGAGCAATAATACAACTAAATGAAATATAACATAATAAGTTATACTTTTTAGGGCTGTCCAAAGAAATTGCCATTTTAATATTAAACTTGTGGAGGGTATCTTAAATTTTATTGCATAATTTTTTGTCACCTTTATTTCTGCGTTAAGCAGATTGAAGCATTTGTTGGTAAAATTTCGTCAAAGAAAAGACTAAGTTAATGCCTGCCCCATACGAACGGATTTACAGTATAACAAAATGGTAAGATCTCTACTGAACCCCAAAAACAGCTAGTGTATATAGGTAAGGAATAACCTTATTTTGATAATCGGCAATTTTTTTACTAAATTTCATTTAAACCTGTTCACCCAATGAGAACAAAATCGTAAACACACATACGCCCACATACGCAAACACCCAGTTATCCCAAACAACATATATACTTTATTTTTTTAGCAACCCTCAAACTTGATTCACTATTAAATCCCAACAAGTATACAACTTACTATAAAATACAATGAAACCTTAAATATGGGACTAGCTAATTTCCATTTGAAGTTAAACACCACACTAACTCCCGTTAAAAGCCATATTGTCGGGCGTAAAGAGCTTTGTTATATCGCTGGCGCTCGGTCGACTCACCCGTATGAATACTAAACGAAGTATGTTATGAGGTCTGCAATATAACGTTAATGACTCTATCAAATATGCAAACTTAATTATTATAGCTTAAGGATGCATATTTTTAATTTGGCATAAAATGTGCTTGCCGGGCAGCTTACGGTACCATTCGAATATGTTTAGTTGGGATAAATGTTACGTCGCAATTTATAGGATATTTTTAGTGAGTGGGGTTGTAATACGCGTATCATTGTGAAACAAATTTAAGAAGGACCAATTTTTGAATTTTTTTTAAAAATTCTGAATGTATTTCCTCAGTATCATAATTACATAAACACGTAAATGGAATTTCGGTCTCAAAATGGAAGGCCTAATCTCTCTAATTTTTTTAAATGTGGGTTTGAAAAATTTTAATATAATTAAAGATATTAGAATTTTATTGGATTATAGAATCTAGATATTTATCCTATGATTAGCGTTTGAAATGAAATTATTTCGGTCAACTTACATAAAAAATTTAAGAAGATACGGACAACTTTGCAACTCTATGTACATATGTCTTGAAAATGATTTTCCAGGTTTTGTTTATATTTAATACCTTATTAGAGTTCCATAGTAGAAAAAAATCTCTTGTAAGTTATCGTTTCCGCTATCTGTCATAATTTCTACAGTTTTATGTGTATTTAATTATGTTGGTAGATGCCGCATACGGCGTTCGTAATGAATGTGAAGCAAAGTATTGAAAAAAATCTGTTCTTGAATTTTTCATCCGTAGGCTTTTAAAAATTTAAAAACTTCTAGGTATTAGAAATTATTTAAATTGAAAGTGAATTTTCTTCAGTTTTTATTTCATTTATTATTACATTATTTCATTGAAATTATTTCAGTTATTACTATATTATTCAATTCAAATAATTTCAGTCACTTTACAAATCTGAAAAACTTCTAAATATTAGTTATTTATTAGAAATTTTAAAATTATTTCAGTTATCTTGCAGCCATAAAATTGATCGATAAAAATGAGCCGAGCCTTATAGAAATGGAACGTAACTTTTAGAAAAACGAAAATGAAAAATAAAATAATCTAGCGATTGGCAATCAGGAAAAGAAAACAGATGAAATTCATAAACCAAATAGCTATCTTCATAAATACGTGTATATTATATTTTTAATAATAAACAACTTTTAATAAGAATTAAAAAGTATTACAAAAATCTAACGAATTTCGTAACACATTTTTCTTCACTTAAACGAAATAATATACACAGAGTGTTTAAAAAACAAACAGTGTTTAAAAAATTATTCGAGCTAAGATCATTTAAAAATAAAAATCGATTTGAAAAATGCTCTTACTGCGTAGAAATGGTTGTCAATTATGCTTATCTAAATTTTGTAATTTTTTTGTTTTTTTCTTAATATCAAACTATGTTTGTATTTGCATATTAAGAATTTAGTGTTACTAAGAGTGGACTTGAATGCCCAAAAAATTATAACAAAATAATTCGTTGAAAAAAAGGGAATCATTTTTCAAATAAATTTTTATAAAAAAATAATCACGACCGGAGATTATTTTTCTTAAACACATCGTTTTAATGTAATTTATTTTCTACAAAATTAACGCCAAATATATTCAGTAATTTATTTTATTTAATAAGGTATACACAATAAAATTTTCATTAGTGCTAAACAATATTTGTTCTATGATTGCAATAAAACTTTTAATATATAAGAGTGATATTTTACAGCAAAGCTCTTAAGGGACTTTTATGTAGAGTGTCATTTTTATTTATATAATTCGTGGCACTATATGAATTTTTGCCAGTGTCTTTTAAGGTATGAATAATTACGTAACCCACTTACGTGGTTTTTATTTAAATATTTTTATGTGTTCCTGTATCATACATAAATTCAAATGATATTAAAAATTTATAAAAAAACGTTTAACTTTATTTCCTTGATATTTCAATAATGATTATTCTCCGTCTTTACCGGAGACTCACTTTTGAACGTAAACATGGACATAAGTACGTTATTACGTACAGTCAATACGCCTCTACGTTTACGGAATAGCGTATAACACTTTAAAATGGAGTGTGCTACAGTTATAATCACACATAAATTAAAGCTTAACTGAATGCAACAGTTAGGCAATTACAAATATGTAAATTTAATTATTAAGAATGAATAATATCTGATGTTAACATTTATGATTATTTCCACGAAAGCTCATAAAAGCTAATATTTGAAATATTTATTAGGCATAATTTCAAGCAAATAATTTATTTAAATTGAAAGATAAGGAAAATTAAATCATTGTTTATGAAATATCAATTATGTAAGTTTGATTGTGGGTATTAATACTACTAATGGAATAAAAGTGAAACCTTGTATGTTTATTCATTTATCTAAGATAATACAAGTGGAATGTTGTCTTTTTATGTTTGTTTGTTTTTTATCTAATAACTCTGTAATCAAATTACAAATGCAATTATTGAGTGATTCTAAAAATAATGGTTTTATGGCCCGGTTGGGGGTCTAAACATAACTAAATTAATTGTGGTCTAAAGGATACCTTACGATCAGACATTAAACACAAAAATATTTTAAGATGAGCTTTGGAATTATTTCAGAGATTCGAAGAGTTGCAAATAGAAATAGACTAATGGATCGCAAAGTTGGTTAATAGAATAACATCTAGTATTACCGTCAAGGACTTAATCAACTTCATATTAACTATAATGTACAATAAAGTGAGGTGACCATAAACTGTACCTTATTACGGTAGTACTGGATACACAAAGTATAAAAAGATTTATCGGTACAAAGTGTACAAAGATTGGTTGGTAGTACAAAGATTTGATATTAGAATTTTTTAAATTTATATTTTCTGGTTTTTTTAAGTTTTATATTTTTTTGTTTAGTTTGTTATTTTCTTTACCCTTTAAATATTATTATCGAAATATTGCATATAACATTATAAGGTTCATATATATGGTTATATTTCACTTTCCCAAAAATGCCATATTCATATCTCTGAAATAGTTCTTATGCTCATCTTATTTTTTTATGATTAACTATTAGAGTGCCGACGAGCGCCATCGCGCTCGTGCGTGTACCAACGAAATTTGCCACGAGCGCGATGGCGCACTCGCGAAATCAATTTCTGTTTAGCGACAAAGGTAAATGGCATCAAAAACGAAAGATATCTTTAGCATTTTTAAGTATATACGAGTAAAAAACCATGGCACTAAAACGTTATAGTTGATTTATTATTAATACTACTATTGAATAAAAAATTGTCAGCTCCCCAAACGGACCATTTTTAGGGTAAATATTTGACAAGCGTGTACATAGCTCATGCGGCGGAATAACATTCTACTACTCCTTTTGTTTCAAGCTGACAAGATGGAGAAGAAAGGGCGTTCCTTAGCCAATATGTTTCTGTGGGTACTACCCTGTTCTTTTTAGTAACTTGTCACATTTGGTGGCGGTTTTGGCTTCTTCAAGAGTCAGGTATGATTTCGGGAAATCTCGTCTAATATGACTAAACTATATTTTTATTGGCACAGAACATTGCACCATAAAAAATATAGGGAAGAAAACCTGTATTTTTGCCACCAAAATTGGACTTCAATTTACAATCCGGTTTCAATCGATAAACGTAACCGAACAAATATAGCCACCGTCTTTGGATTAGTTCAGCGATAATTGCTGATTCTAACAGTCCAGCCGAACCTTCCGAATGCGATTGTGTCGCGATACTCCAAGCATTTGTCGAGGTTATCAATTTGAAACACCTCGAGTTTGCCCAGATCCACCTTTTGGAATGACCAGATTTCGAATCCGTAAAAAGGACGCGTTAGACAAAACGGAACGTTCGGAACCTGCGGAGCTCTATCGTGAGGGATATGTTGCTTCACTTCTAGATGGAACTATTTGAGCGAGGCGAACGCTACTCCTGCTGGTGCTGAACAAGTCTTGTTGGGGATCTAGTTGGTATCCATCACTTTTTTCTTCGGCACCGAGGTACAAATAGGCTGTGCCTGAGGTTTCACCAGAGTTGAATATTAGTGCCACGAAAAGTGTGTTTGGCTGTTTGATTCAAATTACTATACAGATTATTTTTTAATCTCAGAACTAACATAATTGCCGTAAAGTGAAACACGATGTTTTTTAATCAATAACACAATTTTGTTACTACGACAAAGTGTATTTCGTTATTTGTTACCCAAAAATACTTGAACGGCCTCATGTATTTTGATGCAATTTGATATAGTTATTGTTCATGATTCGAATTACTATACAGGTTACATTTTAATCCACGAATTAGCATAATTGCTGTAGAGTGAAGCATTATACTGTTACTCAACAATACAAATTTGTTACTACGACAACCTGTGTTTGGTCCTTTGTTACCTAAAATATTTGAGCGACTGAAGGTATTTTCATAAAATTGTATATGGTTATTGTTCATGATTTGAATTATCATTCAGGTTACATTTTAATCCCAGAATTAGCATAATTGCTGTACAACGAAGCATGGTGTCTTTACTCAATAATACAAATTTGTTACTACGACAACCTGTGTTTGGTCCTTTGTTACCTAAAAATACTTGAGCGGCTGAACGTATTTTCATAAAATTTTATATGGTTATTGTTCATGATTTCAATTATCATACAGGTTACATTTTAATCCCAGTATTAGCATAATTGCTGTAGAGTGAAGCATTGTACTGTTACTTAACAATACATATTTGTTACTACGACAACCTGTGTTTGGTTCTTTGTTACCTATAAATACTTGAGCGACTGAACGTATTTTCATAAAATTTTATATAGTTATTGTTCATGATTCGAATTATCATACAGGTTACATTTTAATCCCAGAATTAGCATAATTGCTGTAGAGTGAAGCATGGTGTCTTTACTCAATAATACAAATTTGCTGCTACGACAACCACGTAGGTGACTCGAAACGTATGTTATACTTGCTGACGTATCTTGAAAGTCTAGACCTGCATGTTTTTTATTAATATAACAAAAATTTTAACATCATAATTACATGTAGATAGTTATTTTACTAGATTAACTTGACGAGGGATAAATCACCTTTATTACATGCGAAAATCAACGAACAGACTGATACTTACGAATTGTAATACTTATGAATCAGAAAGGAATTTATTTACGAATTAGCCTTCAGTTAATTTATTTAGGTTTTTAGAGTTTCTTAAACAAATTGGCGTATATAAAATCCTATAATCTTATGAGTTTCACCTGTCCGTCTGGAAGTCATAGCGTTGTAACTCTCTGGATTTGAAAGACTTTGATTACATTTTCAGGATGACGTAATAAAGAAAAAAATTGAAAAATGTTTTGTGAAGTCGACCATTGAATTTGGGCATCAATTTTTTTCTCACGTTCACCATTGAGTGGGCTATTGTTATGGAGGTTTTTAAAATGCAATTAAAAATCTTTTCTGATAATATCCAACACAGTTTCTAACTCTTCGCTACACATTTTAAAAAAATTACGAAGTTTTCCAAACATTTAGAAAAAAAATCTACATATTTCATCTAGAAAATGATGCGTTGGACAATTATTTTGCTAACGCATCAATAAATAAAGAAAATATCGCCTATATGTACTTATGCCTGTGAAAGATGCTAGTCTACATTTTTGGAGTGAAATAATAGCAATATTTATAAATAATTTATAAGAAACTATGTGTTTTACAATTTTTAATTTAGCGAATCCTATTCGTATTTAAAGAGTTCTTTTGTATTTATTTAGGTTCACAATGTTTGACAACCTTTGAGAAAATAGGAAAATGGAAAATAGGACTCGTGGAAGAAAAGAAAATACTCCAATAATAAAACAAAGAATTAAAGAACCACATATTTAAATTTCCGATAAAGCTAATTATGTAATAAAAAAATGTTGTTAAAAAGTCCGTATCGACTAAGAGAACATTAAATAAATTTTAAATATCGACACTATTAAGCGATATGCCGATAATTTCAATTACAACGTAATTAATCGCATTTAACACGATCGTCGCCCCGTTATTAAGCTGTACAAATGGCGCCATTAGTCGGCGCGACGATGCAGTCCGTCTTGTAAATTGCACTCATTAAGCAGCTCGTGAGCTTTCACACCGGAAGCGTCGGAGCGAGCTTAATGTTTTCAAGCTTTGCAGGCGACGGAATGAAAGCTCTGTCGGATCGGGTCGAGACCGGATGCCGTAGTTTTGGAGGGCGGGTACTCGTGTTTGTGGGTGAAAATTATTTTTATTCACTTGATAATTTTAATATTTTCACATTTTGCGATATAAATTGAGGGTATTGTGAATACAACTAAAGCTTGTGTATGGTGAGATTGGAATAGTGTGGATTAGTCTTTTGATAGATATCGCAAAGTTATGTAAATATCTACAAAATCGCCGCAATTTAATGATATTTATAATTGTGAATGAGCGATTCCTGCCAAGAAGAGAAAAGGTGTGTTTATTTTGAAGTGAAACATCTTTTTTTGAAACGAAAAGCCACTTCTAGGAAGTGGAATCTTTTGTTTTAAGTGTAATATTAACTAATATTTAAGGCAAATTTTAATTCATCATTCTATTTATTTATTTGATATAAGTGAAATTATGCTATATTTTTCAAAGTCGCGTACTACAAATCTATGGAATATATTATGGCTTGACATAAGGCATTCTCTGTTAAAATCGTTTTAAAGGACTGTAATAATTTCTTAATATATTTATTCTCCTAGTTTTCCCCGTATCTTCTTTCTTTGTCCTTCATTTATCCTTATAGTATAAATATGAGTATCTCTTTTTGTATAGCACAATCACTCTGAAACTAAATAATCAATTAGTTTTCTAGGAGATGGGTTTTGCGCCAGGACAGATTAAGTTCAAACTTATTACAAAAAAAATAAAAATGAAACCCGACTTTCTAAAGTTATGTTAAAAACATTTTTATTTTTTGACACTTTTGACATTTTTTGGTGAACAGTATTGCTGAACACTTTACATTATTGCCAGAATAAAAAAATTATCTCGTGCCACTAAGCACGCGTGACAGTAGTGAAACTCCTGGCAATCTAAACCTGGATTTATAAGTATATAGTAAAGGGTAAAACGTCAGAGAGAGAGAAAGAGAGAGAGTATAATAATCTAAAAGACTAGGACAACAAGTTTTTAAATTAGAGACACGTAAAATAATTCCATTAATGAAAACTAATGTCAGGTCAATTTAATTTTTTTTAAAATATAGTTTACAGGTAGTCTTCATTTATTTTATAGACTAACTTAATTGACAATTGCCTATGTAAATTTATATATATATATATATATATATGTGTGTGTGTGTGTGTGTGTGTATTAGTTCTTTCCATTCAGACTTGCGCGTATATAATTTCTCAATGATATCTCAAATATTATTAAAATTTCCATCCCACGCGGATAGTGTGGATGTTGCCTTATTAGGAGTAGCTTTCGAGAAACGGCATTATAGCACTCCTCGATAATCCTTTCCGTGAGAACATGGGTTATTCACTTCCTCAGCACATTATGCATATTAAATTTTTTTGTCTGGGTTTTGGGGTACGGAGTTCACGGAAAATATCGGCTACAGTCAAGTCTCTTCTTTCATGTAACTTGTCTTCCACAACGGCGATGCGCTCTTAGTTTTCAGATGTCAATTGGTGAGGCCCTCCTCGACTCTCTTCTGTAGAAACTCTGCACTCATAAAAAGCTTTTACCCATAATTTTACTGTTCTCGAAGAACACGCGGAACCGCCTAACGATTTTACAAGATTTTTATGAATACGATTTGCAATTTGTCTAAAAGAACACCAAATTTAATAATATTGCGTCGATCAAACTCACTAATTGAATTAATTTATTTATTTCGATCCATTTAAAAGATATTTAAAATATGTGTTGACATACAGACGCACTAAAGTTCTCTAAAGAATTACTAGACATAATCATTAATAATTCCGGCAACCTGTCAAAACAGGAATTGACATGACCTAATATATACTCTAGCTGTGTCTGCAAATCCGCGTGGATTTCGGAGTAAGAAAATTTATTAGGATTTTTTCCTTTTTTATCTCAGAACTCTATGAGCATAAAGTTTATTAAAAACGCTAATAGACGGCACTGGCAGCCAAATAGGTTCCGCCTATTCTGATATTAGGGTCCACAATGAACGTATTCATGTCCAGCCGTTGTTGAAATTAGTGTGCATAACCAAGGTTATTGACAAATGGACGAATAGACAAAAATTCTAAAAATTGTTGTTTTAGAGTTAGTAGTTTGACTTTAGTAGGTAGCACGTCTTAGCAGCGTGTCTCTAGTAGAAACCATAACCTTCATATAATTACCATCAACTTAATGGAAAATTCATGCAAGCAAAGCCACGAGCAAAAGCTAATATAATCAAAATTCTATGGGTATATGTGTGTGAATTCGTGTATGTACATGTTTTTTTGTTTTCTGTTAAACTCATTTACTGCGACTCTGCAGTGAGTGAATTTATCGGTAAAAATGGGGTGTGGCTGTGTCACGGACACGGACGTGTTTTGTACGTGAATACGTCTATGTAACGCATAACTTCAACCGTCCCAGCTGCAGATGTACTGGCACCGTCGTTGATCCGCCCGGCCGCATTCATTCTTTTACGTTCCCGGCACTGCTTGACTCCGTCATATGGTGTTTTATTATTACCATTCGAGTATTCTTGAAAAGCCCTTTCCAGCCGTATACGATCTCTGTATCTAGTTTTGGTTTTTCGACGCGTATAGGCCGACATTATATATTTTTGATAATATTTTTTTATTCTAACACCTTATTATATTCACTATCACTACTTTAAACTAATGTTTTATATACAATCGATAGATTTTTATGACAGCTGACGATTAAAACTTAAACGAACATCGTAGCTTTTCTAAATCAAAAGTTATACTAATTGCAAATCTCGATACGCAACAAAATAACCTCAAAATGGCGACGCTTCACCCTCCACCACGCGCGATGCGTTACTGTTCTCGCTTATTGTAATGAATTCTTTGATCCTTTACCTATCCAGTGGTATAATTTGATGTAGAGGATAGATTCGAAACTGCACCGCCAAACTGTATCCCCCGATTTTGTTATCAATAGATTTTTGGATCGCCCCCGTATGGTAGCAAATTTAAAGACGTTTTCACGTCTAAAAAATTCGGCCAGAAAAAAATATTTTCTGCCACTTCCTAAACATACGTTATATACCGAAAACATTACATGTAATCCAGAGACTTTCTTGTTTTCATTTAGTCTGATTTAGTATGACGAAGAGGCCTTAATTCAAATGGCAACGAGGTGAAGACTTTCCGCCACTTGAAAACATAAGAAGACAAATTTCCCATGAGTCGATCATCGTCACAAAGTTGACACGCAAATTCCGATGGCGCTGGAAACGCGGTGACGTAAGGCGCGGGCAACATATCGCGCGGGCGAGCACACGTCGGTGTAGCGTCAACTCAATAAGGTGTAAAAATGTAGGTGCGCAACAGGCAGATGACATTTGCGTAGTGGGCGGTGACGGCTACCCATTCCACACGTCTGTATGACGAAGCTGACATTAATTCGCTTTCAATTGTTACGACAAATAATATTGTCACGTTTAGATACATGCTTGTTACTGCCTCGTTTGAAAGGTTTTCCTAAAAATTTTATAATCCAATGCATCAAATGAATCTAGAAGTTTTAATAGCCTCTTATGAAGTAGCCACTTGAAGTTTAACACAAAAAAAAACAATTTAAAAGGAACGAAAAACTGGTATCCAAATTTTTAAAAAATATATTTCCAAATAATGTTTCAGATGACCAATTTTATTTTACGATCTCTTAAAAATAGTATAGATATATTTTTTCAGATTTTATCCAGATTAACTTTGACATGAAAAGGTCTTTAAAGTTGATGTAAGGCAAGTATAAGGAGGCAATCACGTTCAAATGAGCAACAATTTATGTCAAACTAATTTGAAACTTTGGTATCAAAAATAGATATAGCACCACCATTTTAGGTCCGTTTGAAAGAGAAAGAATGAAAGCTCTGATACGCTGAATATCGTGCAAAGCACGTAAGCAAATGGTACCAATAATCTTTGACCGATAGATTGAATATTTGCAAGAGGTACTCAAATAATTTTAATAATGTACACAGTGTTTCAAAGAAATGTAAGGTTCAAATGAATGAAACGATTATAAAAAAAACAATTACATAATTTCAAAATTATGTGCCATCGACGTTTTCAGGAAAATAATTAGTGCAAGATCTGGTGTTACAATCCACTTTTAATCGATTTCAAATTATCCAATCGAGTTTAATTTTTATGCATATTGCTTCTATATTCGGTATTTCTCAACCAATTTCGATAATTCTTTTGTCATTTTGGTATTCCTAGGATGATCCCATGAAAAACTGACTATGGTAATTAAAGATATACCATAAAATTCCCTAAAAATAAATAGTGAAGGTGCCGTGTCCGACGTTGGGTGATATAGATCAAACAAATTTGCACGATTCTTTTTTTTATTGTGAAAAGAATACTAATATTTACATAAATATTTTTAGTAACAATTCGGACATTGAAGATATATCAGAAATTTCCTCAACATTGAACAGCACAGGCACCGAGATCGAGTTTCAATAATTTAAGTCTTGTGATAATCGAATAAAACACAACTAGAGGCCACATTTATTTATTCAGCAGAAATATCTGGGTGTAGTGAGTTATCTGGAAAGTGGTAGCAGGAAATCTTGTGTAATGAGAAATAAACTCGTACGTAGTAAGAAAATAGTAGGGTAAATAGGCAGCTAAGTACATACTATATAATTACCACCTTCAATCCATAAATCCTGATGATGCAGAAGTATTGCCTGCTTAAACCGTGAGACATGGAGATATGCTATTCACCTGTGTAAATTTTCGGTTAAGTTGTTGGTATTGCAGGTTTTGGTTTCTTAAAAAATGTGGACAAATAGATGTAATTTAAACTTCGAGCTAATTCTTTACATAGTTTGGTACCAAATGTTTACTTCAAAATACCAATTGGCGGTGTAATGTGTACATTAAATCTAAGGAATTATGTCATTTTCAGGTTAAATAAAACTACATATGTAGTGAGTTTTATAAAGATCTATCTAATCATTAAGCATGATCTACGAACAATGTTTAAATATACTTTGTCGGGCACTAATATTCCGTGCAGGCAAAGTTGTAGGTGTCGTCTATGCATCAATCCATCACATGGACAATATTAATGCCAAAAGGGGATTGGTAAGTTTTCCTAGAGTCTTGGATTCCAATAGTAAAGAATGCAAACACAAGTGAACAACGTGTTGATGGACAAATAAAAAAATGTTAAAAGCCTTCCAAACTAGAACTTTTTGTTTTGTGTTGTTTTGGGTTCAAAAGCTGCAAATAAATTTAGTTTAAATTTAAATTTATTCTCTAAAGAAAACGTTGACAAATGAAATAAAAAAAAATAAAAACTGCTAAAAAAATTGAATTTACTCCAAAATAACTATTTTTAATTATTTACAAGCCATAGTTGTTAAAAGGATTCACACGAATTCACACAAGCACATTCCAAATGCGCGGGAGTGAAGCAAGTGACTTAGCCTTGATCTTGGCTACGTTATATTAATGCTTTTAAGAGAAGTATTTTTATTTAAATCGATAGATTTAATCGATTTTTATAAACATCAATGTTTTTAGTCTGGCAATAAGCTAAAACGTTTACGGATACTATTGGCAAAAAAATGTCATTTGTTTATTGAAGACTCTAGAAAGTTGCCATGCTCCAATTTTTGTCATATATACACTAAATGGTCAGTACATTTTTCTGTAATAAGTTTGAACCTGTTCTTTTAAAAGCCCAAAACCGCCGGTCTCCTACAGCATCAATTGATTTATTTCATTTTTTAAAAACAAAATTTGATATTCTGAGATTTTCAGCAAATAATCGCATTTTCATCTCTTTAGTTTTTTTTAAATGAATACTTCGTTGAAAAACTTTTTTCTTTACATGCTTTACAAGTTATATTCTTATAGATAAAATATTTAAAAAATAGAGTGTTTTACGGTAGTATCCATAGAAAAACTAAACATAAAGTAAGTAGGCATTATGCAAAATTTTGCAGTAATCGAAAATAGGTACATAAACTGAGAAATACTTTAACTCTTATATGGGCGATCATAAAATATATTCTTAGACTACTAATTCATATAGACTACTAATTCATCAATATATTATGATTCTTTGCCATACTCAATAACCTCTATATTAAATTTCGTGAGGTGATTCATTTATTATATTAAATCACTGTAACACCGATTTTAAAATATGATAATACCAATAATATCCAAATTTCTTGGGAAAACAAATGCCTCCATACTTTTAAAATTTGTTAAAAATTGACGGAAAGAGTTCTCGTTAAAAAGTTTATTGTTTTGAAATATAATTGAATTTCGAATTCAAAATAAATACTTGTTTTATTAATTACAATAGAATAAACACTCTAAAGCGTCTTCAACAATTTGAATAAGCTATAACTAAACAGTGTTAAACAACTGTATTGCCTAGTATAGGTGTCTTTTTTCTTGAATACGGTCCACCTTTATCACCGTATTATCTGAAGTTATTTTTTTGTTACTATTAGAACAGCAGTCAATTTATAATAAACATTAGTGTACAAAATACTAGTGATTGTCTGCAACTTTGCTCGCGTGGAATTCGAATTTTGGCAAATAAGTGTTTATCTAGGGACTTTTTAAAACTTAACCTGAATTTTTATAAAACCATTCCCATATGGTCATTATTAAGTGAAATACTCATTTTCTTAGTAAACTTTATACACTATAATCTAGGCGTGTTAAATTTGATTACCTCATAAAGAATTGAATGAAGTACGTGTTTGATATTTAGTAGATTTGTTATGTAGTGTCTGGTTGAAAGGCACATTATATTACATTTTCGTTTGATATTTTGGTAGATTTGTTATGCAGTGTCTAGTTGAAAGGCACATTATATTACATTTTCGTTTGATATTTTGGTAGATTTGTTATGCAGTGTCTGGTTGAAAGGCACATTATATTACATTTTCGTTTGATATTTTGGTAGATTTGTTATGCAGTGTCTGGTTGAAAGGCACATTATATTACATTTTCGTTTGATATTTTGGTAGACTTGTTATGCAGTGTCTGGTTGAAAGGCACATTATATTACATTTTCGTTTGATATTTTGGTAGATTTGTTATGCAGTGTCTGGTTGAAAGGCACATTATATTACATTTTCGTTTGATATTTTGGTAGATTTGTTATGCAGTGTCTGGTTGAAAGGCACATTATATTACATTTTCCTTGCAGACTTTAACACATTTTATCTCCTTAGAAGTTGAATTGCAAGAAATTTAAAGTCTCCACATTGTAAAAGGAATAAAATTCGATTATAGAGTCTAGAATGGAATTATATTAGAATTTTATGAGAGTTTTCTGTATAACATATGAATTAATCCAATGAAATTATAGGCAAATACATTAGATATATCTATCACAGCAGATCGCCAACCGTTACTTGATACTTTATTTTTCTACTGTTAAATATCTTAACCTATTGGTTTGTCAACATCTCATATTGCATCCTCAAGTAAATTATATTAATCGCGCAACTTTTTCAGAATTAACTCAGTAAAATCTTTTTAAAAATTCTCCCACTTCAATCCAAAGTATATATTTGTCAAACTTTACTATTATAACCAATTCTATATTATACAGAACCGTGTTATTTATATTTAAACTAGCAACTCATCAAATTCTTTATAAAAAAATATTTAACGATTTACTTTCGTTTTCAAAAAACTTGATAATAATAATTAGAGCACAATACGGAAAAGGGAAGTATCGTTGCCGTTTCAAGCATAAATATGAAGGAAACGTCTTTTAAGGTAACTTTTCATAGGTTACGATTGTTAAAACAAGACCAGATAACGATTTAAATATCATTTTAGCTCGGAGATATGCATCAAAACAAAATAATGTGGTGTAAAGTGCAAGATGGCGTCATGTAGCGCAATCCCGTGCGAGACATCACTGGATACATAACGCTGTGTGGCACCGTCTTACGCTGGATATATAGCGTTGTAGCGCACTGTTTCGCGCTATGCCACGTGAATCGTTATATTCCAATAAAATATTTAATAAAAATCTTCTGTGCCACACTGAATATTTCAATTCTTGTGCACTCAAAGTAAAACTGGCAATGCACATCAATACGCTCGTTTATAGCGCACCATCTCGCACTATGTTACGCGAATTCGTTATATTCCAATAAAATATTTAATAAAAATCTTTTACGCCACGCTGATATGTGTTCAATTTCTTTTGCACTCAAAGTAGAACTGGCAATGCACATCAAAATGCTTATTAGTAAAAACGACCGCTTCGCGCTCTTCATGTCAAACACATTGCTGTCCATCGTAATCTATCGCTGTTTATAGATAACTAGCGATAGATTATGATAGACATCGATGAAAGCCCCAGGATCTTGCGATATCCATCACAGAATCATCCTTCCTAGTGTAATTAACGTTAATTTAATGCAAGTTAATTAACCAAAGATTCGCTGGGTGAGAATGGAAATATTCCCATATCATTTTAATTTCTCATCTTGTTTTTCTTGTCCATGTTATCCAGTGGAACGTTACCTTTGAACTCGTGCGGATTTATCTTCTACCTTGATATTTCTTCTACCTCATTTCATACTAAATATGTACATATCACAATATTTATTATTTCTATCCGTCTCTCATAGATTTTCTATTCTCTTAACAAATCGTGTTCCGTTGGTTAAGTTTTTGTATGTAAAAAGTATTCGAGATAAAAGATCTATTTCCGCGTATACATACGTTCAAATTATACATATCTCCACTAGGTACACAATTTCAGATTGAGATAACTCATAACACGAAAAGAAGCCCGCCCATCCTATTCAACGCCGATAACCGTTAACCCCTTGAAGCGGTTGGGGCAGATGTTGGACCGCCCCGGCATCCAGCGGCAGATGATTTCCCAAGGGAGCGCCTCTGTGAGGTATTGCGGCTGGCGCGCTCCGCCAAACGCTATTTAATGTGATTTTATTTCCTGCGTTTATATCCAGAAAACGCTTAACACTTTGGAAACCGTATCTTGATTTAAAACCAATTTATTTCATTTTACTTTTAAGAAGTTAACTTGAACATGTTTTTCCTAGTCTTTATTCTTGATTTTACAGTTTTATTTTTTGAATTTTTAACTAGAAATTTTATTTCTTACTTATGTTTATTTTATTTTTGATATTTTTTTATTTATACATATTTTTTTGTATTGTGATGTAATGTTTTATATACTAAAATATTATTCGTATAATTGGATCAAATTAAATAAAAATAGTCTTCAATATATGTTACTTATAATTTGTTCTATTTAAAAAAAAAAGGTTAAAGTTTTTGAACAAAATTACTAAAGAGTACATAGAACTAATCCAAAGTTGGGTTAATTTGGATTAATTGGGTAGAACCCTAAACAACGTTCATCCAGGGTTCCTAAAGGTAACAATCCTTGCCTTTGTTAAAAGTGTTTTAACATGCCAAGATGTTCTGCTAATATCTTGTGATTTCATGTGATGTTAAAAATATTATGGTTACTTAGCAGAGTGTTAAGTAAACTCTCATCCTTTTAAAGAAAACTTAATAAATACATGTTACATAAAAAATCGCCCATCCATTACATATTTTTATAGGATTTTTTTTGTTATGTCAAATTACTAACAGTGTTTCACAACGTGGAATCCACCACAGGAATTAATTAAATTAAGGAGATTTCCTTAATTTAATTAAAAGTAGATCATTTTGCAAAATTATCTCACAAATAAAGATAGGCTGCTAAATAAATATTCCACTAAACTTGTAATGGATATAAAACAATTTATTAAGTACAAATTAAGCTTGCATTAAGAGAAACACTTAGACAGATGAGGTGGTTGGAGTTGTAAACATAACTTAATTTCCATTAAACTATTCACGAGTATTAATATAAATATTATTTTTGGCTACGTAAATATATCACAAAATATATATTTCATATACGTATAGATATCGTAAATTTTCAGTAAAGTTCTACTAAACTTCTAATAACGATATTTTCTACAAAAATTGATTATAACAGTTTCTAGGAGTAAGAAGAGGAGGAGGGTGGAGTTTAGGCCTATATAATTCTATATAATTCTAAAACCAAAATAGTACATATAATTCTAAAACCAAAATAGTTTCGAAATCTTTAGGACTTATTTTCAACTGATATATGTCGAACTAAATATTTTTCAATTATTTCATTGTAAAATTTTGATACAAATATTTTTGAAAGTTATCTTTTAGAATGTATGCAAGTTAACATGCTTTTTCATGTGCCAAAATATACGGGACTGTTTACTTTCTTAGTAAAATACGCTGCCTCATGATTTCCAACATTTGATGATATTAACAGCTTCCTATTTTACGCGGTCAAAAATATTTACACAGCAGCCTATTATTCACTGTATTAGTAAATAAGATGGACTGTGGAAAAAAACATGCGCTACCTTATGATTTGCAGCATTTTGTGATATGCAAGAATTAACCACTTCCTAAGATATTCACGTTTTACACGGCCAAAAATATTATACAGCAGCCTATTATTTACTCTATTAGCACTAACATTCACTGTATTAGTAAATAAGTTGGACTGTGTAAGAAAACATACGCTGCATTATGATTTACAGCATTTGGTGATATATAAGAATTAACCATTTCCTAATATATTTACATTTCACACGGCCAAACATATTTGCACAACAGTATTTGGGCCGCTATTACACTGTTTTATTAAATAAGGCAGACCGTTTCAGAAAACATGAACTGTCTTTGGATCTCTAAGGTTTGAAACTTGAGTTCTATAACAGAGTGTTGGCCATACTTTATGAATAAATATAGTGTAACGAAAGTTTAACGCCAAAAACCATACTCAGTATTGACTTTTGATTGCGCTCTGGGCCCAAATTCATGAATAAGATTCAACAGCAGTGAACTTTTCTATATCTTATTGTACAAATATTCCCCATATTCTGCTGTATTCTTAAATTTGTTTCAGACATGCGTATGATCATATTATTGTAAATTTGTTAGGTATATAACACGTACTTATCTAGTCTGTGATAGTATACTCACTATACCATGGTGTGGATGTCATAAACTTTCTCCTCATGAGAGCATCTAAAACTTAAACAATTGGGATGAATAAGAATGTTTCCCAAACTTATTTTGTTCAATTTTTGTCATTGTATTATTTATTGTGTACATTTTTGTTGTTTAATTTTTATTTGAAAGTATGTATTTCAACGTGTAATATATTTATAAATATTTAATAAAGAAATAAAAAAGTTGGAAATAGACATAATATTTCTATTAAACAATTTACAAATATTAATGTTATATTTCGATGTATATTACGATAGATATCACAAATAACAAACGGCATACTTGACTTTCGTGATAATATTGTATATATTTCAAACGTTAAATATACATAAAAATTTATTAAAAAAATATTTTTAATAAAAATGTTTTTGTTTCAAATGGATTAAAAAGTAAAATATCCAAACTACTTTTAAAGTTTTCGCTTATACTTACAATGCAATTATAATTAGTTAGTACCGGAAATACTGAATTTCTGCAGCGAATAAATACAAAAATATTTATGGTAAATTTGAACACGTGTACAAACGTTAAAACACTATGAATATCTCAAAAATTTTGTTATAAGTTTCAGGTAAAATTAAGGTGAACTTCTAATAATGCCGATTTTCTCATAATTTCAACTAGTAATTTCACAGATGAAGAAATTTTCGGACGTATATTTTCAACAATAACTTTAACAATGTGACATAAAATTCTAAAGGTAATAAGTTTAGAATACTTATAACTATTAAAAGATACTTGAAATTAAAAACAAAATTGAAGTACTTCATTTGCCCCACAGAGCATATAGTATTATTAGAGATGGCGAATAGCTGTGGACGTGCACAAAGCATATGATACCCTGATCACATGTTGTTTTCTGCGCAAAGACATGTAGTTCATTCGCAGGTTGAATGCCACAAATGATAGTACATGTCCATTGATAATTAGGATTGAAAATGCCCTTTTGGTCCATAATTACGAAAGAAAATAAAAGTCAGCCGAAATAATCCAACAAATTTTTACGTCATGCGACTTTTGAAACTCTAAAAATATACTTTGTAAAAACTAGGTGCTTATTAAATTGAAACCAAGAAAGAAGTGGTATAGTTTCGGGTCGGAAAGTGTTAAGTTAGGTTTATCATAGAGCTGTCGGAAGCTTTTAACACAGAGATCGGTCTGTCAAGATGTCTTAAATTGAAGTCGAGATTACTTATTTAAATACAACCTTCTGCTCGCGGCATTTGATGTGTGGCATTAATGGCATCTGGCTGGGATAAGGAAAGATGGCAAAATACAATATAGTTCAATCCTGATATACGTCAATAGTAGGCACCTATGTCTGTCTAGTTTGTGTTTTCTAATTTGTATAGTCAAGCCGAGGTGAATACAATAAAAGATGCTCATAACACGATAAAAAACGACTTATCAATTTTATGGGTTTTTCCAATTTTGATTAGAGGAAAAATGTTAACTTTTTGACAAAATCTACCCAAAAATATAGCATATATGATAATAAAAATCGAACGAGAAGGGCAAAACAGAAAGTTTCTGAGGTTGTTTTAACGTAACAAAGATCCAACAAACATTTTCTCAGAAGTTTAATATGTAAGCCACTTCTAAATTCTCTATATGTATATAAGACACTATTTGAGGATTTTATTTAGAAATATTAGTATTAATGTTTAGATGAGAGTGCTAAGTTAATGTTTGTGAGCACTGTCATAGAGGTAATTTATTAAAAAAAAGGAATTTATATATAAATATTAGTTTAAAAGGTTATTAAATTATTAGTTTAAAGATTTATTAAAGAAAGGAATTTATGTAAATATTAATGTTCAGATGAGAGAGTTAATTTAATGTTTGTGAGCGCTGTTAAAGAGATGATTTGTGTAAAACATTAGAGTTTATGTTCAAGTTTGAGAACTATGTTAATATTTGTGAGGCGTATTTCTTGACGGTGGATACGCATGAAGTGATATCTCCACTCATGGAATATGGTTGTACATAGACATTAAAACTTCTTTATGAACAGAGTGGCGAGAAAAACTAGTCTAAATCGATAAAAGCAACAATCGATCTTAAAATGTTTAAAATAAGGTACACTATGTCAATTTCTAAATTAAAAAACTATAAACTTTTCTCCAAATATCTACAATATAAGTAAAACGTTTACAGATTTATGTTTTACGTAATTACAGTACTATTTCACTAATCCATGACGCTATAGTCCACTGATGTCATGAGTCAGTCTTACGATTTAACAGATGGTACCCTCACATCGTCAAGATTGAGGAATTGGAACCCGAATTTTAGTAGCAGAATCACTGCTTGAGATCGACAATATTATTTTAAAAATAGCAGATCCTCGATTAGGCAGGCCATCACATCTCAAAGTAGTATCTCTGTAGCTCCTTCCGAACCTGTTGATGTTGATACACTTGACAATCTTGTTTTTACCATTTGATTAATATGGCCAAACCATTTAAGCTGTCCTCTCCGATTAATAGCTCCATATTTCCCTATTCCATAGATTTAAATTAAACTAAACTTGTGAGTTGGTTTTAGGAATAAGAGCTACACTGTTAGCAAATGTAATCTCAAACAGTCGAAAACGTTTCATTCTCCAATTTTCCAGTGTTTTTTTCTCTTTTCTTATCTTGATGTGACGTTATATGTAAACAAGGAGAGGGAGGATGTAATACAAACACCTTAAAAGTAATAAAAATGTATTAAAACAATTGTTACAAAATATTATATACACAAAGGTCGTACGACTCTAACATGATTTAAAATATTCTTGCAAGTCAACGATTTATGCGAATAAGAAAAGTACATGCACGAGAGTTTTATACACACTTAAGCATATCAAAACTTGTAGTATTATTTCTACTTTCTTTAAATTCTTTACCACGACCTAGGTTTCGTTGTATTACATCTTTAGGTGGGCTATTAGCGAAGATAGTGAATATTTGCTAATAGCCCACCTGAAGATGTTGTAATGCAAAGAAACCCAGGTTGTAGTAAAGAACTTAAAGAAAGTAGAAATAATTCTACATCACGTAGTTTCATTTAATTGTGAATAATAAATTTCTATAAAATTAACACCAAATATATTCCATATCAAAACATATAATATAAATATATAATATTTCTAGACAATTATTTACAAATATTAACGTTATTTTTCAGAGAAAATATAATGAAAAGGGAAAATATATTAGCTAACAAGTTTTTCAGATATGCACAATATCGTGAATATCTGAAAAACTTTGAAATTTAGAAACAGCACTATAGTTTTCTGGTAAGCATTAAGTAATTTACTAGTAACGCTGTGTTATTTTTTATAATTTAGATTTCAACAGTTTCGAGAAAGGGGATGGTTATATTTTGCAGACACGTTTAATCTACAAAAAATGATTTCCGCTCTCCTTTTTTACATCAACAATATCTGTAGAGCTCTGAGTTATGTATAGCGTTCCGCGGATACTTAAATATATATCTTTAACTATAACTGCTTAATTTATACTTAATTTTAATTTATAAATAAATTAATAATTATTAAAATTAAAATCAAGGTTAACAATGAAAATTTGAACAACGTTAACTCTAAGACGTTGGCTGGTAAACTATCTCCGTCAGTTGGACGGACTCTATTTTATAGCTCTCGTCAGCTGACGCTTGCTTTCTGTGAAGCTTGGTTTTATTTGATATTTTTTGCTGACTTGCTTCTTAGTAATATAACGTCCATCGGATGGTGGTGGCTTAACAGTGTTCTTGTAGATTAATTTATTAGACGTTTATGCTGAGTTGCTTCTTAGTATTTTGCTGCTATCCATCGGATGTTGAGAGTCAGCTCAGCATTCTTGTAGCTTAATTAATTTTATGTTTATGTTGAGTTGGTTCTTAGTAATTCGCCGTTATCAATCGGATGTTATTATTTTGCTGATGGATTATGGTTTCTTAATTTGTGTTATATGAAATTTTGAAAAAATAGTTTTGAAATTTGTATAACTGGCTCTTTCACGCGAATATCCCACACGATATATGAAATTTTTAAAAAATACTTCATTTGCATCCCCAAACATTTCTGTATTAGTATTTTAGTGTTAGTTAATATAAGAGACATTAACTATTGCTATGCCAAATTTCAAGCTTCCACATAAACCTAAAACACTTTCTTAGAAACACGGCAATGACAGACGGGCATGTAGGCTGAGAATCTTTGCTAATATCCCATCTGAAGATGTTGTAATACAACGAAACCTAGGTTGTGGTAAAGAAATTAAAGAAAGTAGAAATAATACTACATTACGTAGTTTCATTTAATTGTGAAAAAAAATGCTGACAATATAATTATTTTCAAGTAAAACATAAATGAACAAGATAAAGTTTATACAACAAAATTAAAAACATTTAGTAGCGTTAGACTAAGAAGTTAAAATTAAAACAGATTTTTTAATTTTGTAGGATAGAAGACACCAAATATTCAGAGATTATAACATTTAATGATTACATTTTTATATAAGCGAACGATAGAAAATTATGTGTGTCACACTCCGTCACTGCGATTACGCCAAAAGAAAATGCCAACACGTGTATCACACTCTGCCATTGCGATTACTCCATAAGAAAATGCCAAATAAACATATTTATATCTCGCTCTAAAGATGCACCGAAATGTTGAGCGGAGAGGCCACCTAATGGTTACAGTTTTTTAACGCTCTGAATTACGTACGCTCTGAACTTCTGATTTTACTCCTCATAAAACTACACGCCGGGCGCTATAGATGAAAATCGATTCTTAAGGAGTAAACTCCAAAAATACTATTATAATCATCGTAATATATGACGTTGCGTGTTTTAAGCAGTTACCTTTATTTTCTGAAGGTTCACTCGAATGAAGTCACGGGCAATAGCAATAATAAATATTTTCTAAAGAAAACTGCGAGTGATATCATTTTTCTCGCAATCTCTAGACGGAAACTGCCATCAAATATTATATAAAAACGTCTGTCACGACGAATTACCTATAAATATCTCCTACAATACAGGCATGTGCACAAAAATGTGACCGAAAGTAAATTCGACGAGCCTAAATATAATTTATGAAAAGCCATCCGGAAAAGCGAATAAGGTAAACAATTGTCATATATTACCTGCGAAGGGATAAAGAAAATGCTTAGGTACTACCTCCGTACTCCTATTCATGTTGTGGGGGTTCATCGTGTTGCCTGTAAAGGTCCGTGTGCATTTCGAGTTGTACAATCAAAAAATGTAAACAAGAAGTGCTTCTTTACGATTTGTAAAATCTGAATCAAACTCTGTGCAGAATTAGGACAAAATCGATGTTTTTAATGTTACCAGGACTTTAACATGATTTCAAAAAATATCCTTGAAATTACGATATTTATTTCACTTCTAAGTTTGTGTTTGCTCGACAATACTTTAAAAATTCGTAAAAAATTAATATATTTGATCTGAGTTTTTGTATGGTCTACGTTGCGTGAAATTTAATCATGTGTTCCTGGTATTGCGCACCACCGATATTGTAAGAGTTATATTTGTTACATACTAACTCCGTAACCAAGAAAAGAATCGCTACCAAATTTAGTGTACACATATTTCGTGTAGTGAAGTACTTAAGCTATGCATTAACTGCGGTTTCCCACAAGCGGAATATTAACACCGCTAAAAGTTTGCTTGAATTTTTGTTGGTGAATCGCATCTAAACGGCACGACAGATTATTTAAATTTTTTTTTACTGTTACACGTTTTGATCACTTTTTTAGTGAGAAATAATATCATTACTGTAGGATGAAACTATATTTTCGGTGTATAAAAAAATTTAGTACTGCAAAAGGTCAGTAGATGGACCAAGAAGTATAGGCCGAGGATTCGGCATTATTTGTAGACATAGTTTGCGATGGTTAATTGTATCGTTGAATTGGAGACAAATTCCATCACCATAATCCATCAATTTTCAAAATCAAAATAGACCACATCGTTTTAGTGTCTATACTATCAATGAAAGAGGCTGCTACGTTTGTTATCTGAATTATTTGAGAAAAATGGTGCCGATAATCAATGCAATAAGTGGTTCTCGCAAAAATCGCTTTTCTGAAGAATCGTTTCAAAAGATACGTGTAGTAATAAATACAGGCAACACAGTTTCAAGTTTGTAGTTGTTCCACTTAGTCCGTTTTTGCGGATTATATATTATGTGTACACCTTTTCATAATCATGGATGTATTTTTGAAATTACATTTAATTAGATTAACCTTTATTATAACCAAGTTAACTCTAATAAGACCCTCGACCGTTTGACCGCAATTATTTCAGAGGAAACCGCATGTAACCATTATAGATTCATTAAACGCATGCTAAAGAAGTTCTTTTTGTATGCCATTACGAAAGACAAAGTTTATTAGAAATTAACAGCGGGCTTTTGTTAAAAAAAATACGTCAAGTTTTACTGATATATTTAACAAAACTAAGATAAATAAGGTGCATAGTTTTTACAATAAATTACATTTTACTTGTACTTAAACGCATGCTAAAGAAGTTGTTTGTGTATGCCATTACGAAATATAAAGTTTATTAGAAATTAACAGCGGGCTTTTGTTAAAAAATACGTCAAGTTTTACTGATATATTTAATCAAACTAACATAAATAAGGTGCATAGTTTTTACAGTAAATTATATATTACTTGTACTTTAAAGCATGTTGTATTAAAACGCATGCAAAAAAGTGGTTTGTGTAGGCCATTACGAAAGACAAAGTTTATTAGGGTAAGTTTTAAGATTTTCATCATGCTTTACCTGCATTTTCATTTCAATTTTCACCGCTTACAGTATAATAATAAACAAAATACTCATTATTAGTAAAACCGTTGTTTTTTTTATAATATAACTTTAAAATTGTTCAGAACTGCATTTTAAGTAACAGCTTCACAACAGCCCAGTGACTACTCGCCTTTAGTCATTACAGCCCCGCACTAGGATCGAGGAAACTCCAGTGATTTCCCTCGAGTGTAGGTCGAAGCGTAGGATTTAGATTCGCGAGCATTTACAACAATAGACAGTGTTAGGCCGTCTCGAGGGCGCCGCCGGGATCGGGCGTGCCGTTTGACACCTGTGGGGGAGGTGTCGCAGGGGTGGATCCGGGGTTAAGTCCGGAGTCGATAGGGAGAGGATGAGGAATGGAAACTACGTATTAGAGCAGATGACAAAGGAAATACAAGTGAGTAGGGTGTAAATGTATTTGATTTATTTACGTGGAATGATGTTAAGTTACGTTTTTACGTATGTGACAGTAATTTACATGTAATATGTGTTTCTTTGCCCAAATTAAAATGTGTCTATAAATATGTACTATTTTATTTCAAGATAGCATCTATATATGCAAAGAATATTGAAGTGTAAGTGAGTTTAAATAAAAGGGTAACCAACCTTTGAGGTACGAACCTCACAGGCGTTCGGTCGGTATAACTTAAATATTAGTTACTAAATACATAATGGTACAAGTTTTTCGAGATAGTTTAGTTTAAGAGGTTTTTAACTTGAGTTTATGTAAATGAAACATAGTTTATTAAAAGTGTGATAAATAATGAATATTTTCTTTATATTATTTAGTAATTAATTAAGACTTAACTGCACATCAATCTAAGTCTTCAATAGCTGGAAGATAATGCAAATAAATAAATTTTACTAATCCAGCGTTTTACATAAGAAAGAGCTATCTCTCCCAAATCTTTATCCTTCTGCGCTCTTGTCCTTTCCTTTTTTTCCATCCTAACTCCTGTCAATATTTTGCATTATGCTTTTTGTATTTTTTACTTGTACAATCATCATCTTTTGCATTCCACCCAAAAAATTTTCAAAACTTATTGTTATAGTTGACTGAAAGAGATTGCCCTTGCAGGAATAAGTCCACCGTATGTACTTCACATTAAAGTTGACAAATAAATAATAATTATTTACAGCGGGCTTTGTTTAAAAAATGTTAAGTTTTACTGATATATTTAATAAAACTAGCATAAATAAATTACATAATTTTTACAGTAAATTACAATTTACTTGCGTAGAGAATAAACTTAGAGTTAAATGTTACAAAAAACCTTATAATTGAAATGGAAATAAAAACAGATAGCCATTATTAAATGACGTAATAATAAAAAAAAAACATATTACAGTAATTATTGTCTTTACGTACCGGATGACATAACATTTTGTAGGCGTGATACAGATAGTATTTTTTTACTTCCGTTTCCTTCCCAATTTAGCCTATCAATTTATTTTTATAGACTGCAAACAAATCGTATTTATTAATATTGTGTTTATTGACACTTTCAGTAAAATTTATATTACTACTAATAATTAAATAATACTATTAATTTGGGCAACCTTTTGCCATCCATATTGGACTACGATAATTTCACCCTTGTATAGTGTTCAATCCATCCCCTCATTTCTTTGAACGTTCCAGCAACACGTTTTAAAGCAATTTCATTTCCGTGCTATATTTCTATACAAATAAATGAACAGTGTAGAAGGATCATGTTTCTTTATCAAATTAATGTCCTTATCTCTTAAATTTTTCTGCACACCAATCTTAATACTAATCAAGTAATTATTAAAACGAGTTATCATACCAAACGGCTTCATATGTTCTAGTTTTGCTAGAAGTATTAGCTTCTTTTTAGAGTAATATTATTTGATATACTGTATAAATTAGTATAAGATCATTAGTTAAAATATGCACTTTTATATCAGGCAACCGAAAAATAAAAACATTTTTTCTCTGCCCTATGTTGCAGTATCGTCAATTTAAATCGAACAGGTTGTAAGTATTGTAAACAATACTTTATACAGTAAAAAATAATATCTTACAATGTCGATTTATTACATTTTTACAAACCAAAAAAATAAATTTGGAAATTGAAGGTTTTTATTATTATACATAAATTAATAACATTTTGACATAAATTACCATATTATAATTTTTATTAAGGTAGCTAAAACCTTTCATATTTGTTAATGATAAAATCAGAAATTCGTTAAGTCGCCAATAAATGTGCGTAGAAGATCGCACAAGACGCGATTCGATTTTTGGGACTCTTGCTAGTAAAAACGGGTAAAAAATCTTATTACTCCTCATTTCCAACCGGTCTGTGTGGTTGTATCTTATCCTTTCTAGAATTCCGCCTTTCAGAAGCAAAAGCCGTCTGTATATCAGCAGTTTTCTCAGAAACCGTTTTGAGTGGAAACTTTTAATACGGTCGTGATGAAATATGTTAACCCGCGTATACCTCAATAGACAAAAAACTCAAAAACATTTAATTTGAAAATTGGAGGGACAACGGAAATCCATATTCGAAAAATGTGTTTAAGGTTCCATCCTTCGAAATAAAAAAACTGACCCTTATAATCAAAGTCCTTTTTCTCGGAAACAATTTGAAATATTAACTTGAAATTTAACGTGTAATTATTTTACACTGAGGTCTATAGACCCTTATAGTCAAAGCCCTTTTTCCCAGAAACGGCTTGAGATCTTAATTTGAAATTTAACGTGTAAATATTTTACACTGAGGCCTACAGACTCTTATAGTCAAAGCCCTTTTTCTCAGAAACGGCTTGAGATATTAACTTGAAACTTAACGTGTAATTATTTTATACTAAGACCCCATAGCTTTACATTGCTGTAAAAATTAAAATTTTTTTGGTTCACGCAACAGATATCCTTTAGAGTATATTTTTTTTATTCACACAATCGTTTCATTCACTGATCATCAACATTTATAGGGTACTCCTGGTCGACCTACAATCAGGAAAGTCGGCATAATAGAAGGTCTTATAGTATACGTAAAGAAAAAACCAAAAAATCATTTTTTTCTAATTCTATGTAGGATTATACATTTTTATAATTAGTGTTTTTTGTACGCCTGTAATGGATATAGTAGGCAATACATTTTTGTTGCACAAAATTAAAGTTTGTAAATATTTTAATTAGTAATACTAAGTACCTTTAAATATTTTTAAGTGACTAAATGTGTGCGGAAACCTAGCAGTGCGAATTTCACTTATGCTTGAGAGATTTTTTTTGACGTGAATAAGTCTTTAAATTTGCTACCCAACGGGGGCAATCCAAAAAACCTAATGATAACAAAATCGGGAGAAGGAGTTTGGCGTTGCAGTTTCGAATCTATCCTCTACATCAAACATTAAATTATACCAATGTATACTAAAGGATCAAAGAATTCATTACGATAAGCGATAACAGTGACGCATTGCGCGCGGTGGAGGGGGAAGCACCCCAATTTTGAGGTTATTTTGTTGTGTATCGAGATTTGCAATTAGTATAACTTTTGATTCGGAAAAGCTACGATGTTCGTTTAAGTTTTAATCGTCAGCTGTCGTCAAAATCTATCGATTGTATATAATACAATAGTTTAAAGTAGTGACAGTGAATATAATAAGGTGTTAGAATAAAAAAATATTATCAAAAATATGTTATTTAAAAAATATAATCCGTCACATAGACGTATTCACGTGCAACACACGACCGTGTCCATGACACAGCCACACCTCATTTTTTTTTCAATACGAAACGAGTTATAAATATATCAAAGCTATTTTTTAAGAATTTCATGTGCAATAGTTCTGGATGTATTGCTAAAATTTCCATAAAAATCATGTCGTTGCAATAATGTTTACCTAAAATTCACCAGAAAACAATAGCGATTACCTGAAAAATTCAGGATTTTTTGTACGCACGTGATATGTCACTGTGATTTATTTACATGGCGAAAAATTATATAAATATTTGTACGTAATTTCCAAGAAATACTATTTTTCCATACATACTTATGTAACTAAGTGTTGATACAATTATGGGAGTCCGAGTTCTGAACGTAATAAAAAGGTTTAAATTGTTTTATACCATTTTTTTAACATATTGAATAAATTTGGCGTTAATTTTGTAGAAATTCATTGTTCACAATTAAATGAATGATGTAGTATTATTCCTACTTTCTTTCATTTCTTTACCATGACCTAGGTTTCGTTGTATTACAACATCTTCAGGTGGGCTATTAACAAATATCTTTGCTAACATTGTTTTAATACAACGAAACCTAGGTTGTGGTAAAGAAATTAAAGAAAGTAGAGTAATACAACGAAACCTGGGTTGTGGTAAAGAAATTAAAGAAAGTAGAAACAACACTACATCACATAGTTTCATTTAATTGTGGACTATTTTTTTGTATAAACACATTGAATTTTTGAAAATCTACTCATTTTAAAAATGTGAGAGTGGAACTTAAATATCTTTCAATAATTTCAGTTTAAATTCAGAAAAGTTGTGGTGCCAACAAGTTCAACATTGAAGCGAGGCAATAATAATATATTCCTCTTCCGACCCAAGGCAGAAGTCGGTCTCTCCCGGGAACGGCAGAGTCCCCGCTGCTCGGGGGCTTAGCCGCAAACGAAATGACGTCACTGCAGAGGATTTACGTAGAGACGGAAGCTGCGCAGCGCTTACCTACTGACTTCCTGTGAGGGATATGGATTAGGTTTCCGTTATATTCCTTTGTAAGAATAGTGATTGTGGATTTTTGTAGGAAAATGTATTTTATTGTTAGCGAAGTGAACTTATGTTACTTAAAATGATAGAGTTTTGATATTTTTCATCGCTTTCATAGTAAGTGGCAGCGGTTGTAAATATCAATTTTAATAAATTAGATTGCGTTTTTTATTTTATTATACAGAGCTAACATGACCATCATGACACGCTTAAATTATTTTAAATTAAGCACGCGAAAAAAAATTAAATTCCGCATGAAGTGAGGGGTACTTTTAGAAAGGGGTTATTAAAGGTCTCAAAAATGTTTCTTCCACAATTTTAATTAACTCCCGCCTTAATTCCAGAACTAATGCATCAGGAATTAGGAAAAATAGAGTGCTTCGAAATTTCAACAAAAGTTGTTGGAAATCTATAACGATAATTCTAGATGTTATGGTTACTGAGATACTCATGAAAATATGCGTGTTTCCCAACTTGAGTACAATATTGTAAATTCAATAAAAGATACATTAAAACAGAATCACATGTAAATTGTGGTCCCGGTATGGAGCATCTATTTGTAATATTTCGTGCATGAGGCTGTGACAGACGGACGAACAAAGGGATATGATGGAATCATAAGAGTGCTTCATTTCACTAACTAACCTTAAAAACGAACTAACGCCGATCCAAATTGCATGAAAAGTGTACAATTTAGAAATTTTTTTCCAGTTTTCACATTCGAGAGATTCGTATATTTTTTCTTTCTTGTTATATAAATAAAAAAACGCAGGTTGCGATCAATTGTTTTGGTCATAAATTGTTTAAGTGAATAAAATAAATTGAAATACTCGTCAAATGTTTTTTTAAGTTCTCGTCTTAATTTGGACTGTTACTCATTATTAATATCAGATTTATTTAATTGGACTGTTACTCAATATAAATATCAAATTTAATTAATTGGGCTATTACTGTTACTTGAACTGTTATTTAATTTGGACTCTGACCAATATAAATATCAGATTTACTTAATTGGGCTATTACTGTTACTTGGACTGTTATTTAATTTGGACTATTACTCACTATAAATATTAGATTTACTTAATTGAACTGTTACTGTTACTTGAACTGTTAATTAATTTGGACTATTACTCGTTATAAATATCAGATTTACTTGATGGGACCGTTATTTAATTTGGACTATCAACCAATATAAATATCAGATTTATTAATTATACTATTACTTATTTGGACTATTATTTAATTTGAACTGTTACTCACTATAAATATTAGATTACGGAAAACTCCATCTCAGAAGTACGGTCACAATTCTAGCAACTAAATTTTGATGATGATAGATAGATTCATAGACATCAAAATTATTTCAAGTACAAGTACCTGTTTTTTTTTTAAATTTTGTTGCGGGACATTTATAAAATGGCACAAGATGTGCACTGATGTACATTATTAATAAGACCCTAAATGTGTGTGATATATGACAAATATGAAATGGTTGACAGCATTAGTAGTTAAGGTTATTCTTCAAACAATTGGAAAGTTTAAAAAAAAGAGACGTGTCAAACAGCACGAGATTAAAATGAAATTTATTACGTCGTAGAAAACAAATTCACTTTAAAAGGTAGTATCAAAAGAAAAGAGACAAAATGACGAACTAATGCGAGATAAAATAATGAAACCTAATTATGAAACGATAATTCAAAATGTTTAAATTTTAAACGATCAATTCGCAAGATTGATACTTACATTGCGTGTCGTTGAGAAAGCATATCTATTAAGAAAAAAGCGGAAACAACCGAAGGTACACACAGTTTACTTTCGCAATTTTTTTGAATGCTGAAGCTATTTGAAGTCTCTTCGATTTTTTTGTAATAAAACCCAGAATCCTATATTATACAAAATTTCACGAATTCGATAAGATAATATTTATTAAATGTAATAAGAATATCTTACATTACCCAGAATTTCACAAATTTGATGAAATAATATTTACTAAAAGCGGAAAGATGTATTCGATATTGAATAAGCTTAAGCATATTCATATATATACATATATATATGTGTGTGTGTGTGTGTGTAAATCACATTGCCTTCTTTGGCTTCATCGTGGTCAATATTCATGTCTACGAAAACCTGTGCATACCAGCTACCTGCCTATGAAAATAGTTACTTCATGCCTTTGGATGTACATACATATATATATATATATATATATATATATATATATATATATATATATATATTTATATATATATATATATATATATATATATATATATATATATATATATATATATAATTACATATTTATTTATTTGCATACCTACCTGTCTAATAATATTTTTATTACTTCATGCATTTGTTTACACCTATACTTACTTATGTACCTGCCCGCTTAGTTGCTTCGTGCCTTTGTATTTATCTGTACATACTTACTCCCTTATTTGCTTTTTTACTTTCTTGTATATACCAAGACAAGTCAAACGATTTCAAACACGATGAGTTTACTCCGTGTTACTGAAGCGTCGCTGTCAAGTTTCAGCTCCACTATTGTACCCAAATTGTTGTAAGTCAAAGTTCAATGAAAATTTCGTGGGACCACACTAGGTCTACACCCTTCCAAATAAAATAAAACCACCCAAATTGGTTGATAATTACCGAAAATATGAGGTGACATACACAAAAAATATAGTCTATTAGAAATCTATTGAAATTTTGAAGTGTCATAATATATATTTTCTTCGCATTAAAATTAAAACTTTTGCTTTGAGAATTTCTCACAGAATAGAATTAATCTTTGTACGGTTTGCATCTATGTCTCTCTAGTTTGCTTGAAATGTCGCTATCGCGAGAGGTTGCTGTAATATTTATGCTGACCGCCATCTTCAATTTGAAACGCTGTCACGAATTTGAGCACCAATTTGACCCCCCTCTGACCTCCGTCTTATTCCCGAAGCTACTGAACCTAAAATAATAAAAAAAGATACGGAGTTGTTAGAAGCCACCGCAAAGATTGTAGAAAACAATAACAATTATTTTAGATGTGGTAGTTTTTTAAATATTCATTTTAATATATATATGCTCCTAGTTAATTATATTAGGTAACGTTAAATATTTATTGAGCTTGGAAGTTTAATACGGTAGTTGACTCATTCTCAATTTTGATATTTTTCGTAGAATATTGTGAAATATAAATTAATTAAAAACCAGTCTTGAAAAAAATTCAAAAATTTATTAAAAATTAAGCCAGTTGTAGGCTCTTAAATTTGGAAATACGGGTAGAGTTGGGTTACCCACTATATCCCTGTCTCTTTTCCTCTCATAGAATATAAGGTGCAATATTAAAAATGACCTCACAATACAGTATTGTCGTCCTTCTCTAAAGGTTAAATTTAAACTTTTATAACTCGGTCAATTTTCAAGATTATTAAAAAAAAATTTCACTCTTCATCAGCTTGTAACTTAAAATTATGATTAATGAATTAAAAAAATTTATTAAAATACCCAATTTGAAGATATGGATAGAGTTGGGTATATTCCTGTCTCTTTTCCTGTTGTAGAATATAATGTGCAATATTAAAAATGACCTCACAGCACAGTATCGACGTCCTTGTCTAAAGTTTAAATTTAAACTTTTATAACTCGGTCAATTTTTAAGATTATTAAGATTATCAAATACCCAATTGGAGATGACTTATGATCGACAAAGCAATTTATTTAATTTAATAAACTAATTTTTTTATTTCGCTTTTGCCGGTTTTTTTATCGTATTGGCCCATTGTTTTTGATAATAAATATGTGTCAACTACATAATTGTGTAAAGTATTTTTAACTATTTGTGGGGACAGGAATTTTTATGATACATAAACTAATTTTTCTTCTAACGAGTTACGGAACCATTTATGTATGAGCCAGACTCGCACTTAGCTAGTTCTTTCAAAAATACTTATATTTTTCTTTTATATTTTATATATAATACGTACATTTTTCAGCTATATATGTTACCAGATACTGTAGTTCGATAGATCGGGATTTGCGATAGATCGGGATATTCCAACATTAATTATGTATTAGTTTAATTCCGTACGCAATGGAATAAAGATAGAAAGCTTGCTTAAAAACGGTATTGTGCTTCCTTCTCTATTTCCTTTATCCGACGGAATATTCTTTTATATCGAATCATTTATTTAAATATTCCACAAAAAAGTCCGAGCACTCCGCGGAAGTCTTTCTTCCGGTATTATCGTACTGTATATTTTCAAAGCAGCGAACTGTCGACAGCTAAATAGCAAAAAATTTACATCAAGAAATATATAATAACAAAATTAGGGCTCCCGCGACGCCCAATGGCGACGCCTGATTAGATAAGCTCGGCAGCAAGCCTTTAAGACTGCGTGTATTTTTCTTAATTTTTAATAAAATTGTAAAGAAACTTGTACTGTTTTGAGCGACAAGTTTACGCGGAGACGGCTGAAATGTGCTATAACCGGGCCAGATCTCTTGAATTATTCATGAAACGAGAAATAATAAAGCTTAATTGCTACGGAAGGACAGAGCTTTTTATTAGCTTGAATAAAGGACTGGAAGCTTTTTAAAGGACACGACGCGTATTAATGAAAATCTACTATTGGTTCCATTTTATGGGAAATATTTTGGAAATGTAACACGAAGACAATGTCTAATAATTCGTAAGAATATGTGAATATCTATGTGAAAAAAAAATCTGTTACATACGAGTAAAACTCGGAGTACGAAGGTCATTTATGCACTTAGAAACATTTAAGGGTACATAGTACTTCCATTAAACTATTAATTATAAGCTCTTGGATAATCACTATAGCTTTCCTGTATCCTCCTGTTTCAAACCCTTTGTATGTTTTTTTGCATATTTATTAGAATATTTTTTTTTAAATATGTAATTTAAAATTGTCAGAAAATTTTGTATTCATAATAAGTATGCCCTGTCAAATGGTATTCTTAAGATCTTAGATAATAGCTATAGCTTTCCTGTAATTTCCTCGTCAGATTTTACAAAGCTTTTTTATGTTTCTTTGGGAATTTTTAAATATTTTTTTAAAGATGTGATTTAAAATTGTCAAAAAAAATGTTGTATTCATAATAAAATGCAAATGGTACTTTCTATGATATGCAAAACAAAAATAAATGATGAGTACTTTATTTATCCCTTCTGTAAACCTTATTTGAATATTTTTAAAATGCATTACGTCTGATGAGATATATTACGGCTCTGACAGAAATGTGAGTAATCTTATAAGGGATCCGATTTTTTTAGTTTGAGGTACAGATCGCTAAAAATGAAAGTAATCACAAAAACGATCTGTTTCACGAAAATGATCTATTTCACGTCTGATACGATGTGTTACGGCTCTGACAGAAACGTGAGTAATCTTATAAGGGATCCGTTTTTTTTAATTTGAGGTACTGATTCCTAAAAACGAAACTAATCACGAAAATGATCTATATTATGTAAAAAAGTTGGGTGGAAAGTTTAGCTCATGGACCTTGTCATAGAGGGACAAATTTGAGCTTTTGCCATCTAACTAAAAAATGGCTGCTCACGCCACCGTCACGTAAATGTGAACCGCGATTTAGTCCAGCCAATCAAAGAGCACGGCGTGGCGTCCCCGTGTTGAATTATTATTTTGTCCACATCTTCACTGTTTGGTGGTCGATGAGGCAACTGGGTCGCGGCGGGCGCACCTCAGTACCTTAATACTTTATCGTTTTACAATGTACAGTTATACTTTACCTTAAATATACATTACCCATACATATATGAGTTTTTTTATGTTTCGCGCCAAATAGTGTACTATTAGGTGCGATGGATAACAATATCAGTTCACTTGCTCGAATAATTAATTTTAGATAATAATAAGGAACCCTTGCTTTCTTTAAAAAAAAGAAATAAATGCTGAGGGCATTTACTTGTATTGTTTTCCTTTTTATTTATGTGCGTGTTTTTGTAAATACTCTATTATATATTAATATGGTCCCCAAAGCAACAAAAATTATTGAATGAGTTATCAAACTAACCAAAGGTTGGTGTCTCTTTGGGCAATCGTTTTTCCCTTGATATTGAGAGAACTGATTATTCCATTTTTAGACAAAAACTCTATTTTTACACTTTTTGTAAGTCTATTCGTCTGCCTGTCTGTGTCTGTTGTTTGGGATAATTTGGCATTAAAACTATTAGTCTTATTAGGTTCGCTTACCTCAAAAAAAACGGAACCCTCATAAAATTACTCACATGTCTGTCTGTCTATTACAGCTGTTTTTCTCAGAAACCGCTTGACGTAGAAATTTGAAATTTGGAGTCGTAATAAACCATTTTAACCCGCATACGTCTCAATACCTCATTTAAAATAATTCGTATGTAAATTCTAGAGGATGCTAATGAAATACTTGATTTTTTTTTTATTTCCATGTATATTGCATGGTATTGTTTGAAAAGACCTGTTATGAGAGTTTCAAAAGTATTTTTTTTAATAATTTTAGATAACGTATACAGATTTCTAGTAGTGTATACGAGTACTACTCGTAAATATTCTTCTTCAGATTCTTACACAAATTTCTTGAAAAACTTGTTTGATCAAATATGTATGTCCATAAAATATAGCTTTTACTAAGTAATCTGCATTTCAACAAAATTGGATGGGTAAAAGCTAAGACATAACTTGATTTAAAAAATTATTTGCATTGTATATTTTAAACTCACTATGATTACGGACGGCTTACCATCCGTATGTGTCATTTCGTATCGCTCGCTCGTTTATAAAATGTGTCCGCGCTTTCCTTTTGTTTCACACGTTACTTAGACAGTGCTCGGCAGTCAGCGAGCTATGACGTGTGTATTCATGTTTATCTCCTGTTTATTATTTATGTAATTAATTGTTTATTGTTTCGAAGGATACGTTGTATTGTATTTACTACTATAATAAAAAGAGGTTAGAAAAACATAATTATATTAGAGGTTATATTCTAATCTATGAATTTACGACCGTCGCCAGCACACTCACCGAAATATTTCATGTGGTTATAGTTTTTTTAAGTTTCTATGCTTATTTATTATTAAACGATTTTTGAAGTGAAACTTCTTTGGGCGCGATGGGAGTAAAATGTTAAGGTCGAATTTTCGTTTAAGTTACGTTTTTACGCAACGTTTAGTTGTAACGGTTGAATGTAACGAATTTATCGCAAGAAGGACGGAGAATAGGTACTTAGTTATCGACCGAGAGAGACAGATGAACACGATAGAATAAAACAAAAAAAGTACGCATGCATCGGGTGTTTTGTACGTTATGTGTGTCAAAAAAACTGTAAAAATTTTGTCGTTTTGTCTATCTATTTATGATTGATTCATTACTACTTTTGCGTGCACGTCATCCATTACAAGACTAACAACATATTGTACTTAACTTATTTATAAATCCGTAATGAAACCACACATACAGTTATCGTAACTATAATTTACGACAGGAGCAGTACATCTCGACTTTCATTACATTTAGCCATGTTCTGGTACTGGCATTGCGGCTATTTTTTTAAACTGACAATTGTCTATTAAAAATCCCATTCCGCCTTCCTTCAGCCGATTTAGACGTGTTCTGGTACTGGAATTGTAGTTATTTTTAATAGACAATTGTATATGTAAATTTATATGAAGAATTTATTAGATGTTTACATGGATTAATATTGATATTTTATTTATTTTTCTAAATGTATAGTTTCAAAATATTTTTAAATGAATTAAAATCTTTATATACAATGTACTTAGACTTAGTATAAATTTTTAATTCTCTCTTCCTCTCTCTCTTTCTCTGCCATTTTAGTCCATACTAGATACTTATAAATCTAGGTTTAGACAACCAAAGAAGTTTCACTTCTGCCACGTTTACTGAGTTTGCACGCACTTAAATTTTTTTATTCCCTATTTCAGTCAGTAATTTTAAAATTTTAATTCAATGTTTCTATAAAAACTGAAATTCAGTTAGTAAGGTAGCCGGATAATAGAAATTTGATAATCAATTTGAATATCAATTTTATGGTTTCTCATACATGCAGGATTGAACAGTCTGGAGTTAAAATTATAGGTTTTAAATTTTAGAATTCAACTTAATTTTTATTCACAATTAAACCTAGGTCGCGGTTAATTATTTCAATAAAGTAGATATAATACTACATCACATAGTTTCATTGAGCTGTGAATAAAAATTAAGTGATAATGAAGTTCTACAAAATTAACGTCAAATATATTCAATGTTTTAGAGTTTAGTTCTAAAATTTTAAAACCTATTTTTAAAAATTGATACTATTTTTAAAAATGTTCATCCTTATCAGCATCAATAGGTTTAAAAAATAGGTCTGTAAATCAGGTCAAATAACTCCGAAACTATTGTCATTATAAGTTGGAGATTCCTTGCTGTCACGTTACCTTCAATTTATCAACAGTCATTGTCATCGACACAATCATCATGCTTTTCGACTAATCTTAAACGGTACCATTATATTTTCCAACTGTACGAAGGCAGGTCTACTGAAGCATCAAACAACTAACTGATAAAATAATGTAGTCTACTAACTACGATTAAGACTAAGGTGTTCCTTGGTTAAACTGGTATTCTTTCTCGATTAAAAAGATGTATGCCTTTAGACAGCTTGAACGTGCTTTCTTAATTTATTTAATGATTTTGTTCGCATCTAACTAGGTCGATATAAAGGCATGATGGTAAAGAATCTGGTTTAGTTTTATATTAACGAACTGTGGTTCATGTATTTGTAATAGCTCATAAAACTTCGTATATGAAAGTTCGTAAAACGTGAGTTATTCGCTCTTTGAAGTAGAATTTAGAGGTAGTAAATTTATAAGCAAAGAGCTATATAATATTAAGCATTTCGTAGTTAAATAGATGTCTAGAAAGTAATAAAGTTACTGACGAGTGAGGTTTATTTCTGAATTGGCAAAGAAAAAAAAAAATTTTATTTTTAAAAATTTACGAAATTAATATCACTATATTAACGTCAACAACAATCCCGTTGCTAATTTATCATTAATAACGATTAGCTTCTTCTCCCGTTTATTTTGTAATGATTTCTTACTATATCTATTTTTTAACAAGAGTGATAAATACAATATTTAAGAAGAGCATGGTAATTAGTTCTCTGAAATTTTGTTTTTTTTGTTTATATTTTTATTGTAACAACCTCTAAACTCAATTATATCTTTTAATTAGTTTTTTTTATCAGATTCATAACTTTTGTTTTAAATAAGTTTTTACTCATGAACAATTATTAAAATAATTTTCCCAAATTGGATTTACGATACTCTTAGAGACAACCAGCACAGGTGTATTAAGGATGCAGGTTTCGGCAGAAAAAATATTATTTGAATAAATTATTTTGCTTAATTAAAGTATTATCAACATAATTTTGCTAATCCTCAAATTATTACTAATACGCCTAAATAAATAAAAATATAATAACAAAAAGTTTTTTTTAAGTGCACTCACACTTTATTTTCTATTAAATCTAATAATGACATTCTGGAAACTAATATTTTTTTCGTTCGTACTGTAATAACATCTCCTATAATATAGGATAGTTATAGAAGAATTATATGTTAATAGTGAATATTTTTTTAAAGTTTTCCCCGAAACACTGCCTCGTCCGTCCTCACAGAAAAGTCAATAAGTCAAATATTTCATACATTTGTACAAGAATACAACCAACGGGAGGGCAGTTACATTTATTAATTGCAAGATTTACCCTCTTACGTTGCTCTAATTATTCTCTGTCGAAAGTTTATTTGCTTTATGAATTTTCTTTTTTTATAAATTTAAAAAAAAAGCTTAATTAAAACGCTTATACACTTTTACGACAGACATAAAGAATTTAAATAGGGAAGTTGATTAAATAAAAAAAAGTACTATAGACGGTTTGATAAATTTTATTATAAAAGTGACTCTGTTATATTTCAACAGGCGTTGATGCCTTTATATTTAAAAGCGCTCTGCTAACGGTAGAGGAAAAATGGAAAAACTTTCCAAGTTCATGAAGAAAGCTCGCCTGTAATATTTTCTTAAAAATAAATCCTTTTCTTCATTAATGGTTTATATTTTCTAAATATAGTTTAAGCGGAAAGTTAGCCCAGTTTTTGTTTTCCTAATCGGATTTTAAAATGTTCCAAAACGACTAGAATTAATTTCCTCTTAATCGATCTGTTTTTATTAATTTCATTTATTATTTTAAAAATCGTACTTTTTATTTTCTTATAAAATATCTTCTTCACCTTTTACACTTGTATTTAGGTGAAAAATTAATCAGTAGTATTATATAGTGGCTAATAGATAAAATGTGAAATGAAAATTAGGGTGAAATATTAGGGGTTAAAAATCTAAAATAAGTTGGATCTACTACTGTTTGATAAGAAATTTTGATAAGAATTAGTTCGGTTTAATTCCAACAAATAATTTTAAAATATACAGCTAACTGTGAAATAGGGACGTATTTAGCGGTTTCATTTATTATCGACAAATATAATTTTGATTTACATATATTAAAAAAATGTAAAATTCTCAGTCAAAAATTTGTCAAAGTCCAAGGGCAGAAATATTTAAAATCGTATTTCCAGTTATTTTGTCATATATTTAATCAAAGACTCTTTGAAATATGAAAAATATCAGATTAATATATTTTATAATTTTGGGTTTGAGGAAAAATTATTATCGATATTTACCTGCAATAAATTGGGCACCCATCTTTTATTTATTTATTGAAGTCAGGAAAAATATTGTGTTTTATTATCCGCAAATAATACAAAACACAAATTGTCCACCAATAAGAATGCGTAACATCGAAAAGAACCACACAGGTCATAATATGCTAATTATAATAATAGATGGCAAACTTCAAGTAATTGTGTGAGAAAGATAGTGTGATCCCGTTTCAATGTCAATATTGTCTTATCTATGGGCTAATGAATAGCTGTGACTGAGCGACCCATGCTATTAAGGATGTGAAAGAGATACAATCCCCCCTTTCAACTTAATTCTTGTTATGGAATTTACATATCACGTGACTGAGTGCTTTGGCGCGAAGCTTTGCATGAGTGCAATAGTCGATATTTTAGTCCAAAACAAGTTTTTATATTGAATATATTTGACGTTAATTTTGTAGAAATTAATTATTCACAATTAAATGAAACTACGTGATGTAGTATTATTTCTACTTTCTTTCTTTCTTTGTAACAAAGTAGAAATAATACTACATCACGTAGTTTCATTTAATTGTGAACATATTTTTATGGAAAAATATCGAAATTGTAGCTTTTCAAATAATTTTAAACATTTCAAAAAAATGCCGAATATCTTATTATTTGGAGTTTAGTAATACCTAAAAAAATTAGGTCACTATCAGACTGAACACTAACAAAACACAACTAGGATAAGGTGTTACGGATAAAAAATTCAATCATAAAGTACACCTGCGCTCGGCGTTGTTCTTTTGTTCTTTTTATTTCTTTGTTTGTCAATTTTTTTTCATTTTCGCCTCGCGCTGCGTCTCTTGTGGCGGCGAATCTTGTTAGCCTCACGCGAAACGGAAGCTGTATAGAAATGCGCACGTGGTTGGTACGTTTGTTAGGTGTCTGCTTGTAAAGCGGTAATGTACGGCACCCTTTTTTCAGCGGATGTTTTTGGGATTTTAATGTGACATAATTTTTTTCTTAAATATTTATGCTGAATATAGATATCCATTTAGACATATAAGAACCTTTTTAGAACAAACACGTTATCACCGAATTTCATAGCTTTATTGTTTGGTTATAAATTCGGCGGCATTCTGAACTAATTTTTTTTAAAATTTCCTCTTTTCAATGTATAGTTTTGATTTCACAATTCAGTGAAAAATATTCTCAAAGTGTTCGTTATCTTGAACGACCCTTTATTTTCCTAAGGTCGATGATTTTATAATTGCAAGTCTTTAAAAATTACATCGTTTCTTACGTACGGAATATGTTTTTTTAAGTAATAAAAACAGCTACAAATATAAAAAAAACTTTGACAAATATAACTACTGAAATTGAGAATTATAAAAAAAATAAATATGAATCGGAAATTCCAATTTAAAGAAGAGATAAGACTTTATCTCTGATATTTTTTCTTAAAATTTATTTTCTTTTAAGATTTTCTAACTACTCTTTTTTGAATCCTATATGTAGTTAGGAACTTTTACCTCTAGAGATAAGATGAACTTAAACAACATTTCGATCAAGAATCAATTTTTTTATTTTTAATTTAAGAAATTATTTATAACATTTTTAACCCTTTCACTTACTCTTATTATCATACGTTCAAAAATAAATTTACCTATTAAAATTTTAAAAAAAATATAATTCGTTCAATGAAATAATACGTTCATAATAATTATACTATTAATAAAACCACCAAAACTAGTCATGGCAATCAAAATATTTAAACTTTTTAGATATTTTTTAATTCTACGGATAAAATATTGGAAGTGTGGGATAAAATTTCAAAGGCCGTTACTTTGAATATTAATATTTAACAAACATATTCCTTTTAAAGAATCTGCCAAAAATAATATGCCACTCAATGGATGAAAAAAATTACCTCTAGATTGAAATATTCTTTTTTTATATTATGCTCAATTTTTATTTAAAACCCCTTCTGAAGAATCTGCTCGTAAAATTTCACGTACATTAAGTCTTAATCTATAAACATTGTGGGGTTGTTTAATAAAAAGGCAGTCTATAGAATAGACAGAGGCACCAATTATAAAGGATCCTAATTTAACTGCGAAAACCTAAAAATACGTTCAGTGTTGAATACTATCTAGATCTTAATGCCCATCATGTAGCCCAAGATCAGTACTCCATAGTTCTATTAAAAAGCAACACATTTGGGTAACTTCTCCGGCAGTGTTTTTAACTCGCTTCTATTAGCTTAACTTGTAACTGGACCTGTACCGCTTCAAGTAAATATTACAACTAACTGTTCACCAACTTCTTATTGTTGCATTGATTTGCAACTTCGTGAACTTATGTAATTCTGATGACAACAAGAAAATATACTATTGAGCAGACATGACGATGGAGAAGGAAGGCTGTCGTAAACATTTCTCAAAAGGTAACAGTAAATCTGTCTTACGTAGACAGGTTTACTTAAGTACTTCTAACATTTACTGTAACTTGACACATTTGACTTACCTTAAAGAGCCTTTTGGTGATGTATTTTAACTCGAAAGACCTGATAACGGAGGAGATAGGTGATCATGGGAACTGTTCAATGACTCATCGAGTTTGAACTCATTAGACTTGCCTAAAAGAACTATGACCACCAACCTTTTCTGTCATCAGACCCTTCTGGCTACAATATTTAATCAAAGGGCTCATTGGTATGAGTTAAATGAGTTCAAATTTGATTTACCGTTAGCCATTAAATAGTTCCCATGATTACCTCTCTCCTATATCACGACATCCTTTGGATCACAATATATCATCAAAGGGTACTTTGAGACAAGCCAAATGAGTCAATATCCAGTAATTGGTCACGTAGTGCAACTGGAAGGATCTGGTGGTGGAATAAAGTAAAATCAAACTTCCCAATCGGTAATATTCAGTATGTTTTGTAAATATTTACAAAATGTTCTATAAATATTTACTCCTTCAATTTATTGAACAAAAAAAAGGTCGCAGTTAAAAGAAAGCTTTATTGAGGTGTCTAGAGGTCCGCGGAGGCGGAGCTTTGCCTAACAGGATGCCGAAGAAGCTTTCGCCTCGAGAGCTTTCACGAATTTATGTTCCCGGAGCGGGTGTCTAGGAATGCGCCTTGCAATAGTGGAGAAGGCTTTAGACGACGAGTAGAGGTTTAGGAGTGAAGGGTCGATTTGTAGGCTGTGGGGTAATTTATATATGGTGGATGTAGAGGATTTTAAATCAAGCTTTCCATTGATTTCGAATTTCATTCCACGCCAATGAAAAGATCTTCCGTTGATGATGTATTGTAAAGATTTTTATTAATATTTTAATTATGTTTATGGCTCTGCTTATGTTTACTTATATTAAAAACCATACGTTTTATCTCATAGATCATTTGTAATAAACCAAAAATAATTTTCTATTAAAAATCCAATAGTAGAATTATATTAAAAAGGTTAAATAATGCTTGAAAAAAGTCAGGTTTATGGGGAACAATAATTTAGAAACTTATGTAAAAAAAAATCAATTGTTATCCAAGAAAAAATTATGTCCTTTTTATACACAAATTTGGTTACATTTTATTATATGAACATTTTTAATATCGATATAAATTTTCACGCTCTATTATTTTCCGATTCCAATATAGATAATATTAATCGTTCTGTATCGGGTGGTTTGAAGGAAATTCCGTTGTTGTGACCATACTGTTCATCCGTCCATCTCTATTCATCTGAAAAATATATAATAAATAAATTTGAAAATCATGTAATGTGCAAAATTGTCAAATCCTCAATTTGGAGGATCTAAAGTCATACTTATAATCATGTACAATTTTGTTTCAAGGGGCTGTTATAAATATGGGTGGGGTGTAGGCCACTACTTCGTTAGTACATCTATTTTGTTACACTATTTATTTTGTCACCTCATCTATTTTGTTACCATATCTATTTTGTTATCACGTCTATTTTATTGCCACATATATTTTGTTAGCACCTTTGTTTTGTTACCACATCTGCTTTGTTACCACATCTGCTTTGTTACTACATCTGTTTAGCATCACATCTATCTTGATAATGTCATTATAAGGGCACCTGGAATTTCTAGTTAATTTCTCAATATTGCGAACGTCTGCACACGTACGTAATTATAATTATCTTGTATAGAATAGACGATTGCAATATTTACCTCTTATATATTCTTGTATAGAATAGACGATTGCAATATTTACCTCTTATATATTCTTGTATAGAATAGACGATCGCAATATTTAAAACCTACCTCGAATTTGGCAGTTTCATTTCACATTGGTAATATGTAAATATTCAATCATATTACGCATACTTTGGGCTTGACAATCAAGTAAACAAGGCGCATGTATTATATCATGATTAGTGATTTTTTGATTTCAACATTAAGTATTTGAGATAAGTTTGGCGTTAAAAATTAAATAAAAATGTGAATATGTTAATGAACATTTTGATGAGTTTGCTCTCTTCAAACTAAGTTACATGAAAATTCTTTATAAAAAGAGATAAAAAGGCTTACGAAGAAATTCATAATACCAGCTTTAAATAATAAAGCATCCAGTTGCGCAATATATGTATATACATATTTAACATAAATATGTATATATATAGATATATATATATATATATATATATATATATATATATATATATTTCACAAAAGTAGTCGAGTATCGTAACAATTGTACAACGACGACGTACTCTCGCTTACGTTCGCAGTACCTTCCAGGCACGAGCTGAACACACTTGCGCTCGGAAAGATTTCATCTATCCTGGATCTCGTTGTAATTATTAATAATCATCTCATATTTTACAGTCATCATCGAAACCTATCAGAACGTCTACAGGAGTCTAGCATTTATTTAACTGTCAGCAGTATTCCACGATTTTTATGACATTGAACGTATCGCAACTTTATTCAATTATTTACAACGTAGTATTTTAAAAAGAATCTCATGAATCAACTACCCTTCCTGTACAGCTACTTATATCCTCATGCTGGAGAAAATATTGCAAAATTTCAATAGGTTTTTGTATTACAAAATGTATATTCCTATCCATTCTCGTCAAATGTATGATGGGTGCGGTTGGTAGGGTGTAATTTCATTAAACTCCTTTGACAACTGCTTTTTGATGATGCATTTTTTAAAAAGTTTGTATCTCTTATTCTTGAGTTAAGTAGCGTAATATGCTTCTAGCTCTTACACGAAGAAACGAAGTTGTAGTTTATTTCATTTACCTAGAATGCGCACAAATATCCTGCAGCGCTCGCCTGTATTTCGTGCCTTCATTTTGTTCAGCGTAGAGTTGCGGGATGTCTTAATAGTTTTTCCCAGTTTTCGTACTATTACCACAGCTTTTCCTGCTTCATTTAGCGCTTCTGTGGAGTTGCTTGACGGTTTACGATTAATCACTAATTAGAGGGGTATTTAATAGAAATGCTGTGTGTTTAATTTTTCTTATTATTCATTACGATTTGTATTATATTTTAAAACCATTTCTTTTTATGGTACATCCAAATGTCCTACGTTTTAAGCAAAGTTGGATATGAAGATATATATAACATATAAATTTAATATTAAAACGTCTAGATTTTCATAACATCTTCTCAGTTTTTTATGATATTTATAACATCAGGAAAATTCATAATTAAATGAAACTATGTGATGTAGTATTATTTTTACTTTCTTTAATTTCTTTACCACGACCTAGATTACCACGACGTTACCACAACTATTACCAAAGATCTTTGCTAATAGCCTACCTAAAGATATTGTAATACAACGAAACCTAGATCGTGGTAAAGATATTAAAAAAAGTAGAAATAATACTACATCACGTAGTTTTATTCAATTGTGAACAATGAATTCTTACAAAATTAACGACAAATATATTCAATAATTGGAAAATTAGTAGAATGTCAAAAATATAATTTCAACAATAGCTAAAAAATTATTCTTTCGTCCTCTATTATGTATTTAGACAGATTAACTGTCGAATAAATAAAAATTCTGCAAGCATTTTTCGTAAGAAATATGAAATCACAAAAAGTTATGGAAAGGCCAAGTCATTTGTGAATTTCAATCTTCATCATGAATGGAACTGAATAAATATGCGGAAAAACTTTCTTAAAAAGATTTTCATTCAGTTTTGAAAGTATATAAATACATAGCAGCCTTCTAACTTATACGGTAGATAACCTCTTAGGGAATGGAAAAATTTGAATGTCCTCGCTTAACCCTCATCAATCATTTCGTTTGCGATAAGTTAAAAGATACGGACAGTTTAATTTGTTTGTGAATACGGTTACGCTTCTATATTTACACGCCTTTTTTTTCATATAACAACATTTTAATCATTTCTGTTTAAATTAACGTTGCCAAATTTGAAACTTAATGAAAGCATATGATGTAAAGTAAATAAAGTGAAATATAAAAATGTCAAGTTCACTTGAGGAAGCGGGATAGCTAGGTTGCTTCTGATAAATCGTTATTGTAATATTTTCCGCTGAGTTCAATATTATATCGATTATCTTACGTGATGCGTGTGACAATTACATACGATTAATTATTAATAATGGACAAGCCCGGTATGTCAGCATGCTTTTAGTTTATCTCAAAAAGAAGAACTTTGTGAGTTCCGTCCGCCCTTATAAGATCACTCTATCCCTGTAGCACAGTCGTTTTTTTAGAGCCCGCTGGACATAGAAAGTTGAAATTTGGCGCGAATTTGACTCGCACTTAGTTTTTAGCTTCTTTCTACACGCTGTTATTATTATACTATAGTACTCATTACAATGGGGGTTTTTCAATGATTTTTTTTGCACACTGAGTGAACATAAATAAGCTAATTTCTATACTGTATGCAACAAAACACGTTGTAAAGTAAATGAGTAGCTGGACGTGGTAGTAAGTGAAATATCATAAAAGATACCGTGAAAATAAAGAATAAAACAACAACAAAGGATAAATTAACAGATGGATAAATAATAACCTTTAAAAAAAGGTCATTAAAATAATAATGTTGAAATATACAATAAATGAGATAAATATTTTTTGAAGTCTAGTTTTATATAAAATGAAACGAATTCATTTATTATTACATTTCAATAATCCCTTGAAATAAATTTTCTAAAGTTATCCAGAGTATTAGCAATTATAAATTGTAATATTATAGTTTTCTATAGATTACGCAAACAGACAAAAAAAGGAAAATATATGAATCATTATGCAAATGTGGTAACATTTATGAGAGAAGCAAGAAAGAAAAACAAGGAAATAAGGAGGGGTAACATAAAATTATTATTATTGTGTTTTTTTATTAGACCCTTAAACGTTGATATTAAAATGATTTGTCTAGGTTCAATTTATACCACATTTTAGCAATAAACAAATAAATAAACAATCATTTATAAAGTTAGTAAAGGTAGCAAACGTAATAAAAATTTTACAAAATGTAACTTTGAGAATTGAACAGAAAGATTTATTTATTTTATATTAAATTTTACAGAGGAAATATGAATGGACACTTAGCATAAGGTTGAAATGAAAAATGAAGCTTTTTGAGAAAATTCTTAAAAGGAAAATTTCCAAAGCAAATTACATCTCACAGAAGCGTAATGACAGTTTGTTAGTAATGTAAAATAAATAACATAAAAAGGTGGTCCGCATAAAACGTACTTTTTAACTCTTAATTCGCAGTACAAATCTTAAAATATTTTTATAATAATAAATGATATAACCAACGATATACGGATGGCGACGTTATTGGATTACAGATTAAAATCCCTTGACGGAGATAGATTAAGAAAATTTTAAATTATGATTTGGAGAAACAGATAGTCTTAAAAATAATGGCCTTTCACAGTAAACTACACAGTAACTCCTTCCCATTTATATTTCATTATATATTTAATACAATAACAAAATTACAAAAGCTAATGTACATTTTCTAAAACATACGGAATATTTTATATGGATCGATTATAAAATAAACTTAGTTTTAGTTAGAAAAATCGATTGTAAACTACTTACAAATGGTAGTTAAACAAAATATGTAATGAAACAATTATTACGGAGAGGCTCACAGTGATCGTGTGAAGGTCAGGCACTTACTTTAACTTTTCAGAGTTTTCAGTTTTTGATTTCCAGTAACTCTAAATAAAAATCGCACTCACACTATTAAATTAAAATAGATAGGAATAGGAACTATATGATGCCGTTTAGCAACTGCATAATGCGAGAACCCACATCAATTAGAAATTGCTGCCACCTGAAACTAAAACTAAATACGTACAGAGCTACCATGCATACTGCAAACCAAAATTAGATAATGAAATGTCTAAACAGATATCTGGGATAAACGACACTACAATTGGCGTTCTTAAAAGTACGGCTTCGTGGTGGTCACTAAAGTATGGTCACTTAACGAAAGTAGGACTGGGGTTGGTTTCCCAATTTTGGAGCTGGTATAATTATAATAAATACAGCTTAGACGTAGTCACGAATTTAGTTAATAGGAATCAAAATTTGAGAAGAGAGAAATATATGTACATGAAAATAAATAAATGTTTAGGTAACTATGTGTTTCTATGGGTTTGTATATATGTACATTTGTCTATATAATAATGGTTTGGTTTGGGTTTGTATATATGTACATTTGTCTATACAATAATGTCATAAGTTTTTATTTTTGTTGTTATTCCTTTTTTGTTGCATTTAAATCACTTAATTTAACAAAGTTAACATTTTAAATCACTTTAATTTGATTTGTTGATAAAATATGATAACTAAGGAGCGCAGGGAGTTATCAGGTACGAAGAGTGAGAGTTTTTCTAATAAATTAGGGCATAATACTTTCCCATTACTAATCGGAAAACAAATTTCATCGAAGGAAATTCTTTTATTTGCTGCAACGTATCGTAACCCAACAGACCAAAGAAAAAATCGGTAGGAAATAAAAAAGAGAAGTAACCATATGTACAAATGTCGAAGGAACGTTTTTTAAATACTTTCAATGATCAGGTTGTACTTAGTTTCGTGTGGGCTCTAAATAAAGGTTGTGATTATTACTAAATTCATATATAATACGTTAATTGAGAAAACATATCGGAAGTCCCTGGTATTACGCAATACAAATTCAAGCCTTCCGAAGGAATTTTTTGTTATATTCACCATGATCAAGAAAATTTCCACATGATCAAGAAAAATCAGGCGCAAATTGAACACCCAAATGAATTACATCGATACCTCGGCATAAGGGCGTCTCATGCCAGTGGTGTATTCATACTCGAAGGAAACGTGTGCTCTGGAAACGTGTTCCTTGGGAGTTAATGTATGGCGAGGAGGATGTACATGTACTTATATATATATATATATATATATATATATATATATATATATATAATCCTTCAGACGTTGCTTTATATGACGTTTGAATATAGTTCGAAGCAAAGCAAACATATCGTCCCTAGCGGACCGCAAGTGTCCAACAGGGAAAAATAGTTTTATGTTCAATATCGGAAAATGGAAACTGTTAATTGAATTAGATTGGACAGTGCATATTTGCAGTTCTGAACGTTTTTTAAAGAAATATGTGCATTGATGCTGGAATGAACCTGGTCATAAAAATAGTCGATAGCAGTATTTATATTACTCGTTAAGTATAAAGAGCTCCAATCTATCGGATTGATTTTATACAGAAGACTATAAAATGATACATAGTCCCTGGAAGAATGGGAATTAATATGCTGTAATCCAGTTTGAAGGCACACAGAGAGTGCTGGGTGATAATCTTTCTCGCTTCCAAAGGACGGCAGCATCGCTCCACGATTGCACCACAATCTGTCCATTGCACAACATGTAGTATTTCTCCGCTAGGTTTAGGAACATTATTAACATTTATACGTGAACAGGAGGACAACAAGAATTAAAAAAAATCTCTTAAAGAATTAATAAAAATCACTAACGCGAGCTGCATTTATAAAAAATTTCCTGAATACAAGAAAGATAAATGCAGACCAACAAGAGTAGATATCATTATTATAGAAGAAAACAAAAGAGAGGGACTTGGTAATTTTTTGGAACAAAAGAAGGAAAACTAACAAACGTTATAAACCAATTTATTAAAGTAAATTACGAAACAAAATACCTGAAAATAGTCAAAAGAATGAATAGGCAGAAAGAAGAATTCAATAAGTTAGTATAGATTTCATAACATAAGGTACAAAATTAAAAAAAAGAAACTAAGTAAAAGGGGACCTTGAAGAGATGATGAAAAATGGCAATTTTTAGTTAGGATGAAATTTTAATTGTTAAATAATTAAACCTATTAAACATGATAATAATTCGTACTACGAATATCTATATATGCATAAGGATTCTGTATATACTTCGGCACATACAAAAACTTAAGTATTTAAGGGTTTTAAGTAAACTACTTATAAAAGCTTGTATTATTTTCCACCGTCTTAATATATTGCCAAATATTTTTCTCAAAAGGGTAAAATATCATGAATATCTCAAAAACTAGAACACCTAAGGTAATCCCCTAAAATAATCGAGTTCCTCTACAATGTTTAGTCAGATTCTGCCAACCCTGTTTTTTCTTGATTTATATTTTTTGTTTCAATAATTTCTGGAATAAGAGGGTGTGCACTTTTTCACATTTTGGTGCATATATCTTCGAGTACTTTATTTTCTCCTTATAAAAACATTTTGATTTGAGTGTATTGGTTACTGCAAAATATGAATCTTAATATGATCCATGCATTTTATATTACTGTGACAAAAGATTTCCGAGAAAATCAGCTCTGACAGACAGAAAGAAAGGCAACTACGTGAGTGATCTCATGAGGTATCCATATTTCCTTTCGATGCATGGAACCTTAAAAATAAACAAAAGAAAACACCAGTAAAAATCATTCTTTATAAAACAATAAAACATAAAACCTATTCTCTTCCAAGTATCGACCACCTAAAGAAGATGCCAAGACAGCAAAAAAAACATAAGTGCTACATGAAATAATACATTCTGCCACGAAATCAAAAAGTTTATAACCAGTACCTCGATATTAAAGTAGTGAACAATAGCAATTAGCAGCGACGCCAATATGAAACCATAAAATACCACGAATAAACTAATGCTCCCACGACGGCCGATCACCAAGGGAACTATCAACTAACAGCCTTCCAAAGATGGTGGTCTTCGACCGCCTTTGACCCCTCAAATTTAGCCAATTAATTTTTAATCTTGTGTAAAATAAGTTAGTTATGATAATATGAAACTGTAATTATAATAAATAAGTTGTAAGATATACTTATAATTAATTTATAATTGATAAGTTAATATAAAAATAAGGTAAGCAAGTAAGTTATAGGAGGTTAAAATAAATTAAAAACGTATAAAATAAATCAAATATTAATTTCAATCGTAGTAACCCTTCTGGAGTCATAGATGAGTACGTATAAATTATATATATATATATATACATATATATATATATATATATATGTATATACATATACACATACACATACACATACACATACACATACACATACATATACATATACATATACGTATACATATACATATACATATACATATACATATACATATACATATACATATACATATACATATACATATACATATACATATACATATACATATACATATACATATACATATACATATACATATACATATACATATACATATACATATACATATACATATACATATACATATACATATACATATACATATACATATACATATACACATACACATACACATACACATACACATACACATACACATACACATACACATACACATACACATACACATACACATACACATACACATACACATACACATACACATACACATACACATACACATACACATACACATACACATACACATACACATACACATACACATACACATACACATACACATACACATACACATACACATACACATACACATACACATACACATACATATACATATACATATACATATACATATACATATACATATACATATACATATACATATACATATACATATACATATACATATACATATACATATACATATTCGTATACGCATACATATACGTATACATATACGTATACGTATACGTACACGTATACGTATACGTATACGTATACGCATACGCATACGCATACGCATACGCATACGCATACACATACACATACACATACACATACACATACACATACACATACACATATACATACACATATACATACACATATATATATACATATACATATACATATACATATACATATACATATACATATACATATACATATACATATACATATACATATACATATACATATACATATACATATACATATACATATACATATACATATACATATACATATACATATACATATACATATACATATACATATACATATACATATACATATACATATACATATACATATACATATACATATACATATACATATACATATACATATACATATACATATACATATACATATACATATACATATACATATACATATACATATACATATACATATACATATACATATACATATACATATACATATACATATACATATACATATACATATACATATACATATACATATACATATACATATACATATACATATACATATACATATACATATACATATACATATACATATACATATACATATACATATACATATACATATACATATACATATACATATGCATATGCATATGCATATACATATGCATATACATATACATATACATATACATATACATATACATATATATATACATATACATATACATATACATATACATATACATATACATATACATATACATATACATATACATATACATATACATATACATATACATATACATATACATATACATATACATATACATATACATATACATATACATATACATATACATATACATATGCATATACATATACATATACATATACATATACATATACATATACATATACATATACATATACATATACATATACATATGCATATACATATACATATACATATACATATACATATACATATACGCGAACGCATACGCATACGCATACGCATACGCATACGCATACGCATATACATATACACATATATATATATATATATATATATATATATATATATATATATTCGTTTCTTGGAAATGAAACATTTTAATAAAAAGTTAGTCATATGGCGTTTCTATACTGTTATCTATTCAAATACCTAGTGCATTCGATTTGACTTAATTAAGATCATAGAGCAAAAATCAGTTGACTATTGCTAACTGCCGCGATCACTTAACTTGAACACAGCCTTTTACAAATGCATATTTTTGATAAAATAATCGTGCGTTCTCCTTAATTTTAAAATTAATACTTATCTATCAGGTATTAAAAATAAAGTAGTAGTTTCAAAATTACGCATAACAATAATGAAAAAAACGTGTATAAATTAAAAAAATTACGTATTGATTTGCGAACACATATATAGAGAACATATCGAAGACATCTTAAGAAAAACAGCTATTTTGTTGCACAAATATACGCCATTTGTTACATTCAAAATATTTATAATTTAATAATTTGAAGATTGGTTATAATAAAAAAAAATTTTGAAACAGCAGATATTCTAACGTAATTTCCGCCGCTTCAATTGCAAATGATAATCAGCAAAATGAAATAAAAATGAGCTGTCTGTCTAAAATGCCGAGAAGAGTGACAGAAATGTTTAACAGACTAACCGAATTAAAAAGAAAATAAAAACTCTAGAATGCGTTCTGTCAAAAAACGTAAGCATAACAACAACATCACCGCAACAGTCATCTTTTTCTACTGCACGTGCGTCGCCTGCCAGTGACTTTCTGTTATACGGAAAAAAATTCATCCCTTTGCCCTCGTCTCCGAAACTACTTTATAGAATTTAACTAAAAAAATGGGTACTACCTACAACAAAAAAAAACTCATATATATTCCATTATTCTAACGGAATAAATTTAAGGTAAATAAATTTAAGTTCTTGTGAACTACAAATTTAAAAATGAAAGCTTTTCTTAAAACGATACGGTTTTCTGAATCCTGAAATAAATATGTCATCATGTGCTTGACGCAACATCATTGTCATGAAAGGAATAAAAATGTATGTAAATAAAATACAATAATTCATATAATAACAGCAAACATATTATTTTACCTCGATACTCCCACCATTCTAGAGGAGATTAACAGATTCAGAAAAATATACGCAGAACGGCTCACTACCAATCCAACACCTCTAGCTACTAAATTACTGGACAATACCAAATCGATTAACAGGCTCAAAAGAAGCCAAGTATTCTAACTGAGTCTGCACTTTAAACGCCAAATTTCTCATCCAACAAAACTTATAATAGTCAAAAGGGACTGATCGCAGTTATATAAAAAAAATTATTATTGCGTAATTGTTACATTGTTCATTGCATGTTTCTTTTTCAATTTCATCTTTATTTCATTGGATCTAAAATATAGTTGTGTTTTCTATTAATAAACAAGGCATAGCATTAGGATATGACCACCGCTTTACAAATTCGTTTTACTTCCAAATTTCGTATGCTAATCGATAATTTGATATCATTACTATAAATAATATGCCCTTCGAATCGAAAAACTTTTCATTTTTCTATAAGTCAATTAAACATTGTTGATAACAAAGAGCTTTATTATTGGAACAATTTTTTTTATTATTTTTAGTTTTATTAAGGAGGTTTCATTTTAAAAATTCTATCTATAATTCGCTTAACTTAAACTTGAATTAAATCTATTCCTTAACCTCGTCAATATCTTGATCATTCACTCTGACAACACATTCATTTCAATCACCACACAAACAAACGAATCAGATTGAAACCTGCACCTATGTAGACAGCTCACACCGCCCGCCCATATCACGGCCGTGCAAATTAATTCGACTGTCGCCGCCCATGGCGAGGAGCGACATAATGACGCACCATCCCAATCCACTCGCGAGATGCGCGATAATTGTGTTTGCTCGCCGCTCCCATCAAACACACGCGCGCTCTTCCACGACCGTAATCACACTTGACCCTTGAGTGTGGGACACGCTTGTAGATCGGAATTTATCTGGAATATATTTTAATATTGTATCTTTAATAATACAGTTTTATGTCATAATATATGGCTAACACATTTAAGAATTTTCATTAATGTAAGATTGCAATTTATGTTCCTCATATAAATTTTCGTAACTTGAATTTATTTGGCGTTAATTTTGTAGAAATTAATTATTCACAATTAAATGAAACTACTCGTTATAGTATTATTTCTACTTTCTTTAAGTTCTTTACCACGACCTAGGTTTCATTATATTACAATATCTTTAGCCCACCTGAATATGTTTTTATACAACGGAACCTAGGTCGTGGTAAAGAACTTAAAGAAAGTAGACATAATACTACATCACGTAGTTTTATTTAATTTTCGTAACCTATAATTTGTCCCTTTAGCATTTAGTTGCCATATTTTCGTAACATCAGTATTTAGGGCCGATATGTCCTGAAAATCTAAAGTGTTTGTGGTATTCCACTGCATTATTACAGACCAGCGGAATGCCAATTAACAAAGTATTATTAGTTTATTATGAAAGTAAATAAATTAGTCATAACAAGAGAATATTTGTATCTGTTGTAAATATTTTAGTATGTTTAAATATTGAGTTTATCGTACATAGGATTAGTCTTATACTTTGGTTATCGAAGTACTTGATGTTGTATTTGTCCTATTTATGTAACCATATAATAATGAATTTACTTCAAATAAGTAAGGGAACCTAAACCCTAGTTTAATTATCAAAGGTCATTCACCTTTTTATATTGTGCGCAATTCATTCACCTTTTATATTGCGGTCATTCACCTTTTTATATTGCACGCAAAATAATATTATCTATTTGGCTTGGTTATAATGTTTATTCATATTTTGTACTTATACCACACGAAGTTGGAGATATTTAAAAAAAAATGATAATTGGAAAATATTTTTATGATTGGATAAACTCATTTGGGAAATACAAAGAAAATTCGAATGAATGAAGTTTACAATGATTTCGAAGGTTTTTATTGTGATTTATCTAAATTTTATTCTGCATTAGAATTAAAGGCTATACTGTCTTTTTAAGAAATTAGGAGTGTTACTTCAGAAGTATTTACTCTCAAAGAAATTAAAAGTTAAATGTAGCCATAAAAATTGGGAAAAATAAAATTTCTTAATACGAAACTGTCAATTTTAACCTAAGCTAGCTTTTACAATAAATATGAATCAGTGCACAACACACTAACAATCCCTTAAATTTTTCATTCTATTGATATAAGTAATATTCTATAGCAAATGCCCGTGGTTTGCATTTTATATCTAGAAACTTATTTTTTGTGGTAACTCGGCCAGTAATTGAGCCAAGCTAAGAGACAACATCATCAAAAATTGGAAGACATTTATCAATTTTATTTAACAAGTAACAGTTTATTTTTGGAGTCTTGTAAATATTAATAAAATAGACAAGATTGTGTTCTCAAATGACGAAAAAATAACCAATGTGCATACAAGCATTACATTATAATTGTGTTAGACATATTAATATATTTTACTAGCAATTTATTACCTTGAGGATGGGAAAAAATTAGGAAAAACTGTTTATCTTAAGAGCCGCAACATCAATAATGGTTTAAACCAACTGTGAGTAAATCTTGGTTTACATTTAATCCGTCGATTAGGTTAAACGTAGATTCTTGTAATTTCAATATTACAAGGAACTACGTTTACCTAAATTTAATTAATTTTAATAATAATTTACAACATTGAATAAATACTTTATTATATTACAATGCATCAAGCGGATGTCAAAATTGTTAATAATCTGAATTTATTTGATTAGTAAAAGTATTTTTTCAAATGTATCTGTTTTTGGCTTTACAATATGGGGTTATAAAAGAGAGTAGCCAACTTTATTGAGAGTAAAATGGTAATTTGAAATAATTTTTGTCTTCGTGATTCCAAAAGTTAAAACAATTAATCCTGATGATGTAAGGGTATTGTAATTGATTGTTAAGACCATTCATTAATAATCCAATTTATTTATCAGTATTCAATAATAATACAATTTATTTTCCAGAAATATTACAAACTTTTGAAATAAACTATTTTATTGGGGAGTAAATTGAGAGAATAACTCAATACATATTAACATGACGTTGAGATACTATATAAATATTACATGTTACATCTCTGGTGACGGTTAATAATTTATGTTGTCAACTTCGTATCGATTTATTGAACCTCATACAAATAACTATATTTGTACTGTATCAAGTGTAAATAAATTTCACTCAAACGCGTAACTTCTCACCCAACTCACGGTTTAAACTACTAACCGAGTTTTAACGACGGTTTAGTCGGTTTAGATCGACGTCGTTTAAGTTCATTTAAAGTTTAAACTCTAGATTATTTTAACTAGTGAGACTGGCTGGTTTAAATTCCTCCTTATTTTTTTTTCTTTAGAAAATTTTTTAATTAAAAAATCTCTATTATCTTTAAAAAAATTTTGATATGTTGTAAATTAATATAGTTACATTATTAGTTAGCAAGTTTATTATTTGATCAAAACAAAATGGAAACATTGTGTTTATCAAAATTTTCATATCAACCCAACCGTGTAGTATGCAGGGCGCTTTTCAATATTCTTTATTGTCAGTCGTCACGCTGTCTGGAGGATAATATCGTATCGATTTTCACTTGATGAAACGACTAGTCAACGTTGATCTTGGAGCTTCGTCCAGAGTGAAATGTGTGTTAAAAGTAACACCGAACGAGGTCGGCTCCTGATTAATTTATTTTGCCTTCCAAAATCACATTGAAGACTTGTTTCCATGTAGGTTACAGTGTTGGTAAGGAGACAAATTAAAGTACGTTTTTAAAAATATGTTCATTGTGTTTCAATAAAAATATATATATTAATAACAAGGCGCCGACTTGTTGATTTATAGTCCTACATTTGTCCTTTTTAGAGTAGTGAAACTGAATATCGAGTCGAGTCGAATGTAGTATATATATATATATATATATATATATATATCGTAGCCATTTTTCTTAGAAATAGTTTACGTGTAATAAAACAAAGATATACCAAAATTTTAGGCGAGTGATTAAGTATATAATTTTTTTTATTTCCATATATAGTATAAATAAAGATCCCAAAAATATTTTTTTTTATAATTTTAGCTGGTACATCTCCAGAGGCATACTAAATAATACCCAGAAAATATGATCTTCGGGAATCATAACTCAGTCAACAATTATGAAATATATGATCATTAGAACCCAAAAAAGTTTGTAGGAAAACTATAGTGATAGTATACTATAGTGATATATATATATATATATATATATATATATATATATATAAAGTTTGTACTAAAACTATAGTGATAGTATATTATAGTGATATACATAAAGTTTGTAGGAAAACTATAATGAACTCTAAATCTTATAATTATGAAACACGCACCATGTTTTACGATTAGTATAGTGTAATTAACATATTTATGTAGTGTAAAATAAATATCTTTGTATTTATATTTTAAATTAATATTTTTGTTTTCACTGTATCTATGAGTGTCAAAATATATATGAAAACCATGTAGCGCGAGTTCTACCCTTATATGATAGATTTTTTATTTTTTATGGGTCGCCCCATACTTCGGGATGAAAAATATTTATTTTCCGGATATTATCGAAAGAAAATCTTTTAAAATGGAACCGTTATATGAATTTTCATCATCCACTCCAACTTAATAAGTGTGCGAGTAAAATATATTAAATAAATCACAGTAGTAGCATTTAATAAGCAAAGAAAAAGTATTTTGCTTGACATGCATTAATAATTTAAAGAAATACAGACAATCAATAAAAAAGTAAAATGAGAAGTGTTCCGGATGACCGCTGTAACCAACGCGACGATTCAATGGCCATGGGATCATAACCCCTGACATTACAACCGGCGGCCGCACAATGGCATTTCATAGCGGCATATAAGAAGGGTCCCGAAGTAATAGTAAAGTTTATAAGTATTAAATAAATTAATAAAGAAATTGTCTCACACCGACGGGGAGTATTTATTAGTAATCAATCCAGCGAGCTCTCTCCTGATCCAGCAACAATCAAGTGCGGGGCTCTGACTATGCCTGTAGTCCCGCACAGAAAATAAAGGAAGTAAAGTGAGGGAATAACGCACTCTCGGGCCGATAAATATATACTACAATAATATTTAATAATGATATTTAAGAATGATATTACGTACCCCCATTGTGAACTCTCGTAGTAACACGGTCACTTTTTATTTTTTACTTATTATTATTTATAATAAACTTGTATTTGTGTTTATTAGAAGTAAAATTTTCTCAAATCTGAAGAAAATATTGTCTTATTTAAAATTAATTCAAAATTGTTTCAAATTCAAAAATAACCTCTTCCTGTCAAAACAAAACATTTTAAATACAAGAGTCCATGATATTCCAAAAGAATTACTCTATCAGTGATGCATTATATATTTCTGACATAAAACTTTTCATTATAGTTTCTGCACATTTTTCATTTTATTTCAGTCGCAAATTATAAAGATAGTTCAATAAGACAATTACGGATCAAAGTGTTGCACTTAATAACACTTTTCATCCTTGACTTTTGACTATAAGAATTTTTCTGCATGGATATAAGTCAGTTAAAGCATGAATCCTTAAAATCAAAATGATAGCTTCAAAATAATTGGAGCGACTAAGATATCCTGAAAAAATGAAAGCGAAACGGTGACAGCTTTTGATAGTATCATTATTAGTAATTACAAGTATTATAATCACTAATAGCGAATATTATGGAAAAAACCGTAATAATTATGGAAGAAGTGTTCTTAATTAATAATCACTAGTATTGTAATTATTAATAATGAACGTTATCGACAAAACCATTATGTAGAAACTTTGTCACCTTCTTTTTCTTTTTTTTTCAAACTTTGTCTTCTTGGTGACATTTAATTTAAAAAAAGTGGGGTCTTTTAAACTTTTGTTTTGCATAATAAACCAAATTCAATTAGTTTCAGAGAAAATGAAAAAATATGCGGTATAAATTTGAAAAAGTCATATAGATCATATGTGTGTCAAGTGTAAAATAAATTCTATGTTCTCCTATAGTATTAAATTTGAACTTTTAAAAATAAAATTTAAAAAATAAAAACTGTCCATTTTCCTACTTTGCAAGCACTTAGTTTCCAGACTTCTTTTTTTCCAGAATAAAATTTTAAAAATAAAAATTGTTCATTTTCCGGAATAAAATTAAAAAAATAAAAATTATTCATTTTCCTACTTTGCAAGCACTTGGTTTCCAGAATTCTAATTAAATAATAAAATATTTTAAAAGTTCTCATACAGGGTTGCCTTAACAACGTAATTTTGACGTATATGCTTGGAAATACGTATTTCTAAGTCTACTACTAAACTACTAATTTCCAAGGCATAAACGTAATGGAAAGTAAAATAGATGACTTGGTCGCAAATAGATCGGTTATTGCCGTGAGAAAAGAAAATTTGGCTGCCGTTCGTTTGGATGATCTTACATCTAAATGTGTTCATATGTATTTATCAGTCGATTTATAACAGACTATTAATTCATATAAATAACATATGAGTATATAAATATAAAAAAAAAACAAATAATACCGAAATAAATAGTAAGTTTATTCTATAAAATACATCATAACTGTCTCATAATTATTGCATCTTCTTTCCGCTATAAACATTGTTAAAAAATAAACTATTTCTGTTGAACTATTTACAAATATTGATTTTTCATAATGTAACTATTTAAATAATATTGTTTATCACCATATAATTACATAAAAATATCGCATAGTATATCTTTCACAAAAACAATAAATATACGCTTTGAAATACAAAGTAATTTTTAAAGTTGATTTAAGTCACATGTATGGAATTTTTATGAACTTTCTGCAGACCCAATTACATTTCATAAGTTGGTAGACTATTACTCATAAATCAGTAAAGCTTATATGGCTATGATAAGTTTCATCTTAATTTTGTTATGTACGAGTACCATGAACAATTTTCAGATATCAAAAAATATCGGTTTAGCTGGTAGGAGTAGGAGACACGAAGTGAAAGAAGTGGAGTAACTTTGACAAAAATTATCACTTTTAATCTTAATATTTTGCTAACGGATCTCTGTATCGACAGTGTTCATGACTTATCCCTAATATTTTTGGAAAACCTATTCAACAATATTCTACAGAAAGGGTATGCCAAAAAAAATCATCTACCCCACTTTACATATGGGGATGGGAATATCTTAAGAAGATTTTATTTTACAACTTTGCAGGTGTTATAAATATTGTGTGATCGTGCCAAAATTTCAGCTTTATAGCACCAATATTATGCTAATAAAACGGCTGTGATATACAGATGGATAGACAGACAAACGGATATGGTGGAATAATAAGGGTTCCTAGTTTGGCTACGGAACCCTAACAAGACACAAATAAGTCAAATCGAGGACGTATAAATATATAGTGTATATACGAATGTACAAGAGAATGAATGAAGCAATTGGAGATAGAGAGAGGCGCAAAGCATTTCATTAATCCTGCTTATCTCGACAAAACTAAAAGACAAGACGACAAAAAATATTTTTACATGACTCGTGTACTCTTTTAATTACTTGCAGCGCACTTAGCCATTGAGATACGCCCACCACCTCTTAAAATTAATAAACATCACAACAGGTGCTATCAAAATACATGTTGATAGCCTGTAGCGAAGTCTCTTAATATGTAAAATATATTCCTCTGTGCTGTAGTTAATAAATTGTCTTTTTCGCCATTATTTCACCAGCGCTTCCTTAAATGGATCTGAATTTATTTATTGTTACAAGTAATAAACCATATTACATTTTCGCTTCATTAAAAGCAATTAAAAGCATTAAGTTTAAGAAAATAATTTACACGTGCGGTGATAATAGTCACCTTTTTAAGAAACGTGTATCGCAATATCATCTTTATAGTTGTATCCCCGAGATTATTAATTTAATTATAATGATACGTGATAATAATAGATTATAATACGATTAATTACGAAATTATTAAATTATTATTGCTCATTAAATGTATATATTTCATTTCTGCATGGTAATTTGAAAATTGTCATTGATAATACTCGTAGTTTAAATCGTTTACACACTAAATGATAACGTTCAAGTTTATCGTGCGTAATCATTGGTATTGTAAAAATATCGGTGCCAATATTTGTATGAAATGACCGTTAAATGGCATTATTAAAGCATGTCATGCTTGATATATGCCAGGGGATTACCCATCAACGTTTAAATTATAATCAATACTAAAAAAAGGACAAAACGTGCCCTAAATGTCCACAATTTTTTTTTATACTAGACGTTACAAATTGAAAAAAAAATAACTGTAAGCGATTATCTTGACTTGTTATCATCATATTTTAAATGAAAATTTATACACAGAACTCACTCATTTCAATTAAACAAAAACCTGTCATGACATATATATATATATATATATATATATATATATATATATATATATATATATGTATATATATATATATATATATATATACACCTTAATTTCTGCGAGAAAGGAAACAAAAAGAAATTCACGTATTAAAATCCGCGTTTTCAAATAATCATATCACTAATGAACTTTTCAGAGCAATATTTAGTTATCTGAATAAACTTTCTTAGTGATCCAGCTGTAATCGCTTTCGAATCGCAATCAATTTACCCTGCCGCGAATTTACTGCAACATCCAAGTAGGAGTATATGTGAAGCCCTAACATTCTCCAGGCCCCGCGTAAATAATCCACGAGAGCACCAAGTAATTTATATATGTTTGTCAGCTCATTTCCCATTAATAAAGGGATGTCATTACAGGTGGCCCGGCTGAGTTTATCGCAGGCTCCGTGGCAAAATCCAATTTTCCCACGTAAATAGGCCGCTTACTCCGGCGCTACGTGGCGGCGTAGATAGCGGTGTTGGGCGGGAGCAGAGACGAGCTATATGTAGATATGCAAGTATAGGAAGGTAGAGTGAAGGTAAACATGGTAAATGAGGAAACCCAGTTCATAAAAATGATGGAGTCTTGTGTGTTGTAAATGACAGTTAATGGGATATTTAAAGAGAAATTGCCTCTGGTGTATTTATTTATATATTTATAAGATATACGTAAAACCATCTAGACAGAGTATTTTGACGGGTTTTATGAATTCGTTTTACTGTGTACCCATCATCTCTTTATCTTTCTAAGGCGCGTTTTAAGTTTGTTTATTTTCGTTTGTAACTCTGTAATATGTCGAAGTGGACACTTTTATTAATTTTATAAATTATTTCTTCAAACGTAACTTTTATCATTTTTAAAAATCATGTTTAATAGGTAAGTATGCTTTTATTTGAATGATAAATATTATCCTTTTCCATAGTGTCTTTATACATATTTTTTTCTTAAGGAAACCGATAAGTCTATTTGTCAATAAATCTCACTGGATATTTAATTTATCTTTGCGTCTATCCCTCCATCAATCTCGTTTGATAATTTATTAATCTTTGTGTATATTCTTCCTTTACAATTATTATCCTAGATAATTCATTAACATTTGTCATTTATTAACATGTATCCTAAATAATTCATCCATTATTTTTTTAATCTTACTAGATCTCCGTCTTCTTGGAAAATGGCACAGAGAATAGTTAGTATCATTTATTCCTCTTCGTCAGCTCTACAGCTATCTTGTTAAGCATTGACCTACTGGATAAGTTCCCTACTGTACTTTTTTCGCTTCTTTCCAGTCTGTGACTTTAATTGCTTTTAGTCATCAATTCATTGTTTTTTAAGCCTCCGTTGGCCCTAACCATTGGCTTCCAGTAAAATTACTTTATAATTTCTTTTGTATATGTAAAGTCTTTCAATGTATCACAGCCATGACAAGCATTGTGCTTTGATAATGCTTTCCAATTTCTTCCATTGTTTCCTTTAGTTCATCATCTGTTTTAATTCTCTACGGGCTATTAATTTGTACTCTGTCAAAGATTTTTCTTAACGTTCTTTTTTAAAGTAAATTATCTAAATTCCTCCTTAATTAACACGATCAAACTCTCATTTATTACAAAAATTAAAAACAAATATAGCGGTTTTTTTAAATAAGCTAATTTGTATTTAGTAAACAGTCGAGTTTTCAGTGTACATTACTTTTAATGCTCTGAGAAAATCGGAAGACCGACAGAGTCTCATTACAAGGAGATCTTTTCCTCCATTTAAGGAATGGGAAGGTCCCTTTCCTTTTAAAAAAAATTAAATAAGATGTTTTTCTTCACCCTAAAGAGAGACTATGCTGTTCAACTTCTTTTTCCTCCAATATGTGACATATTACTGAACTAGAAATAAGTTAAAATTTGAAAACTGTAACAATTAAAATGTATCACTTTCTGAAACAAAATTATTTTCTCTGTAATACCGAGCACGTTCTTCAGTTTTAGTTTAGAATTTTCTGGAAAATATGGAAATATTCATAGCATTATTACATTAGCACCACTTATTTTCGTATTCCATAGTTTCAAATCTAGCAATGTAAAATATTGGAGGTGTTGGAGGTGGACTATTAAAAGTATGACAAATTGAAGTTAAATTTAATTTTATACGATTTTGTATGCTGTAGTTTCTCATGAAATTATTTTAAAAAATAAACTGATATTAGTAAGAAAATGGCGGCACCTATCTTAAATTGTTTGTACTACGTGAGTTGTAGGAAATTAACGCCATTAATTCTTAATTGAACAAACTTTATAAAATCAATGCAGTAGCGGTTTAAATCTATGTTGAAAGTTACTTTGTCACTTTTAATTTTTCTATCAACGTCATTATATAAAGCCGGATTTAAATCAGAAAAAAATCTCTCAAGGACAAAACAAAGTTAAAAATTGATTAGCCAATGTAATAGATAAAGTTTTTATTAGTATGTCCATATTATAAATAGCTTCATCCAAAATTAGCGGCGTGAAAAATTATTACTAATGACCTAATCATTCACTTATGGCCTAACTACAATAATAAAAGTTTTAACTAGGGAATAGGCTGACGTTCATACTGATACTATCGTGTAAATGATAATTTGATAAAAGAACCTTGCGTAACGCAGAAAAAGAAAATAAAAGAGGAATAACGTTGAAATATGATAGTTTTTTGAATATTTGTCAGTAGGATTTTTCAGATCGGTTCACGGCATTAGAAGATAGCTCTTCAATTACAAAAAAAGAAACAATGTTTACACTAAATTTAGGAAATACATCATCATTTCTCACAATGTTGAGGACGAAGGTGTTTTAACATTTCTAAATAGTATTTTCATTAGTACAACTTTAATGGAAATTGGTATTTATTAATGTAAGCATTGCGATATCGTTATAGTAGATAAAGGCAAGGGAATTATATAAAGAAAATTTAGAATAAACTCTGAAAAGGTATGTCCCATAATTTCTATTATATAATTAGAGATTGTACAAGATTAGGCAAAATAGGCAATCCTTACTTTTGCGAATGGATGAAAGTGACTATTTAAAAAGGAAAAGAAAGTAATCTCAACATGTAGTCAATAAATAAAACAAATTATTTAAAACGAAATTAACGACATGAAAATAAAATAATTTTCAATTAAGATATTCAGTGCACCCGAAGAAGCGATATTATATTAGAATACTACGTGTTAAATATAAGTGCAGACAGGTAATGCATTTACCGAGCGCAGTGCACCAGGCTACCGTCCGGTTGGATGGCGACAAATTCAATTTAGTCGCGTAAATATCGACAAGTAACTCCAGCGGATCAAATAACGCCTTGCACCGGTTATGCTTGCCTTGTTGTCCTTACATAAGATAATATTTCGTGCAATTTGGTTCGCTGGATTCCCTATAGCATATATATGAATTTTATGTATAAATTTTTGTTTGATTATTGTGTTGTGGCATTTTGAAAATCACAAAGAAACGGTGGTTCACGTGTGACAAATAAGTTCAAAATGCAGTACCACGACGAAGACGCAGCATGTCGTAGTATAAGGTATACTCGATGATCGCTGAAATATGATCAATGGAGTTGCAGTTTAAAAAGTCTACGCCTTCCGATATAAGGAAGGAAATCAAATCAAAATTAGTATTCTCTTATGTTGTTTTCAATTGTGGAAAAAATAAAATAATTAGCCAGTAACTATAGCGCTGGTTAGTTTATTTCCTGCTCCATTTACATTTTTCATGAACTCGTTATGGTTCATAAATTCCCCTACGGAAAACTTCTTGGTATTTATTATGTGAGGATAATTTGTAATTATAACGTATATTAACTGATAGTTTGTAGTGGAAGAGACATCCAATATTGTCTATACTGTGTAATATTAAAATATAAGTGTTTGTTAATAAATGCTCTTGAAGTATCTTGAAAACCTACCAAATGCTAACCAGCACACAGATATGGACGATTCAGATTAAAATTGAATTTTTCTCTATTGGAATTTACAGCGCACCTGTAAACGAAGATGTTCAATGTTTCTTGGATGTTTAGTATTTTACAGAACGTCTGAAAAGTCAATAATGAAAGAAACTAGCAGAAGCGGAAACGTTTACAATTGGTTTAGGTGAGGTTATGTATCAATTTGTTTATAGTATTTTGAGAAGCAAAAAGACTTAAGGAAGAAAGGAAGGACAGTGTTTACTTATCTTCATTATTACATTCATATAAAACGTGAAAATTCGTTCACACCTTCCGAGGTAGTTAATTGAAGAAGAAATAATTAAATGCTTAATTAAATAGAATATTTCTTTAATTAGTGCAGGAATAAAAAAACACCTATTGTTAGTATATATTTCTATTAGATCCTACTAAATTTCGTCTAGTGTATATAAGAAGTTTTACAGTAAAATGCTGTGGATATTCTGTCGTGGTTAATATCCAATTGACCAGGTTAATGAAACGCCCACGCCAAGCGTCAGTTAGAAAGTTGAATTTCGTAGAATTTCATCTAATTGTATTGTTTATATTGTTATAGAAAAAATAATAATGACAAACAGTATATGAGGCACAAATACTTTGTATTTAAGTTATTTAAAAAAAAAAACCCTTTTGAATTTTCCCTTTGATTTGTGAAAAAAGTTTCGTGAAAAGATATATTTTCCGAATAATAAAGCGCCATCTAGTTAATTCCTTAGAGAAACCTAACTAAATCATTTAATGAAACTTTAATTTAAGTTTATTATATAAATAATACAGAGCCCTGTAAAAATATAAACTTTATAAGAGGTTAATTTTGTTGTACGACGTTTTATATGTGTTTAATTTAGATGGCGTACACGAGGAAAAATTAATATTAATTGATTAGCGAAATTTTCATTAATGAATCCACTAAAATATACAATTAAATGTATCATTTCCCAAGAAAATGTTTTCGAAGTAGAATTTAAGACGTTTTTTTTCAATAACTGATGGAAAATCATTACATAGACGAAAGTTCAGTTCTTTTCAAAAATAGGTCATTACTCATTCCCGCGAAATTCCATACCATATTATTACCATACCAAATTTCATTAAAATCCGTCCAGTTGATTTTGCGTAAATGGTGAACAATTTAACTTACAAACAGCCAGACAGACAACAATTCTAAAAACAGGTTTTCTGGCTTCCCTTATCAGCCCGTACGCTAAATCAATCATTCTTATTAAAATATTTTCTATATACCGTATTCACTCTGTTACAATATACATATATGTGTACATATATTGACCCGTCTTTGCGAAATTTACTTATATTCTGGCAGTCCAGATCTACGAGTTCGATCCAATCGTGTATGGCTTGTAAACAGGAAATAGAATTGCTCACCAACCAAGGAAATATGGGCGAAATGATAAGTCAACATGCAGATATATTCCTTTTTGACTATAAGACATTGATTTCCGTGTATAGGAGTGCCTTTTTCTTTTAATATCGTTGATTTGATGGTCGGAGATAAGAGTATAAACTTTCAACTTGAACCAACTTTCGAGAAAGGATTAAGTTATTAATTCGACTACATTGCTTTTTTATACATGTTAATGTATATCTCCCGAGTTCCTGAACCGATACGAATGATTCTTGCGAGGGTTGTACCCCAAATGGAACCATCCACACAGATTTAGTCAAAATCTAATTATGCACTTCAAAAACTGGATGATGAGACACCTCCAGGAATACAATACATTATCCTTGATTGAAGCCATTTGTTTCGTGGGGCAAGTATTTATTGACAAAATAATCACGGCAACATTTGAATAACGATGACAGCATTTCCCTCGTAATTAAAACCTTTTTATAACGACTAGACAAATATTTGTGTGCTAAGTTACATCGGTGGACATGATTTTCCATACATTCTTTATTTATGATCATTTTCGTATAAGCTCTTGTGAAAGCCTATTCTGGATTTTCCCTTCAAATATCTCTTAATTTGTTTTCTTATTTGTAAACAATCCTTTTTTTCTATCACTTAACGCAGCATAAAAGCAATAAATGAAATTCTAATTAAATATAAATATTTAAAATATAAATTCAATTTATCTACATCTGAATATTGTTATTAATTATAATTGAATACGTAAACGCTATTTGAAACTAAACATAAATATAATTATTCATTAAAATTGAACTCAAATATTAAATCAAATATTATAATTTAAATTAATGTTATTCGGGTATCCATTTTCAAGTAAAAGTCTCCTGTATCATCCTCCAGCGAGATCTGTCGATCGCGAGTCTGGTCTAGGACGATCCACTTACAGCATCCTAGCACCATGGACGTCACCGCGGCCTTTTGTACCCGCGCGGTACCAGTGAAGCAACCGCTCGCTCCAGTCGTTGGTTAAATATTCTCTATCTTTGATAAGGTTGTTTTAATTTTTTTAATTTTAGTGTTCTTTCCAACCGGGGTTAGTTTTGATGAAATTATCCGAACGACTTCCCGTTATATTTTGTTTTATTTGTTAGTGTAGATACCTCGTAGTAACCCGGGGTCAGTGCTGAATATCGATTAAATAATTTGAATGTAGAGTATTAACATCTCTAGCAAACCGCCAACAATTATTTTAAAAGAGAAGTAGAACCGACTTCAAAAACATACTTTTTAGAAAATACTAAAACATTATTAGTTTCTATGAAGCCAGTATTAAGCCTAAACAAAAATAAACAAGAACAATAACGAAATCCAACGAAATTTTTATGAATTTGATTCGTTTTGTTTTTTCTACACAATTTTATTTATCCTCGCTAGTGATTGCAAAAAAAATAATGCTCATTAGCAATGTCGTATATTTGTTATTTCTACATGCACTTTTAGGTTATTAGTTTATATGGAATTAATGCTAAATCAAACAAAAATAAACAAACACAATAACGAAATCCAACGAAAGATTAATTTGATTCGTTTTGTTTTTTTCTGCACAATTTAATTTGCCTTGCCAGTGACTTACAAAAAGTAATATTTATTACCGATGTCTAAGATTTGTTATTGCAATATGCACTTTAAGGTTATTAGTTTATATAGAGTTGATGCTAAATTCAAACAAAAATGAAGAAGAATTATAATGAAATCCAACGAAAGTTTAATTTGATTTGTTTTTTTTTCTGCTCATTTTTATTTAGCTTTGTCAGTGACTTCAAAAAAAAACTAATATTTATTAGCAATGTCGTATATTTGTTATTGCTGTATGCACTGTATGGTTATTAGTTTATATGGAGTTGATGCTAAATTCAAACAAAAATGAACAAGAATTATAATGAAATCCAACGAAACATTAATTTGATTCGTTTCGTTTTTCTGCACATTTTTAATTAGCTTTACTAGTGACTTAAAAAAAACTAATATTTATTAGTAATGTCGTATATTTGTTATTGCTGTACGCACTTTAAGGTTATTAATTTATGTGGAGTTGATGCTAAATTAAAAAAAAATTAACAAGAATTATAATGAAATCCAACGAAAGATTAATTTGATTCGTTTCGTTTTTCTGCACATTTTAATTAGCTTTACTAGTGACTTCAAAAAAAACTAATATTTATTAGCAATGTCGTATATTTGTTATTGCTATATGCACTCTAAAATTATTAATTTATATGGAGTTGATCCTAAATTCAAAACAAAAATGAACGAGAATTATAATGAAATCCAACGAAAGATTAATTTGATTCGTTTCGTTTTTTCTGCTCATTTTTATTTAACTTTGCCAGTGTCTTAAAAAAAACTAATACTTATTAGCAATGTCGTATATTTGTTATTACTGTATGCATTTTATGGCTATTAGTTTATATGGAATTTATTTTAAATTGAAAGAAAAATGTACAAGAACGAAAGCCAACAAAAGGTTAATTTGATCTGTCTTTTTTGTTCTGCAAACTTTATATAGCCATGCCACTGGCTTAAAAAAACTGATTATTATAAGAAACATAGGTACTATTAGTTATCACTGAATTAACTGTAACGTCATTAGTTTATATGGAATCGGTGCCAAGTCCAAACAAAAATGAACCAGAATAAAATTAAAACCAATGCAAGATTAATCTCATTCTTATTTAGCGTTTCGCTGACTTTAAATAAAACTGATAATTATAAGAGATATAGGTATTATTAGTTATTACTGAATGCACTGTAACATAATTAGTTTATGCAGAATTGGTGTCAAGTCCAAACAAAAATGAACCAGAATAAAATTAAAACCCAATGCAAGATTAATCTCATTCTTATTTAGCGTTTCGCTGACTAAGTAAAACTGATAATTATAAGAGATATAGGTATTATTAGTTATTACTGAATGCACTGTAACATAATTAGTTTATGCAGAATTGGTGTCAAGTCCAAACAAAAATGAACCAGAATAAAATTAAAACCCAATGCAAGATTAATCTCATTCTTATTTAGCGTTTCGCTGACTAAGTAAAACTGATAATTATAAGAGATATAGGTATTATTAGTTATTACTGAATGCACTGTAACATAATTAGTTTATACGGAATTGGTGTCAAGTCCACACAAAAATAAATTTGAAACATTTTTATTTAACGTTGCCAGTGACATTAAAAAAACTGATAGTTATAAAACATGTAGATGTTATTACTTATTACAGAAAACACTGTAACGTCATTAGTTTATGTGTAGTCGGTGACAAGTTCAAACAAAAATTGATGAATAAAATTAAGACTGCAGTAAGATTCTAACAGTAAGATTCATCACTGTGGTTCTTCGTTAAACTTTAAATAAATTTTCAGTAAACCCATTTTTTCCATAATATTGTTTAAAAAGTTTAGCCAACAATATCTCTAAAATTATCTTAAATAACATTTTCCAAAAATGTTTTTTGCAATCTACAAAATTTGTTTTCAATCCACACGAAACGTTAAGTTAAAAATTACTTTATAATTTAATTTCGACTTAATTTGCTTCATTGCTATGCAATATTTCTAATTTTTACATTATACGGTTTCTGAGAAAAGAGCACTGATACGGAGACAGATGAACGGACATGTGACTGAACTTATATGTGACTGAACTTACATGTGACTGAACTTAAATAGTTACGTTTTCCTTTCCCCGTGAGGTACAGAACTCCAAAAACAACAATTAACTGAACAGCAACAAACATTTAAGTCAGGATGTGCTCCGCATATTCTTTAATTTAATAAAACCATAATTTTGTTTACTTAGATATAATTAAACCCCACTTTAGTATGGCGTTACGAATATTTTGGAATAAAAATGGATATAATTCATATATTCTTCGAGTAAATGGGTAATAAGGAGTAGAGATTTAAGTTAAAATGTTCTTTGTTCATTTTTAACCCAAAATTGTTAAGTATTGTAGCGATATTAAGACAATATGTGAAAATATCCTACACAATATGAAAATCTACGAAAAAGTTCAGGATGCATGAAGAAAATTATTAAGTATTATTTCTAATAAATCATTTACTGTTGTATGAATGACTTAAAAAATTAAATTTTTATAGTTTTAATACATCTAACTAATATTGGAATGGAATCGACAAGAAAATATCTGCAAATAGGTGTAATACGCCACTGCAATTAAAATAGACTAACTCCTGCATCCTAATTAAAAATACATTAAAACGCATATTTAAGTTAATAAATTACTTCTCTTCTATCTTTAACAAAGTGTTCGAATACAAAGAGTTCTCACTTCAAAGGAGCTTATTAAAATTAATAACTTGTAAAAAGGTTTTATTATGAGGAGAAATCTTTTCTCTCACAACGAGGTCACTAAAAAGTTTAGCAGAATTTTCTACGGAGTTTTGTTTAACCTTAGGTCTGATCGCTGCATTCTAAAATTATTACTTTTTGCTTACATAAGGTGTTTTATAATTTTTGAAATGTTTTATAGTTTTATTATAATGCGTAATCAACATGTTATTATTACCAGTAACAGAACAATTGAAAATTCTAAAATTCATGCTCTTAAATTTTAGTTTTTTTTTCTCTTATAAATGTTTGACGTTTGCTTCCTTTAGATTATTTAGTTATTTTTTTATTGTTTGTTAGTATTTATATTAAATACTATCAGTTGCACAAATTTACGTCTAATAATTCAGAAATTATTAATGTGGCAATTTTGTAAAAGGAAAGTTTTGATGGAAAGTCAAGAAAAAGCTTAATGGATTAATATAAAACTTTCACATTCACATAGCTGGTGCTATTTTGGAATGAAAACGGATATAATTCATATATTCTTCGGGTAAATGGGTAATAAACAGTAGAGATTTAAGTTAAAATGTTCTTTGTGTATTTTTAACCCAAAATTGTTAAGTATTGTAGCGATATTAAGACAATATATGAAAATATCCTACACAATATGAAAATCTACTAAAAAGTTCAGGATGCATAAAGACAATTATTAAGTACTATTTCTAATAAATCATTTACTGTTGTATAAATGACTTAAGAAATTAAATTTTTATAGCTACATCTAACTAATATTGGAATGGAATCTACAAGAAAAATATCTACATAGTTTTCTGGTGATCGTGTGTGCCTGACTCGCAATTATTTTACCGGACAATCAAGAATTTTGTCTAGATTATAACTAAAAATTAACTTTTTTATTTCCAATGAATAACTCTGCTACCTACTTCGTTTTGCTCTAACTTTTGGGTGCAGCTCCGTTCGCGTGGAAATTGTGATGTTGAATTTTAGTGACAGAACGACTTCCCCTCCTCGCCGCCTATCGCCGCCGCTGTGGGCGCAATCCGTTGTATTTTGTCCGCCTTAATTTTTTAACTTAATTTTTTTTAAACTTAATTTTTTTCTTGGTATTAATGTAAATTTGTTTTGATTCTAATTTCGATCTCCGCGCGAGCAAATCTACCGTTTACAAGTACTTAAGCTAAAGTGAGCGTAAAAAAATTGTGGCCGTTAAAAAATCTTCAGTTCATTTATCAATTTGGAAATTTTTATGACTTCTCATACAACATTCAAGTATAGTATGTAAATTTAAACAATAATGATTTATTCATCACGATTTTTATTCTCACAAAGCAGACCAAATCAATTAACTAAATACTGGTTTTCCAGTAACTAAACACTTGTCGACATATTTCACAAATTTTGAGTTGTTACGAAGATTTGTACTTTTCACGCTGATAATTTCATGTAGAATAAAGACATGAGGATTATTTAAAATACATTAATTCTCAATCTATATTTAGTACATCATACATATGTTTTAATACATCAAGAAATATTACAGTTTAAATACCATGAATAACACTAATTTAACGTTAGTCATAGTTGTCAAAACAAATTGAATAAAGAAGTGCTCCCTGCATTTGATGCGAGCTTTTGTGCATAGAGGAATGAAGCAGTGGAGAAAGTTTACGGGTACGAAGTTGTAAGTAGTGGGTTCCCCAGATATAGCATTCCCGACTAATATATTAAATTCAGCAACATAGGAGCAGTACGTAAAGTTTTTTTTCACTCTTTATCAAACAATATATTATATTGAATACGAAAATTACACAAAATTTCTTAGATTTCCTTGAATACGTCTCTAACATTTGCATTAGGCAATCCTCATTGCGTTGCAGTTGTCATATATTAACGTTACATATCATGTATATATAATGTATATGAAACATGGAACGCCGCAAATTACATTCATCCAACAAGGAAAATTGCATATTATGTACATGAAACCTGGAACGCCGCAAATTACATTCATCCAACAAGGAAAACTGCATATTATGTACATGAAACAACGAACGCCGCAAATTACATTCATCCAACAAGGAAAACTGCATAATATGTACATGAAACATGGAACGCCGCAAACTATTTTCATCCGACAAGAAAAACTGTACATTATTGTACATGAAACATGGAACGCCGCAAATTACATTAATCCAACAAGAAAAACTGTATATTATGTACATGAAAGACGGACCGCTGTATATTACGAACATCCGATATGGGACATATTATGAACATAAATATGGAACACTGTGTATTATGAACATCCAATATGGAATGCAACATATTATGAATTTCCATCATGGATCGCATTTACGCACATCCAACATGGAACGTTGTCTATTATTGAAACACGGAACGCTGCATATTACAGACATGAAAAAAATGTGGAACGTTGCATATTATGTACACCCAAAATGGCAGTCTGCAGCTTTCCATTCTGAATGGAATGCTGCGACTTGTTATGAACATGGAATGGATATTTATAAATTTTAAAATGTTTAAAAATTGAGTACCCTTTTCATACTCTGGTACTCTTCTCGCTTTCTGTATAACAATCCAACAAATACTGGTGACAACGCATTGACGAAAAGTACTGTCTATCCTCTCTGATTTCATGTTCCACTAAGATTTTTTACCATCTCTCGAGAAATGGAGACCATAGAATCTATTCCAGATCAACCGATGTTGGTCAAAATGGTTCTGGTCCCATATGTCAACGTCAAAGTAGAAATGAGAAAATGTGTTTCTTAGTCACATAATATTTTCCCTTAAAAGAAAAAGTGGCGCAAAAACTTTATTTTCTTCATATCTATCCACAGCACTGGCAGATTAAAGTCATTTCTACTATTATTTCTTTAAGCGTGAAACATACGTGAATATTTCTTTGTAATCTCTCTCTCAACTTCAGTTCGCCTCGCCCGATCACACTTTTCGTAACGCTCTCGTCACGCATTTACCAACTTACTCCCCAAGTCAAGCGTGCGTAAAGAAGTTTTACTTCAATAAAAATATTTTTTGATACTAATCGTTTTTCATAAATGCAATACGTTCAATGCAATAACCACTTACACATGTACACGCAATCGTATAAAATTCTAATCGTAATACGTGTAATTAAATAAATAAAGATAGCAGATATCATATGTAAAATCTATAATTTAGTTAATACCCTTACACGACCTCTGCTTGCAAAAGCATCACAGGGTCTTGACCTCGTCTGGTACTTTGACACTGAAACTCTGAAATCCGTTCTCCCTCATCACCGGTACGCACAATGATCTTTCTGACAGTCCGGATATGATATTGGAAGGAATGTTAGGACAGGGGTTGAAATGTGAGAATTTAGTTACTAGCCTTATTTCAATCAACCCTATGTCATGATTATAATGAAAAGTTCAAACAGGTTAATGCTTTGTAAGTTGAACTGGATGAAACGTTCACTAAATTAGATAATAATATATTATTTGGTGGCCAGTTTTGGAATCGTAAAAAAACTCTAAGAAGTTAAATAAAGATTAAATTAAATTTAAATCAAAATTATACTTAAAATTTTCATAGTTTGCCTTCAACTAGGTAAAGAGACGAAAGCGTCTAGTAACAACGACGATCATGGTAATAAATATCGTATTAATTAGAGTGGGCTCAAATTTCTCTTACATTTTTTGTATAAAAAATCACAATTTAAAATGCTTATAATTACAAACAATGTTCAGAAATTATTTAATAAATATTTTTAAACAGATATTTCTGTTTATTTGAAAGTGGTAAAATAAAAAAGGGTGCGTGTACTTCTTTGGCATCATTAAATAATACATACGGATAGATAACCTCAATTATATTGGAGCACTTGAAAAAGTCTATAAACACAATTTTTTCACTAATATTTACGAATAGTAAATATATTAATCAAAATATTGAATTTAAATCACTACTGAATATAATTTATCAGCACATATATAAATCGCACTCATATGAAACTAAGACACGTGTGTGAATGTAGACACTAGAAACATGTGGATAAATACTATGAATATGAAAACAGTGAACAGAGGCGACGATGGTGCCAATAGCTTTTGTTTCGAGACTGCAACCGCTGCAACTTCATACTGTAACTTTTGTGTGATGAATCTTAAAATTTCACTCTCATCATTTTTTCATAACGCGCCTAAAGAAGTATAACTTCAAAAACACTTTATCCGGTATTGTAATTACTCTTTTTCATCGTTTGGTATTTTTAGTTTTACTTTTTATTTTCTAATATTTATTTTATTGTATTAATTTTGATACTACTTGTGATATTATTTTATTCAATAGTTATATTTTATTCAATAACATGCATGTCATGTCACGCGTCTGAATGAAACGTGATAGTTTGATGTATAGTTTAATGTTTATTTTACCTTATCAGACTAGGTATATTTAAATCAAAATCGGTTAAGATGACGTTTTGCTAATAAAGAAAAGAATAATGAATTCACGTAAAACAATGGTTTGATGGAAAACTCACCCTACGTGATTTCCATAACAATGAAATTTTCATTTAAACGAATCATAGAGCCAAAGAAACGCTCGTGTCAAAAAGAAAATTGTAAGATTTACAATATAAAACGCCTATCAAGCACGAATAGAACTCGTACTATGAGGGTTCCGTATACATTTCGGCACTTATAAACATTTAAGCGTACGTATTATTTCTATTAAACTATTTACAAATATTAATATTGCAACGTATTAAATTTTGGGGCTTTCAGAAATAAGGGGGCGGTATGCCATATTTTTGCATATTTTTTATAATATGTTTTCCAATATGTAACTCAAAATTGGAAAAAAATATTTTGGTATTCTTCATAAAAAGCCTTTTCAAACGCTACATATGTAAAATAAGGAACAAATATTTTCTAAGATCTTTATTTACCACGTCTTCAATTGTTATATGAATATTTTACAAAGGTTGGTGATGTAAAATATGTGGGGGCAATAAGTTGTATTACTATGCCAACTTTAAAAATTCTACGTATTTCTGAGAAAATTGGCTTTGCAAATAGAAAAATATAAATGTATTACCTACTGTATCTTTCGTGGGCTTAAAAATATGAGTAATATTTTTAAAAAGTTGGTGATGTAAAATACGTACAAAATACGTGAGTTAACAAGTTGTATTGCTATAACTTCCAAATTTCTACGTCAAGTGGTTTCTGAGAAAATCGGCTTTGAAAATAGAAAAATATAAATGTATTACCTACTTTACCTTTCGTAGGCTTAAAACCATGGGTAATATTTTTAAAAAATTGGTGTTGTAAATTATGTGCAAAATATGTGGGTTAACAAGTTGATATCATAATACTAAAATATAACGCATAAATCTAAATTGTCAGATAACCCAAATATAACAACGACAATAATAATATCATGACCACCCATCCTCTTTATACTGACTGGACAAACGACTGATCTGGGAATAACACGATGAAACATATACTAAAAATAATGCATAAAAATAGTGATTACTAAGAGCATAACAAACATTTAAAAAAATGGAAATTCAAATTGATCACAGATAAATAACCAATCGCAGAGAACATTACCTCACTAAAATAATCACAAAATCAAAATGTAACGCATAAATCAAAATTGTCAAATGACCCAAATATAACAACGGCACTAATAATGTTATGACCACCCATCCTTTTTTTACTGACTTGGCAAACGGCTGAATTGCGAAGAACATGATGAAACATATACTAAAAATAATGCATAAAAATAATGATTATTATGAACATAACATATTTAAAAAAAATGTAAAAACATGAATAGCAAAATTAAAAGAATACATTCGTATATTCATATGTAAATGCGTATATACCGCAGCTCACCCTGAAACTGTTTTTCCTTACCCTGTCAGATACGTAAATTATAAATTACGCAAAATAACTGCATCCCGATAGACTCATGTACTCCCTATACGCGGGAAAAAAACAAGGGCTCGAACCCTATTTCCTAAGAATTTCTACGTCGTTAACCCTTCACACCCTGGCGCCCAGCTATGGTCTATTGCTGCAATAAGTTACAATGTGATTATGGAAGAGAAAAAAGGGTAAAGTGGGGAAATTTATATTGACAGTGATGGGCTGAACTTGCCTCGGAACCTTCCTTTGCCGGTCCCTCCTGGGAATGTATTAGGCAAATTTAAAATGCGCGAACGCAATGAACACGTTAAAATGAGATACTTAATGTGAAAAATGAAAAGAGGATGGCGTAAATTATTTTCTTGGAGATGTTTGAACGCAACAAAATGCATCCAAAATAAACAATTAATTCCAGAGAGTAAATATTTTAATGACAATGAAACTTGAATCCATATGATCTATATCTTTAATAACAGATTAACTAGTTTCGACGGTCAGTTTATTTAAAAAAACTATTGAATATATATGGCCTTAATTTTGTAGAAATTTATTATTTATAATTAAATGAAACTACGTGATGTATTATTTTTACTTTCTTTAAGTTCTTTACTACGACCTAGGTTTCGTTGTATTACTACATCTTCAAGTGGGCTATTAGCAAAGTTCTTTGCTAATAGCCCACTTGAAGATGTTGTAATACAACGAAACCTAGGTCGTAGTAAAGAACTTAAAGAAAGTAAAAATAATACGACATCACGTAGTTTCATTTGTTAATTGTAAAAAAAAATTATTTTGTTGTTCACATATTGTAAAGTATTATATATCTCGAATGGAACCTGGTAGACAAAAATGATGAAATTTGGAAAAATAATTTCAATTTATATCAATACTATATTATAATAATATCTAAGAAACAATGTAATTAAGTACCGAAACTCCTGGTTTTTTGCTCCTAATGTTCGTCACAATAAATTTTCCAAAATTTTAACTGAAAATAAGAAAAATTTAAATAAAAAATTTCTAAAAATCTTTAGGCGATGGGTCTACCATTCATTATTTTTTACCTTTGGGTAACTTTCATCTTCACCATTATAATCTGATTTGCCATCATAATGACATCATATATGACACAATCATCATAAACAGGTGTTTTCGCCGAAAACAAATACATGAGAGCCAAGTCGAGGATTATTTAAAATATTGATTAAAAAATTCGTGGCAGACAGAATACAGGGCAATTAAAAAAATATTTTCTAAGTGCACAAATAAAAAAAATCTAATATAAATAGAAAGATTAATTGTTATATTTTAGCATTTTCAATAAAAGATAATAGAGTTGTATTTTTCAGTCCTTTCTCAATTTAAATTTTCCGCTTTTAATACGATTAGCATGTTACGATACGATGTCACGATTTTGAAAGTGATTTGAACTTAAACTTACGATAAAATTGTAATGAGTAATTATCGGAAGTATTAAATTTCTGCCGCTGACAAAAATAATAAAAATATTTATCGCAAACGCAAAAACGCAAAACACATTTTATAATTGCTTTGTTTATAAGCCTGTCTATTATGTAACGAAATATTTAAGAAATGTCATGAGATAAAACTGAGAGGCTGATAAGAGAGGAAGTCAAAAAGTTTGCGAAATCGGATGGAAGTAAGGCCAAAAAAAACATGGTACTATTTTATTACTCTCTTAACCCTCAAGATTAAGAGAGTACCGAAATATTTCTCAGATCGGTCGATTAATTTATTCATACTCTCAAAAAAATTGTTTTCCCTTTATCTTGAATGTAAGCTAAAATTGTACGCTTGATCTCTTCGCTGTCGATAATTTCTTTTCCACGAAGTTCCTTTTCAATTTTTGGAAGAAATAATAGTCAGAGGGGCAAGTCTGAGCTGTAAGATAGGTGCTGCAATATTTGAAAGCCGCCTATGTGAAGGGCAGCCATCGCAACATGGCTCTTGTGCACAGGTGAATTATCATGCAAAAGCAGCATGCCTTTCATTAATTTCACTTGCTTTTTCTTCTTCAATAGTTCTTTAAGCTGCTCCAGTAGACCAAACTAGTACTCCTTTATTATGGAAAAAGCCTTATATTCGAAGTCAATGAGCAGGATACTCTCTGTATCCGAGAAAATGTTCGCTATGACTTTTAGCGCTGTTTGCGACACCTAGAACTTCTCAGGGGGGTGGTTTTTTGTGTCACTGCACGGACTCCTGTTTGAATTCAGTCTCATAATGATGAACCTAAGTTTCGTTATCCGAATAATTTGGCTCATAATTTCATTATTATCCTCTCTATAGATATCCAAAAATTGGCCTGATTTCTCGACACGTTGTGACTATTGCGGCGGCGTTAGAATTCCGGCATCCATTTTGCGCTGATCCATGGCGTACCAAGATGATCATGACATATATTCTAAATGGTTGTGGAAGATACTACAACCATTGCTCCTAACGACTTCTTCCTTAATCGGGCCTCATTTGATACAAGTTTCTCAACTTTTTCAACAATGCCCGAGATAATGACCTTGATCGGCCATCCATCGAATCTCTGCCTTATTTGAAGAGATTACGTATCATAGTTTTACTAGGAGCAAGAGTACCAGTAAACCGATGACATTTCATTCAACGTAACTTGTAGTGTTTTCCTTGCTTTGCCAGGAACTTGATTATAGCTCGAATTTCTTCCACAGTCGACCATTTCTAACTTCATATATACACTTGTAAAGAGCTGCTCATCAGCGATTGTGTAAGTAAGCATCCATACCCCTCACCATCATCTCCATTACGCAAACTATTTGACCCACCTTCGTATTTTAATAAACTCTTCTTAAATTGCAATGCCTAAAATAAATATTTAAAAAAATAATTTATAAAATTGAAAAAGCCTTCTGCTTTTAAAATTGGTGCAAAAGAAGGTGACTTGCTTATTTTTTTAACTGTTGAAGTTTTGTTTGTTGTTACGCAACTTCATTGTTACATCCAATATTAGATATTGTTTATGTATCTCCTAATTCTAAACATATGGCTCAATTGGCGATTTCTCTTGTCCGCTAATTATCACCCATCTTCAAAATACCATTGGACCAAGAGAGTCTTTGAAGTATTTAGTATCCTAAACGACACCAATATTCAGATAATTTGCAGTTTTGGTTGATGTATTTTGCTAAGTACACCACCCATTACAACTCCAGTTTCGCCATTCTGCAGTTAGTACTCGAGATACCGCTCCTCTTTATTATGACCTTAATGCGTAAGCGTTCTCGGAGTGATTTTCCCCTTACGCTATCTTCATTATTATGTTTATGAGGGTTCACGCTTCGAATGTGTAGTTTATTTAGGTTTATATATTTATACCTACAGAAACAAATTTACTAAAAAATATTTTAATTTAAATAAGTAAATGCAACATACGAGCTGATCTGTATTTGTGAATTTTCTTTTATCCTTTAGGTTTAATTATTTTTTAATATATCAATTTAAAATTTTACTTATATTAAAGCTTGCTATATGTACTCTGTCTTAATCAGTATACAGAAATCTCATGACAGATTCTCTGTAAAAATCCACTAAAAATACTACACTAAATTACACTAAAAATACAAAAATTGGCTTTCAAACTGATGAAACCATTAAAATATTATGCAATATGATGCTACAGACCAATACACTCTGCTCATTAAAACATTTTATATACAATTTTTTAAATACAAAATGCAACTTATTTCTTTTAGAGTAATACTGGACTTGTACTTAAGAAAAATCCATAAAATTCAACTACAGTCAAATAAGTGTCTACAAATAAAGAAAAAAAATTAAGCTCTTTTAAAGCACGAAAGCTACATGAATTCTGAACAAGAATTAATAAGGTCGAAGTAGCTAGAGAGAAAACAAGATCATCGCTAATGGAAAGTTCGCACGTTTGCTCTTTGAAAATTCTTAACTAGGGGGAAGTAAGAGAATTTTAAATGTAAGTTCCGCTCTGGCTTGTTCTCCAAGTTGTAGGAAGCAAAAGTTTCTTCCGATAGAAAATTTCAAGTTAACACATTAAACGCGCTCTGCAACTGGCTTGTTCTTTGTCATTATTAATATACTAGGTGATCACTATTATATTATTAACGAAAACACATGATAGTAATATCGGTTTACTATTTTCTGTTACTGAAGTTTATCTTACAACCTTTCGCTATTCTTTTCTAAATCATTTGTAAATATGTATTTTAATCCGTTCAAACATCCTGTAAATTCACGTTTTTGTAACCACTCGTGTGATATCGTGCTACACCTTTCCGTCGCCTACTCGTGTTGAACTATTTCATTCTATATCGTCACTCAGTTATACTTATAGACTCCATTGTCAGTCATTATTTCTGAAGACGTGATTAGCCCCATATGAATGAAAACTGTAATTCTGCTGCAGATCTCTTTACTATGCACTTTGTTATTTACCTAATATCGTGCAGTATGGCAGGCGTAGCAGAAGTAAACCAGACGTAGCCGAGATAAAAAAATATCCGTCTAACAATGTCGATTATTATAATTCTGCTGCAGATCTCATTATTTTACACTTTTCTCAGAGACTTAATTCTCATGTGACTTTTCTTAAGCTTGTTGCACAATATTCACCATCTCCCCATGAAAGCTTTAGTAGCATTATTTACCTAACACCGTTCAGTGTGGCAGGCGTAGCCGAGGTAAACTTCGTTATTGTTTAGTACGCTTGAACTGAAATAATGCAAAGACTTTCGCCCTGCTCAGTATAAATAGGAACATGGCACTTATTCAGAATGTGTTCTGATAAAAAGTAGATAGAGTTACATTTATCTAGATCTAGAGAGTGTTCTAGGATATATAAAATTATGAAATTTACATAGCCATGTATGTATTTCATACTAGAAAAAACTTTTTTAAAATTCCATATATAGTTTAGTGTGTAGTTCGACAGGGTTAGTTACAAGACTCTCAAAAATATTTTTTTACAATTTTAAATAGGACAGCTTCAGAGATTCTTAATATATGAAAAACATGTAAAAAATAATTCCTCTCACTTACCAAACTGCTGAACCCAAAATTATGAGAAAATATAGTTTTTGGAAGCTTATGCAAAGGTTATAGGGAAATGATTTGAACGATTTGACGAGGAAACGATTGTTACGATAAATCTAAACATTATGGTTTTGGGGATATTCATAATATATAACATCTTCAAGAGATACAGCTAACTACTACATCCTATTTTATGCGTGTTTTTACACACCCTAGTGAAGTTTCAATATATTTTTTTTATTTAAATGAATTATTATGACATTTGAAAAGAAGACTTAATTAAAATATACGAACGCGTAGAAAGAGAGAATTTTCAAATCTTCTTTTAGTAATACCACCTACAATTAACTCGTGGATGTAAGATATCCCATTGAGTGGGATATCAGTGAGAAGGTTTTTTAAAAACATTATTGTTAATAAATTGATAGCATTATTCTATATGAGTAAATAAAATTGAATTTTCTTAAGAGACAATTTTAATTTTGCTTAAATTAAATTACCAAAAGCATTAATTTTTATAAAAACCACCGCACACCAACGGTAAAAAATTCCTCTGAATACATTATATCGTTGTATTAGCTACACTAAAACTAGTATGTTTTGACGATTTACTGCAATGAATTACTTTTATTAAGAAGTTCAATATATGTACATGTATATATGGGTTAGAGTAACCGAATTTTTATAAATTAACATATGTGTTCATTTTTATCTTTCGAATCCAATCAATAGCTACATAATAGTAGCTCAATAGCTACATAATAGTAGTAAAAGATTAATAGCTACATAATAGTAGGTATATATATTTACGTTATTTGAAGTCATATAACTTAAGAAATTCAGTGACTATATGAACTTACAAATTTGAAAACTTTAAGTTGGAACTGGCAAGCTTTTTCGGCAAATTTTACCTTGAGCCAGGCCATGAACCTTGGCTACCTTTCTGTAATCTAAAGCTTTGGGCGAAATGTTTTTGTTTGACTGTTGACTTGCGGAGCTAGAGTCAAAGTTTAAAATTCGACTTATATAGTCATTGGTAAGTTTAAGTTACCTCAACTTTAAGGCTTTAAAGTAAACAAAACTGTTTAGCTTACGAAATAGTGATTCACAGCTGTGTACGCTTGTGATACTTATATTCATGTATAGAAACGTGCGAACAAAACTATATTAAATCCAGTAATCTTTCAGCAGTAACCATTCATATTTACAGTTTCGTACCTCATAAAGAACAATGAACCCTTGTAAAATCACTCACTTTTCCATCTGACGTCTGTCACAATTCTTTTTCTCAAAAGCTGCTTCATGTAGATGTCTGAAATATGACGTCGTAATGGAATATATTAATCCGAACATTTTTCTAGTAATATATAGTAATAGCCAACGTTCGTATAAATTTATATAGTAATTTTAGAGGAGGAGGAGTGGGAATACCAGAAATATGTAAATATCCATATAGGATGGAAGGTATCGTGTAAAAGACATGGTCAATAATATTTTTTTATAATTTACACCTATAACTATGAAAAATAGGTTTTCAAAGACTATTGTGTAAGGACACAATAGTTGCATTAAAATTATGACGACGTTTAGATGTCGAAATCTTCATAAAGATATATATATATATATATATATATATATATATATATATATATATATATCGCCTCACTTAATTATAGCCTCACTACGCTAGGCGTAGTGATAAATTATTGTAAATATAGTGCACTTCAAGCGGGGTGCGGCTGTGATAAATATGTGGTTAGATGCTTAGTCGAATTATATGAACACATGAAGATAGACAAAATATGTTTTATTTGTTTTTTGAACTTGGAGACAAAAAATTCAAATAAAAGTAAAAAAACGAAACTCGTATTAAAATGTAAACTAGTTTGTGTACACATTTATCACATTAGCTATTCAAACAATACATACTTATTTACATTAAAGTTATCCTCACGACAATGCAAACAAGTTGTTGGAGATACCTCATCTCTTCTCATAAACTTGCACAACTATTTTCGTAGTTTTTTATCCATCGGGAAATGAAAAAAACAATGTATCAGGGGGACTTCTAATAGTATTTTTACACTTTGGTACAGTACTGTACTTATAAAGTTGCTTTCAAGTTTCTTCCATGGTTTAAACGGCTATTATATTGAAAATATGTTTAAAGTAACGAAAACACCTAAAGTGAAGGAACGCTGGGCGTAGCTTGTGACGTCATCCAAAGCGAAAATGGCGGCGTTTAAAGAGCTTAAATTTATTGACTTAATTTTTTTTTTAAATTTGATTAAAACATTTCCAACAGTAATTATATTTTTTACAATGCTGTAACAATGTGAATTAAAAATATGAAAATTACATGTATATACCCTACCTAGGCACTTTTACTCTGAAAATTGGTTAAATTATAAGTTTTCAAGAAAACTTTTGTGTTCAAATTAATTTTTATTTTCAGATTTTCCTCTTAAAATATTTTAGTCTGAAAAGGGAAAATGTAACGTTTAAAACATACACATAGTTTTATTGCAAAAAATTATTGTTTTATGTTTTATTGAAAAGCGTACACATAGTTTTATTGTTATATTATTATTATTATTATGTATATATTCATTAATATTATATTTTTTTAAGAGAAGTGTTTATTGCTAGGCGGACAGCAACTTCATGTGTTCATTTTAATTTTAGGTAACAAAGTTATGGGCAGACGAAAATTGTAGGCGAAACTAAGAAAGGTGTAAATTATTCAAGTTGAATTGGTTGTTGTAAAAGAAAACCGTAAAACAATGAAAGAAATTGGTGTAGCATACAGTTTCGTTATCTTCACATAAGTTATAAAATATTCCTTTAAATTAAATTGTTTGTTAACTTCACTAGTTAGTTAGGATGTCTTACAGTTATTTGAAAATGTTCATAGAAAGTGTCTGAAAAATACTTAGGTTAAATTTATACAAAATTATTATGTATTACGTCCTCAATATATATATATATTTAAAAGTAAAAATGGACATCATGTGAAAAGAATCATCCCTTTTAAATCAAAATCGGTCTTAATATTTCGGTTTATACGCTGGACGGATTTATCTTTCCCATAGAGCTTATTTTACCCACATTTCCTGTATAATATATACCAAGTATTCCTGCTAAACTATTCAAAAGTTCTTTTATCGGAAGACTTAAATCAGTAAGTTCGGTCGGGTATCTTTAAAGAGAAAAACTTTATTTATATCTATTGACTCTTTCATTATCAGAGCGGAATCCATGAAAGAAGCTTTAAAGCTTATTCTAGTTTCCTTTTAAAAAGCTCTATTCAAAGCCCCTTTATCACGGGCAAGATTTAAAATTATTACGCGCGTTGAACAGAATATAGCCTGATTAATATTAGTGTTTCGATAATTTGAAACTACATATTAATTAATTGCCACCACATGGAATTGGTATTAAATTAATTGAGGAAAAATAATAAAATCTGAAACCTAAAATCAAATATATTCAAACCATCATATTTTCTTAACGCATTTAGGTAAATCACAAAACTAAAATGCATATTCTCATAAAAATCGAGAAATATTTTTTCTCAAAATTGTTCATTTAAAGCTTTATAATATCATCAATAATATCGCTTTCTTGTTCATGAAATATATAATAATTTATTCCGGTCAAATAGGCATATATGGAAAATTGAAAAGTTTTGAAAAACTCAAGAAAGACACTGAGAATGTTGGCCTCTTTATTACACTTGAATATTTATTTGAATTAAAACAGAAATATTATATTTAAAAAAGATTTAGACCAACAGCATAATATTCACAAGTGAAATTTGACACTGGCATTTCAAAAAAACCAACGTTTTCGATACAGAATAAAATTTGTTAATTGCGAGCAGAATTCCTAAACGAAGGATACGGCACAAATAAAGATTTGGGAATATATATTAGGTATGTCTATTAAACTATTTAATTCTTATTGTCACAATTTATCAAATTTTTTTCCTTCCCCTCTATAGTTTTCCATTTGACTGAGTAATTAACAGACCAAATATAAATTTATATTTAGGAATTGGTAAGAAGTCCACTAATGCCAATTCGCTGTTCACTTCCATCCTAAATAGTTTGTGGATGGATTGGACGCGAATATAAACAGACGCATCAAAACCCCTAAAAGACGGTTATGTAGTTGCGTCTTTTAATTGCCTGGCTATATCTTATTCTGCATATTATCGCCTCCCAAAAAATTATTCGGTTTTTTCTGGTGAATGTAGAGCGATCATAGAGATCTTGAGATATGTTCGACTTAAAAAGGTTCGCAAGCTTCTTATCTTCTCTGACTCCTTAATTTCTTTAAAGTCCCTTCTCACCAATCTTTTTTCAGTAAATTGTAGCCTCCTAAATCCTCTGAGCAAGCATCTTACGCTTGATTTAGAGAGATCGGGATCGGATGTCGTTCTTGCATGGATTCCTAGTCACTGCGACATAGTCGGTAATGAAATAGTTGACGCAAAAACCCGGTGGTTGGTTTCCAAATTTATTTTTTCTCGAAAGGAAACCTCAGTGGTATCTTATATGCTTTTGAGTCATTGTTCTATTCCCACTCATTTGGCTAGGCTGCGTGTCAGAGTGTCTCCAGTCTGTTGTTTGTGGATTTAGTGTTTACACAATTTTACGATAAATTTTCCTAAACTTGTAGTACTATTTTTTTCATTATAATTTTGACTTGTTCTTATGGATTTTTCTATATTTCTAGAAGTATTTTATATGGAATTAAAAAAATATTCTACGTCGCAACGGAGCAGTGAATCGACGTGATTTTTTGCACGGAAAGAGTTAGTGAATATGTTACTTTTTACTCTGGAAAAGATCATACATTTCTCTATTTTCTTATTTTAAATAAAAGTAGACCAACGAAATACGAAGCAACGTCGCAACGGAGCAATGGATCAACGTGATTGTCGAAATTCTACGCACTCAATATAAAGGAGCAACAGAATCACTATGTTTTTATTTTCATTGTCATATATATATATATATATATATATATATATATATATATATATATATATATATATATATATAGATTTTGTATTTAATTTCCCTTATTGTTTCTAGATGGCGCTGCATATTTTAATTTCTCCCTGTACGTTTGAAACTATACTCAAGCGAGCTAAGCCGCTGGAAAAAAGTAGTTTAAAATAATTTCATTATTATCAGACTCTCACTCACTAATTAAACATTATAATATTAGCGAAGCGGCCGCAAAGACGTCTAAAAGGAATGTAATTGTTATTTATTATTACTGAAACTAAAATGAACATATTGGTGATCTCCCCAAAAATATACAAATTAATTTCTTTATTTACTAATTTTAAAATTTATTTACATAGAGGGAATAAAAATGTAAACATAAAACGACTGCACTAAACGACTTACGAAATATAAACATAGATTTGAGACATGTTACCTTTCAATTTTCTTCAGTGTGTAAGATATATTTTACATATAATTTTCGGATTAGACCATTACGAAGGAGAATGAAAGAATATTCATCGCCAGCCGGAAGACGTCCAGTGCTAAACCTAGACGTTCCAAAAGATTTCCACAATGATCATTCTTATGCTACTTGCATCCATTTGCTTCCCGCAAACTTTGCCTGGTTTATCTACCTAATGGGGGGCGGTACTATTCTGCATGCGACATGGCTTATCCACTGTCAGCCTGTTAGTCCCAACGTGTTAGCCTTGGTTCTCCTAAGTTTCACATTTTGGAAACCCTGAGCGTTGCCTTTTCATAGTTAATTGAGTGACCTGGAGTTTCTTTACACACACTGGTTACACACACTAGTTTTCGTCCTTAAATGCCCCAGCATTAAGTTTGTCGAAATATTACAACATATAAAAATAAATTTCATATACATTTTTGTATCTTTTCATATTTGGTACTTCATTGACAATACATTTTAAGAAAGAAGGAATAAAATTTTATGTCTGACACCAACCAGGAAAACATGAACTTACTAATACAGGCGTAACTAATATGCTACAACTTTAAAGCACATTCGCCTAATCTTGATCCTTAACAATCAAGAACTCAAATGAAAATGTATGTTTTATATTGTGTTTTGTAACTAGTTTTATTTATTTAGTATTATTAAAATTATATTAATCCAACAATGACAAATTTATTTATTTACTTATATACATTAATTAATACATTGTGGATAACCTATTTGTAATAATAAGCAATTAATCGTTTAACAAGTTAAAATGAAAAAGGTACATATTAAACATCAATACAAAATATACAAGAACTACAAAAGATAACGACAATACATTTCGATAAATTTATTTTCTATTACCATAAACAAATCATACACTGGTGGGAACGCGATCAGGTATAGTATTATTCCAATTTTAATCCAGATTTAATACCTCGTTTAGGCCAGCTAACAAGATTATACAATGATTTTATCTTCCACATATTTTATCGAGGCAGGAGTAGTTAATGCAGGCTTTGATGATTTTCAACCATCGAAAATATCGTAAATAAAATAACAATCATGAAATACTTATAAAATCATTTAAGTCTTTCTTGCTCCAAACCCTAAAGGAACCACAAAAGACTGAAGTTTGTCTAAAATAGATCTTAATATATGTGAACTAGAAAGCGAAAAAATAACGGTATATGAAAGCATGAAAAAAAACACGAGTAACTAAGTCTAAAAATCACGAAAAAAGCTAATTATTAAAGAAACCAGACTTCTTCGTAACTATTTTTTTCGTTACTCCATCACATGTGCGATGGTATAACTAACTCCCAAACGAGTAAACCACATTCATATTCATAAATTTCCAATCAAAAATTGCACAATGAGATGTGAAAATCTTTAATTAAGTTTATGTATTCAAGCAGTATCACCAAAAAGCTTCATATTATTTTGGATTTATCTAATAAGATAAAAACTGTTTGTTCTGTATTGATTTTACTTGACTAAGGAATCCCTAATAGTCTATTTTTTTATTTAAAAAAAAGTTCTAATAAATGATCACAAACTTTGAAAGTGTCTGAGATCTGACGTTATGAACTTTTATTCTGAGATTCTTTAGTCAGTATCATTACAAGAATTATACAATGTTAAAGACATGGGTAGAATATCGACATGACATAAAAACGTATTTAACTGTACAAAACCACTGTCAATGGACATTATACCAGCAAGCGTTTCTTGCTTTGTGTTCATTTTCATGTTGCTTCTAAACCAAAATTTCTACTCATGGCTAATAAGAGTAAATCTCTTTGTTTTAGTTGTAATTTATATTTGAGAAACGCCGCAATCGTATCTACTAGTTAATTGTGTCTACTATTATTAAAAACTGTTTGAATAAATAATTACAACCATTAATCGTTTGCCTTTTAATGTGCACTTTGGTTGGTCTTATTGATTTCTACCTGCAAATTAAAAACATAGCATATAAATATATGATATCCAAAATTTTAATTAGAATTAAACAAAAAAAAGTAACTTCTTTAACTTTTTCTAGAGCTGCTGATGCACTGCCTTCCTCCGTTTCTCTGAATAATTCATGTACTCTGGAAGTACATTATTTAGGATATATTTAATCCTAATAATTTAACTAAGCAATAACAAATAGGTACATCAACAGTTCAGTAATTTTGGGATCAGCCTGTTGCAAATCAATATGTCCTTGAGTGCAAATACATTCTTCAAATAAAACTCGATCAACTACTTCAATAAGACATTGTTGGGATTACAAATACGACATAGCTTTCGTTCGTGGAGAATACCTTACATCCATATTGCAGCTATCTTTTAAATAATACAGCATCAAATATCGTGCAGCTATCTTTTAAATAATACAGCAAAAAATATCATTATATTTTAGTAACAGGCCTCAAATAATATCTCATCAAATAATAAAATACCTTAAAATAGTTATATGCTACATACATATTCTTTGAATACTTCCTGTTACTTGTTCATATACGTGGTAGACATACTACACATTTGATTTATTACTACGCGTCTAGTAGCTACCTTATTTTTATATTCTAGCTAATATTATATTAGATACTATTTAATTTTGTCATAGTATTGCAATGTAAATGAATATTTGAAAATATTAAATTCCTTTATCATTTAAATGAGTGAATCGATTACAATAAAATAAAAATAAATGTTATGTCAAAACAACCCATGTTTTTTTCGAATACATCTTATGCATGACATTTCAAAATGCATAAGTACATGCATTTCCATAAAATACATAATACAAGAGTGAAGAATAAGTAACTTCCAATGTCGATAAGATTTCATTGAGCATTTTTCTGACCGCCCTCAACGTTTTCAGGATTTACATATATTTATATATATATATATATATATATATATATATACATATATATACACACACAGAAAAATGTGTGGGGAATTGTAACTTATTGATAATAATTTTTCTCTTTTGTCACTGGGTCAATGAAGATGGTAACTTAAAATTATCAAAAAGTGGCAATGAGCATTTTACCCCGATTTTCATTTTTAAAATTAAATTATAATTGATTAGAATTAATCCTCTATACATGCTCCTTATGATTCTCAGAAGAAATGAGTTGTGAGAAGCCGATTATCATTACAGAAAAATGTATGAGCCCATTAAGATTGAATTTAATTTAAATGTAGATGATGATCTGATTTATTTTTTCAAATCATTGTACAACATATTCTTTGATATTAAAGTAAACTTGGCTAAAGTGGAGGTTTTTCGTCAAATATGACCTTAATATTCCATTCCTTTATAATCGGAAGATTGTTTTATCTAAACACATCAAATTTCAACAAGAGCGATTCACCGTTTTCGTTTGTTTTTTAATCGAATAATTGTTCAATTGTTTTTTATGTAAATCAAAAAACAATCTAACAATCGATTCAAAACTTTAATTTAAGATGTTTTAAATTAATATATTCACCGACTTGCTTAAATTACCATGTATTAATAAAAATTCGAAGATAACTGTTTAACATGCTCTTCTGAAATTTACAAAGTAATTCGTAAGTAGTAAACGACTCCAACATTGCTCTCTCGTTCAATTTTCTTTCTAAATTTAATCTTTTAACTACGCCAGTACTCAGAAAAATATTTCAAGAGGTCGTCTCGTGTAATAGAAGCTTAGCGCTAGTTATTCATTTTAATAAGCTACTTTCCAAACAGAACACTTAGCATTCTCAAGGGAAACAAATAAGAAAGCATAGTATTTGAAATCATGGTATTCGAGAGAGAATTAAATGCACTACAATGCTAATTGAATTAGAATATCTTTATAAGAATTAAGTTCACATAATTATTACTTAGATTTCAGACGACTAATACAGTGATCTTGTTGTTTTTATGAACTGATTTAATGTTAAGTATGAAACGATCATAGTATTCGAGTCTACATGTACTACACATCTAAATGTACTACAAAGCTAAGTGAATTACAATATCTTCATTAGAATTAAATTCACACAATTAATACTTAGATTTAAGATTTCTAATACGGAGATCGTGTTGTTCATATAAACTAATTTAACATTAAGTAATTGTGAAATATTAGTAATATGTCCTAGAAGGAGCATGTTAAGAAATGTTTAGTGATTTCGCACCACCTGGTCCCTGAAATATAGACCTGTGTATGGACCTCGATACAAGAATAACTTACATGTCTCAGCCCTAGGTTATCGTTTGACGTTGAGAAAGAAGGTAAGTGTACACGCACGTGGCGTTTTCTTTCGTGGTACATTAAATCAAGTTAGAAAATTAAGATGGGTGGCGTCCATTTAGAGATAATATGAAGTAAACAAAGTGTTTTTTTTAAATTTTGTTTTAAGTTTGTTATTTCATTAATATTTTGAAATGAACGTAGACTTAATGTTTTTTTGTTGCTCATTTACAGTTATTATCACAGGAACATTATGTGATAAAATTCTACGTGTGTAATATTGACCAAATAATTTTTTTTTTAATGTTGCACAATAGACAGAAACAATATAAAATTAGATTGTTGTTTGCAGCATAGCACTCTAGAAAAAAAAACAACTTGGACGATCCTCAGTTATATCTAGGATTATCCTTTATACTTTTCCTGTTTACGACTTATGCCCCACATTGTTCTCCTTATCTTTGATCTTTCCCGCTCACATGTCAACATATCATTTTATTATTTGTTATTGTCAAACGTATTATTAAATACGGAGATAAATTAAGCGAGTGTAATGAAAACGGCGACTCAGAAATAATAAAATAACTCCCTAAAGGCTTCATATAACAGTTATATAGTACAGTTAATACGTAAGATTTAGATACTTTCTCTTCCGGGGAAATGACTCATGCTTTATGTTTCAGTGTATGTGTTCTATTTTTCGCGCTTTAATGTATTTTATTGTTAAGTAATATTGAATAAAAGGGGACATTTAATTAAAATGATCAACGTGAATTTAATTGCATCCACGTATACGTATTTAATGAGTATTTTAAGTGAAATACGATCAATAAAAATATTTAAAATGTAGTAATGTCAAATTTTTTTCAATGTTTATCTTGATGAACATGCTCCTAGTACACAATTGATTCTTTATACTAAATTTGTTAATTTTATAACTAATTCAGTAAAAAATTATTTTTGAAAAACATTACATTTTAATTAATTTAGGTGTTATTAAATAAATTTAACAGCTACCTTAAATAAATTAAACTTTAAAATGTTTATGGGTGCTAAAAAATAAAGACTTTAAAGTAAAAAGAAATTTGACTTTTGTTCAAAAATACTTCAGTTTCTGTAGAAAGATAATTCGTAATAACACAAATAAAAGAGGTTTAGCAAATAAACGGAACCCGAGTAATCTAATGGCTCAGGATGCAGTAGCAACTATTGTTAAAAAGTCAATAGCTGCAGTTTGTTTCGAAAGGTAATTCCTAGCAATACAAATAAAAGAGGTTTAGCAAATAAACGGAACGCGGGTAATCTAACGGCTCAGGATGCAGTAGCAACTATTGTTCCGAAGTCAATAGCTGCAGTTTGTGTCGAAAGATAATTCCTAACAATACAAATAAAAGAGGTTTAGCAAATAAACGGAACGCGGGTAATCTAATGGCTCAGGATGCAGTAGCAACTATTGTTCCGAAGTCAATAGCTGCAGTTTGTGTCGAAAGATAATTCCTAACAATACAAATAAAAGAGGTTTAGCAAATAAACGGAACGCGGGTAATCTAATGGCTCAGGATGCAGTAGCAACTATCGTTCCAAAGTCAATAGGTACAGTTTGTGTCGAAATATTACTAACAATACAAATAAAAGGCTTGGTAAATAAACGGAACACCGGTAATATGATGGCTCACAACGTACTAACAATTATTGTTTCAAAGTCAGGAGCTGCAGTTTGTGTTTGTAAATGCTATCAATACAAATAAAAGAGGCTTAGCAAATAAATGGAACATGAGAAATTTGATGACATAGGATGCAGCAAGAACTATTGTTCGAAAGTCAGGTGTTACAGTTTTTGTAGAAAGATAATTTCTAATAATGCAAATAAACTGAACGCTGGTACTAAAAATTAAAATAATAATGAAATCGAAAATGATCAAAAATAGGTGCTTTGACCAGACTAAAATAGAATCGTGAGGTGCTTTTAATAGAACATTGTCTTTTGTCGAAGCTTAGGAATCATAGCTTAGGATTACCTAAATAACCAGTAATTTTTTTGTTATAAGTATACAATTTCTCATACTCCACCATTTTATTTTAATCTTGTCGAAGTCCCAGATTGGTGACAATATTATTTTCGAGCTTTCAGTACATCATCGACTGTATTATATAAACGTTTAATTTAAAAATGTTTTGTTACCTTTATTTTATTATCAACTTTTTAGTGTGCTTTGTTTTGGTTAGCTAAATTTTATTACATTTACTCAATGGATGGAGAGAGATATTTCTTATAGGCTGCTCTTTGAACGAGTCAATCTTTAACTAGCAGTTCGTCAAGTTTCGTGATTTAGGCAGGCTGTATCACAGCAGCATCAATCTGAAGAATTGGAATCCGCTGTTCAATGACAGTACCTCTGCTTAAGACCCACAGCACTAATTTAAAATCAGCAGATCTTCAAGCCTCACGATTTAAACGGGAAGTACTGTGTGTTATGGCTCTTTTTTGTTAAATTATATTTAATTATTTACAAAAAGCAATAATTATTTGAAAAACCCATAAAGTTAAACATTCGTAACAATATCTCTGCTATGAAATTAACAGCTAATATGTCTAACTCAGTTTTGCGTAGAATAAACAATGGTGTGTTTTATTGTATAGAAATTCAAATAATGTTATCATTGCTAAAACACTTCTTGGGGATAAATGATACTATTCTTATTTTTTTAAACAATAATCTGCTTCCACCGGATTTGCATAGATCGGCAATTATAAACATATAATATCAAACTGGTGTGTTAGCACATGGCAGAATATTTAATAATCAACTAACTGGAATATTTACTTCCAAAAACTTTGAGAAACAAAAGTGCACCCGAGAAGTGAAACTTCTTCAAAAAGTGTTAATGTCACGCAGTGTTTTTGCGCAGTCCTCTGCTTTACAAACAACTTCTGCCTTACGTTGTATATCTTTAGTCGGTAAATAATGAAAAAATAATTATTGTCTTCACTACCAGCATCCCTGACTTACTTTATAATAGAGTTTAATTTTAAATGTTTATTTCACATATAATAATAATATGAAACGTAAAATATTTTGTTTAGTTTAATTCTAGAATTAAGTGACTAAACTATTTGATTTTTTTTTTGACTAAACTATTTGATTTGACACTTTAGCAATAAAATTTAATCCTTTATTAATTAAATTAAAGTAAATTAACAACAACAATGTTAGCACGGTAATGTTGCGTAGCAGAGGGAATAGCATAGCCAAAAAAAAACTACGAAATAGAAAAATAACAAATTGCCTATACGCTTGCATCTTTGTGTTCTATTTATTTTCTATCACTATTCGGGAAACTAAACTATTCAGGGCGTTTTTCTAGATTTAAGTGACCTAATTATTCTGCAAACTGTCTTTATAAATTTTTCTAAAGATTCCTTTAATTAAAAAAAATCTAAAGTCATTTAATTTTTTAAATATATAAGATTTTGTGCAATTCAAAATTGAGAACTAAGGAAAATTTTGGAGAAAAAACCATAACTGATTTTTTTTTGAATATCATTATAAAATCACTCACTGTATCGTATTTCGTTACTTATAAATAATAATATTTAATAGTATATAATGACAATAACGAATATATATAGACGAATACAATTACAGTTTGCTTACTCGAGGGCGACGACTATACTAAACCATATACATTTTTCTCGTGTTTTAAAAAAAGTACTTAAGTATAGTAGTTACCGCAGTAAAATATAAATGATAATAAATAGATTTGCATAATCGGCAGGCCGCATCATAAAAATTAAACATTAATTAATTTTGTGTTAATTCTCTTAACTCGACCCCGCTAAAATATAATGAAAAGATAAAAATACATTAAGTTATTAGAGAAAACGTTATGTAATTTTCAGATTACTTTCCACCGAAGAGTTTTCCCATTATCTATATACATTATGATGATCAATAATAAAACTTAACGTTTCAAGAAATTCCAAATTTGATCGCAAAAGCTTTTACGTTAGGTAATTTCATTAGTGTTTAAATTATTGGAAAATTGTCTTCATACTCGGCCGATTTGCGCTTTCAAAGTTAACTTTCCACTTTTCTTATTACGATAAAGCGCACAAATTGTAGCTTTTGTTAGCTTTCCACGCGAATGTTCGAATCGTTAGGTGGAGAGTTTCACGAAGCGTGCTTACTCGTTTATATTTATAAATTAAAATGAAAAAAATTGTGCTATGTCGCACTTTCTAGATTTAAGATGCCAGTTCCTGCCTAGAAATAAGAGAATGCTTTTAAAATCATGAGGATCTTTGCCGTATTTCTCCTCTTAAAAAAGCATTCGATTTTATTTTGTAGTATGCCATTTATACGAAATATTACAAATAGCGTATTAAAACTCCAGTGCATATAAATAATTTAAAGTTGCGTTAAGTTGCAATATGAATAGTGCATAACTTTACTTGGATCGTTCGCAACGTTTTTGCGTAATTCTTTCCAAAATATATTTATGAAATATGGGGCAAAAAACAAACACATATACATAAAGAGACGCGTGCGCGAACGCAGGCACACACGGTCACGCGTACGATGCACGTACACAGCATACAAAAAAACTAAATATATTAAGCTTTTGTAAGTCTTAATCAGTGTTGATGATCGATCGACTTTAAAAAAATAATTTGCGAGTGTGATGACTTAAAAGCTCAATATTTTGTTAAGAGAATTTAGAACAAATTTGCAATTTGAAGATAATTCTGGTCTTCGTTATCTACCTGTGTTTCATTAAAAATATGGAGGTGTTGCTCCGAAGTTGGTTGTATTTATATTTTCACTTTATAAAAAATATAAGAAAAATCGCAATTCCTGCATATTGTTAAGTATTTTGAAACTTAATAATCAATATTTCGTTTTTAATATTTCGTACAAGAAACAATTATGTGAACCGCAAATATAAATTAATGTCAAAAATCGTTGGAATCATCCACTTATTTATCAAAACAATTAAAATTTTATTTATTTATTTTTAAACATACGGAATGGTTTCGGTGTTTTTCTGTCTATATGGCTGCCACATAGTTTCTTCGGAGCCCATTCGACATGAAAATTTTATATTCGATGTAGATTTAGGAAAGAGCTGACCAATTAAAACTATTTTCCGTAAAAGGTCGAATTTCCATTTTGAGGTATAGATTAAGAGATGACAGTGAACACAAAAATCATTAAGAGTGAGAGACTAGAAGAATTTTAAATCATATGATATAGAAAAAAATTAAACATCTCCTCACAAAACTTTTTAAAAAAACACCGTCATCACCTTACGATATCAAAAACAATATGTCAGAAAGATTTTAAAAAATCTTAGGGAATATTGGTGATAAGATGTATTTTGACCATTAATGATTGACCTTGGTTGAATTATAATTTTTATTATAGACGATTCAGTCATTTAAACGAAAATTACAAGCAAAAATAAGTATTGAAGTAAATTCATCACTTTAAATTCCCAGTAAATACTCTAATGTCTCTTGTAGTGTTTAATTTCATCATGGTGTATACATATAATGGGATTGTCATAGTTTACATTGGCAATAGGAAAACTCTTCGGTGGAAAGTAAATTGAAAATCATATTCCGTTTTCTGTAATCATTTAACATATTTTTTACCTTTCCATTACATTTTGACAAGGTGTAGTGAACCGAATTGACACAAAATGAAACGAAATTTAATTTTTCATTACAGCATACCTATTACGCGTATCTATTTATGATTATTCATATTCTACTGCAAAAACTCCTATAGTTCAGTAGTTATCAACACTATAAAAATGGATTAAGAATTGTTATTTTTTTCTTTGTACATAATTGAAGTTTATTTATTATTAACAAAATATAATTAGAGCGAATAATTTTTTTAAAAATAACCCAGAAAGACGAATGATTTTTTTGGGTTTTTTTAGTTCTCAGTACAATATTTTAAAAATTCTACAAACTCGTATAATTTCTAAAAAAATTAAATGAGTTACTTAAGATGAAACGTAAGTTTTTTTTTTTATTAAAAAAAGTCTTCAGATAAAAATTATTATAATGGTTTCCTGAACAGTAATCTCTAAGCGTTTAATATACGTTCGGTAGTACCCAGCAGAGTATTTATTATTAGTTATATAACCATAAAACTGCAGTAAATAATAATCTCATGGTGACATCTTCTTAACGGTCTTTGCCGTATTTAGGTTCGCCAGTAAATATTCATAAGGTTGGTCATAAAAAACGATACGGTTTTTACTATTCGCTGATTTTTATAATTCATAATTCAGCCTAACCTCTATCTTTCATGGGTGGAACACAAAACAGAAGTCATAGTTCGCCTAATAATTACGTTACATCACACGCGTGCAACGGAACGTGAAACAATACTAAATAAACTAAATTATCAAGTCACAACATGTTTGTTTACTACCCACCCTGCTGTCCTACTGAATGCAGTACGCGAATGGCCAATGATAACTTTTAAATAAATTGCTGGTTGTATGTCCGGTAATTTGGGAACGTCTCTCCAAATTACGGAATGATTGACATTGGTATTCATTTCTTAAAAAAATTAGGTATTTTATAGAGTGCCTAGGTATTCTATAAAACATATTTTACGCATTGAGAATAACATATATACGGTAATAAAACAAAAATTGAAATGAGAATTATTTATTTTGTTTTTGATGTGGAGAAATTTTAAAAAGTTTCAATTACGTCACCTACTTTTACTATGAGCAGTGAAAGTGATACTTTTATCACTTTGCTATACAAAATACAGATAAATTAATACGTAAATAATTCAGTGCTATTTTTTTTATTCGCGCATACGTAAACAGAACAATCGAGAGTGAAAGAGACGATTATTTTTTCCGCTATCCACTGATCTCAACTTTTGTCTGAGCCCGCTTTACGCTAAGGTGACGATCGTACATTTATGGTCACCTTCATTTTTCATGTATGGAAAGATAAATGGTGTCCTTCAATTTGCATCGAAAGTGAGGACCATTACTTCTTTAATATTTGACTACATTATCATTGAGATTGCATTTAAAGCTACTTTCAAACTTGCATAAAGGTAGACTTAGAACTGTAAAAAATATTAGACTGCAATAAAGGGATGGGTGACGAAATTTCGTCATTAACTAAGGACACCCAAAAAAAAATTTTAGTTTTTGTGGGTTTTGCACATCGAGATATTTTCTAATACGTCATGCTAATTTAAAATTACTCAATGAAATTAAATTTCTCGATAAAAAACAATTATGCAACAACCTCAACAAAAATGCAATAATGATTTTCTTACATCTATATAGAAACGATTTCTACCTAAACCTGGTTTTAGAAATGTCTGAGTCAAAATCCATCAGTTGACAGAAACTACTGCAATACTATATGCATTTGATATAAATGATAGGTCACTACAGTGTCATAACGACTGGTTAATATTGGATTCATACAATAATACTGCAATATATATTTTTTAATAATGTCATGCTGTATCATCTTGTTAAGTACCATTTAGTAAACTGTTATCGCCGCTTACCCCATTTTGAGGGACGATGACGAAAATGTTACGTTACAATAAGGTTATAAAATTACATTCGCTCGAAAAGTTTTTCCATTACCTATCTACTTTATAAAGGTCAATAAGAAAACTTAACGTTTAATGGGAGCCCAATGAAAGTTGATCTGAAAAGCTTTAACTTTCACTAATTTTATTAAAGATCAAATTATTGGGAAATTGTCTTCATACTTGGCCCGTTTAAGCTCTTAAATTGAACTTTCCACTTTCTAATCGCGCTCAAGCACCCAAAGTTTGTATTTTGTTAACTTCCGCCTCTAGTGTTCAAGTTCACTTTACCGGTCTATATTCTGCGCTACATACATACTTATTTCAGTCCATTTATGTTTACATATTGTGTGAGAGGAAATATAATTAAAATGTTATTGTTTGTCTATGCAGAGTGTATAAACCAGTTCGAGTAAACATAATTATATATTTATTTATTAGAGCTTCATGTCAAAACCTTAAAATCATAATAAATAAGCGAAATTTCATACAAGAAGCGGTTGGGTGACCCTCTTTCTCTCTCTTTCCCTCTAAAACTTAGCGATCTTGGTGATTTTAAAGTGCATCTGATTTAATCTGCAACCAGGATTTTACGTCTTTATTTTTTCGATATTACTCATAAAATTACAAATATCAGCGAGTCAAAAATATTTTTTTCTTTTTTTAATGTTATTATTAATCACCATGCAAATAGATATGTATATATATATATATATATGTATATAACTATAATGAGTACTTTTCAAATATTAAAAAATAAGGGTTAAGCTAGTAGTGGGTGAGTACATGTACGAGTAACTAACAAAAATTACCACTTTAAATCTTAGTAATTCGTTAACGGATTCCTGCGTGGAAAAATGGTTCATGGCATATCCGACCAACATTTTTGTAAGTCCTATTCTACAATACTATTCTACAATTGTTGAATTCCTATTCTACAGTTGTTGGCGTTCTGAATTATAAAACCATGTCAACTTTCAGTTTTGTTGCATTAATATTATACGAGTAAAATGGCTGTAACATAGAGATGGACAAACAGACTAAACAAAAACTGAACAAAAGCGACCTATTTAAAAAGTTGCTCTTTGATGTAAAAGTTGTATTAGGCAATAATAAGGGTTTTCTCAAAACAATGAGGCTTATGTCTCCAAGGATGTAGAACTCTATAAAGGAAATATAGAAAATATTCTTTTAAATAGTGGTTTTTCAATATTCTCCTCTGCGGAAAATATGCGAATTAACGATTAATATTCATTCCATCTCATAACCGGAACAATGATGTATAATAAACTATATTTAAATATGTAATTGATGCGTTACTGGAAATTGGTGATTGTAATTAACGTTAGAAAAAAAAAATTTATAAATTGTGTACAAAGAGATATCTCTCATCATTATATAAAAGCACGTGAAATGAAATGAAGATTTCAAGGAACTTTTTAACTAAAATCAGTTTCATCCTTTAAGCGTGAAGCTCATAAGACTGCTATGGGTGGGATAAAATTAAAACACAAAATAAAAACAAAAGAAATAAAATAAAATTGAAAGAAACAATGTATTGTTTATATATTAGCATTCAAACACGATGGGTCAAAATTATATTTCGCGGGAACTCCCAAAGAGGTAAAAGGACTTGCATTTTTTTGCATGTGCACATGTGCACATGAGCTATTTGAGTTGAGTAAAATCTATTTTTTTTTCATTCAAAACAACAATTTAGTAAAAGAGACACTTTGACATTTTTAGACACATATTAAAAAGCCATTTCATAAAAAAAATTGAAACTTGGCTTCAAGACATGAAAAAAGAACAAATATTTTGAGAAATGTACGAGATATTTACTCCTATAAAAATGTACTAAGCAATATATTAATATGGTCAAAAATAAAAGTAACGTTTGCAAATAGTTTAACAGAAAAACTATTTAACCTGAAACATTTCAATTTTTATACACATCTCCGAATGTTAAATTTTTCAAAAAAATATATCCATTAACTTATCTTAACATGAAAACTTATATTTTAAATTAATACACAATGTCGTTTTATAAAGATCTAATCGAAAACTTTCGCAAAAAATTTGTATTTTTTTATGTAATGTTGCATCAAATGAAAATAATCCACCTTAAAGCAAAAGCCATCCAAAATAGCATTAGTTTCCCACTTTTCTACAGAGCTGAAAAATTTCCTTAAAGCTTTATTAAAGTGCAGAGAAAGCTTGGCCATTTTCCCTTGATGTAGCTGGCATAGACTGTGTACATAAGCGTCAATGCTTTTACTGGATATTTCAGCACTATCCTTTATAACTTTTATTGAGTCAAATTATGTAAATGGCACAGCTATGTACTGGCTAAAATAAAACATCTTGTTGGGTTATGTGGACTTGGAAAGAGAGATTCTGCATTTCGACTATTGTATTATGTTGATGCCATTTCATGGTAACCAAAAATTTATGGGGATCAGATTTATTGCTATACTTGTAACTTATCCAAAATCGCTATAGATAAGTCTACTGCAACTTGTGTTTACGTATGTTTCGTTCAAGATAGAGTTATAACTTAAGCTTGTCATTCAATTAATGACATGACACGATTTTCCATGATTTTATATTATTTACAAATATTGTGCCTTTATGTATTTAATACACTGATTTCGTAAAAAAATTACTGACTGGATTCTGTTTATTACCGCTAAAAATAATCGAAAGTTAGTCATTTTCATGCAGTTAACACGAGAATTATATTTGATAAAGAAGATAATAATTTGGTACGACACATCTATTTTTGATGAAATGTATACGCTAAACTTAATTTATTATTTTAAGTATTGATGGGGTCCATCCCCAAGCTGTCAAATCGTAATATAATCCAACAAAACCAAAACAAGTACTTGCATATGATTTCCAATGCATATCGTTATATAACCAATCAAAAAATTCACAACAACTTAGACATAAAATTGATTAATGAAGTCATCCAAGAATATGCTATTAACCACGTATAACGACTCCTCAATCACACCAACGAAGAAGCCATTCGACTTTTGGATTACCCATGAACTGAAAAGGCCATAACATATTAAACCTCATGAATAAACTTAATTTATCTGGAAGCCGAATATTGGTAAACCCACACACAACTTAGTTGAAAATAAAATCATTTCAGTACATTTCATCACTGATAATTAATTAATTGTATATTAATTAAGTGCATATTTAATAAAACATGTTTTAAAAAAAATTAAAAAATAAAAAATTTAATTTTTCACATTTGTTCGAGGTAATTTTAAAAAATATTGGGTTTATTTTTTACGTCAAATGACAGTTAAGAAAAAGTGTTTATAATAAAGTTAAAAAGTACAGTTCATTCGTCCTTAGACCGAATATGGAATATTCAGCGAGGGCCATGACCCAATAGGAGAATATCCTATAAAACTATTGGGCTGTTAACGTACCTAAAACTTTCCACATGCTGTCGACATAAAGCGGTACAATGACAAGATCAATGCGTCAGATATTACCCGTAAGTTAAAATATATTCTAACTATGCAATAAAGTTTTTAGGGTTCCATATATCAAAACGAAAAAAATTATGTTCTTTTCCCTTAATAGATAACTCATTTCACTATTCGTGTCAGTTTCATTATTCATATATTACGGTTTTGACATAAATCAAATTAAACTGCGAAGGTATCAATGGTTGATGCTCAAAAATATCTATGTAGAAATATTAAAGAGGAAAAATGATGCACTCGATTTTTCTTTTTAATTTCAAGTGTCTTTTGGAGTATTAGTTGGAAAAGCTAGTTGCTTTTCTAAGGGCCAATAAACTATTTTATAATTTTATATAAAGTCCACATAAAAATTCCGAAATTGCTACAGTCAAAATATGACAAAAACAGAACCTCCAATAAGTTTACTTAAAGTTCACCGCAAAATGTAGCAATGATTCTAAATACGCTAATATCTGTGAGAAATATGTTGGGAGGTAACATATTAACATGAAACATAACATTTATATTTGTACATATTTTAATTTAAATATTATAGACACTTAAATGTTATTATATGCCTAAGTGTGTATTACAGTCTTATAGTTCGAATACGGTCTTTAGTTCAGACTTGATGATGATAAACCATTCTTTAAAATAGAAAACTCTACCAGTACATATAAATATATGACCATATCATGCCGTAATACAATAGTGAAAAAAGTTCAAGCTCGTCACCTGTTTGGAACAAACGAAATAATAACAGATGAGCCCAGGTAGCGTGCACATCTTTCGGGTAATTATTTGAAGAGGTAGTAGCTGAAATATATATCTATAAACGACGTCGCAAGCAGATAAAGTAGGAGAAATACTCTATATAATACTATATACATATCTTAGTACTTTTTTCACATACATACGTACACGAAGACACATAGAAATAAATGAAAATCAATTTATTTGGTATCTAGTAGCCAAAGTAGATTATCCACCATGTCTGATAAATCTCGTAGAAAAATATTTATCTAAAATTGGCAAATTTGGAAGTAAAAATAAACTTTTCCTTAGGAATACGGAAAAAATATATTTCTACAAAACAATCTACTGGTTCTATACTCTTCTGATTACTGAGAAAATATTTTTGATATAATTTTATACTTAATGGTACCGCTGGTGTTATATAGTATCCCTTGTGTTTCACACGCTAGGGTAATATATAACTTTACTTGCGAAAGCTGGGATGTTTGTTACCTAATAACTATTCAAGCAACGGATCATTAGCAATTGACGTACGTATATCTCGTGTAACTGAGTAATACATAGCGTACGTGTAATATTAATAACACAAAAAGTTTGTTTGGATGTTTGTTAATCAACCGCATGTAGACGCACGACAAGTTTTCATAAAATTTTGCATAGATATAGATCGTGAAGGGTAACTTACTGGTAACTTTTAACCCAAGAAATAATATTAATCCTGTAGGACAGAACACATTGTTTCATATAAAATAGTAAAATTTTAGTATATATATGGCGGTATATATGGCGTATAAATGGTACATGTCTAAGGATTTGACATTATTCAAAGGACAGTTTTTGCAATGTTGTCCTTGGGTTAGAAATAAATACCACAACAGTAATCGTAAACCTATACAAACGATGTCGCTAATAAGAAGCTGGTAATACATATTTTTAAACTACTTTATATCAGGAGCACGTTTAATTATAAGATTAGTTATAGTAAATAAATGTATGATTTTGATATTTATTACAATTACATATGTATTTTTACGCCTTTTTTAAAATATTTTCCATGTACAGAATTTAGTCCGTTACAATTTTATTATATATAGATGATAATTTAGATAAAAAAGGGCACATAGTTTTTAGTACTACTAGGTACTATTAACCACGTTAATATTATTTTTCACTACTTCGATATATTGCCTAGTATATTTTTGATAGGCGTAAGACTAAAACTCGATTTTCTGTATCACTTTAATTTATTAATGTATTGAATATATTTGGCGTTAATTTTGTAGAAATGCATTATTCACAATTAAATGAAACTACGTGATGTAGTATTATTTCTACTTTCTTTAAGTTCTTTACCACGACCTAGGTTTCGTTGTATTACAACATATTCAGGTGGGCTATTAGAATAGATTGATCTTTGCTAATATCCCACCTGAAGATAATACAACGAAACCTAGGTCGTGGTAAAGAAATTAAAGAAAGCAGAAATAATACTACATCACGTAGTTTCATTTAATTGTTAATTGTTATTAATGTATGTTAACTACCTATCTATCTGATCTATCTGTGCTGTCTATTACTATCCTTAGCTGATAAACACGAGGCTACAGCTGTCGTTCTTTTGGATTATTCACATGCTTTTGGTTGCTTTAAGTTTGTCAATTTTAATGGCTAAATTATAATATACGCGTGTGAATGGTTTAAAAAGTATTCGACGATAATCAAACTCTTACCTCGAAAGTTCCTGTTATTTATAGAGGTGTACCGTAGGACTCAGGTAGCAAGATCAGAAAACTGAAACTCGCCATAAACGGCCAGTCTATCCCAATGGTGGAACTATTATTATCTATTGTGTATGTAAGTGTATATATATATATATATATATATGTATGAGTATATATTTGTGCATGTATATGTGTGTGTATATCAATAGGTAGTAGGTGTAAACCGGCCGTGTATAAAATAGTTTTTTGTAAAAAAGTTTTTGTGGATAAAATATTGAAAATTTTGAAGTTAAGACGTGTAACTTAGTTTTTAATTTTTATTTTGTCATTAGCTCTACGAAAATTTCAGTATTTATCTATTACTTTACCTGTTGTATTTTATATCCACAAATAAATGATATTATTATTATTATTATTAACCAAAATATTTTTTTATTTTGTTTTTTCTAAATATTGGTACAGTGATATTTTTTAATTTTTCCCTTGCTCAGTAAAAAGTCAAAGTTTGATAACGACATACTATTTAACATTTTGGAGATTCATCATTCACGAAGGAGTTGAAACGCGTATAATATTTTTTTTACTATGCTTCTCTCGACAGGTTCGCGAAAAATATTTTTCATTCCCCAAGTACTTATGACGTAACGCGTCCTAAATTGTACAATAATTCCAAAAGAAAGAAGTAAAATTTGTAAGTTCTTTATTTTTTTTAGTATTTGGTTAATTAATTGGAGTTCAATTGAAAGAATTACTATTGTTTGTTGATATAACACAGAAATTCCCATTTTACCATCTGACCTCGGAACCCGAAAGATGGAACTTGCTACGATTTCTTTATCATGTGCATAAAAATTAGATAAAGGCAAAAGTTCTAAAATAAGACTATTCCTAAACACAATTAAATGAAACTACGTAATGTAGTATTATTTCTACTTTCTTTAAGTTCTTTACCACGAGCTGGGTTTCGTTGTATTACAACATCTTCAGGTAGGCTGTTAGCAAAGATTGTCATTTGATATCTTTCCTAATAGCCCACCTGAAGATGTTATAATACAACAAAACCTAGGTTGCGGTAAAGAACTTAAAGAAAATAGAAATAATGCTACATCACATAGTTTCATTTAATTGTGAATAATGAATTTCTACAAAATTAACACCAAATATATTCACTATTCCTAAACTTACTATTAGAAAACGAACAGATGCCACTAACGAACTTTATAATGTTTAGAAATTTACCTAAGTAACGATATATTCACACGCTACAGTAATAAAGATTTCCATATCTAAATATAAAACGTTGAGTTTCAGATAGTCTAGTGAGGCAAACGGTTAAGTACTGAGAAGAGAGGGGAGCGAAATATCATAGGTATATCACATGAATATTTAATGACAACTTCCTCTCGTTCGCGTTGAAAGGGTTGCTGGTTATTCAATATTCATGAAAGGGGGTGTTTTCAGATCTGTCGAAATATAGAGTCGTTACCGGTGCTTTTGTAATTAAACCATAAGTAATGCACGGAGTGAGCAATCGGTTATTTTCTAAGTTTGAGCTTTTCAATATACTATTTCTCGGTAAGGGTTAGTACGCTTGTGGCGTAGCATCATATATAAAAGTATATTAAGAAAATATTAAAGAATTTTCATTCAAAGAGTATTCGCTTATATAATAAAGAACTAAAATATTTAATTATTTGAGCGTGTTATTTTGTTTGTTGTACGAAAATGAGAAATAATTAATTTTACGTATTTTTATGACTTTGTAATATTTCTGTTTGATAACTATTTACTCAAATTATATACACGTTATTGGAATTGATTTAAGCTTATATTCAAGTTTTTTAGAATATAAACTTGATAAACGAGATTATGAGTTTTCTTTTGGCGGAAAGTTTGATATATTTAGAGTTACTAGAAGTTTCGTACCTCGAGAGCTTATATTTAAACAGATTCTTGGCAAAAAATTCAACACCTATACGGAAGGTGTTTCCAAAATGTTTCGTAAATTTTCATGATCAGTCGATCTTCATCACTTCGTAGAATGGTTTCATCTTTGGTCCAGAAATGTCGTAATATTTATTGTCGTTTGTACCAGAATTATCAGTTGTACTACTTTTGACGTAACAGTGTTGTCGAAGTTGTTTCTATATATATATATATATATATATATATATATATATATATATATATATATATATATGTATACATATATATATATATATATATATATGTATATATATACTTATAAGTACATATAGATATAAATTTCGTGACTGGATCTTTTTTAAATGTTGTAAGCAAAAAGGATTAAACGAAACAAGAACACCATAAAGAAATTAGTAAAAGAGAAAATAAAATATTAGTTGGAAATGTCAAACTACAGGAAACCATTTTTTAACACACTAAGTCTAGCGACTTATATAATACTTGTCATTATAATGTAATGTTGTGCATAATATAATTCAATGAAACTTATAAAGGAAATTTCAAAATAAACAAAATCTTTAAGCTAACGAGAGCATGTAAAAGGTCATTATAAAGAAAACGTCTAAATAGACAAACGCTTTATGCTAACGTAGCCCACGTAAGTCTTTACAAAGAAAACTTTTAAATAAAAAAGCTTTAAGCTAACAGGAGCATGTAAAAGGTATTTATAAAGAAAACGTCTAAAGAGACAAAAGCTTTAATCTGATGTAAACTACGTAAAAGATCTTTATAAAGAAAATTTCTAAATAACCGAAAGTTTTAAGCTAAAGTAACTCAAGTCTTCTAAATAAATAAAAGCTTTAAGCTAACGTAGCATATGTAAAAGGACATTGTGAAAAAAGGTTCTAAATAAACAAAACCTTTAAGCCATGATTCCACGTGAAGATCACATTAACGATTAAAGTTCAAGATCGACCGTTCTCTGCACCGGGTGTCCACAAAAATTGCAGCGTTGTAAGAAAACAAAACTGAAGCCGTAATGAACAATCTTTGGCTTTAATTGAATTATATTCAGTAGAGGTAACATAAATTAATCAGATCAAGAGCGAGTCTAATTCGAATATAGAGAGTTTCCTATTACGTTTGAATTGAAATTACTTTATTTGTCATAAATCATCACTAACGTGGACTTCTTAGCGCAATAAATATTTAATTATATCTAATATAATTAAGCAGGAGGAACACACTATTATCGCAAATGTCTCATGAACTATGATTCTAGAATCATTGTCATAGTTTATATACAACCTATGCGTAGGCCTCCAAAAACTATGGTTGTCATAAATATAGATTCAGTACTTTCAGAAATAAGGGGAAATAAATATATTTTTTGCATATTTTTAGTATATCTTTGCAGATATACTACGTAAAATTATCAGAAAAGTATATATTTGAGACCCTTGAAATTAGAATGATACCCTCATAAAAATTTTTAAATTTTATTTCTGAAAATTTTACTTTCTTAATTTACCTACTAAAATTTTCAAGTATTTTTGAGAGTTGGCTATTGCGCTATATGCATGTTAATATTCTTTAATACTACACTAAATTTCGTTTTTCTTGTAAAGCAATTTTTGAAGAAAGAAAGCTTGTAACATACGGACAGATGACGTAACGTGAGTATCTTGTGTGTCGTTTTTCCTTTTGACGTACGTAATCCCGAAAAGCGAGTTTTTCAATTAATTTTCTTATTTTTGAATATATTTTGCGTTAATTTTTTAGAAATTCATTAAATGCAACGACTATAATAGCGTATATATAGGTAAAACAGGAAGAGATTAAAATACCAGATTCATAGAACATATTGCTAGCTGACGGAATAACAAATCAGACACTACTCATCTTACAAGACATCTTATTGAAAATAACCATCACCCTTATATCAACAATGCTCTCTATATATTACAAAATAAATATAAAATGCAATAAACTCAACGTCCTAGAAACATTAGAAATAAACGGACATCTAAGAGACACCAACGTTAATATATTAAATGAATAACTAAATACAATATCATCACCCATACTCAGTATTTTCTAGACATACTATAGTTAGACAATATTATTTCAGTTCACTTCAAATTGTGTCAGCCCGGCTACACATCTAAGGAGTCACATAACAAAAGAAAACAAAAAAATGGGAGATATGTACAATTAATTATATAACCTTGTTGCAACCATTAGATGCTCGTGCATTATATAAATATATTACTAAGAACAACACCCATTTAATTTATTATCCACACCAAAATATTTGTACATTGTATAACTTTCAAAAATATAATAAAAACTTTAACGTAAAAATTGGGAAAATCCACTCAAACTCCACTCCGCTGTTGTTTTGTATAATATTTAAATGCTGCTGGAAGTTTTTAAGAGTTAATCTCTTCGGATTTCCCCGTCTGAAGATGTTGTCATATAACGAAACCTAGGTCGTGGTTAGTAATTTAAATGAAGTAGATGTAATACTATATCACGTAGTTTTATTTAGTTGTGAATAAAAATTAAGTAATTTTCTCGTGTAAGTACATCTCCGTTGAGAGAATTTTTGTTGTATTAGGTTATGAATAAAATTAATAAACGTAAAACGTGAGTGAGTATATCAGTTATATTAATACGTAGGAATAAATCGCTGGGAAATAAATATTTAAGAGTTTTTATTTTATATGCATTACTTCTGCATGTACCTCTCAGTATAAAATTTTGTTACTCGTCAAATTATTTAAAAACTAAACGAAACAATAGAACATTTACAATTTATACTGTCATTCTATAACATAAAAGTAACATTCAAAACGTTAATTTTTATATAGAAGCATCATTCTATTAGATCGATTTTGAGTTGTAACTGAGCATGACTCAAAATTGAGTGTAAATATGTTAGCTGTCAAACTCGATTTTCGGTAGAACTAGTTTTGTCTGGGTCAAACTAGTTTAGCAAAACGCATGTTAGGTAAAATTAGTTTAACCTGACAATATCAATTTTCCTGATAATATAATTCATACTCCAGGCTAAACTAGTATCGCCTAAACAAATTAAATGATTCGTCCTAAAACCTTACATAACCTAACTTAACATAACTAACCTAATCTAACCAGACGTAACCTAATATAGCATAACCTAACATAACATAACCTACTCTAATCTGAGCAAGCCTAGCCTAGCTTAGCCTAACCTAACCTAACACAACCTGGCCCGACCTTAACTTGGCCTAACCCGACCTAACCTAACCTAGCTACATAACCTAACTTGATTGTTTTGCCTAGGCAATACTATTTTAATCTGAAGTGTGAATTTAAAATCAGGACAAACTGATATTGCCTAGGTATTTGTATCGAACACGCGATATATAAATTAGTTTGGGCTAAGATAACATATAAAAATATTTCGATTTTTGGTATACGAGAGAGAATACGCGTTTCAGAGAAGTAAAAAAATCGAGTTTTAAGGCTCTAAAATTGTTTACAAAAAAAATTTAAACTTACTAAAAGTTTAAAAAACCGCCAAAGATTGTTATTGTCCAAGAAGTGTTTACTTAAAAGAAATCAGCTGCACAAAATAAAAACATGTTAAATGCGTTCAGAAATCGCAAGCACAGGATTTATCAGGCATATAGGTATATTTAAAACTTTGAAACTCTGTCAGTTGAAGCGATCCATCACTCTTTAACACCAGTTTTTAATACACTTATGAAATTTGACAGTTGTGTATAGTTTTGATAACAATACAATAATATCATAAAATAAAAAAAATTGTATGTCTTAAACCAAAAAAAAAACTAAAAAATAACAGAATATTTCGATTAAATTTTCACCTACTTCTACACGTCCGAATTATTTAAAATTTGCACACGTGTCAAGAACTGACGACAGTATAATGATTTCCCGAAAACGACTTAAAAATAAAAGTATGGCACTAAAAATTAAAGATGTATGAATAGTTTGAAAAACAATAAAAACGCGCTTTTAAAAATACTGAACTAAAAAGCAAAAAAAATTATTATCGAGTCAGTCTTCTCTGTCTACTTGGTGAGAATTTTCTGAGTATAATTTTGAGAGTAAAAGCATGGGATGCTTTTTCTGAAAAACAAATCATTTTGCTTTCCAAATTAATATTAAGTGAATGAAAATGCTTAACATTTCAATTACACTTCAAGAGAAAGGACCCCACGCTTTTACACTCAAATATTGTACTCAATTACCAACATGGTTACATTAAAGTCCTTACTTAATAGACGGAGAAAACAGATCCGATAATTATTTTTTGCTAATTAAATCATTATTTTTAAAAACGTGTTTTTTAAATTTTTTAAACTATAAATTTATTCCATAACGTGAGCTAACCTTAATGTATATATACTATTCTCACCTTCCAACCGGATTATCTCAAGGTACCTCAAGAAACCAGAAACCAGGACTTGTACAAAAGAAGGAACTTTTGAAGGTCTTCTAATAGTATCTCGTATCCACTTTTTGATTTCATTGAGATCTTCCACTCAATTGAGTTAGTGACTATCCCTTCGCATTAAGTCACTTACTATCACCATTTCTTCGAAAAGCATTTTACGAACGCTTTAAATGACTCAAAGATCAGTCCATTCTCAACCAAGTCACAGTAACTAAAGACACAACGTTCTAAGCTCTGCATGATAAGAAGCATGCTTTCCAACGAAACCATACGCGCTTCGTTGTGCTCATTGTAGTGAAATAATTTATTATTCATATGGTATTTTTCAGAACCGTAAGAACACGCTATGATATCTCTAAGGACAAATCTGAACAGACTGGCATGCAATGCACCATTAATGCACGTATACTGTCAGACATGCCGTAGACCTACTTGTGTATAATCTTGCCTTACGCTGTGTACGCCAAGAAATCTTCTCGACGGTCAGCTTTTTTGGGACTTTTTTGAACTTGCTTGGTAATCAATATATTCATTTATGAAAACCATTTGTGAAATTACTGAGAAGATTGTGTAATTACAGACAGATAAGTGCAGTCGAGAACTTTGTTTTGTAATATATATTTATATAAAAAGAGCTTAATTAAATCAAAACACAATAAAGACGGCAAAATGAATTTTGCTTTGCGAAAATTATATACAAACTTGCGCCATCTCTAATTTTATTATATTATGTTAGCAAGTTAAAACGTCAAAAAAGTCACTTACATTTCTCACAATACGTCTCAATAAAACTTATGAAAAAAAATTCCGGAACAATAAAAAAGACCGTTATGACTAACGTATACAGCCCACGCAAGTTACATCAAAGGAATACGTCCAGGCTTTCTCTGCACAGGAAGTCCGTAAAGCATTAGGAAGACAGTACCACCTTGTAAAAGACGAGAGAAACGAAAGCTGTTACGGACGACCTTTACGTTAAGCTTGATTATATTCAGTAGGGGTTACGTGAAATAAAAGCTTTGGCGAAAGTCTTTGAACGAGCTTTTTATAATGTGAGCTTTAGTTGGTCGTTTCACGTGAGGTAAATCTTGATGCGAAGGATTTTTCGGAGTTATATGTAATAAACTTTAGAAATGTGTATAAATATATATATATATATATATATATATATATATATATATATATATACACATAATGCTTCAGATACGTAGAACAAGAATGGCTATATTTTTAGACTTAGTACGCTCTATCACATCTTCACGCTCTTTTCTACCGAGTTAGATTCGCCATATAGTAGTAGTGGTGGAAATTATTATTTAATTTATAATAAATATGTGGACATATTGGTGACTTCTAATTTCTTGGTAACTGTGTAATTTTGCATGCGTTTTTTTCCTTTTTATTACAAACCATTCTCGGAATGTCCATCGAAAAGATTTAATGTCGAATTCATGTCATTGCTTGACAGTATTTTTGAAAGATACTCATAGTATTTCTTAATTTATTCGTGGAGTTTTCCTTCGTTAATAGAGCCAATGTGAAATATCAAATTGTTAATAAGCCGTGACACTTAATTATTCAAGTTGAATATTTTCTTAGACTAGAAAAATTTATACCATTGACAATGGCAATGGAAAATATCAAAGTATATATAAGCCGTGATACTTAATTAATTATATTGCATTGTCTTATGTTGGAACGAATAAGTCACACTATTGACGAAGGCAATGGAAAATATCAAATTGCCAATAAGCCGTGATACTTAATTAATTATATTGCATTGTCTTATGTTGAAACGAATAAGTCACACTATTGACGAAGGCAACGGAAAATATCAAATTGCCAATAAGCCGCGATACTTAATTAATTATATTGCATTGTCTTATGTTGGAACGAATAAGTCACACTATTGACGAAGGCAATGGAAAATATCAAATTGCCAATAAGCCGTGATACTTAATTAATTATATTGCATTGTCTTAGGTTGGAACGAAAAATCACATTATTGACGAAGGCAATGGAAAATATCAACTTGTCAATAAGCCATGCTACTTAATTATTCAAGTTATATTGCCTTAGATTGAATAGAAAAAGTCACACTATTGATGGCGGTGATGGAAAATCAAATTTTGAATATATTTGGCGTTAATTTTGTAAAAATTCATCATTCACAATTAAATGAAAACTACGTGATATAATATTATTTCTACTTTCTTTAAGTTATTTGCTACGATCTAAGTTTCGTTGTATTACAACATCTTCAGATGGGCTATTAGCAAAGATCTTGAAGATGTTGTAATACAACGAAACTTAAGTGGTGGTAAAGAACTTAAAGAAAGTAGAAATAATACTACATCACATAGTTTCATTTAATTGTGAAAATCAAATTGCCAATAGGCTGTGATACATAATTATTCAAATTGCAAGCCTGAGACTAGAAAGAAAAAGCCATACTACTGATGAAAGCAATGGAAAATATTAAATTGTCAATAAACTGTGATACTCAATTATTCAAATTACATTGTCTTAGATCGAAAGAAACAGTTACACTATTTACGCCGTTGTATGCCGCTATTAGTAATATAATTGTAAATTTTTACATAAGCTTTTCTAAACATTTTTTTTAATTCTACATTTTCTTTAAACGGTAAATAAAAAGGGAATATAATCTGGTTGTGTCTTATTTTAAAGCTGCATACAGGAGATACAATATGATAGTGTCTTATTCTAAAGCTGCATACAAGATATACAATCTGATAGTGTCTTATTTTAAAGCTGCATACAGGGGATACAATCTGATAGTGTCTTATTTTAAAGCTGCATACAAGATATACAATCTGATAGTGTCTTATTTTAAAGCTGCATACAAGATATACAATCTGATAGTATCTTATACTAAAACTGCATACAAGAGATACAATCTGATAGTGTCTTATTTTAAAACTGCACACAAGAGATACAATCTGATAGGGTCTTATTTTAAAGCTGCATACAAGATATACAAGCTGATAGTGTCTTATTTTAAAGCTGCATATAAGAGATAAAAACTGATAGTGTCTTATTTTAAAGCTGCATACAAGATATACAATCTTATAGTGTCTTATTTTAAAGCTGCATACAAGAGATACAAAATTATAGTGTCTTATTTTAAAACTGCATTCGGTCGCAAATAATGCTTGATCTTACTGATGTTAACGAATTCAAAGCACTTTCAACTGAAGTAGATAGTAAAGTGACATGTTAAATTCCTCGTACAAATTTAGTTTAATAAATTGTGAAACCTAATTAATAAAGATCCTAACAAATAATAGAAATATCCATAACTTTTATAGACACTTCACTAGTTCCGAATAACTAAATTATTACAATTTCATGTAGAAACGAAGCAGCCACACGAGGTTTCCCATATATTCTAAAATATTTTTGATATTTTGAGTAAAGTAAAATGTGTTCAGGATCCCTTGTGTTCATGATAAAGGGTATCTACGAGTTCTCTTTAAGTCATAAAATACATTATATTTAGGATAACGTCTTAAGGAAGAACCCAGCTATTGCTGATGGCTTAATATGCGAGTAAAGAATTCGTCAATCGCTGTGTCTAGTCTGGCAGACAATGTGATGAAACATTCACAACATGACGCTTGTCTGGAGTCGTTTCTTTAATTTCATGAACTTATTTTTTTCATATCCTCATTTATGATAAAACTTTTAATAAACACCCTTAAATTGAGTCCAATATCTTCTTTCATTACAATTCTCACAAAAGTACAGAACATACTAGTCCCACTAAGAATTAAATAATTTTCTTTTCATAACAGAATCATCATTTACAAATGCCTATAAGCGACAAGGGTCGTAAAAACACATAATGCTACTAATTGTTCATTGCAAAACTGCCCCATTAGCGGCTTTAATTTAGTTATTTTGTTCGTTAATTTTTTTTTTATTTTCACCCTGAGCGTAAAGTATTTTTAATATTTATTGATGAAATGTGGGGTTAAAAAAACGCTTCCTTAAACCAAATGTCACGTCTTTGACTCAAATGGTTAATAGATATCAGCTTAATGACAAAGAATACACAAAGTTGAAACTTAGAAACCGATCAGCTAAATTAACACGCTCCAAGTTTAATATCAGGCATCATAACAGTTGATAAACGCGCAAGCCATATTAACATAAATGAAAATGCATTAGCGGAAATCAGTTCTGCGGAGCGCAGTGCGGCGGAAATGCGTCACGGTCTACGTATGCAAATCTCAGTGGACGGGAAGTGACGTGATAATAAACAGGGTCGTTTCCTGTTCAGATACCGTTCGTAATATTTAGAGCACTGCCTTGCTGTGCAGCCTGCATTGAATCACTATGCAGGTGGGAATTAAATTGCTTCGCGTTGATTCTTAATCCTTCAACATATGAGTAAGCACAGTTGGTTTTGTTTATGTGTCAAATTTTATTTACGAAATCAATTGTTATGATTTATAAGTTTGAATAAGGGTTTATAGGTGCACACAATTATATAGTAAAATAGAAAAAGGGCAATGCCTTTAGGTCGAAAGAAAAAATTAAAAGTTTAAGTTATAATTTTAATTTTTTCTACATAAAAAATGTATTCTGAAAAATCAAACATTCTTGGAATTGTTTCATTTATTTATTGACTTTTACTGTTCTATTCGAGGGAGATTAAAAAGAGATGAAGTATGTTTTGTTACAATGCAACAGCTTTGCATGTAAAAATGTTATATCAAGCATCGGGGTGTGAAAAATTGAGAATATCCTTTAATTGGATATATAGCATTAATTTCAAATATTTTGCTCTTATTTTGATAAGTATTGTTATACTTATCAATTGATGCTTAAGGAGTTGAATATATCTATAAAAAAATATTTATTTGAAATATTTCTTAAAGAGTATATAGAAACATAATACTTTATTTATTTGTTCTTTAGATACTAGAAACAAATTATTTTATATAGTTTTATCCTTAGATATTTAAAATTATTAGAGATTTAATAAAAATAATTCGATAATATATTTGAAATGCTTTAAAAACTTTCAAATTCAATGTTTTAGAAAAAATAAAAATATGAAAGTGTCAAAATTACGCGTTTTGCTTATTTATGAATTGGAATACACCAAAAACGTGAAATACCGGTATAAACTAGCATAAATAAAATATCTAGAAATCAAAAAATAAACACGCTGCATATAAAAAATAACAAATATAAGTGGATAAAACTCTATGGAAAACGGCGATAAAATTTTGCATAGGAATATAAAAAAAATTGAAAATTACTATCTCAAGTAATAAATAAATTACTTTCGTATCTTCATAGTAAAATGTTTCATTCAAATATGCAAAACTCATCTATATTAGTAATATGTTTTCTAAATAAAAGTGGCGTTTTTAACCATTTTCATATAGTTTTAGAAAATAAAACGTTGTACTTACATAAACATAGAAATAAATTAAAAACTAAATATTACAATAATAATAACTACGCATCAAATAATAGATATACACTAACATTAGTTCCATAATCACAAACACGAAATTTTCAAAAAATCATAGTTGCAAAAATTACTTACACGCTACAGAGAACGGTATTACCATTCGATTCGTAATTTCATTCTATTTTCTATAATGTATAATTGTTTATATATTTATATAATTTTAACCTAGCTATTTACATTCGTGTAGCGGTAGTCGTTACCGATCCAAATCTGGGTATGCCCGTGGAGCTAGGTATGTGCGACTGAGCAGAATTTTATCTATACTATGTAAAGCGAAAAACTTTGTTTGGTTATTTGTTTATTCACACTAATCTCTAAACACGTGTCCGATTTAAAATACATATTAGAAGGCTCATATTGTGAGGAAGTTTTTGTGCTATATATCGTCATGGCACTTTTCATAAAAGAAGAGCAGTATCAAAAAATGTAACAGAACTCGAGATACGCTGCTTAAACGGTGAAAGACATGAAGAGATCTACTTAATTATTGACTGATTATTTCCTGTATTTCCGCTCATATACTTTCGATTCCGACGCCCGATTTTTTGAACGATTAAATGACGCTGTTGATAAAAACCTCCGCTCCGTTAGACGAACGAGGCAAAGATGTTCATCGACCGCGGGAAGAGCAGCCTAATTCAGATAATTTCCACTCTGGAAAACTTCGGGACAAAGCTAGTTAATGATGCTGATTATTATATGCAATGCAATGTGTAGCATATAATAGGTTATAAATATGTGTCTATATTATTATTTTATAAAATTGTAATCGATTTACATATTGAGAGGTCAGGTCCTAGATTTAATAAAGCCTAATTAAACCTGTTCAAAACAATATTTTTTTTATTTATTATGTACAGGTTATAATAAAGAATAATATGCACGCTATTATCATACGAATGATTATTTGTATCAAACTTAATAGAAAATGTCAAAAAACTATACTATAATTCTCAATCAAGTATACTCAGTTTGTTGCATAGAATCACCCGTACGAGTAATACATACGTTCTTTATTAAATTAATTAATCCAAAGAAGAAAAACAATTTTCATCACAAGTGTATAAAAATATCAACATTACATAACGAACAGAAACTGCTCAAATTAAAGCAGGTAAATACTATGAGCAGTATCCGTATAAAGCATTAAGAGCCAACAAATAGCAAGACCCTTTTTTACTATTATTAATTCAATGTTTTTAAGGTTCCGTTCCATCTTATCATATATTCGTTCGTCCGTCTGTCATAATCGGTTTTCTCCAACACTGTTTGACTTAGAAACTTGAAATTTGGTATGTTAAAAGGTCGCATTAACCCATTTACTTTGGTGTATTGGTATAACATTTTAAAATATTTATACGACAATTTTAAAAAGAGCAAATTAAATACTAAAAATGTATACATCAAATAAAGTTGTAGAATTAGTCTATCTGTGTTAAAAATATTTACCAAAAATAGAAAATCAATAAATGGCGCTACGTTTATTTTAAATCACGCAATGAACTTTGCCACCCAAACGTACATTAATGAAATGGTTGCGGCAAAGGTGAAGTTTGGAGTGGTGTGGTAAGGTTAAAGATTCATCCATTCACTTTTACTGATCGATTCGATCATCGATACTTCCGAAAATAGACTGAATCTTTATTAATAATTCATTCGTTTCAATGTTCTGTTTGAATGCGGTTGTTCAATTTATTCATTCGCTAACGATATGTTCGATCTAAACAAGATTCGAATGATCGAGTTCATTCCTCCGATCAGCATTTATTTGTATTTTGTTATTATATTATTATTTACATCTAGATCTTTATCAATTAGATGATCACAGCTCACATATTCAAACTTCATCTTTGGGATGCAAATAAAGGAATTTATTTATTGTATAATAAGATAGTTGACTCGTTGTAAATTTTGAAATTTTTCATAGAATATTGTGAAATATAAGTTAATTAAAAACCAGTCTTGAAAAAAATTCAAAAATTTATTGAAAAATAAGCCAGTTGTTGGCTTCTAAATTTGAAGATACGGATAGAGTTGGGTATATCCATGCCTCTTTTCCTCTCGTAGAATATAATATGCAATATTAAAAATGACCTCACAACACAGTATTGCCGTCCTTATCTAAAGGTTAAATTTAATTAAAATTTTTATAATTTTATTGGTTAATTTAAACTTTTATAACTCGGTGAAGTTTTAAGATTATTAAACATTTTTCGCTCTTCATCAGCTTGTACCTTGAAATTATGATTAATGAAATAAAAAAAAAGTAATCAAATACCCAATTATGGTGATAGTACACTGATATTACGATCATGCTTTGGTCTTGGTACTGAGTATAAACTTTAATTTTTAATGAGTGTACAATTGTAATGTACTTTTGTTTCGATTTTTATAAAGTAAAGTCTTACTAATAAATCTTGAATATTATAAAATAAATCCGCACTAATTAAACTTCTAATAAAAAATGCTTTCACGAATATTTTTAACTCTTTGTATTTTTTTGGGTATCGATTATCATAGAATTCGTGGTGGTGTTTTACTGGTATGGATCTGTACTGACTAGATTATATTAATTATTTTATATAATAAGAAAAGTTATTATGTTTATATAATTAAATTTTGTTGTTTTATTTTTAATATCACAATACATCATTGTTGAAAATTAGTATTTAATTGGGTACGTGATTTATATTAATATTTTAATATGTCGAGTTTAAACAGGAAACGAAGTGAAATGTGATATCATTTTACAATTTTTAGGTTGAGTAACCGGAAATGAGCTTGCATTAAAACTTAAGACAAATTTATCAGCTATAAAAAATTGCTACATAAATTAATACACTGACATAATTATTAGTTCGTTAATCGCGTATTTGTATTCTATGCCATATCAATATATTATGAATATTTATTATTGCTATAAACAAAACCGACAAACTTGATCTTTTAACAGCAGCGTAACGGCATGACAGAATATTGCCGATTCACTATTCATTTGAAAGCATCGATATTGTTGTCTCAATCGCAACGAAACTCCTAAGTAAGCAACCTAAACACGAGTTGATGTATGAGGGCAGTTTATCTCCCACACGTAAAATTGATTGACGTTAGTTTACTCGATATGTGCTTGCTTTGTTTAATGAATGTGTTTAAAATTTAAGTCTATTGTAGATATATACATGAAATAAAACTAGACAATTTGCGTATCTGAATATTAAAGATATTCACGAAATAAATATTTAGGGAATTATAACAAAAGTAATAGAGTAGAAAAATATTGTCTTTAGAATTTGTATGTATGTGTGTCACGTAAAAACTATTAAACCAATTCGGATGGTGTTTTAGAAGAATATACGAATTGATTAGAAATAACGTTAAATTTTCATTTCATTAAAATTGGTTGACTTCTTCAGGAGACATTTGAAATTCATATTTTCAAAAATTCATTCATATTGTATTAGAATAACAACAACAAAGAAGTTTTCAGTTACCCGAAGCGTAGAAATTACAGAAATCCATCTACGTACAACAATAGATGTCTCGAATTATATTTTAAATCGCGCAATAAGGTTTTCCACCTGAACTTATATTGACATAAGGGACGTGGCCAGAGATGAAGTGTGGAGTGATGTCATGCTGTAGTAAACAAGTTGAATGGGCAAGTATCGTTGTCGGTCGTCTTCTACACATCAAATTTTTAGACTTTGTATGTATTCGTTATATGATTACTTTGTTTCTTAAATTTGTTTAAAATTGAATATATTGTTAATATTTGAAATTTAATTATTTTGTTAATTTAAGTTTTTCTAAATTGCGTTTATTTTTGTCCACACTTATAAAAACATTTTAGAATTGGCTTTTCTATATATTAAGAGTGGTTACGAAAAAAATATTATGGGTAACATATCAAAAGCAAAAAAACTAAAAATATTATTTTTGGATCTTATGTTACTTTATCTGTGCGTTTATTTATTTGTTTGCACATCACGCAAGAACAGTTGAAACGATGTCGATGAAGTTTCTACTGATAGATTGTGTCAGATCTGCGATAATATAAAGGCTATGTTTTATTGCAATCTTCAAACTTAAAAATTTTGCTTTTATAATTATTATAATAGATAGCGTTACGTTTATTAATCGTACATATAATATTTTCTAAAAGTCCGTGTGCGATCGAAATGGCGGACGCAATTAGTTTTATTTTAATTTTATATATCGCGTCGGTTATCGTTTGAAATGGCTAGATATAACGAACTAGTGATACTCACAGTGATGTGCATCAAAATTTGCCAAAAAATGCATTCCACCGTCTATCATTCTAATTATTTCGAAAAATACTCAAATTAGGTATGTTAAAAAAGTAGAGTTTTTAAGTACCTACGTAAAGTTGTGGGATATAAATGTGTGTGTGTGTGTATATATATATATATATATATATATATATATATATATATATATATATATATATGTCACCTCCACTTAGTTATGTTAGTTATTATTAAATATTTATTACGCTAGGCAGTCTGTAATAACTTAAGAAAAAACAATTGTATTTTTACTTCAAACGAGGTACGGGCCACACTTCCATCTGGCTCTTTTTTGTAGAAACACTTGTTATTTTGTAATGTTTTTTCTATAATTATTTATACTTTATTGAAATTATAGTATTAATCAGCTATATTTAATTATTATTAGACGTACAATAGAGCTACTTGGAGCAAAATTTTCTGTAAAAAAATTTATATAATAATTTTCAAAGTAATCGCAATTTTAAAGTATATGTTATATACCAAAAACTATTGGTATAAAAATTAGAGACGTATGTTTTAAAACCTTTTGGGTCTGAATATTTCGAGGAGATCTTTATATGAAAATTGAAAATAAATTTAAGCAATTATACGGAAAGGCTTAACGAACGTGTTTGAATGATATTTCTCCCGTATACACACATATGTAATTTATTAGAAGTTGGATTATAAAATTGGAATCTAAACAAGATATTATAGAAATATAGTATTATAGCTAAAATATTTATACATTCTACCTATATTTATCTATAGTATTCCATTTATAATTCCGCCCATTGATATTCATGAAATATTTCCAGTTTAAGTATCCCCCAACTGTCCACTTGTATTATGAGGGCTAATAACAAAATTCGATATTTAAAGAGAGTTCGAAGTTAATCTCAAAAACTTTTACAAACATTAATATAATTGACAAGAAAATTATTGAAAAACCTGTTATATTGTATTTCTTGTAATTAATCAATATACTAAAATACTTTAATTGAGAAACACGTTTTTATTGTGCCAACAATACCTAACATATCAACACACTGACTGAAGAGCTTGTGCTGCCCTCTGTTTAATAATTATTTATACAACAAAACCTTTGAAGAAAATTATTGAAAAGATTTATACTTAAAAAGCAAGCCTTCAGTTTCCGTTTTACCGACTATGTGATCGTTTTCAAACAGAGTTAAGATTTCAGAAATTTCAGATAGCTCGAAGCCAAGATACTTTATTTACACAGATATAAGATCTTAGTAATGAAGACTTTAAAATTGCGCACACAATAGCTACAGCATTGTGTAAAAGTATGAAATACAAAGAAAGAGACATATGGATGATTCATACATAGGAATGCCAGAAGGACGGTAATATCTCATGAATAAAAAGAGCGTAGATGAAAATACATTTGAGAAGAAGTAGAGGGAAATATGTAGGTATATCAGAATAGATAGGTATAATAGAAATATGTGTAATAGTAATCGGTTGGTACATTCTATAATTCAATTCCAAAGATTTTTCTGTGGCTTAATGAAATGTAATTAATTCTATAGATTGATATAAACACTATATAAAATGATAGAAGTATTTCATATCCGTTATCATTACTTTTTTTAGAGAAGAATACTAATTATCCCTAGAATAATAATCCACATAAATAGCAATACAGCAAATGCACTAGCAAAAATAAGCCCTGCGAAGTAAATAGTGATAAAAGTTAATTTTATCGTATAAATAGATCATGTAATCATGTACTTACGTTATTAAAATTTATCGTATAAATAGATCATGTAATCATGTACTTACCTTATTAAAATTTATCGTATAAATAGATCATGTAATCACGTACTTACCTTATTAAAATTTATCGTATAAATAGATCATGTAATCATGTACTTACCTTATTAAAATTTATCGTATAAATAGATCATGTAATCATGTACTTACCTTATTAAAATTTATCGTATAAATAGATCATGTAATCATGTACTTACCTCATTAAAATTTATCATATAAATAGATCATGTATTCATGTACTTACCTTATTAAAATATATCACTTGATCCTTCATATTTTAAAAAAGTGCAATTTTTAAAAAATACATTTGTAAATTTTATTTATTCCTTTAGAATTCTGTTTCTCAAGTTTAAATATTTTTTTAAAATTTATATACAGCATGTAACAAAGAAAATACCAATTATTCAAATAAGTAATTCTGCTCATTAAGCTGGATAGAAACTTAAGGAAATATATGAAACTACTTCTGAAATATTATCTCGATCACTAAAACACTCACCATTAAAACTTAGGCTATCAATCTCAGGTAAGGTAGTCCCTGAATTAAGCATTATTTTGGAAATATGGAAGGACTACTGTCAATCACTTTTCGAGCATCGCAGTCTTTTGACGCAGCAATGAACAAAAAAATGGAGGCAAACACGCTAAAATTAAATATCGAAATTAAATATCTGAAGACGGCCACAGGAACAGATGATAACCCTATTGAGAATATCATAGCCTCGGGAGAATATGGCGTAGGAATCTTTCACACGCTGTGTAATAAAATATCGTAGACAGGAGTATGACTGAAAGAAACCTCAGACAATTCTCGTTCTTTACATAAAAAAAGGTTCCACAAAGACGTACAGTAATTATCTCCTTATTGCCTTAATTGTTCATGCAAGCAGTGTTACTTCATATCTTAAATGAGCATTTCAAAACATTTTTATCCAGAGAGATTGGACCTAAAGAGGTAGACTTGGTGAATAGTAAAGTTACCTACGAATAAATCCTAACAGTGCCCCAAATTACTAAAAGGCACCGGGAATTCAACAAACCCAGCCAATTATTTGCTTTTCTTACTTTTTTAAAGCATTTAATTTGTTTTTAAACTTTGAGGAACACTACTACAGATGCGCATCCTCGAACCACCTTGTATACCTCCTTAGGCGTCTTTATGAAAATGGAACAACATTAGTCAGAACAGACGATGTATTGTCGAATTATTTCCATCCCAGTGCAAGAGTTCGTCAAGGATGTATAATATCGAATAACATCTAGACAAAGCTTATAATGAGAATTTTTCTCGCGGAATATATGGACTGAATTACAATAGATGGCTCAAAAATTTTGAATCTTTGATATGCGGATGTCACCACCTTATTTGCTAATAGTATTCACCATATGTAAATGCTGCTACAAAGGATGGAAAATAGCAGCCTTGAATTCGGATTAAAATTAATCGCAATAATATAAGTTGGCCGAACTGGCAGACTGAGAGGTGATTCAATCATACCTACGTCCATTTGGAGGTAGGTATGATTGAATCACCTCTCAGTAATTTCTAATAATGTTTGATTTACTGACGAAATAAAAAGGCATATGACGATTACTAGGTGTGCTATGATCAAGCTGAGGAGGCAGCGTTTATCCAATATTGAACAAACTCGCATAATGAAATTCTTCGGACATGTGTCACGGCGTAGCAATGATTGAATACCTGGTGGTATAGGGCGAAGTGGAAGGTCACAGATTATGTGGAAAAAACTCTTGTGAGATGAATAAAATAGGTCAAGCCAGCCATAAATGTTCCGCTCCCGAGTATCCGCGGAAAGCTTCTCGTAGAGAAGAATGGGGACATATCTTGTGACACATCACTCATCTGTAGAAAATAAATAATTAATGAATTAATTAATAATTATTATATTAATTAATTAATTATTATATTGCTAATTATTATATTAATTAAAAAATCAAAACCTTTATACTCTTTTTTACGAAAATTACGCGTCCGGAAGAGTATGAAATTTGGCACAGTTAAAGTTTATATGGAGAAGAGTGCTGAATGCTAATATTTTTACATAGAAAGAGATATATAGATTTTTATTAGAAATATATGCGTTTGACACACACACATATGTACATACACATATGTACTATTTTGTTTATGGTTGAAGTATATTGTCAAACTGAGATTAATATTATTTGTCCATAGTCTTACTGAATGTCAAAAATAATCATAATTATGATAATGTCATATTCATAGTTTGTTTCGCATACACATATTAATAGACACATATAATAAACATGCATTAGTTTCTAAGATATATAAGAACAAAAGAAAAAGTTTTTCTTCCATTATAGACCGCAGAGTTACTACTGTTCAACATTTCTAATGCCCTAAAATACCTGCCCAAAATTAGTTACGAGCTCTCGCTCTACTATATTCTTTTTATTTTAATATACGAGTAATTGCACGTGCTTTTAATGAAAAACATTTTAAGGAAAATTTTCCTTCTCTCCATCTCTGCTTCTGTAAAATTTACCCTTTCCTTTCGTAATATTCTTAAACTACATTTCTCCAAAGGTTTTTCCTTTTATACGTCTATATTATGACGTCGATAACAAAATTCGACATTTAAACGAGGTCCAACGTCGATCTGAAAACCTTTTACGCGCATTAATTTAATTGGCAGGAAAATTATTAGGAAATTGTTTTCGGGCTCGGCGGATTTGGGCTTTTAAAGCAAGTTTTCCAGTTCATTGACTAAATAACTCGTCCTCGGGTAAGAAAAGTTTGGATTTTTCGTGTTTTAATGACGAGTACTTGAGACAATATTTACAGACACTGTAGATCCATAGGAAAGGGTGTCAAGTTCGAAAAAAATAATTTAACCATTAAGATGATTAAAATATTTTTGACCATGAAGCTACAAATCCCGCTATAATGGAACAGTCAAACGACTTTCAAGGTGGGCAACGAAAGTGATACTTTTTATCACCTCTCTATACGAAATACGAATAATTCGAAATTCAAATAATGCCTGTATCAGTTTTCCTTTCAGTCACACATCCACAAATAGAACGATCGAAAACGAAACAGACGATTAACTTTTCCACTCCCTGTTGAATTCATCTCCCCTTTAAGTTGCCCTCGTGATAAGTTATTATCAATTGCTTCTCCAATAAGCCTGCCGTGTGCTGACGACACAGTCGTACCTCAGTGAATTTTTCGTGACAGAATTACTTACTTTCTCCTGCTTCTTCTTCAGCCTATGTTAATGCAACGCCGATGTGAGATTCTTACATAATTTTCCATGTACGTCTGACATGAGGAAGCCACATCTAAGATAATTCTGCTATTTTTTATGTTATCACGCCAGCTGAATGGAGAACTATTCATCTGAGCTTGTGGTGCTGACTTGCTTAATGCTACCACAACGACGCAGCCCTTTCAATGACGTTGGTTACTTTTGTTTGGACTCTAACTATTTCGTTTTTCACTCTGTCGCTTCAACTTTCGCTCTGTTACTCTTACTTTGAGCTTATTTTTAATTATTTGAGTAATAAATAACGAGACATTAAAAAGAAATAAATACAAAAGATCACAAGTTCAAATCTATGGTTTTGTGACACCAGGTTAAAATGTTCTAAAGAACAACCTCGGTATCTTGTATTTACATTAAATATACGAATATCATAGGTCCTAACTGATAATTGAAAGAAAAACAGCATTATTATAAGTTTAAGTAAAGTTTGGCATAAAACTATAGAAATAATATTAAATATAACAATTCTACAGAAATTCACAATATTATTAAATTATTGAAAAATAAGCAAGGTAATATTCACAAGGTGAAAAATAAAATTAATATTTGTAAATAATTTATTAAAAATACTACGCATTCCTAAATATTATATGTGCCTAAGTGTGTACGAAATCCTCATTATGCGCATTATTCTGGCACCTAGTTGATTTTCCAAGAGTATAACGTGGATTACGTGGCAGAAGCCCTTGGAGACCTCTTTCCCTACACAAAAATTCTGTCCTCAGTTATCATGATCTTTTTTTTCAGATTCTAACCTAAACAGCACCGGTATCTAATTACTATACTAATTATCACCAACGCCTAATTACTAAGCTAAAAATCACTGGTACCTAAATACTACTCTAAAAATGAACGGTACCTAATTATTACACTAAATATCACCGGTATCTAATTACACTACTCTGCCAAACATCACCTGTACCTAATTACTATACTAAATATCACCTGTACTTAATTACTATACTAAATATTACCGGTACCTAATTACTATACTAAATATCACCGCTACCTCATTACTAAACTAAATATCACCAGCTACCGAATTTTTATTTATTCCATTTAAATACATAACTATTTTGTGCCTCATACAGTTGTGGAATGGTGACTATTGTATCAAAGTTGAAAATGTAGTACTTATGGTCTTCGGTGTATGTCCGTAGTTATGTCTGATGTGGATCAATAAACGAGCCAGTCATTACATAAGATGTCGGTCAATTACAAACCATATTGACCCACAATTATTTCGGAAAAAAATTACCATATTTTATTTTTAAACGTGATTAAAGAAGAGGTCAATCTCGTTCCGTATAGTACTGAATGAAAGCTGTACACTGTAGAACTTATTTATGAAAAAAAATACAAAAATAATTTGTCTCCTTATCTCCAAAAGTATTAGTGAAAAAAAAATTTTAAATGTTACAAATGCGTAATAAAATCCTAAAAACCTACAAAAAATCTTACACGTAACCTTCCAAAATTCATCACATATTTGTTAGTAACAATTAATGAATATAAATCGAAACTGCAATTAAGATATTAATAATAGTAAAATAACGATTGATATAAATCATAATACACATACTTTTTTTAAACATGACAAAAACCTTGTGGAACCAAAATCTTCGTGCTCATGACACACATCTGGTATACATCTCGTATGTTTACTTATAACTATATATGAACACTCACTGCGCAAGATCCGACTCGGACATAAATTATTTTAAATATTAAACATGTTATACGCATAAAATACGCGAGAAAGCTACACATATTTTTTAAAATTACTCACAGAAACTAATTAAACCATGCTTACAAAAAAAACTTGCCGTGTCTGCGGTTTTAGCCGGTATAATTATTTTAATTACCATCCTAAAAAGGGAATATACCTAATTGAAATACCTATACCTAATGGAAATAATTACACCCCCTCCCCCCTCACAAGGGAGGGGCAAGCCCTCTATAAGTCACGAAACTGTTCAGCTCCGTTCTCCAAACGACACTCGTCGTCAATTTCAGGTACATATCGGCGGGAATATTTGAAATTATTAATAAATAACTCGATCTCATAATTCAAGCAGCGTTCCTCAACTTGTGTTAAATATTTTATCACTGCACTACCCTATGATCTTTGCTTATTAATATATAGCATGCAACCTTCCTCAAAGTGTGGGCTTCTTAACACAAAAAACATTTTTCGTTTGAACGAAGATTAGAAATTGGCTCTAACAAATAAATTTATCCACTTTAGTATGACTTGTGATATTTTGTAGTCATTTAAAATACAAGTTCATTAATTATAATCACCTATGCTTTTCTTATTATTACATTTTAATTATTCTATAAAAATTACATCTGTAATTAAATATGCCCTCTCTGAAGGTCCCAGAGGAACTTTAGCACAGTAGTGGAGAAAATCCAAATATTTACTTGTTTTCTTAAAACCAAAATTAGTTTTATGTAACGTGTTCTTATGCAACGTATTATATTATTAGATACTTTAAGAATAGCATATGTTTGTGTATAAATGTTTAAATACAAAAATTACACAAACATTCGTGAAAACTATCAAGTAACAAATAAATAAATAATCGATAAAAATTGTTTTCCTAGTCACTAATCTCCGTTTGAAACGTACACAACACGGTGATAAAACTCAACTTGTCCCCAGTAATTTCCCAAATGAAGCCTGCGATATCAATCGACGAACAAACAACAATAACGGCACATAAATACTCGAAGCTTACACTCATCGGGCCCTTCATAACTTACACAAATGAGATTTCAATTAATACCCCGATCCGTGTTTACAAAGCTTGACTTTATCCAGAGCTTATGGGGGAGCTTAATGTGGGCCGTAAGCTCGCAGGTTAAGATCGGGCAATCTTACCTATTGCTTATCGTTACCTCTCAGTGAGTCGAGTCGTAGTGATTTTGACGTGTAGGGCTCAGGCGTGTGTGGTAACATCGATAGCAAAACGTTTTTAATTTCGCGTTTTTTAAGTGAAATTCCTTAGCGACGTCTGAGTTATTTTGTCACGTTAAAATTATGTAACGCTCAAGAAAAACATTCTAACGAATCCGGGGGCAGAACCGGTCGAGTGCTAACAACATGGCGGTCAAAAATGGCAAGAAGTTTGATATGGATGATTAGCAAACATGAATTGTTACGAAAGTTTCACTTTACCCGTGGGCTTATAATTTTTTTGTAATTATTTAATTTTGATAATGCTTTTCAAATACCACCACTGTTATCTCAGAGCCTCCTCAAGGTCCATATTCATTGCCTAACATCACATAAATGCGAAAAATTCCCTAAATATCACTTGAAAAAACTTTCTCCGATCGTCATTTTATTTATAATGAAATCTATTAGGTATTAGCAATTAGCAAGTGCTAGCTAGCACAACTTACTATATATACTCATACTGGCTAGAGTTACTTAATTTTTATTAAAATAGTAGAGGTTTATTTTAAGAATTTCGACGATAATTATCTTTTTCGACTAATGTAAACTTGTAAAATATGTGACAATAAGTAATGTGACTTTGTGTAATTACTTCGAAAAATTGTGCAAGTAAAAGAAAAATTATATAAAAAACGAGAGTAGCTGTACAGATTAGTGTGTGTTAAATCTTTTATTATGTAAAAAATATAGTCAAGTGTGGATAGGACTCTGGAGTTCTATACCGTTAAGTTATATAATCGTAAAGCTTAGTCAGTACTTTTCCCTTAAAAACTTAGGTATTTACGTAAGTACTTAGTTGGTACTTTACAAAAATACAAAATGAAAACGAAAAAAAGAAAAAAATACGATTGCCACGTAATAATTTACATTTCATATAGAATTAAAATTTTTCCGTTGTTTATGCTATCATACCGTTTTTCGTAGAAAATTTAAGTATCTTAGGGCAACGGAAAACACCCTGTCACTTTTTTTCATGAGTCACCAAGTGCCTGATATTTGAAAGACCATACCTTTTTATTGTATTTTTACAGAGTTATGACCTCGAATACTTCATATTAAATATTAATTTAAATTTGATACCTTTGTTCTTTCTGAAAAACGGGGGCTTGAAACGGCTGAATAGAGAGACAGACGAACAAAAAAGTGATTCTATTAGGGTTTGGTTTTTTTTTCATTTTAAGGTACAGAATTCTAAAAAACGTATCAAATACTAATTGAACTTCATCTGTACCATACATTTTTGTGCTCTCCTTTTAATCTACCCCACACGATACTTAAAAAAATACTAACTACAAATCATTTTTCTGAATATTTAATTTACCACTCTAAAATAATCAAAAAAAATTTAACAGCGTTAGCTACTGTATTTTAAAGCATCTTCTTCACTTCATATGCTGGTTAATATAATTAATTATTGTAAAAAATTTCATATTTCCACGTCAAACGGTTTCTGAGAAAATCGACTGTGGCAGGTAAGGTTTCCTTTTCAGGTAAAGGATAAACGTAAATTGAATACGATTGAAATGAATATCAGCAGATCAAATTTAGACGACAGAAGAACTAAACATTGAGATATTTCTTTACTTAAAATATTTGTATAAAAGCAGTTTGAATCAAAATGTATTGATATGCACACAAAGTTTATAAAAATAATTATCAGACATTTCGTCAATTATTAATTTCCTTAATTATCAGACATTTCGTCTTTACATAATTTAATACTTTACTCGTACCAAAGTGAACGAAAAGTATTTATTAAATTTTAAACAAAAAATAAAGAGGAAAATATTTGTAAGCTGCAAGGAAAATTATGTTTGAGAAAAACAATCGTGTAAAATATAAGTTATCAAATCCTATTGAATGTCGAGGCATGTATATAAATATATATATATATATATATATATATATATATATATATATATATATTTATTTATTTATTTATTTATATAATACATTTGATTCAGAAATATAATGCACATATTAACAGAAATTTCCCTAATTAATTATTATATGTTTTTTAGATATATGCTGAGATGAGTTTCTACCAGAAGTCGATTGGATGGCGCTATATTTTTTATACATTTTTTTTATTTTTCACGATTTTTTCGCAAAATCCAAAATGGATTTTTAGATAATTTACATGCTAAATATTTATCTCAGATGCACTGTTTCTTAACAATATTTACAATAAAGGTGACCGAAAACTCTATGAAATTCAGCGTTCCATTCAAAATAGAAACATTCAAAAATGAATTTTTAGATAAATTATATTCAAAACATTTATCCTTGATACACTGTTTTTCATCATTATTTTTTCCTTAACAATATAAACAATAAAGGTGATCGAAAACTCTATGAAATTCACCGTTCTATTCAAAATAGAAACATTAAAAAATGGATTTTTAGATAATTCATATGCAAAACATTTATCCTTGGTACACTGTTTTTCATCATTATTTTTTTCTTAGCAATATAATCAATAAAGGTGATCGAAAACTCTATGAAATTCACCGTTCCATTCAAAAATTCATATTTATCCTTAAAAATTCATATTTATCCTTGGTACACTGTTTTTCATCATTATTTTTTCCTTAACAATATAAACAATAAAGGTGGTCGAAAACTCTACGAATCTCATCTTTCCAACTGGCACTTGCCATCGGCCTATTTTTGGTTCTTGAAGTGTTTTCTTAAAATATTAAGTGTTTGTCTAATTTGATCATTTAAATTAATAATTGTTTATTATTAGATATAGAGTTTACTATTAAATAATTTTATTGCATATTAGACATAAAATCCCAAACGAATCTCATTTGCATTTATCATATTTTAAATGTATTGATAAATAACCAAAATATTTATTAATTTTCATACATCAACGTGTTTTCCTACGTCACTATACCCTTTTAAAAGGCCCTACGCAGTAACGTATTATACAGAAGACGTCTCCCTACTGACATAGGACCTTAATCTTTATTAAATATGAGCCGACATGGCGTCATTGTTTACAGAGATAAGGTATGATTTAATTAATTCTACATAGGCGCCTACCAAGATGGAAAGATAGGCTTATGTGGAAAACTCAAATACCTCCGTAGTGTTATGGATAATAAGGGGTCTCCTCCGCAGGGATATTGAGTTATCTCGTTTTGTGTTTTGATAGTGGACAATGAGATTAAATAAGTTTTTACGGTAGGTGTTGCAACTTTGATTGTTAATTTTGAAGTTAGATAGAATAGATAAGATTAGGGCGGGGTTGATGTTTATTAAAATCATATAAGGGGTAAGTACGATTATTTAGTTTATTGTTCTAGCTACCTTTTTCTCTTAAATTTCACACATATACACCTCTTTAATCTACTTAAAGAGTCTTGTAACCGAATTTTCATCAACTTTCCGTTAACGGATTGAGTTTATCTCCTTGTGTTTTGATACTGGACAATTAGATTAAATAAGCTTTTACGGTAAGTGTTGCAACTTTGTTAATTTTGAAGTTAGATAGAATATATAAGATCAGGGCGCAGTTGATGCGTATTAAAATCATAGAATTGATAAGCACAATTATTTAGTTTATTGTTCTAGCTACCTTTGTCTATCAATTATTATATATCAATATATTTCAAACATGTACACCTCTTCTAATCGAATTTTCACCAACTTCCCGTTAACCGATTGAGTTAAAATTTTGTACTTTTTTTTTTGAGTTAAAATTTTGGACGTATGTGTAGCACTGATAATAGAATAATATAATAGTATGAACATGGAGCTGTTCTGATGATTATGGGGACCGAAAGTAATCTTCTTTATCACTTTCGGTGACTCCTAAATGAATTGTAGTAGAACTTTGGGTTTGATTCGTCATTCGTCTCCAAGAGGACTTTAGCTATGGTTAGATGGTAACTATAGCTATTAAATGACCAAAAATGTGATTAGTTTAATTCAGTTAATTTAATTTAGTTTAAAGCAAAATTCAATAACCAATGAATTGCTGATTTAGGTCATACACTGCCTAAGTGCCCACGATTTTGTAACCAAAATAAATTATTATAATAATATAATGATCTAAAATATTAAGTGATATTATGTCACTTTTTTAATTATTTTTATCATATTTTTAGGTAGGTTGACATAATATATACCTACGATTTTAATTAATAAATTTAATAATACGTTAATAGACACATAGCATGACCATAAAATCATTCTGCTAAAAAATTCACCTATTTCTCATAATATAAAAACAAATGATTTTAGCAGAGTCTTCTCTTAATACCAAGGTTTTTAGGATTCAGCAAAGAAAGAAGAAACACTTGTTGTTTTGCCATATCCGTTCGCCTTTCCGTTAGTAATAGGCTTACATTTTCTACATATTTAGACCCATGAGCACCAAATTTATCCAAGTAGATTTTTCATTTCACTGTGGTCTTTCACCAATTTATAAAAAATTATTTATGGGGAGACGCATACTTTAGTGTCATTTTTCAAATATTTGATTGTAATCGTTGTTGTATGAAAAAAGAAACAGTTTTAGAAAAACCTTTTTTCCACAGTCCTGCGTTTACCATTTAAATAGACAGAAACTAAAATATGAAATTAATATTTTTTTAACTGACAATACTGAAATTTCGCATGTATATTTAGTTTATTATGATGATAATTTAATTTGCTTATGAAATTATGGGTACTTGCATTTTATGACCTAAATCTGCTATTATGAATTTTTAAATAAATAGCAACAGATATATTTCACACAGGCATGTAGCAACTCTAACAAGAAGGGGAAGAGAAGTATCGATTTAAAATTTTTGTTTAATATTAGTTTATACATAGGAAAATGAATATTTTGAAAAATAATATTTTTACTAAATATATTGCTTTTTGACATTATAATTATTCTTGTCCGCGGTGGGGCAAAATTTGGACTTACCCTTTTTTGATTTATTTAAATGAACAGGTAGGCAGGCGGGGCGGGACGAGATAAAAGCATTCGGGCCGCCCATGCATCCATGGGCGGCTTCGAAGAGTTATACGCGCTCGACATATTTCATTTTTAAGCTTCGTTTATTAAATACTGAGCTTCAAAGTGATACATTTGTGTCTCCCCCCTATCTTATGGTCTAACTATGGGCTGTTTTTTTTATAATATTAAGTTTTAAGTACAATTATTTAATCAGAAATTGTCAATAAAACTAACTTAATTAACTTGTATCAATAATTTCAAGAGATGTTTAAAACTACGGCCACAGACGGTTTTTTTGTATTTGTGGAAGATATCGTCAGGAATCTTTGGTCAATTAGATAACAGGCTTATTCCAAATGTCTTTAGTGATATTAATCCTGAATGATCATAAATTGAATTATAAAATATAGAATATATTCAGCAGAATAATATCTAAATATATATTCACTATGTTTTCGGCCATCAAAAAACGGGTAGGCTGTATCAGGGACGCAGCCGCAGTGGAGTATATGAAACATCTTGAGTATACTTGTGGGTTTGCACCATGTTGTTTACTTCACCCGTTAATTACTTGTCCTGAAATGCCATATTATCATATCTGCATATAGGACAACCTCTGGGAAAGGAAACCTGCCTACACATAGGGTATATTTAACTAGGTCTTTCAAAAATATTGGTGGATGTTCTGAACACTGCTTCCAAACAGGGATTCATTTACAAAATACTAAATTTTAGAGAGTTAATATCCCCAAACCCTAAAAACTAAACCGCTATGTTTAGTACATAAAATGTATTCACAACAGTACTATAAGAATAAAGTTAAAAGATACGAAATCAAAAGAAAAGGTAGCAAAGCTAAGTAGTCTCTACTAGTTTGTGTAATACTCGACGATCTTATGAGATGTTATTTGATCTGTAAAAAGTTTATAAAGCTGACTGACTGATAAAAACTGACTCAACCGTCTTTAAAATACAAATTAATTTTGTATTTTAAAATATATACTTACGATGTCTGTGAAGATATATATGTACAATGTTTTTACGCCTGTGAGAGATCTAGTAGGCAATATATTTAAGTCGTGAAAAATTATTATTTATAAATAAGTACGTAAATAGTATTTCTGTTAGATTATTTACAACAATAAGTGTTTATATATACCTAAATGTATACGGAACCTTGGGAGTCCGTGTTCTTCTCGTACGTGAGATTTACCATAATTTTTTTTCCTCATTTTCCATATTCGTTTATATGATTTTCTTTTATTCTAATCAATATATAATACTTTTAGATTACGTTATGCATACTAGCATGATATATCTGTTTCGATAATATAAAACACTAATCCTTCGACGTGTATAAATATTCGTATTTAATAAATTACAAAAATTCTATTGCATTATATTGCACAGACTCATTCTGTCAAAAATGGTAATCCTGTAAAAAATCAAAAAAAAATTTATTTAGTTTCTTTTGTAATCCATAACAAATGAAAAATGGATACGGAATACGTATGAGTCTTTAACAAAAAATTTATAGTGTTTGATATACCATCGTAGATTGCTGTTCTTACAATAAACAAATAGTCAGTTACCAAAAAAATTAAATAACTTTGCAATACAGGAAATAACTGGAAGAGAGAAAAAACAACTCTTATTAGCCGAAGTTTCAAAACATAACGTTACAACAGCCGCATCGGAATACTTTCAACTTCCCGATCGTTTTCAATTCCGAACTTCAAACTTATCCCAAAACTCGAAACAATCTAATTCCCAAAGTACCTGTAAACACAACGCTCGTGCCATACCCGTAACGCTCACGTGGGTGCGACGTCAACCCCGCGGCGGGGGTAAATAAGGCGTCGCGGCTTATCGTTACGAGTGCAGGACACGTACGTACATACGTCCGTCACGTGACGTGGGTACGTAACGAGTAATGTATTTGCTTAAATTGTGTTACGTCAAAGTATCGACGTTAATGCGTGCCAGTGAATTAATTCGCTCAGTGCCAATTGTTTTCAGAATACGAACAGGTAAAACGAAGAGATTGGGTTTCACAAAGGAGTAAGTTTGACGTAATTTATTATCATATTACATAATAATTCTTCCAGTTTATTTATTCACATCGCTATATTATGTGTAATGCGAGAACCACAATTAGTTTAAGCACAAAAAAGGTTTAGTATATGGCGTCTAAAAATACATTTCTTATATTCAGCAATAAAATCGCCAAGTGAAACGAAGTGATTGGGTTTCACAAAGGAGTAAGTTTGACGTAATTTATCGTCATATTACATAATAAATCTTCCATTCTATTTATTCACATCGCTATATTATGTGTAATGTGAGAACCACAATTAGTTTAAACACAAAAAAGCTTTAGTATATGGCATCTAAAAACATATTTCTTATATTCAGCAATGAAATCTCCAAGTGAAACGAAGAGATTGGGTTTCACAAAGGAGTAAGTTTGATGTAATTTATCGTCATATGACATAATAAATCTTCCATTCTATTTATTCACATCGCTATATTATGTGTAATGTGAGAACCACAATTAGTTTAAGCCCAAAAAAGATTTAGTATATGGCGTCTAAAAACACATTTTTTGTATTCAACAGTGAAACCTCCAAGCGAAACGAAGAGATTGGGTTTCACAAAGGAGTAAGTTTGACGTAATTTATCGTCATATTACATAATAAATCTTCCATTCTATTTATTCACATCGCTATATTATGTGTAATGTAAGAACCACAATTAGTTTAAGCCCAAAAAAGCTTTAGTATGTGGCATCTAAAAACACATTTCTTGTATTCAACAGTGAAATCTCCAAGCGAAACGAAGAGATTGGGTTTCACAAAGGAGTAAAGTTTGACATAATTTATCGTCATATGACCTAATAAATCTTCCATTCTATTTATTCACATCGCTATATTATGTGTAATGTGAGAACCACAATTAGTTTAAGCCCAAAAAAGATTTAGTATATGGCGTCTAAAAACACATTTTTTGTATTCAACAGTGAAATCTCCAAGCGAAACGAAGAGATTGGGTTTCACAAAGGAGTAAAGTTTGACGTAATTTATTGTCATATGACATAATAAATCTTTCACTCTATTTATTCACATCGCTATATTACGTGTAATGTAAGAACCATAATTAGTTTAAGCACAAAAAAGTTTTAGTATATGGCGTCTAAAAACACATTTTTTGTATTCAACAGTGAAATCTCCAAGCGAAACGAAGAGATTGGGTTTCACAAAGGAGTAAAGTTTGACGTAATTTATTGTCATATGACATAATAAATCTTTCACTCTATTTATTCACATCGCTATATTACGTGTAATGTGAGAACCACAATTAGTTTAAGCACAAAAAAGTTTTAGTATATGGCGTCTAAAAACACATTTCTTATATTGAACAATCAAATCTCTAAGTGAAACGAAGAGATTGGGTTTCACAAAGGAGTAAACTTGCTCCTTGATGTAACTTATCGTCATATTTCACAGATAATTTTTGATTCGTATTTAAGTGGCTGTTTATGTGTAATATAAGAATTACAAACAGTTAAGAAAATTTTAATACAAGTTTCTAAAATTCATTTCTCATATGCAGCTATGAATTCTCTAGGTGAAACGAAGAGATTGGGTTTCACAACGGAGTAAGTTCGACGTTTATTATATACATATATATATATATATATATATATATATGTATGTATATAAATATAAATATATATATATATATATATATATATATATATATATATATATATGTATATATATATATATATATATATATACATATATATATATTATTTATTATATATTTTATATCATCATATTTCAAAGAGAATCTTCCACTCTTATTCACTTGGTTGCATTTCGTATAATATAAGAATCACAAACAATTAAGAAAACTTTGGTAGATGATGTTGAAAAATTCATTTCTTATATCCAGCAATAAAATCTCTAGGTAAAACGAGGAGATTGGGTTTCACAAAGGAGTAAGTTCGATATAATTTATCACCATATTTCACAGATAATCTTCACTCTTATTTACGTGGCTGTATTATGTGTAATGTAAGAATTACAAACAGTTAAAAAAACTTTAGTGCATGATGTTGAAAAATTCATTTCTTATATCCAGCAATAAAATCTCTAGGTAAAACGAGGAGATTGGGTTTCACAAAGGAGTAAGTTCGATATAATTTATCACCATATTTCACAGATAATCTTCCACTCTTATTTACGTGGCTGTATTATGTGTAATGTAAGAATTACAAACAGTTAAAAAAACTTTAGTGCATGATGTTGAAAAACGCATTTCTTATATTCAGCGATGAAATCTACAGGTGAAACAAAGAGATTGGGTTTCAGAACAGAGTAAGTTCGATGCAATTTATCATCATATTTCGCAGATAAACTTCCACTCTTATTTTCGTGGCTGTTTATGTGTAATTTAAAAATTACTAAACATTAAGAAAACTTTATTATATGGTGTGTAAAAAGGTATTTCTCATATGCAGGAATGAACTCTCACGGTGAAACGAAGAGGTTGGGTTTCACAAAGCAGTCAATTTGGTGTAATTTATCGTCACATTATATAGTGAATCGTCCCTAATATTCACATGGTTATGTGTAACGCAAAAATCCACAAACCATTAAAAAACTTTAGAATGAAAACACGTTTCCTGGGTGCATCAAAAATTATATATATATATATATATATATACATATATATATATATATAAGTATATACATACACACACACACACACACATATATATATATATATATATATATAAGCAAAGGATTAAATTACATCCCAAAGTAATCACTAATTTAAAAAGAACCAGTAAATCCTGAGCGTAAACCAGAAATGATGCAAACTTAAACTTGTGTCAAAATGGCAGTACACCATTAGTTTCATAAATAAAGGTAAAATTTAAAAGTAAAAATATTAAGGACATTAAGTTGAAATTTTCGCTTCATTAATCTACTTACAGCTCATTTTTATTGCAGCTTAAATAGGCAATTAGAAAACTGCTATCCCATAAAGCTTTTTGCGATCCCCGGCACTTTTTCTGTTGTATTTAAATGTTATGCATTCCAACAAAATGAAAAAGATAATGAAGTATTATTATTATTACGTAGTTTAAGACCTTAACTAAAAACTAATATAATGTCATAATAACCGTAGTACTTACACGATCAAACTAAATGGCATTGCAATTTATTGTTATTCATTAGGGAATATTCTTTCACTGGATGTTGTAACCTTTGCCGGCGGCAGACGCATGAGGAGTGTATGCAATGTGACACTGAAATGTGTGGATAATTCACTGTTTTGAATGAATGCGTTCATCGATTCAAGATATCTTGATATTGTTTGGTTCAGAAATAGATAGTCTTTGAATTATTGATGGAATAATTGTGAATTTAAATAAAGATTGTAAGTATAGAATTTATTTGTCGTTAATTTTGTAGAAATTCATTGTTCACAATTAAATGAAACCACGTGATGTTGTATTATTTCTACTTTCTTTAAGTTCTTCACAGCGACCTAGATTTCGTTGTATTACAACATCTTCAGGTGGGCAAAGATTAACTCTTAGGTACATCCAATAATTACATCTTCAGGTGAGCAAAGATTAACTCTTAGGAACATCCAACAGCATTTATATGTTTCAAACACAATAGCGGAAGCCGGGTTTGTGTGGGTTTTCCCACTGCTTATGTTAGTGAGTTTATTGTAGGGAAGCGTGTAGGTCTTATTATATTTCCAAGAGTTATACCATATACCAGTATTTTAGTGAGGGTAATAAATTCAATTGTTATTATATGAGATTGTACAATGTAAATGTCCCGGTGTATGTAATAAAATTAAATGGAAGTTATTCTCGGTAATATATTTATAGAAAAGCAAGGGTATCTGAAAGTTAGAACAAGGTTATACCACTCATTCTACAAATCTATGTGAATCATCTTTAACCATCCTTCTAGAAAAACCTAATTTACGTAAAGAAATAAAAACCATAAAACAAATCGCAGTAAATAATAATTATAATCCATCAATTGTCACAAAACTGTACCATAATAAATTAAGAAAAATACTAATACAAGAAATATACCCGGTCGCACCAAATAAGAATAATATTTACTATAAATCTATCCCATACATAGGTAATGTATCACTCAAATTAGAGAAACTCTTAACTAATAATAAAAATATAAATAATATAACATGTACGTATAGTACCTTAAATAACTTGGGTAAAACCCTTATTAATAATAAAGAAAAAATAGATAAACATAAAAAGAGTGGTATCTATAAACTTAAATGTAAGGACTGTAATAGTGTATACTAACAAAAGAGGTTTGTTGTTCGTTTATTTGTTTACGAATCGTAAGGGCTTAATATAAAAAATGAGTTTTTTTTAATTATAAGAAAATAACTTCACTGGAAATGGTCATAGAAATGTTTGTGCTAAGACTTGATAGGTTTTATAAAAAAAATTGTTAACTCCACAGAACCTTTTGTAGTTGGAATTTTTTTTTATAATTTTTCATCTGTTATCTTATCGGAGTAACTTATGAAAAATATTCAATAAACCCATTAAAAACTAAAACATTGTAACTCTTTTTCAATTTAAACCAAATTGTTTTTCTCAAAGTTACAGCTATTTAAAAATAACCTATTTTTTAATTTTTCTATAACTCTTTAACTTTAGCACGTTGTGTATATTGTATACAGGATACACCTTAATGTGGGTACATTAAGGGTGGAAAAGTTATTTAATAATAATATTTTTTGTCGCATAGTAAATCGAAATATTCATACAGTGGTAAGATTGTGATGAGAAAATTTATATTTGATTGCATTATAAAATGATTGCATTAAAAATTGTAATTATAATTGCATTAAAAATTTATATTTGATTGCATTATAAAATGATTGCATTAAAAATTGCAATTATAATTGCATTAAAATTTTATATTTGATTGCATTATAAAATTATTGCATTAAAAATTGAAATTATAATTGCATTAAACATTTATGTTTGATTGCATTATAAAATGATTGCATTAAAAATTGCAATTATAATTGCATTAAAAATTTATATTTGATTGCATTATAAAATGATTGCATTAAAAATTGCAATTATAATTGCATTAAAAATTTATATTTGATTGCAATAACGTTTCAAGAAAATTAATATCGATTAAGGTAGGATCTTGTACATTCATGCAAGTTATTCCTTATATTCAAAGTAATAAATCACATTATTCGATATCTTTAAGTGCGAAAAGCACAAACAATTTCATAGGGGTTGGAGTAAATATTGCAATTTTATTGATATGCCCAAATTTCAGTTAAATATCTTTATTTCTTCTCAGGGCAAGATGCAAAGCGGGTTAGAAAATATTCTTCGCCTTCTGTTCAATCACACTTGAATAGTTTCTCATAAAATATTTTTTGTTTCGTTTTATTTTCATTATTCAATAAAGCAGCGGAAACTGGTTCCAAAAGATTCTATCGATATCCAGTCAAGGTGCGGTATAATAACTTAACATTATTTTATGGTAAACGCCAGGACCCAAGCTAATTAGCCTTTTTCTTTCTATTTTTCACCGACAACAAAACTTAATTGAAACAATTAAATATTACTGTTCCTTAAAGCAGTTTGATATTTTACTGAAGTTATATTAAAATACACAATTAATCTAAAAAGTGTTCGTAACTTTCAAATTGGAAATATTTATAAAACAAGTTTCATAAAAATACGATCCTGAATTACGTGATAATGTTTCTTGAGCTAAATGCAATTTGTTACACGTGACTTCTTCTTAAGTTTAGTCTTGTGATATGAATCGTTATTAGAAATTAGTTGTAAAGTGGATAGTTTCAAATTAAATAAGATTTAGATAATTAAGATAAGATTTTAGATAAGAATTACATTTTCCGACGGCCAACGTAGATAATTCTTATTAAAATATGCTAAGTTTGGATATGATATACTAATTTTCATTTATAAATATACACCGAGAAATTTCAATCTTTTTAAAATTTTACTACAATACTTAACGCATGCTTCATTAAATAATAACTTAAGATAATTAAACTGCTTTAAGAGCTGACTAATTTATGTAAAGCAGTCTCTAATTTCACTACAGACGAAGAACACTACACACCAATTGTAGCAATATGAAACATGACTTTAGTAATTTTATTTAGGTTTTTCTGCTCGGTTTACAAAGCTGAAACCTTCAACATTATTAATTTTCGTTAAACGGGCAACACCGTTTTTAATATTCATTAATTGTGATAAGGGTAGAAACATGAATAAAGTGATAACATTTGGCAGTTAGTTAACTTTGTGACGTTAAACATAAAAAATAAATGTGACCTTGAACATAAAAAATAGATTATTTCGTTTAACATTAAAATCTGATTAAAAATAATCGATTAAACATATAAAAATAATCTATTTTTCCCTGAAACTTGTTTATTTTGCGTTACATTAAAATCTATTTGAAAATTGGTCTTCCTTTCCCTTTCTCGTTCCCTTTTTACTCTTGTAAAATCTTTGATTTGTACTAGGTAAATCAAATTTACACACAGCCTTATAAATTGAATTAAATTAAATCTGCAACATCACATATCTGTTCGCAGCAACAAGCAGCGTGGGGTGATAATGTGGGTAACTAGAAATGGACTTCGTAAATAAATATCGTGCCATTAATTAAAAATCTATAGTGAAAGAATAAATTTTTGTGTACTCGATTTTTTATCGATAAATCGATATTTCATCGAAAATAATCGATTTTTTAATAATCGATTATTTTTTCACATCCCTGATTTCAGTTTTAAATTATAGAACTGAAATAGATTCCAATAATAATTGGATATGTAATGTTAAAACAGGGTTTATTAGCAAACCTGTTAAGTACGAGGAGAATACATATTATGAGGGCTCCGTAGTACTTCTATAAAATTATTTAAAAATATTAGTATTATTATTCAGCATGTAAAAATATTGCTCAGTATATCTTTCAGAGGCTTAAAATATCGAGGATATCTCAAAAAACTATAAAATTTGTAATCATCGATATATTTTTCCAGTAAACTTTAGGTAAACTTCTGTTTTCCATAATTTTGATTTTGACATTTTCGGAGATGGAGGGGGCGATTTATTTTTATAGTTACTTGAAACATATTTCTATAACTATCTTGTACTAAATTTTTTTTAAAATATACTTTTGGAAACCTCGCGACTTGTTCTTCAATATGCATCCCATATAATACATAAAATAAAAAAAATCGAGTACATTATTTACCTTCTCGAAAATTTCCTTTTCAATATTTTAAGCGTTACTTATTAACAATAAAATAAAATAAATTAAAAAAATAACAAAAAGAAGTTGCTTATTATTCTTTGAGACCAGCAATTGTTTAAATAAAATTTTCAATTAAAAAAACGCACAATTAGATTATTTATTTTAAATATTAAAAATAAAATTGAATACTGATCCAACATTGTCAAATTATAAGAAATATCGTGGAATTTCAATATCACCTATGTTAACACAAGCTATTTGTATTCTTATATTTGTGTCACACGCGCTACTGTGCTATTAAAATAAGCCAAGTAATAAAGGAAAAATTACGTTTATTACATAAGTCTCAATCTCTCAATGGAAAAGAAAATTGTCAATTAATTTTCAAGTTAAATATCTTGGCAATTGTCAAGTCAAATATCTTGTTAAGATATTTAACTTGAAGGAGCAAAGCCTTCCTAGATTTCGTAGATTTCGATTTTCGTACATACTCATGAACAATTTGAAAAGCTGGAATCGGAAACAAATCCCAATTTTCCCAAATCCTTGCATCCAGATAACCAGATTCCAAAGTTTTCAAAGTAAAAACAAACTTATAACATATGTACACTCATTTTAAATAACACTCCGTAACTAATAACTTTGCCCATTTTCGCAAGCACCCCGAACATTATTTAGATTCCAAATTGGAAAATCCAAACCTCTAATTACGCGCGGGATCGAATAAAAAAATTACAAAGTCGTTTCCGGAAAACAACCGGGTTTCCGCTGCCGCTTAGCAGGCTGCGAGGCGTGTGAGCAGTTAGTAATAACAATATAAAAAGGGATGGCGACCCCCAGCCTTTTGGGCTATTCGCAGTTACTTAATTAAATAAAGGGTCTGAAAGGATGTCGGCAGCGCGCCAAAATGGCAGTCCGAGGGACGAATGGGTCCTGTTTTATAAAGTACAAATTAATAATGGGCAAGCTGTGGATGTTGCCGAGTTTATGTTGGGGCGTTGTGACATTAATGATTGATGGAGAGGACACTGTGTATGAAAGAATAGGATTTTAGAAGGCTTTTGTAGAGATTGAGGAGCTCAAGCTCAAGCATGATCTATAATCAAACAATTATGTATGAATTACCAAAAACTATTTTCCCTCTTCTTAGTATGTATTATTATTACGCATATAAATATTTATTTTCATGTTATAAAATTTATTTAATTACATATCATTTTTTTACATTATTTGTTAGAATACGCTTACGATAAAAGCTTAGTTAATATTCTGCAAGTTATAAAATTTCGTCTTTTCAAAACCAAACTAAAAACCGTTGTGATACAAAATACAAATCCTTAAGTGAGCAACAATAACTCAACTCAAACCCAAGTAAGGGATCTTATAAAAAATCTTAATACCATGTATATAAGCAAAACTTGTTTATATTTTGCCGATCTTGTGAAATGAGCGAGAATAATCGACTCAAACACAAATAGGTGATCTTATACAAAAATATTTGATACCATGTTTCGAAGCAAAATTTGTTATATTGTACCGAGAATAACCAACCCAAACAACAGTAAGTGATCCAAGTGAGTGATCTTGTATAGAAAACTTAATACCATGTATGTATACGAAATTTGTTTATATTGTGCCAATCTTGTGAGGCGAGCGAGAATAATCGATTCAAAAACAAGTGAGTGATCGTATGCACACATATTTGATATGATACCGATTTTACCCCTTAAAATGCAACTTGAAAATGTGGATTTTTTTTTAAATGTATTATATTTCGGATCAGATGCGATTCAGAATGTAATGATTTATTTTAGATTATTTAGATCATATTATATGTAAGTTATGAATTCAATGTCCCGCTATATAAAAGTTACTACGTAATTTCTGATACATTATTCTTAGTAAGTATTTCTGAAGCCACTGACCTTATGTATTATCGCCAGGTTGTTATTATGAGTCTGTCTGAATGTTGTAACATTTTTATCACTGATGCAATAGTTTGGTTTATTGGATTTTTGGGGACGTATTAAAAAGAATTTAATAAATCCACGCAAATCAAATAGATGATTTCTACGAAATGATACGTATGTTTTCTACGAAAACAAGTTTGTATACAAGAGTTTCGTGACATCATAATAAAATATCATTACCTTTTTATTTTAAACCTCAAATTATCGTATGACTGGCCCAAGAACAATAACCATTGCAGAGCCCTACCATCCTATATCAATACGCACAAGTTTTTGTAAGACGTATCTTAATTAAATTTTTTTCGAAAAAATAAGTAGAAGCAAATTGTTTGGCTTATAAAGTGTTTACTGTTTTTAAAATTTCAAGAAAATGTTTGAATTCCTTTTTGAGAAAATATATTTTTATATTTTGGTATCTAATTTAAGAATCTAACATAATCCAAATTTTTATTTTCTTTGTGAAGTAATCTAAATTTTGAGGTCAATATAAAAATAAAAGGAAATATTTAAAAGAAAATAGCAAATTTTAAATTTTATCCAAATCAATCCAGCAGGTTAGCTGCTAGTCCATGTATATGAAAAAATTTCTTTTCCCGCGTTTTTTAAAATTCAGGTACATATTTATGAAAACAACATATGAATAAAATACAACATATTTTTGAAAAACATTTCAAATTTTCAAATATTTATGATACAAAAAAAATACCTCAGTTATGAAGCCAGGGATTTGCCCTAAAGATGACCTTAATTCAACCCGATCTGTGAAAAATTTTCCTCACACGTTAACAATTCAGACCTCTTCCCAACGTGCAGATCCGAGGTAGCATGCTCAATAACAGCCAATTAAGTCTGGCCGAAGCCCTCGTATGTACCATTCATGTGTGAACAAAAAAAAAAAGATACTCGAAAATGCCAAACTTAACTTGCGGAAACCTCTGCTTTATTCGCAGACGGCTAACGCCCATATGCACCACACATGGTCAAGACTGTTAGTCAGACTTACTGACAGTTAAAAACGTATTTCTCTTTCTCATTAACTGTCAGTCGAGTCGGAACAAGTCTATTTTACCGACCGTTCCCAATTGCACAGTCCAATCCGTAAAATATTCCGACAAATTATGTTTTTAACTGGCAGTAAATCTAACTGAGAGTCCTGACCGTGTGTGGTGCATACGGGCGTAAAAGTCATCGTCAATCGAAATTCAATAATTCTTTGCCGCGTCCATGACATTGCGACTATCATTGGAAAACATTTCCCAACGCATCTTTGCATGGTATGAAAATATAACGCAACGTTTTGTAATAAAGTTAGCGTTTGGATAATTCGTGTTAAAAATAATAATATTTACATACGTAATTTGATTAAGTAATGTTTACTTAAATAAGAAGGGAAAGTGGTTGAAATTGTCTGAGTTTTAAAAGCTGTTACATTTTTTGTGCAGGTTACGTCATGTATGAAATTAAATTTAACGTTTTCCTCGTGTAACTGTTTACGGCGTGACTTCACTTTTGACGTGAAACATCTAATGGCGCGTTTGGATGGGATTTAAAATGTTCTGATGGCAAGACGCACCTTGACATACAGCCATCTTCCTGTATTCAGCCCTTTCCAACTTAATTCTTTCCAGCTTTGCGTTTTGTCGTTTCTTCCGATTTAATTTGGCCAGTTTATATCGTTATATTGCATTTAAGACATAAAATGTTACATAAATATAGTTGGATTCGTCCGGGATTTGAACCCAGGATCTCTCACAAAATAAGCATAAATTGTACCCCTAGAACAATAAGCTTCTTTTGTGGTTGTCGAAATTTCGAATTCATTGCTAAGTTTATTTTTTTCTTTTGAGTAAAGTAATTTTCATATATAAAATATTTTTGGCAATAGTTTTCTATAGATGGCCTTATACTGATTGCATGGTCCAAATCTATGTTTGCGGTACGGTTTTTCGGAATGTTATAGTGCACATAATATTTATTTTTTTGATTCTGCAAACGTAACATACGTTTTTTCTATTTTTTCTCTGTGTTTAAGTCTGGTTAATACATTTTCTATGTCGTATATAAATACATTACTATTTTCTACGACGTTTCGACTTTTTATTTATCTAAACGGCGTATGAAGAAATAAAGAACGACTATATGGCTTTATTCTGTTACTACTGAATGCTAGTTTTATTTGAATGACTGCGAAAGTTAAAATATTAGAATGTGCTTCTAGATTATTCAAACGAATATTTTGAGTAGATGTGTTGGACAGAAATTAATAAAATATGAAATTTAGTTTTATTTACAATTTAAGAATTCAATTTATGTTTTGAAGTGAAAATTTCTTTAGACGAGACCAGCGCACTTTTTCTGAGCAGTAAACGAAACTGAGCCGTAACGCCCTAGTCGGTGAAGCTGAGCCGTTAGGTTTGGGTCGGTGACGCTGAATGGGGTAAACCCGATTCCCTTCGGCATCGGCCAAGTGAACTACTTTTTTAGGCGCACCAAACGCACTATTGTAAAATATCAAATGAACTACTTTTTAAGCGGAACAAACGTACTATTTTGAAATTTCGAATAAACTAACATTTAAATTTAAACAGTATGTTTCTATTAAACTATTTAGAAAAATTTATTTTATTTTTAATTGAATTTACTAGTTATCTTTCACAGGCGTAAAATCATTGTGAATTTCCCAAAAACTATGAGATTTGGAATTGTCTCTAAATTTTTCAGTAAACTGTGGGTCAACTTATCGCAACGCTGTTTTCTTCGTAATTTTGTCTTTAGCAATCTTGGAGATAGAAGGGGAAATATTTATTTTTACCGTACATTTTCAACAATATTTCTGAAACTTTATTTAAAATTAAAAAAATTATTTTGGAATCCATGTGACTTGTTCTTCTAATCGGTACTTTATACGATACGTAAAATAAAAAAAATAATCGGTTTCTTTATTTAACCCATCGAAAATTTCGGAGTGAATATTTTTATTGTTATATACTTAATCGTTATATTAAATTTTTGAAAAATATTTTGTAGACATTTTTCCAAAATCCAGAATGAATATATTTCAGCCCACTGTAAGATTTAGAACAATTTTTATAGATTTTTGGTAAAATTTATGTGAAATTCTGTTAATACTGTTTTTTATCATGACTTTGTGCTCGAACAGTTTCGTGGATGCTTCGTATTTTTTATGAAAAATCTTAACAATATATTTTAGAATTGTGTTGTATAAGAGTTTGAAAAATATAATTTTTAAATCTAATACCATACACAATATAAAAAAAATAAAAACGAACACGATGATTCTATCTGGATTCTTTAAAATTTCTGTATAAATGTTTTTGAGCAGTATGTTAAAGGGAAATTATATTTTAGTTAGTATACTCAATTACCCACAACCATGGGTAATAAAACATAAATTTTAAATAATTTTCCACAACAAAATTAAAAAGATTATCAAAATCAATCTCCATTTTGAGAACAATTTTTGATTGTAAACTTTAAGTGCCACTCAAACTAAAATTTATGGTTAATCTATAAATAATCAGAACCAAACAATTGCGAGTAGTTCTGTTCATTTTTTATAATACGTGAATATATATTTAATCAAATTGATTTGTTAATTATGTTGACACTTTTCTGACTTAATTATTCATAGTTTCAATGTGTTGCAAGGTTTTGTTTAAGATTATTCTCGTCTATACATTTTTATTGTGATGTTCTGGAAAACCGCAAAACCTCGAAAATGTGGTTTAAGAATATCGTCAAATTTTGATTTCAGAAAGTAATATTTTATTTAGTTTTAATAATAGGGCAATAATAATAGGGCAAATTATACAGGCCTGCAAATTAATAATTTTTCCCTTTCTCGGATTTTTAATAATAGGGCAATAATAATATGGCAGATTACACAGTCCTGCAAATTAATAATTTTTCCCTTTCTCGGATTTTTAATAATAGGGCAATAATAATAGGGCAAATTACACAGGCCTGCAAATTAATAATTTTTCCCTTTCTCGGATTTTTAATAATAGGGCAATAATAATAAGGCAAATTACACAGGCCTGCAAATTAATAATTTTTCCCTTTCGCGGATTTTTAATAATAGGGCAATAATAATAGGGCAAATTACACAGGCCTGCAAATTAATAATTTTTCCCTTTCTCGGATTTTTAATAATAGGGCAATAATAATAAGGCAAATTACACAGGCCTGCAAATTAATAATTTTTCCCTTTCGCGGATTTTTAATAATAGGGCAATAATAATAGGGCAAATTACACAGGCCTGCAAATTAATAATTTTTCCCTTTCTCGGATTTTTAATAATAGGGCAATAATAATAGGGCAAATTACACAGGCCTGCAAATTAATAATTTTTCCCTTTCTCAGATTTTTCAAATGTTTGCAGGTTTTGGTAACTCCCAATTACGAAATTGAACTCCATTTCTTCCGACAAATCAGGATTTTTCACAATAAAAATCTGTGAAAATTACGCAGTTAGGGATTGGTTTCTTTTTATTACTATTTAGGATAGCTTTTAAAATTCATTTTAGATTTTACGGTAAAATATTTTCATAGCTTTTGTAATTAACTTTCGAATGTCAGAATATTTTTTTAGTCTTTAAAATTAATTTTCGAATGATATACATAGGTAAGAATATTTGCTTTTTGGGCTAAAAGTGCATTTACCAAAAAGTATTTCACAACTTGCTCATGAACGATTATTATTCTTCCACCTTTTTACATTTTTTTCTAAAATATATCAATTTTCACATATTTCCATACAAATATAATTACAATAGACCTAATTATAATAGACCTAAAACCATTTTAAACATATATTAAATCGTTCTAAGTAGACCTATTATAGTTATATTCACTCTTTCCGCTGTATTAAAGGGAGTGTCCCTTGTTTTCTTACCACTTGTGTATTAATTTCAGAATCATAGTTTTTAATGTAACTAAAGGATCGCTGATTTTTTGGCCCAAAAACGGAATTCTCATGAGATCACTCACGTATTCATCTGTCCTTCAATCATAGTTGTTTTTTTTAGAAACCGAAAAAACAATATTATTCAGCTCATATATAAATTATATACGCATATAATATACGTGTTACCTCGTAATGTTTACATGGAAATTTTTCATTCCATTTTTTTTCACCCAATTTTTTTTTCATGGTATAGTTTTGAATATCGTTTGTATAGGTCTCTAAAACACATTTTTGAAGTTATACTTCTTTAAGCGCATTATGAAGAAATGACGATAGTGAAATACGATGCGCGCGCACGATGCAACAAGACTCGACAGAATGAAGTTACTCACTAAACATGGGTGTAGTGATTGATACTATATTCATGTTAGTTATTGAGGCATTTGTAAATACACAACACGTGTATATTATATAAATAAAAATCTAAATTATATATGTGCTTTTAAATAATATTATTTAGTAACTGAAATTTAATAGTGCCTCATATATTAAAAAAATTTTAAATATTCGTGTTAGAAATAGTGTTTTATAAGCTTTTTAAAATATGTTTTAAGTGTATTTATCTAAGTGAGGTTAAATTTCGGTAAGTATTTATTTCCATTATAAATTATAAATTATTTAGAATTGAATTACTTGATTGAATTTAGATTTTATCAAACATATTTATAATCACGCTTCGTTCCTTTTATTATTTTATTTCCATAAATTATTTGCGTGTTAAATAAAGTTATTATTTTATCATGCCAAACAATTATAACTCCTAACGCACATACGTAAGTACAAGCACATATTGGCGTGATAGCTTCTTATAAATCGATTAACACAGGCTGAATGCATGAAAAAATGTCACGTTCCGCCTGAGCCTGAGCGTGCAAGCGAGAGCGCGTAACAAGTGATAGAGAGGCACGATCGGCCCAAGCGTCGGAATTTATCTCTCTTCTCAGGTGACGTCAGAGCTAGCAGTTCGACAACCATCGATTTGACTTTTTCAAGACACGTTACACTTGAAACACTCCTCTTGATTTCGTACTTTTTCTGTCATCATCCTATCCTTAACAGAATAACGCAGATTGAAAGATCTTAAATATAACACATGTATATAAGTTGTAAATAAATTGTTAATAGCACATTGTTACTTGTAATTAATCTGTATAATTTAATTAAAAAAATATTTGAATTAACGAGTGTAAATAAATGTTAATTTATCGAAAAAAATGTAATTTTCAATTAACTCCTTCTTTGTATTATACAAAATAATAATAATTCAGTGATAATACTTCAATTTAATTCATAAAAGTATGCAATTTTTCATCAATGTTTCTTTATGACGTTATCACATAAAACTATCCGTAAACAGACTTTACAGGCAACCAATTTTTTTTTTAATTTTAATTAATGTATCTTATGAAAATATATATGTATATGCTGAAAATATGCAAACAAATGTTCGTATTTGAAGTATTTGTATTTATAGGAACATAGGTTTGCAGTCAGGAAAATAAAAAAATATTTGTTTATGTGTACTTATAGGGAGGGGTAGATTGTATACTTATAAGGGTAGATTTGAGATTCGGTATCTCAAAAGGAATCTATGTAAGTCCACTCATGTGTCTGTCCGACATTAGAACTTAAAATTTGTCATATAGTAAAACATGTTAACCTGCACACACTTTGATAGGTAAAATTCGAAAATACTTGTTGGGAAATTTCAGAGGTGGCATATTAAGTACTGGTATTTTTTTTTCTATTTCCATATTTATTTCAATTATTTTATATAGCAATGATTCTAGCTGTCATCATTATTGAAATATGCCCCGTATATTACACCTACGAAATATGTAATATAGTATAGTAAAACATGTCATATAGTAAAACATGGCACACACTTTGATAGGTAAAATTCGAAAATACTTGTTGGGAAATTTCAGAGGTGGCATATTAAGAACTCGACCTTTTTTCTATTTCTAAATTTTTTCATTTATTTTATATAGCAATGATTCTAGCTGTTATCATTATTAAAATATGCATCGTATATTACACCTACGAAATATGTAATATAGTATAAATAATAAAGTTATATTTTCCGTATTTCCGCACGATTAATGAGAAAATTGTTGTAGCAGATTTTCACATTAATCTTGCGATTTAGAATCTTCGAATTGTGATTTAAATTATTAACTTACACATTTTCCTAAATATTTTTAATATTCATAGATTAATTAAAAAGGGAAAACACAAGTCTTAACTTGTTTTTTTTAAATGTTATGTTTCTTTCGAAGTATTACTTCAAAGGGCTTGTTGTGAGAAACACAGTTTTTTTCATAATTTTAAATTACATACTTAAACAGACATTCCAAAAAATAGAAAAAAATACAGCATTCTCCCTCCCCTCTCTTAATTTCCAAACCAACTGAATCAAAAATACTGAAGAAAATAGCGTTGGTGAAATCCGACTAAGAGTTTACAGGAAAACTACAGCGGTTATCCAAGGTCTTATAATTTTTTAAATAGGCACCATGTTCTGAAAGATATAACAGGCAATATATTTACATTGTGAAAAATTAATAATTATGAATAGTTTAATGGAAATACTTCTTCTTCGTCAATGGCTTGACAGCCCAGGATGGGCACCTGCCTTCCGCAGAATCAACTCCCAAGCTCTCCTGTTCTTGGCCAGATACATCCAGTTCGTTACACTTAGGATTTTAAAGTCTTTTTCCAGGCAGTTGAGCCACCTAGGGCGGTTTAGGTCTTCCTCTTTTTCGGGAGCCCAATTGACTGGCTGAGAAGATCTTTTTTGTTGCCCGACTGTCGTCCATTCTGCTCAAGTGCCCTGCCCATTTTATTCTCTGAATTGCGTTGTATTTGACCACATCCGGTTCTTTAAATAATAAATAATTTGTAAAGTTCAGAGTTAGTTCTTCTTCTCCGGATGTTGTTACGTTGTAGACCACCAAAAATACTTCTTAAAATCTTTCTTTCAAAAACAGGCATGGTATGTTTAGCTTTTTCTATCATTGTCCATTTCTCAGCAGAGTATGTAAGAATGGGTCTAATTAAGCTTTTGTTAATCAGAATCTTTGTTTTTTTACTGGTGAAGCTAGATTTCAAGTACTTTTTAAGACCAAAAATAGAAATACTATGAACACTTTAATGTTTATAAGTGCATAAACACGTAGGGAACAAGCTTTTTCACAATGGTGCTGAAATTGTAACAAGACTGATTTGAAGAAATACTCTTCTCATAATAGCACATAATAATAATTAATATATTGAAACACCTCCAAAGCGGTCATTAAAATTGAGCTCAACTTAAGTGCTCTATTCTCTATCCCTTTCATACGTATGTATATAACGTGAACTCTCTATCTCTTTTTATAATACGTTGCGCTTGAAACTACTTCGCGTTATATTTTTTATTCGTGTTATAGTGTTATAATTAATGGCGTTATCATATAGAAACAATTTTAATAGCGCTTTAAAACTGGTCTTAAAAATTGAGTACCTTATCTCAACTTCAATACGACTTTTCTTTTATGGACGTGATTTATTGAACATTTTTTTCCGTAGTTTGCGTGTGGCGCTATCTATTGGAAATGACTCAGTATTACACTTTTATTTTAAATAAGAGTAATACCATGTCTGGGCAACCCAATTTAGTACGGATTTATCACAGATAGATGTCACGAGTATCATTTATATTTATTGGGATATAAATCTCAACAAACAGGCTATTATATTACTTTTCAATGAGCTCTGTTTCGCTAAAATAAATTATTTAGATTAATTTTTTAATATTTTTGAAAGTGGAATGTGTAAAACACGTATTTAAAATATTTTCTATTTAAGGCCATCTAGATATTTTTTTAGGATTCAATTGCCTAAGTAACTTTGTATTTGCGGCAGGTGGCATATGCGTCGTTTATTCTCATTCCGTTTCATTGCATAGCAGTAAAAATAACATGAGAATAATTTTTGTTGACAAGAAAGCATATTAAAGCGGTAAAATTATATGTTGATGTTATTAAAACTCCGATTAAACTAAACATAATTATACAATTTTATTAATAAAAATATGACAATATATTCTTACATTAATTACAATTTATTGAAAAAGAACGTAATATTTTGACAGCTTTCAATTCGACTATATTTGAATTCAGATTCATTGCAGTCTTATTCTTTTGCGTGATTTTTGTGTTTCTTGTTGTTTTATCGAGGACTTTTGCAACAATTCCTAGATCTCGTGAACGCTTTTTTGACGTTTCCCGCTGTATTTTTGAACTCTCGTTTAGCCAACGCGACGTCATTTGCTATATTTTTGGATTATTACTACCACGAATTTGGACGTTGAATTGACTACGAGCCATTGTAAAATAAGATAGGATATGGCATCACGTAAATGCGCGTATTATGGGATGCCACTCAGAGTAATTATTACTTTAACAACTAGAGATGTATCAGTCGTGAATGATCGAATCACTTTTAATCATTCGATCTTTGTAACGTAACTGATCGAATCATTTACAATTTGTCCGGGCGATCACCATTCGTGCGACTGACTCACAATTGATATAAAACTGTCGAATGAATGGTGAATGGATGTTATTGTTTCGTGCAGAACGCGACTGGTTATAAAATACAGTTTGTTCATTATGTTTACAATAATGGGAAGACTTGTATAGGTGGTAGTAATGCGCGATGGAAGAACTAATTTTTTTATCAGTGTTATTTACTTATATAGCAATTTTGTTATAACTGATATATTTATTTTAAATTTTAATAGAAGCACATTTCCGTTTATTCAACCTAATATTGCTGAAATGATTTTACGTTTCACTGTGTTTCCTGCTTAAATAACGTATTAAAGTCACAATTTAAATCACGCGTATAATGAAATATCAAATTTCAACAATTTAGTATTGCAATACCGTATTAAACATTAATTAAAAAAATTATTTAAATAATTTTTTCTTCCTTATTGCTTTATAAAATAATATAGAGAGCTCCGTACCCGTAAAACACCACCATAAAGCAAAAAAAATAATTATATGGCAGTAGATTCACAAACCAATACAAACAATTAAAAAATAACCATGAAAGCATTTATTTATAAAAAGCTTATATAGCACGTATATAGTTTCCAGGAATCAAGACTTATTAGTAGAATTTTATTTTACAAAAATCGATTCAAAATACCTTAAAATTATGCTAATTATATTACAATTTATAATCAATACCAAAATCGAAAATTGATCAAAATATATAAAGTACTGCCACCATAACTATGGAATAAATATATTACTTTATTCATTTGCAAAATATTAAATTTGAATATCTGCGCTGCGTTCATTTAATTAGTTAAGCTAGATATTATTGTATTAGAAAATAAATACGATAACAAAATCCTAATGAATATCGACGGAACGAATGCGTTCAAATCCTAATGAATATCGATAGAATCCTAATGAATATCGACGTTCAAATCCTAATGAATATCGACGGAACGCATGCGTTCATTCCAATCTTGTTTTGATCGAATATTGCAGAAACAAATGAATGAATGGAGCCACCGCATTCATTTGAACATTGAAAAGAATGAATGATTGATATAAAAGATTCAATATTTTTTACGAAAAGATCGATGATCGAATCGATCAGTACAAAACGTAGTATATTTTTTTTATTCTGAGGTATAAGTGAATAAATGACACATGCTTGCTAACAACCACTACAATTAGGGTTGCCAGATTTCTGGTGCTAATTCAGGAATAAAAAGCAAAGCCAATTATGAAGATATTAATATACTTTTATTATTATATAATCAATATTAATTTATAATATTGATTTTAAGAAATAATTAAAGTGAATAATCTTATTCCCCTTTGTTTTATTTAATTTAATATAAGATCAATGTTATCAAGTGTAACATAACGCTACCAGCTCATAGTAAATAACATACTAAGTCTGTAAATACACGCGTTGTTTTACTTTAAGTATAAAATGTATATACATACTAAGTACTACCTCAATAAATTATATAGATAGGTACTATGATAGTGTCCTCAATTCTGTAAAGCACAACATTTTATTCTAACGAAAGACGCTTAGATTTTTCTAAACGCACTCTTCCTAAACTTTATTTTTATTAGCTCGGGAATAGGTATCTACTAGTGATGACAGAATTATAACGTAACAGGTATGAATAACATAATATCGATTGGAAGGAATATATCATGTTATAGCGATTTACAGATATTGTCATTAAATAAAGATGCGCTTGGCTAACATATTAAAATATTATATCACTGTGGTATTGTCAAGCAGCTCCCATACAATGGCTGTTACTAGTGTTGCCAAATCTAATAAATCCAAGTCGCTAGGCTCAACATTAAAAGTCGATAAAACGGCTTCTACCTATTTCTACCAGGGGGCGAGTCATATAATACATATATATATATATATATATATATCTCAGTTTAAATATAGTTTTTATGTGAAATAAAAAACTGAGCATAAAAATTATTTTTCTAATTTTAAGTGAGCGGCGAATATTTTTTTAAATAAATTTATATGCCAATTAATGGCTCCTTAAATACTCTTTCAGAATACGCAATTGCTCCACTTCTATAATTATTACTTAAAAAAGAAATTTTTCTATAAATCGAAAAATATTTACATTATATATACTTTTTGGCTTAAAAAAATTCTCTCGATTTGCTCTATCAATTAAATAATAAAACTAATTAACTTTTGCAATATTTTAATAATTATCTTTAAACAAATTTTCCATGGTAATCACTCTACTCCATAAGTCGTCACATAAACAGCTAAATTATTTTTGTCGTCAAAATTTTTTTTGTCGCTAAGACTTGAGCAAAAGTCGTTATTTCTAACGACAAAGTCGCTAAATTGGCAACACTGACTGTCACTCGCTAAGTAAAGAGAGAGCGAGATAGCACGTTTCTTTTTGTATTGCCCTTCGTTTCATATTTACCGAACAACACCGAATGACACCGAACTTTACCGGAAGCTAAATAATCTGTTATTAGAACGTTCAAATGCATACCTATTATGTAAACCATACCTATTACACATTGGAATGAACGTATTATATTATTAAGAACATTACGCTTGGTAACATGTTAAAATATTATATTGCTTCATTGTCTAGCAGCAGCCGTCACTCGTCGTCTGAATAAAAAGAGCAAAAATAGCGCTGTTATTTGAATTTTGTATTATTTAAAAATAACGCTGTTATTTGAATTTTGCTTATGTTACATTCATTCAGTCTTCACTGTTGATCGCTAACCAACTGCAGTCTCTATGCATTATTGTTTCGTCTTGTTCAAATTATCGAACTAGCAAAATATATGTGGTTCGAAATGTAATTTTTCACTGTATTGGCCATTGCCTGGCTTTCTTTCCTTTCTTTTAAAATAAATTAATCAAATGTACATTAAAATCCGTTCACAAAAAATTACCTATATGCCATCGAAAACCACATTTCAATTGAACTAGCGGTTCTCCTGCTATAAACAGACAGATATAACTGTTAAATATAGATAGCGATTGTAGTACGCATGTACTATGTATATTTTGTAAAATTAATTTCAAGGAACATATCGTTTGAGAACGTATTGAACAAAAGTCGTTCACAATAATGTCCATTTTTTAATAGGTATGATACTATGTTATTGAATAATGATGTTATTCATTATAATAGGTATGGGGAAATAACAATTATTTCCATCTCTATATCTATCTACCTAATAAATATATCGGTACATATAGGCCCTGAGATAAACAAACGTCGTGGCATCGTCGCCGACGCACAGAAATAGTGCCATCTAGTTTTATTACTGAGAAATAAACGTAACATTTACGTAGTACCCTTACCTACCACTGTCGCTATACTTGCGCGAGTTATGATGGAAACTTTCTAGTATGGGCATTGACCCACTGTATCATTATGTACCATGAGGTTTTATCTTGAATTATTTTAAATAAGACTAATACTAAAGAAAAAAATTGAAATATTTTTAAAATCGATTCGAAAAATTATAGTTCAATTTATATGGTATTTAAAAAATTTTTAATTTTGTTTATTATAATTAGATTTATTGCATTGAAACTGCTTTTATTTTAAACATTTTTATGCACATCACATAAAATTATTAAATTATTTGATTAGCTTTTTTATAATAGGCGAAAGCAATAAATTACTATTTAATGTTGAAATTCCATACTCGCTTTATATTAAATCTATAACAGTAAAAACAATTTCGTCTAATATATAAATCGAATGGGATAAACAGATTTTTGAAGAGAATGAATTTTTAGTTTAGCACCATCTGTTGACGATTTAAAAATAAACGTTATAAGTTAAACAGCGCTAGCCTGTGACTGGAAATATAAAAATTCATCTTTTAAATCAATTTTGTTCACCTATTTCAGAAAACAATTAATGTATAGATTTTTTTATAATTACTAATAATTTTAAAATAAAACAAATTAGAAATAATTATAAAATAACTTGTTGATCTGCGCCATCTATTGAAAAGACAGGAGACTTCAACTGCTAATTATTGCATGTTTTTGTTTTTACTGTGAAGTGACTCTGAGTAAGTCTGAGTAAAATTAGTCCCAATTTAAATTATTTTCCGAAAACGGGAAAGAAGTCTTTTTGTTTTCATGATAAATTCGCTACGAGTATACACTAAAAAGAAATATGTATTATATTGAACCTACTTACAGCTTCTTTTTAATTCAGGCCTTATTGTGGATTTGATAATTTTGTCAAATGTAATTCATTCAACATAACTTCGATAAGCGTTAAAGAATTTAACAAAATATATTATTTAATATTAAGAGAATAAAACATCAATCAATAAATGTAATAAAATCTATAGAAATTATATGAAAATAACTACTAAAATTCTTTGCTCTAAAAGAGTTATGTTGAAATATAAAAAAAATCATTTTTTCTTTTTTAGCATTTAGTAGAAAAGTAATTACATAAAAAACTTGATTATTTTATAAGGTTTAAAAGAAAATACTAATTCAATAAATAATAATATTATTACTTTAAAAACATACATTTAAATCGAAATATATCATGATTTCGATCAATCATATAACATAATATGATTAAGTTAAATTTTAAATCGCTCATATCATTTATAATAAATTTCATCCAATGTTATAACTATGATTGTAAAAGGTTAAATTTGTTTTTATAAAAATAAATATTGTTTAAGATAATATTTATTGTAATTCAGTTCTAGTATGCCATAGACAAACGAAAACATAAGAAAAACTTATTGCCTTCCAGTCTAAGACATTTCAGAAATTATTAATATAACTGTTACAATATATAATCTACTATATTTAATATGTAATATTTTAAATTTGTTAATACATTTCAAGAATAACATGGATTTAAATACCCATGTATTTTCTTCTCGTTTTTAAGTCTTGTTTGTTCATAATATTTAACATATGGCATTTTTTCGTATCGTAGAAAATAACCTATGAGGACAAAAGGAGATAGTTAAACTTGTTCGTAGGTATGAAAGAGAAAACACATATTGGTCATGCGTAGTTAATCCACTGTGCATCCAGTTTGCAAAGTTCGCCGCTTCGTTCATCGGTCCCATGGTGTAATGGTTAGCACTTTGGACTCTGAATCCAACGATCCGAGTTCAAATCTCGGTGGGACCTTCAGCGGGATTTTTTTGTTTTTTTTTTTCGGTTTTATTTAGTTTTAGGGACTTTCATTGAGTTTTATTTTGTTTTCGAAAGACCAAATAATCTATTAATTTTTTTTAGTTCACGTTTTTATTTAAAAAAAAAACTGATTTTTCCCATTATTTTACTAAAACTATGCTGGAGTATTAAACGTAATATGCAATAGGAAAAATGAATTAAGCTGTATATAAAAATTTACATAAAAATGTGATACAATAATTTTTTTTAAATGAATGAATCGAATTATCTAAAACTATTTTGTATGTTTTCTTCCAAATGAAAAAAAAACTATTTTCGGCCAATTTCACTTAAATAATTAAAATAGTCTCGATTTAAAAAAATTAATTTCCTTCAACAAACTTAAACCGTTTCGATTCGAATCTTATTTAAAACGCACAGTACTTTCAAAAAGCCAGGTTCTTACTCTTAAAACAAGTCTAAACTTGCCCCTAAATAATAAAATGAAGACATAAAAATAAAAAATTAATAAGAGCATTAAGATAATTAATATCTCGGCTGTTAAAGTTAAATTAAATGTCAAAACCTACTCCAAGATAAGGTCCGCAGTTAAAAGCATAACACTCAACATTAACTTTATTGTAATGGCTGTAAAAATTTTATTACATTTTTATGGTTTGTTAATTTCGAATGATTCTTTTTTAACAAGAAATGGATGTTAATGTGTTAATTGAAATTTAACTGGAAAAGTTGCGCTAATGTTAAATTATAATGTTATTAATAAATTATTTAATATCACAAGCAGATTAACTAATCCAGGTAATGACGTTTTATATTAAATAGACAAGTCATTAGTGCTCTAATTATGACCATCAATAAATGTCTCATTTTCAATATAACTTATTAATTTTATATGTGTACTTATTTTTTTGACTCTGTTTCTAGCAAGATATGTAGTCCGTGCGTGACCTACTTGGGGTCAAATTTTAAGTGTTTATTGAGTAAAGTGTGTTGGACACAGCATCGCTTGTGATTGATATGAAAATGACCGTACATTATTAATTGTGATTAAATTCAATTAACTAACTTTACAACTCAATTATTTTATTTAATAGTAACACGAGATTCATATATTAGCACAGCAATTGTCATTATTTCCCCATGTTTTTCTAGGTTACAACCAGCTGTTCCTTGGGTGTGTTGCGCTGATAAAACACAAACTCGTTAAGTGTATATAACTATACACTACATATAAATGCTTAAGCGTATATAGTATTTCTATACATACATAGTTTTGTACAATATAATCACTATCTCAGCATATAAATATATTTCAAAGCATATCTTTCACAGACATGATAAATATACATTTCAAAACAGGAGTTGTTCTTGTGGTTGACTTTAGTGACTTATATGTCTCACTTGTTGACTTTAGTGACTTATATAACGTTTATAGACCCAATGAGTTGCGAGTTGAGCGCATGTTTATGACACTTCTTTCAACGACAATTTATTCTTATATAGTCAACGAATAGTCTTTCTTTGTCTGACATAGGTGTATTCCTGGACACGTGTATATGTGCGTATATACATATATACACACCATATACGTTATTAGTTGACTGAAAAATAGTTGATAGTCATTGAAATACAATTTAAAAGATGTCTTTTTTTCATAAAATTGAAAATAATATTTGTAATTATTTGTTATCTTTTTCGTACACACGATTCTTGCGCACATTATTAAGTGTGGCTCAAGGGTATAACCCGCGAACAGCTGCGAAGACATCTAGCTGTCCGGGTAAGTACCGCCCTCCAGGCAAGTATTGGTTGTGTTATATATATATATATATATATATATATACACACATATATATATATATATATATATATATATATATATATATATATATAAAAGCAAGTTATTCATTGCGACTTTTAAATGAGCATATATTGCTACGGCACTGTGTCTTAAGAAATCGGAGGCAATGCTGAAAGATTGAATATCAAGGAGATTCATTGAACTATCTTTGTAATAAAAACACGTGTATGTGATGAGATTTGCTGAGGTGAAGCACCAAAGTTTACAAATTGAGCTTCAGCTGCATATTTACATTGGTAACTCTCTGAAAAATCGACACGGCATACAGTTTTATCCTCAGTAAATTATCTTTGACGAATTTGATACATTTGTACTAATGATAAATATTGAAAACAGGTTTAAGAAACGGAGGGATTTTTTTTACAAACTTTTCAATAAGCTCTTTTTGCTTATATACTATTTTCTTTCTTTTACAGTTCTTTTTATATCATTTTCTTTATTTCCTATTATTTTAATCTACGTCTTTGTAAGCCATTGTTTATACGAAATTGAATAACTCTTTTCAAATTCTAGAAACTATGATAGTTTATTTCTACAAGAATCACACTGTCGGTAATACATTTGCGAGAATCCTTATCACAAACTCACGAATCACATAAGTCATCTACATTCTTCAGTTTTATTACATAAAGACGATTCAATATCTCCAACAGAATGGTGAAATTTTCGTGAGAAATACATAAACAAGCGTCTCTCTCGGATACATTTGGCTGCATGATCCAAAACGGTTTCAGATGAGTGACAGAATGATGCATAACCAACTTTTAATGAGTGTCGATATACCTGAGAGGCCGATATACCTATGTCGATATATCTATTTTTTAAATATATTCTCCATTGGATCACACATATACCGTTTTTGCTTTTTTATTTTGTTGTTCATAACTGTATGTCTCTTGCCCGGATATATTCTACTATTTTCGTCCTTTTCCATCCTCGTTCACTGACTTATTCCATTCTTTCCACCTTAAGTTCAAAAAAAACATCTTTATGTTTCTTAGAATCTTACTCTTCCAACCTCGTCCCCTTTATTAGAATTTCTTCTTAATTGATGTAAATTGATATTTTACATTTAACGGGTTTACATCTAATGACATAAAATTAATACATTAAATGAAACTACGTGAGAATATTATTGCTACTTTCTTTAAGTTCTTTACCACGACCTAGGTTTCGTTATATTACATCTTCAGGTGGGCTATTAGCAAAGTTTAACTCTTAGGAACATCCAACAGTATTTATATGTTTCAAACACAATAGCGGAAGCCGGGTTTGTGTGGGTTTTCCCACTGCTTATGTTAGTGAGTTTATTGTAGGGGAGCGGTGTAGGTTTTATTATATTTCCGAGAGTTATACGATATACCAGTATTTTAGTGAGGGTAATAAATTCAATTGATGTTATTCTATGAGGTTGTACAATGCAAATGTTCCGGTGTATGTAATAGGGTTTATATATTTTGCTTGCTGGATGAATCTCTTAATGAGCATGTTATAGTTTACTTGCATTGTACTTATTTTTCTCTTCATTTCTTCTAGTTCTTTTCTCTATTTTTCTATGATTTTTATTCTAATATTTCGATTCTTTCTGGCTATTAGTGCGCTTGTAACTTTTGACCACTTCTACTACAATATAGCCTATTTCATCATCTGTTGTTACGGAGTAGTTCCGGTGAATAAGTCTTTTAACTGAAGCTGGCTTTGCTTTTTTAAACCTCTACATTTTCTTGTTCTTTCTTGCTGTGCCTTTCGCTGAGCACGTTGCTTTCGCGGCGTTAAATCTTAAATTTTTAGTATCTTATTTTCAGCTTCTCGCTTTTCACGACGTTGTTTCTCTTTTAACTCTGCAGCTTCATATTTTTCAGGATCAACTTTTATGCGATCTCGCCTTCTTTTTTCTTATTCTCTTTTCTTCTAATGATATTGCTTTTTTACAAAATCTATTGACAAAAGCGGCATCGATTAAAAGTATCTAAATAAAGTTTTCAATCATAACTAAACTGGTAAATGTTTACTACCCTACTTATTTAGATTAATGTTGTCACAACCATGGATACGGTCAGAGCCGTGGTAACATAGACTCTATGGTCGCGACACAGTTTTGACGTAGTATGCTCAATAAAATACCAGAAATGCTCATATAAATCGGTCTTACAGATACACTATTGCAGTCATGATATATAGTGTTACTAGGACTAAAACAGAAGCTACTATTGCCAAAGTGAAATAATAAAATATACAGATTTTCTAAGCAACTGAAGCATGAGCCATGGTCATGACAGTAAATTACATATAAATGAAAAATATAAACAAAGAAAAAGTTTGCAAAATATTTTCTATTTTATTTAGAAAGTCTTTATTGAAACTCGAAAAATTAAAAAACATGTAAAATCAAATAAAAAAATATGTAAAAAATATAAACAATACACTTTTACCATAGAACATTACTTACGACGCAATGACACAAATCGCACAAACCAAGTGTGACTTTTCTTTTTATTTGATTTAATTAAATAATTTAATTAAGTAAAATGATAATTATACGAATTTAGAAAGAATAGTCAAATAGTTAATACCAAAATGTGATATTTGGTATAGTTAAAGTTTATATGGAGAATGAGTGAAGAAAGCTAAAATTTATATATAATATGTGTTATAAATTCAAAAAAAGATTCATTGTTTATGGTCATACTGTCAATGTCAAACACATAATAGTCTATGGTCAAACAATCGCACAGAGTAAATATTGTCGCCAAAGAATTTTAAAATGTCAGATTGACTGAATACGTTTCTAACTGTGAATTTTGTGTGATTTCAAATGTTCCTTTTTAAGTAGTGTGTGGAGTGTAGGTCAAGGTAAAAAGCTTTTATTTGTAGTGTTTTAAGTATTAGAGAAATACATCTTACTTGATTTACTCCTGTTGCACAATGAAAAATATGTCAGCTTGCTTAATATACATCTGTTGCAAAAGGAAAATTTTATAGCAGCAATCTGAATTGACTTACTCTCGCCTACCTTTGCACAAAATGGACACTTAAACAGCATCCAAACATATTTTTTGTAACATTAATATTTCACGTGTGCGAAACCGCGGATAATACATAGCATATGTTTTAATCCATTACATGACGTATATATATATCCCAAATTTGGTAGCAATTCGTTGCTTGGTTTCAGAGTTACTAGGTACCAAACATCGGAAGTTTCGCAATTGCAATATTAAATATACACTCTTTTGCACAAAATGGACACTTAAACAAGATCCAAACATATTTTTTGTAACATTAATATTTCACGTGTGCGAAACCGCGGATAATACATAGCATATGTCTTAATCCACTACATGAAATATACATATCCCAAATTTGGTAGCAATTCGTTGCTTGAGTTCAGAGTTACTAGTTACCAAACATCCAAAGTTTCGCAATTACAATATTAAATATATACTCCCTTGCAAAAAATGGATACTTAAAACTTTTCTTTACAGCCATGGAAATCTTAAAAAAGAAGTTTTATATGTATTCGAATGGGAATATTTATTTTCAAAATATCCTATTGGAATTAAAACATTTTGAAGTGTTATGTGGTTAGATATTATGTTGCTCATGTAAAGATATTTCAATTCAATTTTATTTTTATTCAACGTACATTGTGCTCCCTTGTTGAACGTCAAAAACAAATAAAACAATAAAAAAACTAAAAGAAAACAAAAAAAAATAAAAAAACAAAATACAAATATCAAATTTCTCATAAGATATTAAAATTATATTAATTATATTATTTTATATTAATTTGATAAGTTAGAGTGATGACTCCAGTAATTTTTGTCATTTTGTATAATCATCAATTTTATAATACGCTTTTTTGGGCAAGTAAGTCTTCACAACTTGCTTAAAATGTTTTTCTGACAATTTCAATACATCTTCTGGTATTTTGTAATAGAAACATATACCCTGCCCTACAAAGGAACTATCAAACTTTGTGAGTGTGAAATTGGGAATAACCGGTTTATTTTTATTTTTAGTGTTGTAATTGTGACAATAACAATGTTTACAGTGAAGTAATTGTTTTTTCCTTACATACAAAATATTAAAAAAACATATATTGTGAAGGTAAAGTGAGTATATTAATTACTTTAAATAGTTCTCTAAGCAAATCTAGAGAACTTAATTTGTACATTGAGCGAATAGCCCTCTTTTGCAAAATAAAAATGGTATGATAGATGTTTAAATATTTTTTTGTCGATATTGCTGTTAAATTGATTAAGCTTGTTTTTCGTGATAAATTTTATAACGTAATGTGGCAGTCATAATAGTAATCGCTGGTAACATAGTGACTTTTCATGAAGAAGGCGTTTTCAATGTTATGTTTCGCAATGGTGACACAAGTTTGTGTAAGTCATTCCATTGTTCGGAGGACCTGAAAGAAGACTTTAAAACTTGTAAAATTTATAAAATAGAACGAAGACTTAAAAGACTTGTAAAACTTATAAAATAGAAAGAAGACTTTAAAACTTGTAATACTTATAAAATAGGGAGAAGACTTATAAAACTTGTAGTACTTATAAATTAGAAAAAAGACTTATAAAACTTGTAATACTTATAAAATAGAAAGAAGACTTATAAAACTTGTAATACTTATAAAATAGAAAGAAGACTTATAAAACTTGTAATACTTATAAAATAGAAAGAAGACTTATAAAACTTGTAATACTTATAAAATAGAAAGAAGACTTATAAAACTTGTAATACTTATAAAATAGAAAGAAGACTTATAAAACTTGTAATACTTATAAAATAGAAAGAAGACTTATAAAACTTGAAAAACTTTTAAAATAGAAAGGAAGACTTATCCTTGCACCGACAAATCTTCCATTTGTATAGGTTGTGTGCAATAAATAAAACAAAATGTAATCTTGATCCGTTACGAATCATTTAAAATTTTTATTTTACCAGATTCTTTTCTAATACAATATCGTCCTGATTATGATTTAAATTTGAGTCTATTCTAAGTTTCAATGGCGTTTGAGCAATAAATTACCTTTCATACGAATCAGTGACATACTTTCATGTAGGTGCTCTAATTATTTAAAGTCCATTTTGAAATAAAACTGAATTAAAAATATCTACATGATAAAAGAACTCAGCCTGATTGCGATTTGAGTACATTTGCTCCATATATTAAAATAATCCGGAAACGAATTGCACAATCATAAAAGCATCATATTTAATGGCTTAATGGGCCGCATTAAAACACAATGCAAAGCGTTTTGCAGTTAATCAAGCTTAACACGTTTTGCGGATCGGGCCACTCATTATGTTGTCATTTGCAATCGGTTGATACGTGGGGCGAATCGCAAAGTACATTAAATCGGTATATATATTAAAATTATAATTTATGGACCGTATATTCTAAACGAGTATGTGAGGCGAATCGTAAAGTACATTAAATCTGTATATATATATTAAAATTATGATTTATGGACCGTATATTCTAAACTAGTAGGTTTACTGCGGTTTTTAGAGTCCTAATAGGAATTAGATTAGTTGGTCAAGAAATAATTTTTTATGCGTTTCAAAGCTTTCATTATCGTTGCCAAAAAAACAATAGGGAAAGTACCTTTAAGAAACAAAAATAAAAATGGCCCAAGTATTCGAGAAATTCTGTATTTTATTATGAAAATCAGGTTTTGCACTTTCGCAATAGTTTGTAAACGCTTTTTTCGCAGAATTCTTTGAACAAGCAAGATGAACCAAAGTTTCGATTGTTTCTCACTGTAGACTTTGTACATACATACAACGTACTAATGTATGAAACTCGTAGGCCCGACAGGATCATGCGAAAAGCCAAGGAAAACTTGAAAACAGCGAAAAAGAGATTCATTTTGACAACATCAGAATGAACGTTTATTTTTAGTTCATTTAGCAATGGTTGCAAATTTTAAAAAACCTGTCAAGCACGAGTGCAACTCGTACTTCGGGGTTTACGTACACATTTTATTTTTTAGAACTAAAATATATTGTCTACATTATGTTTTACAGATGCAGGTTTAAAAATATTTTTTGTGGTATAACTACAAATTAACGATTTTCAGATTTTTTTAACTTAACTTTTGCTGTGAGATCTTGGCTCTTTTTCAAATTTTATGATTCTAGGTCAACGCGAAGTACCCTATAGGTTTTGATTTATTTGCCAGTGTCAAGAAATGCGGCATAAAATGTCACATTTTTAGAGTTTTTTTTAATGTCAACGCAATTTTCACTTATATCAAGATGTAATCATAAATGTTATTATCTGTGAATATTCCGTATCTTCTATCCTATAAAATTAAAAAGTCTCTTTTAATTTTAACTTCTTAGTCTAACGTTACTAAATGTTTTTAATTTTGTTGTATAAATTTGGTCTTGTTCATTTATTTATTTTTTTTAAAGAATTTTCCATTTATATTTAACGATTTTGATATTTATATTTACATACAGTGTTACCTATTTTATACATTCCAAGACAATCTTAATTAAGGAGTAAACACCAGTCGCGCATCGGAGCTGACACGCACAATTTTTTTTATTTATCTGAGAAACGATCAACGTACGAAAATAGGATCAGTTAAAAGCAAAAAAAAAATTTGGAAATGTTTTTTTCAAACAATAAATAAGTTTTAGTGGTTTTTATTTCGGTTTACTTTTTTTATATTCATATTACACTTGTCATTATGGTTTCATAGTTAAAGGTTGAAAATGGGTTTCTACTCAATTTTATATTATTCGTCTGTCCGTCTGTCTATCTCTTTAAGTTTAAAGCCGATTCGGATGCAATTTTACAAAATTTATTCTTTTGTTTTTTTTAAATAACTTACATCGGTAATGGAGATGAAACTTTTATGTCGCACAGTTCTTCACTGTATCGGATGTCTTTTGAAATGCAGTGGAAAATGGAAAATATTTTTTTTTAGTACTGTGGCATCTTCGTCGTAGGATACGAATCTCCAAAGGGTTTTTTAAGGTTCTCCCTACCTAATAAAATGTTAACCATAATTTTATTCTACAAAGTGCCAAAATCGTGTTCAGAATTCGATAACACTTAGGTTAAAAATAATTTTGATTAGATATTTGTAATTAAATTTTATTTCTCTAAAAAAATATGGTCCGATAAGTTAGCCTAGAAGAAAGTAAATGTATATGAAAGAAATAATTTGTTTTAGTCTACTAAAATTTCGAAATTAGTTTTTTAGAAGTTGTCATTGATTTAAAGAAATTTGTCATTGAAGTAAGAATAATGTTTTATTTCGTCTTTAAAAATATAAAATTAAATTACAAAAAAGCGATTTGGGCTCGTCCGGGATTTGAACCCGGGACCTCTCGCACCCTAAGCGAAAATCATACCCCTAGACCAACGAGCCATTGTAGATAAAGATGAAATTATAAATCATAAAACTTACAGGTAATAAAGATTAAAATAAATTTACATTAATATGGGACTAAATTAAGGTGAACACTTTTAGATGACTCTAATTTTTAAAATACTTTAAAAACATTATTTATTAATGTTTCCATATAAAATAAATAAAATTGATAACACATACAACATACAAATTTGTGTCAATTACTTAATAATAGTCGATTTCTTTCTTAATTTTTTCAATCTTTTTTTAATGAATATTTTATTAATTTTGAATTTTATTGTAAAGTTACACCGTTCTTTTTCTTAGCTTTCTATATAAAATTTTATGAATTGTTATATGTAAATTTGATGAGGTAATTAACTTAAATAGTAATAATTCGATTAATTTACTATCTAAATTATTATGAAGTATTACTTTTGTTTTATGAAATACGATAACTATTTTCGTGCAAATCGTGATTACGCTTCCCGTGCCATCTATGTTGAAACTTGGGTATGTACTACGTATGACTTGCGCCATCTATACGCGAATATTTGTAGCGCAAGTGCGTGCAATTTTATTGCGAATTTATTAAAGTTTATATAATAATTCTGTTTTTAGTAAATATATATATAATAAAAACAATAAATAAAATTTGTCTTCGCGTGACGTAAAGCCGATCGTATTTGGGCAATAAGTAACAATGATATGAAGCGCATGTAAAAGATTAGATATGCGGTTTGTAAATATACAAATAAGATATTCCTAATATCGTGCACGATAAAATTCTTTAAATTACGTTCATGTTTACAGTTTTCGTATATTATGAAATTGTTTGTAAAAAACATGTAACATTTTTTATGTGTTCCTTAATGTAACATTATTTACATTTGAATTTAGTTAATTTTGAAATTTATTTCCTCAGCATAATATTTAACAAAATTCTTTAAAATGTCACTTGAACTCATTGTGCAGATTTATTAAATAAACTAATATTAATTTTGGCACAAGGCCTGGAGAATTAAACATTATTGGAATTAATTAAACATATTTAGATTATAACAAGTAATAACTGAAAATATTGGATCAATAATAGATATTTTATTCTCATTCTTTAATTTAGAGTAGGTAATTATTGAAAAGATTGGATGAATAACAAATATTTTATTCTCATTCTTTAATTTAGGATAGGTACCTAATTATTGAAAATATTGGATAAATAATAGATATTTTATTCTCATTCTTTAATTTTGGGTAGGTAATTATTGAAAAGATTGGATGAATAACAAATATTTTATTCTCATTCTTTAATTTAGGATAGGTACCTAATTATTGAAAATATTGGATAAATAATAGATATTTTATTCTCATTCTTTAATTTAGGGTAGGTAATTATTGAAAAGATTGGATGAATAACAGATATTTTATTCTCATTCTTTAATTTATGATAGGTACCTAATTATTGAAAATATTGGATAAATAATAGATATTTTATTCTCATTCTTTAATTTAGGATAGGTAATTATTGAAAATATTGGATCAATAATAGACATTTTATTCTCATTCTTTAATTAGGACAGGTAATTTTGAAAATATTGGATCAATGATAGATATTTTATTCTCATTCTTCTATAGTTGATTTGAAATACTTTACTCCATCTAAATCGTCTGTATCATCGGAAAATGTCTATCACGATATTTTTGCGGAGAGTTTTTAATAATATTTTGTTACGAATAATTGTAATAAATAAAGAGTAGATAAAATATTATTAAAAACTCTCCGCGAAAAATATTGGTTTATGTAATTCTTGTATTCTTTCTGTTATTAAATTAATACCCGGGTAATTAATACACAAATTTATGAAAAAAAACATCAGTGGGTAGCATCACACAAATATTTTGATGCTATCTACTGAAAAGGACCGATAAATCGAAATATCGATGTTTTGTTGTTCAATATTTTGAAACAATAGTTATTGATACCATTTAATTCATTGATGCGATATATCATTAACGCATTTATTTTTAAATTAACTTTATTCTGTAAATATTTATTTCAACATTTAACTTTTTGAAATTTCCGTATTATTCCTAGGTACACAGATGACAGACTTATTATGACAAGGGCAATCCGGTACAGTCGAGCACAAAGCGACAAATGTAAAGTTTTGATGCATCTGTAATTTGATTAAAATATTAGTACGCATTTCATATAATATTGTTAATAATTTATTATATAAATTAAGTATAAATTATATTCCTACCTCGTATCCTATTAATATAAATTAATAATAAAATTGACTAATTGTCAATCGTGCACTGTCAAGCAACTCTATAATGGCATTCCTAAAATAAATTTCAAAATTAAAAAACTAAAGCGGTCAATGAAGCAGAAAAATATACATATTGGATGTTGGCCAAAGCTAATGCGTGTGAGACAGGTGAGCACTGCAGGGTGTTCGTGCTCGTTGCAGGCAGTTGAAACAAGTACGATGATAAATAAAACAACACAAGTAACACGTCAATGACGGGACAGCGATAAGGAGATAATGAGGGAAAAGGTGTAAATGTAACTTAATCTCTTATTTATGTTACGGAATGCGATTCAGACAACTTTTCAACACTACAAGTAACACGTCAATGATGGGAAAGCGATAAGGAGATAATGAGGGAAAATAAAACAATACAAGTAACACGTCAATGATGGGAAAGCGATAAGGAGATAATGAGGGAAAATAAAACAATACAAGTAACACGTCAATGATGGGAAAGCGATAAGGAGATAATGAGGGAAAATAAAACAATACAAGTAACATGTCAATGATGGGAAAGCGATAAGGAGATAATGAGGGAAAATAAAACAATACAAGTAACATGTCAATGATGGGAAAGCGATAAGGAGATAATGAGGGAAAATAAAACAATACAAGTAACACGTCAATGATGGGAAAGCGATAAGGAGATAATGAGGGAAAATAAAACAATACAAGTAACACGTCAATGATGGGAAAGCGATAAGGAGATAATGAGGGAAAAGGTGTAAAGGTAACTTAATCTCTTACTTATGTTAAAACAATACAAGTAACACGTCAATGATGGGAAAGCGATAAGGAGATAATGAGGGAAAATAAAACAATACAAGTAACACGTCAATGATGGGAAAGCGATAAGGAGATAATGAGGGAAAAGGTGTAAAGGTAACTTAATCTCTTATTTATGTTAAAACAATACAAGTAACACGTCAATGAAGGGAAAAGAATAAAACAATACAAGTTTATTCTTTTCCCATCATTGTGACGCTTATTCTTTTCCCGTCATTATAACGTTTATTCTTTTCCCATCATTATGACGTTTATTCTTTTCCCATCATTGGATAATGAGTAAAACAATACAAGTAACACGTCAATGATGGGAAAGCGATAATGAGATAATGAGGGAAAAGTGTAAAGATAACTTAATCCCTCAGTTATTTTACGTAATGCGATTCAGACAACTTTTGAACACTTATATTGAGGGCGCACTTTGTATATTTTTGCGCTCTAGGCAGGTGAATAAAATAGTATGTTTAAAAAAAACATTACAATTAACGTGTCAGTGATGGGAAGGGATAAAGAAGCAATGGGAGAATAGGTGTAAAAGTGACTTAACTTTTGATAATTTTATGTAATGCGATTTCAGAACTTTTGAACACGTATGCTGAGGGCGCAATTTGTATATTTGCGCACACTACAATACAAGTAACACGTATATGACGGAAAAGGGATAAGTAGGCAATAAGCGAAGAGCTGTGAAAATGATATAGCTCCTTGGTTATTTTACGTAATACGATTTCAGAAAACTTTTAAATACGTACGCTGAGGGCGCACTTTGTATATCGCTCTAGGTAGATGAAACAAATATGTAGTTAATAATTTAAATAATTATATTTATATTTAGTCGATTCTACAATTCAATCAAACACAGAGGATTAAAGGGGGTCTTTTTATCTTTAGGGTGTAGTATAAGATCATTATCGGAAAAATGTTGGAACTTGGATTGGAGATATGAAGGTATGGAAGTATTATTAAAGATATTACATAAAAGTGAAAAAATATATATATTTCACCGATTCTGAATCTTTAACCTTTTTAGTTATAACCGTTTTTCGGAAATATGGTCATGTTTTTTGGGGTCGAAAATGAATCGGCTGTACACGTTATGAAGTTGTTCTAATTTATTAAAAAGTTTCTCGGTATAGTTCAGATAATATACATCTCCATAATCCAAGATAAGTAGAAGTAGAGTTTGACAAATAAAATACGTACTTTATATTGAACCAGAAAACCATTTTGAAGACATCTGAGAGGGTGTATTTTGAAGAAAAACTTTTGATATTTACCTGATGATATTATGTGAAATACTGATCAATTAGTTCCAGTAATTTTGAGAGAAGACAAAAATTTAATAGTGGGAAATTAGTCATGTGTATTTTATTTAGAGGTTAGTTTTTTTAGAGAAAGTAAAATTTTCTATTAAGTTAGTCCACATTTGAAATGAATTTTGCAGACTATAGACATTTCAACTTACGTAAACCTGATCAGTGTAAAAAGGTTCTTGCAAGAATTGATATTTTGCAAACAGGACGGCGGCACAAACACGTGTTATTTTGATGACGCACGTACACAGACAACCTCCAAAATTCAAGATTATTTCAAATAAAACCAGTTTGATTTGGCCTATACTCCAGGTATTATTCACAGCGAATTTGTAATACATTATTCAGCACACGCCATCGCGTATGAATTAAATAAATCACATAGCAGTGACACATGCGTCTCCCGCGGGACACCATGTATATCAATGTGACAGTTACTTTAATAAGGTTACTGCTACGCGATTACGTCCTTGGATCGTGTACAGGTTGATTACTGAAACGGCCTTGGATATATTTTTGGTCTTAGCTGTGGTTATTATCAACGTCGCTATGTTCGTCACTTAGCGAGTTAGGCGGCTTGCAATTAATAAAATATAAGTTAGATGGACTTCTTTACTATATTCAATCGTTTTTCGAGAAAAATGCTTATGATAGGCCGATAGACAGGCCTCACATTTTTCAGAAAGGTATTGGAGTACTTAAGAATTTTTTTCAAATTATATACGGAAATAAAAAATACTATAAGTATTAAAATACCTAGAGTTTCATATATTATTATCTTATAAGTATAACACTTAATTATTTTTATCATAGTGTAAATAATAAATTATGAAGTCACGGAAACAAAGAGGTTAAGAAGGTTGAAGCGCAATGAATTCAAAAGGGCTTGAGAGATTCTTATTTTGGTAATAATCAAGAAACTTGCTGAATTTTGTCTTTGTTCATAAAGACAAAATTCACTAAGTTTCAAATTTTTACATTTGGTATCTTTTTGTATACGTAGTAACGAAAATTCCTCTAATTTTAAGAACTTTATGATAAAATTGCACAGGGGCCGTTTACAAAGAAATGTATAAAAAGCTTTGTCACTTACTGAAGTTTTCTCTTTTGCATAAAGACAAAATTCACTAAGTTTCTAAATTATTACATTTGGCATCTTTCGGTATACGTAGTAACGTAGATTCCTCTAATTTTAAGAATTTTATGATAAAATTGAATCTGGGCCGTTTGCAAAGAAATGTATAAAAAACTTTGTCACTTACCGAATTTTGCCTTTTTGCATAAAGACAAAATTCACTAAGTTTCTAAATTGTTACATTTGGTATCTTTCGGTATACGTAGTAACGTAGATTCCTCTAATTTTAAGAACTTTATGATAAAATTGTACATGGGCCGTTTACAAAGAAATGTACTCGTATAAAAAACTTTGTCACTTACCGAATTTTCCCTTTGTACATAAAGACAACATTCAATAAGTTTCTAAATTATTGTCTTTGCCACATTTCCGCATATTTGTAGTAATGCAGATTACTCTAATTTAAAAAAGTTTGACTAAATTGTAGGTGGACCGTTTACAAAGAAATGTATAGAAAGCTTTTCAACTTTTCACAAACTGAATTTTGCCTTTTTGCATAAAGGCAAAATTTAATAAGTTTGTAAATTATCGTCTTTGCCACATTTCGGCATACTTGTATTAATGCAGATTACTCCGATTTAAAAAAAAATTATGACAAAATTGTAGGTGGACCGTTTACAAAGAAATGTATGAAGAGCTTTTTAGCTTCTGTCAATGACTGAATTTTATCTTTATGTACAATTCAATAATACAATAATATCCTTTTAACAGAAATTGTCGCTCATTTCCTTCTTATGAATCTCATTTCCTCTTTCTTTGATTTTAAAGATGTTTTAACGTCCAAAACTGCTTCTCTTCGGTAAAATTTATAGCTATCGGGAGATATGCTCAGATAAAATGCAGAAATGAGTTTTTATTTTCTTTTTTAAATAAAATTTATGTAACTGAAATTAACAAGATTTTAGTTTATGAGTTGATTAATTAATATTTCACAAAAAATCGAGTATATTAGTGAAGTTTAAAAAAAAACATACATTTATGCATTTTTACCTGTCATCATGTATCTCATGGTATCTTAAATTTTCATGTAGAAGGAATGGATTTGTTTTATATCGAATGAAAATCCAGTAGCTGAAACTAGCAGAAATTTTTTTTGAAAACAGCTCAGGTTTTTTATACTCTCCTATTTGCAAACCTAGTAGTCATTAGGGTCACTATTATTACGTCATCTTTGACATCACGTGTCACTGAAGTGTTAGGAGGAGGTGTAGTCATTAATATGTCATAATTCAGGGATACGAAATAGTGTTATTTCATGATTATGTTGCGTAAATTAACTATAATTTAATGATTAATTAACATAATGTGTTTATACATTAATAACACGGGTGGCTCCGGATAACTGGGTCATTACTAAATTTTCACAACCTCGCAAATATTAATTTTAAAATTGGTAGCTATTTTAAGAAAACTTTTTTCGCCTTCTTAAGTTTTATTTAATTAAATTTTGGTTAATTTCAATTGTATCACTCAAAGTAATTTTTGTATATATGTTTAATATATCATCGTGCCAAAAAGTTACTACCTGGAACAAATAAGGCCGTTTATGACAAATGAAAAAAATATTTTTTTCCCATTACTTACGTCTTTTACCACATCTATTACTTTTATATCAACACATTTAAGGCTTACCACAACACTATAAAACGGTAGTTGTGCTGTGGTTACACAGTAGCAGAAATTTACCATTTTACAAGCAGAGTTCGGGAACCAGAGTACGTGTGAGTAGCTGAACTACAAACCAAGCACATAAAAACTTTATCGTATCAAATTCGTTGTAGTACTGGCTAACCTGGCTAGCCAATACTACAATGGAATTCAAAGAGAAAGCACCCATATGGCTTTTGTTACGCCGTAGAAACCGTGTCGCAGAAACTGTATCTGCCAAGTATGTGCAACTAGCTTCAAGTAACTGTATTTGCTGGTGTTGAGAAATTTTAATCGCGAAAGTGCCAATTATTTCACAAAGCTTCTTTTAAAAGTTTGTTGATAACAAAATAAAAGTTTAAGTAAGAAAGCTCTTTAAGTACAAATATAAACTTTTACAACGTAAATATATTGCCAGATACCTGTGATGTGTTTTGCAGACTATATTTATATTTTAAAATACAGTCATTTTTGCAGTAATTTTAGGTTAATGGAGTTTCTGTGAGCTTTTTATGGACCAAACTACATCCGATAATATTGTCGAATATTATCTACTCTTAAATTAGTAGCCTACTAAACTATGATCAACTTCTTTTTAATTTCGTTACGTATGTTCTAGTCCATTGTAAATACATTTCAGATTTCCTTACTAAGCTATGAACAATTTCTTTTTAATTTCATTACATATTTTAAGTCTATTGTAAACACATTTCAGATTTCCTTACTAAGCTATGATCAATTTCTTTTTAATTTCATTACATATTTTAAGTCTATTGTAAACACATTTCAGATTTCCTTACTAAGCTATGATCAATTTCTTTTTAATTTCCTTACACATGTCTAAGTCTATTGTAAACACATTTCAGATACCTAAAACTAGCGGTTTATTTGGTAAGGGATGGTGACGTTCTACTCTCATAAAAATTACCATTTTGAAGCCTAATATTTCGCAAACGGATGTCGCAAACGGTATATAAAAACTGTTAATGGCATACCACCAATATATTTTAAAGGTCTATTCATCGATACTCTACAATTATAACTAGTTTAAGCATGTAACCTAATTGCTTAAGAAAGTCATAAGAAAATTAGTTTGAAATAAGTCTTATTGAGTAATTACGTGATAAGTTTGCCTACAAATGTATTTCAGTAAATTTTTTGGCTGATTTGAGTTAAAAATAATAAAATAAGCTTATTAACTTGAGCGAAATTCCGTACACAATTAAATATATATAAAAGTTTAAACATTTAACAGTTTATAATATTTTTATTCAAAATATTATAAATTATATATTATTATTTATCTGTAAATATATCGCTTGGTATGTCTTTCACTGGCGTAAGAAAAATAACTGGTCGCCTATATAATGCAACAATATGATTTGACCTAAATAATTTTTCATGAGAATACTTAAAAAACACCGCTATCCACATTTATCCACATTTAGATTTATCACATACACAGCTAACACTTCAATGTACGTTTTGACGTGACAACTCACGCATAGGTTAGCATGTTCAAAAAGTTTGCGAGTTTGCGTACGAAAATTACCTTGTCTGTCTCTTGAAAGCTATATGCGACACATGAAATATCTTTATACTATTGTGTAGTTAGACCAGAGCTAAATGCAACTTATAAACAATATCCAGGACGGTATCAATATATGGTGTTGTTTCAAAACCAATACATCAAATATATATAATGAAACTGTAGATTGAATTGAATTGTCTATACATTGAAGTTATTTACGTAAAAGTGACAGAAATAAAAGTAAAAGAACATAACAATTCAGTTTTTTGCAATTTTTGTCTGTTTTTTTTGAACATGCATCACGTAAAAATTACTAACCCAAATCCAAAAGCAAACTCAATCCAGCCCAACAAAATCCGATCTACAAATTTAATCCAACCAAACTAAATCCAACTCAACCCAACCCAACATAAAGCAAATTCAACCAAACCCAATCTAAAGCAAGCCAAACCCAAACCAATTCAAAGCAAAGCTAACCTAACCTAATCCAATCCGACATAAATTAACCCAATACAACACAAGCCTACCCAACCAAGAGCAAACCAAATTGAACCAAAAGCGAATCAAACCCAATCCAACTAAAAACAAATCCAACCCAACTCAACCAAAGAAAATCCTAAAAGGCATAACTAAAACATCACCCAATCAAACTCAAAGTAAGTCCAATTCAATCTAACCCAAAGGAAACCCCACCCAATCCAATACAACCCAAAGTAAACGCAACTCGACTCAACATAAGTTCATCTAAAGCAATCTCATCCCAAATCAAATAAATCAAACCCTACCCAAAGCAAACCTAACCCAACTGACCCCAAGCCAAGCCAATCCAACCTAACCCAATCCAACCCAACCTAATCCAATCCAACCCAAACCGAAAATAATCTAAAAGAAACCCAACCCAACTATACCCAATGTAAGACAACCTAACTCAAAGCAAACTTAACCTAACCCAACCAAACCAAACCCAACCTACCCAACCAAATTCACAGCAATTCAAACAAATACAACCTAATCCAACCCAACATAATCTTTATTTATTTCTATATACTATTCGATGAATAATACGTAATTGTTTTTTATTTACATGTACCGACATAATTTGTTTCTTTTACTAAGTGATTCGAAATCTTCATGCACGCACGCACGCACGCACGCAAAAGTTCAAAAAGATACGAAATGAATTTGAATAAGTTTGAAAATTTCCCGATTTTCTAAAAATGTTGCGAGAGCGAAGTACAATCAGAATAATAAAACTGGGGCATAGCATTTCAAAGACAATGTGACACAGAAAACGCCAAGTTCGGATCGAAAACTAACATAAAGTACTGTTGCGAATATAGCCAACATAACCGTCCTCAAAAAATATAAGTTGCAAATGAATTAAGCTAGAAAATTTAATTAAATTTCATTATACTATATACACGATTGCAGTTTTCACGATTACAACTGCCGCAGAGTCCGACACTGTAGTCCCTTTCTTTCGATTCGATTAGTAAATGGAAACTTTGTGGGTTCCTGTGTACAGAGTTATGGACAACTTCGCAGGAAAATCAGATATGAAGTAAATCCAGAAAAGCCATTAATTTATTGCAACGTGGATAACGTCAAATAGAGAAAGGATGTCGGGCTGATATAGTGCTTGACACGCGGGCACGTCAAATATCACAGCGTTGGACGGATGCCGCCGATTTATGGCTCCAGTAAAAGGTGACGTTGACGGTCTAATGCGGAGCGTGATGTATCGTTTTTCGGCGTGACATGTTGTCACGTTACCGCGTTAACGGAATCCTTGTGTGTGGTGTTTTTGATAACTATTTTTATTACATTGGTAGCTGTGTACGGAGCGATGACAGCGAAATAAGCGAGGTAGAAATATAATTGAGGAGTTAATCTGAAAATACTGGGTGATGAGATAAAAATGAGATATAGGAAAACAGAGGTTTCTGGAGGTGGTTTGCTATTATCAGGCAGTGAACGATGTATCCACTTCTCGGCGATACATTTAATAGAGTCCTACATGCTCGTGACAGCCTAAAATAACAAATGAGGTTTGGGAATAAAAATATTATAAGTATTTTCACGTTCAAAGTAAGATATGTGAATAAAACATTGTGTGTATAATTATGTACGCGCATTAGACGTTGTATTTCTTTGGCATAATACAAGAATAATAATATATAATAATAATAATATAAGAATTTATTTAGCATCCAAATAATTAATGGACATAAAATAATAAAAGTGCTGGAGTGTGATTATCAATATGGAGGGTAAAATCTAAATTCAATCAAATTAATAATATTAATAATACTGGTAGTATTATTATTAATATATATTTTTATTTTTTAAATATTATTTTAATAAATTAACTGAATTAAATTTAAAATTAATTAAAAATTGAATTTTGAAAATTTAAATGAACATAATGAATTGTTGAATCTATTCTAACAATTTAAGTAAAGTTTAATTAATAATGAAAATAAGTTAATTTGATAAAAAATTATTTTAATTTATTAATTTTAAGCTTTTTAAAAATGATAACATAAAAGTTTATAATTTAAAAATTTAACATCACTTAGAGAAATACACTTAAAATTTATTTTAAAAATCTTATAAGCTCTATTTCTGCCACGAATATTTACCATAACTAAATATCTTTTTATTATATAGATCTGTATCAATATAAAAAATGTGTAGTGCATTTACAAATATCTCAATAACTATCATTATTATAGTAATATGTATTTAGTGAGACACTTCATTCTGTCGATTTCTGTTGCTTCAAATTTTGCTTTCATAATTTTTTCACAACACACCTAGAGAAATATAACTTCAAAAAACTCTCGTTGATGATATCCTAACAATACCCATAGCTGAAGGGTAACATAATTATTAGAAGAATAATTTTTCACCGCGGCACCGCTTGCAAAGGATTGTTAAATTTTAGTGATATAATGACTTCTCTCCTCGCGAACCACCGCCCCCGTTATCTTCGCTATTCATTATGATTTCTGCTTCTCTGGGACACGCTTCAGAAATATTAACAAAACTTTGTAATCCCTCTGCTTACACTAACGTTTTATACACATAAATAATTCAGAATAAACAATCTACACGATGTCAAAAATTCAATCAGGCATTAAAAGTCAATCCAGAAGAATTCAAGTTATAAATGAAAAGCCAGGAACACGGACAGACAAACGTTGCGTTTAATGTAATGTTTTACAAATGGCCATCAAGTGCGAGTCCAAAAACTGTAGAACAATTAAACATGTTTATATAGGCTTTTTAGGATTTGTTAATGTTACAAGTCTTAATAATACGTCAGTGAAAGATTTCGATATGCTTCCCGAGAGCAATATCCCGAGATATTGCTAATGTTACACGTAGGCGATAGGCGAAGGATGTTGTTAATATTACAAATGTTAATAATAAGTTAATGAAAGATTTAGATAGGCTTCCCAGGATGTTGTTAATGTTATAAGTTTTAATAATAAGTCGGTTACTGATAAAAATGTGAACTTTCTTAAAGTAAGTTACTTTAGTGGAAAATAGTTATGAAGTAGACGAAAGTGGACAAAGACGTTAATAACATTTGTATTTTAAAATGGTTTTTAATACAACCTGCATACATACCCGAGCGTATATTTTTATGCCTGGCTTTATTCCCACCTGTAACCAAAACTGGTTTACCTTAAAAATGTCGTCAAGCATTTTAATAAACTTTGTTTAATTCTTTTCAGATTTTTGTAGATTTCTTTTGTTTTTGATGATTTGTTTTGTTTGGTTTAGCTGCTTGAAGCTGTGTGAGGCGGAGAAGAAAAAATATTTTTAATATTTGGCAAGGGATAAAAGAAATAGATTTTTGTTAACATATTGATTTAATACTTATGCGAGTTATGCCTGGCTATATTCTCTCCTGTAACTTTTTTGTTTTTTGATGATATTCAACTTTTTTTCTTTGGATAAGATGCTTGAAGCTGTATGGGGTGGAGGAGAAAAATCCTATTTAATTTTTGGTAAGAGATAAAAGAAACCGATTTTTTAAAAAATATTGTTTTGACTCAATGAAACATGCCCATGAACGACGCAGATAAAGAAAAGGCCAACTCCGGGATCACCCTGATAACCACACTACGCATCGGAACTGCGTAAGATAATTGAAATTAGGAGATAAAAGACAACTAGATAGGTTAGAGATAAGAACAAATATAAAAGGCCTGCGAGCCAACACACATTGTACAGTTATAGACATTTAAGTAGGATATAAGTACTTGATATTATAACAGCTCTCTGAAATAAAATTTATATTTTTGACGTGCAAGACGTTTGTACGTCTTTAAATTTGCTACCATACAGGGGCAATATAAAAAACCTGATGATAACAAAATCAGGGAATACAGTTTGGAGTTGCAGTTTTGAATTTATTCTCTACATCAAAAATTACATTACACCACTGGATAGCTAAAGAATCAAAGAATTCATTACAATAAGCGAGAACAGTGACGAATCGCGCACAGTGGAGGGGGAAGCGCCGCCATTTTGAGGTTATTTTGCTGGGTATCGAGATTAGCGAGAGAGCAATTAGTATAACTTTTGATTCGGAAAAGCTACGATGTTCGTTTAAGCTTTAATCGTCAGCTGCCATCAAAATCTATCGATTGTATATAAAACATTAGTTTAAAGTAAAGTAATATAATAAGGTGTTAGAATAAAAAAATATTATCAAAAATATATAATGTCGGCCTATACGCGTCGAAAAGCCAAAACCAAATACAGAGATCGTATACGGCTGGAAAGGGCTTCTAAAGAACAATTGAATGGTAATAATAAAACACCATATGACCGAGTCAAGCAGTGCCGGGAACGTAAGAGAATGAATACGGCCGAGCGGATCAACGACGGTGCCAGTACATCTGCAGCTGGGGCGATTGAAATTATGCAAGTGGGTGATGAAATCGCTTCTACGTCGACAACGGGCTATATAGGCATAGATTGTGTTCGATCATCGATTATGAAGACACATTGGGCCGCAGCTAGTCCACGTTTTACTACGACGTTTGTCAACAATCCATTCGGACATAAGTGTGATGTGTGTGATCGTCTATGGTTTCTACGCTTACATAGACGTATTCATGCACAACACACGGCCGTGTCCATGACACAGCCACACTCCATTTTTTGATCTACGGAGAGCATTTAACTTTAACTTGCGTATCATTGAAAAAATAAAACCAAAGTCAGGCGCCAGTCGGGAATATGAATTTTGCAGGACGTGGTGTTTCTGAATACTTAGATTGCTTATATCGTATTTAGGGCATATTTATTTTTTTTCTATAAGCTATGGAAGAAGATTATATAATTGAAAGTGGCAGTATTTTAAAAATTATCAGAAACCACATGTAATTAAGGTTTTCCTTGTGGTATATAATTAGCGATATTTAAATAGTATTTTAATTGTTTATATTAATTAACGAAATTTGTGACAGTAATTTAATTTTCTTCACTTGACTAATATTTTTGTTCACGCCATTACGGTTATTAAATAGATGATTGTTATTTGAGTTTCTTGTATTAAGTCGAAGAATCAACATCAACATTTTATTTAAAAAATTACAAATTTGGGTGTATTCATCATTGTTTCTCTAGATGTGTACATCTATCTTGTCCGTGTCCTTTTATCTGTTCATATGTATGTATATCGCAACTGTTTTACTTGCATGTGTATTAGCGCTATGAAACTAAAATTTGACATGGTTATGCAGATTTATAATGTCCACAAAGTTAGATTTATAATGCCTACAAATCCTATTGTTTTTAGATTTACGTAGCCAAACTAGAAAACCTTGTAGTTTCGCCGTGTCCTTTTATCTGTTCACATGCATGTATATCGCAACTGTTTTGCTCGCATGTGTATTAGCGCTATGAAACTAAAATTTGACATGGTTATGCAGATTTATATTGTCTACAAAGCTAGATTTATAATGCCTACAAATCTTATTGTTTTTAGATTTACGTAGCCAAATTAGAAAACCTTGTAGTTTCGCTGCGTCCTTTTATCTGTTCATATGCATGTATATCACAACTGTTTTACTTGCATGTGTATTAGCGCTATGAAACTAAAATTTGACGTGGTTATGCAGATTTACAATGTCTACAAAGTTAGATTTATAATGCCTACAAATCCTATTGTTTTAGATTTACGTAGCCAAACTAGAAAACCTTGTAGTTTCGCCGCGTCCTTTTATCTGTTCATATGTATGTATATTGCAACTGTTTTAATCGCATGGCATTAGTGCTATGAAACTAAAATCTGACGTGGTTATGCAGATTTATAATGAATACAAAGTGAGATTTATAATGCCTACAAATCCTATTGTTTTTAGAATTACGTAGCCAAACTAGAAAACCTTGTAGTTTCGCCGCGTCTTTTTATCTGTTCATATGTATGCATATCGCAACTGTTTTACTCACATGGCATTAGTGCTATGAAACTAAAATTTAACATGGTTATAGAGCTTTATAATGAATACAAATCCTATTGTTTTTAAATTTATGTAACCAAACCAGAAAATCTTGTAGTTTCGCCGCGTCCTTTTATCTATCCATATGTATGCATATCGCAACTGTTTTACTCGCATGGCATTAGTGCTATGAAATTAAATTTGACATGGTTTTATAATGCCTACAAAGTGAGATAATAAAATATTTTCAAAACAATTTTTACGGTACCTTCCCTACATGTGAAGTAGGTGTAATTTTTTTTGTATACTATTCGTATCTGTTTATTTATTACGATTATTCGGCACGTCTTGGTGCCGAATAATCGTAATAAATATCGTAATCGTAATAATCGTGCTAAACATTTTCCGATGCAACAAACGATGCAGATTGAATAAAATATTTCAAGCCGACTTCAGAAAGAATGAAAATAAAGTATATATTATTGATCCAATATTTTAATAATTGCAGTCCTAGATGTATTTAATTAATTCTAATATTGTTTTAATTCTGTAAGAGGACAGTAACTTATTTTTTGAACAGCTATCAAATAAAGTATCTATTATTGATCCAATAGTTTAATAATTGCCAGTCCTAGATGTATTTAATTAATTCTAATATTGTTTTAATTCTGTAAGAGGACAATAACTTATTTTTTGAACAGCTATCAAATAAAGTATCTATTATTGATCCAATATTTTAATAATTGCCAGTTCTAGATGCATTTAATTAATTCTACTATTGTTGTAATTCTGTAAGAGGACAATAACTTATTTTTTGAACAGCTATCAAATAACAACTGACCGAGTTGTCATTGAAGAACTTTATTGTATCAAGTTTGTTATAATTGATGTGATGCAGTAACATTGAATCTAATTAATTACAATTGTCATCAACATTAGCCATGTACTCTCAAAGTAGATAGAAAACTAAAATCTGCATTCATTCTGTAGAAACTCTGAAATACGTAAACGTATAATATTATTAGGGAAATTTTTAAATATAAAACTCGTTGAGAAAGTTAAACCGAATACCAAGAAATAGAAGGCGAAATGATATTTAATGTACGACTTTATATTAAACAAACGTCTACTGCAGAACGAAGCCTTCAGGCTTTGAAGGAAATTATATTTACCTTAGTCTGATATTCATCTTGGTCAAGTTTCAAGTTGTCATATACAAGTCAAAAGTTTTCGCGCTGCATAACGTATATCATATGAATGCTTTGACGTAGTAATGTAATATGCGAATTTTCATTTGATTAGTATTTTGAATAATGAAAAGGTCCAAAGTTATAATGAAAAGAAAATATTCTTTCAAAATTATAATTCGTTTTAGAGATGTGGCTTAGAGCACATAGAGAGTTCGTATATGAATCTGTTTCTAGTTTTTTTACCTCATTACGGTTCTAATTTATTGCATACAATTAGTATTGACTGATAAAATAATAAAATTGACATTTTGTGTAAAATTAAAAACTCGACATTCCCACACTCGATGGATTTACTTTTAACCATTGAGAAGTTTCCATTACACCCTTTCTCTTCCATCTCTCCTGGTTACAATATATAACCGAAGGACTCATTGTGCCATGTCATAGGAATTTGAACTCGATATTAGCCATTAAGAATTTCCCATAATAGTATCTCTCCCCCAAAATCATTGGATTTGGTGGGTCCATAGTCATATTTTCTCATCAGAATCGCATGCAAATTTTTAAATTGATACGGCACAAAGTTTTAAATCGTTTACAAATTTTTAAATCGATTCGACATAAAGTTTCAAATTGTTTACAAATTTTCAAATCGATACGACACAAAGTTTCAAATCGTTTACAAATTTTCAAGTCGATTCAACGGTTAAAAATTGGTGAAAAGCGTATTGTAAGATTTGCGTAAGTCACAGGTCAATTTTAAAGCGTATTGAATGTCTACAATTATATTACAGATCCATCCACACTCATAACATTTTAACCCCTTATAGATACAACAATTTTTCCATACCCTTGAAAACATTTATTGAGTTCTAATGTCAAAATTCAGTTGATCGCAATATGCTTACAACTTAAACTGTATTTTGGGAAAATAACTTTCCGTTGAATGCAGCGATGTATTTGGGAATAAGGAGTTTAAGTCTGCAAAAATTATCAAACCATAAACTAATATCGCGATTAAACAAATCATTAAGCAATAATAATTGGGTGAGGAGTTTTGTTTAGAAACGTGGTCGTATTTTTGGATATTTAATGGATTTGTAATTTACTAACGGTAGCAAAGTGTAACTGTACATATACGGTAATGGTACTGTAAACTTGTAATATTCATAAAAAAAACTTTCCAATGCCAATTGTTATTTAGATCGGTTTATTTGTTTAAGGCAAACATCACTGGTGACGTACCTATAGGTATGCTCTAATCTACTCAAAAAACATTAAATTTCTACTTTATTAGGATTCAACATAAAGAACCTACTCGGAACTCGAAGGTTATTTTGATTTAATTTTTTTCAGCTAACATGTTGATCTGACGAGAACTTCTCTCATTTTTATATTTGTGCCTTTGATGGAATATTACATCCGGCATGTAAAAAGCATGTTTTTATACTGGCTTATATATTCAACAAAACTTGGCTTATTTGTTCTTGACGCTGAACCTGTCGGTAAACTCTTGCACATTCTGCGTATTTGTTACTGCATGTGAATATCACAAAATTCACGGCGATTCCAATCTGCCATTTGTTAGTAAAATATCTCCAAGAGCTTCTTCTTCCTAACATCTATTTTTTTATGAATATTGCACACATTAATAAACTATTTTTATGACATTGCAGTCATTGTGTGCCGACTAAATACATAAGAAATATGGGTATTTAACTTGTTAGACTATTTTAATTTACGAATAAACATTTAAAATTAAGCAAAAATCTTGTAGGAAAATCAAAAACCATTGCGTAGTTTATATATTCTTTGGCTCTGAACCCGTTGGTAATTTCTAGTGCGTTTTATTTGTCCATAATTTCTAGCGCGAATGGAAATATAGACAAAATTCATAAAATTCAAACCTTATATTTATTGCCCAAAATATATACATGGGGTACTTTCTACTTGATATACAATTTTACATTAAATAATTCACAAATTAATAACACAAAAGAATAATATTCCTTAAATATACAAATATGTACATATATATATATATATATATATATATACATACATACATATATATATATATATATGTATATATATATATATATATATATATATATATATATATATCATAGGTTATTTTTGTAGTGATGATTTTAAATTACTTTACGCATTTAAATTAAAATGTCACATATTATTTATCTGACTATTATTTTCCTTCTTGGTTCGTTTTTCTTTACACGTGATGATGATAATGGGAAAACAAATATTTAAATTACTCGCACTATCCAGTCTCTATAGCACTAGTCAGTCTCTAGCGCAAACCTCGATGAAACTGGCTCACATCGTTGAAAAGTGCCTTCTCACAGGAATGGGCGTTACCCTGTGAGTGACCTATTATATCGACCCTACTCGTGGGAACAATATGAATTCCAAACAAGAAACAATATCACAACCACAACAGAAATTACTTAAACAACAAGTACTTCATCAAAGCTACTTCTCTAGGCAAAGATCATCATCCCTCTCTGATATAAGCAGAGGACAGTCAACAACTTCAAAAAAACAACCTGAATCAGACCTGTTGCCTGTTGAAATTACAGCAATAAAAGATATCTCTCAACATCCTGCCCCACCCATATGGCAACATGTACCACTTCCTCGTGGCAATAAGAAGAGGAAAATGTACGATTCTCCACCACCGTCTAATGGAATTGTAAATAAGAACCGGTTTAGCAACTTACCGCTTGATCCAAATGAGGACATTGCCCTTTCAAAAACTCAGAAACCCAATAAACCACCACCAATAGTTCTGAGTGGTATAGAAGACGTCAACGAGTTAATAAAACTAATTGAAACCGTTAGCCAAAAAGATAATTATAAGCTCAAAATGATTACCAAAAATATCCTTCACGTGCTAATGAAAACTCCAGAAGAATATAAGAAAATTATCAATCTCCTCAGAGATAACGGGCTTATAGGGTAAACTTTTACGCCTAAGGACTCCAAATGCTACCGAATTGTCATTAAGAACTTGCATCACCTCACACCTCATGAAGCTATTGTTGAGGCAGTTCAAGCGACCAACAACAAAGTCAGAGGTGAAATAATTAATGCACGATACGGCCCCGAAAAGAAACCGACTTCAACGTTCTTCGTCAATATCGAGCCTAGCATTAACAATCCTGACGTTAAAAACATTGCATTTATCGCATAGCAAAAAATTAAGATTGAGGATCCACGGAAATCAAAGTTCATTGTATAATGCCAACGCTGTCAACAATATGGTCATACCAAAAATAACTGCATGAGACCATTTAGATGCGTGAAATGCGGTGAAGACCATAAAACCTCAGAGTGCAAAAAGAATAGGACAACTCCAGCCAAGTGTGCTTTATGCTGCTGCGACCACCCTGCTAATTATAAAGGATGCCAAATATACAAAGAAATACTAGCTCGAAGGACCAAGAATCTCGCCTCTCGCGCTAGACTACCCTCTCAAACACCTGTTATCAACATACCAACTACCACCAACTTTGACACTAAGGGTCATAGTAACACCCACAAAACTTATGCCGATATTGCCAAAGGTAGGCAACCAACAAGACAGCAATCTACTCACCAACAATCTAATAAATTAGAAGATATACTTGCCAAACAAAGTGAGAAAATGGATCTCTTAATTCAACAAATAGGCTCCCTACTGGGACTTATAACTACCCTGATATCTAATCTGACAAAATGACTTCTCTACACATCGCCACGTGGAACATAAACGGACTTGCTCCCAACACTAAAGAACTTGAGATGTTTTTGAGAACCAATAAGCTTGACGCCTGCCTTATATCAGAATCTCACACTACATCAAATCACGCATATGCATTCGTGGATTCTGCGTTTACACAACTTCACACCCCGAAGGGGAAGCTCATGGTGGTGCGGCAATAGTAATTAAGGAGAACATTAAGCATTGCCTACTCGAGTCTTGGGAAACCAAGTACCTGCAAGCTACAACTGTACGGATCGATGATCGTGCCGGACCCCTCATCCTCTCAGCAATATACTGTCCACCGCGTCACACCATTAAGGAGAATATGTTTACGGAGTTTTTCAAAGCTTTAGGAAACCGATTCATAGCCGGTGGTGATTGGAACGCTAAGCACACACATTGGGGATCTAGGTTAACAACTACGAGAGGTAGAGAATTAAAATGTAGTACTGAGATCAACAATCTAGCGACCATTTCAACCGGAGGACCTACATATTGGCCTACAGATACCGAGAGAACTCCTGATCTTATAGACTTTTTTATCACAAAAGGCATTTGTCATCAAAATCTCCTAATCGAGTCAAACCTAGATGGATCTTCTGATCACACACCAATACTTCTTACTGTAAGCCCTATTGCGATACCCCGTGATACCCATAGCTCCTATCTAACTAACGCTAAAACCGATTGGAATGGTTTCCGAGAATATCTCGACGAAAATATCACTCTCAAACTTCGGTTAAAAACTGCTGAAGATGTAGACGATGCATGTCTATACATTACAAACCTGATCCAAGTGGCAGCGTGGACAAGCACACCCACACTGAAGCATTCATTTGCGAATACACCGCTCCCGTTTGAAATCCGTCAAAAAATTTATGAAAAACGCCGCCTTCGTAGAGTTTGGCAACTTTCCCGTAACAGCAAAGACAAAACGCGACTGAACAAAGCAATAAAAGAGCTAAAGATTCTTCTTGCTGATGTCACTAACGCTGCAGTTAAACAAAGACTGGAAAAGATGTCACCCAATGGCCATGGGACCCATTCTTTATGGAAAGCTACCAGGAATATGCCACAGCCCCAACAATGTTCACCGCCAATCTGGAATGGCAATACATGGGCACGGACAGACCCAGAAAAAGCTGAGACCTTCGCCAGTCATCTTGCTAATGTCTTCAAACCTAACGGATCTGACAACCCTGAGGACCCTGAAATAGATCTGATCCTAAATCAGGACCTGCAGCTGTGTCTGCCGATAAGACCTACTTCCCCAAAGGAGCTGTCCAAAGAAATAGCCAGCTTGGACTCGAAGAAAGCTCCAGGATTTGACCTGATCACCCCGAAGGTACTCAAAGAGCTTCCTAGAAAATGTATTGTCTTCCTGGTAACCCTCGTTAATGCAACCTTCAGAACAAAACATGTCCCTGCTATTTGGAAAATATCCGAGGTAGTTATGATCCATAAACCCGGTAAACCAGTCAACGATGCATCCTCACACCGTCCTGCCAGCTTAACTCCAGTTCTAAGCAAATTGTGGGAAAAAATAATCCTTACTAGGATACATGCATACCTAGATATCAATCACGTCATACCAGATCATCAGTTCGGGTTTCGCAAGCAACATTCGACCCTAGAACAAGTACACAGAGTCTATCGTACTATACGAGACTGTTTGGAAAAGAAAGAATATTGTTCTGCTGCTTTCCTGGACATCCAACAGGCATTCGATCGGGTCTGGCACAAAGGGTTACTATGCAAAATAAAGCAAGCACTTTCACACTCTTTCTACCCCTTGATGGATTCTTACCTTAGAGACAGAATGTTTCGAGTAAAACACCGTGACGCCAGGTCTTCCTTGTATAGTTGCCACGCAGGAGTACCCCAGGGATCGGTACTCGGTCCGGTGCTTTACAACATCTTCACGAATGACTTACCCCAGACACCTAATATTACAGTAGCAACCTATGCTGACGATGCTGCATTTCTCGCATGTAATAGCAGTCCAGAAGAGGCAAGTAAATTGCTGCAGGCACAACTCGATGACACAAATAAATGGTTGAACAAATGGCGTATAAGAGCTAGTGCCCAAAAATCTCACCACATCACGTTCACTCTGAGACGTGCAACTTGTCCTGCAGTCAACTTAGGTACCAACACCTTACCGCAATCGTCCTGCGTCAAATACCTGGGGTTTCATCTGGACCGAAGGATGACATGGAAAGACCACATCAAAAATAAGCGTAACGAAATCAATTTTTGATTTAGAAATTTGCTATGGCTTCTAGGAAGACAGTCAGCACTATCCCTAAGCAACAAACTAAGAGTGTACTGCTCCGTAATAAAACCCATTTGGACATATGGGATTCAACTGTGGTCATCGGCCAGTAATTCGAACATACTCTGCCTACAAAGAGCCCAAAACAATATACTTAGGGTCATATCAGGTGCACCATGGTACTCCCGCAATTCGGAAATCCACGAATACCTACAAATTTCAACCATCGTAGACGAAGCAAAACGCTACACAGCCACATACAAAGATCGTCTGACATTCCATCCTAACCCACTTTCGCACATGCTGTTGCAGCCCAACTCGATAAAGAGACTCAAGAGAGCTGACGTGCTTCATAATTAGAGCGATTAAGGGCACTGGCCCTATATTCGCCCAAACAAGATACATACCACAACCTACCTGCTTATAGTTCTAATGACTGATCGCAGGATACAAACAGAAAAAAAAAAACTCGCACTATCCTCGAAACAAATACGGTTTATTTGTGATTTACATGTAAAAAATTAAATTATTTTGGACAATTAGTCCATATACTCAATTTTGGATCAGTCATAAAAAATGGGCAACGTATTTACGTTACGTAATTTAAAGTTTATTTGGAAAATACATCTTAGAGTTAAAGTCAGCTATTGACAAGAAATTTTTGCATCAAATTATATATTTGACTGGCGAGAGTTAACGATACAAATACTTACTTCTTCTACTTCTGTACGTTACTTGTGCCAAATTAAATTACACACTGGGTATAAAAATATAATCTTTAAATTATCAATAATATTATAACAATTATTACTGAAATAATTTCTAGAAACTATAACTATAAACGATATCGATTGAAAGAGTAAATTATCAGGATTCCAAAACTATTTTTTTAGCTATTTACCTGAAGCAGTTCTAAAGATAACGTGAAAATGTTCACAAAAATATGTTTTTCCTCCTAAGCTCCAAAAGTACTAAAATAAAATTTATTAAAGAAGCTTTATTGGAAGTTTACCGGAAAAATAAACCCATGATTCTAAATTTCATAATTTTAAAAATATTACCTTATTTTTACATCTGTGGAAGGTATATGTACAAAATATTTATGTGACAAAATTATATTAATATTCGTGAATAATTTGATGGAAATACTATATACCGTTAAATGTTTAGAAAGTATGCAAGGAAAGCACATAGGGCGGGTTCTACTCGTTTTTATTTGTTTCTCATTAATAGCTTTAGCAGTGAAGAAGGGAATAGGGTATAAACATATTGCACTTCTGTAGAAATATCAGTTCTGATAATCAACCTCTGTCTGTGGAAGGAATATGCCCAAAGTGTCAAAAAAAATCCTCGAGTCAAAGTTTGTGAATATTTTTATCCGAAAGCAGTATTACTGAAACCAGGCGACAAGTACTCGATGACACTACTAGTCTTATCTTGCATATTAAACGATATCTTAAAATTGCCTTTATACAAACGTATTAAGTACAAACAGAACTCGCATTAATAGAATATGTACATACTTAGGTACCTATAAAAGTTAAAACATTTAAGAGTTTAGGTTTTTTCTGTTCCCTTCGCGATAATTAATACCGTCACGCACATCCATGGATTAAGAAAATTGTATTTAAATAGACGTATTAAGCACGAGCGGAACTCACACTACAAAATTTCCACACATGCTTAGGTACTTTTAAAATTTAAACATTTAAGAGGATGTTTTTCTCTTCCCTTAATGATAATTAATATCGTGACGGACTCCGATGGATTAAAAAAAATGCATTTAATATACGTATTAAATATAAGCGGAACCCGCATTACAAAGATTCCAAATATACTAGATACCTATCAAATTTTCAACATTGAAGGATATATACTCCTAGTTTTTTTGTTCCATTCACGATAATTAATACCGTGATGGACTTCAATGAATTAAGAAAATTGCATTTAAATAAGCAGAAGAGGCATTGAAAGTTTCTATACATACTTAAGAACCAGTCAAGAAAAGGTTTATTGAATTATAATTATATTGAATTATTAAGGTTCTATACATATTTAAGAACCAGAAAATAAAAAGTTTTATTGAATTAAATTTTAAATATGAAGTGAAGGTATTGAACGTGTGATTCATGAATGTGTATTCGAAACAATTTTGTTACTTACACTCCATTTCATTCGAAAAGAGAATATTTGTAAACAAAGTAAATGATTCGAATGAAGTATTATTTTCTTTTTGAATTATGTACATATATAATTTGTAACATAAAAGAAATATGACAGTATTATCCCTTTTAATGTTGGGGTGTAAATCAGATTGGCCTCAAATAAAACTTTTGATCTGAGGTGTAAACCGGAGGAGCACAACGGTCTTAAGTGTTAAATCAACTGGCCCATTTTAAGGACATCGGTAAAGGTTTATTCTGCCTTTGAATAACATTGCTGAGAGAAAAACTTGACACAAAGTCTGTAGGCCAGCAGATGGCAGCTATCTGAATAAATTCTAAAATAGTTGGAGGGAGGATTAGTAGTGCGATAATTTAAGATGCAGCTGCACTATAAGCGTAATGGGTTTAGAAAATAGTTTAAGCGACATTGGAGAAGCAAATAAAATAAATATACGACGGTTTAAATCGCTTTTGGACGTGTGTTTTAGAGTTTAGTAGTCAAACACCGGATAAGTGTAAGCCGGTCACATCACAGTGTGTGTCTGTCGGTCACATCCTTATAGTTTTTACTCTTTTACACCTACGTGCATGACATGTAGCAATTATGTGCTTCAGAGGAATAGCTTGATTATAACAAAATGTTTTAGCGTATCCCATTGTGTAGAGTAGAGGAAGGCCTTTCAAAATGAAGTTTCAATTCGCTTTACCACTTTTCATTTTTAAACGCTTTTTTTGATATATTAAGCTTCGCAACGAATATTTCGCAATGACTATTTCGCAATGAACATTTCGCCTTCTTGCCCCCCCCCGAACCCTTTAACTGTTGAACCATGAGTTTGAAAACTTTCTATAAATTCTAAATAGTAGCATTTGAATTGACATTTTAAAAGAAATTATTTAGGTTAATTAACATCAACAATTTTACCAGAAGTGGGCAATTTCAGAGCCCCACTTCGTGCGTTCATGACTTGAAATTCCTCCGTTTTCTTCGAATCGCTTTACGTCAAATTCCTGATTCATTTTCTGACCCGTATGTTTACTTCGATCAATATATGTAATCTTAAACCGGTCGCAATGTGGACCGATTTTTAATACAGTCTCGCAATTAATCATTAACTTACTTTATGTTAGCTTCACTTGTATGTATGTATGAATTTCACCGAATTTTTCAATTAAATTTTCCCCCTTTTCCAGAATTTTCTGATACTTGTTCATGTATCAAGAAGCGATGACAATATAATAAATTCGTAAATAAAAATTTGGAAAATAAATTTAGAGTTTAAAAAATGTAACGGAATCTTTCAATCAAATTTTCACCCACTTCCTGATCTCCGGATTATTTGATATTTATCACACGTATAAAGAACCGATGACAATATAAACATTTCATAAATACATTTTCGTTACATATGCTCCACGGTTTTTTACATTAAAGTTAATTTTGTTGTCAATCATTTTATTCTTAAATATATTATAGAAAATTAAACAAAGTTATGAGACATCCTTTCGTTCTTGCCGAAATTCTTTACTTCAATTGATGTCATATTTTTTGCAGTATGGTTGTTACAATTTAACTAGCAATAGCTATATTTTACATTCTAAAGTTATAGTAATATTATTGAAAAGTAAAATGAAATGGTTATTACGTTACTAAACTGGTCCAAAAGTTCATTTGATTTATTTCTACTCATATTTTGATATTGTCTCATATATATCATTGTAAGTCATGCCATTATATAGTCGATCTATTCCAATAACCTTTTGAATCAAAATCGTCTTTGATAATTTAAAATTCTCAGGATCCCTTTCTCAACTATTACTTATATAAATAATTTATGAAATTTGTTCGATTCTGCTGCAGAAAAAATATTTGAAATATAATATGTAAATTTGTAATGGCAGTAAGACCACTCCTTTACATTATGCCGGTCTAAGCTAAGTTCACACCCAACTACGTCCTCCAAAGTAAAGCTCCGTCCAGATTGTTCGTTTACTTAACAAGAGCCCGATCCAGTATTTGATATTGAAATACTCCAGATTGTATAATGTCTACAACTACTACCCTATATGGTTAAAGGCTCTGGCCAACTCGCTCTTTAAACATTCAGGGAAACTTGATGTTTCTTTTGTGGACTCATGAGTTGAAGTTGTTGTCTCATAAATTATGCTTCCCAACTATTTACACTTAAAAACTCATGCTAAAATGTTATGTTATTTTGTTACTATATATTTTCGATGAAAAGTCCATACTTCATTAAGGAAGTATAAATAATTGAAAAATAGGTAATTTTATGAATTATTTTAAAGAAAAAAATTTATAACATATCTATAATTTTTTATAGTTATTTACTGGTTTTTGACCACACTGCGTAAAAATATTAATTTATTAATATTAAAATAGAATAATCAAGTTAAACAATTTTTTTAGAAGCAGACATGGTATACATGATAGCCACAATTACAAAGTCAAAGACGTTTTGAATATAACCGTAAAGAATTACTGCCTGTTCCCTTGATTTTTGTAAAGATGTTTTTATTTAAACAAGTTGCATTGAAATTTACACAAAATTTCCAAAGAATTTAAGATGTCATTTCCTGTGAATTTCCATTCCCAATGCCATTTTTCAAGGTCAGCAGGGCAGAAAAACTTGTTCAAAAAATCATAGCTTTCGTATTATTTCCATGTTAGATACAATACTCATTCTTCAACGATGATAAAAAATTATGTAAAAAAATAAATTACGTTGTTGAACATTACAGTATATATTTTCGTGAAAACTTCTATAACATCAAGAAATAAATCCAAATGCATTTTTGACCCAGTATTGTAAGATGTCATCTGAGTTGTCTAGGCGCGCTTTCATTTGCCTGGTACTAAACAAAATTTTGTTCACTCGGATAGAATAATTAGTTTCTAAGATTTTATCCTTTTTATGAGTACTTGTCTAATCCGTCAATTATAAAATGATGGATTCAGTTTATGCGTGCGCAGTTCGCGAAGCTCGGTTCTCACAAATATCACGGTAGTACTGGCACAAACGTCCTTCATCTTTAAAACGAGATCAAATCATTGGCGTTAGGTCTATTTTTAGTCGAGTTATTGAAGTTTTAAATTAGTTCGATAGAAATTGTCACTCAATTAGGCGCGACCGCCTCCCGACATTAGAGATATTTTTCGGTCACTAAAAATATTATATTTAGATTACTTAAAGAGAATATTTCCATAATAATAACCAGCATTGCGCATAATAATTGATTACAGAAATTATGCACATAATACAAAAGAATAAACAAATAATCATTATAGAAAAAAATATAATGATAATTAATTAAATTAAGCAGATATGTCTACTTTCAGGAAAAAAGTTAGAATAAAGAAGAGAAAATATTAAAACCAGCGAAAGTTTCTTACGCATGTAATTAAATTTCCATTACAAAATCTGCCAGTCTCTTGTATCAAAACAAGTGAAGAAAATTCTGTTAATCCTCTATTTAGTTTATTAGGGCAGTAGTGAACACGTAAACAACGAAAAAATGTCGTAATAAAGAGGAAAATGCTGACGGAGATATTTCGCCACGGCACGTTATTGGATTGCCAGTGTTTACTTGACTTCCGCTCGTTCGTAGTCTGCGCGAGTTCCTGTTCCCTTACGAGGAAAAGGTTAATAGACGGTGTTGGTCATGCGCGTTGAATTCTGATCGTTATTTTAGAATGTACTGACCTAAAATAGAAATTACGTAAGCTTAGACTTAAGTTGGAGTTGTTTCGTACATATTAATCATTTAATGACTTAGTCTTAAATAAACATAAAGATGTGTAAATAATAAGCAAATTTATATTCAAAGAAATAATGTTTTCAAGAACAAAACGTAATCTGAAAAAATGTTAAAATATATATATTGTTTATTAAAAACCATGTAAACCAATTGTCTGCAGTCAATTTTGGCCGTAATTAATTTAGCATTATGGATTGTTTTGTTTAATTAAAGAGGGAGAGAGACCTCGTTTTAAATATTTTTTTGAAATTTGAAATAGTGTATTACTTTTAATATTGAATCACTTTATGGAAGTTAAATTTTCTAATTTTTGTAAACATTTATGAAGTTATTGTTTCTGAATTTCTCGTTTTCAAGGGAACTGCGAATAGAAGGACAAACATACACCACAACAAACATTCCATTTTAATGAAACAATGTAATTAAATAAATGGAAGATAAATTAAATTAATGATAAAATTCGAAGAGAAAGAGGAAACGAAGAGAAAGAGGAAGAATGTCCAAAAAAATAACAAAAAAATCTCTTTATTATTTTTGCCATTCTTTTTTTGGACAGACAAAAAATTTGAGGGACATATTACAAATAAGACAAAAGAAACTTTTGTAAATGATTTTTGAATAAGTTTATTAGTAATGCATTCTTAATATTAGCTAAATGGAACTTTATTTACCTAATTTAGGCATAAGAAGGGTTAGAATGTTTTTAAGAGTATAACTTTCTATTATAAAAAGATGAATGCAATGTAAATTTATATGTGTGTGCTTGTATGTATGTGTGCATGTATATATGTTTTTTTAAAGGTGCAGCAATTTTCCAATCGATTTTTCTCAAATTTTCCACACTTTACTCACCAAATCCTAGGTATAAACCTTAAGCGAGTGATAATACCCATCTCACTCCTCTATTTCCGTAAAACCAAGCAACGCTGGGTACATAGAACGAACATATTATAAAATAACAAAGGAGTGGATCTGAAATCTCAATGTCATATTAAATGATATAAAGAAGTATTCATTTGAGAGGAAAGTGATGACAGTGAAAGAAACAATTTTAATAAACTATCTAGTTGTTTATTAGAATGGGTTAAATGGGTTCGAATGCGGATTCCTTCAAGTCACGATCTTAAAAATTATTCTTTGAAGATCTATTTGTTTTAGAGTTTCGACTGAAGTGTATTCACGGCACAATTTGAAAAATTGTAAGTAAAATACGTAAGTCATAAAATCGAATAAAATCTCAATTCACAATAGTTTTTAGAAAAGGGTTTTTCTAATAGCTCACCTGAAGATGTTGTAATACAACCAAATCAAGGTTGTGGTAAAGAATTTAATATTATTTATTAAAAAAAAATTTAGTTTTATTTAATTGTGAATAATGAATTTCTACAAAAGAAATTGGTAAAGAATTTAGTTTTATTTAATTGTAAATAATGAATTTAATTGTTAATAATGAAGAAATTGGTAAAGAATTTAGTTTTATTTAATTGTGAATAATGAATTTCTACAAAATTAACGCCAAATATATTCAATATTTAAAATCTCAATGTTATTAAGAGGAACCTTTAGTGAGCAATCAAAATAGATCAGACAATACCAGTTGATCATCTATTTTATTTTTATTCGAGTAACAGGCCAGAATAAGAACTTTTTTTTATACATACCTCCAACTTATCTGAGATTTAAGTGACTGTTTTAACATTTTATTTCTTCGACTTTGCTAGTTCAATTGTGATCAATATGCTACGACGTGTTAATATCAAAATTTTAATTTTCCAAACAAGAAAAGCTGGATAATTTGTGAACTACTAGAATAAACGCTTTGGAGTTACGACACTTAATTTCGTGAAATCAAACTTTTTATTAATCCAGGTAAATTGTGTGGTCTACATAAAGGATTTATATTTAACATCTTCTACATATCTTGTTGCAAATTAGTTTGCTTCAGGTTATTACTTTATCATAATAGTTTTATTAAGCCTCTGTTTCACTGGAAAATACATTGAGATAAAAAATTCTCAAATTTATGAATCATTATCATACAAAACTCCGCACAATATTAAATATAATTGAACGCTAATTAAATACGTCAAATAAAAGTATCAATTTTTAAAACAATGACACCGATGAAAAATTTAAATATAACAATACTTCATAAATAAACAATCTTTTCACAGGGTCGTGAAAGCTGACTGAAATGCCATTGCAGAGTTACGTGCAATAGCCATACACATTTACGTAAATAGTGGCACGTAATTGGTACTAAAGCAGTGCAGTACACAGTGCTGCATGCAAAATGTGTTATTGCAAAAGCTCGCGAATTTGGTTTGCGAAAGCTTGCACCTAAGTGCCATCGACAATTTACGAGCTTTCGTTGTTTTGTTTTATCGCAAATGGGCATATGCTTTACTATTTATATTTATAAATGCTTAAAAATAAATGGAAATGTTTAGTGTATTCAGTAGTATATTTTCATTGTGAAATTTTCTTCAGGTGTTTCGTAGATTAGTTTATATTTCACGCTTAATGTGTGAGTTTCCTATTACGCTTGAAGCTAAAAACCGCCGTATTTATGTTTTGTACATGTTTGTACTAACTATAATTATTTTAATATTGGTATTAAAATGTTATTGTTTAAATTTGAAATAAATTTACGGTAAAATACTTGTACACGTTGGTCTTATTACTAACACTTAATTTTGAATAAAAGTTTTTTGTTTTGAAAGTTTTATTTATATGGGAGTAATAGAAATAATTGCAATGATAACAGTGTTGCGCTCCAATTACATTAACTTAAAAGCTTAACTTGAGAACTTCAAGCACGAAAGCTCCACGAAGAAAGCACACTGGGCTAAATTAGTAGTTTTGTTACTTTTCTCATTTCACATACCGTATCATTTAAACAACCGCATAACTAACGCGACATTGAATGGGAATTTACAGATAATCGCTCAAATATACATTTTCGCTTCAAAGACATCACTGCAGTGAGGAAAGATATTTCTTTATTTATTAAAACTGCAAAAGAAAGTAATAAAACTAACAAAATTATAAAAAACACCATTTAAAAAACATGAAATGAAAAAGAGTATGTTTTAGATATTTGCATTGGAACAAAATAAAATGAAAGTGTTTGTCAAATTACATTTAAAATATATTTAATTACAACGAGTCCCTAGTTTGAAGATTTAGTTGAGTTTTTGTGTTCAAAAGTGAGTGAGCAAAACTTTTGAGGTTTGAAAAGATTTCTTTTAAATAATATATTTATTTATAATGGTGTGAAGAAACTAATACAGTTTACAAAGCTTTACAGAAAACTATGAACGGATTAGTTAAGGAACTTAATATTATTACTATTTCACTATTTATTTTCCTTAAATATTGTATCTGTGATTACTTTTTATTATTAATATAAATAGTACTAAGCCATGGCTACTAATGTCTTTAAACTGATTATATAGTTCTTTCTAATTTATAGTTTTTTTTAAAAGTATTAACGTAAGCCAATAATAACGTATCAGTTTTAAGGAGTTAATAACAGTACATGAAAAAGCTGTCATAAAATATATAAATTTATGAACAATATTCTAAATTTAACTTGGCCTATTTCTCCAATTTTCTTTAGTTTAGGAAGTTCGGTTCGGCTGAAGCTTTAAGAAAACATTTGTGCCTGCAAAAATGAGTGGGCCTTTGTGTCTTCAGCAAAATTGTAAAATATAAAGCACACTATCTCGTGCATTACACTACTATACTATAAGTAGTTAATAGCAGTTACAAAGAAAAGTATTTCTACGAATTTACGATTTAACGACAGATTTTAAGAATAACGCAAACCGGTTTTGAACTAATTTTTTTTTAACATTTGGTCTAAATTTTACTTCAATATAAATGTCACTTTTTATTATCAGACTGCCTGGCTATTTGTCTCGTCTAAATAATATGTTAATTACATGTTGTTGCCAATAAAAAATTGAGGTATTAACTAAATAAATTTATCGTACTAAAATTAAACTAATTTAAAACGTTGTAAATATTTTGACACCTGGGAGAAATGTGATAGTAAAATGTTTTATTAAATACAAATAAATAAATGCAATTTACTTCTAAGAAAATAAGTTCATTCTTTGCAAGTTATTTTATTGAATGTGTACCTGGGGGAAATAAGGGGCCATCCCTTTTCCACTAAAAATCACTTAAATTTTTATTCAATAATAAGTGAAAAAATTGTTGCTAATTAAATATTAGGAAAACTTGACATAAACTTTATCATTGTTTATTATTTACAATATAAAAATCATATTATAAAATTAAATAATTTATATGAAAATATTCGTGGACCGAAGATTTTATAACGTACTAAGTATGTGTTTTTAACCACAATTACAGAAAATAATTTAAACAAGAGAGGATTAAAACTCCACAAGTAGGCGATACCGCAAAAAAAAATGAAATTGTTAAGAATTCTTATACGACGAACGTCATGCATTATTCAAATCATGCAGATAAAAGGAAAATAAAGACTAAGGAAAATATTGACTTAAAGAAAATATTAATTAGAATTATAAAATTAAATTATCTTCTGCAAATTATCAAATACAACCAGCTTCTGCCTGCCCATGACCTCGTAGGTATGAACTATTTCTTTTACATTATGACAATTATAGGATGTATACTAATTTATAATTCCATTAAATAATAGGAAAGTAATAGATATATAAAACTGATATATTTGGAACTGTCTTAAATTGATTTTCTCAATATTTGTGATAAACGTCTCGTCTCTCAGTTCAGTTTAAAGTTTCATCAATCTAAAGTTTCTTCCTGAATTATTCATTCCTTATTCAAATTAAGACATCATTTTTTCATGGTATTATCGTGATAGTTCTCAAAAACATTGTTAAACAGAACGTCTTTTTCCTTTTCCAGTAAATATTATTCTATCTCTTTTCTCGGCGTACTTGCTATTAGTCTCTTCGACGATGATGTGAACCTGCAATTTGACTCACATGGCACTTAAGGTTTAATGCAAAACTTCATGAGCTTACTAAATTTTGCTTTGGTATCTCACAACATGAAGATTTACTCCTATATATAGAAAAATGATTTGATGTTACTTAAACAATACCATGTTCTAACTGTGTTTATACACTTGCAACATGGTGTTGTTCAAGTAACATCAAATTTGCACGTGATTTTATGTTTATCCGTTATATCATATATATTTGTACATTTTACAGAACAAAACTGCTCTGGTAATAAATTTATTTACAATATACATTTTACACGAAATTATTAAACATATTTGTATGTCTATGCATACAAAATAAAATAAGTACGCTCTCCGTATAAAGTAAAGCCATAAATAATGCATTCATATGGCCAGCAACGTCCACCGCCATAACATTGCTAAGTTACGTGCAGTCGCCAAGCACGTGAAACTAAACAATGACATGAAAAACTAACGCCTTTAGCTCACGTAATCACTACTAAGGCAGCCTTGCATATGAATAGCGTAATTAAGAAAGTTTAGCTTAAAAGCTTTGTGCAAGAAAGCTTCTGGTGCTCAGTGCAACGACTTCATATTTTGAGCTTTAATTTTAGTATTATTTTAATAAGCAGTGTATTTTTTATATTTACCAATATGTCTTAAGTAATTTCGTTTATTGTCTGAGAAGGACATGTAACCTAAGGATATTTGAGGAGTGCGGTTGTAACTAATAGAAGCTTTATTATTAAATAACTTGTAAATGATCATAAATATACCAGTATATGTATATTGGCATAACAAAGGCGGATAAGATTTGTTTAATACTGAAAAAACTGTTTTCGAGTACGATTGATGTTAAGTATAATCCAACGGTAATTTTAGGTGCAAAATTAAATTTAAAAATGAACTCTACTGACATTAAAAATAAAGAAGTATTTATTTATATTCTTGTATTAAAAAATAATTCTGTGGCATTTAGACTTTTGGATTATTTTGGGTCTATATTTGGAAATTTTGGCATATACATAATTGCCCCATTTTTTATTCGATCTAAATAAAACTAGATCGAAATATGGGATTAGTTCTTAACAGACTAAAATTTCAAGATGACGACTGTTTAAAGTATGAAAAAATTTTGAACCATTTTGAACCATCATTTATTTTTCTACAACAAAAAATTACCGATTGGAATACTCGAGTGTTCGGATAAAATACTCAAAGTAATTAATTAGTTTGAAATATTCGAATAATCGGAATATCTGAATAATGCGATTAATTAAAATATTTAAATAATTCGACCTTCCGAATAAATTCATTGTTAATTAATGAACCGAAAAACGTAGGAATACAAATGACACCGAGGCAAGTTTTTTTAAAATTTATGCTCCTGTACTGTTTATCTATTTTGAAATATAAATACAAATGACACCAAAAGACACCATAGAAATACAAATGACACCAAGACAAATGACACCAAGACATAAGTAAGAAATACAAATGACACCAAGACATAAGTTTTACAAATGACACCAAGACAAGTTTTTTTTTAAATTTATGCTCCTGTACTGTTTATCTATTTTAAAATAGAAATTCTGATAAGCAGGCGGCATATATTTAAAAAAAATGTTTTGATGTCTATTTTTAAAGGCATAATCGCGTACTAAGTTGAATAAATGTATACAGAGATAATATATATTTTCAACATTTTATCTTTAACTGAAAAAATGTTGAAAATTTCTGAATTTGTAAATTTTTTAATTAAAAACTTAATGTTGATTCTTTGTTAATGTTGATTCTTTTACTGTATGAAAATGAAAATGTAAGAAAATCAAATAATAATCATCCATTTCATAACCCTAATAGCGCAAACAAAAATATTAGTCTAGTGGAAAAAAAAACAGAATATTTTCACGAGTATCGCTAATTATTGTGAAAAATCGGAATATTATCATAAATATCGCCGATTATTTACAACAAAGGAAATAGAAAAATGTATTTTACGACAAAGAAAACTCTAGATTATACATCGTTTCAAACAATTTTTAAAACACCACCACTTTTATATACAAAACTTTGCTCCATCGCTTACTGAAAAAATATAAAAACGTCCTAAATACGATATAAATAAGATATATATATATATATATATATATATATATATATATATATATATATATATATATATATATATATATATAATTTATATCATATTTAGGACGTTTTAATATTTTTTCAGTAACTCCCCTGTTCACAAAATTCATCTTCCCGACTGGCGCCTACCATTGGAGTTATTTTTTTTAATAATACGCGTAAGTAAAAAAAACAATACGTTAACAAACATTGATGTCAGTGAAGTTTCCATTTTATATCTTGCTAAACATTATAAATATTTTTTCACCTTCGCCTCACGCAGCTTATGCAAAGCAAAAAATAAATGTCTTTAAAAAACAAAAAATCTGCAAAAAGTTGAAAAGAATTAAATAAATGTTTATTCCAACACTTGACGATATAAAACGCATCTCAGTTTTGAGTTAAAACCCATTCAGGTTATAGGAGGGAATGAAGGACCCAGGCTCGGAAAATATCACAATCCTTTTTCAGAATTTTTACACGGAAAACGTTTTATTCCTTTTTACTTGGCGCTATTGGGTAACGGATGCAGATTGAATTAAAAATAATTTTGAGTCTAAATTGTAAAATACAAACGTTGTTAACATCTATGCTCACTTTCGCCTACTTCATAACGATATACTATTTTTTACTAAAGTAAGTTAATTTTTTTTATCTTTCATTGACAAATTATTAAGACTTTTGACATTAACAATATCCTGGGAAATCTATCTAAATCTTTAACTAACGTATTATTAAGACTTGTTATATTAACAAAACCTGAGAATTCGATCTAATTTGTTTACTGTCATATTAAGATTTATAATTTGAACAATATCCTGGGAATTCTATCTAAATCTTTCAGTTACTTATTATTAAGACTTGTAACGTTAACAAAATCCTGGGAAGCCTATGTAAATCTTTCACTGACGTAATATTAAGACTTGTTATATTAACAATATTATAGAAAGCCATTCTAAATAATTTTATTTTTCAGACTATAATATTTAGACTCGCATTTGATGGCATTTATATTTACATAAAATTATATAAAACGCAACGTCTTTCTATGTGTCTTAATGTCTTATCATAACTTTTCATAAATTCTACTTGATTGATTTTGATGCGCTCTTCTCCATCGTATGGATTGTTTATTCTGAATTCTTTTTGTATATAAAACGTTAGTGTGGGTAGAGGATAACTAAGATTTGTTAATGTCGCATGTCCCCGAGTAGAGACAAGCAGAAATAAATACGAATAGCGAAGACAGTGGCGGCGGTGGTTCGCGAGGAGAGAAGTCATTGTCTTGCTAGTTTAATATGACAATTTCCTCGCAAGAGGCGCTACAGTCAATCAAAGTCAAGTCATTTTAATAATAATATTACCCTTCAGCTATGGCTAATGTTTGAAACATAATCAACGAGGTGTTTTACTCGGAAGGTTTACTCTGGCAGTGAAAACGTTAATAATATTTCTATACCAAAATCTTCTTCTTTATGTTAGGCTATCACAAACATAGAGGACTGTATCAAATATATGGCAAAGATGTGTACATCATTCACTATTTAATAATAACATCTTCTGTTTCGCTGTATCTCATTTTTATCCCTGTCCTACAGTATTGTCGGATTGCCTCCCCAATGATATTTGTTCCCCTCTTATTTCACCCTCATCGCTCCGTCCACAGCTACCGATTTAATAAAAATAGCCATAAAAACACCACACACAAGAAGACCGTTAACGCGGTGACGTGACGTCGTGTCACGCCGAAAGCGATACGTCACCGGCCGCATTACACCATCAACGTCACCGCTTACTGGGACCATAAATCGGCGGCATCCGTGTGTTGGATATTTGACGCGCCCGAGTGTCAACCGCTATATCGTGCCGATATTCTTTCGCTATTTCACGTTTCCACGTCGCAATAAATTAATGGTTTTGCTGGACTCACTTTATATCTAATTTTTCCACGAAGTTGTCCACAACTCTGTATACTGGAACCTATAAACTTTCGTTTAACTAGTCGAATCAAAAAAAGGAATTCTAGCTTTAGGCATTGTCGCAGTTGTAATCGTGAAAACGTAAATAGTGTGTACCGTATTCAAATTTGATTTAATGTTAAGTTCTGAATCTTATAATTTATTTGCAACTTATATTTCCGAACGCATTTATGTTATCTATATTTGCGACAGTAGAGCGCGTTGATTCTGGAACCGGGCTTAGCATTTTTTGTGTATTCTTTTTAAAATTTTGTGCTAATTTTTTGTAATTGTAGTTTAAAAACGAATTTTTCAGGAAGTCGGGAAATTTTCAAGTTCTTTCAAATTCACAGCCTCGTGTTTTTAAAATTTTTCATATACATATTTAGATCTCCAGGTGAATTGTAATATATATATTTGGTTGAAAATAACTTTCTGTCTTCTCGGATTAGATAAATAGTTTCCTAAATATAATTCCCCCGAATATCATAAACTCAAAAATGTTCAATGGTTTTGAATATTCCATTGGACTACAGAACATCATATTGATTATCTACCTGTTACCTAACATTTTATGCAATGTAAAATTATTAACAATGTGTTAATAACATAGATATGTTTAGATTTATTACGTACCATTAAACACAACCACTTTTAGTTTGGATGCAGATAAATAGGGGATAGAAAAAAAAACTACTTACACACGAAGTCATTTCTATTCACTCTCAAGATATAGTCTCTTCTACGTATTGTCCCATAAATATTCGACGATAACACAAAAAGTTCGAGAGGTAGGTGAGACGAAACGGTTCTCTCTAAAGAGGAATGCTGCAAGACAGGTATGTTCATCCGGCAGCCAGCCGATAAATACTGATTACTCGTGAAGATTTTATCTTTCTAGTTTTATGTGGTCTGGCAAAAGTTATTACTCCTTGTCGAATGTTTATTAGAAGTAGGCGTCTGCTGGCTGAAGTAGTAAATACGATATTATTGGATTTACAAATTGCCCGCTTTATTTTTTTCTTTTACACGAAGTAATGAAAGTGTAGTAACAAGTACAGAGAGAAGTTGCAATTTTCGGAGCATGAATTTTGGTATATTTAACTTGAAAGAATTAAAATATATTTTTCGGAAGACCCTAGGAAATTGTTGAATAGTAATCTGTATATAATATAAAACTTTGAACTTTGCGGGCCAATAAATCAAAAATGTTTGCAAAAATTATTCGGAGCTAAAGGATAAGTGATAGAATGGATTGAGATAATTTATAGAATGTTTACCTATTTGTCTGTTTATGTTTTGTTGTTTTTGCACGCATCACGTAAGAATTACTAACTCAATTCAAATGAAGCTTTCAGTTAAACATAAAGATCAACTTGAAATAATATTAAATTTTTATTTCACCGCAATCAATTGGCTCAATCAGAAGATTGAAAATTTCATTAAATTAGCACAGTAATAACAAAAAATTTCTAGCTACTCCACACGTTGTAATTACACATATGTGTTTTTATGGGTACCTATTTGCCTCAACAGATGGCAATACGTATATTTTAAATCTCGCAATGAAGTTTTCCACTCGGACGTATGTTGGTGAAATAAGCGTGGCCAGTGTAGAAGTTTATTTATGCAAAAAGGCATCAGCACGTTTTTCAGTGAGCCCAATTAATTTAAATTAATATTATTACAAATTTATGAAGATCTCGGTTAAGAATAAATCAGATTATGGGATATTTTTCAGTTTTACCAAAAAGAATGGAATTAGTCGCATTACTCTGCTATTCTTTGCTGTTTTATTAATCTCACACGTACTCTGTTATTCTATTCAACTCTTTAACGGCGTTGCAAAACATTAAATGCAAACAATTTTCTGATATTAGTCTCCAACCAGTTAATATTCATCTTAACCAATCTGTTCCTTTCATTTTTAAAATCTCATATTCTTCAAATATAGTCTTAACCGCCATGACACATACAAAGTTACAATTTATTCGGCGAATGTTATGAGAATAAATCCATGGAACTAAATAACGAAAAAAAACCGTCTCTGTGATTTTCAGACCAACGCAATTAATAACAAATGACATATCTAAACTGAAATCGAATATACTTTTTCCAAAATAGACCACGTACTAATATACAACTAATATTTTCATTCATGTTTTATTTTAAACTTATTCAAGCTTTTCTATAGGATCTAATAGCACGGAAATTAAAATAAACCGTCTACTTTTGTATGTACTCCCAATTAGATATACGAATACGCGTTTCAAGTTACTAAATTACTGAAATATTTCAGTTTTCGTAAGGTCCAATGACACTATTCATCTCCAACATGTTTCCAACACTTAAATTATTTTTTGCAGTTAGGAGACATATTAAGTATATATAAGCCTATGGCTTATATATACTTAAAAAACTATAAAATAAGGCTTCCAGTTAATAAATATTGGTGGATTAAAAAAAATATGTTTCACAAAGGAAAGAAATTGTTTACAATTAAATTAATTTTTAAAGAAAATTAAAGATTACCGATCAAGCAGATGCATATACAAGAATCGCTATTAAGTACGATGTAAATTGGTTGGTAATATTTAACTGTAATCATTTTTTAATTGTACATTTAATAAGCGCAATAAGCAAAAGAATAAGTTAATGAAGTGAATTATCCACTGTGTTCCTTTATTTAATTGATAGAAACATACTAAAACTGTGTTTTTTACAGTAACTAATGACAGTAGCTTAATCAAAAAGTTTACCAATTTATCACCAGATGGCGCTAACAGCATCTTGCTCGGTTTCAGTTCACAATGAATTGAATTTTGTCTGCTCTCTGCGTCTATTTTCAATGTAATTAAAATGAAAATAAACATAATTTTTTTAATCACAAAATATTTTAAATTGATTACCTAATTATTGTTACTTACTGTCTAACGTAAGACGTATTATTAAGAACTACACATTTATTAGCTAGGAGGAACAATGGATTTCAAACTGAAATTTGACTAAGCATGGCGGGTTTCGTACATAATTTACACATATGAAAGTTAAAAATTAAAATTGAACACAATAATTTTGCATCGAAACCTTACTTTAAAAAAATTACCAGGTTTTTTAAGTTATTATTGACACAGGCGAATGTGGTTAAAAACTTGAACATAACTAGGGTTGTCATATTAATTTATAGAAAACTAGAAGCTGTGAACTAAAATTCCTGAACATTTTGATCGTAATTCCGGACACTTAAATCATTAAAGTAAAAGCTCGTATTACATTTAAATGAACAGCGCTAATCACATAATACTAATCAATATTACTTTATCTTAATCGAGTCTTATTTCCCTTACAGATAAATAAAATAATTATAATGATTAATCTATTGTATTATAATGATTAATCTTTTTAACTATATAAAAATTAAATACCAATCCACATCCTTAACTTAAACAAATAAACTTAAATCAGCAGGTGAGTATTTTCGGAAATAATGGGCGCGGCATGTATTTTTTTTCCTTATTTCTCAATATATCTCTGAAAATGTAGTACCGAAAATATTTTTGAGATCCTTATAACTAGCCTTTTCAAATCATTTCCCATATTACCTATACATGGAATATAAAGTCAATTTCCGAATTAATTTTTCTTTCATAATTTCTATATAAATGTTTTTGGGTGTTAGTTATTGAGATATGTGTGGGTCAATATACATTATTACGGTTTCTGAGAACAACCACTATGACAGATGTATACGTGAGTGATTTTAAAAGGGTTGCGTTTTTCCTTCTGATGTAAGGGACCTTAAAAAAACTTATATACATAAATTTATTTTTGATACATGAATAACAATTAGGGTGAATGCCCTGCTAACCACTATATACGCGTCTTGATTTCTATTCATTTAAATAAATTAAACAAAATTGATGTTACTAAAATAGAAATTCCAATGTATCTTCAGGCCTATAACTTAAAACCCATTTGAAAAAAATCATGATTACTTTCATGATTCTGGAAAAAATCAATTTAAATAATTTTAGTTTTTGGGAAACCTGAAGTTAAAGAATTTGTAAGTAATTAGCTACACGATACTCTTAATTATCTATTTCTATTAGAATACGTTGTACTTACACCTAATTCAATTCATTTTCATAACTTCCGCCTGCTAAATAAAATACACTCGTATATTTTATTAGGAGCATATTTCTTTTATCGTCACGAGCAATTGAATGGTTTATTGTTGTTAAGTATTGTTGTGTAGGGTCGATTAGACAAGGAACTTAAAGCACGTATTTCAGCGTAACGCCTGATGAATCTCGCGTAGTCGCATTGGCTTTGCAATATATTGGATTAGACGTGAAAGGGGAAATACAAATCAGGGGTTTGATGAAGCGTGACTGGTATCGGCAATTATTATTGATTGGGGAGCTCAGAGGGGTCAACGAAGAAACTTTTTGCTTATATTGGGCTATATCACGTATAAATATATACGTGAATGTATATATATATATATATATATATATACATATATATATATATATATATATATATATATATATATATATATATATATACGACGAAACGAAATAAATAGCTTATCCCAGATTCATTATTATCAAAAGTGGCGAGCAACATATCTTAATAAACTCAATTTAAATACTTTATACTTATTTGAGTCCATTCGGCTACATCTTCAAACACATTTAGTCTGACTCTCGAAGAAGAAATTCAGAGCTGGTATCAGAAGTGGGATTATCAACCTGTTGCAGGGAGAAGAGGAAATACAAACATTTTTCAAGAAAAGTTTCTAAATCTCATACATAACAAACCAGGATCCATTCAATAGAAGGGCTTCGGGAAAGACAAAAGGAAGTTGAACCGCTATGGAAAAACGGTCTGATGTAAGTGATTTACTCCCACATATATATATATTTTTACAACGACATCATATTCCGTCATCAATCAATGAACTTCAAAGCAGATTTTTATATGGTAATCACTTTTACTATTTAATTTTATTTTACAATTAACACGTCAATAGAAAGCTAAAATTTTAAAATGTTGTCAACTGAAATCGAAAAAATGGAGTACATAAGCTTAGAACTAACAGAAAAATGCTCACGAAATTTGATGGCAATTAATCTGATTTACACTTTTAATAGATAACAGCGATTATTCATAAAATTTGCCAGAGATTTCTGAGAATGCTGAAGATTTAATACTCAACAAAGATTTTAAGACATGATCAGATCTATACATTTACCTTTTAGAATCATTTTCCGAAATGAGAACCTTTGGCCATTATCAATTAGAGTTAAGTAGTTGCAAGCAAGTATTTTCTGAGTGTGTCGTTAGCTTTTCGAACAAAATAGAAAACTGCCTTGTTAAACTAGTTAAATCTATTAGCAACAATTTGGCCTGGAAAGCTAGAATCGCCAATATTAATTTTTCAAAAGACCGATTAATCTCTTAAAAGACTACTAAACGAACTATGATATAATAAATATAATAGCTCAAAAATGTTATCAAAAATAATCGATCCGCGATGCGAAAAGATAATACCTATTCATATTTTCAACTCCATTTTAAAAGTAGGAGTTGTTAATAAAATAACCATTAAGGATTAATAACCCTTACAATTTGACGCTAATTATGATACAAATATTGGAACTATCCTTCAAACAATAGTAATAACTCAAACCGCCTGAATAAACTAATTACCTTTTTGCGAACTGCATATTTAAACGAGGAAGAAAAACAAACAATTATAAGTTTATGTACCGAATATAATCCGATTTTTAATTTAGAAGGCGATATCTTAATATCAACCAATGCACCAAATTCCGACTAACTACAATAAGATTATACATACAAAAACCTATCGGTATACGGAAGCTTTAAAATCCAAAGTAGAATAACAAATTTCTGATATGTTACAGAATAATATAATGAGACACTCCACAAGTCCGTGGACTCAAATAAGTATAAAGTATTTAAATTGAGTTTATTAAGGTAAGTTGTTCACAATTATAATTATCGAATATTTACATTGACAATAATCCACAATTAAATGAAACTACGTGATGTAGTATTATTTCTACTTTCTTTAATTTCTTTACCACGACCTAAGTTTCGTTGTATTACAACATCTTCAGGTGGGATATTAGCAAAGATATACTACATCAATACTACATCACGTAGTTTCATTTAATTGTGAATAATGAATTTCTACAAAATTAACGCCAAATATATTCTATAATTGACAATAATACTTAATCTTAAGGAACACATGTAAGTGAATATAAAACTGGGTCGTCGCTGCTGTCGTGAGTAGAAAGTGACAGGAATGAATGACAGGATGGAATGATCCTTTTGATGAGCTGTTGTCCGGTTTATATATTGTGTCTTATCACATAGAAGAAGGGAATCGGACATTTGTTATTGACAATGTGAGTAAACAGTTCCGAGACTATATATATATAGGATAATTAGATATATAATATATAGGATAATTAATTTAGGACAACAACAGTTTATTAAATTAATAGTTTTGTTTGTATGAAGTACATTGGGTTGGAGACCATTTTGAAATAGATAACTAATAGTTAATCACTTGATTTATTTGTTGTGTTCGAGAACATTCGAAATATATAACTAATAGTTACGTAGGTTGGGATTGGAACTTTACATGATGTAATTATAACGTTTACATTTTTGCCTGTCCTTTTGTAATGGATGATGATGATTTTGAACGAAATTCACCGATTTACTTTACATACATAATTTACTTTATTTTATACTATATATATGTATATATATATATATATATATATATATATATATATATATATATATATATATATTTCTTTTTTGTTCTTTTTTTCTTTTTCTTTTTTTAATTTTTATGTTTTTTATATTGTACAAACAAAGCAAAGGATCATGAGAAATCAGGACCGGCAATACTGGATAGCACTTATTTAGCAAAGAGCCTGTCGACTGTTGAAATATGCAAAATTAACTGAGCTGAACTTAACTGTCTGACACGTTCCCATTATATTCCAATAGTGCTAATTAAGACAAAGAAATTAAGCATTCACAAGGTCATCAAGGAACAAAGAGTTAGTTCAAATTACGTCGTGAAATTGCTAATAATTGTAGCGTACTGACATATATTATATGTTACGTATGGCCACACACATTATATTTTTTTCCAATAGTATTGCTCGACTAAATTCACGTAGAGACTTTTACTTAAAGAAAAATAACCGCTTATTCCTAATATTGACTATCATAAACTAATCAAAAGTGACCAAAGAATACTAGATATTACCAAGAATAAAAGCAAGAGAAAAAATTAAAAACGAGGACAAGAAAAAGAATTACTGGGAAAGTCTTCTGCAAACGGTCTAATTGAAATGAGCAAGCCGGTCTTTCATAAAAATTAGAATTAACAAGAGGTTTTTCCTTGTGAAAGGTTTTTCGTTCAGTCTTTTTAACTATTTTCTTTTTAAAGAAAGAGGAGCAAGTAACTATGTATATTATCTATATTTTTTGACATCACCATTATAAATATGTAGCAATTTCTTTTTGACAAAATCACAGCAAACCAGATAATGGTTATGAACGACAGGTTTAAATAAAATTGAAATATCAATAAAATAAAATTAAATTGAGTAAAATTGAATCTTTTTATTTCAAATGTACTTCGAATAATCTTAATTTACCATGTTGAATGTTTTTCTCCATCTATACGAACAATTCAAATAACAAAGTTATAGCAACTATATCGATAACCTGAAGGCAAGTTGTAGATTTTTTTCCCAACACTGATTTCAGTTCCGTTTCATCACGATATCTTAAAGAACTCTTAAGGTGAACTCTTGTATAACTCGAGTGACTTCCATTGTAACATCAAGACGTACTTGCGAATATCGGGTACGTCACACGTTTAAATTTTCTTGTTACTTAAACGACACTTAACCAGAATTTACCAAGTAAAAATTATTTGTCCATATATACGAACAAATTAGATAACGGCACTATTGTAACTGTATAAGCCGATAATATTAAGATAAATTATACATCCGTTCCTAAGACAGACATAATTTTTGTTTCATCACGATATATTAAACCGTTCTGAAATTGGATTTTTTTTGTAACACGAGTGACTTAACCACAGCTATTGCAACGACATAATGTATTTGAGAAAACCATGTACCTAACACATTTAAATTTAACCCTTTCTAAAACGATGTGCAATATAAATTTGCCAATATAATTTTGTATTTTTTTCTATACAAACAATTTGATAAAAATATATTTATTCTATTTCAATTGTAGTGATAAAATTCAGATATATTATAAATTACGTTTTTGAGACTGATTGAATTTTTGTCGCATCTCGGTATCTTAAACGGTTCCGGACTTGGACTTTTGTATTTACCTAAGTAACTTGAATACAGTTGTTATAGCAATCAACGGCATGATATTTGTTGGGTACCGCGTACATAATAAATTTAAATTTACCTGATGTTTACGCACCCCTTAAGAAAAAGTTACCGTGTTTAAATTGTCTACCGGTTGGTACGAAAAAAAATATAAAAAGTAACTATCGCAAATAAATTGACAAAGAATCTGATTTATACGTGGATTGAATTTTCCAATATATCAACGTAACTGACGTAAAACATTAGGTCTCGGCGACGATGTCAGTACCCACTTCCATCGTTTGCTGGTTGGAAGTTATGCGATTGCGAGTGATTGCTATTAAAAATGCATATTAATAGCCAATGTTGTATCCTTCGAATCATGTCAATAGATTTGTTATTATTATATTTATTTCAAAAACAACTTAGTAATAAAATACGTAAAAAAATTGGTTGTCTGTAAAGTCGGTTTACGGACGATAGTTTTAGGTGATAACGTCATAAGGAAACATTGATGAAAAATTGCATACTTTTATGAATTATATTGAATTATTATCACTAAATTATTATTATTTTGTATAATTCAAAGAAGGAGTTAATTGAAAATTACAATTTTTTTGATAAATTAATATTTATTTACACCCGTTAATTCAAATATTTTTTACTTAAATTATACAGATTAATTACAAGTAACAATGTGCTATTAACAATTTATTTACAACTTATATACATGTATTATATTTAAGATCTTCCGATCTGCGTTATTCTGTTAAGGTTAGGATGATGATAGGAAAAGTACGAAATCAAGGAGAGTGTTTCAAGTGTAATGTGTCTTGAAAAAGTCAAATCGATGGTTGTCGAGCTGCTAGCTCTGACGTCACGCGAGAAGAGAGATAAATTCCGACGCTTGGGCCGATCGTGCCTCTCTATCACTTGTTCCGTGCTCTCGCTTGCACGCTCAGGCTCAGGCGGAACGTGACACTTTTTCATGCGTGTAGCCGGTGTTAATCGATTTATAAGACGTTATCACGTCAAAACGACTTCCAGATCAAATCTTGCAGACAGCGGAATTTCCGGCGGCGCCATGTCTAACAATATTGGCAGATAAGTCGTTTTTACGAGTTGTGTTTGCGGCCATCTTCTATGGGATGCTAATGTATCTTAACGTCACTTCTCAAGTGTTACATTCGGGTGCAAATCAGTGCAAAAATATGCTTACTGTATTAATAAATATATTGTCTATTATGTCTTTCACAAGCATAAGAAAAACAAACGGTTAGGTACGAGTAATACGTGAACTGTAATGGTATATAGTCGCAAAAATGTAAAAACCATACGTACAAATTATATTGAAACACAAATGGATAAGCAATGCAATTTGATTACAACATAACTCGATTATGCTAAAAATCACTAGAGGGAAAACATTGTTTTTCCCGGCAACTTTTTCAGTCGACGAGGACGTTCACATTAGCGTAACCGCACAATTTGCTTTGCGGTCGAGTGCCATCAGCAGGAATCGCGGTTTGTAGGTGCTGCAAAAGAATTTTCTATTAAAGTTGAGGCAAATGCTTTTCCGATGGTTGTTATAGAGTTTGTTCCTAGATGCGGTTGTGTGTCTGGTAACAAACTGACGCTGTTACTATTTATTGCCATTTTCTCTTTTATGTTTGCAAACGTTAAAGTGCTGTAAGTATCTTAAGGCATTCTGAAGGAATAACTGTAATATGTGCACGAAACTTTAATTGTTTTCTTTTTGCCGAAAGAAAATATCTAATGAGATTGACAATATCTTTGTGAGTTTTTGTTTTTCTAAGGGATCTTGTCTCAATGGAAAAACGAATCCCTTAGAAAATCAGTTTATCACAGACATTTTTTCAGAATTAGTTTGACCCAGAAATTTGATATTCGGTATTATAGTAAAGCATATTAACCCCTCAAGTGTGCGCGTTCGAAACAACGTTTGCGTTCGGGTCGTTAAAACATGTATATTTTTTTTAAAATGAGATAAAATATAGACATTTATATATCATATGTGTAATGACAAAGAGAACAAAATAACGATCTAATGGTGATACACTCCTCTAAAACGTACATTTATTTTTGGCGATGTGATGGTTATCATACCATAAAGACAACGGTACATGATTTTTTTAGAATAAGCGATATGTTTATCTACGTTTATGTTTAATTATTATTTATTTATTTTTGGGGTAATAATACAAATTTAATTTTTAAGGTCTTTTCTATTTTAAGTCTTTTTCTTACAAAAACGGTGATTTTTTTTGTTTTGTTCATTATTTATTGCACTCATAACTCCATACGTAAAGTACACATACGTCGAATATAATATACTTAGCTCAATATGAATTTATTACTTTCGGAGTTATATATTATTTTATATTACTCGCGCGCCAATGTTACGTAAAAATAGCTTAAGGCCTCAAGTAAAGACTTATGATGAATGAGGTAACTTCACTTCAGGCGAAGTATGCAAATCTTAACGTGCGGGCCAGACTCCAACTTGGCCATATTTCTAATTGTAAAAAATTTTATATATTCTTCAGTCAGTGACGATAAATGTTGTATTACATCATTTCTCTTTACCTATAAATTTAGTGGACGCCAGTATTATTTTTATGTTCTTCTAGCGTGTTCGTTGCCCTGGCTCTTTTAACTCAAAACTCCTTAAACGCACTCTAGGAAATAAATAATTAAACATACGTTTTGAAGTTGATTTCAAATCAATCCCTAAAGGGGTGGAACTATTAACTCGATACTTCATTCATACTCTCCAAAAATAAGACTCCAAAAATACGAAAGTACTCAAAAATAAGAAAGTAAATCATGAGCATCAGTAGCTCGACAGCCCAGTGTGTGTCAAGGCTTTCCTTTGAAGCTACTACGATGTAGTCCTCCGTGTGACGACCGTTTTCCAGTTACGGACCTTCAGCACCTCAAAATCTTTTTCCATCGCCTCTTCTCATCTAATCTTAAGGTTTCCCCTTCTTTTATGTCTATGCGGTTTAGCCGAAAATATTCTTTTCAGAAGGTTTGATTCCTCCGTTCGAACGACATGAGTAGCCCTATTTAGTCTATCAAGTTTAATAAATCTTATGGAGTCTGGGTCTTTGTAAAATTTATATATTTCTGAGTTGTATTTCCTTCGCCAAACATCATTTTTCTTTATGCCCCCAAGATATGATCTTAAAACTTTTCATTCAAAAATACTCAAACTCAAAAACAAAAAAAGGGTCTCATTTAATTTTATCAATGTACATGTTTCAGAGCCATGGATCAAACCTGATCTAATAAGGGCTTCGTACAACAAGAATTTTGTTTTCCTAGAAATAAATTGTGAGCTGAATAGGTTTTTCAGTCCATAGAAATCTCCATTAGCAGCAACCATTCTGTTTTTACTTTTTATTTTGACAATTAATTTCAGATCCCAAGTATTTAAAACCCGGTACCGAATTAAAACTGTATGTGCTTCAAATAATATTAGTAGAAATTTGTCGATAATTTTTTGTGGAAAACATGTATTTTGTTTTCTCCTAGTTTATATTTAGATTCATAGCTCTTCCACCAACGTCAAAAAGTTGGAAAGCTCCTTCTAATGTCGCAAGAGATCTTGCAATCACAACAGCAGCATAAGCAAGAATTTGAACGGACTTTGAGAAGAAATGTCCTTTTAAGCAGATACCTGAGTAGTAATGAAATAGATGTGTAAAACTATTTACAAAGTGCTACCACCTCCGATGTTTTTTTTTTGGAAATTAAAACCTAAGGTATGTAAACGGTGTAAGGATAATGTAAATTATAAGTTCTGATTATTACAGAGATAGATACGTGGTGGTAGTGCAATTAAGCATACGTCAATATTTCATAACATGGATAGAGTGGTTAAGTCAGTAAAATTCATTTGTAATACTAAAAGTCATGTACAAATATTCGTTTGACAACCCTTTTGTAATTTATCCCAAATAATGTACATAACGAGTTTGTTTCTTCCACTATTGTGGCTCATATTCCACTATTGTGACTCAACTCAATCTTTATGAAATTTAGTTTACAAGTTACCTATTTTCGGTCGTTAAACACCAATTATATTTTATTAAAAGAAATGCTAATTCCACGTGAGTGAAACCGCGGGTAACAACTAGCTATTTATATTTCACGTTTTCCCTCTTTAACATAATACGCAGATTTCGAAAAAAAACATGTAACAAATAATAAATAAAAAATAAAATACCTCTATGGAGCGTCTTATTATTGTTTGTTGTAGGTAGGCGTATCAAAATTATGTACGGAAATAATTAATTTTTTGTATACTAAATATAAGTAGTTTTCCGAAAATATCTTTAACTTTTAAATAAAATGAAAATGCTTTTTAACTTATAGATTGGGAAAAAAGGTCATTGATTTACCTTTCTAATCTCATATTTATTAAGTATATTAATTGCAAATATTAACCACTTACAATTTATTACATTTATTAACTAAATGACTTTACTTGGACTTTATAGAAAAAAAATCTTTTTGATAAAGTACAGCTAAAGACATAAGGAATATCGTGTTTAATTGGAGTACGGGTTTAAACGATATCAATTTACAAAAGAAACAGACACGCATACACCACGTACACGCATTCGCACTCACGCATATGCAAAATAATACCAAATTTATTATTTGATTATTCGTTTAAGAATAACTAAAAAAAATCCTGTGAATATTTATAAATACTATTTTAGGTACGCAGAACGAGAAAAGAGACCGACAAATATGACCTGACGTTATAAATATAGAAATATACATTATATAAAAAAAAGTGACATTTAAAATAAAAAAATAAACAATTGAGCGAATGACAATTAGGAAAAAGTAAAAAAAAACACAATTTGTAACTTGAAAACAAAACAAAAAAAAACTGTCGTCGTAAACATCATCACATTAACAAATATTATTACATGTACAAAGAATAACTAACGAGGAATTAAAGAAAAACAAGAATTTAATGAAGTATCTTTTTAAGAAGATCAACACGTATTGCTTTTGTTTCAATTGTTTGCCTAAATTAATAAAAACAAATCTGAATGAATATCTTTTGCCGAAACTAAAAGTTTCGTAGATTAGTATATTAGATTTGTATGTAAAATATATTATGGGACACAATATTCGTTTCATGTTGCAGTAAAAATATAATTTCAAAACATTGTAAAAAATAACTTGACTTTTAATAAAATAATGCAAATGTCTCATTTGTCTGATTGACGATCCAAATAAAATATTTACGAATCTCATTTTTTCTTATTCTCTCTGTTTAAAAGCATCGTTGCTATTATTATTAGATCTGGACCCAAAAATATATGAACTTTAGCGATCTCGTTTGAAAATGGTTTGTTAAAATAATCGAATTTAATATGAGTAAATGGTCAAAATCATCAGAAAATTATATTCTCCGAAACTAAGATCGACCGTTATATATTTAATTTGGCGACATATTTCTAATTTTTATCACAATTTTTCATCCGTTAATTTAGGAAGTAAAGGTGAAGTATGCATTTTTTATATAATATTTCTTCATTTATTAGTGAAAAATATATGTTTCTGAATTACGTGATTTAAATAGATAAATAAATAAGAGCGACTGCAAATTCAGCCCGAATATATCTGCTGTGTACCGTTTCGGTATCGAGAAATCGTATTTCTGAAAATGGGAGCATCTCAAATGTGATGAAGTGGGCGGTCAACATCATTTGCGATACTTGCTGTACACTTATAATTCTTTTTAATATTTTAAACAGTTCAAATAACTCAACTTGTACCATACAGCAAACTCAACGACGTCTGGTTTTCTCGTGGTCTATGACTAACATCTGAAAAATCAACTCAGTCTTGTCGTCTCCAAACACGCCACTAGTTTCTAGTGAAACTAGAAAATTAAAACGGCAATTTTTTTGATAAAGGTTCTGAGATTAGAACTTTCTCTACCGTATTTTTTTTTCAAGAGACGTTTTGAAAAAATCTTAACACTCGCAATTCCTAATTTCTACTGCCGCTTAAGTCTACCTTGTTCCCTATCCTTGACCAGTCCATGCAAATTTCTAAAGTATTTTCAGTCCATATTTGCTATTTGAATTTTATTTTTTGTTTCCTGCAAATTGTATTTAATACATATATAAATTGTATTAAACAAATATTGAATTCCAATTATACAAATAATTTTATGCAGCATAGATAAGGCTAAATTATTCGATTCACTTTAGTTTTATTCTACCATAATTTACACCGAAAGCAAACCGTAAAACGCCTGATATTTCATTAGACCAACGACCTTTATGCGTCTCTATTCACAGTTTGAAAAATAGACTGAGCTTTCAGAACTTGTGTTAAATTTATCGTCAAGATTAATACTTTATGCGGATGCATGGGCCGAACCTACAGTGGGCAAGGTTTTGATGCAAAAGCCAAACTGTATTACCTATGTTTGCTTGTATTTGTTTATCAGTCGTATTGATTATATAGAATGAAATGCGGCCATAATTAACTAGATCGAGTATTTTCTATTTGAGCTTTTACAGATTGCGATTGAGCTTTTACAGAACAATAGCTTTCCTATTTCCGAAAAGTAGGTTAGCACATCACGTAGCGTTGAAGTTTTTCGTTCTTCGCATGCTTAACTTTCTACTTTTACGTAATTTTTATAATTTGTATTTACAATTGGCATGTTTTGTCTCTGATTGCGAGATATGTCAAAACGTCAGCTTAATCTAAATTATAGAAATGCGTATTTGTTTAATAGTCATATTTCCATCGCATTCTAGTCTTACATGAAAAAAACAAACGTCAAAATCTATATACGTTTTTAATCCAGTTTTTAGTCGCTTGAACCAAAACTGAGAAATTTTACTTAATTTACTATTTATTATTTACATAATTTATTAACTTTATAGTGACACTCGCTAATATTTATTTTATATTATAACTGAAATATAAAAAAGGCAGATTGAAAGACAGGTAGATTGATGTTTGTGCATTACTAGGAAGAATCATAATTATTTTCTAATCATACACATTGCCAGTTTCGAAAAAAATGTCTTTGCAATATAAACCCTGTTTCCAAGTATAATTTTTTTGCGCCAAGATTCATGCAGTTTGTGCTCCAAAGCCAACCTTGTAAAAACAAAAGTTTGCTAAACGTTGTGAAAACTCTATCTACGGTGCAGGTAGCCAACTCATCATTTATTACTTAGATATGAATAAACATCAAATTCAACTGCAGTGGTGTTATGTATTTATATAAGCTACTACATTTCCACAGCAATGCTTGAAAAAGAAACAAGTTTTTTGTGCCAATGGCGTTTTCCCATCCTCTGAATAAAATGAAAAACCTTTCAAGCGAAATGACTAGGGAGACTTTTATTTAAAAAAATATAGTTTGAAAAAACTAAAAAACACGCTTTTTTAATAACATGGATTTAAAAATTACCTTTTAATATAAAGATTTTGGTCAATGGCGAAAGAGTGTCTCATAATTTGGTGCAACTTAATTTTTTAAACCAAATTAATAGAGAGAATGACGAAAAAATTAACTTTATTGTAAAAAAGAGAAGGGTGCTTGTTACGAAAATTAAATCAAGAGACATCCTTTCCTCCTTGACCAAAATCTTTATGTTTCAAAAAACTTTTTTAATTTAAGTTCATATGGGTAGAAAAGTGCGTTTTTTAAAGTTTTTTTAAACTATAATTTTATAAATTTTTAGTTATGAAGTTATTGTACTGCCATCGGTTCTTGATACGTGTGCAATATTTTGAAAGAATTCGGACGTCTGGAAATGGATGAAAATTTAACTCAACGATTTTGTTATATTCATACATGCATACATATATGTGAAGCTAATTTAAAGCGTATAAAGAAAGTCCTACATATTATCAGGTCTAAAAAACGTTAATTTAACTCTTACTGCGTCGTTAAGATAAGATTTAACTTAATATGGGTAAGATATGATGTACTATTCTTGATACCGGACCTCTTTACGTGATAGATACGTAGAATATTTTCAGATATGCAAATAGACGACAAATCAGACCGAACAGCTTTGTTGACTACTACAGTTTTAGACCTATTTGTAGGAAACTTACTAGTAAATAATTCAAATAGATATCTCAATAATATGTAAAAGCAGATATAAACAAATAAATTAATGCTCCATGAACGGAAAAAAACCATTCAAAATAAAACAGAGGTTCCATTTGTCATCGTATATTTTTAGCTGTAGTTTTTGTAATATTAATCTTAATCTTGAAAGTGATGTGGAACGCCTAATACAGTCTAGTTTTACCAATCGTGGAAAATGGAAAAAAATTCCAGGGCTAGTCCCTGGAATTTTTTTTATTAATAGTATTTATTTTACTAAATAAAAAAACAACAAAAGTTTATTTACGTTCAGATATGTATACGATTGATCTGTTGCCAGATTTTTAAACCCAATTAGTAACTTTTTGTTTTGTTGAGTGCCAAAGAGATTAAATCATTATTCGTTCTTGTCATAAAGTCATTGATCAGTTATATAACATGTCATGCTTTACCTTAGATACTATGATCTAAAACCTATAAAATTTTTTTCAAGTAAATACGGGTGTTTTATAAACTTCAATTCATTTTCATATTAAAATATAAGTTTCAACGTTTTAAAAGCATCGGAATTGGATCGTAGCTTTAAAAACTATTAGCCACTATTATCGCCGTGAAATATTTATAATAAATGTTCGAAAAGACAATGAGAAGAAATCATTGAGATTAAATTTTTCTCAATTAAATGAAACTAGGTGATGTAGAATTATTTCTACTTTATTTAAATTCGTTACCTCGACCTAGGTTTCATTGTATGACAACATCTTCTTGTGGGCAATTTACAAATATCTTAAAAAATAATAAAGTAGAAATAATACTACATCGCGTAGTTCATTTAGTTGAGAAAAACAAATTATAGTAAATTTCTAGGAAAATAACGTCAAATATATTCAATATAAAAAAAAATTGTAGTAACCCTAAGAATAACTGAAATATCACTAATCACACTCTCCGTAAGAAGATGAAAGTAATATTTTTATTTTATTCGGTTTCTACCCAGTCAGTAATTCTTTAAGTTTAATAATTGTAATGGAATATAGAACTTAATCATTTATCTCAATCCATAGCTAACTTTTCGCAAATCTGTAGAATTTCTCCAAAGTTTAAAAAATAAATCTGAGCTATTAAGTGAACGAATACGATTTTTTTTAAATAACGACTATCCGTCAGTTCCACTTCGAATTTATGTTTAATCTTCATCTCTTCAGCGCCATAAATCAGTAAGTGGATTATGTTCACTAGATCGCTGGGGATCTCGTAGAATTGGGATCCATACAATTGACTTCAGACGCAAAGCAAACATTTTCAGAGGTGAATGCTTTAAATAATTTATCATTAGACTGACAAGTTAGGCAGGGTCCTGAAGAAGACTGCTAAAATACATTTATCATATTATACCCAAATACAGGATTTAAGGATGAGTCTTCAACGGATGTGGCGGTTAAGAATTGCGATGTTTATTTTATCCCAGTATTAATTACAATTTTATAGGGCTTCGTAACTAAAAAGAGGAAATATCACTATGCAATCTCTTCTGAAAAGACGCGAAGGTGTCCGTGCATCACTTTTTTTCCCGTCAATTTTCTCAGAAACCATTTAAAACAGATACTAGAAATTGGTCAGAGTAATGATTGTCCATTACTTCGAAAAATTTCTAGATGAAGACATTAAAATCTCCCATGCAGAAGCAATATAAAAAATACCTGTCTTAGAATTTTGGAGGGACAGGTTTGGTATAATCATTTTTGATGTTACAACCTGTAAATAAATAATACTCGTCCCCATGCAAATGCTGGTTTCTTGCGCATGTTTTAAAAGTATTAAATTTTGATTAACTAAGCAATAAATGCATTACTTACTATTAGTTTTATTAACCGTGGAAATTAATTTTCTTTTTCTCAAAATTAAAATTTTTCAGGATCGACCAAAAAATTACTACTGTAATCAATAAAAAATTAAGCGCATTTTTCCGTGAAAGCAAGTCCCGCTTGAAATCACAGTTTACCATAAAAGGTTAATATAAAATGAGGCATTTGTCATAAAGTCTTAATGTTCTAAAAGTTTATATGATAACTAAAATAGACCATTTTAGTAATAAATTTTTCATATATATTATATTGATAAAATTCTGAAAATTCCAAAGGAGAAAAGATAAAATACAAAAAGAGAAAGATAGACAGACAGCTACAAACACAAAGAGAATGAAAGACAAGAGGTTTCACACCCAATATCAATGGTGGATACGCATCCTTATTTTACTATTTTGTCCTTAAGCCAGAATTCTATTACCACATTTTAAAATCAATGCACAAAATGCTAAAAGTGTTATAAACGTATTACACCTATTGTAATCTGCTATTTTTTGAAAAGTTTGCAATTGCGGAGACTTTTCTGTCATGAATCTATTTTTAAGTTTGAGTATATTTCATTTTTCACTAATTACCCACAAAAAAAATTGAATACAACTTTTTCATTATATATCTGTTTTTAAATTTTATTTAACACTCTTCATGTAATAAAACATTTTTACGCCCCAAACTTCTTATTTGTTTTTCATTCTACTTCCCACGCAATTGACCTGTACAAATTGTTTAATTTATTGATCGAATTAACATCAATTTTTTTCAACTTTCTGGCTCTAACAGCAATAGTTTTTTTACTTCATTAATTTTAATTAACGAAATAAAAAAGACTGTGACGGAAAAAGTGTACATATATTTTTTTATAATGGCTTATGCTATTTAAACGTAAAATAGATAAGCAGCTTAAAAAAATGCAGTGCGACCACATCCTTAACAGGTAGGGAAAAGAGTTTTATTCGAAGTCGTGTCGTTAATTTCCACCCTGTTGGAATATAAGAAAGGGCGAATATTAAAGGACTGACAGTAATAGGTAATCACTCTTGTCCGTGAATGGGCGTAAGGGATGATCCCGAGGGAGTGAAGGTAGGGGAAGTCCATGTCGCCATTGTTGGTTTACTATTTATTTTGTTACAAAGCCCGGTTTATTCAATTGTTTATGCGATGGATTGCGTTGCGAACTCTTTTATGCGAGCGAGGCAGTTTTAAATATTACGGCGAAGAGGAATGATTTAATTATATATCCATTGATTTATCTACGATTAAGAATTAACCATCTAAAACTGAATTTTTGTAAGCGACGTGTAAAGTTATAAGTTTTGGATAATATACTTGGAATTATCTCGAATTGTTCACGTGACAAATATTTCGAATTACACTCCATCAACTGCAAATGTCTCAATAAATTTGAAACATTTATTGATAAAAAAGGCGAATAATTTTTCCAGGCAACCAAGTCATTGTAAATCTTAAGACAAAAAAAAGCAATAGATTTAATGTAAAGGAAAAAAAAATGAAACCTTAAATTGTTTTGAGGCATTTACGTTATTTTCAAGTTAGTTAATCACAAATTAGAAATTTAAGGGAGAAAATTTTTTTAAGAAAACGAAAACCAATCGGAGCATTTAGAAGATAAACTGAATTTGTTATTTCTGGGCATATTTATATTGCATGTACATTAATAACAATGTAAAACTTGCATTTTCGAAAGAGGAATTATACGAGGCCTTTAAAAAATTTATCATATTTTCAGAAATATATAAACAAATTATTTCAAATGTAATTATTAAATTTATAGGGAATTTAAATTAAAAATATGTAAATGAAATGCTGATTTAAATTGGTTGTATAAAAATCTCTCAATTGCGCATCAGATAATACTCAAAATAAAATTCCATAATAGTCTGTATCTCTGGAAATTGTTGAGGTAGGTTAATCAAAGTAATTTATAATTTATTTATAAATATACCTTAATTTAAAACTCTAATCAAATAGGTACTGAGTCTAGCTTTAAAAATGAGAGAAAACTAACCTTGTTCATAATTTGGAATCTTAATATTTGATGACAAAATTATCAGAATTTGCAAATTTTAATAATGTTAAGGAGATATTATTTTATAGATTATTTTTTTCCGGATTAATCTTTTTCAGAAGATTATCCGGAAAAAAAATAACCTATATAAAATAATCTAATCTTTTTTAATCAACTATTCGTGCAATATCTCTTCTTATAGATAGCTGGGGTAGTGTATTTTGTATTTTACATAAATCACAATTTTTATAGGAAAATTATTTATCTGTTATAGATCCCAGATACCCTTATCAAATTGACAAATCTGTTAACACAGATATTTAACTGACTTGAAAGTCAATGCAAACTTGATTAGTTGTACTGGTAATATTATCCAGGTTTTAATAAATTATTTAGCTTCATAGATATATGATTTGAAATAAACTGAAGAAAATATAGTATTAAATTATGTAGAAGTATATTTCTTACATCCATCACAAATATCGCTATTGTTTAATTTGTTTTTATACATCAACAAACTTTTTAATGGACATTAGCTTTATTATTTCGAAAATGGCTCCAACAATTTTCTACAAAGTTTCTAAAATCCTATTCCTTTAAAAACCTAATAATTTGTCAACATTAATTTTTTTTCAAAAATTCAATGACGTAACTTCTTACCCAAAAATGAAAAAGTATACATATAGGCATGCGTACTGCAGCACAATTGCATCTTTTGTTTGACTATATCTAATATCTGTCTGCCACGGTTTTATAATTTTAAATTTTACAAAATGCCATGTATTACGATAGTTGTCAAATAATGTTTAGATAAACAGATATAGCATAACAAAAGTCAAAAAAGATACCATGTTCCTGCTTTTTTTAAACTGTTGCTCAATAACGGGATAAAATCAGTGCCGACATTAAGATACGCATCATACTAACGACACTTCCCAACTATATATATATATATATATATATATATATATATATATATATATATATATATATATATTAGTGGACATAAATGTCTCATTAAACTAAATATTTTAACAATTATTAGAAAAAGTGCAAAATTGGTAAAATTACAAGTTTCACGTAATTACATTCGTGTAAAGGTTATAATTTTGAATTTTCCATACCATAGTCATTCCAGCATTATATTGGTAGTATAATTAAACATCTATCAGTGCTCTTATTATTAGTTTCGATTGCATTCTCTTTATTCCACTATTTATTGCCTTTTACTTATTTGTTCTAGTAAATTATTTTAGTAAGTTAACTCTTAAGAAGTATTGGAATTTTTTGTCGGTTAGTTTATTAGTTTTGATTTGAATTCTGAATATATGCAATTAAATGAAATGCTGCGAGTTTTTTATAAAAATTTCAGTACAAGAAAACATTCCAGAATAATACTTATTTTTTAAAAGTTGGTACACAAAACGTCTAAATCAAAAAATAAACCTGTTTTATTCATAATTCCAAAAAAAACTGTTTTAACCATTAATACTAGTTTTTGTTGGTGGCTTCAAAATGTATTCAAAATTATTTAAAAAGCCATAGAGACTTTTGAGTAAATCTTGCATAATTGCAAAACGAGATTGACAAGAAATTATTAATTAAACGTAATGCTTTGCTTATTTCTCGCTAACTATTTCTATATCATTGCCTAATCTTTCACCAAGAGCTACTTATAGACGTAAGATAAAGATGGGGAAACACTTACTTGCTCCATTTGAGGATTCTGCTTTCATGGATACTTCTCAAATATGGCAAGAGCTTATTTATTCTTCAGCTATCAAATACGAGTAATGACAGACCAAGTTCACATTGAACCATTTTATTGTATCAAGATAACTGTAATTGATATACCGTAATAATATTGTATAAATTATAATTATCATTAACTATAATCAGACTTCTCCGCTAAAAGTAGATGGAAAACTAAATCCTTCGTGTTGTATCTACAATACGCGAATGTAAAACTTCATTAAAATATTTAGAAACATAAAACTCGTCGAGAATGTTAAACTGAATACAGAGAAATGAAAGGTGAGTAACAAATTATACAATTCCACATTCGATGGGTTTACTTTTAACCATTCAGAAGTGTCCATAACACCCTTGCTCTTCCATCATCAGTTTCTCCTGGTTACATTATATAACCGAAGGGCTTATTGAGACAAGTCGTAGAAACTTAAACTCGATGTTAGCCTTTAAGAATTTCTCATGATCGTATTCTCCCCCATCATCATTCGACTTGGTTGGACCATATTCGTATATTGTCATCAGAATTGCATGTAAATTTTCAAATCGATACGACACAAACTTTCAAATCGTTTACAAATTTTCAAATCAATTTGGCATAAAGTTTCAAAACTTTTAAAGATTTTCAAATATATTCGACACAAAGTTTCAAATTGTTCACAAATTTTCAAATCGTTTACAAATTTTCAAGTCGATTCGACGATTAAAAATGGGTGAAAAACATATTGTAAGATTTGCTCAAAATGTTAGGAAGTTACAGGTCAAGCTTAAAGCGTATTGAAAATAAATTTAAAATGTCTACATTTATATTACCGATTCATAACTTTAAACCCTTTTAGATTCAAACATTTTTCTAAGCTCTTGAAAACATTTATTGAGTTTTCAATGTTAGAATTCAGTTGAATGCAATATGTTAATAGCTTAAACATCACTATATTTTGAGAAAATAACTTTCCATTGAATGCAGCGATATTTTTAGGAATAAGGAGTTTAAGTCTGCAATAATTTTTGAGCCATAAACTGATATCGCGATTAAATAAATCATTAAGCAATAATAAAAAATAAACTCAACGGGGTGAGGACTCGTGTTTAGAAATATGGCCGTATTTTTTGATATTTGATCGATTTGTTAGGTAGCAAAGTGTAGTACATATACGGTAACGGTACTGTAATCTCCTAATATTCATAAAAAAACTCTCAAATACCAATTGTTATTTAGATCTATTTATTTGTTTAACGCAAACATCAGTGCTCACGTACACACAGGTACGCTCTAAATCTACTCAAAAATGTGCGTAAAAAGCATATTTTCATATTCTGGATATAATATTCCATCAAAAACAAACATATAAAAATAGGAGAAGTTCTCACCAGATCAACATGCTACCTGAAAAAAGTCGAGTTCCAAGTAGGTTCTTTATGTTGGATACGAATAAAGCCGACATTTAAAATGTACGCATATTTATTTGTTGTAAAATGTATATTTGGACGTAGCGAGATTTTTAAATCAATTAATAAATTTTAACAAGCAAACTAGAACTATCAAATAGTGACATGGCTTATAAATTCAACAAAAGCTTGGCTTATTTGTTCTCGGCCCTGAATCTGCCGGTAATCTCTCGCACATTCTGCGCGTTTGTTACTGCATGTGAATTTGATAAAATTCACGGAGATTCCAATCTGTTATTTATTAGCAAAATATCTTCAAGAAGTTCTTTCTCGATAACATATAATTTTACATGAATTACTGCTTAAATTAATGAACAATTTTTATGATGTTCATTGTATGCCGACTAAATACATAAGATTAATGAACAGTTTTTTATGACATTACAACCATTTTATAATGACTAAATATAAGAAAAATAGAAATTTGATTTGTTCCACTATTTTAATGTACGAATGTATATTTGAAGTATTTTAAATAACTTTTATATTTGAATATTGTAAATTTTTAAAATCGATCAAAAAATGTTATGAGCAAATACGAACTGTTAAACAATGGCGTGGCTTATATATTCTTTGGCTTTGAACCTGTCGATAGTTTCTAGTGCCAAAATTTAAATCTGATATATATTGCCAAAATATATCCATGGGTTACTTTCTACCTGGTACATAACACGTTGGTTTTACGTTAAATAATGCACAAATTAATAACAAAAATGAAAAATATTCCCTAAATATACAATTTTTTGTGCCATTACAATCATTGTTTACAGATTAAACAGATAATAAATGTAAACAAAGAACTACTTCCTTGCGCCTTTTTTACAGGTAAATCATAAAATCGTCATTGTTTCAGTAGTGAGACTTTAAAATATCATATATTTATTTGTCTGCGTATTATTTTCTTTCTTGAACCGTTTTTCTTTATACGTAATAAAGGTAATGAGAAAACAAACAGTTTAACTGCTCACACGACCTTGTAAATGAATACGAGTTTATTTGTTATTTACAGGAATAACATTATTTTGGAATAGTCGTCTATATATTCAATTTTGGATTAGTCACAAAAACAGGCAACGCCATATACTTTTCGTACTTCAACGTTTATTTGGAAAATACATCACAGAGTTAAAGTCGGCTATTGACAAGAGACTTTTGCAGCGAATAATATATTTGACTGGCGAGAGTTAACGATAACTGACTTCTTCCATTTATATACGTTACTTGTGCCAAATTAAATTACACATTGGGAACAAAATATTATCTTTAAAATATCAATAATATTATAACAATTGTCAATGAAATAATTTAAAAAAATTGCAACTATAAACGATATCGATTGAAAGACTAAGTTATAAAGATTCCAAAACTATTTTTTTAGCTGTTTACCTGAAGCAGTTCTAAAGATAACGTGAAAATGTACACAAAAATTTGTTTTTCCCCTCAAGCTCTAAAACTACTAAAGTAAAATTTATTAAAAAAAGCGTTATTAGAAGTTTACGCGAAAAAGAAAGTCATGATTCTAAATTTCATAATTCTAAAAATATTACCTTATTTTTACATCTGTACCGTATATGTTACCGTTCAAAATATTTATGTGACAAAATCATATTAATATTCGTGAATAATTTGATAAAATTACTTTATACCGTTAAATGTTTACAAAGTATGCAAGAAACGCATGTAGGGCGGGTTCTAGTCATTTTTATTTATTTCTCGTTAATAGCTCTATCAGTGAGGAAGGAAATAGGGTATAGACATGTAGAAATTTCCATTTTGATAATCAACGTCTGTCCATGAAAGGAATATGCCATAAAATAAAAAAAATATTCGAGTCTAAATTTGTAAATATTTTTATCCAAAAGTAATATTATCGAAGCAGGCTGTCGCCTGCTGCACTCGATGACACTACTCATCTTATTTTATATATTGAATTATCTTAAAATTACATTTACATAAACGTATTAAGGACGAACATAACTCGCACTAATAGGCTATGTACATACTTAGGTACCTATAAAAGTTAAAACATTTAAGGGTATAGGTTTTTTCTGTTCCCTTCGCGATAATTAATACCGTCACGCACATCCATGGATTAAGAAAATTGTATTCAAATAGACTTATTATGCACGAGCCGAACTCACATTACAAATTTCCATACATGCTTAGGTACTTTTAAAAATTAAACATTTAAGAGTACGTGTTTTGCTCTCCTCTTAATGATAATTAATATCGTGACGGACTCCGATGAATTAAAAAAAATATATATATAATACCTATAAAATTTTAAACATTGAAGGGTATATACTCCTAGTTTTTCTGTCCCTTCACGATAATTAATACCGTGACGGACTTTAAATAAGCAGAACAGGCATTAAAAGGTTCTGTACATACTTAAGAACCAGTCAAGAAAAGTTTATTGAATTATAATTATATTGAATTATAAAGGTTCTATATAAACCTAAGAACCAGTCAAGAAAAGGTTTATTGAATTATAATTATATTGAATTATAAAGGTTCTATACATACTTAAGAACCAGAAAATAAAAGGATTTTATTGAATTAAATTTTAAATATGAAGATGGATTATTCAAAATGTCTGACAAATGTCACATTGTTATAAATGATACGTACTCGTACATTGGAAACAATTTTGTTATTTACACTCCATTTATTTCGAAAAGGGAATATTTGTAAACAAAGTAAATTATTGGAATGAAGTATTATTTTGTTTTTATTTATAAACATATATAATTTGTAGCATAAATGAAATCTGACAGTCTATATAGAGGGTGTAAATCATATTTACCTCCAATAAAACTTTTTGATCTGAAGTGTAAACCGGAGGAGCACAACGGTCTTAAGTGTTAAATCTACTGGTCCATTTTAAGGACATTGGTAAAGGTTTACTCTGCCTTTAAATAATACTGCTGTGATAAATTCTGTATCCAAAGTCTGTAGGCCAGCAGATGGCAGCTATCCGAATAAATTCTAAAGTAGTTGGAGGAAGGATTAGTAGTGCGATAATTTAAGATGCAGCTGTACTGTAAGCGTGATGGGCTTGTAAAATAGTTTAAGCAACATTGGAGAAGCAAATAAAATAAATATAGGACGGTTTTTTAATACGACGGTTTATAATACGACGTCTGTTGTAGAGTTTAGTAGTCAAACACAGAAGTCTGATAATTTCGACATGTACACAGTGTGTGTCTCTCGGTCACATCCTCGTATTTTTACTCTTTTAGACCTATGTGTATGACATGTAGTAATTGTGCTTCAGAGAAATATTAATGAGGTAGCTTGTGAATATTTTAGCGTATCCCATTGTATAGAGTATAGAAAGGCCTTTCAAAATGATGTTTAAATTCGCTTTACCACTTTTCATTTCCAAACGCTTTTTGTGAAATATTAAGCTACGCAACGAACATTTCGCAATGACTATTTCGCAATGAATATTTCGCCTTCTTGATTCTGCCACCCCCGCTTTAACTATTGAACCATGAGTTTGAAAATTTTCTAAAAATTCCAAATAGTAGCATTTGAATTGAAATTTGAAAAGAAATTATTTCGGTTAACTAACATCAACAATTTTAACAGAAGTGGACAATTTCATAGCCCTTCTTCGTGCGTTTATGACTTGAACTTCCTCCGTTTTCTTCGAATCACTTTACGTCAAATTCCTGATTCGTTTTCTGATTAAGAGTGATCCGTATGTTTACTTCGATCAATATATGTAGTCTTAAAGCGGTCGCAATATTGACCGATTTTTAATACAATCTCGCAATTAATCATTAACTCGCTTTATGTTAGCTTCACTTGTTTGTATGTCTGTATGTATGTATGAATATCACGGAATTTTTCAATTAAATTTTCATCCATTTCCAGAATTATCTGATACTGGTACATATTTTTTCATCATATTTATAAATGACATCAGCAATTGTTTTAAACACAGCAAGTTCCTGTTATGTGCTGACGACCTAAAGATTTTCTCCAAAATAAGAGATTCTTCTGATCATTCGAAGTTACAAGAAGATCTTAAAAGACTAGATGCGTATTGCAGAATAAACAAGATACAATTAAGTCACAGTAAGTGTAAATCAATCACCTTTTCTAAAAATAAGGCAATCCATTTTCATACCTATGACATAGGTGGTCATTCTTTGGAATTTGTTAATTGCATACGTGACCTTGGTGTAATGTTTGATCAAAAGCTACATTTTGACGTTCACGTAAAGTAGATCACATCGCGAGCTTATGCTTTAATTTAATTTTATTGTCAATCATTTTATTCTTAAATGTATTAAAGAAAATAAAATAAAATTGTGAGACATCCTTTCGTTCTTGCCGAAATTCTTTACTTCAATTGATGTCATATTTTTTGCAGTATGGCTATTGCAATTAAACTAGCAATAGCTATATTTTACATTCTAAAGTTATAGTAATATTATTGAAAAATAAAATGAAATGGTTATTACGTTACTAAACTGGTCCAAAAATTCATTCATTCTGATTTATTTCTACTCATATTTTGATATTGTCTTATCTATACCATTGTAAGTCATGTCATTATATAGTCGATCTATTGCAATAACCTTTTGAATCAAAATCGTCTTTGATAATTTAAAATTCTCAGGATCCCTTTCTCAACTATTACTTATATAAATGATTTATGGAATTTGTTCGATTCTGCTGCAGAAAAAATATTTGAAATATAATATGTAAATTTGTAATGGCAGTAAGACCACTCCTTTACATTATGCCGGTCTAAGCTAAGTTCACACCCAACTACGTCCTCCAAAGTAAAGCTTCGTCCAGATTGTTCATTTACTTAACAAGAGCCCGATCCAATATTTGATATTGAAATACTCCAGATTGTATAATGTCTCCAACTACTACTCTACATGGTTAAAGGCGCTGGCCAACTCGTTCTTCAAACATTCAGGGAAACTTGATGTTTCTTTTGTAGGCTCTTGAGTTAAGTTGTTTCCTCATAAATTATGCTTTCTAACTATTTACATTTAAAAACTAATGGTAAAATTTCTATATTTTGTTATTATATATTTTCGATCAAAAGCCCATACTTCATGAAAGAGTTATAAGTAATTGAAAAATGAGTAATTTTATGAATTAATTTTATGAAAAAAATTTATAATATATCCGTAATTTTTTATAGTTATTTACTAGTTCTTTACTACACTGCGTAAACTTTTTAATTTACAAATATTAAAATAAAAAAATCAATTTTTTTAGAACCGGACATGGTATTATATATAATAGTATACCACAATTACAAAGTCAAAGACGTTTTGAATATAACCATAAAGCATTTCTACCTATTCTATTGATTGTTGTAAAAATGTTTTTAATTCAAAAAGTTGCATTGAAATTTCCAAATTTCATTTTTAAGTTGTCATTTCCTGTGGATTTCCATTCCCAATGCCATTTTTCAAGATCAGTAAGGCAGAAAGACTTGTTAAAAAATCATAACTTTCGTATTATTTCCTTGTTAGATACAATACTTATTGTATCAAGATGATGAAAAAATATTGTAGAAAAAGGAATTACGTTGTAAATTATCGTATATATTGTCGTGAAAGAAATCCAAATGCATGCTTGACCCAGTCTTGTATGATGCCATCTGAGTTGTCAGGGCGCGCTTTCAGTTGCCTGGTACTAAATTAAATTTCATTCACTCGGATCGGATAACTAGTTTCGAAGATTTTATCCTTTTTATGGATACTTATCGAATCCGTCAATTCTAAAGTCATGGATTCAGTTTACGCGTGCGCAGTTCGAGACGCTCGGTCATCATAAATATCACGACAGTACTAGCACAAACATCCTTCATCTTTAAAATGAGACCAAAATGGTGGTGTTATGTCTATTTTTAGTCGAGTTATTGAAGTTTTAAATTAGTTTGATAGAAATTGTCACTCAATTAGGCGCGACCGCCTCCCGGCATTAGAGTTGTTTTCGTGTCACCAAAAATATAATCGAATTTTTAGATTATTAATGAGAATACTTCCATAGTAATAATCAGCACTACGCATAATGATTGATTACAGAAATTAAGCTGATATGTCTACTTTCAGGAAAAATGTGAGAATAAACAAAAAAAATATTAAGACCAACAAAAGTTGCTTTCAGACGTAATTAAATTTCCATTACAAAATCTGCCAGTCTCTTATATCAAAACAAGGGAAGAAAATTCTGTTAATCCTCTATTTAGTTTATTAGGGCAGTAGTGAACACGTAAACAACGAAAAAATGTCGTAATAAAGAGGAAAATGCTGACGGAGATATTTCGCCACGGCACGTTATTGGATTGCCAGTGTTTACTTGACTTCCGCTCGTTCGTAGTCTGCGCGAGTTCCTGTTTCCTTACGAGGAAAAGGTTAATAGACGGTGCTGGTCATGCGCGTTGAATTCTGATTGTTATTTTAGAATATATTGACCTAAAATAGAAATTACCGAAGCTTAGATTTAAGTTGGAGTTGTTTTGTACATATTAATCATTTAATTACTTAGTCGTAAATAAACATATATGTGTGTGAATAATAAGCAAATTTATATTCAAAGAAATAATGTTTCTATGAAGAAAACGTAGTCTGAAAATGTGTAAAAATTTATACATGTTTATCAAAAACCATGTAAGCAAATTATTTGCATTCAATTTTAATTGTAATTAGTTTAATATTATGCATTGTTTTCTTCGATTAAAGATGGAAAGAAATCTTGTTTTAAATATTAGGTTGAATTATAAATAGTTGTATTATTTTGTTTATTCAATCACTTGTTGAATTTAAGTTTTCAAATTTTTACTAAAAATTTATAAAATTATGATTTTTGAATTTCTCGTTTTCGAGAAAGACAAATATAGAAGGACAAATATACGTCCCAACAAACATTCCATTTTAATGAAACAATGTAATTAAATAAATGTAAGAAAAATTCAATTAATGAAAAAATGAGAAGAGGAAGAGAAAAAGAAGAGAAAGTGTGAGAATGTCCAAAAAGGAATAAAAAAATTTTTTTATTACGACAAAAGAAACCTTTGTATATGATTTTTGATTAAGTTTCTTAGCAATGTCTTCTTAATATTTGCTAAATGGGACTTTATTTAGGCATAATAAGAGTTAGAATGGTTTTAAAGGGTTTAACTTGTTACTAAAAAGATTAATATATGTTTAAATGTGTGTGCTTGTATGTATGTCTGTATGTACATATATTATTTAAAAGTTATAGCAATTTTGCAACCGATTTCTTTCAAATTTTCACACTTTCCTCACCAAATTCTAGTTATAAACCTTAAGCGAGTGATAATACCCATCTCACACCTCTATTTTTGTAAAACCAAGCAACGCTGGGTACATAGAACCAAGATATTATAAAAAAAGAAAGGAGTCGATCTCGGAACTTTGAAAGTTACATTAAATTATATAAGTAGGTATTCAACTGAGAATAACCAGATAATTAAAAAAAATGTTAACAGACTATTTAGTTGTTTATTAGAATGCGGATTATGTAAAACTACTAAACGGGTTTAAATGGGAATTTTCCGGTAAAAATTCAGTGCGTAGCCCGACAAATTTCCTACTCAAGTCACGATTTAAACTTAAAAATTATTGTTTGAAGATCTACTTCTTTTAGAGTTTTGATTGAAGTGTATTCACGGTACAATTTGAAAAATTGAAATGTTTCAAAATACATAAGTCATAAAATCGAATAAAATCTTAATTCACAATTGAATGAAACTTCGTGGTGTGTTATTATTTCTACTTTCTTTAAGCTCTTTACCACTACCTAGGTTTCGTTGTATTACAAGATCTTTGGTTAATTTTTAAAAAAGATTTTTACTTATAGCCCACCTGATCGCGGTAAAGAACTTAAAAAAAGTGGAAATAATATTACATTACGTAGTTTCATTTAATTGTGAACACCAAATATATTCGATATTTAAAATCTCAATATTATTGAGAGGAAACTTTAGTGTAATGAGCGATCAAAACAGATCAGAATTTACCAGTTGATGATCTATTTCATTACTATCAGAGTAACAAGTCAGAGCAAGAAATTTTCTTTTTTATACATACCTCCAACTTATCAGAGATTTAAGTGACTTTGTTTAATATTTTATTTAATCGACTTTGCTAGTTAAATTGTGATCAATATAACGACGTGTAAACATTAAAATTGTAGTTTTCCCAAACAAGAAAAGCTGGAAAATTTGTGAACTACTAGAATAAGCGCTTTGTAGTTACGACACTTAATTGCTTGAAATAAAACTTTTTACTAATCTGGTAGCGGTCTACATAAAGGGTTTATATTTAACATCTTCTATTTATCTTGTTATAAATTAGTTTACTACAGATTACTACTTTGTCATAATAGTTTTATTAAGCCTCACTATTAAGTTTCACTTGAAAATACATTGTGATTATAAAATCTCAAATTTATAAATCATTATCATACAAAACTCCGCACAATATTAAATATAATTAAAACTTAATTAAATATGTCAAATAAAAGTATGATTTTTTAAAGAAATGACACCAATGAAAAATGTAAATATAAAAAACACTTCATAAATAAACAATCTTTTCACACGATCGTGAAAGCTGACTGCGTGACAGAGTTACGTGCAATAGCCATACAAATTTACGTAAATAGTGACACATAATTGGTTCTAAAGCAGCGCAGTGCAGAGCGCTGCATGCAAATTGTGTTATGGCAAAAGCTCGCGAGTTTTGTGCGCGAATTCATATTTCACGCTTAATGGTTGTGTTTCCTATTATGCTTGAAGCTAAAAAGCCGTCGTCTTTATGCTTTGTACATGTTTGTACTTGTCATATTTATTTGTAATATCAGTATTAAAATGATAGTGTTTGAATTTTAAATAAATATACGCTAAAATACGTATAAAAAATAACTTTAAGATAATACTTTTCGGATTGTTGGTCTTATTACTAACATTTAATTTTGAATAAAGGATTTTTGTTTTAAAAGTTTTATTTATCTAGGAGTAGTAGGAATAGTAACAATGATAACATCGCTGCGCTCCAATTACATTAACTCAAAAGCTCAACTTGAGAACTTTATGCACGAAAGCTCCACGAAGAAAGCACACTGGGTTAAATTAGAAGTTTTTTTACTTTTCTCATTTCACATACTGCAACATTTAAACAACCGTATAACTAACACGGCATTTAATGGGAATTTATAGATAATCGGTCAAATACACACTTTCGCACGGAAGACTTTCGCACGGATCAGTGAGAAAAAGATATTTCTTTATTTTATTAAAACTGTAAAAAAGTAACAAAATTATAAAACTAACAATACATTAAAAAAATGAAATGAAAAAGAGTATGTTTTAGATATTTGCATTGGAACAAAATAGAATGTAAGTCTTTGTCAAATTACTCTTATAATATACTTAATTACAACGAGTCCCTAGTTGGAACATTTAGTTAAGTTCAAAGCTTTACAGGTTTGAAAAGAACTTTCTTAAATCATATATTTATTGATGAAGAAACTAATACAATTTGCGAAGCTTTACTAATAACTATGAACGGACTAGTTAACGAACCTAATAATTATTATTTCACTATTTATTTTCCTTAAATATTGTATCCGTAATTACTTTTTTACTATTAATATAAATAGTACTAAAACCACAAACACTTTTAACTCTCTTAAATCTTTTAACTATTCATAGAGTTTTTTTTTATTATTAACTTAAGCCAATAATATGGTATCAGTTTTAATGAGTTAATAATAGTGCGTACATGGAAAAGCTGTAATGTAATAAAATATAATAATTCATGAACAATATTCTAACTTGAATATTGCTTATTTCTTCAATCTTCTGTAGTTTAGAAAGTGTGGCTCGACTAAAGCTTAAAGAAAAAAATTATGGCAGCAAAGAATGGTGGATAGTGTTCAAGGCTTTCGCGTTTTCAGTAAAATGGGAAAACATAAGGCATACTATACCGTTCATCACATTTCATTACACTAACATACTATGAGTAGTTAATAGTAGTTACAAAGAAAAGTATTTCAACGAATTTACGATTATATCACAGACTTTAAAAATAATGCAAACTGGTTTGTAAACTAATTTTTTTTACATTTGGTCTAACTTTTGAAACACGCTATAAATAATTTTATATCTATAAATAATTACACTTTCTGTTATCAGAAAAACTGTCTATTTGTCTCGGCAAAATAATATTTTATGTACATATTGTTACCAACAAAAATTGAGGTATTAACTAAATAAAATTATCGAACAAAAATTAAACTAATTTAAAACTTTTTAAATATTTTGACACTGGGGAGAAATGTGGTAGTAAAAGGTATTGCTAAATAAAATAAAATTAAATACAAATAAATAAATACAATATATTTCTAACAGAAAAAAATTATTCTCCGCAAGTTATTTTATGGAATGTGTACCTGGTGTCTCCCTTTTCCACCAAAAAATACTTAAATATTTATTCGTTAACGAGTGAAAAATTGATGCTAATTAAATACAAGAAAACCGTGACCTAAACTCTACCATTATTTATTGTTTACAGTGTAAAAATCATATTATTAAAACGTAATATTGGTGTTATAATGATTTTGCATAAATAACGTACTAACTTTTGCAAATTCTTAATTACAATCAGTTTCTGTCTGCCTATGACTTTGTAGGTATGAACTACAAGTATATCGATGTAACAATCAGTGTTTTGCCTTTGAACATTTTCTTTTACATTATGACAATTATAGAATGTACCATTTTATAATTTCACTAAATAATAAGGAAAGTACCAGATGTATAAAACTTGATATATTTGGAACTGTCTTAAATTTATTTTGTCAATACCTATTTATGTCTCGTTTTCAGTTCAATTTAAAGTTTCATCAATCTAAAGCTTCTTCCTGAACTATTTATTCCCTATTTGAATAGGGACAACATTTTATCGTTGGATTATCGTAATATTTCTCAAAAAAAATCTTAAATAGAACGTCTTTTTCTTTTCCCAGTAAATATTTTTCTATCTCTTTTCTCGGCGTACTTGCCATTACTTTCTTCCACGATGATATGAACTTTCAATGTGACTCACATGACACTTACAGTTTAATGGAAAACATCATGATCTCACTAAGTCCCGCTTTGCTAACTCACAACATGAAGATTCATTCCTCCTGCATGCACTGAGAAACAAGAGACATACGGGTGTTTCTACAGTTACAACAAGGTATTATTTAAGTAACATCAAATTTGCGGGTGATTTTATGTTTATCCGTTATATCACATATATTTCTACAATTTACAATACATAACTGCTATGGTTATAAATTTATTTACATTTAAATATACATTTTACATGAAATTATTAAGCACGTTTATTCAAACCTGTGCATACAAAACGAAATAAGTACGCTCTCCACAAATAATAAATAATGCATTCATACGGCCGGGAACGCCAACCGCTAAAACATTGCCAAGTTACGTGCAGTCGCCATGCACGTGAAAGTAAACAATGACATGAAAAACTAACGACTTTAGCGCACGTAATCGGTACTAAGGCAGCCCTGCATATGAATAGCGTAATTGCGAAAGTTTAGCTTAAAAGCTTTGTGCAAGAATGCTTCAGGAGGTCATTGAAACGACGTTATTTTTTGAGCTTTAATTTTAGTATTATTTTAATAAGCAGTGTATTTTGTCTATTTAATAATATGTCTTAAGTAATTTCGTTTATTGTCTGAAAAGGACATATGACCTAAGGATATTTGGGGAGTGCGATTGCATCTAATAGTAGCTTTATAATTAAATTACTTGTAAATGATCATAAATATACCAGTGTATGTATATTGGCATAACAAAGGCGGATAAAATTTGTTTAATAGTGAAAAAACTGTTTTCAATAACGATTGATGTTAAGTATAATCCAACGGTGATTTTAGGTGCAAAATTAAATTTAATTAATTACTCTACTGACATTAAAAGTAAAGAAGTATCATCTTATCTAAGAAGTATTATGTAAGTTTATTTTTATTATCTTTATATGCCTGGATTCAAAAATAATACTTTGGTATAATAGACTTTTGGATTATTTTGGGTCTACATTTGGAAAATTTGGCATATATGCAATGACATTTGTAGACGATCTAGAGGCCCCATTTCTTATTCGATCAAGATGAAACTAGATCTAAATCTGGCATTAGTCCTTAACTGAATAACATTTCAAAATTACGACTGTTGAAAGTATAAGAAAATTTTGAACCGCCATCATTTATTTTTTTACAACGAAAAAAAAAACGATTAAAATAATCAAGTGTTCGGATAAAATACTCAACGTAATTAAATAGTTTGAAATATTCAAATAATCCGAATACCTGAATTATGCGATTAATTCAAATATTTATATAATTGGACGTTCCGAATAAATCCAATGTTAATTAATGAACCGAATAACGTAGGAATACAAATTACACTAAACTACAAGATTTTTAAATTTATGCCCCTCTACTATTTATCTATTTTAAAAAAGAAATTCTGATAAGCAGGCGGCATAGATTTAAAAAAAATTGTTTTAATGTCTGTTTGTTAAAGACATAGTCCTATATTAAGTTGAATAAATGTATAAAGAGATAGTATACATCTAGAGAAACAATGTTGAAAACTTCTAAAATTGTAAATTTTTTAATTAAAATGTTAATGTTGATTCTTTTACTTAATGTAAGAGAATCAAATAATAATCATTTCATAACCCTAACAGCGTGAACGAAAATATTAGTCAAGTGGATAAAAACAGAATGTCACAAGTATCGCTAATTATTGTAAAAAATCGGAATATTAACAATTATTTCCAAGAAAGAAAATTCAAAAATTTATTTTACCTTAAAGAAAAACCTAAAAAATACATCGTTTCAAAGAATTTACAAAATACCACTTTTATTTACAAAATTTTGATCCATACTGAAGAAAATGTAAAAACGACCTCAATACGATACAAATAATACAGATATTCAGAAACTTCGCGGGAATTTACAAAATTCATCTTCCTGACTGACACCTACCATCAGATTTATTTTTCCATTTAAAAAGTACGTTAACAAAACTCGATTTTAGTGAAGATTTCTTTTATCTCTTGCCAAAAATTAAAAGGTCTTCTCCACCTCATGCAGCTTCAAGCCGCCTATGCAAACCAAAAAGAAATAAATGTCATTAAAAACAAAAAAATCTGTAAAAAGTTGAAAAGATATATGCAAAGGTTTATTATAACATTTGACGAATTAAAACACGCCATAGTTTTGAAATAGAAACCGTTCAGGTTACAGGACCAAGGTTTGGAAAACATTACAATCCTCTTTCGGAATTTTTACTCGGAAAAAGTTATATTCCTTTTTCCTTGGTTCTATTGGGCTAATATATAAGCAGATTGATTTAAAAATAATGTTGATTTTAAATTTTAAAATAAAAACGTTATGAACATCTCTGCCCACTTTCGTCTACTTTATAACGATTTACAGTGTTCCAATAAAGTAAGTTAAGAAAGTTCAAATTTTTTATCTTTTACTGACAAATTATTCAGAGTTTTAACATTAACCTATATAAATCTTTCATTGACGTATTATTGAGACTTGTTACATTAACAATATTCCGGGAAGCCCATCTAAATCGGTCACTGATATTATAAATATTGGTTATTTTAACAATATCTCGGGAAGCTTATCTAAATCTTTCACTGGCGTATTATTAAGACTTGTAACATTTACTATATATCATTTGGGAAGCCTATCTAAATCTTTAACTGACATGTTGTTAAGACTTGTAACATTAGCAATATCCTGGGAAACCTATCTAAATCATTTACTGATATATTATTAAGAATTGTACCATTAGCAATTTCCAAGTATCTTCGAAAAATCTTCTGGAAAGTCTATCTAAATATTTCACTAATGTGTCATTAAGATTTGTAACATTAACAGTATCCTGGGAAGTCTTTCTAAATAAGTTTAATTGTTTTAGACTATCATTTTTAGACTCGCTCTTTATGGCATTTAAATTTAAGTAAAATTATGTGAAATGCAAAGTCCGTCTATCTGTCTTACTCTCTCTTCATAGATAGCTTTGATAAATTCTAGTGATTGATTTTAAAGCGCTTTTCGTCATTGTATAGATTGTTAACTCTGAATTCTTTTTGTATATAACACCTTAGCATTGGTAGAGGGATTACAAAGATTTGTTATTAATTACGAAGCATAACCTCGAGCAGGGACAAGCAGAAATCATTATGAATAGGGGAGACAGTGGTGGCGACGGTTCGCGAGGAGAGAAGTCATTATATCGCTAGTTTAATGTAACAATTTCCTCACAAGTGACGCTAAAAAGTAGTATTTTAATAATAATATTACCCTTCAACTAAGGGTACTGTTTGAAATATCATTGACGTTATTTTTTATTCAGAAGGTTTACTCTGGCAGTGAAAACGTTAATAATATTTCTATTCCAAAATCTCCTTTATTTTAGGCTATTACGAACATATAGAACTGTATCAAATGTATAGCATAAATGTGTACATTATTCCCTATTTAATAATAGCATCCTCTGTTTTTCTCTAACTTATTTTACCCCTATCCATCGGTATTTTCGGATCGACTCCCAAATGATATTTTTACCACGCTTATTCATCTTTCGACCTCCACTCCCTTATCGCTTCGTCCGCGCTACCGATGGAATAAAAATAGACTTAAAAAACATCACACACAAGAATGCCGTTAACGCGGTGACGTGATGTCGTGTCATATCGCAAGCGACCCGCCGTATTACACCATCAACGTCACCGCTTACTGGGACCATAAATCGGCGGCATCCGTGTCCTGTGATATTTGACGCGTCCGAGTTTCAACCGCTATACCGATACCGATATTCTTTTACTATTTCACGTTATCCTCGTTATAATCAATTAATGGTTTTACTGGACTCACTTCACATCTAATTTTTCTAAGATATTGTCCATAACTCTGTATAGTAAAACGTATAAATTTTCGTTTAGCTAATCGAATTGAAAAAAGGAATTCTAGCTTTAGGCATTGTCGCAGCTGTAATCGTGTGTAGTATATTGAAATTTAATTTAATCCTAAGTTATGAATCTTTCAATTTATTTGCAGCTTACATCTTCGAACGCGCTTACGTTACCTATATTCTTAAGGGTAGTGTGCTTTGATTTTGAGTTCGGGTTTGGCATTTTTTGTGCTATTCTCTTTAAAATTTTGTACCAATCTTCTGTAATTCTGGTTGTAATTTGTCCTCAAATAAAACGATTTTTTCAGGAAATCGAGAAATTTTTAAGTTTTACCAAATTCGCAGCCTCGTATTTTTAAAATTTTTCAGATAAACATGTAGATTTTTAGATGAATTGTAAAACTTTTATTTGGTTTAAAACAACTTTCAGTCTTTTCGAATCGGGTAATTAGTCTCCTAAATATATTTCCCTCGAACATCATAAACTCAAAAAAATTTAATGGTTTTGAATATTCCATTAGGCTATAGAATATTATACTGACCACCTACTTGTTACCTAACATTTTATGCAATGCCAAATTATTACCAATGTGTTAACATCATTGATATGTTTAGATTTATTACGTATCATTAAATACAATTACTTTTAGTTTAGATGCGAATTAGGATAGAAACAAAAACTACTTAAACACGAAGTCATTTCTATTCACTCCCAAAATATAGTCTCTTCTACGTATTTTCTCATAAATATTCGATGATAACACAAAAATTTAGAGAGGTAGGTGAGACGAAACCGTTCTCTCTAAAGAGGGATGCAGCAAGAGAGGTTTATTCATCCGGCAGCCAGCCGATAAATACCGAATACTGGTGAAGATTGTCGAATGTTTATTTGGAAGTAGGGTCTGCTGGCTGAAGTAGTAAATACGATATTATTGGATTTACAAATTGCCCGCTTTGTAATTTTCCTTTTACACGATGTAATGAAAATGTAGTAACAAGAACAGACAGAAGCTGAAACTTTTCAGAGTATCATAAATGTAAAAATAGTATTGAAATAATACAGAGCATTCCATTCCATTCATTTGTTTTACTTTTTGAAAACTACTACGTCGAGAAGTCTGAATATACCAATATTTAACTTGAAAGAACTAAAATATATTTTTTCGAAGATACTTGGAAATTGTTGAATAGTAATCTGTATATATTATAAAACTCTAAACTTTCCGGGCCAATAAATAAAAAAATATGTGCAAAAAATTATTGGGAGCTAAAGGATAAGTGATAGAATGGATTGAGATCATTTATAGAATATTTACCTCTTTGTCTGTTTATGTTTTGTTGTTTTTGCACGCATCACGTAAAAATTACTAACTCAATTCGAACGAAGCTTTTGGTTAAACAAAAATTTAAAATGATATTTAATTTTTATTTCATCGTAATCAATTTGCTCAATCAAAAGATTGAAAATTTCATTAAATTAGCACAATAACAAAAAAAATTGTCTGTCTACTCCACACGTTGTAATTACACATGTTATAATAACAACAGAAATTGTCTAGCTACTCCACAGGTTGTAATTACACATGTGTGTAGTATGGGTACCTATTTGCCTTAGCAGCATATGTTAAATTTTGCAATGAAGTTTTCAAAAGATGGAATTAATCGCATTACTCTGCTATTCTTTTCTGTTTTTTTAATCTATCACCTACTCTGCTATTCTACTCATCTCTTTTACGGGGTCGCAAAACATTAAATGCAAACAATTTTCTGATATTAGTCTCCAACCAGTTAATATTCATCTTAACCAATCTCTTTCTTTCATTTTTAAAATCTCATATTCTTCTGAAATAGTCTTAACGGCCATGATACATACAAAGTTACAGTTTATTCGACAGACGTTATGAGAATAAATCCATGGAACTAAATATCCAAAAAAAAACTGTGTCTATGATTTTCAGACCAACGCTATTAATCAGAAATGACATATATAAACTGAAATCGAATATACTTTTTCCAAAATAGACCACGTACTAATATACAACTAATATTTTAATTTATGTTTTATTGTAAACTTATTCAAGCTTTTCTATAGGATCTAATAGCACGGAAATTAAAATAAACCGTCTACTTTTGTATGTACTCCCAATTAGATATACGAATACGCGTTTCAAGTTACTAAATTACTGAAATATTTCAGTTTTCGTAAGGTCCAATGACACTATTCATCTCCAACATGTTTCCAACACATAAATGATTTTTTGCAGTTAGGAGACATATTAAGTATATATAAGCCTATGGCTTCATTATTCGCTGAAGTAATTAATTAGAGAGATGGATGTATTGTCGCTCAAAATTAGCTTAATTTAGTAGTTCCAATATTTCCGCGGAAACATATTATAAAGGAAACTTTGAATTCATGACATCACGGTATATACAGGAACTTAGATTATCTTATTGGGCATGAAGCAATCCTTCATACTACTTTGTATCGTCTAATGATCAAACGAACTAGAATCGATGATAGTGACAGTTGTACTGAGCTTATGAAGAAAGTGCGAGAAATACGGAGGTCACTGTAAAAAGGTACACAAGACCATATCAAGAACATGTTTATTTATTTATGTGTCAATGTCAGTGTATTTTTGGTCTTGCAAATAAAACTATAAAATAAGGCTTTCAGCTAATAAATATTGGTGGATTAAAAAAAATATGTTTCACAAAGGATAGAAATTGTTTACAATTAAATTAATTTTTAAACAAAATGAAAGATTACCAAGCAAGCAGATGCATATACAAGAATCGCTATTAAGTACGATGTAAATTTGTTGGTAATATTTGTCTGTAATCATTTTTTAATTGTACATTTAATAAGCGCAATAAGCAAAAGAATAAGTTGATGAAGTGAATTATCCACTGTGTTCCCTTATTTAATTGAAAGAAAACTTACGCTAAAACTTTGTTTTTACAGATACAAATGACAGTAGCTTAATCAAAAAGTTTATCAATTTATCACCAGATGGCGCTAACAGCATCTTGTTCGGTTTCAGTTCACAATGCATTGACGTTTTGTCTGCTCTCTGGGTCTATTTTCAATGTAATAAAAATTAGAATAAACATAATCTTTTTAAACACTGAGTATTTTAAATTGATTACATAGTCGTTGTTACCTACTGTCTGACGTTAGACGTATCATTAAGAACTACAAATGTATTAGCTAGGAGGAATAATGGATTTCAAACTGAAATTTAAATAAGCGTGGGGGTTTCGAACATAACTTTCACATATAAAAGTTTAAATTTTAAGTATGCATACTACAACTATAAATTTTGGTGTTATTTTTCTCTATGTACATATTTCAAGTAAAAGCTCGTATTGCATTTAAATGAACAGCGCTAACCACATAATACTAATCAACATTATTTTATGTGAATCGAGTCTTATTTCTCTTACAGATAAATAAAATAATTATAATGATTAATCTATTGTATTATAATGATTAAACTTTTTAACTATATAAAAATTAAATACCAATCCACATCCTTAACTTACACAAATAAACTTAAATCAGCAGGTGAGTATTTTCAGAAATAATGGGCGCGGCATGTATTTTTTTTCCTTATTTCTCAATATATCTCTGATGATGTAGTACCGAAAATATTTTTGAGATCCTTATAACTAGCCCTTTCAAATAATTTCTTATACTACCTATATATGGAATATAAAGTCAATTTCAGAATTAATTTTTCTTTCATAATTTCTATATAAACGTTTTTGAGTGTTAGTTATTGAGATATGTGTGGGTCAATATACATTATTACGGTTTCTGAGAACAACCACTGTGACAGATGTATACGTGAGGGATTTTAAAAGGGTTGCGTTTTTCTTTCTCATGTAAGGGACCCTAAAAAAACTTATATACATAAATTTATTTTGAATACATGAATAACAATTAAGGTGAATGCGCTGCTAACCACTATATACGCGTCTTGATTTCTATTCATTTAAATAAATTAACCAAAAGTCATGTTACTAATCAAAACTTTTATTATAAGACTTAAATGGAAATTCCAATGTATCTTCACGCCTACAACTTAGAACCCATTTAAAAAAAATCATCATGATTACTTTCATGATTCTGGAAAAAATCAATTTAAATAATTTTAGTTTTTAGGAAACCTGAAGCTAAAAAATTTGTAAGTAATTAGCTACACGATACTCTTAATTATCTATTTCTATTAGAATACGTTGTACTTGCACCTAATTCAATTCATTTTCATAAGTCCCGCCTGCTAAATAAAATACACTCGTATATTTTATTAGGAGCGTATTTCTTTTATCGTCACGAGCAATTAAATGATTTATTGTCGTTAAGTATTGTTGTGTAGGGTCGATTAGACAAGGAACTTAAAGCACGTATTTCAGCGTAACGCCTGATGAATCTCGCGTAGTCGCACGGGCTTTGCGATATATCGGATTAGACGTGAAAGGGGAAATACAAATCAGGGGTTTGATGAAGCGTGACTGGTATCGGCCATTATTATTGATTGGGGAGCTCAGAGGGGTCAACGAAGGAACGTTTTGCTTATATATGGGCTATATTACGTATAAATATAATACATGCATGTATATATATATATATATATATATATATATATATATATATATATTTACAACGAAAAAAATAGCTTATCCCAGATTCATTATTATCAAAAGTGGCGAGCAACATATCTTAATAAACTCAACTTAATAAATTTACTTTTTACTTATTTTAGTCCATTTGGCTACATCTTCAAACACATTTCGTCTGACTCTCGAAGAAGACCTTCAGAACTGGTATCAGAAGTGGGATTATCAACCTGTTGCAGGTAGAAGAGGAAATACAAACATTTTTCAAGAAAAGCTTCTAAATCTCATACACAACAAACCAGGATCCATTCAATAGAAGGGCTTCGGGAAAGACAAAAGGAAGTTGAACTGCTATGGAAGAACGGTCTGATGTAAGTGATTTACACCCACATATATCTATATTTTTACAACGGCATCATATTCCGTCATCAATCAATGAACTTCAAAGCAGATTTTTATATGTTAATCACTTTTACTATTTAATTTTATTTTACAATTAATACGTCAATAGAGAGCTATAACTTTGAAATGTTGTCATCTGAATACGTAACTGAAACTAAAAAAAATGGAATACATAAGCTTAGAACTAACAGAAAAATGCTCACGAAATTTGATGGCAATTTTAAAAAGATTTACACTTACTACTTTAAAAAGATTTACACTTTTTATGGATAACTGCGATAATCCATAAATTTTGCCGGATATTTCTGAGAATGCTAACGATTTAATACTCAACAAAGATTTTAAGACATGGTCAGATCTAAAAATTTATTTTCTAGAATCATTTTCCGAAATGAGAACCTTTGGCCATTATCAATTAGAGTTAAGTAGTTGCAAACAAGTATTTTCTGAGTCTGTCGTTAGCTTTTCTAACAAAATAGAAAACTGCCTTGTCAAACTAGTTAAATCTATTAGCAACAATTTGGCCTGGGAAGCTAGAATCGCCAATATTATTTTTTCAAAAGACTGATTAATCTCTTAAAAGACAACTAAACGAACCATGATATAATAAATATAATAGCTCAAATATGTTTCCAAAAATAATCGACCCGCGATGCGAAAAGATAATACCTATTCATATTTTCAACCCCATTTTAAAAGTAGGAGTTGTTAATAAAATACCATTAAGGATGGTGTTTAGCTCTGTCCAAGTGTAGTTAATGTTCAAGGAAGACTAACATCAGCTATAAATGCTTACCAATTAAGTTAAAACCCTTACAATTTGACGATAATTATGATACAAATATTGGAACAATAAATATTCCTTCAAACAATAGTAATAACTCAAACCGCCTGAATAAACTAATTACCTTTTTGCGAACTGCATATTTAAACGAGGAAGAAAAACAAACAATTATAAGTTTATGTACCGAATATAATCCGATTTTTAATTTAGGAGGCGATAACATCAACCAATGCACCAAATTCCAACTAACTACAATATGCTTATACATGCAAAAACCTATCGGTATACGGAAGCTTTAAAATCCAAAGTAGAATAACAAATTTTTGATATGTTACAGAATAATATAATAAGACACTCCACAAGTCCGTGGACTCAAATAAGTACATAGCATTTAAATTGAGTTTATTAAGGTAAGTTGTTCTCAATTATAATTATCGAATATTTACATTGACAATAATACTTAATATTAAGGAACAAATGTAAGTGAATATAAAACTGGGTCGTCGTTGCTGTCGTGAGTAAAAAGTGACAGGAATGAATGACAGTATGGAATGATCCTTTTGATGAGCTGTTGTCCGGTTTATATATTGTGTCTTATCACATAGAAGAAGGGAATCGGACATTTGTTATTGACAATGTGAGTAAACAGTTCCGAGAGTATTCCGTTGCTAAGGATATATAATATATAGGATAAATAAATTTAGGACAATAAAAGTTTATTAAATTAATAGTTTTGTTTGTATGATGTACATTGGGTTGGAGAACATTTTGAAATAGATAACTAATAGTTAATCGTTTGATTTATTTGTTGTGTTCGAGAACATTCGAAATATATAACTAATAGTTAAGTAGGTTGGGATTGGAACTTTACATGATGTAATTATAACGTTTACATTTTTGCCTGTCCTTTTGTAATGTATGATGATGATTTTGAACGAAAATCACCCATTTACTTTACATACATAATTTACTTTATTTTATACTATATATATGTATATATATATATATATATATATATATATATATATATATATATATATATATATATATATATTTCTTTTTTGTTTTTTTTTTCTTTTTCTTTTTTTCATTTTTATTTTTTTTATATTGTACAAACAACGCAAAGGATCATGAGAAATCAGGACCGGCAATACTGAATAGCACCTATTTAGCAAAGAGCCTGTCGACTGTTGAAATATGCAAAATTAACTAAGCTGAACTTACAATGTCTGACACGTTCCCATTATATTCAAATAGTGCTAATTACGACAAAGAAATTAAGCATTCACAAGGTCATCAAGGCAACAAAGAGTTAATTCAAATTACGTAGTGAAATTTCTAATAATTGTAGCTTACTGACATATATTTTATGTTACGTATGGCCATACACATTATATTTTTTTCCAATAGTATTGCTCGACTATATTCACGTAGAGACTTTCACTTAAAGAAGAATAACCGCTTATTCCTAATATTGACTATCATAAACTAATCGAAAGTAACCAAAGAATACTAGATATTACCAAGAATAAAAGCAAGAGAAAAAATTAAAAACGAGGACAAGAAAAATAATTACTGGAAGAAAGTCTTCTGCAAATGGTCTTCGCTTAACTGAAATGAGCAAGCCGATCTTTCATAAAAATTAGAATTAACAAGAGGTTTTTCCTTGTGAAAGGTTTTTCGTTCAGTCTTTTTAATTATTTTCTTTTTAAAGAAAGAGGAGAATTACCTATATTATCTATATTTTTTGACATCACCATTAGAAATATGTAGCAATTTCTTTTTGACAAAATTACAGCAAACCAGATAATGGTTATAAACGACAGGTTTAAATAAATTTGAAATATTAATAAAATAAAATAAAATAAAATTGAGTAAAATTGAAGCGTTTTATTTCGAATGTACTTCGAATAATCTTAATTTACCATGTTGAATATTTTTGTCCACATATACGTACAATTCAAATACAAAGTTATAGCAACTATATCGATAACTTGAAGGCAAGTTGTAGATTTTTTTCCCAACACTGATTTCAGTTTCATTTCATCACGATATCTTAAAGAATTCTTAAGGTGAACTCTTGTATAACTCGAGTGACTTCCATTGCAACATCAAGACGTACTTGCGAATATCGTGTACGTCACACGTTTAAATTTTCTTGTTTCTTAAACGACACTTAACCAGAATTTCCCAAGTGAAAATTATTTGTCCATCTATACGAACAAATTAGATAACGGCACTATTGTAACTGTATCGATAATATTAAGATAAATTATAGATCCGTTCCTAAGACTGACATAATTTTTGTTTCATCACGATATATTAAACCATTCTGAAATTGGACTTTTTTTGTAACACTAGTGACTTAACCACAGCTATTGCAACAACATAACGTATTTGTGAAAACCATGTACCTAACACACTTAAATTTAACCCCTTCTAAAACGATGTGCAATAAAAGTTTGCCTTTTTGTATTTTTTTCTATACAAACAATTTGATAAAAATATATTTATTCCATTTCAATTGTAGTGATAAAATTAAGATATATTATAAATTACGTTTCTGAGACTGACTGAATTTTTGTCTCATCTCGGTATCTTAAACGGTTCCGGACTTGGACTCTTGTATTTACCTAAGTAACTTGAATACAGTTGTTATAGCAATCAACGGCATGATATTTGTTGGGTACCGCGTACATAATAAATTTAAATTTACTTGATGTTTACGCACCACTTAAGAAAAAGTTACCATGTTTAAATTGTCTATCGGTTGGTACAAAAAAAGTTATAAAAAGTAACTATCGTAAATAAATTGAGAAAGAATCTGATTTATACGTGGATTGAATTTTCCAATATATCAACGCCAATGTAACTGACGTAAAACTCGTATCGGCGACGATGTCAGTACCCACTTCCTTCGTTTGCTGGTTGGAAGTTATGCGATTGCGAGTGACTGCTATTAAAAATGCATATTAATAGCCAATGTTGTATCCTTCGAATCATGTCGATAGATTTGTTATTATTATATTTATTTTAAAAACAACTTAGTAATAAAATACGTAAAAAAATTGGTTGTCTGTAAAGTCGGTTTACGGACGATAGTTTTACGTGATAACGTCATAAAGAAACATTGATGAAAAATTGCATACTTTCATTAATTAAATTGAATTATTATCACTAAATTATTATTATTTTGTATAATTCAAAGAAGGAGTTAATTGAAAATTATAATTTTTTTGATAAATTACCATTTATTTATTCAAATATTTTTTTACTTAAATTATACAGATTAATTACAAGTAACAATGTGCTATTAACAATTTATTTACAACTTATATACATGTGTTATATTTAAGATCTTCCAATCTGCGTTATTCTGTTAAGGTTAGGACGATGATAGGAAAAGTACGAAATCAAGGGGAGTGTTTCAAGTGTAATGTGTCTTGAAAAAGTCAAATCGATGGTTGTCGAGCTGCTAGCTCTGACGTCACGCGAGAAAAGAGATAAATTCCGACGCTTGGGCCGATCGTGCCTCTCTATCACTTGTTCCGCGCTCTCGCTTGCACGCTCAGGCTCAGGCGGAACGTGACACTTTTTCATGCGTGTAGCCGGTGTTAATCGATTTATAAGACGTTACCACGTCAAAACGACTTCCAGATCAAATCTTGCAGACAACGGAATTTCCGGCGGCGCCACGTCTAACAATATTGGCAGATAAGTCGTTTTTACGAGTTGTGTTTGCGGCCATCTTCTATGGGATGCTAATGTATCTTAACGTCACTTCTCAAGTGTTACATTCGGGTGCAAATCAGTGCAAAAATATGCTTACTGTATTAATAAATATATTGTCTATTATGTCTTTCACAAGCATAAGAAAAACAAACGGTTAGGTACGAGTAATACGTGAACTGTAATGGTATATTGTCGCAAAAATGTAAAAACCATACGTACAAATTATATTGAAACACAAATGGATAAGCAATGCAATTTGATTACAACATAACTCGATTATGCTAAAAATCACTAGAGGGAAAACATTGTTTTTCCCGGCAACTTTTTCAGTCGACGAGGACGTTCACATTAGCGTAACCGCACAATTTGCTTTGCGGTCGAGTGCCATCAGCAGGAATCGCGGTTTGTAGGTGCTGCAAAAGAATTTTTTATTAAAGTTGAGGCAAATGCTTTTCCGATGGTTGTTATAGAGTTTGTTGCTAGATGCGGTTGTGTGTCTGGTAACAAACTGACGCTGTTACTATTTACTGCCATTTTCTCTTTTATGTTTGCAAACGTTAAAGTGCTGTAAGTATCTTAAGGCATTCTGAAGGAATAACTATAATATGTGCACGAAACTTTAATTGTTTTCTTTTTGCCGAAAGAAAATATCTAATGAGATTGACAATATCTTTGTGAGTTTTTGTTTTTCTAAGGGATCTTGTCTCAATGGAAAAACGAATCCCTTAGAAAATCAGTTTATCACAGACATTTTTTCAGAATTTTTTTGACCCAGAAATTTGAAATTCGGTATTATAGTAAAGCATATTAACCCGTCAAGTGCGCGCGTTCGAAACAACGTTAGCGTTCGGGTCGTTAAAACATGTATATTTTTTTTTAAATTAGATAAAATATAGACATTTATATATCATATGTGTAATGACAAAGAGAACAAAATAACGATCTAATGGTGATACACTCCTCTAAAACGTACATTTATTTTTGGCGATGTGATGGTTATCATACCATAAAGACAACGGTACATGATTTTTTTTAGAATAAGCGATATGTTTATCTACGTTTATGTTTAATTATTATTTATTTATTTTTGGGGTAATAATAAAAATTTAATTTTTAAGGTCTTTTCTATTTTAAGTCTTTTTCTTACAAAAACGGTGATTTTTTTTGTTTTGTTCATTATTTATTGCACTCATAACTCCATACGTAAAGTACACATACGTCGAATATAATATACTTAGCTCAATATGAATTTAATACTTTCGGAGTTATATATTATTTTATATTACTCGCGCGCCAATGTTACGTAAAAATAGCTTAAGGCCTCGAGTAAAGACTTATGATGAATGAGGTAACTTCACTTCAGGCGAAGTATGCAAATCTTAACGTGCGAGCCAGACTCCAACTTGGCCATATTTCTAATTGTAAAAAACTTTATATATTCTTCAGTCAGTGACGATAAATGTTGTATTACATCATTTCTCTTTACCTATAAATTTAGTGGACGCTAGTATTATTTTTATGTTCTTCTAGCGTGTTCGTTGCCCTGGCTCTTTTAACTCAAAACTCCTTAAACGCACTCTAGGAAATAAATAATTAAACATACGTTTTGAAGTTGATTTCAAATCGATCCCTAAAAGGGGGGAACCATTAACTTGATACTTCATGGAAGCACTCTAAAAAATAAGAAAGTAAATCATGAGCATCAGTAGCTCGACAGCCCAGTGTATGTCAAGGCTTTCCTTTGAAGCTACTACGAAGTAGCCCTCCGTGTGACGACCGTTTTCCAGTTACGGACCTTCAGTACCTCAAAATCTTTTTCCATCGCATCTTCTCATCTAATCTTAAGGTTTCCCCTTCTTTTATGTCTATGCGGTTTAGCCGAAAAGATTCTTTTCAGAAGGTTTGAAACCTCCGTTCGAACGACATGAGTAGCCCTATTTAGTCTATTAAGTTTAATAAATCTTATGGAGTCTGGGTCTTTGTAAAATTTATATATTTCTGAGTTGTATTTCCTTCCCCAAACATCATTTTTCTTTATGCTCCCAAGAATTGATTTTAAAACTTTTCATTCAAAAATACTCAAACTCAAAAACAAAAAAAGGGTCTCATCTAATTTTATCAATTCATGTTTCAGAGCCATGGATCATATCTGATCTAATAAGGGCTTCGTACAACAAGAATTTTGTTTTCCTAGAAATAAATTGTGAGCTGATTAGGTTTTTCAGTCCATAGAAATCTCCATTAGCAGCAACAATTCTGTTTTCATTTTTATTTTGACAATTAATTTCAGATCCCAAGTGTTTAAAACCCGGTACCGAATTAAAACTCTATGTGCTTCAAATAATACTAGTAGAAATTTGTCGATAATTTTTTGTGGAAAACATGTATTTTGTTTTCTCCTGGTTTATATTTAGATTCATAGCCCTTCCACCAACGTCAAAAAGTTGGAAAGCTCCTTCTAATGTGGCAAGAGATCTTGCAATCACAACAGCAGTATAAGCAAGAATTTGAACAGACTTTGAGAAGATATGTCCTTTTAAGCAGATACCTGAGTAGTAATTAAATAGATGTGTAAAACTATTTACAAAGTGCTACCACCTCCGATGTTTTTTTTTTGGAAATTAAAACCTAAGGTATGTAAACGGTGTAAGGATAATGTAAATTATAAGTTCTGATTATTACAGAGATTGATACGTGGTGGTAGTGCAATTAAGCATACGTCAATATTTCATAACATGGATAGAGTGGTTAAGTCAGTAAAATTTATTTTTAATACTAAAAGTCATGTACAAATATTTGTTTGTCAACCCTTTTGTAATTTATCCCAACTAATGTACATAACGAGTTTGTTTCTTTCACTATTGTGGCTCATATTCCACTATTGTGACTCAACTCAATCTTTATGAAATTTAGTTTACAAGTTACCTATTTTCTGTCGTTAAACACCAATTATATTTTATTCAAAGAAATGCTAATTCCACGTGAGTGAAACCGCGGGTAACAACTAGCTATTTATATTTCACGTTTTCCCTCTTTAACATAATACGCAGATTTCGAAAAAAAAACATGTAACAAATAATAAATAAAAAATAAAATACCTCTATGGAGCGTCTTATTATTGTTTGTTGTAGGTAGGCGTATCAAAATTATGTATGGAAATAATTAATTTTTTGTATACTAAATATAAGTAGTTTTCCGAAAATATCTTTAACTTTTAAATAAAATGTAAATGCTTTTTAACTTATAGATTGGGAAAAAAGGTCATTGATTTACCTTACTAATCTCATATTTATTAAGTATATTAATTGCAAATATTAACCACGTACAATTTATTACATTTATTAACTAAATGACTTTACTTGGACTTCATAGAAAAAAAATCTTTTTGATAAAGTACAGCTAAAGACATAAGGAATATCGTGTTTAATTGGAGTACAGGTTTAAACGATATCAATTTACAAAAGAAACAGACACGCATACACCACGTACACGCATTCGCACTCACGCATATGCAAAATAATACCAAATTTATTATTTTATTATTCGTTTAAGAATAACTAAAAAAAATCCTGTGAATATTTATAAATAGTATTTTAGGTACGCAGAACGAGAAAAGAGACCGACAAATATGACCTGACGTTATAAATATAGAAATATACATTATATAAAAAAAGTGACATTTAAAATACAAAAAATAAAAAATTGAGCGATTGACGATTAGGAAAAAGTAAAAAAAACACAATTTGTAACTTGAAAACAAAACCAAAAAAACTGTCGTCGTAAACATCATCACATTAACAAATATTATTACATGTACAAAGAATAACTAACGAGGAATTAAAGAAAAACAAGAATTTAATGAAGTATCTTTTTAAGAAGATCAACACGTATTGCTTTTGTTTCAATTGTTTGCCTAAATTAATAAAAACAAATCTAAATGAATGTCTTTTGCCGAAACTAAAAGTTTCGTAGATTAGTATATTAGATTTGTATGTAAAAGATATTATGGGACACAATATTTGTTTCATGTTGCAGTAAAAATATAATTTAAAAACGTAAAAAATAACTTGACTTTTAATAAAATAATGCAAATGTCTCATTTGTCTGATTGACGATCCAAATAAAATATTTACGTATCTCATTTTTTCTTATTCTCTCTGTTTAAAAGCATCGTTGCTATTCTTATAAGATCTGGACCCAAAAATATATGAACTTTAGCGATCTCGTTTGTAAATGGTTTGGTAAAATAATCGAATTTAATATGAGTAAATGGTCAAAATTATCAGAAAATTATATTCTCCGAAACTAAGATCGACCGTTTAGGTATTTAATTTGGCGACATATTTCTAATTTTTATCACAATTTTTCATCCGTTAATTTAGGAAGTAAAGGTGAAGTATACATTTTTTTATATAATATTTCTTCATTTTATTAGTGAGAAATATATGTTCCTGAATTAGGTGACTTAAATAGATAAATAAATAAGAGCGACTGCAAATCCAGGCAATACATCTGCTGTGTACCGTTTCGGTATCGAGAAATCGTATTTCTGAAAATGGGAGCATCTCAAATGTGATGAAGTGGGCGGTCAACATCATTTGCGATACTTGCTGTACACTTATAATTCTTTTCAATATTTTAAACACTTCAAATAACTCAATTTGTACCATACAGCAAACTCAACGACGTCTGGTCTTCTCGTGGTCTATGACTAACATCTAAAAATTCAACTCAGTCTTATCGTCCCCAAACACGCCACTAGTTTCTAGTAAAACCAGAAAAATTAAAACAGCAAAAATTGTTTAATAAAGGTTCTGAGACTAGAACTTTCTCTTCCGTATTTTTTTTTCAAGAGACGTTTTGAAAAAATCTTAACTCTGGGAATTCCTAATTCCTACTGCCGCTTAATTCTACCTTGTTCCCTTTCCTTGACCAGTCCATGCAAATTTCTAAAATATTTTCAGTCCATATTTGCTATTTGAATTTTATTTTTTGTTTCCTGCAAATTGTATTTACTTGTATCACTACATATTTAGAAATATTGAATTCCAATTATACGAACAATTTTGTGCAGCATAGATAAGACTAAATTATTCGATTCACTTTAGTTTTAATCTACCATAATTCACACCAAAAGCAAACCGTAAAACGCCTGATATTTGAATAGACCAACGACCTTTATGCGTCTCTATTCACAATTTGAATATTGGACTGAGCTTTCAGAACTTGTGATAAATGTATCGTCGAGATTAATACTTTATGCGGATGCATGGACCGAACCTACAGTGGGCAAGGTTTTGATGCAAAAGCCAAACTGTATTACCTATGTTTGCTTGTATTTGTTTATCAGTCGTATTGATTATATAGAATGAAATGCGGCCATAATTAACCAGATCGAGTATTTTCTATTTGAGCTTTTACAGATTGCGATTGAGCTTTTACAGAAGAATAGCTTTCCTATTTCCGAAAAGTAGGTTAGCACATCACGTAGCGTTGAAGTTTTTCGTTCTTCGCATGCTTAACTTTCTACTTTTACGTAATTTTTATAATTTGTATTTACAATTGGCATGTTTTGTCTCTGATTGCGGGATATGCCAAAACGTCAGCTTAATCTAAATTATAGAAATGCGTATTTGTTTAATAGTCATATTTCCATCGCATTCTAGTCTTACATGAAAAAAACAAACGTCAAAATTACAATCTATATACGTTTTTAATCCAGTTTTTAGTCGCTTGAACCAAAACTGAGAAATTTCACTTAATTTACTATTTATTATTTATTAACTTCATAGTGACACTCGCTAATATTTATTTTATATTATAACTGAAATACAAAAAAGGGCAGATTGAAAGACAGATAGATTGATGTTTGTGCATTACTAGCAAGAATCATAATTATTTTCTTCTCACACAGGTTGCCAGTTTCGAAAAAAATGTCTTTGCGTATAAACCCTGTTTCCAAGTATATATTTTTTGCTCCAGGATTCATGCAGTTTGTGCTTCAAAGCCAACCTTGTAAAAATAAAAGTTTGCTAAACGTTGTGAAAACTCTATCTACGGTGCAGGTAGCCAACTCATCATTTATTACTTAGACATGAAATAAACATCAAATTCAACTGCAGTGGTGTTATGTATTTATATCAGCTACTACATTTCTACAGCAATGCTTGAAAAAGGAACAAGTTTTTTGTGCTCAATGGCGTTTTCCCATCCTCTGAATAAAATGAAAAACCCTTCAAGCGAAATTATTTGGGGAGGCTTTTATTTGAAAAAATATAGTTTGAAAAAACTAAAAAACACGCTTTTTTAATAATATGGATTTAAAAATTACCTTTTAATATAAAGATTTTGGTCAATGGTATAACTTAATTTTTTAAACCAAATTAATAGAGAGAATGACGAAAAATTAACTTTATTGCAAAAAGAGTGGGGTGCTTGTTACGAAAATTAAATCAAGAGACATCCTTTCCTCCTTGACCAAAATCTTTATGTTTCAAAAAACTTTTTTAATTTAAGTTCATATGGGTGGAAAAGTGCGTTTTTTAAAGTTTTTTTAAACTATAATTTTATTTTATAAATTTTTAGTTATGAAATTATTGTACTGCCATCGGTTCTTGATACGTGTGCAAAATTTTGAAAGAATTCGGACGTCTGGAAATGGATGAAAATTTAACTTTACGATTTTGTTATATTCATACATGCATACATATATGTGAAGCTAATTTAAAGCGTATAAAGAAAGTCCTACATCTTATCAGGGCTCAAAGAACGTTATTTTAACTCTTACTGCGTCGTTAACATAAGATTTAACTTAATGTGTGTAAGATATGATGACTATTCTTGATACCGGACCTCTTTACGTGATAGATACGATAAGTAGAATATTTTCAGATATGCAAATAGACGACAAATCAGACCGAACAGCTTTGTTGACTACTATAGTTTTAGAACTATTTGTAGGAAACTTACTAGTAAAGAATTTAAATAGATATCTCAATATTATGTAAAAGCAAATATAAAAAAATAAATTAATGCTCCATGAACAGAAAAAACCATTCAAAATAAAACAGAGGTTCCATTTGTCATCGTTCATTTTTAGCTGTAGTTTTTGTGATATTAATCTTACTCTTGAAAGTGATATGGAACGCCTAATACACTCTAGTTTTATCAATCGTGGAAAATGGAAAAAAAATTTCCAGGGCTAGTCCCTAGAATTTTTTTTATTAATAGTATTTATTTTTAGAAATTTTACTTATTATGAATTATAAATTATTTCGGTAAACTAAATAAAAAACAACAAAAGTTTATTTACGTTCAGATATGTATACGACTGTAACAATTAGTAACTTTTTGTTTTGTTGAGTGCCAAAGAGATTAAATCATTATTCGTTCTTGTCATAAAGTCATTGATCAGTTATATAACATGTCATGCTTTATCTTAGATACTATGATCTAAAATCTATAAACATTTTTTCAAGTAAATACGGGTATTTTATAAACTTCAATTCATTATCATATTAAAATATAAGTTTAAACGTTTTAAAAGTAAGATTGGATCATAGCTTTAAAAACCATTAGCCACTATTATGGCCGGGAAATATTTATATAAATGTTCGAAAAGACAATGAGAAAAAATCATTGAGATTAAATTTTTCTCAACTAAATGAAACTACGTGATGTAGAATTATTTCTACTTTATTTAAATTCGTTACCTCGACCTAGGTTTCGTTGTATGACAACATCTTCTTGTGGGCAATTTCCAATTATCTTAAAAAATAACAAAGTAGAAATAATACTACACCACGTAGTTCATTTAGTTGAGAAAAACAAAAATAACGCCAAATATATTCAATATAAAAAAAATTGGAGTAACCCTAAAAATAACTGAAATATCACTAATCACACTCTCCGTAAGAAGATGAAAGTAATAAGACTTTTATTCGGTTTCTACCCAGTCAGTAATTCTAATATTTAATAATTGTAATGGAATATAGAACTTAATCATTTATCTCAATCCATAGCCAACTTTTCGAAAATCTGTAGAATTTCTCCAAAGTTTAAAAAATAAATCTGAGCTATTAAGTGAACGAATACGACTTTTTTTAACGGCTATCCGTTAGTTCCACTTCGAATTTATGTCTAATCTTCATCTCTTCAGCGCCATAAATCAGTAAGTGGATTATGTTCACTAGATCGCTGGGGATCCCGCAGAATTGGGATCCATACAATTAACTTCAGACGCAAAGCGAACATTTTCAGAGCCTTTAAATAATTTATCATTAGAATGACAAGTTAGGCAGGGTCCTGAAGAAGACTGCTAAAATACATTTATCATATTTTACTAAAATATAGGATTTAAGGATGAGTCTACAACGGATGTGGCGGTTAAGAAATCTCGTTCGTCGCTTTTGGACACTTCACTTCTCGGATATTGGAATTGCGATAATTATTTTTTCCCAGTATTAATTAAAATTTTTTAGGGCTTCGTAACTGAAAAGAGGAAATATCACTATGCAATCTCTTCTGAGAAGACGCGAAGGTGTCCGTGCGTCATTTTTTTTCCCGTCAATTTTCTCAGAAACCATTTAAAACAGAAACTAGAAATTGGTCAGATTAATGATTGTCCATTACTTCGAAAAATTTCTAGATGAAGACATTAAAATCTCTCATGCAGAAGCAATATAAAAAATACCTGTCTTAGAATTTTGGAGGGACAGGTTTGGTATAATCAATTTTTATGTTACAACCTGTAACTAAATAATACTCGTCCCCATGCAAATGCTGGTTTCTTGGGCATGTTTTAAAAGCATTAAATTTTTATTAACTAAGCAATAAATGCATTATTTATTATTAGTTTTTATTAACTGCGGAAATGAATTTAATTTTTCTCAAAATTAAAATTTTTCAGGATCGACCAAAAAATTATTGCTGTAATCACTAAAGAATTATGCGCATTTTTCCGTAAAAGCAAGTCCGGCTTGAAATCACAGTTTACCATAAAAGGTTAATATAAAATGAGGCATTTGTCATAACATCTTAACGTTCTAAAAGTTTTTATGATAACTAAAATGGACCATTTTAGTTATAAATATTATAAATTTTTCATATACATTATATTGATAAAATTCTGAAGATTCCAAATGAGAGAAGAAAAGATAAAAGACAAAAAGAGATGGATAGACAGACAGCTACAAACACAAAGAGAATGAAAGACAAGAGGTTTCACATCCAATATCAATGGTGGATACGCATCCTTATTTTACTATTTTTTCCTTAAGCCAGAATTCTATTACCACATTTTAGAGTCAATGCACAAAATGTTAAAAGTGTTATAAATGTATTACACCCATTGTAATCTGCTATTTTTTAAATTTTGCAATTGCAGAGACTTTTCTGTCATGAACCTATTTTTAAGTTTGAGTATATTTCATTTTTCACTAATTACCCACAAAAAAAATTGAATACAACTTTTTCATTATATATCTGTTTTTAAATTTCATTTAACACTCTTTATGTAATAAAACAATTTTTACGCCCCCAAAAAAATAAAACCTTAAACTGTTTTGACGTATTTATGTTATTTTCAAGTCAGTTAATCACAAATTAGAAATTTAAGGGAGAAATTTTTTTTTAAGAAAACGAAAACCAATCGGAGCATTTAGAAGATAAACTGAATTTGTTATTTCTGGGCATATTTATATTGCATGTACATTAATAACAATATAAAACTTGCATTTTCGAAAGAGGAATTATACGAGGCCTTAAAAAAATTTATCATATTTTCAGAAATATATAAACAAATTATTTCAAATATAATTATTAAATTTATAGGGAATTTAAATTCAAAATATGTAAATGAAATGCTGATTTAAATAGGTTGTATAAAAATCCCTCAATTGCGAATCGGATAATGCTCAAAATAAAATTCCATAATAGTCTATATCTCTGGAAATTGTTGAGGTAGGTTAATCAAAATAATTTATAATTTATTTATAAATATACCTTAATTTAAAACTCTAATCAAATAGGTACTGAGTCTAGCTTTCCCTAGGTATTTCAAATCTATTGTTAAAAATTAGAGAAAACTAACCTTGTTCATATTTTTGAATCTTAATATTTGATGACAAAATTATCAGAATTTACAAATTTACTTCATAGTTACATGATTTGAAATAAACTGAAGAAAATATAGTATTAAATTATGTAGAAGTATATTTCTTACATCCATCAGAAATATTGCAATGGTTTAATTTGTTTTTATACATCAAAAAACTTTTTAACGGACAGCAGCTTTATTATTTCGAAAATGGCTCCAACAATTTTCTCCAAAGTTTCTAAAATCCTATTCCTTTAAAAACCTAATAATTTGTCAACATTAATTTTTTTTTAAAAAAAATTCAATGACGTAACTTCTTACCCAAAAATTAAAAAATATGCATATAGGCATGCGTACTGCAGCATAATTGCATCTTTTGTTTGATTATATCAAATATCTGTCTGCCACGGTTTTATAATTTTAAATTTTACAAAATGGCATATATTACGATAGTATTAACGGGATAAAATCAGTGCTAATATTAAGATACGCATCATACTAACGACACTTCCCAACTATATATATATATATATATATATATATATATACATATATATATATATATATATATATATATATATATATATATATATATATATATATATATATATAGTGGACTTCATACAATTATTTATTTTAGATGTCTCATTAAACTAAATATTTTAACAATTATTAGAAAAAGTGCAAAATTGGTAAAATTACAAGTTTCACGTAATTACATTCGTGTAAAGGTTATAATTTTAAATGTTCCCTACCATAGTCATTCCAGCATTATATTGATAGTATAATTAAACATCTATCAGTGCTCTTATTATTAGTTTCGATTGCATTCTCTTTATTCCACTATTTATTGACTTTGACTTATTTGTTCTAGTAAATTATTTTAGTAAGTTAACTCTTAAGAAGTATTGGAATTTTTTGTCGGTTAGTTTATTAGTTTTGATTTGAATTTTGAATATATGCAATTGAATTGATTGCAAGTTTTTTATAAAAATTTCAGTACAAGAAAACATTTCAGAATAATACTTATTTTTTAAAAGTTGGTACACAAAACGTCTAAATCAAAAAATAAACCTGTTTTATTCATGATTACAAAAAAACTGTTTTACCCATTAATACTAGTTTTTGTTGGTGGCTTCAAAATGTATTCAAAATTCTTTAAAAAGCTACAGAGACTTTTGAGTAAATCTTGCATAATCGCAAAACGAGATTAACAAGAAATTATTAATTAAACGTAATGCTTTGCTTATTTCTCGCTAACTATTTCTATATCATTGCCTAATCTTTCACTAAGAGCTACTTATAGACGTAAGATCAAGATGGGGAAACACTTACTTGCTCCATTCGAGGATTCTGCTTTCATGGATACTTCTCAAATATGACAAGAGCTTATTTATTCTTCAGCTATCAAATACGAGTAATGACAGACCAAGTTCACATTGAACTATTTTATTGTATCAAGATAACTATAATTGATATACCGTAATAATATTGTATAAATTATAATTATCATTAACTATAATCAGACATCTCCGCTAAAAGTAGATGAAAAATGGAAAACTAAATCCTTCGTGTAGTATCTATAATACGCGAATGTAAAATTTCATTCAAATATTTAGAAACATAAAACTCGTCGTGAATGTTAAACTGAATACAGAGAAATGAAAGGTGAGTAACAAATCATACAATTCCACATTCGATGGGTTTACTTTTAACCATTCAGAAGTGTCCATAACACCCTTGCTCTTCCATCATCAGTCTCTCCTGGTTACATTATATAACCGAAGGGCTTATTGAGACAAGTCGTAGAAACTTAAACTCGATGTTAGCCTTTAAGAATTTCTCATGATTGTATTCTCCCCCATCATCATTCAACTTGGTTGGACCATATTCGTATATTGTCATCAGAATTGCATGTAAATTTTCAAATCGATACGACACAAACTTTCAAATCGTTTACAAATTTTCAAATCAATTTGGCATAAAGTTTCAAAACTTTTAAAGATTTTCAAATATATTCGACACAAAGTTTCAAATTGTTCACAAATTTTCAAGTCGATTCGACGATTAAAAATGGGTGAAAAACATATTGTAAGATTTGCTCAAAATATTAGGAAGTTACAGGTCAAGCTTAAAGCGTATTGAAAATAAATTTAAAATGTCTACATTTATATTACCGATTCATTTAGCATCATAAAACTTTAAACCCTTTTAGATTCAAACATTTTTCTAACCTCTTGAAAACGTTTATTGAGTTTTCAATGTTAGAATTCAGTTGATTGCAACATGTTAATAGCTTAAACATCACTATATTTTGAGAAAATAACTTTCCATTGAATGCAGCGATGTTTTTAGGAATAAGGAGTTTAAGTCTGCAATAATTTTTAAGCCATAAACTGATATCGCGATTAAACAAATCATTAAGCAATAATAAAAAATAAACCCAACGGGATGAGGACTCGTGTTTAGAAATATGGGCGTATTTTTTGATATTTGATGGATTTGTTAGGTAGCAAAGAGTAGCTACGTAGTACATATACGGTAACGGTACTGTAAACTCCTAATATTCATAAAAAAAACTCTCAAATACCAATTGTTATTTAGATCTATTTATTTGTTTAACGCAAACATCAGTGCTCACGTATACACAGGTACGCTCTAAATCTACTCAAAAATGTGCGTAAAAAGCATATTTTCATATTCTGGATATAATATTCCATCAAAAACAAACATACAAAAATAGGAGAAGTTCTCACCAGATCAACATGCTAGCTGAAAAAAGAAATGAAATGAAAATAACCGTCGAGTTCCAAGTAGGTTCTTTATGTTGGATACGAATAAAGCCGACATTTAAAATGTACGCATATTTATTTGTAAGCACTTAAGACAAATTGTATATTTGGACGTAGCGAGATTTTTAAATCAATTAATAAATTTTAACAAGCAAACTAGAACTGTCAAATAGTGACATGGCTTATAAATTCAACAAAAGCTTGGCTTATTTGTTCTCGACCCTGAATCTGCCGGTTATCTCTCGCACATTCTGCGCGTTTGTTACTGTATGTGAATTTGATAAAATTCACGGAGATTCCAATCTGCCATTTATTAGCAAAATATCTTCAAGAGGTTTTTTCTCGATAGGATATAATTTTATGCTCAAATTAATGAACAATTTTTTATGATGTTCATTGTATGCCGACTAAATACATAAGATTAATGAACAGTTTTTTATGACATTACAACCATTTTATAACGACTAAATATAAAAAAACAGAAATTTGATTTGTTACACTATTTTAATGTACGAATGTATATTTGAAGTATTTTAAATAACTTTTATATTTGAAAATTGTAAATTTTGAAAATCGATCAAAAAATGTTATGAGCAATACTTCCTTGCGCCTTTTTTACAGGTAAATTATAAAATCGTCATTGTTTCTGCAGTGAGACTTTAAATATCATATATTTATTTGTCTGCGTATTATTTTCTTTTTTCACCCGTTTTTCTTTATACGTAATAACCGTAATGAAAAAAAATAGTTTAACTGCTCACACGACCTTGTAAATGAATACGAGTTTATTTGTGATTTACAGGAATAACTTTATTTTGGAATAGTCGTCTATATATTCGATTTTAGTTACAAAAATTTAAGAATAAATAAATAAAAGATTAGTCACAAAAACAGGCAACGCCATATACTTTCCGTAATTCAACGTTTATTTGGAAAATACATCACAGAGTTAAAGTCGGCTATTGACAAGAGATTTTTGCAGCGAATAATATATTTGACTGGCGAGAGTTGACGATCGCTCAAACACTCACTTCTTCCATTTCTGTACGTTACTTGTGCCCAATTAAAGTACACACTGGGAACAAAATATTATCTTTAAAATATCAATAATATTATAACAATTGTCACTAATGAAAATAAATAATTAATAATAATATAAATAAATAATTTTAAAAAATTACAACTATAAACGATATCGGTTGAAAGACTAAATTATGAGGATTCCAAAACTATTTTTTTAGCTGTTTACCTGAAGCAGTTCTAAAGATAACGTGGAAATGTTCACAAACATTTGTTTTTCCCCTCAAGCTCTAAAACTACTAAAGTAAATTTTATTAAAAAAGCGTTATTAGAAGTTTACGCGAAAAATAAAGTCATGATTCTAAATTTCATAATTCTAAAAACATTACCTTATTTTTACATCTGTGCAAGATATACCGTTCAAAATATTTATGTGACAAAATAATATTAATATTCGTGAATAATTTTATAAAATTACCATATACCGTTAAATGTTTACAAAGTATGCAAGGAACGCATGTAGGGCGGGTTCTACTCGTTTTTGTTTATTTCTCGTTAATAGCTCTATCAGTGAGGAAGGAAATAGGGTATAGACATGTAGAAATTTCAATTCTGATAATCAACGTCTGTACGTTGTCTGTACATACTTAGGTACCTATAAAAGTTAAAACCATTTAAGAGTTTAGGTTTTTTCTGTTTCCTTCGCGATAATTAATACCGTCACGGACATCCATGGATTAAGAAAATTGTATTTAAATAGACTTATTAGGCACGAGCGGAACTCACGCTACAAATTTCCATACATACTTAGGTACTTTTAAAATTTAAACATTTAAGAGTACGTGTTTTGCTCTCCCCTTAATGATAATTAATATCCTGACGGACTCCGATTGGTTAAAAAAAATGCATTTCATATACGTTTTTTAGTATAAGCGGAACCCGCATTACAAAGTTCCCAAATATACTAGATACCTATCAAATTTTAAACATTGAAGGGTATATACTCCTAGTTCTTCTGTTCCATTCACGATAATTAATACAGTGACGGACTTCAATGGATTAAGAAAAGCGGAACAGGTACTAAATAGTTCTATACATACTTAAGAAAAGGTTTAACCAGTCAAGAAAAGGTTTATTGAATTATAATTATATTGAATTATAAACATTCTATACATACTTAAGAACTAGTCAAGAAAAGGTTTACTGAATTATAAAGGTTCTATATATACTTAAGAAAGATAAAATAAAAGGTTTTATTGAATTAAATTTTAAATATGAAGTTGGATTATTCAAAATGTCTGCCAAATGTCACATTCTTATAAATGATACGTACATTGGAAACAATTTTGTTATTTACACTACATTTATTTCGAAAAGGGAATATTTGTAAATAAAGTAAATGATTAGAATGAAGTATTAATTTTGTTTTTAATTATAAACATATATAATTTGTAACATAAATGAAATCTGACAGTCTATATAGAGGTGTAAATCATATTTGCCTCCAATAAAACTTTTTGATCTGAAGTGTAAACCGGAGGAGCACACCGGTCTTAAGTGTTAAATCTACTGGCCCAATATAAGGACACGTGATAAAATCTGGATCCAAAGTCTGTAGGCCAGCAGATGGCAGCTATCTGAATAAATCCTAAAGTAATTGGAGGAAGGATTAGTAGTGCGTAGTAGATTAGGATGTAGCTGTATTGTAAGCCTAATGGGCTTGGAAAATAGTTTAAGCAACATTGAAGAAGCAAATGAAATAAATATGCGACGATTTAAATCGCTTTTGGACGTGTGTTTTAGAGTTTAGTAGTCAAACATTGGATAATTGTAAGCCGGTCACATCACAGTGTGTGTCTGTCGGTCACATTCTTATAGTTTTTACTCTTTTACACCTACGTGCATGACATGCAGCAATTATGTGCTTCAGAGCAAAAGCTTGATTAAGATAAAATGTTTTAGCGTATCCCATTGTGTAGAGTAGAGGAAGGCCTTTCAAAATGAAGTTTAAATTCGCTTTACCACTTTTCATTTTTAAACGCGTTTTGTGAAATATTAAGCTTCGCAACGAACATTTCGCAATGACTATTTTGTAATAAACATTTCTCCCCCCCCGCTCCCTTTAACTATTGAACCGTGATTTTGAAAATTTTCTAAAAATTCTAAATGTAGCATTTGAATTGAAATTTGAAAAGAAATTATTTCGGTTAACTAACATCAACAATTTTAACAGACGTGGACAATTTCAGAGCCCACTTCGTGCGTTCATGACTTGAACTTCCTCCGTTTTCTTCGAATCGCTTTACGTCAAATTCCTGATTAATTTTCTAATTAAGAGTGACCCGTATGTTTACTTCGATCAATATATGTAGTCGTAAAGCGGTTGCAATATGGATCGATTTTTAATACAATCTCGCAATTAATCATTAACTTGCTTTATGTTAGCTTCACTTGTATGTATGTCTGTATGTATGTATGAATATCACGGAAATTTTCAATTAAATTTTCAACCCATTTCCAGAATTATCTGATACTGGTACATATATCAAGAAGCGATGACAATACAATAAATTCGTAACTAGAAATTTGGAAAATAAATTTAGAGTTTAAAAATATTGAAAAATGTAACGGAATCTTTCAATTAAATTTTTACCCACTTCCTGACCTCCGGATTATTTGATATTTATCATACGTATAAAGAACCGATGACAATATAAACATTTCATAATAATATTTTCATTACATATGCTCCACGCTTTTTTACATTAAAGTTAATTTTGTTGTCAATAATTTCATTTTTAAATATATTAAAGAAAATTAATTTAAACTAAGTTACGAGATGTCCTTTCGTTCTTGCCGAAATTCTTTACTTCAATTGATGTCATATTTTTTGCAGTATGGCTATTACAATTAAACTAATAATAGCTATATTTTACATTCCGAAGTTATAGTAATATTATTGAAAACTAAAATGAAATGGTTATTACGTTAATAAACTGGTCCAAAATTCACTTGATTTATTTCTCCTCATATTTTGATATTGTCTTATCTATACCATTGTAAGTCATGTCATTATATAGTTGATCTATTGTAATAACCGTTTGAATCAAAATCGTTTTTGATAATTCAAAATTCTTAAGATCCCTTTCTCAACTATTACTTATATAAATAATTTATGGAATTTGTTCGCATCTGCTGCAGAGGAAGTATTTGAAATATAATATATAAATTTGTAATGGCAGTAAGACCACTCCTTTACATTATGCCGGTCTAAGCTAAGCTCACACCCAACTCCGTCCTCCAAAGTAAAGCTCGGTCCAGATTGTTCGTTTACTTAACAAGAGCCCAAACCAGTATTTGATATGGAAATACTCCAGATTATTTAATATTTCCAACTAACTCCTACATCATTGGTTGTGATTCTGGTGGTGGCTGTGAGTTGGTGATTCTGGTGAGCTCGCTCTTTAAACATTCAGGGAAACTAGACGTTTCTTTTGTAGACTCGTGAGTTGAAGTTATTTTCTCATAAATTAGGCTTCCTAACTATTTACACTTAAAAAATGTATGCTGAAATGTCTTTATTTTGCTATTATATATTTTAGTTTAAAAGCACATACTTCATTAAGGAGTTATACATAATTGAAAAATAGGTAATTCTATGAATTACTTTAATGAAAAAAAATTAATAATATATAAATAACATACCTGTCATTTTTTATAGTTATTTACTCGGTTTTGATTACATTGCGTAAAATTCTCAATTTATAAATATTAAAATAGAATAGCCAAGTTAAACAAATTTTTAGTACCGGACGTGGTATACATGGTTCCCACAATTACAAAGTCAAAGACGTTTTGAATATAACCATAAAGAATTTATGCCTATTTCCTTGATTGCTGTAAAGATTTTTTTATTTAAAAAGTTGCATTGAAATTTAGACAAAATTTCCAAATTTAATTTTTAAAATGTCATTTCCTGTGAATTTCCGTTCCTAATGCCATTCTTCAAGGTCAGTAAAGCAGAAAGACTCATTAAAAAAATCATAACTTTCGTATTATTTCCATGTTCGATAAAATAGTCATTCTTCAAGATGATAAAAAATAATGTAAAAAAAGGAATTACTTCGTCGGACATTACCACATATATTTTCCTGAAAATGTTTCCATCATCAGCAAAGAAATCCAAATGCATACTTGACCCAGTCTTGCAAGATATCATCTGAATTGTCTAGGCGCTCTTTCAGTTGCCTGATACTAAACAAAATTTCCTTCACTCGGATTGGATAATTAGTTTCTAAGATTTTATCCTTTTCATACGTACTTGTCGAATCCTTCAATTCTAAAATCATGGATTCAGTTTACGCGTGCACAATTCGAGACACTCGGTAGTCACAAATATCATGACAAGATACTCGGTAGTCACAAATAGCACAAACATCCTTTATCTTTAAAATGAGATCAAAACGGCAGCGTTATGTCTATTTTTATTCGAGTTATTGAAGTTTTAAATTAGTTCGACAGAAATTATTGCTCTATTAGACGCGACCCTTATTAGACCTTCCGTTATTAAAGATGTGTTCGTGTCACCAAAAATACAATCGAATTTTTAGATTATTAATGAGAATACTTCCATAATGATAACCAGCACTGCGCAAAATTATTGATTAGAGAAATTATGCACAAAAGAATAAAGAAATAATCATTACAGAAAAAAATATAATGATAATTAATTACATTAAGCAGATAAGTATTCTTTCAGGAAAAATGTGAGAATAAACAAGAGAAAATATTAAAAACAACAAAAGTTGCTTAAGCATGTAATTAAATTTCCATTACAAAATCTACCAGTCTCTTGTATCAAAACAAGTGAAAAAAATTCTGTTAATCCTCTATTTAGTTTATTAGGGCAGTAGTGAACACGTAAACAACGAAAAAATGTCGTAATAAAGAGGAAAATGTTGCCGAAGATATTTCGCCACGGCACGTTATTGGATTGCCAGTGTTTACTTGACTTCCGCTCGTTCGTAGTCTGTGCAAGTTCCTGTTCCTTTACGAGGAAAAGGTTAATAGACGATGTTGGTCATGCGCGTTGAATTCTGATCGTTATTTTAGAACATATTGACCTAAAATAGAAATTACGTAAGCTTAGACTTAAGTTGTTTCGTACATATTAATCATTTAATGACTTAGTCTTAAATAAACCATGTATGTGTAAATAATAAGTAAATTTATATTTAAAGAAATATTGTTTCCAAGAACAAAACGTAGTCTGAAAAAGTGTTAATATATATATATATATATATATATATATATATATGTGTGTGTGTGTGTGTGTGTTTATTAAAAACCATGCAATGCTCTGCAGTCAATTTTGGCCGTAATTAGTTTAGCATTATGTATTGTTTTATTCAATTGAATCAAATTGATAAAGTTGTGGTTTTTGAATTTCTCGTTTTCGAGGAATCTTGCGAATAGAAGGACAAACATACGCCCTAACAAACATTCCATTTTAATGAAACAATGTAATTAAATAAATGGAAGAAAAATTAAATTAATGAAAAAATCAGAATAGGAAGAGGAAACGAAGAGAGAGAGAGCAAGAATGTCCAAAAAAATAAAAAAAAATATATCTTTATTATTTTTACCATTCTTTTTTTGGACAAACAGACAAAAAATTGAGGGACATAATAGAAATAAGACAAAAGAAACTTTTGTAAATGATTTTTGAATAAGTTTCTTAGTAATGCATTCTTAATATTATTTAAATGGAACTTTATTTCCGTAATTTAGGCATAAGAAGAGTTAGAATGCTTTTAAAGAATGTAATGTGTGTTGCAGCAATTTTGCAACCGATTTCTTTAAAATTTTCCACACTTTACTCACCAAACCCTAGTTATAAACCTTAAGTGGGTGATAATATCCGTCTCACTCCGCTATTTACATAAAACCAAGCAACGCTGGGTACATAGAACCAATATATTATATAAGAAGAAAGGAGTGGCTCTCTGAACTATAAACGTTACATTAAATTATATAAATAAGTATTCAACTGAGGTGAACCGGTTAATTTAAAAAAAAATTAACAGGCTCTCTAGTTGTTTATTAGAATGCGCATTATGTAAAACTTCTAAACGGGTTTCATCGGAGTTCTCCGGTAAAAGTTCAGTGCATTGCCTGGTATATTTCCTAGTTAAGTTACGATCTAAACTTAAAAATTATTATTTGAAGATCTACTTCTTTTAGAGTTTTGACTGAAGTATTCATGGTACAATTTGAAAAATTTAAATGATTCAAAATACATAAGTGATGAAATCGAATAAAATCTCAATATTAATGAGAGGAGCCTTTAGTGAGCACTCAAAATAGATCAGATAATACCAGTTGATAACTAGTTTTATTTTTATCAGAGTAACAGGTCAGAGTAGGAAATTTCCTTTTTTATATATACCTCTAACTTATCAGAGCTTTAAGTGACTTTGTTTAATATATTATTTAATCGGCTTTACTAATTCAATTGTGATCATTATGCTACGACGTGTAAATATTAACATTTTAGTTTTTCCGAACAAGAAAAGCTGGACAAGTTGTGAACTACTAGAATAAGCGCCGTGAAGTTACGACATTGAATTGTTTGAAATCAAACCTTTTACTAACCCAGGTAAATTGTGTAGTCTAAAGAAAGGGTTTACATTTAACGTCTTCTACTTATCTTGTTAAAAATTAATTTGCTTCATATTATTACTTTATCATAATAGTTTTACTAAGCCTGTGTTTCACAGAAAAACAAATTTTGACAAAAAATTCTAAAATGTATAAGTTATTATCATACAAAATCTGGCACAGTATTAAATATAATTAAAACCTAAATAATACGCCATATAACAGTATGAATTTTTAAAGAAATAACACCGATGAAAAATGTAAATATAAAAAACACTTCATAAATAAATAATCTTTTCACACGGTCGTGAAAGCTGACCGAAATATCATTGCAGAGTTACGTGCAATAGCCATACACATTTACGTAAATAGTGACACGTAATTGGTACTAAAGCAGCGCAGTGGATAGCGCTGCACGTAAATTGTGTTATTGCAGAAGCTCGCGAGTTTTGTGTCCGAAAGCTTGCACCTAAGTGCCATCGACAATTTACGAGCTTTCGTTGTTTTGTTTTATCACAAATTGGCATATGCTTTAGAACGATATAGTATTTATATTAATAATTGCTTAAAAATAAATTGAAATATTTGGTGTTTTCTGAAGTAAATTTATATTACGAAATTTTCTTCAGGTGTTTCGTAGATTAGTTTACATTTAAGGCTTAATATTTGAGTTTCATTTTATGCTTGAAGCTAAAAAGCCATCGCCTTTATGTTTTGTACATGTTTGTACTAACTATATTCATTTTTAATATCAGTATTAAAATGTTATGGTTTAAACTTTAAATAAATTTACGCTAAAATACCTCGCAATTAAATGAAACTAGTATTATTGATGAAAAAAAAAAAAGTTATATGATGTAGTATTATTTCTACTATCTTTAATTTCTTTACCACGACCTAGGTTTCGTTGTATTACAACATGTTCAGGTGGGATATTAGCAAAGAATACTACATCACGTAGTTTCATTTAATTGCGAATAATGAATTTCTACAAAATTAACGCCAAATATATTCAATAGCTAAAATACCTGTAAACAAAAAACCTTAAGATAATACTTTACGGATCGTTAGTCTTATTACTGACATTTCATTTTGAATAAAGGATTTTTGTTTTGAAAGTTTTATTTATGTGGGAGTAATAATAGCACTGCGCTCCAACTACATTAAGTCAAAAGCTCAACTTGAGAACTTTATGCACAAAAGCTCCACGATGAAAGCACACTGGGCTAAATTAGAAGTTTAGTTGCTTTTTTCATTTCATATTCTACATATATTTAGACAACCCCGCATAACTAATTCTGCATTTAATGGGAATTTACTAATAATCGCTCAAATATACATTTTAGTTTCGAAGACATCACTACAGTGAGGAAAAGGTATTTTTTTATTCAATTAAAACTGCAAAAGAAAGTAAGAAAATTAACAAAATTATAATAAATGCCATTTAAAAAGAAAATGACATTGAAAAGGGTACGTTTTAGATATTTATATTGGAACAAAATAGAATGAAAATGTTCGACAAGTTACTCTTAAAATATATTTATTTACAACGAGTCCCTAGTTTGAAGATTTATTTGAGTTGAAAGCTGTACGGGTTTGAAAAGAACTTTTTTTAATAATATATTTATTTATTATGGTGTGAAGAAACTAGTACAATTTACGAAGCTTTACTAATAACTATGAACGGACTAGTTAACGAACCTAATAATTATTATTTCACTATTTAATTTCCTTAAATATTGTATCCGTGATTACTTTTTTATTATTAATATAAATAGTACTAAAACCACAACTACTGATGTCTTTTAATTATTCATAGTTTTTTTTAAAAATTATTAACTTAAGCCAATAATATGGTATCAGATTTAACGAGTTAATAATAGTGTGTAAATGGAACCTGTCATGTAATAAAATATAATAATTTATGAACAATATTCGAACTTGAATAGTGCTTATTTCTCCAATCTTCTGTAGTTTAGAAAGTTTGGCTCGACTAAAGCTTAAAGAAAAAAATTATGGCAGCAAAAATGGTGGATAGTGTTCAGGGCTTTCGCGCTTTCAGTAAAATGGGAAAACATAAGGCGTACTATCCCGTTCATCACATTTCATTACGCTACTATACTATAAGTAGTTAACAGTAATTACAAAGAAAATTATTTCAACGTTTTTACGATTATATCACAGATTTTAAGGATAATGCAAACTGGTTTATTAATTTATTTTTTTTAAAATTTGGTTTAAATTTTGAAGCACGCTATAAATAATTTTACATCCATAAATAATTACACTTTCTGTTATCACAATGGCAGGATATTTATCTCGGCAAAATGATGTATTATATACATGTTTTTGTCCACAAAAATTGAGTTATTAAAAACTACTTAAATATTTATTCGTTAACGAGTGGAAAAATTGTTGCTAATTAAATACAAGAAAACCGTGACTTAAACTCTACCGTCATTTATTATTTACAGTGTAAAAATCATATTATTAAAACGTAATATTGGTGTATCAAAGATTTTGGATAAATAACGTATTCAATTTTGCAAATTATTAAATACAATCAGCTTCTGTCTGCCTATGACTTCGTAGGTATGAACTATATGTATATCGACGTGACAATCAGTGTTTTACCTTTTAACATTTTCTTTTACATTATGAAAATTATATAATGTACCGTTTTATAATTACACTAAATAATGAGAAAAGTAACAGATATATAAAGCCTGATATATTTGAAACTGTCTTAAATTGATTTTGTCAATATTTGTGAACAACGTCTCGTTTCTCATTTCATTTTAAAGTTTCATCATTTTAAAATTTCTTCCTTATTCAAATTAAGATATCATTTTTTCATGGTATTATCCTGATATTTCTCAAAAACATTGTTAAACAGAACTTCTTTTTCTTTTCCCAGTAAATATTATTCTGTCTCTTTTCTCGGCGTACTTGCTATTACTCTCTTCGACGATGATGTGAACCTGCAATTTGACTCACATGGCACTTAAGGTTTAATGCAAAACTTCATGAGCTCACTAAATTTCGCTTTGGTAACTCACAACATGAAGATTTACTCCTCCTGCATACATATAGAAACAAAATTTGATGTTACTTAAACAATACCATGTTGTGTTACATAACTGTGTTTTTACAGTTACAACATGGTTTTGTTTAAGCAACATCAAATTTGCAGGTGATTTTATGTTTATCCGCTATATCACATACATTTGTACAATTTACAGTACAGAACTGCTCTGGTAATAAATTTATTTACAATATACATTTTACACGAAATTATCAACCAAATTTGTATGTCTGTGCATACAAAATAAAATAAGTACGCTCTCCGTATAAAGTAAAGCCATAAATAATGCATTCATATGGCCAGCAACGTCAACCGCCATAACATTGCTAAGTTACGTGCAGTCGCCAAGCACGTGAAACTAAACAATGACATGAAAAACTAACGCCTTTAGCTCACGTAATCACTACTAAGGCAGCCTTGCATATGAATAGCGTAATTAAGAAAGTTTAGCTTAAAAGCTTTGTGCAAGAAAGCTTCTGGTGCTCAGTGCAACGATTTTATATTTTGAGCTTTAATTTTAGTATTATTTTAATAAGCAGTGTATTTTTTATATTTAACAATATGTCTTAAGTAATTTCGTTTATTGTCTGAGAAGGACATGTAAGGATATTTGGGGAGTGCGGTTGTAACTAATAGAAGCTTTATTATTAAATAACTTGTAAATGATCATAAATATACCAGTATATGTATATTGGCATAACAAAGGCGGATAAATTTTTTTTAATACTGAAAAAACTGTTTTCGATTACGATTGATGTTAAGTATAATCCAACGGTAATTTTAGGTGCAAAATTAAATTTAAAAATGAATTCTACTGACATTAAAAATAAAGAAGTATTTCTTTATCTTCTTGTATTAAAAAATAATTCTGTGGCATTTAGACTTTTGGATTATTTTGGGTCTATATTTGGAAATTTTGGCATTTACATAATGACATTTATAGACGAGCTAGAGGCCCCATTTCTTATTCGATCTAAATAAAACTAGATCGAAATATGGGATTAGATCTTAGCAGACTAAAATTTCAAGATGACGACTGTTTAAAGTATGAAAAAATTTTGAACCATATTGAACCATCATTTATTTTTCTACAACAAAAAATTACCGATTGGAATACTCGAGTGTTCGGATAAAATACTCAAAGTAATTAATTAGTTTGAAATATTCGAATAATCCGAATATCTGAATAATACGATTAATTAAAATATTTAAATAATTCGACCTTCCGAATAAATCCATTGTTAATTAATGAACCGAAAAACATAGGAATACAAATGACACCGAGACAAGTTTTTTTAAAATTTATGCTCCTATACTGTTTATCTATTTTAAAATATAAATACAAATGACACCAAAAGACACCATAGAAATACAAATGACACCAAGACAAATGACACCAAGACATAAGTTTTACAAATGACACCAAGACATAATTTTTTTTTAAATTTATGCTCCTGTACTGTTTATCTATTTTAAAATAGAAATTCTGTTAAGCAGGCGGCATATATTTAAAAAAAATTGTTTTGATGTCTGTTTTTAAAGGCATAATCCCGTACTGAGTTGAATAAATGTATACAGAGATAGTATATATTTTCAAAATTTTATCTTTCACTGAAAAAATGTTGAAAATTTCTGAATTTGTAAATTTTTTAATTAAAAACTTAATGTTGATTCTTTGTTAATGTTGATTCTTTTACTGTATGAAAATGAAAATGTAAGAAAATCAAATAATAATCATCCATTTCATAACCCTAATAGCGCAAACAAAAATATTAGTCTAGTGGAAAAAAAAACAGAATATTTTCACGAGTATCACTAATTATTGTGAAAAATCGGAATATTATCATAAATATCGCCGATTATTTACAACAAAGGAAATAGAAAAATGTATTTTACGACAAAGAAAACTCTAGATTATACATCGTTTCAAACAATTTTTAAAACACCACCACTTTTATATATAAAACTTTGCTCCATCGCTTACTGAAAAAATATAAAAACGTCCTAAATACGATATAAATAAGAATATATATATTATTTATATCATATTTAGGACGTTTTTATATTTTTTCAGTAACTCCCCTGTTCACAAAACTTCCCGACTAGCGCCTACCATTGGAGTTATTTTTTTAAATAATACGCGTTAGTAAAAAAAACCATACGTTAACAAACATTGATGTCAGTGAAGTTTCCATTTTATATCTTGCTAAACATTATAAATATTTTTTCACCTTCGCCTCACGCAGCTTATGCAAAGCAAAAAATAAATGTCTTTAAGAAACAAAAAATCTGCAAAAAGTTGAAAAGAATTAAATAAATGTTTATTCCAACACTTGACGATATAAAACGCGTCTTATTTTTGAGTTAAAACCCATTCAGGTTACAGGAGGGAATGAACGACCCAGGCTCGGAAAATATCACAATCCTTTTTCGGAATTTTTACACGGAAAACGTTTTATTCCTTTTTACTCGGCGTTATTGGGTAACGGATGCAGATTTAATTAAAAATAATTTTGAGTCTAAATTTTAAAATACAAACATTGTTAACATCTCTGCTCACTTTCGCCTACTTCATAACGATATACTGCTTTTCACTAAAGTAAATTAATTTTTTTTATCTTTCATTGACAAATTATTAAGACTTTTGACATTGACAATATCCTGGGAAATCTATTTAAATCTTTCACTAACGTATTATTATTAAGACTTGTTATATTAACAAAATCCTGAGAATTCTATCTAATTTGTTTACTGTCATATTAAGGTTTATAATTTGAACAATATCCTGGGAATTCTATCTACATCTTTCACTTACTTATTATTAAGACTTGTAACGTTAACAAAATCCTGGGAAGCCTATGTAAATCTTTCACTGACGTAATATTAAGACTTGTTACATTAACAATATCCTAGAAAGCCATTCTAAATAATTTTATTTTTCAGACTATAATATTTAGACTTGCATTGGTGGCATTTACATTTACGTAAAATTATATAAAACGCAACGTCTTTCTATGTGTCTTACTGTTTTATCTTAACTTTTCATAAATTCTACTTGATTGATTTTGATGCGCTCTTCGCCATCGTATGGATTGTTTATTCTGAATTCTTTTTGTATATAAAACGTTAGTGTGGGTAGAGGAAAACTAAGATTTGTTAATGTCGCATGTCCCCGGGTAGAGACAAGCAGAAATAAATACGAATAGCGAAGACAGTGGCGGCGGTGGTTCGCGAGGAGAGAAGTCATTGTCTTGCTAGTTTAATATGACAATTTTTCGCTATAGTCAATCAAAGTTAAGCCATTTTAATAATAATATTACCCATCAGCTATGGCTAATGTTTGAAACATAATCAACGAGGTTTTTTACTCGGAAGGTTTACTCTGGCAGTGAAAACGTTAATAATATTTCTGTACCAAAATCTTCTTCTTTATGTTAGACTATCACGAACATAGAGGACTGTATCAAATATATGGCAAAGATGTGTACATCGTTCACTATTTAATAATAGCATCTTCTGTTTCGCTGTATCTCATTTTTATCCCTGTCCTACAGTATTGTCGGATTGCCTCCCCAATGATATTTGTTCCCCTCTTATTTCACCCTCATCGCTCCGTCCATAGCTACCGATTTTATAAAAATAGCTATAAAAACACCACACACAAGAAGACCGTTAACGCGGTGACGTGACGTCGTGTCACGCCGAAAGCGATACGTCACCGGCCCCATTACACCATCAACGTCACCGCTTACTGGGACCATAAATCGGCGGCATCCGTGTATTGGATATTTGACGCGCCCGAGTGTCAACCGCTATATCGTACTGATATTCTTTCGCTATTTCACGTTTCCACATCGCAATAACTTTATAGTTTTACTGGACTCACTTCACATCTAATTTTTCTACGAAGTTGTCCACAACTCTGTATACCGGAACCTATAAACTTTCGTTTAACTAGTCGAATCAAAAAAAGGAATTCTAGCTTTAGGCATTGTCGCAGTTGTAATCGTGAAAACGTCAATAGTGTGTACCGTATTCAAATTTGATTTAATGTTAAGTTCTGAATCTTATAATTTATTTGCAACTTACATTTCCGAACGCGCTTATGTTATCTATATTTGCGACAGTAGAGCGCGTTGATTCTGGAACCGGGCTTAGCATTTTTTGTGTATTCTCTTTAAAATTTTGTGCTAATTTTTTGTAATTCTAGTTGTAATTTGTCCTCAAATAAAACGAATTTTTCAGGAAGTCGGGAAATTTTCAAGTTTCTTCAAATTCACAGCCTCGTGTTTTTAAAATTTTTCAGATACATATATAGATCTCCAGGTGAATTGTAATATATATATTTGGTTGAAAATAACTTTCTGTCTTCTCGGATTGGATAAATAGTTTCCTAAATATAATTCCCCCGAATATCATAAACTCAAAAGTTTTTAATGGTTTTGAATATTCCATTGGGCTACAGAACATCATATTGATTATCTACCTGTTACCTAATATTTTATGCAATGCGAAATTATTAACAATGTGTTAATAACATAGATATGTTTAGATTTATTACGTACCATTAAACACAACCACTTTTAGTTTGGATGCAAATAAATAGGGGATAGAAAAAAAACTACTTACACACGAAGTCATTTCTATTCACTCTCAAGATATAGTCTCTTCTACGTATTGTCCCATAAATATTCGACGATAACACAAAAAGTTCGAGAGGTAGGTGAGACGAAACGGTTCTCTCTAAAGAGGAATGCTGCAAGACAGGTATGTTCATCCGGCAGCCAGGCGATAAATACTGATTACTCGTGAAGATTTTATCTTTCCAGTTTTACGTGGTCTGGCAAAAGTTATTACTCCTTGTCGAATGTCTATTAGAAGTAGGCGTCTGCTGGCTGAAGTAGTATATTTTTGGATTTACAAATTGCCCGCTTTATTTTTTCTTTTACACGAAGTAATGAAAGTGTAGTAACAAGTACAGAGAGAAGTTGCAATTTTCGGAGCATGAATTTTGGTATATTTAACTTGAAAGAATTAAAATATATTTTTCGGAAGACCCTTGGAAATTGTTGAATAGTAATCTGTATATATTATAAAACTTTGAACTTTGCGGGGCAATAAATAAAAAATATTTGCAAAAATTATTCGGAGCTAAAGGATAAGTGATAGAATGGATTGAGATCATTTATAGAATGTTTACCTATTTGTCTGTTTATGTTTTGTTGTTTTTGCACGCATCACGTAAGAATTACTAACTCAATTCAAATGAAGCTTTCAGTTAAACATAAAGATCAACTTGAAATAATATTAAATTTTTATTTCACCGCAATCAATTGGCTCAATCAGAAGATTGAATATTTCATTAAATTAGCACAATAATAACAAAAATTGTCTAGCTACTCCACACGTTGTAATTACACATATGTGTTTTTATGGGTACCTATTTGCCTCAACAGATGGCGATACGTATATTTTAAATCTCGTAATGAAGTTTTCCACTCGGACGTATGTTGGTGAAATAAGCGTGGCCGAAGGTGAAGTATAGAAGTTTATTTATGCAAAAAGGCATCAGCACGTTTTTCAGTGAGCCCAATTAATTTAAATTAAAATTATTACAAATTTATGAAGATCTCGGTTAAGAATAAATCAGATTATGGGATATTTTTCAGTTTTACCTCTGCTATTCTTTGCTGTTTTATTTATCTCACACGTACTCTGCTATTCTATTCAACTCTTTAACGGCGTTGCAAAACATTAAATGCAAACAATTTTCTGATATTAGTCTCCAACCAGTTAATATTCATCTTAACCAATCTGTTCCTTTCATTTTTAAAATCTCATATTCTTCAAATATAGTCTTAACCGCCACGACACATACAAAGTTACAATTTATTCGGCGAATGTTATGAGAATAAATCCATGGAACTAAATATCGAAAAAAAACCGTCTCTGTGATTTTCAGACCAACGCAATTAATAACAAATGACATATCTAAACTGAAATCGAATATACTTTTTCCAAAATAGACCACGTACATACAACTAATATTTTCATTCATGTTTTATTTTAAACTTATTCAAGCTTTTCTATAGGATCTAATAGCACGGAAATTAAAATAAACCGTCTACTTTTGTATGTACTCCCAATTAGATATACGAATACGCGTTTCAAGTTACTAAATTACTGAAATATTTCAGTTTTCGTAAGGTCCAATGACACTATTCATCTCCAACATGTTTCCAACACATAGATTATTTTTTTGCAGTTAAGAACCATATTAAGTATATATAAGCCTATGGCTTATATATACTTAAAAAACTATAAAATAAGGCTTCCAGTTAATAAATATTGGTGGATTAAAAAAAATATGTTTCACAAAGGAAAGAAATTGTTTACAATTAAATTAATTTTTAAAGAAAATTAAAGATTACCGATCAAGCAGATGCATATACAAGAATCGCTATTAAGTACGATGTAAATTGGTTGGTAATATTTAACTGTAATCATTTTTTAATTGTACATTTAATAAGCGCAATAAGCAAAAGAATAAGTTAATGAAGTGAATTATCCACTGTGTTCCTTTATTTAATTGATAGAAACATACTAAAACTGTGTTTTTTACAGTAACTAATGACAGTAGCTTAATCAAAAAGTTTACCAATTTATCACCAGATGGCGCTAACAGCATCTTGCTCGGTTTCAGTTCACAATGAATTGAATTTTGTCTGCTCTCTGCGTCTATTTTCAATGTAATTAAAATGAAAATAAACATAATTTTTTTAATCACAAAATATTTTAAATTGATTACCTAATTATTGTTACTTACTGTCTAACGTAAGACGTATTATTAAGAACTACACATTTATTAGCTAGGAGGAACAATGGATTTCAAACTGAAATTTGACTAAGCATGGCGGGTTTCGTACATAATTTACACATATGAAAGTTAAAAATTAAAATTGAACACAATAATTTTGCATCGAAACCTTACTTTAAAAAAATTACCAGGTTTTTTAAGTTATTATTGACACAGGCGAATGTGGTTAAAAACTTGAACATAACTAGGGTTGTCATATTAATTTATAGAAAACTAGAAGCTGTGAACTAAAATTCCTGAACATTTTGATCGTAATTCCGGACACTTAAATCATTAAAGTAAAAGCTCGTATTACATTTAAATGAACAGCGCTAATCACATAATACTAATCAATATTACTTTATCTTAATCGAGTCTTATTTCCCTTACAGATAAATAAAATAATTATAATGATTAATCTATTGTATTATAATGATTAATCTTTTTAACTATATAAAAATTAAATACCAATCCACATCCTTAACTTAAACAAATAAACTTAAATCAGCAGGTGAGTATTTTCGGAAATAATGGGCGCGGCATGTATTTTTTTTCCTTATTTCTCAATATATCTCTGAAAATGTAGTACCGAAAATATTTTTGAGATCCTTATAACTAGCCTTTTCAAATCATTTCCCATATTACCTATACATGGAATATAAAGTCAATTTCCGAATTAATTTTTCTTTCATAATTTCTATATAAATGTTTTTGGGTGTTAGTTATTGAGATATGTGTGGGTCAATATACATTATTACGGTTTCTGAGAACAACCACTATGACAGATGTATACGTGAGTGATTTTAAAAGGGTTGCGTTTTTCCTTCTGATGTAAGGGACCTTAAAAAAACTTATATACATAAATTTATTTTTGATACATGAATAACAATTAGGGTGAATGCCCTGCTAACCACTATATACGCGTCTTGATTTCTATTCATTTAAATAAATTAAACAAAATTGATGTTACTAAAATAGAAATTCCAATGTATCTTCAGGCCTATAACTTAAAACCCATTTGAAAAAAATCATGATTACTTTCATGATTCTGGAAAAAATCAATTTAAATAATTTTAGTTTTTGGGAAACCTGAAGTTAAAGAATTTGTAAGTAATTAGCTACACGATACTCTTAATTATCTATTTCTATTAGAATACGTTGTACTTACACCTAATTCAATTCATTTTCATAACTTCCGCCTGCTAAATAAAATACACTCGTATATTTTATTAGGAGCATATTTCTTTTATCGTCACGAGCAATTGAATGGTTTATTGTTGTTAAGTATTGTTGTGTAGGGTCGATTAGACAAGGAACTTAAAGCACGTATTTCAGCGTAACGCCTGATGAATCTCGCGTAGTCGCATTGGCTTTGCAATATATTGGATTAGACGTGAAAGGGGAAATACAAATCAGGGGTTTGATGAAGCGTGACTGGTATCGGCAATTATTATTGATTGGGGAGCTCAGAGGGGTCAACGAAGAAACTTTTTGCTTATATTGGGCTATATCACGTATAAATATATACGTGAATGTATATATATATATATATATATATATACATATATATATATATATATATATATATATATATATATATATATATATATATATACGACGAAACGAAATAAATAGCTTATCCCAGATTCATTATTATCAAAAGTGGCGAGCAACATATCTTAATAAACTCAATTTAAATACTTTATACTTATTTGAGTCCATTCGGCTACATCTTCAAACACATTTAGTCTGACTCTCGAAGAAGAAATTCAGAGCTGGTATCAGAAGTGGGATTATCAACCTGTTGCAGGGAGAAGAGGAAATACAAACATTTTTCAAGAAAAGTTTCTAAATCTCATACATAACAAACCAGGATCCATTCAATAGAAGGGCTTCGGGAAAGACAAAAGGAAGTTGAACCGCTATGGAAAAACGGTCTGATGTAAGTGATTTACTCCCACATATATATATATTTTTACAACGACATCATATTCCGTCATCAATCAATGAACTTCAAAGCAGATTTTTATATGGTAATCACTTTTACTATTTAATTTTATTTTACAATTAACACGTCAATAGAAAGCTAAAATTTTAAAATGTTGTCAACTGAAATCGAAAAAATGGAGTACATAAGCTTAGAACTAACAGAAAAATGCTCACGAAATTTGATGGCAATTAATCTGATTTACACTTTTAATAGATAACAGCGATTATTCATAAAATTTGCCAGAGATTTCTGAGAATGCTGAAGATTTAATACTCAACAAAGATTTTAAGACATGATCAGATCTATACATTTACCTTTTAGAATCATTTTCCGAAATGAGAACCTTTGGCCATTATCAATTAGAGTTAAGTAGTTGCAAGCAAGTATTTTCTGAGTGTGTCGTTAGCTTTTCGAACAAAATAGAAAACTGCCTTGTTAAACTAGTTAAATCTATTAGCAACAATTTGGCCTGGAAAGCTAGAATCGCCAATATTAATTTTTCAAAAGACCGATTAATCTCTTAAAAGACTACTAAACGAACTATGATATAATAAATATAATAGCTCAAAAATGTTATCAAAAATAATCGATCCGCGATGCGAAAAGATAATACCTATTCATATTTTCAACTCCATTTTAAAAGTAGGAGTTGTTAATAAAATAACCATTAAGGATTAATAACCCTTACAATTTGACGCTAATTATGATACAAATATTGGAACTATCCTTCAAACAATAGTAATAACTCAAACCGCCTGAATAAACTAATTACCTTTTTGCGAACTGCATATTTAAACGAGGAAGAAAAACAAACAATTATAAGTTTATGTACCGAATATAATCCGATTTTTAATTTAGAAGGCGATATCTTAATATCAACCAATGCACCAAATTCCGACTAACTACAATAAGATTATACATACAAAAACCTATCGGTATACGGAAGCTTTAAAATCCAAAGTAGAATAACAAATTTCTGATATGTTACAGAATAATATAATGAGACACTCCACAAGTCCGTGGACTCAAATAAGTATAAAGTATTTAAATTGAGTTTATTAAGGTAAGTTGTTCACAATTATAATTATCGAATATTTACATTGACAATAATCCACAATTAAATGAAACTACGTGATGTAGTATTATTTCTACTTTCTTTAATTTCTTTACCACGACCTAAGTTTCGTTGTATTACAACATCTTCAGGTGGGATATTAGCAAAGATATACTACATCAATACTACATCACGTAGTTTCATTTAATTGTGAATAATGAATTTCTACAAAATTAACGCCAAATATATTCTATAATTGACAATAATACTTAATCTTAAGGAACACATGTAAGTGAATATAAAACTGGGTCGTCGCTGCTGTCGTGAGTAGAAAGTGACAGGAATGAATGACAGGATGGAATGATCCTTTTGATGAGCTGTTGTCCGGTTTATATATTGTGTCTTATCACATAGAAGAAGGGAATCGGACATTTGTTATTGACAATGTGAGTAAACAGTTCCGAGACTATATATATATAGGATAATTAGATATATAATATATAGGATAATTAATTTAGGACAACAACAGTTTATTAAATTAATAGTTTTGTTTGTATGAAGTACATTGGGTTGGAGACCATTTTGAAATAGATAACTAATAGTTAATCACTTGATTTATTTGTTGTGTTCGAGAACATTCGAAATATATAACTAATAGTTACGTAGGTTGGGATTGGAACTTTACATGATGTAATTATAACGTTTACATTTTTGCCTGTCCTTTTGTAATGGATGATGATGATTTTGAACGAAATTCACCGATTTACTTTACATACATAATTTACTTTATTTTATACTATATATATGTATATATATATATATATATATATATATATATATATATATATATATATATATATATTTCTTTTTTGTTCTTTTTTTCTTTTTCTTTTTTTAATTTTTATGTTTTTTATATTGTACAAACAAAGCAAAGGATCATGAGAAATCAGGACCGGCAATACTGGATAGCACTTATTTAGCAAAGAGCCTGTCGACTGTTGAAATATGCAAAATTAACTGAGCTGAACTTAACTGTCTGACACGTTCCCATTATATTCCAATAGTGCTAATTAAGACAAAGAAATTAAGCATTCACAAGGTCATCAAGGCAACAAAGAGTTAGTTCAAATTACGTCGTAAAATTTCTAATAATTGTAGCGTACTGACATATATTATATGTTACGTATGGTCATACACATTATATTTTTTTCCAATAGTATTGCTCGACTATATTCACGTAGAGACTTTTACTTAAAGAAGAATAACCGCTTATTCCTAATATCGACTATCATAGACTAATCGAAAGTAACCAAGGAATACTAGATGTTACCAAGAATAAAAGCAAGAGAAAAAAATAAAAACGAGGACAAGAAAAAAAATTACTCGAGGAAAGTCTTCTGCAAACGGTCTTGGCTTAACTGAAATGAGCAAGCCGATCTTTCATAAAAATTAGAATTAACAAGAGGTTTTTCCTTGTGAAAGGTTTTTCGTTCAGTCTTTTTAATTATATTCTTTTTAAAGAACGAGGAGCGAGTAACTACGTATATTATCTGTATTTTTTGACATCACCATTAGAAATATGCAGCAATTTCTTTTTGACAAAATAACAGCAAACCAGATAATGGTTATAAACGACAGGTTTAAATAAAATTGAAATATTAATAAAATAAAATTAAATTGAGTAAAATTGAAGCTTTTTATTTCAAATGTACTTCGAATAATCTTAATTTACCATGTTGAATGTTTTTCTCCATCTATACGAACAATTCAAATAACAAAGTTATAGCAACTATATCGATAACCTGAAGGCAAGTTGTAGATTTTTTTCCCAACACTGATTTCAGTTCCGTTTCATCACGATATCTTAAAGAACTCTTAAGGTGAACTCTTGTATAACTCGAGTGACTTCCATTGTAACATCAAGACGTACTTGCGAATATCGGGTACGTCACACGTTTAAATTTTCTTGTTACTTAAACGACACTTAACCAGAATTTACCAAGTAAAAATTATTTGTCCATATATACGAACAAATTAGATAACGGCACTATTGTAACTGTATCGATAATATAAGATAAATTATACATCCGTTCCTAAGACTGACATAATTTTTGTTTCATCACGATATATTAAACCGTTCTGAAATTGGATTTTTTTTGTAACACGAGTGACTTAACCACAGCTATTGCAACGACATAACGTATTTGTGAAAACCATGTACCTAACACACTTAAATTTAACCCTTTCTAAAACGATGTGCAATATAAATTTGCCTTTTTGTATTTTTTTCTATACAAACAATTTGATAAAATTATATTTATTCTATTTCAATTGTAGTGATAAAATTCAGATATATTATAAATTACGTTTTTGAGACTGATTGAATTTTTGTCGCATCTCGGTATCTTAAACGGTTCCGGTCTTGGACTTTTGTATTTACCTAAGTAACTTGAATACAGTTGTTATATCAATCAACGGCATGACAATTGTTGGGTACCGCGTACATAACAAATTTAAATTTACCTGATGTTTACGCAGCACTTATGAAAAATTTACCATGTTTAAATTGTCTATCGGTTGGTACAAAAAAAATGATATAAAGTAACTATCGCAAATAAATTGAGAAAGAATCTGATTTATACGTGGATTGAATTTTCCAATATATCAACGTCAACGTAACTGACGTAAAACATTAGGTCTCGGCGACGATGTCAGTACCCACTTCCTTCGTTTGCTGGTTGGAAGTTATACGATTGCGAGTGATTGCTATTAAAAATGCATATTAATAGCCAATGTTGTATCCTTCGAATCATGTCAATAGATTTGTTATTATTATATTTATTTCAAAAACAACTTAGTAATAAAATACGTAAAAAAATTGGTTGTCTGTAAAGTCGGTTTACGGACGATAGTTTTAGGTGATAACGTCATAAAGAAACATTGATGAAAAATTGCATACTTTTATGAATTATATTGAATTATTATCACTAAATTATTATTATTTTGTATAATTCAAAGAAGGATTTAATTGAAAATTACAATTTTTTTGATAAATTAACATTTATTTACACCCGTTAATTCAAATATTTTTTACTTAAATTATACAGATTAATTACAAGTAACAATGTACTATTAACAATTTATTTACAACTTATATACATGTGTTATATTTAAGATCTTCCGATCTGCGTTATTCTGTTAAGGTTAGGATGATGATAGGAAAAGTACGAAATCAAGGAGAGTGTTTCAAGTGTAATGTGTCTTGAAAAAGTCAAATCGATGGTTGTCGAGCTGCTAGCTCTGACGTCACGCGAGAAGAGAGATAAATTCCGACGCTTGGGCCGATCGTGCCTCTCTATCACTTGTTCCGTGCTCTCGCTTGCACGCTCAGGCTCAGGCGGAACGTGACACTTTTTCATGCGTGTAGCCGGTGTTAATCGATTTATAAGACGTTATCACGTCAAAACGACTTCCAGATCAAATCTTGCAGACAGCGGAATTTCCGGCGGCGCCACGTCTAACAATATTGGCAGATAAGTCGTTTTTACGAGTTGTGTTTGCGGCCATTTTCTATGGGATGCTAATGTATCTTAACGTCACTTCTCAAGTGTTACATTCGGGTGCAAATCAGTGCAAAAATATGCTTACTGTATTAATAAATATATTGTCTATTATGTCTTTCACAAGCATAAGAAAAACAAACGGTTAGGTACGAGTAATACGCGAACTGTAATGGTATATTGTCGCAAAAATGTAAAAACCATATGTACAAATTATATTGAAACACAAATGGATAAGCAATGAAATTTGATTACAACATAACTCGTTTATGCTAAAAATCACTAGAGGGAAAACATTGTTTTTCCCGGCAACTTTTTCAGTCGACGAGGACGGTCACATTAGCGTAACCGCACAATTTGCTTTGCGGTCGAGTGCCATCAGCAGGAATCGCGGTTTGTAGGTGCTGCAAAAGAATTTTCTATTAAAGTTGAGGCAAATGCTTTTACGATGGTTGTTATAGAGTTTGTTCCTAGATGCGGTTGTGTGTCTGGTAACAAACTGACGCTGTTACTATTTATTACCATTTTGTCTTTTATGTTTGCAAACGTTAAAGTGCTGTAAGTATATCAAGGCATTCTGAAATAACTGTAATATGCACATGAAACTTTAATTGCTTTCTTTTTTGTCGAGAGAAAATATCTAATGAGATTGACAATATCTTTGTGAGTTTATGTTTTTATAAGAGGTCTTGCCTTATTGGAAAAATGAATCCCTTAGGAAATCCGTTTATCACAGACATTTTTTCAGAATTTGTTTGACGCAGAAACTTGAAATTCGATGTTATAGTAAAGCATATTAACCCCTCACGTGTGCGCGTTAGAAACAACGTTCGCGTTCGGGTCGTTCAAACATGTATATTTCTTTTAAAATGGGATAAAAATATAGGCACTTATATGTCATATGTATAATGACAAAGAGAACAAAATAATGATCGAATTGTGACACACTCGCCTAAAATGTACATTTATTTGTGTCGTTGTGTTGGTTATCATACCATAAAGACTCAACAGTAACATGATTTTATATTAGAATAAGCGATGTGTTTATTTCGTTAACATAACAAGATTTAACTTAATGTTACACACAGTTATGATGTATCATTCTTGACACCGGACCTCTTTACGTGTATTAATATGATAAGTAGAATATTTTCAGATATGCAAATAGACGCCAAATCAGACCGAACAGCTTTGTTGACTATTACAATTTTAGGCCTATTTGCAGGAAACTTACGAGTAAATAATTGAAATATTTATGTAGGAAATGCAAAAAAAATTTTATTTATAATATTTAAACATTTCATTAAACTAAATAAAAAACAACAAAAGTTTATGTACGTTCTGATACGCATCCGATTGATCTGTTGCTAGGTTTTTAAACTCAATTAGTAACTTTTGATTTGTTGACTGCCAAAGAGATTAAAGCATTATTCGATATTATCATTAAGTCACTGATCAGTTTTATAGCATGTCATGCATTATCTTAGATACTATGACCTAAAACCTATGAAAATACTTTTTTCAAGTAAATACGGGTATTTTATAAACTTAAACTAATATGTTATTAAGATATATAACTTTCAACGTTTTAAAAGCAAGATTGGATAAAAGATTTAAAAACTATTAGCCACCATTATCGTCGTGAAATATTGATAATAAATCTTGGATAAAACAATAAAAAGAAATAATTGTAATTACATTTTTCTCAACTAAATGAAGCTACATGATGTAGAATTATTTCTTCTTTATTTAATTCTTTAACCTGTAAATAACTTTACCAATTGGCCACCTGAAAAGGTTGTCATACAACAATACTTAGGTCGTGGTAAGGAATTTAAATAAAGTAGAAATAATATTAAATCACGTAGCTAATTTAGTTGAGAAAAATAAATTAAAGTAAATTTCTATGAAATTAACGCCAAATATATTCAATATCAAGAAATAATTGCAGTAACCCTAAAAATAACTGAAATATCGCTAATCACACCATCCGTAACAAGATGAAAGTTATAAGACTTTTAATCGGTTTCTACCCAGTTATTAATTCTTTAAGTTTAATAATTGTAATGGAATACAGAACTAAATCATTTATCTCAATTCAAAACCAACTTTTCGCAAATCTGTAGAATTCCTAAAAAGTTTATAAAATAAATCTGAGCTATTCAGTAAATGAATACGACTTTTTTTAAATGACGATTATTCGTCAGTTTCACTTCGAATTTACGTCCAAACTTTATCTTTTCAGCGCCATAAATCAGTGAGTCGATTATGTTCACTAGATTGCTGGAGATTCCGCAGAATTGGGATCCATACAATTAACTTCAGACGCAAAGCGAACATTCTCAGAGGCGAATGTCTTAAATCATTTGTCATTAGCTTGACATGTTAAGCACCGGTCCTGGAGAAGACTGCTGAAATATATTTATCATATTATATTTAAATATAGGATTTAAGGATGAGTCTTCAATGGATGTAGCGGTTAAGAAATCTTGTTCGTCACTTTTGGATACGTTTACTTCTCGGATATTAGAAATTGCTGATTATTTTTTCCTAATAATAATTACAATTTTTTTAGGTTTCGTAACTAAAAAGAGGATATATCACTATGTAATCCCTTACGAGAAGATACAAATGTGTCCGTGCATAATATTTTTCATAACCAATTTTCCCGGAAATCATTCAAAACAGAAACTAGAAATTGGTCAGAGTAATGATTGTATATTACTTTGATATTTTTCTAGATGCAGAAATAAATATCTCTCATGCAGAAATGATATAAAAAATTCTTGCCTAAGAATTTTGGAGGGTCAGGTTTGGTATAATCAATTTTTTATATGTTACAACCTGTCTTTATATAACACTCGTTCCCGTGCTAATGCTGTTTTCTTGCGCATATTTTAAAATATTAAATTCTTTATTAATTAAGCAACAAATGCGTTATTTACTATTCGTTTTTAGTAACCGTGGAGATTAATTTTTTTTTTCAAACTCAAATTTTTCAGAATGGTCCAAATAATTACTACCGTAGTCAATAAAGAATTACTCGCATTTTTTCGTGAAAGCAGGTCCCACTTGAAATCACAGTTTACCATAAACCGTTAATATAAAACGAGGCATTTGTCATAACATCTTGATCTTCTAAATGTTTATCTTAGATCTTTTAACCTTTATGATGTTATTTTCCTCAGAGAATTAGGTTTTTTTTCAATAGACTTTCACTGAACTCATTTCCAAAGTTTTATATTTAGGTAATCTTATTTCACAGCTTCTACTATTTATTTAAATGTCTATTTAATTGTTTTTTGTAAAATAATTTTACAGATGCAGGGTATCAGACCGGACTGTCCGAAAGGTCGAACAAGACATCGACTAATTCTACTCAAAATTATATTTTAATTAAATGGACCATTTTAGTTATAGATATTATAATTTTTTCATATCTTTATACATTATACTAATACAATTCTGAAAATTCCAAATGAGAGAAGGAGAAAAGATGAAAGACAAAAAAACAGATAGCACACATGCGATGAGAACGAAAGACAAAAAGTTTCACGTCCAATATCCATGGTGGATACGCACTCTTATTTTACCAATTTTTCCTTACCCCAAAATTCTATTACCACATTTTAAAACCTATGTAAAAATGCTAAAAATATAATAATTTCGCCTATTGTAATCTGCTATTTATTTGAAAAGTTCGCATTTGCTGAGACTTATTTTTCTGTCATGAACCCATTTTTAAGTTTGAGCATTTCACTTATTTTATTTTACACTAATTACGTACAAAAAAGGAACTTGAACACAACTTTTTCATGATATAACTTTTTTAAATTTTATTCAAAAATCTTTGTTACAGAACAATTTTTACGCCCCAAATTTCATATTTGGTTTTCTTTCTGCTTCCCACTAAATTGAACTGTACAAATTGTTTAATTCTTTAAGATCAAATTAACATCATTTTTTTTAACTTTCTGGCTCAGCAATAACAGTTTTTTTTACTTCATTAACTTTAATTAATGAAGTAAAAAAGGCTGTGACGGAGAAAGTGTACATATCTTTTTTTATAATGGCTTATGCTACTTAAACGGAAAATATATAACCAGTTTTTAAAAAAATGCATTGCGACCACACCCTTAACAGGTAGGAAAAAGTTTTATTTCAGTCGAGTCGTTAATTTCCACCCTGTTGGAATATAAGAAAGGGCGAATATTAAAGGACTGATGCACTGGAGCAATAGGTGATCACTCCTCTCCGTTGAATGGACGTGAGGGATGATCCCGAGGGGCTGAGAGTGAGGGAGGTCTATGTCACCATTGTTGGTTTATTATTTATTCTGTTACAAAACCCGGTTTATTCAATTGTTTATGCAATGGATTGCGTTGTGATCTCTTTTATGCTAAGCGGGCAGTTTTAAATATTACGGCGTAGAGGAATGATTTAATTTATATTCATTTATTTATCTACGATTACGAATTAGTCATCTGAAAGGGAAATTTTTTTTGAAGTTTGGAACAATATACTTAGAATTATCTCAAATTGCTCATGTGAGAAATATTTAAAATTACATTGCGTCAACCGCAAAATGTTTAAATAAATTTAGAAAATTTATTGACGAAAAACGCAAATAATTTTTCCAGTCAACCAAGTCACTGTAAATCTTAAGACAAAAAGTAAGTAACAGATTTAACATGAAGAAAAAAAATAAAACTTAGAAATATAAGGGAGAAAGATTTTTTTAAGAAAACGAAAGCCAGATGGAGCATTTAGAAGACAAACTAAATTTGTTGTTCCTGGGCATACTTACATTGCATGTAAATAAATAACGATGCGAAACTTGCATTTTTGAAAGAGGAATTATACGAGGCCTTTAGACAATGTATCGTATTCTCAGAAATATATAAAATAATTATTAAATTTATAAGGAATATAAAGAAAAAATATGTAAATGAAATGTTGATTTAAATTGGTTGTATAAAAACCGGTCAATTGCGTATCGCATTAACTTGCCTCAACAATTTCAAGAGATATAGACCATAATAGTATATACCTCTTGAAATTGTTGAGGCAAGTTAATCGAAATAATATTAAAATTTTTACCTTCATTTAAATTTCTAATCAAATTTGCATTAAATCAATTCAGAAAAAATATTAATACCCTTAACAAATTGACCAATCTGTCAACACAGTTATTTAAGTTACTTGAAAGTCGACATAAATTTGAATAGCTGTACTGGTAATATTATCCAGCTTTTACTAAAATACTTAGCTTCATAGATATATGATTTGAAATAGACTGATGAAAAATATAGTATTACATTACGCAGAGGCAAATTTCTTATATGTGCCAGTTAACTGTTGCGCTATTTCTGATACATGTAAGAAATATGCCTACATTATTTTGAAAATGGCTCCAAGAATTTTCTTAAAAGTTTCCAAATTCCTGTTCCTTCATAAACCTAAAAATTTGTTAACATTAATTTTGTTTTGGAAATTATCCAATGACGTTACTTCCTACACAAAATTAAAATATACACAGGCTTGAGTGACGCAGGATATTTGTACCTTTAATTTAAATATATTAAATATCTGTAACAGTTTTATGATCTTACACAAAATGGCATGTATTACGATAGTTGTCAAGTCGTCAATAAAGTTTAGATAAACAGACATAGTATAACAAAAGTTAAATAAAATACCCCGTTATTTTCAAACTGCTGCACAATTATAAATTATACACACACACATACACACACACACACACACACATATATATATATATATATATATAATCGCGATCAGAAAAAAATGCCATTGACTATGGCAGAGAAACTTTAAAATTATAGCCTTATATTGATTATAGAATTAATTATCTCTCCGTGCTCTTATTATTATTAGTTTCGATTACATTCCCTTTATTCCACCTCTTTAGAATTATTGGAATTTTTTCAATTTTAATTGTTCAATAGTTTGTTAGTTTTAATTTAAATTTCGAATATAGGCAAACGAATGAAATTCTACGACGAGTTTTTTCCATAGAAATTTCAACCCAAAATAACATTCCAGAACTACACTAATTTATTAAAAGTTGATACCCAAAACGTTGATACCAACAAAGAAATCAGTTTTATCTATAAATACTAGCTTTTACTGGCGGCTTCAAAATGTATTTAAAAAATTACAGAAACTTTCAAATAAATCTTGCATATTCGCGAAACGAAATTAACAAGAAATAATTAATTAAACGTACTGCTTTGCTTATTACTCGCTAACTATTTCTATATCATCGCCTAATCTTTCAACAAGGGCCACATATAGACATGAGATCAAGATGGACAAAGCAATTACTTGCATCATTCGAGGATTCTGCTTTCATGGATAATATAGGCAAATGAAATTACACAGAAACAGAATACAGAAACTTTCGAATAAATCTTGCATATTCGCAAAACGAGATTAACAAGAAATAATTAATTAAACGTACTGCTTTGCTTATTTCTCGCTAACTATTTCTATATCATCGCCTAATCTTTCAACAAGGGCCACATATAGACATGAGATCAAGATGGACAAAGCAATTGCTTGAACCACTCGAGGATTATGCTTTGACGGAACATTCTCAAATAGGACAAGAACTTATTTATTGTTAACTACCAAATACAAGTAATAACCGACCAAGTTCTCATTGAACTATTTTATTGTATCAAGATAATTATAATTGATATATCACAATAATATTGAATTAAATTATAATTATTATTAACTATAATTAGACATCTTCGCTAAAAGTAGAAGGAAAATGAAAAACTAAATCCTTCCGGTAGTAACTGCAATACGCGAATGAAAAACATCATTCAAATATTTAGAAACATAAATCTCGTTGAGAACGTTAAACCGAATAGAGAGAAATGAAAGGTGAAATGAAATTTAAACTACGACTTTATATTAAGTAAACGTCTGCTGCAGAACGAAGCCTTCAGGCTTTGAAGGAAATTACATTTACCTTAGCCTGACATTAATCTTGGACTACTTTCAAATTGTTACATACCAGTTATAAGTTTTTGCACTGCATAACGTATGTTAAATGAAAGCTTTGAAATAGTAATATAATGGAAGGAAATATGCAAACTTTCATTTGACCAGCATTTTGAATAATGAAAATAACAAACTTACCTGTAAAGTTATAATGATATGGAAATGTTCTTTAAAAATCATGGTTAGTTTTAGAGAGGTGGCTTAGAGAGAGACAAAAAGAACTATGAACGGTTATTCGTATATGAACTCGTTTCTAGTTTTCTACTTTACTACGGTTCTAATTTATCGTATGCTGATTGACTAATTGATTGACTAATAAAACATTTTTTTAAAAAGTGAATTCATAAACAGTAGGTACTAAAAAGTGAAAAATAATTAACTCAAAATGGGTACCTACTTATTGCCACTAAATAACTAAGTTACTTACCTTCGAAGTCGGTACCAGCACTGTTGACCATTTAAACAAATTTATGATTTTACCTAATTTATGAATTAAATTTAAAACTTTATCTTTTAATGTACTCGAAGTACGAAATAATTTCATAACAGGCATATTTATTAATTACCAGTAGCAAATATTTTAAATCACAGTGATTTATTGCCATCCGTTAATAGCGTACAAAGTTTCAAATCGTTTACAAATTTTCAAATCGATACGAGATAAAATTTCAAATTGTCTACAAAGTTTTTTAATCGATACGACATAGTCTCAAATAATTTATAAATATTTAAATCGATGTGACACAAAGGTTCAAATCGTTCACAAATTTTCAAATCGATACGACACAAAGTTTTAAATAATTTACAAAATTTAAAATCGTTTCGACAGTAAGTTTCAAATAGTTTACAAATTTTCAAATCGATACAACAATCAGAAGCGGGTGGTGAAAAACGTACTGTGAAGTTATAGGAATAGCTTAAAATGTATTGAAAATTAGCTTACAGTGTCTATATTTATATTACAGTTCATAAAATTTCAAATCCATTTTAGGTTCAAAGCCTTTTCAAGACTCTTGAAAACATTTATTGTAGTCCTTGATATGAGAATTCATTTGATCGCAACATGTTTATAGCTTAAACATCACTGTATTTTGGGAAAATAACTCTCCGTTAAACGCAGTGATATTTTTGGGAATAAGGCGTTTAAGCCTGCAAACATTTTAAAACCATCAACTAATATTGGGATTAATCAAACCTTTAAGCAATAATAAAAAATTAACCCACTGAGGCGAGGACTCATGTTTAGAAATATGATCGTATTTTAGGATATTTGATGAATTTGTTATGTACGAACGGTAGCAAACAGAACGGTACATATACGGCAACGGTACTCTAAATTCGTAATATTCATAAGAAACTTCTAAATACCTAATTTTATGTGGAGAGATTTATTTTTCTAAGGGAAACTTGCTAGTTACTTACTTATAGGTACACTCTAGTCTACTGTGTCAGTGACAGTAAAAAGCATGTTTTTATATTCAATGTCAGTAAAAAGCATGTTTTTATATTCTGGGTATAATATTCCATCAAAAACATAAATATAAAAATAAGAGAAATTCTCGTCAGATCAACATGTTAGTTGAAAAAAGAAATGAAATAAAAATAACAGTCAAGTTCCAAGTAGGTTTTTATGTTAAATCCGAATAAGTTGAAACTTAAATGGTTTTTTAGTAGCTAATATATCTTTTATATTTAAATGTAGCGAGATTTTTAAAACCACTAACAAATTTTAACAAGCAAACTGAAATTGTTAAAGGGTGATATAGCTTATATATTTAACAAAAGCTTAACTTATTTATTCTTGGCGCTGAACCTGTCGGTAATTCTAGCACATTCTGCGTGTTTGTTACTACATGTGAACATCGACAAAATTCGCAGCGATCCAATCTCCAGTTTATTAGCAAAATATGTCCACAAGGTTTTTTCTCCTCAACATCTAATTTTACATGAAGTACTGCACAAATTACTAAACAGTTTTTTATGACATTACAATCATTGTGTACATAAGAAATATAAATAATGAACACATTTTACTATTTTAATGTACGCATAAACATTTGAAGTACTTAACATAACTTTTACATTTGAAATTAGAAAATTTTTAAAATCGATTAAAAAAATGTTGCAGACAAATACGAACAATTAAACAATGGCATGGTTTACTCATTTAACAAAACATAGCTTATACATTCTTTGACGCTGAACTTGTCGATAATCTATAATACGTACTTTCTACACTATTATTAACTTGTTAAAACTGATACAATGTTATTCGTTTAATTTACAATTTTTAAAAGAACTCTAAAATAGAATGAAAGTGCTCTATGATTCGTTTAAAAAAATCAGAAGCCATTTTTAGTTCTTTTTATTTCAATAGTAAAAAAAGTAATCGTAGATACAATATGTGAGTAAAATTAATAGTCAAAAAATAATCCTTAACTAGTTTGCTCACAGGCTTCAGTAACGCTGTGTAAAGTGTATTAGTTTACCATTTTTAATAATTATATTATTAAAAAAAATATTTCAAACCTGTAAAACATTCACCTAACTAATTCCCTAAACTAGGCACTCATTTTAATTATATATGTGTATATTTTAAGGGAAATTTGGCAGACTTTCATTCGACTTTGTTCCTGTGCTAGTATCTAAAATGTATTTATTTTTCATTTTATAATTTTTTTTGAAATTGTATTCATTATAATTTTGCTAATTTCAATACTTTTTTTGCAGTTTTAATAAAATAAAGAAATACTTTTTGCTCACTGTTCTGATGTCTTCGAAGTGAAAATATATATTTGAGCGATAATCTATAAATTCCCATTAAAATCCATGCTAGTTGTTTAGATGATAAGTTATGTGAAATGCAAAGAGTAAAAAAAAATCTAGTTTGTGTTTTCTTCGTGGAGCTTTCGTGCTTAAAGTTCTCAAGCTAAGTTTTCGATATAATGTAATTCGAGCGCAGCGCTCTTAATGAGTCTCTAAATACTTATAACGTGCTTCTAAAAATCTTTTTTCCATTTTGCTACTTGCTCTTAGGTGATTTCACGTATATAGATGACTTCTGGAGGTCACCGTCTGTAATAGTTTTCGAATTCTATATATCCATTATCGTTTGCGGCTTTACCTTATGGTAGGTCCATGACGTACGGTAGGTTTATTATATCGGTACCACCATTATATCCCCGTTGCCCTTAGGTCGATTCTAGTAGAGGGTTTTATTCCCCCCTTTTCTTGATTAAGGCGATATTGGTATGATTCGCGGCCACTTTCAAATACAACCATCTGATACAAAAAATAAAAAATGCATACGTATTCTTTCGTTTCGGTATTCTGCTGCGATTCCATGTATCGTCCTATTCAAATGAGCATGCTTCAAATTCACATTCGCCGGTATCAAACTTTTACTTTTTATCAAGGTTGTTCAGACGAGGGTACCGTGGTATCTATACCACACGTCCATTTGGTCCGGAGATACTCACCGCCACATGACCCGAGTCAGAGGTAGGCTGCTCTTAATCGCATCACAAGATATAAGAACACTTTCAAATTTGCTGCCACAAAAATACGGAAGGACCCTTCTCCAACCATGAAGATGCATTGAAAAGGTCGATTCCTAAGAGACTTTTGATACAACAAACTAGTTGTTTTAATCAACTCGAGTAGATAAAAAATATTAATATTTGCATTTTGCTTTGCATTTTTAAACGATATGATTTAATTGTTAATTTTTTTTCTTTCCGAATTTTGGTTCTTTTTTGTTGAATTGTGGCTTGTATGGTGATAATATCTGTTTAAAAAATTAATTGAATTTGGTATTATTTCTCCTTTTGTTTTTAAGAAAACTCTGTACATGCTATATATTTTGCCTCCAAATGAATTATTAGTCTTATAATATGTTTATATTCAAATTAAAGTTTATATATGCACCACTGAAGACAGGTAGTGAAATATTACTTAGCTGTAATATTTGACTTAAATTATCGAAAATCTAAAGTTCGAAAGTAAGGTTAAAAAAACTATGTTTCGATCGAAAAACTAAATTATGTGCCTAATGGAATAAAGTGAACTATGGATATTGGAGGGAGAAAAACAATTTAAGATTTTCGGTTGTTTTAAATAGCACATAAAAAAATTGGAAATATGATATTACTTTGGTTGTTATCCTTGATTTTTTAAATTTTATATTATACACACACACAAAAACACACACACACACATATAAAGTAACAATTAACCCAATTTTAGTAAATAACGGAAAAAATAATACTATATAACTATATAAAAAGAGAAAGCAACTAAACAATTGTAGGAGTCTTCCAATTTACAATGCGCAAAGTAACCTAGTTAACAAAATAGGATTACAATTAAATGCACAATTACATGAAACTACGTGATGTAGTATTATTTCTACTTCCTTTAATTTCTTTACCACGACCTAGGTTACGTTGTATTACAACAACAACTTTGCTAATATCCCACCTGAAGATGTTGTAATACAACGAAACCTAGGTCGTGGTAAAGAATTTAAAGAAAGTGGAAATAATACTACATCACGTAGTTTCATTTAATTGTGAATAATGAATTTCTACAAAATTAACGCCAAATATATTCAATATTTCAAAAAGGATTATTTGCCATAGAGCAGAAATAATGAGTAAAATATTGATACAGGCCAGCTTTCATCACAAATTATTACATTTCGGGTTACGTGCCTAGCTTTTATGGGGTGAAGTTTTTCTGTGTACGAAATGTGAGGAGGTGCCAAATAACTTTATATTGAACTGATGATTCATTAGATGTTACTTGAGGGGTAATAAAAAAACTGACATATTCACATTTAGGACTTTATAAACATTTAATGGTACGTAATTCCTATTAAACTATTTAAAAAAATTTAATGTTCTACCACAAAAATACATTGCATACATCTTTCACGTATTAACCTATTCTTTCACATGCGTATATTAAAAAAACATTTTTTTTATGTTTGGTATAACTACAAATTAACAATTTTCAGATTCTTTCCTTTACTTTTGCTGCAAGATCTAGCCTCTTGCTAAATTTTATAATTCTAGGTCAGCGGGAAGTACTAAAAACCCCATAGATTTTGGTTTATTGGCGAGAGTCAAAATATGGGGTATAAATGGTCGTATTTTTAGGGTTTTTCTTGATTTTTTCCTTTTGATGTAGGGAATCACATAAAATGTGTATATTTTGCTTATTAATAGCAAATTATATTTAAAAATAGTGTCAATATTTAATGAATCATTTAAAAGAATATACAAATCACAATATATATCATCAGTATACCCTTTTGCGCGGTCGTATCCAGGTAACTAATAAACAATAATTACGTAAGTTGATGGTATGTGGTAATATGTATCAATATAATCTTTGACAATATTTGTGATTGACAAAAAATAAGAAACAGAATTAAAGTATTACTGCGACATATATCTCATCTATCGTAGAAATCAGCTTAAAATTTCATGTATAGGTAACCTAACTGATTTTGTCTGGATTCGATTTTTCCTTTGGATTCGATTTGTTTATTTTTTTTAAATAAAATATGAAAGACCTATTTTAATAATTTATATCAAATTATCTTAAGTACATTCGCAAGCTCGGTCGTCTAGTAATTTCTATATATTTTCTTTTTATTGTTACAAAATTAATGTAGTTGGATTACAGTATTTATCAAAACCTAATTTCGTGATTTTCTAAGATTTTTATATAAACCTTTTGGAGACAGACATCACACATCGCACATTGCAAAGGATACTGAAGCTTAATATTTTGTAATAAAAAGTGGTAATTGGAACTTCAACTTAATTTTATGACTCTTTTTCGTTTCCACTTTGTAAGAAGATATCTCCACTTACATTGTTACCTTTAAAAATAAGATTTTTTTCTACATGTATTTTGAAATCTCTATCTAAAGCAGGTATTCCCAACCATTTCTGCTTTGCACCTCCCCGGATTATAAAAAAATATATTCATGCCCCTCTTTGATTTTTTTTCATTTTTGCAACAAAAAAAAATTTCTCAATTACAAGCATAATAAAATCAATTAAACTTTGATGTTCATACTTAAGAATATAACTAAAAAATAAAATTTTATTAATGTTATATTTACGACTGTATGTTCTGAGCTAGTTGGTCGATATGGGGTTCAGTTTTTGGCAGAGCTATCGTCAAGTCGCTATCGACAGCAAGACGATCTCGCTGCTTGATTTTGATTTGAACCAATGCTGAAAAACCAGTCTCACGTACGTAAGCCGAGGAAAACGGCACACTTATTTGTAAAGCAAGAGAGGCTATGTTTGGATTAGGGAGGAAACATTTTATCTAAAACTTCTCCAATACCAAGGGGTTGAAGTAATCTTTCACGGTATAATATTGGTGAATTTGTGAAATGAATAAACGAATAGTCATATAGTACGTGATTGTTTTCTGTCCCTGCCGTGGTCTGACTGATCTGCGGAGCAGGAGCGCGGGTGGAGGGCTGCAAGTTGAGACTTAATTTGAATAAACGACCAAATTATTTAAAGAGTAACTCCTGATATAAAGCATATACATGTAATTTTGTGCACACGCTTGTAAAATTGTAGAAATTACAAGGCTGTGATAGACGAAAGGATATTCACATGAAAATGACGAAATCTGTGTTGGTGGATTCTGTACTTGATAACAAAAACATCAGTTCTTGTGAAAACAGAAATCATTGAATACACGGTAATTTAAAAGAAGTCATACTTGATTTTCATTACCTATTAAATATATTAATTTTAGATTGATAGTTTGGAAATATATATTTAAATTTTACATAATAAATTTCCAATAGTTTTTTTAATTTATTCATATCTAAACAAAGGAATAGAGATACGGTAAATTCCTTCTAGTATTATGACTTATATATTAGTATTTTTGTATCGCCAGTGACTGTAAAGAATGCAGTCAAAACACTGAAATAATAATTAAAATATATTTAATAATTAAAATACTAATTTTAATTATTAAATATATTTGGCATTAAGTTTATGGAAATTAAGTATCACTTAATTTTTTAAAAAATAAAATGAAACTATGTGATGCAATATTATCCTTAATCTAATCCTTTATTTCAATTCTTAACTACGATGTAGGGTACCATAAATTTATTAATGTAAATAGTGGGAAACGTTGCTTAAACCCCACTTCCGCTATTGTCTTGTATAATATTTAAATGCTGTTGACAGTTTCTACGAGTTAATTTCTTCAAATTTCCCACCTGAAGATGTTGTCATACAACGAAACCTAGATGGTGGTTAAGAATTTAAATAAAGTAGATATCATACTACATCACATAGTTTCATTTAGTTGTTAATAAATATTAAGTGAGTAAGAAGCTAAATTTAAGCATGTTCTGTCAAGAATATTACATAATTTGTTTTCAGTTTTATTTATTTGTCCTACTCTTTATTAAACTACGTTAATATATGACATTTTCGTTATTAATTCGGCGTCAAATAGTAAAAAAAATTATTCCTTGTACCATTTTCTTCAGGACAGAAACCTCCGTTATTTAACTGTGCATACTGGTATAATAAAATCGATCACAGCAGTTTCCTTTACATGAGTGATGTAGAGTAGTTGTGTGTTTTTTACACGTAATAAAATCTTAGGGAGCGTATCAGTATTCTCAATATACGTACAATTCGAATGACGCAAAATTGATAGCAATGCGGAAGGGTACAAGGAGTAATAAGAAAATAGAAATGGGAAATTAGAAATGTAGGAAATCTAGTTTACAACAATTTTCACTCCTAGAGCAACAACAACATAAAGAGATAAACTTATGTTGAGATAAATTTTATGTAAGAAATAATAAAAAATATATTTAGGCTGAACTAATAATGATTAATTGAGAATTAATGCAGAAAAATAAAAAAAAATCTATATTTTCCGAGAAAACCGCCTTCAAAATTTTTAACTAAAAGTAATTCCATATCTTTGGCACAAAATGATTTAAAACCAAACTTACTACTCCCAGAATACAGAAACTATCAAAATGGAAAACTTTTATTCAAAATTAATCATTAATAAGATCAGGTGAAATTTATCATTAAAAGAATCATTAATAAGAGTCAAAATTAATCATTAAGAAGATGAGATGAAATTCATTATTAAAAAGAATCAAAATTAATCATTAATAAGATTCGCAAATTAACAACTTGGTGTTTTTTGTTCACTCGTATTTTACAGTATCTTATTTAAAGTTTAAACACTAACTATAAAAATAAACATAGTTAGCACGAATACATATAAGGCATTAAGACGACGGCTTTTGATCTTCAGACGTAATATTCAAACTAAATAAAAATTAAAACCTTGAGCACGAAATATAAATTAATCCGCAAAATAAATAAAGGAAGTTCGCATTGAGAAATGTCCTTCTTAAACATAAAATATTTCAATTTATCTTTACGTAATTATCAGTACAAATGCTATATTTAAATTAGTCTAAAGCGCAATGGGCGACCAAGGAAAACAACGAAAGCTCGTAAATTTTCCACGGCACTTAGGTGAAAACTTTCGAACATAACGCTCGTGAGCTTTTGAAATAACACTATTCGCATCAGCGCTGTGCACTTGGCTGCTATAATACCGATTACGTGTTTAACCTTGCAATGTCATTTTAATCGGTTTCCACGATCGTGTAAAAAGATTGTTTATACATTAATTCATAATAATTAAAATTTTTGAGAAAATTTGTAATGATGTATTTTTAAGTAAAATAGAGGTTCAAAAGAAACTAATAAGATAAAGTGAATACAATATCAAGCGAATTAATTGAAAACGGAATAGGTAGGAGACAAAAAACGGTAGATATTCAATATAAGCCGTTTAGTTAGACCATAAACGTTCGCAAACTTTTTACATGAGTAAAAAGGTTGATTATTTAGTAACCAATCAAACTAATCCAGACATTATCAAATGGTAATAATGGACTATTTTAATTGGTTACTAAAGGTTCCTCTCAGAAATATTGAGATTTTCTTCTATTTTAAAACTTATATATTTTGAATCACTTAAATTATTCAACTTTTTCCATGAATATACTTCATTCGAAACTGCAGAAGAAGTCGAAATTTGAAGAATAATTTTTGAGTTTCAACCGTGATTTAACTAGGAAATATATCGGGCAAAACACTGAACTTTTATAAGAGTATCTCTGTTTAAACCCGTTTAATAGTTTTACGTAATATGCAACTTAATTAACAACTAGATAGACTGTAGAATACTTATTTATATACTGTAATATAGTATTTATAGTTCAGAGATTTAATCCTTTGCTGTTCTATAATATGTTCCAACTAAGTATTCTGCGTTGCTCGCTTTTACGAAGATAAAGGAGGATTATTATTCACTTAAGATTTGTTACTAATGTCTGGAGAGTAAAGTGTGGAAAATTTGAGAAAAATCAGTTGAAAATTGAAGGGAACTATAATGGACATGTATAAAAACGCATATACACTCAAACACATAAATGCGATAAAATATATATTCAAAAATAATAATATGTAAAAACATTTTAACTTTCCTTATGTCTAAATAATGTCTCCTTTAACAAATATTAAGGATCCATTACTAATTAATTTATTCGAAAATCATTTACAAAATTTCTTTTGTCTTATTCGTATCATATCCATCAAATACGGTTTTGTATTTGTTAAAAGAAACAGAATCTCCAAATATAATAAAAAAAGTTGTTATTTCGTTGGACATTTTTCTCTTTCTCTTCCTTTTTCTCTTTCTCTTCTATCTTTTTGACTATTTTGGTTTTTCTTCCCTTTTTTTATTTATATTGTTTCATTAAAATGGAATGCTCGTTAGGGTGTATGTTCGCTTTGTGTTTGGAAGTGTGGGAAATCTTGCGAAACGAGAATTCTTAGTTATACACTAACGAAACCCGAAAAATTTTAAAAATTTATAAAATAAAATAATACGAAATTTTAAATTATATACATTAATCATTTTAAAAATACAAATGTTCCTATTTCTAAAAATGATGTAATATAAAAAGTAAAACAACCTTTTAATATTTCAACAAAATATTTAAAACATCTCATTCTCTCATTAATTGAAGAAAATTATGCATAAGTATAAATAAAAAAAAACAAAATTGACTGCAGCGAATTTGCGTACATGATTTTTAATCAACATTTATATTTTTCGTTACTTTTTTTTTAATATTCCATGTTCTTGAAAACATTGCTCATTTGAGTATATATTCGCTTGTTATGTACACACACACACACATATATATATATATACACATATATATATATATATATATATATATATATATATATATATATATATATATATATATATATGTGTGTGTGTATGGAACAATTCCAATTTAGGTCTGACATTTTGTAATTTCTATTTTAGGTCAGTACATTCTAAAATAATGATCAATATTCAACGCGCATTGCCTACACCGTCTATTAACCTTTTCCTCGTAAGGAAACAGGAACTCGCACAGACTACGAATGAGCGGAAGTCAAGTAAACACTGGCAATCCAATAACGTGTCGCGGCGAAATATCTCCGTCAACATATTTCTGTTTATAACATTTTTTCGTTGTTTACGTGTTCACTACCGCCGTAATAAACTGATGGAGGATTAACAGAATTTTTTCACTTGTTTTGATGTAAGAGACTGGCAGGTTTGGTAACGGAAATTTAATAATATACGAAAGCAACTTTTGTCGGCTTTAATATTTTCTCTTGTTTATTCTAACATTTTTCGGAGAAGTGTACATATCTGCTTTATCTTATTTATTGTCATTATGTTTTTTTCTTTAATCATTATTTGTTCATTCTTTTGTATTACGTCCATACCTACTTGTAATCAATCATTACGCAGAGTACGTGTGGTTATCAAGGAAGTATTAGTTAATCCAAAAATTCGAACACGTTTTTGATTACATGAAAACGTCTCTAATGCCGGGAGGTAGTCGCGCTTAAATGAGGAACATTTTGTGTCGAACTAATTTCAAACTTCAATAACTCGGCTAAATATAGCCAACGTTTTGATGTCGCTTTAAAGCGACATTTGTGACGATCGGACTTCGCCAACTGAGCACGCGCAAACTGAATACTTGATTTTAGACTTGGCGGAGTATCCATGAATGGGATAAAATCTCAGAAACTTATTATCTAATCCGAGTGAACAAAGTGTAATTTAGTACCAGGCAACTGTAAGCGTGTTCAGAAAAATCAAGTGACGTCTTAGGGGCTTGGGTTAAAATTGCATTTGGATTTCTTTGCTGATGACAGATGTTTTTATGAAAATTATGCGGCAATATATTATATGCCTTTTTTCCTTTATTTTTCTGTGATCTTCGTAGAATGAGTATTGTATCTAACATGGGAAAAATAAAAGTTATGAGCTTTTTAACACGTCTTTATCCCTTCCTGATTCTTCCTTGAAAATTGGTATTGTGAATGAAAATACACAGGAAATGACATTTTAAAAATGAAATTTAGAAATTCAATGTACGTTTCAATGGAACATTTTTGAATAAAAAAATCTTTACAAGAATAAGCAGAAATTGTTTGCGGTTAAATTTAAATTGTCTTTGTCTTTGTAATTGTGGCAACCATGTAGCTTCAAGTACCATATCAAGTTCTAATAAATATTTTGTAACTTGATTATTCTATTTCAATATTTATAAAGTAAGATTATTACGCAGTGTGGTCAAAAGCCATCAACTATAAACCATCAACGTCAACTATAAACAAATTACAGGTTATTATTATATATTAGTGTTTTTCATTAAAATAATTCATAAAATTATCTATTTTTTAATTATTTATATGTCCTTGATGAAGTATATGCTTTCGAGTGGAAATATAATACTAAAATAATGATATTTTAGCACAAATTATATAATAAATAGTTAGGAAGTATAATTTAGAAGATAATAACTTCAACTCATGAGTCTACAAAAGAAACTTCAAGTTTCCCTAAACGTTCAAACAGCGTTGGACACGTTTATAACCTGTAGTATTTCAACATCAAATATTGGATCGGGCTCTTTAAGTAAATGGCCAATCTAGACGCGCCTTTATTTTGGAGGACATAGTTGAATATGAGCTTAACTTAGTCCGGCTTACCGTAAAGGTGTGGTCATATTGCCATCTCAAGTTTATATAATATTTTTCAAATATTTTTTTATAACAGATGCAAATAAATTCCATCAATAATGTACGTAACATAAGTAATAGGTGAAAAAGTGCTATTGAGTATTTAAAATTTTTAAAAACGATTTCGATTCAAAAGATCCTTGTAATAGATCGATCATATAAATGGATAACTTATAGATACAAATATACGATATAGACAAGAGTAGACTAGAATAGGAGGAGAAATAAACAAAGTGAATTTTTCCACTAATATTTTCCACTAATCATTTAATGAGGTGATAACCATTTTATTTTATTTTTTGACAATATTAGTGTAATCTCAAAATGTCAATTGTAGTTATTGCTAGTTTGGTTGTAGTAAGCATACTGTGAAGAATTTGACATAAATTGAAATGAAATGAAGTGAAAAATAAAATTGTAATTTAAAAAACTTAAAAAACACGCTAATATGATGAAAAATAATTTTCAATGTGAAGATCTCGGGAAAAAGAGAAAGGATGTCTCGCAATTTCGCATAACTTAATTTTTTTTTAAACTTAAAAGGAGAATAAAGTGATTGAAAACAATACTAATTTTAATTTAAAAAAGCTGGTTTGCATATTATGAAATTATTGTATTGTCAACGGTTCTTGATACGGGTGTCAAATTTTAAATAATGCGGATTTTAAATACATTAAAAATATTGGGTAAAAATTTAATTGAAATATTCTTGTTTTAATTTGAATTATTATGTTGTCATCGGTTCTTGACGCGTGTGCCAAATATCATATAATTCAGACGTCTGCAAATGGCAGAAAATTTTATTGAAAAATTCGGTTACATTCATATGTTATGGATGTATGAATGTACATACATACAAGTGAAGCTAATATAAATCGTGTTAATGATTAAGTGCGAAATTGTATTAAAAATTATTTCATATTGGGACCGCTTTAAGACTACATATATTGATTGAAGTATAGAAGTAAACATACAAGTGGCTCTTATTCAGGATATCAATCTTGCATGAATGTGTCGAAAAACGGAGGAAGTTCAAGTTTATTCGAATTATTGATGTCAGTTAACCGAAACAAGTTCATTTTCGACTCTAATGCTTTAACTAGAACTTTTTCAAAATTGTCACACCCACGGTTCAGTTAATTAAAGTTGAGGCGAAACTTTTCGCGTCATTGGGAAGCTTAATAATTAAAAAATGAAGTTTAAAAATAAAAAAAACAGTAAATGGAATTTAAGCTTAATTTTTAAGTTATATTCTACATAATCGGGCATGGTAAAACTTTTTTCGCTATCCCTTTACATGTAATTTAAAAAATAAGGAAGACATTAGAATGTGTTAATTAAGACGTTTCTCTGAAGTACATAACTGCTATATTTCATGTATGTATGTTTAAAAGAATAGTAACTACGAGGATGTGACAGACAGAAAGACACACACACGAACATGACGAAATTACCAGGCTTCCGTGCTTGAATACGGAACTCGAAAAGGCATTCACAAAAGCGACTTAAAACGTTGAATAATTATTTTATGAATGCTTCTACAGCGTTACTCAAATTCTTTGTAAAGGTCATTACGCTTACAGTACAGCAGCATCCTAAATGATTTCACTGCTAATCCTTTCTCCAACTACTTTAGGATTTATTCAGATAGCTGTCATCTGCTCGCCTACAGACTTTGGATCTCAGCGGTGCTGTAAGATTTCTCACAGCAGTGTTATTTAAAGACAGAGTAAACCTTTACTGACACGGTTCTTAAGACGGGCCAGTTGATTTAATACTTAAGAACGTTGTGCTCCTCCGGTTTTCACTTCAGATTATGGTTCGCTACTTTACTGAAAAGCTTCATTGGAGGAAAATCTGATTAATACCCCAAAGTTAAAAGTCATGAGATTGGCAGATCTCATTTATGTATTAATTACATATAATTAAGAAGGAAATAATAATAATAATTAATTCCAATAATTTGCTTTGTTTGGAAATATTCTCTTTTGGAATAGATTAGAGTATACGTAACAAAATTATTTCGAATGTACGTCCTTTTAAAATTTCACAATTTCTTAATCGATCGAGGTTCGTTACGGTATTAATTAATTATAATGAAGGAAACAGAAAAACTACGAGTATCCCTTAAATGTTTAAAAATGTATAGGTACCAAGTATGTATGGAACTTTGTTGTGTGTACAGTATTTTGTAGGGTCTTGAAATGGTTTAGAATCAAAATGGGCTCAAAATTGTACGATAGGTAACATAAATGTTGGAACTTTATATGTATTTCCAATGCACTTTTAGATTTACCCGTAAGTTCCTAATATTGTAAGAAAATCTTCCAATTCGCTTTTCACCCATTTCTTATTGTCGTGTCGATATGAAACTTTGTAAATCATATGACACTTTATGTTGTATCGATTTGATACTTTGTATCATATTGACTTGAAACTTTGTAAACGATTTGAAAATTAGTGTTGAATAAATTTGGAACTATTATTGTACTATCAAGTAAAATGACATTGGAGGAGAGAGACGATGATGGAAAATTCTTAATCACTCATATCGAGTTTAAGTACCTCTGACTTGTCTCAATAAACTCTTTGGTTATATATTGTAACTAGAAAGATCTGATGATGGAAGAGGAAGGATGATATGGGTACTACTCAGTGGTTAAAAGTAACTTCATCGAGTTTGGGACTACTTGATTTGTCTCAATAGATCTTTTGATTACAAAAGTGCATTTTTATTTTTTTTATGAAACAAAGATTTTACTTAAAATCCGGATGATATAAGAACATCTGTACATTGTTCTCTCAAAGTCACTTCTCTATAATTAATTATGATTTTTAAAAAACCTTTTTTTTTCATTACAACTTTTCAAGTAAGTTTGTTCATTTTCATTATTCAAAATACTAGTTAAATGAAAGTTTGCATATTACATTACATTACATTACTATTTCAAAGCTTTCATTTAACATACGTTATGCAGTGTAAAAACTTGTGACTTGTATGTGATAACTTGAAAGTTACCAAGATGAATGTAATTTCCTTTAAAGCCTGAAGGCTTCGTTCTGCAGCAGACGTTCGCTTAATATTAAGTAGTAGTTTGAATTTCATTCCACCTTCCATTTCTCTGTATTCGGTTTAACGTTCTCAACGGGTTTTATGTTTCTACATGTTTGTAATGATATTTTACATTCGCATATGCAGATTTACTAGAGAAAGTATTTATTTTATCATTTTCTATCTACTTTCAAGGGAAATGGCCTAAATAATATTGACGATAATTGTAATTAATTTGAGATAATATAATTGTAGCATATCAAGTATAATTGACTTGATAACATAAAATTGTTTACTGATAATTTGGTCAGTTATTATTTGATAGCTGTCCAATAAATAGGTCGTTGTCCATTTTGAGAATACTTCATGAAAACAGAATCCTGGTATGATGCAAGTAATTGCCTTGCCAATCTTGGTGAAAGATTGGGTGATGGTATAGAAATATGTAGCAAAAAATAAATAAAGCAGTACCTTAATTAAGATATAATTAATTAAAAAAAAATTAATTCATTAATTAAAATTAATTAATCTCATTTAACGTATTTAACAGATTTATTGTAAAAGTTCTGTAAATTATGAAGTGAAAAGTTGGAAAGCATCGTTATCTTAATGTTGGCATTAATTTAATCGTATAATTGAGTAGCAGCCCACGTAATGTCGAAATTTGGAATTTTGTTTATGTTTACTATATCTGTTTACGTAAACATCATTTGGCAACTATCGTAATAATTACAATTTTATGAAATTATATTTAAAACCACAAAAACTTTGCACGGAGATATTTAATATATTCAAGTAAAATATATTAATTACTACATGCATATCTGTATGTTTGATTTTTATTTTTTGTCTGAGAAGAAATGTCATTATATAATTCATTTTTACTAAAAATTAATTATAACAAAATATTTGGGTTTATAAATAAACAATAATGTGGAAAGTTTGAAAAAAATTTGTTGGAGCCATTTTCGAAAAATTAAAGCTAATGTCAATTAAAAAGTTTGGTTCATGTATAAACTTAAATTAAACTGTTGCGATGTTTCTTTTACATATAAGAAGATATGCCCTTCCATATTGAATACTATATTTTACATCAGTCTATTTCAAATTATATATTTATGGAGTTAAATAGGTTAGCAAGACTTGCATAATATTTCCAGTACGACTGATCGAATTTATGTTGATTCAAGTAACTTAAATAATTGTGCTAATAGATTTGTCAATTCGATAAAAGTATCTGGGATCTGTAAGAGTGATATTTTCCATAAAAATGGTGATTTATATAAAATGCTAAATACACTAACCCAGCTATACATAAATATAAATATTGCACTAATAATTAATTAACAAAAATTACAGAAAAAGATAGAAATTCCTAGCAGTACTATTATATTAAAATATCACAAAGTAAATGGGATATAAAATATTTAAAAGTTACTTATCAAAGATGATCTCGAAAAATATATATTTGTTACAAGTTTCAAAATATATTTCGAATTATTTCTAAAATATAATAATGGGATAATATATATATATATATATATATATATATATATATATATATTTATATAAATATACATATATGGGACAGAGATGTACAAAAGAGGCTACACATATGGTATATAGACGTACATAAAGACTGGGATTAGGTCTAAACCTAAGGCGCACTGAAAATTGAATTTTAACATGAGGAAAAATTGAAGTTGGTGGAAAGCATGAAGTTGATAAAATTTTAAACCTCTGATTTGTTAATTTCCAGGTAAATTAGAGGTCAGTAAAACGTACTTCATAACAACATAAAATAATCGGTTTCCTACTATTTTCATTACTTATAATATTTCAAATAGTACAAACTGAAAGGAAAACAAATAAACTACGTTTCAAATTTTTATATCAAGCTTTTTTGAAGAACTTTTACTAAATCAATTTTCTTTGTGCAGGTTTGACAGCTAAGTTCATCAAATATGTTATAACCATAATTATGAAGATAGTGCTTGTTAGTTGTTTGTGGACTATAGAGATCATTTGTTTGTTATATGTGGACTATAATAAGTACACCTACGATTTTTACATTTTTAAATAGGAAATGTTGAAGCCTATGTTATAAATTATTTGACATAGGTTATAAAATTAAGAACATATTTTTAGTAAACTTTCTTAATAAATTGCAGATAAAAATGGAGTGAAGAAAATAGAAAACCTAAAAGTTATAGAGATAGCGAAAATAAAATCCCTAATCCGTAGTACAATTAAAATGGGTAACAATCGAAAAGCATTAATGAATTGATTATAGGAATATGTATTTAAAATTTTTCGTCCACTTAAATTCGATAAATTAAAAAAAACATAATGAAAACAATAAAATTTCTTTATTTCTCACATCACTGCAGCGAATATTACAACAAATTTTCTCCACTGCATAAAGTCAACTAACAATCACACAAAATTGCATTGGTAAAAGTCTATATTAATTTAAATAAAAGTGAAATTTTATGCAATTTGCATTAAGTCAATTTAAGTTTATCTAATCGTACTACTAACTTTATTTTTGTTATAAAATGTGGTTATCGAATCTACTAAGTTTTTATGGTTCTCTAGTGACACAAGGAATACTTACAGATTCATAATTATTATATTATACAGGAATACTTACAATTCGGGATTATCTCTCTCATCTATTCAACGGAGAAGAGTGATTACTTATTGCTCTCAGTCCTTTAATATCCGCCCTTTCTTATATTCCAACAGGGTGGAAATTAATGACACGACTTGGAATGAAACTCTTTTCCCTACCTGTTAAAAGTGTGGTTGTACCGAATTCCTTAAAACTAATAATCTATTTCATGCTTAAGTAGCTTAAGCCGTTATAATGTAAAGAGTTACAGTAGTAGTTTAGAGTACATATTTCCCATCACATTTTTTTTTAGTTAATTAACTTTAGATCTACATAGAAAGTGCAAAGGTTGAGCCTCTATCGTATTTAATTTAGCGTTATCGACGCGGAATTTTTCGGTTTTAAAATCACAGGTTTTTTTTCAAATGAGTGTTGTCAGGAGCAGAAAGTTAAACAAAATTATTAAATTCTTAAATGATATTAAAAAAAGGAACAACGTGAAAAAGTTGTATTCAAATTCCTTATTTGTACGTAATTAGGGAAAAACAAAATACGCCCAAATATAAAAATAGGAAAATAGGAGATTCTGCAAAAGAAACATTTTTACATAAAATTAGCACAATGCGACACGCGTAATAGATTTACTACACTTTTAGCTTTTCGTACATTGATTTTAACATGTGGCAATTGAATGTTTCTTCAAGGACAAAAATAATAACACAAGCCACGCGCGTTGGAAGTGAAACTTCTTGTCGTTTTTCGTTCTCTATGTGTGTGTGGCTCTTTATCCATCCCTTCGCATCACTCACCTTTTCACCTTCTTTCATTTGGAATTTTCAGAATTTTGTTACTTGGAATTTTATTAATAAGTTCATTAGTATATTATTTGGAGATTTGGAAAAAATTATGACAAATGTAAATAATTTATGTTATATTATTTTTTACGACTTTCCTGGTAGACAAGTCTAACTATCTACTCTGCGAGATTATCATACAATAAAACAATTAGATAGAAGTTTAGGTGAATAGTAAAAGTTATGAATCAAGATTAATCAAACGCTGTGAAAATGAGGTTAGTGAAATTTTATCGAAATAAAACTTAATACATTTCGGATAATAGCTTCATAACTCAGAAAATATCTATGACAAACGTCGAGACTATTCAGATGCTCCGACAAGATGCCTCATTTGACGTTACCGGTGTTACGGTAATCTATGCTTTCAAGCAGGACTTGCTTTTACGAAAGTAATGAGTGGAATTTTCTAGTGATTACGATAATAACGTTTTGTGTGATTCTGGCAAAATTTTAACCCAAAAAAAAGAAAATTAATGTCCATAATTAATAAAAATGTTAGTAAATTTACTGCTCAGTTGATAACACCATGAAGAAAACTGGCATGTAAGCATCATCATGGGAACAAGTGTTATTAATTACAGGTTGTATCAAATTGCAAGACTAATTCTAATATAAATAGTTTTAGTTCTGGTAATACCAAGAGGTGATTGGAAAGGAATTCGATTACTTTACCAGGAATTGTAACTAGTTTCAAAATTTGAAATTAATAAGTTTGAATTATAAAATGCAATATTATTTTTATGAAAGCACGGTAAATACTTTCACAAAAAACTACATGTAATAAGCTATAACCTAGTGGTTTCGGAATTTTTTACCTTAAATTATATCAACCCTTTTTTAAATATAAAAGTTGGTTTAGAGAGATGGGGACATATTTTTGTGAATATTTACAGTAATATTTCTAGGAACGTTTTATAAAAAGAAGAAATAGTCTTAGCCTCAAACGACTTACAAAATAATAAATACTGAGAAAACAGTAATCATAGCACTATTTTCCAGTATTCCAAAAGCAAATGTACACAAAAGCGGTGAATACGATTTTTCACTCGCCACATCCATTGAAGATGCGTCCTTAAATTCTGTATTTAAATAAAATATGATAAATGTATTTCAGCAGTCTTCTCCAGGACTGGTGTCTAACTTGTCAGGCTAATGACAAATGGTTTAAGGCATTCGTCTATGAAAATGTTCGTTTTGCGTCTGAAGTTAATTGTATGGACCCCAAATCTGCAGGGTTTCGAGCGATGTAGTGGGTATAATCCAGTTATTGATTTATGGCGCTAAAGAGATGAAGATTAGACGTAAATGCGAAGTGGAAAAGACGGATAGTCGTTATTAAAAAAACAGATTTGTGAAAAGTTGGTTTTGAATTAAGATAAATGATTTATTCTATATTCCATTAGTATTATTAAACTTAGAGCATTGCTGAGTACAAATGGAATAAAAGTCTTGTTACTTTTATATTGTTACTTACGGTGTGGTTAGTAATATTTCATTTATTTTCAAGGTAAACGGTTTTGGCAATTCCTTTCAGTTTTGACACATCTTTTGCCATTGACCAAAATCTTTATATTTTAAGATTTTTTATTGTTCGTATTTTTAACTATAACTGTTACACTATATTTGTTTTAAATAAAAGTCGCTTCAATCATTTTGCTTGAAGGGCTTTTCATGCTATAAAATAAGACGTGATAAAAGTATAAGCTCTTCATTCAAAGAGATGGAAAAACGCCATTGAGCACAGAATACTCGTTGCTTTTTCTAGCATTACTTTAAAAAGGTGATAGATGACATAAGTACATAACACCTGCAATCGAACTTGATGTTTATTTTATACATATGTAATAAAATAATGAATTAGATTCTTGTACTGCAAATAGAGTTTTCATTTTGTGCAAAGCTTTGAAGCACAAACTCGATAAATCCTGACGCAAAAACTCTATACCTGGAACCAGGGTTTATTTGCAAAAACTTTTTTTCTGAAACTGGCAACGTGTTTGAAGAGAAAATAAATAAAATTCTTCTTAGTTATGCATAAATATTTATCTATCTGTTTTTAATTTATTTGTATTTCGATTATAATATTAAATTAATAATGTTAATATTAAGCAGTTAATTAAGAATGTTGGACATTTAATTTTTGATCCAGCCAGCTAATTATCAAATAAATTACAGAAATTTTTGATTGAATATTAAAAACGTATGTAGGTTGCTCTTTTATGTATTTATTTTTCGACTATGATTAAAATACGATGAAAATATGACTACAAAATAAATATCTTTTTCTATAATTTAGATTAAGCTGAAATTTTGATATTTCTCGCAGTCAGGGACAAAACTTTTCTATTGTAGATGAGATGAATTGTAAAAATTACGCAAACGCAGAAAGTTACAATGTGCGAGGAACTAAAAACTGCAATGCTACGTGATATGATAACCTGCTTTTCCAAAATAGGAAAGCTATCTTTCTGCAAAAGCTTGTAAAAATATCATTTTAGAAATTATTCGATCTCGTCAATTAGGGCTGTATCTCATTCCGTATATTTCTCCATAATCCTTCATCAATAGGACCGATGAAAAAACGCAAACATTGGTAAAATACTTAATCATTTGCATCACAACCCTGCTCACTGTAGGTTCGGTCCACGCTTTCGCATAAAGTATTGCTCTCCAGCGATGCATTTATCACAAGTTCTGAAAACTCCGTCTAATTTCCGTGTTGCAAATAGCGATGCATCATTTCGTGTAACGATAGCTGGTCTATCGAAATATCAGGCGTTTTTCGATTAGTTTTCGGTGTGGATTATCGTCGAATGAAATTGAAATGAATTGAAAGAGGAGTTTAAAAAATTTTTCTATATATTTGTGTTTCTTGTTTGAAATATGCATATATATATATATATATATATATATATATATATATATATATATATATATACACATATGTATATATATATATATATATTTTATATGTTATTTTATGTCTATGAAAAACATGAAATAATAATTAAATGAAAACAAAGAGTTTAATGTAAAAAAAGAAGGATAATATATTTCGGGAGACAGAACAAACAGCGATGAGAATCTTTACCTTTACTTTTTTACTGTCATAACAGAGTAGAGTTGCTATATAGTAACTAGCAAGGCAGGGCATCTAAAACGGTGTACCAAAGAACGTGTCCATTTTTCAGACTGACAATTCTGTAGATCAAAGTAAGTACAAAATAAATACAATTTTGATGAATTGTCAAAAATTACAATTGAGAATTGAATATAAATTGAGAATTGAATATAATTGAATATAAAGAATATTTAAATGAGCTGTTTGAGAATTTCTAATCCTTTCCGGAAAAGTTACCGCCAAGTTTTCAATTCTAAAAAAAAAATAAAATTGATATTTTTTACAGAAACAAGCTAAAATATATTCAATTTGATGCTATGCATCAATAGCCCATTCAATAAAAATCATGTCCTTTTTTAAAACTTGTTTATAGCTATCACAGCTTTTATCAATGTACCTGTGAGTATCACGGGGAAAAGAGAAAACCTAATAAGATGATTACTTATTTTTTAAAATTAATTATTTGTAAGACTAAGACTATATTATTCACTTACTGTATAAATATAGATATAAACACACTTATGTATGTGCACTGATCCTTAACGAGATAATATATTTGAATACAAAAAAATCTCCGAAACAGAACCACAAAAAGGATTCTATGACCATATTCTATCACATAGTACAAATTAATTTTCTGAAAAAATAGTAATTGAAACGTGAAAACTAGACAAGAAACATTTCAATTTTCTTTCATGTCGTTTAATCTCAGTAAAACACACTTAAGTGTAGAATGTTTAATAAGTGAATAACACTAGTAAATTATAAAGTAAATGCGACAAATAAGATAATAACAAAGCGCTAATCCGAATACTGTAACATTTCGCCAGAATCTTAATCACTTTTTTTTTTAATTAATTTTTCTGTTATTACATTGGTTAATCAAATCAGAGTTTAAGAGAAGGTTAGATGGTGTTTAAACTCATGAATATATAAAACATTCATCTCATTCATCTTAATATCAAATATATATTCGAAATATTTGTAAATTCTAGTGAACACGATTGTCCTATGTGAGTAAATATTTATTTAATTTTTTATTGAGTTTAATGGTATTATCACACGAGAAATTACATGGTGCCTTAAAGATTTCATTTAATTTATCCGATGTCTTAACATTATTTGTGGAATTTTATTATTTGTGTTGTGGACGTAATTTCGGTTTCCTTAATAGTTTAATTACTTAATAGTTTGTAAAGAAAAAAATCGCATAGTATTATTGATCAAAATGACATGAGAATTACTGAACGCAGAATTTTATTCAACAAACTGTTATATCTAGATGAATTTTCAATTAAATAAAAAAAAACACTGTAGGTGGAGGGTAGAACAAGTACTACGAGGTTTGGGTATGTACAAATTTAGTTTAGTATTTCTCTTAAATTAACATTGATTATATTTTTATTTACGTAAATATAATGCTTAGTGTGTTTTTAAAACAACAGGGGAAATAATATGACTGCCTGTATCTATTTTATTCTATATAACTTGATGGAAATAAGTTAATATTGAAGTGTTTCCTTTTTGATATTCATAGTCAAAAATCTTAGAAAGATGGTATACACTGCAAAATATTTTTGAGACTTATTCCTAGTGGTGGAAATGCTGTACAAAAAGGTGTTACTAAAGATTTACTTTTATATTTTATGTGACCTTCCTATACTGTCTACTATTCATCCACAAGTTTTATGTATTGAGAAATATTTCAAAAGAAAATTGAAAATGATTTTTCCTCTATTTTTAAGTTTTCTCCTAATTCACTTGCGTCTTTTCATCAAATTAAATCACAATTGTTCTCAAACTGAAAGTGTTACGATGCTGTAATCTATAAAAAGATTTAAAGAAATTATAAGTATTATTATTTTGTATTATGGACATTTGGTTGGATATGGAATTCATAGAATGGCTTCCGTGACCAAATTCTATTTTATCAAAGAACACACTATAAGAACGTAAAAATATCGTTAAAAAAATTGTGACAATTGTGACAAATTGAGCTTCAAAAACTATGACATTTAGAATCATCTCTATTATTTTCCTAGAATCTTTGTGTAGGTGGTGGTTTAAAAACTATGACATTTAGAATAATCTCTTTGATTTTCCTAGAATTTTTGCCCAGGCTAAGGTTAAAAAATTATGACATTTGGAATAATTTCTATGATTTTTCTAGAATCTTTGCGTAAGCTTCCATTTATTATTCTTAATCTTTTTCGTTTGGTTGTTCTTTTCCAATTTTAGGTTTAGTAGGTTTGATAGGGGACGAAAATATTTTTCTAGCATAATTTTCAGTAGATATCTGATGACATAGTAAATTATTAACAAAATAGTTTCGCGAGCCACGTAACTAGCCATTTGAAACGCTTGAAATTAAATTTTTTTTCGAGTACTTAATTTGCTTCCTTCAAAATTTCCATAAAATATTATTTCCTCTCAAATTTCCAGTGTTTGCTATTGGGATATTAACTCGTCGGGCGCCCAGACCACTACATTCGGCGTGCTCGTAGTATAAAATAATGTATAAATCCGGAAGTATTAATTTTATTTCAACAATTTTCTTATGTAAATATGTAAGAAATATAGCTATATTACATTCGAGGCATTTGTACGCCCTAAATTATGAATGTAAAAAATTATGAACGAAATAAAAAATATCCCTTTTCCAAAAAGGGTAATAAAAGATAAATCTTTAGAAAATATAATATTTGTCATTTCCCTAAAAAGTATAAACAATAACAAAACAAAAACGTAAATAAAAATATAAAGTATCACTTATTCCAATAAGAATGTGTGTCATCGTTTTTAAAGTTTTGGTGGTACGATAATCATCACAGTGGCAAAAATAAATGTACGCTATAGGACGAGTGTATTTTTATCTAATTTTACCGAAAATATTTACGTTTGAACGGCCCAAATGCAAGCGTTCCTTAAAGCGTGGGCGCTTGAGGGGTTAATATTTTAATACGATGTCCAATTTTAGGCTTCCATGTCAGAAATGCTGAGAAAAACTGTCAAGGCAAAGGGACACGTTAGTTATCTTCTAAGAGATTCGTTTTTTTTATCGGGGAAGGAAACCTTAGAAAAACCTGATTATTCAGAAAGATATGGTCAAATACTCTTATTAGATATTTTCTTTCGGAATGAAAAAAAGAAGCCAAGCCAGCCATCCACATGTTACATATGTTTTTCGGAATGCTTTAAGATGCATTTGGCATTTTATGTTTGCGACCAAAAAAGGAAAATGGTAATAAATAGTAATAGTATCAATTTGTTAACAGACACACAACCGCATTTGATAACAAACTACGTAACACCTATCGGAAAAGCATTTGCCTCGACTTTGATAGAAAATTCTTTTGCACCACCGCTAAACCGCGATTCCTGCTGATGGCACTCGACCGCAGTGCAAATCGTGCGGTTACGCTATCGGGAACGTCGACTGTAAAAGTTGGGGGAAAACCAATGTTTTCCCCTTTTTGAGCTTCCTAGTTTAAATGAGAAGAAAAAATAAACTATTTTACGAAATTGTTACATAAAGTATGATTTTTATTTGGTATATTTAAGAAGTGACCCAGCTTTGACAGAATAAAATTATTTTTTAAAATTTTGAATATATCATTGAAGGAATAAACGTTAATGATATGTGCATCAACATGTTTTTATCAGGTATAATTGAGCATTTTGGCCATGGAGGCCGATTCGATATAGTTGTATTGAACTTCATCCTTTGCCTGTACTCTGGTCTTCCAGGCCTGATTTGTTGTAATTTTAAAACATAAAATATAGGTTATTTGGTCTTAAAATATAATGACTTTTTATTTATTCCTAATCGTTTGATGTTGTTTAAATAATAAAACGGCTTATTACTTTTAGTGCATTTCAGTGTGGTGAGCTTGTAAAGTTTTTTGTTTCTACGTATGGTTTTCGAATTTTTGCGACTACGGGTGACACTGAATTTTTGTTTCGACGAATTTCTCCTATTTTTGTATTAATAAATAATTGCATATTTATATTATTCAGTACTAGCCCTTCATATCGAAAATGCCCCGTTGCTTTATTATTAGAGTAGCACAAAAATGTCTCGAGGCTGATTGAGATTCAGGATTGACAGAAGAGGAGTATCACCTATCTAGTGACAATAACGATATCGATGTCAATCAATAATTCGGCGAAGGAGAAATTTAACATTAAAAGATTTAACATTTCAAACCTAGTCAACAAAATTGGGTAAACATTGCCACAAACAAAGGTTAAATGGGAAGATGAGAAAATATCAGGGTGAGAAAGAAAATATCATTAACATTTTGATTTATCTAATGGAAATACTTTTTATCCTTAATTATTTAAACTTTTTTACGTACAAGTTTCAGGGTTCCAAATCTAAAAAAACAGAACTATGACAAAATCATTTGCTATCCGTCTATGAACCGTTTGATATCGAAACTTAGAATTTAGCATATTATAAAATATGTTCACTTGCTCGTATTATAAAATATGTCAACCTGCACATATTATAAAATATGTTAACCCGCATATATTATAAAATTTGTTAACCCGCACATATTATAAAATACGTTTACCCGCACATATTATAAAATATGTTAACCCGCACATATACCAATAGCTAAAACTCGAAAATATTGAATTAGGAAATTTTTGGTAGGCAAATTAATTACCCGATTGTTTTTTAGTTCCATGTATAGTATAATGTATCATTTGAAAATGCTAATTGTAAGATTCTCGGAAACCTTTTTTTTAAATGGTAAAAAATATGTTTTCCCCGTCTTTATTCCTGAAAGTATTCGATCTAAAATTATGAAAAAAAATTGGATGAATGCCAGTTTATTAAATATATACCATTTTTATACGCCTATGAAAAATATAGTAGGTGGACATAGCACGATTTTCTCGAAATCGTTTACATATTTTGGATTATTTTTTTTAAATATTCGTATGAGAATTAAAGAGGAGATAAATAAAGTTCCAATTTTTTAAAAATTTTGTAAATTAAGTGATAATTTAAGAAAGTTTGTTTTGAAGAATACAAAAACCTTTTTTTCGCAGTTTTAAATCGCATGTTATTAGATATTCGGAAAAATATACCAAAATAGTAAATTCCCCGCCCACACATTTGTTTTCTTTGTACATAAAAATATTTTTCTTTTAATTTCCTTCTCATAACCTTTTTGTTACGTGGTGATAAAATATTATGTCAATAGTTTGACAACTCAGAGTACTAGAAGAAACAGTTAGAAGGATAATTGAACAATGACACAAAAATACTTATCAACGAATACAGTAGGATCAGATTCTGTGTAAGCAATTTAATTTAAAAAATACATAATTATAATCCTATTCTCAATAATTATAAAAAAATCCTCCAAGCTATTTGACCCTTGGCTGGGTTTTTTTAAATGTAGAAAATTGATGTTTCCACTAACAGCCAAACATTAGTCTCTGGGAAAATTTAATCTTCTTTTCACAATTGTTCCCGGTCATCGAAAAAAAAAATTAATTGATAGCGAATTATCTTTATTAGTTTAAGGTAACAGCCATTAAGAGGTTTACCTTTAGGTAAAGTGAAATTTAAAATAGTCTGGCAATATGAAATTATTATTGAAAAACATTTCTTGAAAATTACATCCGAAAATAATCAAAATTGCGACCGCGATAAATCTACTCCCGAAGATTTTTTAGAAAACACCCTTTGTGGTACGAGAAAAATCTATTTTTTCTTATTTAAAAAATATCTTATGTAAAACGTAACCGATTGACAATAGAATGAATTTTCGGTAATTAAAAAAAACTAAACTATCCATTAAAAAATATTATGACGTGTACGGGATAATAATGTAAACAAATTTATTAATTTCAGCTTAATAATTATAAAAATATATCTGACACCAATTTCATTGTGAAAATTGTGTTTAAATTTTTACACAATATAAATGAGTACATGCCCCTGGCAATTGTTAAAAAAAAGTACGTGAGTCCTTTTCTTCATCATCTTATCTCAGATAGGCTTTGACCATAGCACCGATGAGAAAACTTACTTAATATTTACTAGTGTGTGGAGAGGAATAAATTTTGAAAATCAAGGAGGAGGTTGATATTTAGTTCGATGGATTTATTCTCGGAATAACCTGTGTATGCAATACAGTGGGTAAGACTGTATTAGAATAACATAGAATTTGAAAGATGAAATAAAGTGAGGGGTTAAGATAAATATGAACTTTTGGAGGTTAATGTCAGAATATTGTTTCCTTTGTATGCAAACCCAAAGAAAAAGATCAATAGAAAAGCGGTATACAGAAGAATTCTATTATTCACACGTAATGCGACGAATTCTATTCTTCTTTGTAGAACTGAATAATATCGCGATAATCTGATTTATTCTTGATCAACATCTTCATAAAGTTGTAATAATTTTAATTCAAACTAGCTGTGCTCACTGAAAAAACTACACCGTGTTTAATATGTATGTTTCCGTACTTCACCCCTCCATGCTACATTTAATTTGTCAACGTGTGTCCGGGTGAAAAACTTCATCGTACGATTTAAAATACGTGTATCGTCATGTATTGGCCGCACACTACACATTTGTGTTATTACAACATGTCGAGTAGCTAGTCACTTCTTTGCTTTAGTTGTACTAATTGACTGTAAATTAATTTTTGAAAATATTAAATTAGCTTATTTTCTAATTGATTATATAGATTGCAATAAATGAATAAAAAAATTCAATGTTACTTTGAGTTAAATCTTATGTTTCACTAAAAACTATCCAAATTGGGTTAATAATTCTTAAGTGATTTGTGCACAAACAACCACGTGATCAGGCAAACAGGTAAAACTTCCAAAAATGATCTTGGTTCATTCTATCAATTACCCTTAAATGATTTGGTCAAATATTTTGAGTGTATTGACTGGCAAAGTTTAGAGTTTTATTATATGTGCAGAATACTATTCAAAAGTTTCCAAGTATCTTAGAAGTATTACGTTTTACATCCCTTAAGTTAAATATGCCAAATTTCAGCCTCATCGATGTAGTAATTTTTAAAAGCAGAACGAATGAATTGAATGAAATCATCTGTATTATATCAGTAGCATTTTTACATTTATGGAACTCTTAAAAGTTGTAAGTTCTATCTGTACTTGTTAGTACATTTTTATTAGATCATATAAAAGAAAAACTATAAAGCGAGCAATTTGTAAATCCAACGATATTGTATTTACTACTTCAGCCAGCAGACGCTACTTCCAAACAAACATTCGACAAGCGGTAATAACTTTTGCCAGACCACATAAAACTGGAAAGATAAAATCTTCACGAGTGATCAATATTTATCGGCTGGCTGCCTCTCTTGCGGCATTCCTCTTTAGAGAGAACAGTTTCGTCTCACCTACCTCTCTAAATTTTCGTGTTAACATTGCATATTTATTGGAAAGTACTTAGAAGAAGCTAAACTTTTAACAGTGAATAGAAATGGCTTCGTGTTTATTTAGTTTCGTTTCATTCCTCAATTTTATCTGCGTATAAACTGAAAGTAGTTGTGTTTAATAGTTAATACCATAATGCATATGGTTGATAATGTCACTTTGCATAAAATGTTAGGTAACAAATAGAGGATCAGTTTTATGTTCCGTAGCCGAATTGAATATTAGGAATTATTATAATTTTTGAGCTTTTGATATTCGACGGAATCATATTTAAGAGATCGAACGTTATTTTAAACCAAATAAATGTGTTACAATTTATCTCGCTATCTAAGTGTATATCTCAAAAATTCAATTATATTTGAAACTGAAAATTTGAGAAAAGCTTGAAAATTTTCGGATTTTCTAAAAATGTCGCGATATTTGAGGGTAAAGTACAACCAGAATTACAAACGATGGGCACAACATTTTAAAGAGTATGATCGAGAAAACGCCATGTCCGGATCCAAAACGTGAAGTCTCCTGCGAATATCAGTAACTTAACGGGCATGACTAAAAATTGAATTAAATTTCAATAATCTGTATACGATTAACATTTTCACGATTATAACTGCGACAGTATCTGACACTACAATTTCTTTTTTCGATTCGGTTAGTAAAATGAAAGTTTTATGTTCCGATATAGAGACATGGACAACATTGTAGGGAAATCAGATGTGAAAAGAGTCCAGTTAGCTCATATAAATTAGTGCAATATGGATAAAGTAAATAGCGAAAAAATATCGGTGTCGATATAGGGGTTGACACGCGGGCGCATCAAATATCACAGCGTTGGACGGATGCCGCCGATTTATGACCCCAGTAAGCGGGGACGTTGACGTTGTAATGCGGGGGGACGATGTATCGCTTTTCCTCGTGACATGACGTCACGTTACCGCGTTAACGGAATTCTTGTGTGTGTTATTTTTGATGTTTATTTTTACTACATCGGTAGCTGTATGCGGAGCGATGAAGGCGAAATAAGCGAGATAGAAATGTCATTGAGGAGTTAATATGATAATACTTAGGATGGGTTAAAAATGAGATATACAAAATAGAGGTCTCTATAGGTGGTTTGCTATTATCAGGTAGTGAATGTTGTATGCTATATATATTTAATATATTGCAGTTTGTGCCAGCCTAAAATATGGAAGGAGATTTGGGAATCCAAACATTATTAACATTTTCACTTTCGGAGTAAGACACGTGAATAAAAATGTGGTTGATGATATTTCAAGCTTTACTCACAACTGAAGGGTAAATTTTTTATTAAAAATCACTTTTTGACCGAAGAAATTGTGATTTTAAATTGTACTGATAGAATCACTTCTCTAGTCGCTACCCAGCGCCGCTGTTTGGTTCTTCTTCTACAACGATTTCTATTTATCCGCGCTCGAGGACATGCTTCATAAATTTTAACAAACCTCTGTTACTCTATATTAATGTGCAATAGCAAAATAAATAAGAATAACCAAGCTATTCGATGGCGAAAACCTCAATTAAGAACATATAAAATATAATAAACCTATTCGATGGCGAAACCCGCATCTAAAACAATGCAGTAGAATTAAAGCTATAAATGAAAAGACAAGAAGATAGGTAAACGGACTTTGGACTTTATGTAATTTTATATAAGTATAAATGCCATCAAATGCAAGTCTAAAAATTGTAGACCAATTAAACATGTTTGGATAGACTTTCTAGGATATTGTTAATGTTACAAGGCTTAATAATTTGTCAGTAAAAGATTTAGGTAGCCTTCCGAGGATATCGTTTATGTTACAAGTCTTAATATTAGGTCAGTGAAAGATTAAGTAGGCTTCCCAGGATATTGTTAATGTTACAAGTGTTAACAATAAGTCAGTGAAAGGTGTATATGTTTTGGTGTATATGTGGTGTGGATTAATTATTTCGTCTAGGTATAAGAATGCCAAAAAATACAAAATATTTATCAAGTTTTGTGATATGTAGGATAAATATAGCGTAGCATTGTATTTAAATGGTGCTACGCTAGGATACATTCCTGGGTTGATCAGGTCTTATATACAGTAAGACTATGATACAAGCAGTTAACATAAATTAGAGTGTATTTTTAGCAATTTAATTTTATAGCATTTTCAGTCTGTAGGCTGAAAGGATGTAAATAAATCTGTTTTTTTATCTATAAATTCTTTTAAGATAATAACAATCTTGTATTTTGGGTTTGGGGCATTGGAAATTAATTGTAAAAATAAACTAGATAAAATTTTGCTTATCTTATTCCAGTAATATATTGGTAAATGGATTAACATATTGGTAATGTTAATTTTAAGTTACATATGCTTGAATAACATTAATAAGAAGTTACAGTTTAACGTCAATAAATAATATTTTAAATCATTATACATAGAATGTTAAGTGACGTTCGACCAGAACTGATGTCACATAAACATTAGCTTTGCTGTCTCATTATAACTGTATATGGTTGGAGCTACCAATTTTTTTTTCTTTGGTCTACCACATTGAGACGCGTCACACTATAAACTAATCTGTTAAAATGTTGTTAAAATATTGATATTGGAATATAGATTTAATCTTTTTAAACTTACTTTAGCGGAAAACAGTATATCGTTATGTAGTACGCGAAAGTGGGCAAAAATGTCAGTAACGTTACAAACGTTACTGACATCTTTGCTCTTTTTTTAAAATATATACCCAGGATGAATCAAAAGAAATGTAATGTTTTCCGAGCGTCTCTTTTCATACCTTGGTCCTTTCATGTCTCCTATAACCTAAACGATTTTTATCTTAAAACGATAGCGTTTTTTGTGTTCAGCTTTTGGTAGTTTTTTTTTTGTTTTTTGATATAATTTAATTTTTTGGTTTGCATAAGCTGCTTGAAGCTACGTGGCGGAGGAGATAGCATATTTATAGTATTTGGCAAGAAATAAAAAGGAATCTTCACTGAAATCGATTTTTGTTAAGGTATTGTTTTATTGTTTACGCGTATTATTGAAAAAATAAATCCGATATCAGGCGCTAGCCGGGATGGCGAGTTTTGCAGAACATGGAGTTTCTCATTGTTTGTACTGTTTATTACTTAGGGAGTTTTTACTTTTAATCCAATAAACGATGGAAGAAAATCATGTAAATAAAAGTGGTAGTATTTGAAAAATTCTTATAATCAAAGTTTTCCTTTTCGTGTATAATTAGCGACGCTTGACTAATATTTTTGTTTACGCCATTATAGTTATTAAAATAGATGATTATTATTTGAATGTCTTCAATTATGGCAAATAATCACATTTACATTTCAATGAAAAATTTACAAATTTAGTTGTTTTCAAGATTGTTTGTCTAGATGTATACTGACTATCTATATATTTTACGAATTTGGAACAAGGTAACACCTTTAATAAACAAACACTAAAACAAAAAAAATCTCAATATATATGCTGTCTGCATATCTGCATATCTATTTTCAAACAGATAACCAACAGATACCGGTAATCAGAGGGGCATACACTTTTCAACAGATATCGGTAATCAGAGGGGCATACACTTTAAAAACTTTTGTTTTGGTATTTACAAATTACATTGTATCCCATATATGCCAAAATTTCAAAATATGAACCAAAAACCATAAGGTCGGATTCCACAGTATTATTTATAACCTAGATCTATGAACTAATACTTCTTTTTAATGTCGTGTAAAGTGGAGTTTTTTTTTAATTACCGTTGAGTTATACTTAACATCAATTTTATTATTTAAAACAAATTTTGTCAAGCTTTCGTTATCGTAATATTAATATATATATATATATATATATATATATATATATATATATATATATATATATATATATACATATATACATAGTTGTAATCACTTACAAGTTATTTAATTGTAAAACTGATATTTCTTAAGACTGCACTCCCCAATTATTCTTAGGCCACACGTTATTTTCAGACCATAAACTAAATTACTTAACTCATATTGTTGGATAGAAAAAATACACTATTTTTTAAAACAATGCAACGATTTTGTATTTTGAACTTTTATTTTTCTAAAATAAAAGTTCAAAATACAAAATCGTTGCATTGGCCACCTGAAGCTTTCGTGAACAAAGCTTTGAGCTAAACTTTCACAGAAACGCTATTCTTATGCAGTGCTGTGTTAGTACCGATTACTTACGCTGAAATTGTTGGTTTTTTATGTCATTGCTTACTTTCATGTGAATGATGATTGCACGTAACTTGGCAATGTTATAGCGGTTGGTTTTCTCGGCCGTATAAATGCATTATTTATTATTATTTATAGCATTACTTTATGCAGAAGGTGCACTTATTTCATTTTGCATGCACAGGTTTGCATAAATATGCTTAATAATTTATGTGATAAGTATATTTTACTGCAAAAATGCTTATAGTCGGAACATGCTTGTATTTTAAACTAAAAAAATATTTGAGGTTGCACATAAACATATAATTTGCCTGCAAATTTGATATTGCTTATACAAAATGTTATAATTGTAGAAATCACGGTATGTCCCTAGTTTTTCTGTACGTGCACGAGTAGTGAATTTTCATGTTGTGTGTTACCAAAGCGGTTCTTGGTGACATTATGCAATTTTGTATCAGACCTTGTCACGTTAGTCACGTCATAGGTTCGTATCTTCGTGGAAAAGAGTAGCAGCAAAACACCAAGAAATGAGATCGAATAGTGTTTACTGGAGAAAGAAAATGACGTTCTATTTAACACTGATTTTGAGAAATATCACGATAATACGATGATATAGTGTAGTATTTTAATAAATAGGACATGAATAGTTCAGGCAGAAGTTTCAGGTTGATGAAACTTTAGATTGAACTCAGAAACGAGATTATTCATAAATATTGACAAAGGCAATTTAAGATAGTTGCAAATATGTCAGGTTTCGTATATTTGTTATTTTTATTTAGTTGAATTATAATATAATACATTCTATAATTGTTACAGTGTAATACGTTAAATACTAATTGTTTTATCGATATATTATTAGGTCATGTCTACGAAGTCACAGGTAGAAAGAAGCTGGTTGTGTTGAATTATTTGCAGAAGAATATTTCACTTTAAAATAATAAATTATTTTTAAGACAATAGCTTTCTTTAAGATTTTCTTTAGTCTTTGTTTTTCATTAATTTGCATGATTTAAATATATGTGTACGAACCTTCGTAAGTAGAGTAACTAAAAACTTTTAACGATTTCATTTGCTTTTTTTATGCGATATAGCCTAAATGTAAATAATTTTATGAAATTTACGAATTTACGAATTTAATAATGTGATTTACGCAAAATTTGGTACACGAATATTTTCATATAATTGAGTTACTGTAATGTAATGACTTTTACATTGTAAATAATTAGAAATATGAATAGAGTTTACATAATCTTTCCCTTCCATTTAATTAGTAACAATTTTTCCATTTCATAAGAAATGAATATTTAAATGATTTTTTTTGCGAAAATTGGGGATACTATGGATACCTCTTTTCTTTCAGATTTAATTTGTTTTTATTTATGTATCCTTAATTTATATTTTATTTGATGAAACATTACACCATCAGATTTAACCAGTGCGGAAAATTTAAAAAAATATTAAATTAGTTCGATTTTGATTTGATAATTTAATTTGTTTAATACCTCATTTTTTGGCATAAACATTTGTATTATTTTGACAAAATAAAGGGACAAACACTCCGACAATAGAAAGTGATAATTACAGGGTTCTCCAAATTTAAACCAAAGGTTAAGAAAAATAGATAATAAACCAGTTTTGCACAGTCGTAAAAAACTGTGATTTAATCATAAATTCGCAGAAATAATTTATTTATGTTACTATTGTAAACTAATGAAATTGTAGTAATGAAATTGCAGTAGTGTAGTAAAATGAAAGCATGCCTCATATATTCCAATTTTAATGAAAATGGGATGGTCCCGAGCACTGTCCATAATTTTTTATAGTCCTGCCCATAAAACTTTAGTCGAGTGAATCTTCCTAACTTCAATTTCAAGTGAAGTGAAGTTTTCTTTCTTTGGTTAAGGAAGTTTCACTCTACTAAAATTTGGAGAAAGAGTCAAAGTTAAAATATTGTTTATGAATTTATTTAATGTCCTTAAAATATTACATTTTATTCCATGACATATTTTTTATTATTAACTCATTATAATTTATACCATGTTATTGGCCATAGTTTTAGTACCATTTACATTAATAGCAAAAATGCAATCACTGACACAATATTTAAGTAAAATAGTCAAATTATATTTATTAGGTTCCTTAACTAGTCCATTCATAGTTTTCAGTAGATTTGTAAACTTTGTTGGTTTCCTCATACCATTATTAATAGATATATCTTTAAATAAATCATTTTAAACCTGTAAAATTTTCAATTGAACTAAACCTTCAAAGCAAAAATTGGTTCTAATTAAATATATTTTAACGGATTTTCATTCCAATTTGTTCCAATGCCAATAGCTAGAACGCATTCTTTTTGTATTATTGTTTTTTTTAAGTGTTATTTATTACAATTTTGTTAGTTTTATAACTTTCTTTTGCAGTTTTAATAAAATAAATAAATATATTTTCCCCATTTTTCTAATATCTTTGAAGCGAAAATATATACTTGAGCGATTAGCTATAGATTCTCATTAAATTCAGTGTTACTTATGTAGTTGTCCAGATGATACCGTATGTTAAATAAAAAAAAGTAGTAAAACTTCTAGTTCAGCTCAGCATGCTTTCCTCGAGGAGCTTTTGAGATAAGGTGATTCGTGCGTAGAGGTTAACGTGTCTATAACGCTGTATATGACGTGTTCACTTGGTCCGAAGATATTCTTCGCCACATGATGCGAGTCACGTATAGGCTTTCTTAATCATATTACAGGATATCGGGGCGTATAGGCTTTCTTAATCATACACATTACAGGATATCAAGTCTGGTATCACATGTATGGAATAATGTTCCTCCGACCCTAAACATATAATGAAAAAGTCGATTCGTAAGAGACTTTTGACACAGAAAATTAGTAGTTTTAATAAGTTGAATATATGAAAAATATTAACATTTGCACGTTACCTCGTATTTTTAAAATGATTTATTTAATTTTTTTCTTTTCAAATTTTGGTTCTTTTTCTTTTCATTTGTGTCATGGCTCCTTCATAGGTGATAATATGTGTTTATTAATATGTACTTATATAATATGTTTATAGACATGTAGTGGATGTACAGAAGTGTATATACAATTGGTATGCATTATGCATTATTACTAACATTATTATATTTGTATACGTGTATGGGTGTATATATTTGTGTACTTCTCGGTGATGTACTTTGTCGATGATGTGATTATTGCGAAATTGTACAAGCCAAGCTGGTGACCTTTTTATAGGTAACGTTTTGTATCATTTATATTTAAGAATTTAATTGATTTTTCCCTTTATTTTCAAGAAAACGCTGTACGTGCTGTACATTTTATTGATATTATTATTATTATTATCAACTTATATTCAAGTGAAAATGCATAAATGCATCACTAAGAATAGATTGTCAAATATTACATAGTCATCATATTTTATTTATACCGTCGAAAAGTAAAGTTTTTAATTATATGCGTAATTGAATAAAGTGAATAATTTTGGTATGGAGGGGTTAAGATAATTATACAGTTTATCCCGTAAGGATATCGGTGATAGAGGAGGTTATTACACATATGAAATAATAAATTTTATAATTCTAAGCCTAATAGTTTTAGATATGATTTTTAATTTTTTAATTTCCGTTACTGGGCATGAAATTAAATTTATTAGGTGTTATAACTATTACTCCTTTTTTATTGTCCAAGATCTTTAAGAGATCATTCGTCTTCCTAATTTAAATGTATTCACTCATTATTCTTAGCAATAGAAAAATTAAAAGCTGAGACCAGTGCATTTTTAACCGGCTTCAAAAAAGATAGAGGTTCTAAATTCGTCAGAATATTTTTTTTATGCATGTTCAGCGATTAATTCTTTATATAGTGGGCCAATTTTGATTATTCTTTCTTATTTGAAAAAGGCTACTATAGGTGTGGTTTTATATAAAAATGGTGAGGTTTTCAAATGAACGACAGCACTTCTTAACGAATGGCAGTAACTCAACTATGATTATATAGATATTCGCTACGAGTAGTTGTTATTTTGCAAAATAACTACACTCTTACCAATTTAGGGTCTGATGATAAGTTCTAGATATAAACAATGGAACTCCTTAACGGATGTTAGTAAATTAACCGTGATTAAAGATATTTGCTATTAGTAGTTGTTACTTACCAAAATAACTACACCGTTAACTAGGTCAGGGTCTGATGATGAGTTCTGGATATGAACAATGGAACTCCTTAACGGATGGTAGTAAATGGAAAGTGATTTAGATATTTGCTACTGGTAGATGTTCCTTTGCAAAATAACTACACTATCGACCATGTTAAAGTCTGATGGTGCGTTCTGGAGATGAAAAATGGAACTCCTTATTGGATGGTAATAAATCAAAGGTAATTCAAAATATTTCCTACTGGTAGTTTTTCTTTCCAAAATAACTGCACCATTGACCAGGTTAGTATATGAAGATAAGTTCTGAAGGTGAAAATGCAACTCCTTAACGGATGGTAGTAAATCTTTCATGATTCAATATATATGCTACTGGTTAGTTGTTACTTAATTATTACTTTGCAAAATCTGATTTCAGATGTGGTGAACAGAACTCCTCAAGTGGTAGTTTAGTAATTTGCAAAATCTGATAATGGATTCCGGATATGGAGAACCGAACTCCTCAACTACTAACAGTTAACCATTAGCGGCTACTACTATCGCTTCATTTCTGTGTGTTTGTTGATAATCGACTTCAGACAAAGAGGAAATTATCTATATACTAGCTTTTGCCCGTGACTTTTAATAATTGTCCAATATTTTAAGAAAGAAAATAATTCTGATCATTAATGTTAATATATTAGTTACTAAAACTTTTTAAATAAAGTGTCTTAAAAATCGACTTTAAAAATGGTGTGTACTAAAAAGTAAAAAATTTGTAAGAAGATGCTGGTTATGCATTAGAGCTCAGGGAAAGAATTTTGAGTATTTACTGTAATATATTTTGGGTATTTAATGTAATATTTTGGATACTTATTGTATAATAATTTAAATGGTATAATAAATGCGGTATGATCGTAAATACTACACTTGTTTGATTTTACCATGGCCGAAAAAATGATCAATGGTAAGGGTTTCGGAATAAAAAATATGTTATGAAATGACTTAGTACCAGAAAATTATATCTTTTTGGAATCTGTGTGAATTGTAAATGCTTATGAAATAAAGTCCCACAAGGTTGCAATACATTTTTTACACTAACATTGCTCAAATATCACTTTTCATGTTTTGTAATTTAAAAAATGCATATGTCTCAGCGTTTAATTTTTTTGTTAATTAAGAAGATCAATGTTCTCTTAAAGATCATGGAAAATAAACAATCAAAAAGAGCAGTAATACTTAAGAAAAAAAATTTGTTTTTTATGCGCATTAACAATAATTTAAAAAATCACATCTCTGAAACTATTAAGTCTAAGATAATAACATTTATTGTTTCGTTTATGGAATAACCTCCTCTATCACTAACATTTTGTAGGTTCACTCCTTACGTAACACCTGTATACAAATAACATTTTCAATTTCAGGTTATTTTTAATGGCACACAAAAAAATTATAAATATAATATTACACAGAGTCTAGGATTTTGGTTCAACTAACATTTTACAAAGATGTGTTATTGACATGAGCTTTGCCATTAAATTATAATATTGACTCATAGAAGTTACTTTGGAGTTCACTTCAATATATATATATATATATATATATATATATATATATATATATATATGTATGTATATTTATACTTATATGTATATTTATCAAGTATTCGCCTAAGTTTAATAAACAAAATTGTGTTGAAACATTTGAGGACGCGAATTTTATAACAACAGAAAATGAAATAGAAATATGACAAAATAACCCAAAACATTATTTAAATACCTTGAGTACTTAATATAACATCGACTTTATAAAAGGAATAACCAATTAAACCTTTCAAGCCTCTTCCAATTTACTAAGTACAAAGTAAACTAGTCAATAAAAATATTTATTTGTAATGGAGCAGAAATGGTTTAGTAAAATATTGACACAAGCAATTTTTTATAATTAATTATCATTACATTTCAAGTTACGTATCTAGATTTTATGGGGTGAAATTTTCCTCTTTATAGGAAAGGCTAAGGGGTGTGAAATAAGTTTGCAGTGAATTGACGGTGCATTAGATGTTACTTAAGGGGAAATAAAAAACGAGAATATTTTATTTATCGACATAAAATTATAATTAAAATTAATATTAGTAGTTAATATATCATTTGAAAGAATACCCAAAATCATAATACGTCTCATTAGAATGTCTTTTTGGCCGGGAGTATCCGGGTACATAATAAACAATAAATACGTAGGTTGATAATATTTTTTAATGCTCACAGAGGCAATATAGAGCTTTGATTTGTGATTCATTTAAAATAATATATTTATTTACTTGAAAATTTTAAAGTATTAATGCAACATATCTCCCGTCCATCGCACAGAACAGCTTCCGTTTTTAAGTTTAGGTAACTTAATTTATTTTCTCATTGGTGTGTCGGATGTACATGGAAAACTCTCATTGGTGTGTCGGTGTATGGGAAACTTGTATTGTCACTGAAATAATTTTCGTAAAAAACGGGTAAAGTGCACGTTGAAACAATCATAAATTATGGTTCGGGAGACATTTCATAAAATATCAGACTGTGCGCACTTTACAAAATTATTTTGTCATTCATCTACGTACCTTTATGAAGAACTCATGATGTCCATGATAGGTGAAAAAAGAATCGAAATATCTTGTTAGTTTGATTTTCTATTGTGATCAGTTTTTTGATTTTTTTTATTTAAATATTGCAAAATCTCTTTTAATAATTCATATAAATTTATCTTAAGCATACTCGCAACCTCAGTCACGTAGTAATTTCTATTTTCTCTTAGTTCTGCTTGCTTAAGGGTGTTTAATAGACCCAAAACTAAAGGAGTGGAATTGCTCTAAATTATTTTATTTCAAAGTACTTATTAAAACTTAACTTCGCGATTTTTTCACATTTTTCTGTAGTCCATTTGGAGCTGGTTACGAATTTAAAAGTGATAGAAGGAACCTCGACTTAATTTTAAAAATTAGTAAATGCAACTTCGACTTAGTTTTAAAAAGTGATAAAGGAAATCTCGATTTAATTAAAAAAAAAAGGTAAATGGAAACTCAATCTAATTTTAAGAAGTGGTAAATGGAACCTTGGCTTGTAAAATTTTAATACACCTCGACTTTTTTTTCAAAAAGTGGTTAATGAAAACTCAATTTAGTTTTAAAAATTGGTAGCTGGATCTTTGACTTGATTTTAAAAAGTGGCAAATGGAACTTCGACTTAATTTTAAGGAGTGGTAAATAGAACCTCAATTTAATTTTAAAAGTTGCAAATTAAACGACTTAATTTTGAAAAGTGATATATGAAACTCCAACTTAATTTTAAAAAGTGGTTAATAAAAACTCAATTTAGTCTTAAAAATTGGTAGCTGGATCTTCGACTTAATTTTAAAAAGTGGCAAATGGAACTTCGACTTAATTTTAAGGAGTGGTAAATGGAACCTCAATTCAATTTTAAAAAGTTGCAAATGAAACCTCGACTTAATTTTGAAAAGTGATATATGAAACTCGAACTTAATTTTAAAAAGTGGTAATTTGATCCTCATACATTCTCATACATACGGAAGTGATGAAATCCGAAGTGATGTGCATTAAAATTTTACAAGTATAGTGTATATGTAATTTTACAAGTATAATTCTAACGACGAATAATTGGGACAAAATGGAAGGGTACAAATATATAAGAAACATAGTTTACAACAATTTTCACTCCGAGAGCAGCGACAACAATTTAAAAGGTAACACTTAAAGATAGATATAATTTGAAACTTTCTGTAGGAGAAATAGTTATAAAGAGTTTATTTAGGCCGCGCTAATATTGAGGAGTTATCAATTAATGTAGCAAAAAAGAAATTCGATATTTACCTGTTCTAAGTATATTTTAAAACCTTAACACTATGTGGAATTAAGTGTCTGGTGATAGCTACCTTATAACGATTGAAGTAAATTCAAATTGAATCATTGAGGAATAATACAACAGACGGAGAGAAGGACAAAACTAGAGTTAAATTTTTTTCCGTTTTCCGTACAGAAATTTAATAAGAAATAATATTGATTAAGGGTGCATATTGTATGAAAGCTTGGGTTATTCTAACAATACATTAATTAAAAGTAAAGTACTTCATCCACCAGTAATTTTTTTTTAAAGTGGATAATTTGCCAAACCCGAAATACTTTTGTTGTAAAGGTTTTCAATTCGATTTCAATTTTTTTGAAATTTTTTATTAATTTATTTTGGAAGTAAAAACTGCGAGCAGCATTAAATAAAATCTCAAAGGATTTCTTATCATTCTGAATGTAAAATATTTTTGATTAATGTGAAAAAATTCAACCTTTTCCGAGTGAATTTCCTTCAAAATTCGTAATTAAAAAATCTTTCCATTTCAATTGCATAAAATAATTTTAATACTTTGTTATCTTTTCCAACCACCTCCAGAAAAATAAAACTTTGAAAACAGAAAACTTTTATTAAAAGTGAATTATCGTTAATAAGATCAGCAAAGTAGTAACTTAACCTTTTTTTCATAATTGTTACTATTGGTTAGATTCATCATACTATTCTAAATATTTTGTAGTTTTACGTAATGCGGATCCTAATAAACAACCAGGCTGTAAAAAGATTCAATAGTTGTCTGGTTCTTTTCCATGGGATACTAATTTCAATACTTTAATATAATACTCATAGTTCAGAGATTTATTCTTCAATTCTTTTATGATATGTTCTAACTAAACACCCAGCATTGCTCGGTTTTACGGAGATAGAGGGGAGGGTGGGGAATGTCACTCACTTAAGGTTTGTTACTAGCGTTTGGAGAGAAAATTTTTGAGAAAAAGGCTGAAAATTATAGGGGCATATAAAGAACGTTCACTTAAATATAATGTAATTAAGTTCATATTATTATTGACAGCAAGTCATAGTCTTTGAAATCTTCTAATCTCCTTATGGCTAAATAACGTCCACTTGAACTAATATTAGACATTTATTACTAATAAACTTACTCTAAGATAATTTACAACATTTTCTTTTGTTTTATTTGTATGATGTCCTTTTTTTGTGTGTTTATTAAAAAAAAACGAATGTCGAAAAATTATGAAGAGATTGCTTTTTTTTTATATTCTTCCTCTTTCTATTCATTTCCCTCTTCCTTTTTTTTCTTTTTGATAATTTTAATTTTCCTTCCACTTATTTAATTACATTTTTACATTAAAACAAAATACTTGTTAGGGTGTGTGTACGTTGAATTTTTTGAAAAAGGAATATTTGAGTTAAATACTAATGAAATTCTAAAATTATAGTACTATTAATTTTTAATAAAAATTTCAAAACTGACTTTCGACAAAGATAATACAAAATTTTAAATGACATACTTTAATGATTTCAAAAATACAATAAAAGAAATATTTACAAAATTTATTTAATATAAAAAGTAATAAAAATATTTAATATTTTAACAAAATATATGACAGCATCATTTTCCATTTTTAATAAAAAAAAATAATCCAAAATGCTCAACTAAGCAGAGCCAAAATTAACTGCAGCAAATTTGCTTGCAACATTTTTTATAAACGTATATATTTCTCAACATATTTTTTAGAATACTCCATGTTCTTACACATTGCTCATTTGATTATAAATTGGCTTGTTTTGTGCACACATATATGTTTATTTAAGACTAACTCATAAAACAATTGATATTTATGGAACAATTCCAACTTACGTCTAAGCTTATGTAATTTCTATTTTAGGTCAGTACATTCTAAAATAACGATCAAAATTCAATGCGCATTGCCTACACCGTCTATTAACCTTTTTCTCGTAAATAAACAGGAACTCGCGCAGACTACGAATGAGCGGAAGTCAAGTAAACACTAACAATTCAATAACGTGTTGCGGCGAAATATCTCCGTCAACATATTTCTGTTTATTACATTTTTTCGTTGTTTACGTGTTCACTACCGCCCTAATAAACTGATGGAGGATTAACAGAATTTTTTTCACTTGTTTTGATGTAAGAGACTGGCAGATTTTATCTTTTGTTGGTCTTAATATTTTCTCTCGTTTATTCTCAGATTTTTCGTGATTATATCTCAAAAAGCAATTATCCGAAGGAAACAAAGTGTCGTTTAGTACCAGGCAATTAAAAGCGCGCTCAGATAATTCAGGTGGCAACTTACGAGCCTGGATCAAGTATGTATTTGGATTTCTATGCTGGTGATGGATGGTTTACCGAAAATAACTGTGATAATATCCGACACCGTTATTTCTTTTTTTTCCTTATTTGTCTATGATCGTCATAGAATGAGTATTGTGTCCAATATGGAATAGTACAAAAGTCATGATTTTTTTAACAGGCCTTCATATCTTCTGACTTTGAAAAATTAATAATTTTTAATAGTTTATAGGAGAAAACTATCTAACAGTAAAATTTGGAACGTCAGTGAAAATTTTCATGTAACTTTTTTAACAAAAATAATTTCTACAACATAGACGGGAATGTGAAATAATCCTTTATGGTTCAAGACTTTTTCATTTTTAATAATAAACATTTATTTCAAAGCTTTTTTCACTTTGTAATTGTGGCAACCATGTAGCTTCAAATAGTAATAACCAATTTCTAGTAGTAATAAACAATTACTTATTTGATTATTTCAATATTTGTAAATTAAAATTTGTGCACAGTGTGGGGAAAAGTTAGTAAAAACTACGAAAAATTACAGCTACGTTTTTAATTTTTTTCATTAAAGTTATTCATATAGTTCATTTAAACCAGATTAATGAAGTATATATTTTCAATGAAAATATACTAAAAATATAATTGAATTTCAGCATAAATTATTCATTGTAAATATTTAGGAAGCATAATTTAGGAGGAAACAACTTCAAATCTTGAGTTTACAAAAGAAACTTCAAGTTTCCCTAAATGTTCAAACAGACAGCTCACGGCTTAGAACATGTAGGGTAGTGTTGTTGAAGACATTATGTGATCTGGAGTACTTCAATATCAAATATTGGATCGGGCTCTTGTTAAGTAAACGGCCAATCTGGTCGAGGCTTTACTTTGGAGGACATAGTTGGATGTGAGCTTAGCTTGGTCCGCCGTAATGTAAAGGAGTAGTCATACTGCCATCTCAAGTTTATATAATATTTTTGAAATAATATTTTAAAACGAATTTACAAAAACGATTTCGATTCTAAACGATATTGTAATAGATCTACCATATGATGACTTAAGTTGGCAATGCTAGCGTAGATAAGAGAAGCCGAAAAGATGAGGTGAGGAAAAATTAAGTGGCTTATTGGACCAATTTTATAATGTAATAAATATTTTACTTTTTAAAAACATTAGCGATATTTCAAAATGAAAACTGTAGCTATTGCTAGTTTAATTAGACTTAGTCATGGATATAGTTTTATTTGAGATTGGCACATGAAACACACTCAATCATGCCAATTTGTACATAATAAATTGAAAAACGTATTCAAGGTAAAAAAGCAAATAAAAACAATATCACAAATAATTAATTGCTACTACTAATATATGAAACAAGACCTGGCCAGATGAATTAAATTAAAAATTAAAAATAAGTTATAATTCAATTAATATTAAAATAAAGTAAGTTTAAATTATTAGGTAAGATATCTACAAAAGTGTCCTCAAATGTAAACTATATTGACAAGAGAACATAATAATGATAATAATAATAAGTTAACATTTAATATCTAGAATTTAAATGTTAACTAATAATAGCATATTATAATGAAAAATTAATATTAAAATGTCACAACAAGTACTGTCAAAATTACCAATTCCGAAAATGATAATAATAAGAATAACATTTTAAATATTAAATGTCAACTAATAAAAGTCCATTATTATAATAAAATATTGATTCAAAAATGTCAAATTTACAAAAAAAATAAAAATTCCGATGATAATAATGGAATTAATAGCAATGATGATTGTAAAATATTTACGTATAAATTAATACTTCGTTCAGTATTAAAAACAACTAAAATGAAATGTCGTCAAAAATGATTTATTACGTTATTATAATATAATAATGATACAAAAATGTAAAACTTACAAAAAGAATAAAAATTCCAATGATAGTAATGGAATTAATAATAATGATGATTGTAAAATATTTATGTATAAATTAATACTTCGTTCAGTATTAACAACAATTGAAATGAAATGTTGTCAAAAATGATTTATTACGTTATTATAATATAATAATGATTTAATAAATGTTCTTATTTCATCGAAATGCACCACCAAATTAATTTTTGTGAAAGAAACAGAAAGACTACGAATATATACCATCAAATGTTTAAAAATTTAAAGGTACCAAGTATATATGGAACTTTGTAATGTAAGTTCTAAGCTGGTAATTAATACATTTATTTAAATGCAATTTTAGGATGTAATTTAACGTGTAAGATGATACTAATCATTGATTGTCATCGAGTACTTGTCGCCTGGTTCTGGTAATACTGCTTTCGGATAAAAATTCAAAAATATTTATATACTTAGACTCGGAGATTCTTTTAAAATTTTGGGCACATTTCTTCCATAGATAGACGTTGATTGTCAGAACTGAAACTTCTACGGAAGAGCAATGTTTTTATCCTATTATATTCTTTGCTGCTAAAGCTATTAATAAGAAATAAAAAAACCAAGTAAAACTCATCCTACGTAGGTTTCGTGCAAACCTCCTAAACATTTGTTTGTAGAATTTATGTCAAATTATTCATGAATATAAAATATTTTGTATAGTATGTCTTTAACAGACACATGTACAAAGTACTATTTATACTATTTTTAAAGTTATGAAATTTAGAATCATATGTATATTTTTCCGGTAAACTTCTAATGCTGTTTTCTCTTAATTTTGACTTTAGTAGTATTAGAGAAAGAGAGAAAGACATATTTTAGTGGACATTTTCACATTGGTTAATATCTTTAGAACCGTTTTTCTGTAAAACGTCTGAAAAAATAGTAATGGAATCCTTATAACTTACTCTTTCAATTTATAGCATTTATTATTGCGGAAATTATTTCAGTGATACTTGTTGTAATATTATTAATATTTTACAGACAATTTTTTTATATCCAGTGTGTAAATTAATTTGAGTAGTGTCACAAAAAGATCGTGACACAAGTAACGCTATAAAAATTGGGGAAGTAAGTGTTTAGGCTATCGTTAACTCTCGCTGGTCAAATCTATTATTCGGTGCAAAAAATTATTATCGATATTTGATTTTGATTCTATGATGTATTTTTTAAAATAAACTTTGACGTATGAAAGATATATGGTGTTGTATAGGCTGTTTTTCGTAAATGATCCAAAATTTAATTCAAGGAATACCACTCGAAAATAATGTTGAATGTTTATTAACAATATTACGAGTTTACAAATAATATTCACCGTTACATTTTGCTATCTTTCATACATAACATATCAATCCATAATACGACCATACTTCTAACTGCGAGTCCTCACCCTTCTTTGATTATTGTTTAATGATTTATTTAATTCCGATATTAATCTATAATTTAACAATTTTTGCAGACGTACAACTCCTTTTCCCAAAAAGATTGCTGCATTTAACGGGAAGTTTCTTTCCCAAAATACAATTATGTTTAAGCTGTTAACATATTGCGATCAACTGAATTCTGATATTAAAAACTATGATAAATGTCAATGAAAACCATTTCAGGGGTCTTGAAATGGTTTAGAATCCAAAATGGGTTCAAAATTGTACGATCGGTAACGTAAATGTAGGAACTTTAAGCGTATTTTTAACACGCTTTAAGCTTAACCTGTAACTTGCTAATATTGTGAGATAATCTTCCAATTCGCTTTTCACCCATTTCTTATTGTCGTATCGATATGAAACTTTGTAAACCATTTGATATTTTGTATCGTATGGACTTAAAACTTTGTAAACGATTTCTAATTTTGTGTCGTTGATGCACTAATATGGATATATGCTTTGCAATTTTTATTAATTTACAATAAAATCTTAGTGTAAGATATGCCTTTTAATAAAGAAGTTGCTCCAAATTAATGAAGAGATTGATAGAAGAAGCTAATTTTAATCTCGTCCAGGCTAGAGTATTTACTAGGTTTATATAATTTGTTTCCAATTTTATTTATTTATCCTATTCGTTATCGAACAACGTTATAGGTTAATAGGATATATCTACTGTTAATTTGGCGTCAAATAGTATTATGTAGGTTGGCTACTTATAGACTCGCCATCTCTACACAAACTTTTCAACTTTCTATATATAGTCAGTAAAATCAATCGTTAATTATATAAGCACCGTCAGTGTGCAACATTTGTAGCCAACGTGTAAGCAGAACCAAAGTTACATCCTTGTGGAAATCTTTGGGCTTAAACTGAAAAACCGGTGAAGTTCGATTTTGATATGACATTTGTCTGTAAATTTTCTACAATGTAAATTATTCGAAAGAGAGAGTAATTAGATGGCAAAAGATCGGCGGGTGAAGTAGCATACTCCATCCAAGTGAAAGTATTTTTTCACGCGTTACTTTTGCTACGTGGAGTCGAGCAATGTCATTTAAAAAATAAAATTTGCTTTTGATTTGAAGGAAGTTTAGGCTTTGCTCAATTGTTCACAATAAATCTTAGTTGTAATTATACTGTTAGCTTGATAGAGTTTTCAATGAATAATTCAATGGATAACTCCATTTGGGGTATAAATAAATAATCATAGAGTAAAAAGTGTCTTTTGTCCGATATTATATTTTGGTCTAGCTACACCTTCCTCCCTAGCTCCTAGCCACAGGAGTTTAGACTAAAAATTAACGTAAAGTGGGTAGCACTTTTTATCTCCTGTACTTAAATTCTCTTTGGCGCAATGGGAACTAACAGCTCCAAGCATATGTTAACTCTCCTATGAAGTTGAAGTGTGTTATGTGGTAACCAAACAGAATATTTCAACTTCTTTCACAAAGTGTGAAGTTGGATCTGCTTCAATAAAGCTGTTCCTTTGGTTTAATAATATTTCAATTTCAAATTTATTCTTTACTCTTTGATTACTCCATTGCAAGTCTAACAAGAAATATTTTAGAAACTTCTTTAACATTTCATAAATCATTTCATTAATAAAAGTCATTAAACAAAAGGATGTACCATTTTCTTCAGGACAGGAGCCTTCGAGAGATAACTGTGCATACTGGATTAAGAATACCTGTTGCCGCAGTTTTCTTTACATGCGTGATGTGGTGAAGCTGTGTACCTTTTACATGTATTAAAATTTAAGAGAGTGTATCAATACGCTCAATACAAGCGCAATTAAAGTGATATCAAATCGGTGGTACATCAATAATTTTCACACCGAGAAATGCGACAACAATATAAAAAGGCCACATTTAAAAAGCTAGATAGAATTTGAAGCTTTCTGTACGCTAAATAGTTATAAATAACAAATTTAGGCTGAGCTAATAGTAATTAGTTACCAATTAAGGCCAAAAAATACAAATACAATAATTACGTGTTACAGGGAATTCGTTTCCAGGTTTATTTTAAAGCATTAACACAACGTGGTGTGGTAATGCCTGTTACCTAGCTTATACGGATATAAAGTTAAGACGAAATAAGAATTAAATTTGTTCGTTTTCGATACGGAAATTTAATATGAAATTGAAAGGAAAATAATATTAATTAATAGCGTAATTGTATTAGAGCGTTGAAGTTTAGGTTTTGTTTCATGGTAGTAAAAATAAAGATCACTTTAATAGTTAAAAATTACCTACATCGCTTTTCTAATATCATATTCATTAAATGTAGGTTACTTTATCCTTCAGTAATTTCTGATAGAAACCAGGCAACTTACCAAACGAAAATACTTTCATTGTAAACGTATTTAATGCAATTGAGCTGAATTTTTTTTGTGATTTAATATTCAGTTATTTCGGAAGTAAAGACCACAAACAGTATTGTAAGTAAGAGGAAAAGATTTTAAAGGGGTTTTGTTTTATTTTCCTTTCATTATTCTGAATGTAAAACGTTTTTGATGGATGTGAAGAACGAACCATTATTTCTGAGATTCCGCTTTCAAAATTCTTAATTCAAAAATAATTTAATTTCTTTAGCAGTTTTTTTTTATTTCTTTATCATTTAAATACATTACTTTTTATTCCTACTACTCCTAGAAAGATCAAACTTACGAAATAAAAAACCTTCATACGAAATTAAATATCGTTAATAAGTTCAGCTGACGATTCGCAAAGTAATAACTTGAGTTTCTTGTTTACTCGTATTTTAAAGTATGACATTTAAAGTTTAAACATTAATATTTGAATATTAATATCAAAAATAAATACAATTTGTATGTACATTCATGAAGCATAAAGACGACCACTTTTTACATTCAAATATAATAAGAAATTAAAACATTGAGATAGTTAACACTGAAAAATATATTTTAAATCATCCAATATTTCATTTAATTTTTAAGCAATTATCAGTAAAAATGCAATATTTAATTTGTTCTTAAGCACATGATAATTTGTGATAACATAAAACGACAAATTTCATAAATTGTCCAGGACACTTAGATGGAAGCTTCCGCATATAAAGCTTGTGAGCTTTTGCAATAAAACAATTTGTATGTAGCTCTGCGAATTGCACTGCAATTGTATGGCTGTTGCACGTAACTTTGCAATGTCAGTTTAATCAGTTTTCACGATCGTGTGATAGGATTGTTTATGTATGGAGTGGTTTGAATATTTATATTATTCAGCCGAGTTATTTTTAAACAATTCCTCCTATCACTTTGCGTATTTAATTATGTTTTATCGTTTTTAATATAATGTGGGGTAGTTTCGGATTGTAATAATTTATACTTTTGAGAAACGTTGTCACGGTGTATTTTTTAATGAAATGGAGATTTAATAAAAGCTCTTAATTATTAAATATATTTGATGTTAATTTTGTAAAAAATCATTTTCACTGAATTTTTGACGACTAGATGAAACTACTTGATGAAGTATTATTTTTCCTTCTTTAAATCCTTTATCACGACTTAGGTTTCGTTGTGTGACAACATCTTCACAAGGGTAATTGGAAAGATTTTAAGATAAATGGAGTATAATCTCAAGCAAACTAATTGAAAAACAGAATGTGTAAGAGACAAATAATGGCAGATATTAATTATAAGCCCTTTACTTAGACTAAAACATTATGTGGATTAGCAAAATTGTTATATATACTCGTATATATGTATATACCTCAATATTATCTGATTACTTTATCAAATTATTTAGAGTCAACAGTCTAAATAATTAGATAAAGTAATCGGATAATATTGAGGTATATACATATATACGAGTATATATAAATACATAAATATATATATATATATATATATAAATATAGTTCTTATAATATCTTTTAATTCTGAGAAAACTAAAACTGGCAACCAACTGGTAATGTCCGCACTATTTTGATTGCTTACTAAAGCTTACTCTCGACAATTTCGAGATTTTATTGGATTCTAAGATATATGTATTTCGAATTATTTAAATTATTAAAACTATTTTATGAATGCACTTCAACCCACACTGTGGAAAAAGTAGATCGTTTATAATTAATTTCTGAGTTTAAGTTATCTGAGCTTAGTTCTTCTCTTTTAATACTCATTTATATAATTTAATGTAACATCTATAGTTCAAAGATTGACTCCTTTGTTCTTCTGTAATATGTTCTAACTAAGTACCCAGCGTCGTTTGGTGTTATGGAGATAAAGGTGTGCTATAGGTGTTATTACTCACTTAAGATTAATTACTAATTTATGGAGGGTAAAATATGGAAAATTTGAGAGAAATCGGTTGAAAATTGCAAGGACGTGTAAAAACTATATGTGCACATACATATACACTCAAACATGCATATACAAACGTATAATGAGTTCATGTTTTCTTGATAGTAAGTTATTCTTTTAAACAATGTTCTAATCTTTCTTATGCCTAGATAAAATCCCATTTAACTTTTATTAAGAAAGCGTTATTAATAAACTTGTTTGAAAATCTCTTACAAAAGTTTCTTTTATCTTATTTGCATTCTGTTCCGCATTTTTTTTCTGTTAATTCAAACAAACAAAATAAAAATTTATTTAATTAATTTTTTTCATTAAAATGCAATGCACGTTAGAGTGTATATTCGTTCTTTTATTCGTAAAATTTCTTCGAAAACGAGAAATTTGAATTTAAAATTAACGAAATTGAAAAATCATAATTCTCTTAATTTTTAGTAAAAAATCTAAAAATGTAATTTTCACAAAGGTAGCGCGAAATTTCAAGTTAAATACCTAAATAATTTGAAAAATGCAAATATTTTTATTTACGAAAATTATTTAATATAAATAATAATACCACTTTTTACTATTTTAAGAAAACGTTTAAAACAAATTCCTTCTCTTCTGTATTGAAGAACATAATGCATAATTTTAAATTAATTCCATGTCGGCAAGGTATTTGCTTACGTAATTTTTAATGGACATGTATATTTTTAAACACTTTTTTAGAATAGGTCACGTTCTTGAAAACATTGTTTTCTTGAGTGTAAATTTGCTTATTATGTACACACAGATATGTTTATTTAAGACTGAGTCTTCAAACAAAACAACTCTAACTCAAATCTATCTTATGTAATTTTTATTTTAGATCAACACATTCCAAAATAGCGAGCAGAATTCAATGCGCATTCACAGCACCGTCTGTTAACCTTTTTCTCATAAGGGAACAGGAACTCGCGCAAACTACGAACGACCGGAAGTGAACACTGGCAATCCAATAACGTGTCGCGGCGAAATATCTCCGTCAATATATTTTTCTTTATTACGATACTGTTACGTTGTTTACGTGTTCACTACTAATAACTGATGGAGAATTGACAGAATTTTTTTACTTCTTTTTATGTAAGAGACTGGCAGGTTTTGTAACAGAAATTTAATTAAATGCGGATGCAACTTAAGATTTATTATTCAATGTCATCATGTTTTTTCTTTAAACGATTATCTATTTATTATTTTGTATTACGTCCATAACTTTTGTTAATCAATCATTTAGCGCATTACGTGTTATTATCAAGGAAGTATTCTCATCAAGTAGTCCAAAAATTCGATTATGTTTTTGGTCACATGAAAGCCTCTAATGCTGGGAGTTACTCGCGTCTAAATGAGTGACTGTTTCTGTAAAACTGATTTCCAACTCAATAACTCGACTAAAAATAGACATAACGCCGCTGTTTAGGTCTCGTTTTAAAGAGGAAGGATGATTGTGTTAGCACTAGTCTGACATTTTTGATGACCGTTGATCCATGATTTTGATCCATGATTTTAGACTTGACGGATCTGACGATAGATCGGATAATACTTTAGAAACTAATAATTCAATCCGCGAGAACAAAATTTGATTTAGTTCCAGGAAACTCAGGTCAGACAACTCAGGTAGCATCTTATGAGCCTGGGTCAAGCATGCATTTGGATTTCCTTTGCTGATGATAGATGTTTTTACGGAAATAACTGCGGTAATCTTCGACCCTATAATTCCACTTTTTGTCTTATTTTCTATGACCTTCTTAGAATGAGTATTGTATTTAACATGGAAATATTACGAAAGTGTGAATTTTTTAACACTGCCTTCCTGACCTTGTTACAAAAATGAGCAATTTTTGTAATCCCCAGGAAAAAACCTTTCAAGAATAAAATGCGGAAATTTAGTGCAAATTTAATGTAACTTTTTTAATGTAAAAAAACCTACAGCAATCAAGGGCATAAGAAGGGATTCTTTAAGGCACGGGAATAGCTTATTTTTAATAATACAAATTAAATTAAAAAAGTCTTTGACTTTACAATTGTGGTTACCACGCAACTTCAAATACTGCATTTGGTCCTGATAAACATTTTCTGATTTGATAATTCCATTTTAATATTTATTTATTAAAATTTTCACGTAATATTTTCAAAAATCAAAAAATAACTGTAAACAGATTGGTGGTTTGTTATTAATTTTTTTCATCAAAATAATTTATAATTTTTAAATTATTTATACCTATTTTTAAATTATTTATACCCTTTTATTAATTACCTATTTTTAAATTATTTATACCCTTTTAAAGAAGTGTGTTTTATCCTTTCACGTCAAAATCTAACATAAAAAATAATGAAATTTCAACATAAGTTGTTAAGTGTAAATAGTTAGGAAGCATAACTTCGGAGAAAACAACTTTGACTCAGGAGTCTACAAAATAAACATCAAGTTTCCTTGAATGTTCAAACAGAGAGCTGGCCAGCGGCTTAGACCATGTAGAGTGGTAGTTGAAGACATTATGTAATCTGTAGTACTTCAATACCAAATAATGGATCGGATATTTGTTAAGTAAACGACTAATCTGGGCGAGGTTTTACTTTGGAGGTCATAGTTGGATGTAAGTTTAGCTTGGTCCAGCGTACTGTAAAGGAGTGGTCATACTGCCATCTCAAGTTTATATAATATTTTTCAAATAATATTTTAAAACGAATTTACACAAATATTTTGATTCTAAAGGATGTTCTAATAGATCCACCATATGATGACTTATGATGGCATAGATTAGAGAAGGCAAAAAGAGGAGGAAAAATAAGTTAAGTGGATTTTTGTACCAGTTTTATAATATAACAACCATTTTACTTTTTTAAAGTATTAGTGTAATTTCAAAATGTAAAATATAGCTGTTGCTAGTTTAATTAGGTTTAGTCTATCACAGTCATAGTTTCATTCGATATTGGCACATAAAATACACTCAATCACGCCAATTTGTACATAATAAATTCAGAAACATATTCAAGATAAAAAACAAATAAAAACAATATCACAAATAATTAATTGCACCACCGATGTTGGTGCAATTAATTATCTGTGATATCGTTTTTATTTGTTTTTGTGTTGTGTGTGTTTTTATTTGTTTTTGTGTTTATGTGTTGTATGATGTAGACAAGACCAAGCCAGTTGAATTAAATTAAAAACTAAATATAAGTAATAAATCAATTAATATTAAAACAAATTAAGTGTAAATTATCATGTAAGATATCCACAAAAGTGTCCTCAAATGTAAACTATGTTGTCTGTCCAAGAGAACATAATATTGATAATAATAATAATAACAATAATATGTCGAATATTGAATATTGACTAATAATGACATATTATGAAATAGTAATAAAAAACGTCAAAATAAATACTGTCAAAATTACAAAATCTATAAATGATAATACATTTTACATTTTACAAAAAGAATAGAAATTCCAATCATAATAATGGAATTAATAATAATGATGTAAACTATTTATGTATAAGCCAAAGCTTCGTTCAGTATTAACAACAATTGAAATGAAATGTTGTCAAAAATGATTAATATAAAAAATGAAATAAGTTCATATTGCCATCGCTTTAAGACTACATATATTGATCAAAGTAAACACATAGGTCTCTCTTACTTAGGAAATGAATCATGTATGAATTTGGTGTAAGGCGTTTCGAAAAAAAACATTGAAAGTTCCGTGTCTCTTAAAATTGGTGATGTCAGTTAATTAAAATAATTCGATTTCAAATTTCGATTCAAATGCTATTATTTAGAGTTTTTAAAATTTTCAAACCCTCGGTTCTAGAATTAGAGGGGCTTATATTATTACGAAGTTTAATATTTCACAAAAGGAGCTTAAAAATGAAAAGTGATACAGAGAATTTAAACTCCTTGCTGAAAGGTTTTTATATACTCTATATAATGAGGTACGCTAAAACGTTTTTTCATTACCTCTTCTGTGAAATTCAAAAAAAGAAAAAAATTGCAACGTATTGAGGTATTTTTGTTATTTGAGACCAAGTTGCTACATTTCATGCACGTAGCTCTAAAAGAGTAAACACTACGACAATGTGACATACAGATATACATACACACTGCCATGACGAAATTATCGGACTACCGTGTTTGACTGCTGAACCCTAAAACGCACGCACAAAAGCGACTTAAACCGTCTCATAATTATGGCATTTACGCTTACAGTACACCCGCGTCCTAAATGATCACACTGCTAATCCTCCCTCTAACTACTTTAGGATTTATTCAGATAGCTGTCATCTGTTCGCCGGACTTTAGATCCAGGATTTCTCACAGCAGTGTTATTTAAAAGCAGAGTAAACCTTTACTGACACGGTTCTTAAGACTGGCCAGTTGATTTAATACTTAAGAACTTTGTGCTCCTCCAGTTTACCTTCTCCTTTTGCTCCTCTTTTCCGCCTCAGATTATGTTTTGCTATGTTGCTGAAAAGTTTCATTGGAAGAAAATCTGATTAATAGCCCAACGTTAAAAGCGACGAGACTGGCAGATCTCATTTAGGTAAAAAGTAAATATGTTCATAATTAAAAAGGGAATAAAACTTATAATTAATTCCATATATTTACTTTGTATACAACCATTTTCTTTTGGAATCGAATGGAGTATAAGTAACAAAATTGTTTCGTATACACGTCCATTTATAAGAATGTGACATTTGGAAGAAATGTTATATAATCCAAATACTTATTTAAGACATAAGTTTATAACAATTTTCGTTATCGTATTAATTATCGTGAAGTGAACAGAAAAATTACGAGTATATACCCTTAAATGTTTAAAATATAGGTATATATAAAAAATTGCATTTAAATAATCGTACTATGGGACCTTTTGGAGCGCGGGTACCGATCGTACGTAATACTTCTGTTAAATGCAGTTTTTTTAATCCATAAAAGTTCGTCATGGTATTAATTAATCATCACGTAGGGAATATAAAAAGTATATACTCTTAAATGTTTAAAATAGTATAGGTACCTAAGTATGTATGAGATTTTGTAGTGTGAGTTATGGTCGAACTTAATAAGTTTATTTAAATGAAATTTTCTTAATTCATCGAAATGCACCACCGAATTAATTAACGTGAAAGAAACAGAAAGACTGAGAATATTTACCCTTAGATGTTTAAAAATTTATAGGTACCAAGGATATATGGAACTTTGTGGTGTGAGTTCCGCTCGTATTCACTAACAAGTTTATTTAAATGCAATTTTCTTATCTATCTAAATGCGTCACAGTACATATTTAAACTATTATAGGTACCGGAGTATGTACATAGCATTTTAGTGTCAGTTCTGCTGGTAATTAATACTTTTATTTAAATCCAATTTTAAGATATAACTTAACGGGTAAGATGATACTAATCATTAAGTGTCGTCGAGTACTTGTCGCCTGGTTCCTGTAATACTGCTTTCGAATAAAAATATTTATGTACTTAGACTCGGAGACTCTTTTTAAACTTTGGGCACATTCCTTCTATAGATAGACGTTGATTGTCATAACTAAAATTTCTGCGCAAGAGCAATGTTTTTATCCTATTACTTTCTTTGCTGCTAAAGCTATTAATAAGAAATAATAAAACCGAGTAGAACTCAGCCTACGTAGCTTCGGTATATACAATATAAAATATTATATGAATATAAAATATTTTGTGTAGTATATTTTCAACACACGTATATATTTTTAATATTATGAAATTTAGAATCTGGTGAATATTTTCTCGGTAAATTTCTAATAACGCTCTTTTTTCTTAATTTCGACTTTAGTAGTTGGAGATAGAGAGGAAAATATATTTTTGTTGACATTTTCACATTGGCTATTATCTTTAGAACTATTTTTCTGTAAAACGACAGAAAAGATGGTTATGGAATCCTTATAACTTACTTTTTCAGTTGATATGGTTTACAGTTGTAATTCTTAGAAATTATTTCAGTGATATTTGTTAAAATATTATTGACATTTTTTAACCTATTTTTTTAACCAAGTGTGTAAATAAATTTGGGTAGTGTCACAAAAAATCGTGACAATGTAATTTAAAAGCATCCCTGTAAAAGAAAGACGATTTTATATTTTGCTTATAAAAAAGGCACAAGAAATTATTTCATTACTTATATATTTATTATCTATTTAGTCTGTACACAATACTTGTAATGTCACAAAAAGTTGTTTACTCGGTGAATATATTTCATTTTTGTTATTAATTTGTCCATTATTTTATATATAATTGTATATTAAGAATATAGTACCACATATAGATACTTCAGCAATTTGAATCTTTTTGAATTTTGTAGATATTTCCATTTGCGAAAAAACGTATTAAAAATTATCAACAGTTTCAACGCCAACGAATACATGAGCCAAATTTCGTTGAAGAAGTAAACCATGCTATTGTTTAATTGTTCGAGTTTGCCTGCTACATTTTTTATTAAAAGTTATGTCAAGTACTTCAAATGTTTATGCGTACATTGATCATAAATCGAGTTGTGTTTAGGTGGTACGTAATGATTGTAATGTCATAAAAATTGTTTATTCATTCTAGCAGTATTTCATGTAAAATTACTAGGAAAAATCGATTGGAGTCGTTTTGATAATAAGTTGCAAATTGTCATCTACATGAAGTTTGTCGATATACAAATTCGGTAACAAATATGCAAAACGTGCTAGAGATTACCGATAGATTCAGCGCCAAAGCACATTCAAGCCAAGCTTTCGCTGAATATTTAAGCCATAGACAGTTCCAGGTTGTTTGTTAATTTCTTTTAATTTTTTTTAAAATTTCTCTATGTTCAAATACAAAAATTATGTTAGGTGCTAAAAATAAATATGCGTAAATTTTAAATATCGGCTCCTTCTTCTATATAAAGAATCCACTTGTAACTTGATGTTTATTTTGATTTAATTTCATTTTTCAGCTAGCATTTTGATCTGACGGGAACTTGTATTGTTTCTGTATTTGTGTTTTTGATGGAATATCATATCCAGAATATAAAAATATGAGATATTGAGATCTAAAATAAATGTCTGATATTGAGCACTAAAATAAATGTCAATAAGTTCAAAACCATTAAAGGTGTCTTGACATTGTTTAGAATGTAAAATGGGTTCAAAATTGTACGATCGGTAACATAAATGTAGGAACTTTTAGCGTGTTTCAATTCGCTTTTCACCCACTTCTTATTGTCGTATCGATTTGAAACTTTATATACCTTTTGAAACTTTATGCCGTATCGATTTAATACTTTGTATCGCATTGACTTGAAACTTTGTAAACGATTTGAAACTTTGTATCGTATCGATTTGAAAGTTTGTATGCAATTCCGATGACAATGTAGTAATATGGTACTATCAAGTGGAAAATGAAAATGGAAAATTTTTGATGGCTAACTTCAAGTTTAAGTACCTTCGACTTGTCTCAATGAACCCTTTGGTTATATATTGTAACCAGAAGGATCTGATGATGGAGGAGGAAAGATGTTATGGGTACTACTCAATGGTTAAAAGTAAACCCATCGAGTTTGGGACTAGTTGATTCATTCCCATAGATCCTTTGATTAAAAAAGCGACTTTTTAGTTTTTTTTAGAGAATAAAAATTTTACTTATTTTATCTGTCAACACTAACTGTATATAATAAATTAGAACTGTTATGAAGTTGAACACTAGATACAGGTTGATATACAAACACCTATACATAGTTCTCTCTGTCCTCTCAAAGTCAATTCTCTGAAACTGATTTTGATTTTTAAAGAATATTTTCTTTCCATTACAATTTTTAGGTAACTTTGTTTTTTTTCGTTATTCAAAATACTAGTTAAATAAATGCAGTTATGCAGTGCAAAAACATATAAATGGTTTAATGTTGTCAACGGGTTTTATGTTTCTGCATGTTTCTAATGATGTTTTATATTCGCGTATTACAGATTAACTAGAGGAAGTATTTAGTTTACCATTTTCTATCTACCTTCAGCAGAAATGATAAAAGATGGCCTAATTAAAATTGATGATAATTGTTTTAATTAATTTGATACAATATTATTGTAGCATATCAAGTACAATTGATTTAATAAAATAAAATTCCTTACTGATAATTTGTTTAGTTATTATTTGATAGCTGTCAATAAATAGGTTGTTGTCCTTTTTGAGAATACTCCATGAAAACAAAATCCCCGTCGATGCAAGTGGTTTTGTCAATCTTGACCTTTATGTATATATATATGTATATTAGCTCTTGGTGAAAGATTAGGGTTATAGAAATATATATCATAAAATAAGTAAAGCAGTTCATTTAATTATTTATATTTTTTTAATCTTATTTACCGGATTTATCTAAAACTTCTGCAATTTTTGAGGTGTAAAATTGGAAAACATCGCTATCTTAATATTGGCACTAATTTAATCCTATAATTGAGTAGCAGTCCACATAGTGTCGGAACTTGATGTTTTGTTTATTTTTACTATATCTGTCTACGTAAACATTATTTGGCAATTATAAAAATAATTACAATTTTTTGAAATTTTATTTAAAATCATCAAACTCTGTAGAGAGTTATTTCACATTTTGAAGTAAAACTTATTAATTATTCTGCATGTATGTGTGAGAAGAACGTCATTGAAACTTTTGCCAAAAATGGGTTATGAGAAATATTTTGGTTTATAAATAAATAGTAATGTGGAAAGTTTGAAGAAAATTGTTGGAGACATTTTCGAAAATGAAAGCTAATGTCAATTGAAAAGTTTGGTTCATATATACACTTAAATTAAATTATTGCGATGTTCCTTTTACATATAAGAAGTGATACCCTTACACAAAGCATTTTACATCAGTCTATTTCAAATCATACATTTATGAAGATAAATAGTTTAGCAAAACCTGCATAACATTTCCCGTACAGCTAGTCGAATTAATGTTTAAGCACAAGTAGTTTAAATAACAGTGTTAACAATTTGTCTATTTGATAAAATTATCTGGGATCTGTAACAGAATGGTAATTTTCAATGAAAATGGTGATTTATGTAAAAAGCTAAATACGCTAACCAAGTTATATATAAAAATAAATATTGCAGTAATAGTTGATTAACAAAAAGTACCGAAAATAGTCGTAACAATTCTATTATACTCTAATATAATAAAGTAAATGTGATACAAAGTATTTACAAGTTACTTGTCAAAGATTAACTGGAAAAATATATATTTGTTACAAGTTTCTAAAAATGTACAATATACATATAACACATATGAGACAGAAATATATACAAGAGGCTACATATATGGGATATGGAGATACATAAAAGACTAGGATTGGATTTAAGTACAAGGCGCACTGAAAATTGAATGTCAACATGAGGAAAAATTGAAGGGGGTGGAAAACATGTCGATAACATTTTAAACCTCTGATTTGTTAATTTTCAAGTAACTTGGAGGTCAGTAAAACGTACTTAATTTATAGAACTGAAATATTTCAGCTCGATCGGTTTGATAAAGGTAAACTACTAATGAGGCTAGTTAGTATAATATAATCGGTTTCCTACTATTTTAATTACTTGTAATATTTCAAATAGTACGAAATGAAAGTGAAACAAGTACGTTTCAAATTTTTATATGAAGTTTTGTTCGAAAACTTTTACTAAACAAATTTTCTTTGCGCAGGTTCGACCGCTAACTTCGTCAAATATGCTATAACCCTAATTATGAGGAGAGTTCTTGCTAGTTGTTTGTGGGCTACTCAGAGTATTTGTTTGTTATTTGTAGACTGTACTAAGTATACCTACGGCTTTTGAATTATTAAATAGGAAATGTGGAAACCTGTATTATGAATTATTTGATATAGGTTATAAAATAAAGTACATATTTTTAGTAAACTATTCTTAATAAATTGTAGATTAGATGAAGCGAAGAAAATAGAAAACCTAGAAGTTATAGAGCTGTAGATAGATATGGAAAATAAAATGTCTAATCAGTAGAACACTTGAAATGGGTAACAATCGAAAATGATTAATGCATTGATTATAGGAATATGCATTTAAAATATTTTTCGGCCACACAATTTCGACAAATTGAAAAAATAATGAAACCAACAATTTTCTTAATTTCTCATGTCGCTAAAGCAAATATTACAAACAATTTTCTGCAGTGCATAAAGTCAACTGAAAATCATAGAAAATTGTATCGGTGAAAGTCTACAGTAATTTGCCATGCTATTTGTATTAAGTCAATTTAAGTTTATCTACTCGTACTACTAACAATATTTTTGTTATGAAGTATGGTTACCGAATCTACCAAGTTGTTATGGTTCTCTAGTCAAACAAGGAATACTTACAGATTTATAAAGTCTGATCGCCTGTTTGTCATAGTCTCACAGTCTCTACAGTTTCAGACCTACGTGCATGACATTTGACAAGTAGGTTCTTCAGACGTGAATAAATTGGAAAATTAAAAAAAATCAATGCATGTCACGGAAGTGAGAGTGAAACTCTTTCGCGCACCCTTTTGAGTGGAATGTCAATACACAGGTTTTTCTTAAATAATATTAAGGTTTTATTTAAGTTTTCTTTTAATTTATAAGCTCCGTTTTTGAACTTTACGTTGTAATTTGATTGCTTAGGTGTATTAAATTCACGGTATTAATAAGTTCAAGAGGGACCTGTTTTCGTTAGACAATGTGTGGAATTCTTTATTGATAACGATATCAATTTTATGTTTGCTTTTGAAAAATTAAAGAAAACTTAGGAAATAACGGCTTCTTTAATATTATTAAAATTTATGAATATGATAATTTCCTGATAAATGACAATTTTGTTACCAAATATTGTGTATAAAAAATTATGGGCGATGTCACCTTCCTTTCATGTTTCAGCCACACAGCTGGAAAACCTGAAAAACTAAGTGCTAATATTTGACCGGAATTCAAAATTAAAATAATAATTATAATATTATTTCTATGAACATGTCTAATTAATTTCTATAGCATGTTAAATAAAATTAAAAAAGGAATGTCGTGAAAAATTTGTATTAAAGCTTATTTTTGCACGGAAAAATAAAATACATCCACATTTAAAAATTAGGCTATGACAGGAAAATAGTGGATTTCGCAAATATAAATTTTTCAGATAAATTAACAAAATATGACATGCGCGATAAATATATTACACTTTTAGCTTATTCCGCCTCCATCTTAAAATGTGGTAATGGAAATTTGGTCTCAGGATAAAAATAATAAAATGAGGAATTTTATTAAATAAGAAAAAATTATGATTATTATAAATATAATGGCCAATTTAAATAAACTATAAATTTCAGCAGAATTTATTGATATCTTATACTGCCTTTCCAGTAGTTAAGTTCCATAAGCATTATCACCCTCTCTTTGCGAGATTATTGTATACTAAAACAATTAAACTGACATTTGGATGAATACTAAAAGCTGTGAATAAAATAAATAAAAAGCTGTGAAAATGAGGTCAATGAAATGTTATGGAGAAGAACTTAATATATTTAGGAAAATATCGTCGTAACTAAGATAAAATCTATGATAAACTTTAAGATCAATAACATGCTATGATAAGATGCCTTATTTGACATTAACCGTGTTACTATGATCAAAGGTTTAAAGCGGAACTAGCTTGTATGAAACAATCAGAGTAATTTTCTATTTATTACAATAGTAACTTTTTGTATCACTCTGGAAAATTTGCTTCACAAAAAAAGAAAATTTATCTCCACATTTAATAAAAAAATAAGAGTAGGTGGAACATTTATTGCTCAACTGATGAACAATTTCAGGCTTCAAAAATATGGGCAATACAACTGCCACGTCAGTATTAGTATGGAAACGGGTATTATTAAATTACAAGTTGTAATGAATTAATAGACTAATTCTAATATAAAATGTATTATGGCTCAATTCTGTACCTAAAGGTGATTGGAAAAAAATTTAATTACTTTATCAAAAATTGTGAGTAGTTCATTGATCGAAGGTCAAAGACCCGTGTCACAGTTTGAAATTGATAAGCTTGTATTACATATAGATTGAAATATTCTTTTTATGAGAGCTTAATAAGTAATTAAACAATAAAAAACTACTTTTAGGGTACTTATTATGCCATAATCTAGTTTGTTGGTAATTTTTACATTCGCATATATCAACCCTTTTTTAAACATTAAAATTGGCTTAAGGAGTGGAGATTGGAAGGGTGGGTATATATTTTTTTTTAACGTTTTTAAATTTTATACCAAAAAAATAATTCTGGCCTCCTTATAATACGCCCTTTCAATTGTTACTACAAACGATAGAAAAAAATAGATTGTACTAAACCAGCCCCCCCCCAAAACTCTTAGTGAAACATTTTAATGGTACTTTGCTATAGGAGTTTATGAATTCCGCTACTTTGATAAATTTCAAGTTTCTGTGTCGAATGATTTTTGAGAAAAATGGCTGTGGAAAATAATGAACGGATACGTAGTCGAGTTCTCGTAAGAGTTTACATAGTGGTTTATTTTTTTTTTAAGGAACGAAACCCTCGAAAATAGTAATAAATGTGAGAAAAAAGCAATTATAGTACTATTTTCCAGTATTCCAAAAGCAAATGTATCCAAAAGCGACGGGTACCATTTTTTATTCGTCACATCTGTTGAAGACGCATCCTTAAATCCTGTATTAAATAAAATATGATAAATGTATTTCGGCAATCTTCTTTAGGACCGGTGCCTAACTTGTCAGGCTAATGAAAAATGGTTTAAGGCTTTCGCCTCTTAAAATTTTCGTTTTGCGTTTGAAGGTAATTGCATGGATCCCACATCTGCGGGATCTCCAGCGATCTAGAGAGCATAATCTATTTACTGATTTATGGCACAGAAGAGATGAAGATTTGACGTAAATAAGAAGTGGAACTGACGCATAGTTGTCATTTAAAAAAAGTCGTATTCATTTACTGAACTAAATTGCTCAGATTTATTTTGTAAAGGTTGGACGAATTCTACAGATTTGCGAAAAGTTGATTCTAGATAAAGATTAATGATTTAGTTCTATATTCTATTAGACTTAAAGCATTATTAACTGAGTGGAAACGGAATAAAAGTCTTATTACTTTCACATTCTTAGACATAGTGTGATTAGTGACACTTTAGTTGTTTTCAAGGTTAGCACAATTATTTATTTTTAGTTTTGTTCTAAAATTTATAATCAATATTTCCGGTGAAAATGGTGACTAATGGTTCTAAAATGTAGATTTAATCTCGATTTCAAAACTTCAAAAAAAGTCATAAAACATTTATTTGGAAGAAATATTTTTATAGGTTTTAGATGATGGCATCTAGGATAAAGCATGAGATGTTTTAAAGCTGTAAAGTTGCTTAAATACAAAGGCGATAGTGTTTTGTCTCTTCGGCACTCAGCAAAGTAAAAAGTTAATCGAGGTTAAAAACTTGGCAATAGATCATTTGGGTGCATATCACAACGCGCATAAGTTTCTGTTAAAAATTTCCTATTAAATACTAGTCCCTGGAATTTTTTTGGTCTTTCAATTCCACGGCTGATAAAATTAGAGGTAGCGGGAATTCCTATCACTTTGAAGATTGACCTTTCCAAAACCGGGGCTAAAAATGAAAGATGACGAATGGAACCTCTATTTCTTTTGAATGATATCCTCACGATGGAGGGCAGGGATTATTGCTCTTGTTAGATGTATGAGTAGCTTTATTAATATCTTTTATTTTCGCCGCTACATATTGTTGAGGTATCTGTTTGAAATATTTACTCGTAAGTTTAATGCAAATAGGTCTAAAACTCTAGTAATCAGCAAACGTATTTGGCTTGATTTAAAGTCTATAAGCGTATATTATTCTGCTTATCCTAACTATATAGATAAAGAAGTCTAGTGACGGGAATAATGCATCACATCTTGCACAAATTAAGTTAAATCGCATGGTGATAATGACGCAGCAAGTGTTAAATCGACTTTTTTAAGATCTGGTGAAAAGTAACAATTTTTTTACAAGCTTCATTTGCATGTATGTATGTATATATGAATGTATCGAAATCTTTCAATTAAATTTTCATCCACTTTCGAACCGATGATAATACAATTATTTTAAAAGTAAAAATTTAAAAAGTAAAACAAATTTTAAAAAACTAATTAGAGTTAAAAAAAAAACAAATAAAACCCGCTTTTGTGGCAATATTAATATAAAGATTTTGACAATTAAATGAAACTACGTGATGTAGTATTATTTTTACTTTCTTTAATTTCTTTACTACGACCTAGGTTTCGTTGTATTACAACATCTTCAGGTGGAATATTAGCAAAGATCGTTGCTAATATCCCACCTGAAGGTGTTGTAATACAACGAAACCTAGGTCGTGGTAAAGAAATTAAAGAAAGTAGAAATAATACTACATCACGTAGTTCCATTTAATTGTGAATAATGAATTTCTACAAAATTAACGCCAAATATATTCAATAAAGATTTTGCTTAAGGGCGAAATTATATCTCTCGACTTAATTTTCATAACAAACACTCCACTCTTTTTTTGTATTACAATTATTTTTTTTGTCATTTTCTTTTCTTATGTTTATTAAAAAAAATTAAGTTATACTGTGTTGTAAGATATCCTTTCCCCATTGATCAAAATCTAAAAAAGGGAACCCCCTTTTTAGTGTTTTCTAACGATATTTTTCAAAGAAAAGTCACCCCTTTAATTTCGTTTGAAGGGCTTTTCATACTGTACTATAAGCAGTGATAAAAGTGCAATCTGTTTATTTAGACAGATGGAAAAAATACCACAGAAAACTCGCTACGTTGCGAGGAGCATTACTGTGAAAAGTCAGTAACTGACAAATACATCACATCACTGCAATCGATCTTGATGTTTATTTCGTATATGCATATATGATAAAATAATGAATTGGCTTTCTGCACCGCTAATAAAGTTTTCATAATGTTTGACAACATTTTTAAGTACAAACTGAATAAATCCTGACCCAAAAAATGCAAAAATGCATTCCAGGGTTTATTTGCAAAAACATTTTTACTCAAACTGGCAACGTGTATGAGGAGAAAATAAATAGAATTCTTCTTAGTGATGCACATAAATGAATCTATCTGCCTTTCAATTCACATTTTTATATTTTGATTATAATATAAAATAAATATTTGCGGGCGCTATTGTAGAAATTGTAATTTTTGTAAATATTAAATAGTTAATTAAGATATTTAATTTTAGATCAAGCTATCCAATAACGAAATAAAATTAATTATCATTAATTAATTATAGAAATTTATTTAATCTTAAAAATTTATATATGTTGCAATTTTCACATTTATTTATTTTTTCGTATAAGACTGAAATATGAGGATGAAATAAATACACATTTCTATAATTTAGATTAAGCTAATATTTTGATATTTCTAGCAGCCCGGGACAATATATTTCATTTGTAAAGAAGAATTAGAAAAATTATGTAAACATAGAAAATTACAGGGTTGCGAGGAATGAAAAATTGCAACGTCACGTGACAGGTTAACCTACCTTTTCCAAAATAGGAAAGCTATCCTTATGTAAAAATTTAATCACAATAATATTATCCTAGGAAATACTGAATCTCTTTAATTAAGCAATTCGTTTTGTATAGTCCTCCGCAATGCTTAATAAATACGACTGATAAGCAAAAACAAACAACATTTGTAGTATAGTTCCGCATTTGCATCAAAGCACTGCCCACAGTACTTTCGGTCCACGGATCTGCATAACGTAATAATCTCAGGTGATGCAATTATCACGAGTTCTGAAAGCTCAGTCTAATTCCAGAGTTGCAAATAGCGTTGGATCATTCCGTATAACTATATATATTGTATAGAACTATCAGGCGTTTTGGCATTTGCTTGCGGTCTGGATAAATTTGTTTTCCTGTTTATTTATGTTTTATTTGTCGATGACACACACACACACACACATATATATATATATATACATACATGTGTATATATAAACATATTAAGACATAAAGAAATACGATTTTTTGAAAATACCGAAAAGGTACATAAATTCGATTATGGTTTGACGGCGCTCTTATCTCTTTACCTAATTATATTATTTAATGTAATTCAGAAACTTCCCTCAAAAATAACTGATATGAATATAGTTAGCTATGAGAAATATTATTTAAAAAGAAAATAAATTACATAATATCTTCACTTCCCTAACTAGTGGAGGAGAAATAAAGGCAAAGGTCAAAAATATGTAGCCAAATTTGATACCGAAAAAGTAGATGTTAGTTTCAAAGAATATGATTCTCGGATAATTTTGACATTTTACTTACATTAAACTCATAATTTTAACAATTTGTAAGTGACCGACAGAGGTCCAACTGGTGTTGGGCTCAGGTGTTTCAAGAGTAAAAATAACACTCTTAGAGAGAGAGAAAAAAAACCAGGTCCTTAAAGTGAAAAATCTTGAATTAAGCAGATAAATAAGAAACCTTTAATTTTTTTATTTTTCGAAAGTCAGGTTATTTTTAATAACAGTTGTAAATTATATTTTCATGGAATTACTACAACCGGCAAGATGAAACGAAGTGCATATGCGAAGTGTTACACGATATCCTTTATATACAGGTCTAATATACTAATACTCTAGGCTCGGCAGGATCATAAGAAAAAAAAACCACGAAAAACTCGCAAAGGGCAAAAAGACATTCATTTAGACAAAATTAATATCAATATCAATTAACAGTTTTGTTTTTAATTAAAATAGGCAATTGCCACATATAAAAAAAAAATTGTATTGATCGTTTTGTAAATAATTTTCAAAAACTTATTCTGTATTTTACTTAAATATATATACATATATATATATATATATATATATATATATATATATATATATATATATATATATATACAACGCCTCGCATATTTGTCAGTCTCCATTACTGCGTAACTAAAATCGTTTTTAAAAGTTCTCACGTGATTTTTTTTAATTCGCGTACGCGAATAAGAACATAACAGAGCTTGTTTTTAAGTATAATTTAGCAAGCTTACTTAAAATGGGGAATTCGTTCATTTTTATTGGTATTCCAAGTCCACTATTCATATGGGTTTATACTTCAGTCAGCCTTTGCTACCCTGATGTAGTGGGCGGTTTCATCAGTAATGATATTCTTGGGTTGCTCTGCAGAAGGCTACTCTGCCGTAGATTTAGATTATTCAAAACATGTCTAAAAGAGTTTATGAATTTCTGAAAAGACATTCATAAACTCTTTTCATTGTCTAAGCGAGGTCTTTTGGATACAATTTCTGGATCGGAATCATAAATTTCGTCATTGAAAGAAAATCTAAGACCTTCTCTGAGCGCAACTCTATGTACCAGTTCAACTTGGGCAGCGTCAAAGAAAAAGTTTTTGTAGCAGGGATGTAAAAACGTCGACAAGTAATATGTCTTTTTAGAGCACAGATCCTCCAAGTTAAAACGGGCCTCCATATTTTTTATTAACATCTTTCTAAAATAATCAACTTGTTTAATTTGTTGAATCAGCGCATCTTTCATTAGGTATCTGGTTAATAAAACTGTTCGTGGTATCACATCTGATAAAAGTGAATATGTCAAACTCGTTATTTTGCTCAACTCTTCGAAAGGTTGTTCTATAATCTTCCACTGGTCGCTGGGCAAATTTTCAAAATTCATGCTCCTTGGTTCTGATATATACATTGAAATCTCTCTTTTTTGTTCAAGTAGACGCTCCAGTAGGTAATATGTTGAATTCCAGCGAGTTTGAATATACTGAACCAGTTTATGTTTAGCAGTCCTAGTTCAGATTGAATACTTTCAAGTTTTGTATATCCCGAGTGATTGAAATGTATCACAATGCGGCGGGCACTCAAGAATTTCTATTACTGGGGGACTGTTTCTTAACGCATCATTTATCACCAGCTGGGGAGTATGTTTTAAGCAACGCTCTGAAGGTAGTAGAGTTTCCCTTACTCCATTAACCATATTCGCACCATTATCGTGAACAATTGCTCAAATTTTAGTGCTGGCTATTTTCCGTTTCCTTACACATTCTAACAGTTTCATTTGGATATTGTCTGATGTGTGTGATTCAGGAGAATGCACTTTGTTTAGGATGGCATGATTCAGTTTAAAGTTTTCTGTTGTCCAGTGTGCTATGCAATTCAGAAATCCGGCATTATTTACTGAACAAGTTCAAAGATCGGTAGGAAATACTATAATTTTAGCTGCTTTTAACTCGGTCTTTATTTAGCTAACCACTCTCTCATACATGTCTGGAATGATTTTCTCAATGAAGTACGTCTTGCCAGAAATATTTTATAGTGGCAAAGCATTATTAATCAGATGTTTAAATCCCATATGATGATCGACGATGGTAAGTGGCTCATTGTCCAAAGTCTTCATTTCGCTAATCAGGTAATGGTACTATTTTGCACATGAGTCGTTGATGTCCCAGAGCTTTTTTTTTGTGAATATTTGTGGCAGAGACGATTGCTCCAAAGGATGACTGTCCAGGTGGATACGGAGGTACCTGGAGATGATTCTGCGGGAGCATTATCTTGAGCATTGCTTAAGTTTCCATAAATTTGACCATACTCATCTGCGAACAAGGAACCCTTAGTCAGGAACGTAGCTAGCGGCAATTATTCAAATTATTAGAGAACTCACAATCACAATATTACATTAAAAAGGATACATTGGCATAAAAACTTTTTCTTCGTCTAAGAAATTTTTTTGCATTTTGAAAGGAAAACCAAAAGTTTTTTAGTTCAAGAACAAAATTTTCTTCGATTTCATCATTTTGACTTAAAATATTTTTCTATTCGGATAATATAATAATAGACTTGATCCAAAAAATAATTTATTTACTCCGACAGTATATATATCTGAAATTGACAAATATTTTCTTAAAGTAAGAAAAATACATTTTTCCGCTAAGAGTGAAATAAATTTTTCAAAGATTAAAAAATTCTTATTATAGCAATAATTAATTTCGAATCACTGTTTCTTTCAAGTATAAAAAATGATTGACCGAAAACTAAACGGTATGTCCGTTAAATTACATTTTTCTCTTACGGCAAGTGGATGTAGGAGTAATGAACCAACAGTAAATTATACTCAGTTGAACACAAAAATATTCTTGAGCTAAGTGACTATGCTATAGTCAACTGACAGTAGCATAGGGTCAGCTCGAGATAAAAATATTCAAAATTAAAAAAAGAACCATTCTACCACAACTATATTGTGTATATCGTAATACATACAGTATAATTTAAATTAATTTGACAGCGAGGTTTCGACCCATCCAGGTAGGATTTTATGCATCCAAATAATAATCTCGTTCTTATTGATTATTGCAAGTTTATAGTCTTCGAAGCACTGACAAACATTTATTATTGAATAATCTTTTAACAAAAGTTTCTTTATTTATTATAGTATTTTTTATATAGTTAATTCATATTCAATATTGATATTTACCAAAATTGTTAATACCGCATAAACTTAAATATTGAAATATATTTAAACAGAAATTTAGAGAAATAAAATAATATTTGACGATGTATGTTAGTAATATAAAATGCCTATCATTGAGCTGCAGCTGCAGAATTTGGCGGATCTCTTATTATAACTGCAATTATTTAAAAAAATATTAATATTTATTTACTAGATTTGCTTTATAATCCCATGTAATGTAAAAAAACTTTAATTCATGAAATTTGTTAGTCATATTTTAACAGAAAAACCTGGTGCACACTACATGAAGTCACAAATAACAAATTAAAATTTGGATTAATTAAAATTATTTGATTAAGCTATGATTCTTAATAATAATAAATTAAATAGCTCGCTTAATAAATGAAAGCATAATATTTTTTATTTCAAAAAGTGAAATTTTTAAGAAATGATTCATTTACTTTTTATTTTAAAATAGCTAAAAGTAATTACAATTCTCAATACTAATTAAATAGCTTTATTTACATAGTATTATATAAAAAATATTGAGCTCTGAGTTAAAGAAAATTTATTTTTGAGTTAAGGTATCGATTTTCTTGATTAGAAAATAAGTTCTTTTTTGTTGAAAATCAACAATTCTTAATTCAAAATTATTTTCCATATTGGAGATAAAAAAATTATGTTATTTTATAAAGATAATGTTTTAAAAGAAGAAATTTCATGCCTTTAGTTGAAAAAAAAATTACATAATTCGAGAAAATTTATTTTATTGAATCAAAAATAAAATTTACTTAACGCTGAATTTTAATTTCTTTAATCTAGTAATATATTATCTTGAGTGGATTAAATAATTTTCTTAACTTAAAAATAAATATTCTTTCGCCAGGTAAAAAAACTTAGTGTGAGATGTTAATATATATTGACTCAAAAAATACAATGTTCACCAATTAAGTCAGAAAAAAGCATTGTTCTAATTTTTTTTATAATTGGTTGAATACAAAATAAACTTGATGTAAAATAAATATTCTGGAGCCAATAGTAATGTAATTAAATTAAAACATATTTATTTTTGGTATAATATTTTTATTACATCAGTCAAAACAATATTTTCTTGAACTGATAAAATGCAATCGCTTAGCCCGAGAATATAAAAAGGGAGGCAAAAAATATCTTGGGCCGAGTTAACCTTTTTTCAATGTAGTTAAGTGAATGGTAAAACTGTATAAGTAATTAAAAAAATAATAACCTGGGTGTTTGAATTTCAAATGATTCTACAAGGCCGTTATTCCTGATTTTTTTGGTGCTCTACTAAATTTTACACTACACAAAATACATTTCACACTGTTTTTTGACTTCTCAAAATAACGTCAATCACGAGATTTGTTCTCAGGATTTGGCATGATTGTTTTTCTATTTAAGTTACATTTTAACTATTTCAGTCTTTAATTCAATGGAAATTTTTAATTAAGGATATCTTAACTTAAGCACTGGTACCCGTTACGAAAATTAAAACATCGACCGACGTCACGTCAAGCAAGCTCATCACGAATGACAAACAAATAACAAATGCGTGCCGCATAACAAGCAAAATCGATTGGGCGGAGAATCCCCCAAAGTATTAAACGCTGGGTTATACAAAACGAGGTATTCCACGTAAAGTGTATTACGTACAAGAAAAGGATTGGAAAAAAAATGTTAAATACTGGAATTTCAATTTTTTTAAAATTTCAAATACGCGGCAAACAGACAGACAGGCCACGTGATGGTAAGCGGTCACTGTCGCCTATAGATATTCCCAGAATTGGAGACTCAGTTCTGCAAATGATTTGACGCCTCGTTATTTTTGTTGTAAAATCAATCAGTAAAATATTAAATGAGACTGTTTTCTTTAAATTCATTGTTTTCTTTTCTCATAATAGTCATATCTTAGATTTTTTTAGATTGCAGTAACTAATAAATGATTCGTAAGTTCAAGAGAACTACTACAAGTGTTATATTATTATCTGGTATCAAATAAATAATTTTTTATATTAATTTTTTTATGCTGAATAATAATGGCGAGTGTTGGACTATTCGCCATAGGGAATGGCGATTAATCGGTAATCGACTATTCGCTATAACAACTATTCGTGGCATCTCTAATTTTATATATATATATATATATATATATATATATATATATATATATATATATATATATATATATGTATGAATAACATAACGTAATAACATGAAACAATAATTGCATTAAATTAAAGATATTAACACAGAAAAGAAGATGTTTTGACAGATAGAATGAAGAGTGACAAGTCTGCCTTTCCGGTGCCATAATGAGACCCGGCGACAAGATATTCAAAGTGTCAAAAGACTATATGTGAAGAAAGTAAATCTCTCAGCAATTTTTTTTATTCTAACACTTTTTTTACAAACCACGACGATGTTCTGTTACTGATCTTCAATACCTGTTTCTCTACAATAAACAGGTATGTGAGAAAAGATTCTATTGCTAAAAAATTGATCGAAGTAAACGTAAAAAATTTCAAATCAGAATGTTGTTTTTATACACTTTTCAATTATAACGCGCATTTATTGTTCTAATAATTCATTTACGATTTGGTCATATGATAGAGGCTTCAAAATTTTTTTTAACTATTCAGATATAACCTAATTTAATTCGGATTTAACATTAAAATATTTCCGATAGTACGCCGCATCAATAGTATATAGAAGTTTCAATTAAGTATAAGTTATATTTAACTTTTGTCCATCTCACCAACACGAACAGAATTGTATGTTGAATATCGCTTGTTGCTGTATAGCATGGCTGCGCACAAAGAAAGGGTAACCTTCGACAAACGGGGATCTTGATATGCATAGAGCACTTTAACACTTTCAAACCATAAAGGTAAAATGGCAATAAATGGTAATAGCGTCAGTTTGTTACCAGGCACACAACCACATCTAGCAACAAACTCTGTACTAACCATCGGAAAAGCATTTGCTTCTACTTTAATAGAAAATTCTTTCACAGCACCACTAGACCGCGATTCCTGCTGATGGCACTAGACCGCAGAGCAAATTGTGCGGTTACGCTAACACGAACGTCGACTGAAAAACCGGAACTTGCCGGGAAAACCAATGTTTTCCCCTCTAGTTATTTTTAGTATAAACGAGTTATGTTGAAGTTAAATGGGGATGCATTGCGCTGCTTATCTGTTTGTATTTCAACATGGTTTCAATAGTATGTACAAAGATTTCATACATTAGCGGTATGGCATTCCTGGTCAGTGAAATGAGTTACGTTGGCATGTTTTAGGCTAATTATATATATTTTAAAATAGAAAAATTTAATTACTTAACAAAATAGCTACATAATAAATGATTTTTTTAAAATTTGGTAAACCTTAACTTAGGGGATGATCTAGCTTTGATAATTTAAATATTTATTTGAAATTTTTCAATACAGCACTGAATGTGAATATATTAATGATTTTTGATTTAACAAGTTTATATCTGGTATCGTATTGGTTACGCGAGTTGGTTCGACATAGTTGTTTGGACTTAATCCTTTAAACTTTAGTCTTCCGGGTCTAAATTGAAATATGTTAAGATTTTGAACCATATATATTGTATCCTCTTGAAATGTTATGCTTTTGCATGTATATTTTTTTCGTTTGATATTCTTTAAATAATAAAACATCTCATTGAAAATATACTATAATAGAATTCTTGCTAGTAATGTACATAAATTAATCTATCTGCCGTTGAATCATCTTCTTTATATTTCGATTATAATATTAAATAAACATTTGCGGGCGCTATTGTAGAAATTACAATTTTTGAAAATATTAAACAGTTAATTAAGATATTTAATTTTGGACCAAGCTATCCAATAATGAAATTAACTATAGAAATTTATTGAATGTTAAAAATGTATATAGGTTGCAATTTTGATATTTATTTATTTTTTCGTGACACTGAAATGCGACGGAAATATGACGATTTAATAAATACATATTACGACGATTAATAAATTTCTATAATTTAGATTAAGCTAACATTTTGATATTTCTAGCAGTCCGGGACAAAACATTTCATTTGTAAAGGGGAGTTAGAAAAATTATGTAAACGAAAAAAATTACAGTGTGCGAGGAACGAAAAATTGCAATGTCTTATTAAATTATTAAAAAAAAGGTTACCTACTTTTCCAAAATAGGAAAGCTATGCTTTTGTAAAAGCTCAAATCACAATAATATTATCCTAGGAAATACTGGACCTCGTTAATTATGCATTTCGTTCTGTATAGTCCTCTGCAATGCTTAATAATTACGATTGATAAGCAAAAACAAGCAGCATTTGTAGTACAATTCATTTGCATCAAAGCACTACCCGCAGTACTTTCGGTCCACGGATCTGCATAAAGCAATAATCTTAAGTGATGCAATTACCACGAGTTCTGAAAGCTCAGTCTAATTCCGGAGTTGCAAATGGCGTTGCATTATTCCGTATAGCTATAGATATTGTATCGAACTTTCGGGTGGGTTGCGATTTGCTTGCCGTCCGGATAAATTTGTTTATGTATATATATATATATATATATATATATATATATATATATATATATATTATATATATATATATATATATATATATATATATATATATATATATATATATATATGTGTGTATATATGTATACATATTTATATGTAAAGAAATACGATTTTTTGAAAATACCGAAAAGGTACCTAAATTCGAATATGGTTTGGAGGCCCTCTTATCTCTTTACCTAACTATATTATTTAAAGTAATTCAGAAACTTATATCCTTTTCCAAAAATAACAAATGAATATAGTTAGCTATGAGAAATATTATTTAAAAAGAAAATAAATTACACAATATCTTGACTTCCCTAATTAGTGGAGGAGAAATAATGACAAAAGTTAAAAATACGTCGCCAAATTTGATACCGAAAAAGTAGATCTTAGTTTCGAAGAATTTGAATCATATTCTGATAATATTGACTTTTTACTTATATTAAACTCATAATTTTAACAATTTGTAGGAGTGATCGACAAAGGTCACTCTGAGAGGTGTTGGGCCCACGTCTTACAAGAGTAAAAATAACACGCTAAAGAGAGAAAAAATAAGCCAATTAAAAATTTTATTCAGATAATCAATTAGATAAATGAAAAAGTTTAGCAAAGATGGTAACTCTTTGCTAATATCCCACCTGAGTATGTTGTAATGCAACGATGCCTAGGTCGTGGTAAAGAACTTAAAGAAAGTAGAAATAATACTAGATCACGTAGTTTTATTTAATTGTGAATTTTTGGCATGCTATATATATATATGATACATCCATCTTTACGAAGACAGCTTTTATAATTTGTTTTATAGTTACGAATCGTACTTAATTGTTTGCTCTTTCCTAATTGTCAATCGCTGAATTGTTTTTTATTATTATTCTAAATAACAGGTTTTTTTAAAAATTATATTCCATTTTTATAACGCCAGGCATATTTGTCGGTCTCTATATTGCGTACCTAAATAGTATTTATAAATAATCAAGTGACTTTTTTTTACATAACGTTTACGCAAATAAGAACACAATATATTTTTATATTTTCTTGCAAATGCGTGAGTGCGTGCCTGTGTGTTTGTATGTAAATTCATATCACTTACACTGGTACTCCAATTTAAATACAATATTTTTAATATCTTTTGTCTGTACATTACCAAAAACATTTTTTCATAAAGTACATATAAAAGCTTGTAGTTAACAAATTGTACATAGTTAATATCCGCAGATAATTAACGAATGTGAGAGTAGTGTGATCGCGAGCGAGATTAATGATCTTGTTCCTTAATCTATAAGTAAAAAGCATCTACACTTACGAGATTTTTGTATAACTGATTATTTTCAGTAAGTAGAAAGTTATTATTTCTATGTATTATTTTTTATGCCTTCTTACAATAGTCTTCTTTTCGAAAGCTGCGTATTTTGTTGAAGAGAAAAGACGTGAAATGTAAAAGCTACCTGTTGAAACCCCCATTTTAACCTCGATTGTCAGTCCGGACATATTAATATATATATATATATATATATATATATATATATATATATATATATATATATATCCATAACGCGAATAACATGAAACGATAATTATATTAAAATAAAGAGATTGACAAAGAAAAGAAGATGTTTTAACAGATAGAACGAAGAATGACAAGAGTCTACCTTTACGGTACCATAATGAGACCATGCGATAAGATATTCAAAGTGTCAAAAGACAACATTTGAAGAACGTATATCGTCAGCGATTTCTTTTATTCTAACACTTTTTTTACAAACCAAGACGGTGTTCCGTTACTGATCTTCAATACCTGTTTCTCTACAATAAACATGTATGCGAGAAAAGATTCTATTACTAAAAAATTGATCGAAGTAAACGGGAATTTCAAATCAGAATGTTATTTTTAAACACTTCTCAATTATAACACGCATTTATTGTAACAATTCATTTATGATTGGATCATACGATAGAGGCTATTCAGATATAACCTTTGGACCTATTTTAGGTATAACTTAATTTAATTCGGATATAACATTAAAATATTTCCGGTAGTATGCAGCTTCAATTGTATATAGTATTTTCAACTACGTATAAGTTTTATTTAACTTTTCTCCATCTCACCGACAAGAACAGAATTGTATGTTGAAAATCGCTTGTTGCTGTATAGTATGGCTGTGCACAAAGAAAGGGTAACCTTCGACAAACGGGGATCTTGATATACATAGAGCACTTTAACACTCAAACCATAAAGGTAAAATGGCAATAAATGGTAATAGCATCAGTTTGTTACCACACACACAACCACATCTAGCAACAAACTCTGTAATAACCATCGGAAAAGCATTTGCTTCGACTTTAATAGAAAAAACTTTCGCAGCACCGCCAGACCGCGATTCCTGCTGATGGCACTCGACCGCAGAGCAAATTGTGTGGTTACGCTAACGCGAACGTCGATTGGAAAACCGGAACTTGCCGGGAAAACCAATGTTTTCCTCTCTAGTTATTTCTAGTATAAACGAGTTATGTTGAAGTCAAATGGGGATGCATTGCGCCGCTTATCCGTTTGTATTTTAACACGGTTTTAATAGCACGTACAAAAATTTCAAACATTAGCGGTATGAGCATTCCCGGTCAGTGAAATTAATTATGTTAGCGTGTTTTAGGCTAATTATACATGTTTTAAATGAGAAAAATTTAACTATTTAACGAAATAGGTACATAATAAATGATTTTTGGTAACGTTAATTTAGGGGATGATCCAGCTTTGATAATTTAAATATTTATTTGAAATTTTTCAGTACAGCCCTGAATGAGAATACATTAATGATTTGTGCTTCAACAAGTTTATATCTAGTATCAATGCGCATGTTGGCTATGCGAGTTCGTCCGACATAGTTGTTTGGACTCGATCCTTTCAACTTAAGTCTTCCAGGTCTGATTTGAAGTATGTTGTGGTTTTGAACCATAAACTATGCATTGTGTCCTCTTGAAATGTTATGATTTTGTATATATATTTTTTTGTTTGATGTTCTTTAAATAATTAAACATTTCATTTAGTTCAAAAATACTGCCCATGTTTACGTTTATCGTTTGCCTGTATAGCCTCTTGTTTGTACGTATGGTTTTGAATTTTTGCTACTACGAAGGACGCTGTATTTTTGTTTCAATGGCTTCCTTATTTTTATGTCTATATATATAATTGTATATTTACAATAGTCGCAATTGTATATTCGTAATTGCATATTTACAATTGCACGTAAAAAAAACCATGCGGCAATTATTTGCTGTTTTATTTTTCAGAGTTAGTCCTTCATATCACAAATGCCTCGTAGCAAAAGTAGAGGATTAAATGAGTATAGAAATATCTCGAAGCTAATTCAGATTCGAGATTGACGGAATAGGAGTGTCAGCTATTTAGTGACGATAACGAGATCGATGTCAATAAATAAGCAGAGAAAGAAGAAATGTATCACTAAGAAATGTAACACTTTAAACCTAATAAAAAATATAGGGTCTGAAAATCCCATTCTGCTGCAAAAAATTGTGAAAATTTTGAAGCAAATAAAGGATTAATTGGTGAAGTTATTATTATGACTAATAATTATTATAAATTTGATCGCCTGGATTTATCACAAATCTAAGATTTTTTTTTATATATTATTTAATAATTTTGTGGTTCTTTAGGAGAATGATAAAATGGGTTTCCTCATAATTTCATCATGCCCCTTTATCACGCTATGCGTTCGTCCGTTTGTTAACAGCGTCATCAATTATGTAAACATAAAGAAATTAAAAAAAAAAATTTAATTATTATTTAATTAGCCTTTAGGTTTTTTTTATTATTAATTAATTAATATATTCAAATTAAACACTTTAAGTGAAAAACACAGTTTTAGCGTGCCAACGACATAAATAAAAAACTCACTCCCAACCTGGCTGCCATTGCCGGACGAACTTGTGCTGCCCTCTGGTTAATTATTCGCATAACACTCTCTCTGGCTTTACAAAAGAATTAGGATATCTAAATAACTATCTATGTATTATATACCTTGACATAGATATACTGTATGTTATTAAATCATACCTTATAGTAATTATCTCCTATTTTACATTTGGGCCACAATCAAGAAGTCGGTTGACTTATCATTTGCACTGGAATTCATCTACTTCTACCATGTAAGTTACACCTGGTACTAAAATTTTACTAATTCTACCTAATGACCAACTTTTTAAAAATTTTTCATGACGCTTTTACCATCATTTGTTCTCCCGCTGAAAATGTTTTATAATGCTTTTTACTAATTACAGTTAACTACACTTGCTCAAAATCTATCTTATTTTTCACTGGATTTGATCTCGATAATAAGAAACTATTGAACTACAGCCTGTGGTTTTGTGACAGGTACATCTAGAAACAAATTACAAGCATATTCAAGTTCTTTACCACTTTCTATTATTTTTATCGCATGTCACTTGAATGATTTTTCAACTAGCCCGTTTAATGCTGGGTAGTTTGGCGGGGTAAACATAACAGATGTTGATGTTAACCTTTCAGTTCCTCATTTCAATTTATCAATTCATAAAATTTTTATTGGTACTGTTTTTTGGCTGGACTGCAACCTGATGTTTAAAAAACTTCACTTCACCCGATTATTACAGTATGTCGACTGAAAGGTAATAAATTTGGATATAGTGGGCCAGTCATCAATTTTCATCGGAACATTACAGATTTCACTACCTCTTTATCTTCATTCTATTGATATTATTTCAAAATATGCTTTCATCAGAAAAAATTATGGGAAACGGTTTAAACATTTTGTTGTAAACTGTAATAATGTTGAGGTTGCGTTGAAATATCTTAAAAATAATAATTCTTGGTATAGTGATATTATTATTAATGAAAATAATTTACAATGTTTACCGGATAATGAAAATATTTTTCGATAAGTTGTATTAAGAAAACCAAAATATTTCGCAATTAAATGAAACTACGTGATGTAGTATTATTTCTACTTTCTTTAATTTCTTTACCACGACCTAGGTTTCGTTGTATTACAATATCTTCAGGTGGGCTATTAGAAAAGATTACCTTTTATGAACATCCAACAGCATTTATATGTTTCAAACACAATAGCGGAAGCCGGGTTTGTGTGGGTTTTGTTAATAAGTTTATTTTAGGGGTAGGTTTTATTATGTTTCCGAGAGTTATACAATATACAAGTATTTTAGTGAGGGTAATAAATTCAATTGATGTTATTCTATGAGGTTATGCAATGCAAATATTCCGGTGTGTAATAAAATTAAATGGAAGTTATTGTCAGTAATATATTTACACAATAGCAAGGGTATCTGAAAGTTAGAACAAGGTTATACCACTAATTCTACGTATCTCCCGTTTTATTTATTCATTTACTTATTTTAATTTCTTTTTTTTCCTTTTTTTATATTATATTATTATATATATTTTTATTTAGATGTGTAGTTAGGCTGAAACAATTTGAAGAGTACTGTAGTACAAATGTGGTCTAACTATATTATGTATAGAAGATATTAAGTATGGGTGATGATATTATATGGGGCATTATCATTAGCAGTATGAGGATGATGGTTATTTTCGATATATATATATATATATATATATATATATATATATATATATATATATATATATAACCCCAACTGCATCCTGAAAGCTTTATTGTAATGGATGTGCATTAAAAATAGTCGCGAGCCCCCACAAAGCCATGCTTTTGCTAGTAGAGGTATCTAATACAACTCGATTTAGTTCTTTTGAATTTTTTATTTAGTAATTATTGAAGTAAAAACCACGGGCACCACTACAGATAAGATCAAAGGATTTTAAAAAGGTTTTGTTTTATCTCCATTTTTACCATTCTAAATGTAAAATATTTTTGAGGAATGTGAAAAAATCCAAACTTTTCCGAAATAATTGTCTTCAAAATTCGTAATTAAAAAATGACTCCATTTCTTCAGCATAAAATTATTTCTAAACATCTATTCCTCCTGCTCACAAAAAAATAAAATTTTCAAAAAAAGTTAATTTTTGTTTGCAATTAATTATCATTAAAAATAGATATACTTAGAGCAAATCTATGTACAGTGTAATAGACAATGGTTTTTCAAATTCAAACATAATAAGAAATTCAAACATAGGGCAAGAAACATAAATTAGTCTACACGATAAATGAGGAAAGTCCGCATTGAAAATTCCTTTAAACATCAAACATTTCAATCTATTTTTATAAAATTGTCAGTACAAATATATTATGTAACTTGTTTTAAAGTTCATGTCTATTTGGACAAAACAGAACAACGAAAGCTCGTAAATTGTCCAAGGCATTTAGGTGGAAGCTTTTGCACACAAAGCACTCAAGCTTTTTCAATAACACAATTTGCATGCAGCGCTGTGAACTATGCTGCTATAGTCTAATTACGTGTCCCTATTTACGAAAACATGTATGGCTATTGCACGAAATACTGCAATGTCATTTTAGTCAGATTTCACGACTCTATGAAAGGATTGTATATATATATATATATATATATATATATATATATATATATATATATACATATATATATATATATATATATATATATATATATATATATATATATATATATATATATATATGTATATATATATGAAGAGTTTTTAATATTTGTATTTTGTATTATTGTCATTTTTATAAAATTATATAACAGTTTGTATTATTGCGTATTTAGTTACCTTTTAGTTACATTCAATATTTCGTGAGGTTTTGGGTAACAATTACTTATTCATTTGAGAAACTTTGTCACGATGTATTTTCCATAAAGTACATATAATCTGAAGCAAACTAATCGACAAAAACATAAGTAGACGACAAATAATGATTATGAAAATTTACATGGGTTAGTAAAGAGCTTAATTCTTAATAATTAATTATCGTAACTCCAAAGCGCTTATTTTAGTAGTCCACATGTTATCTAGATTTTCTTTGTAGATAAAAAGTTTTCAAAAGTAAAATCATCATTAGAAACATGTAGAAACGTATTAACGAGAAATGAAAGATGGAATGAAATTTAAAGTACAATTTTATATTAAGCAAACGTCTGCGGCAGAACGAAGCCTTCAGGCTTTAAAGGAAATTACATTTACCTTAGTCTGACATTCATCTTAGCCAAGTTTCGAGTTGTCAGATAAAAATTTTAAGTTTTTGCCCTGCATAACGTATGTTGAATGAAAGCTTTGACGTAGTAATGTAATGGAACGTAATATGCAAACTTTCATTTGACTATTATTTTGAATAATGAAAAGGAACAAACTTGGTTATAAAGTTAAAAATATTAGTCAAATGAAAGTTCACATATTACGTTCCATTACATTACTACGTCAAAGCTTTCATTCAACATACGTTATGCAGTGCAGAAACTTATGACTTGTATGTGACAATTCGAAACTTGGTCAAGATGAATATCAGACTAAGGTAAATGTAATTTCGTTTGAAGGCTTCGTTCTGCAGCGGACGTTTACTTAATATAAAGTTGTGCTTTAAAATTCATTTCATCTATAATTCATCTGTATTTCGGTTCTGCCTGTTTCTAATGATAATTTAAATTCATGTACGGCAGGTTTATTGCAGAAAGAATTTAATTTTCCATTTTTTATCTACTTTCAGCAAAGATAATAATTTAGGATAATTATATTTAGTTTGATGCAGTATTATTGCAGCATATCAATTATAACTGACTTGATACAATAAAATTCTTCTATGACAATTTGTTCAATTATCATTTGATAGCTGTCCGATAAATAAGTGGTTATCCTTTTTGAGAATACCCCATGAAAACATAATTCTTGAATGATATAGGTAAGTGCTTTGTCGATCTTGACCTTATATATATATATATATATATATATATATATATATATATATATACATATATATATATATATATATATATATATATGAGTGTGGTTTTGTTGAAAGATTAGGTGATGTTATTAAAATAGGTAACGAAAAATAAGTAAGTAAATTCTTTTCTAATATTTGATGATTAAATTTGGAAAGTCTCCTTAAAATAATAGTTATCTTAATGTTGCCATTAATTTAATCCCGTAATGTGCAGCAGTTTACAGAAGTTGGAAAGTGGTGTTCTGTTTAGTTTTAATATATCTATTGATGTAAGTATTTATTGTACAACAATCACAATAAATGCTATTTTTTGAAATTTTGCGTAAAATCGTAAAAACATTACAGGGAGATTTTGGAATGTTTTATATGAATGATACAATATGTACGATTTTTAATTTTTTATGTAACATTAATGGATTATCTCTAAAAAATTAATTATAATAAATTTTTGGATTTGTAAAAACAGTAACGTGGCATGTTTGTTGAAAATTGTTGGATCCATTTTCGAAAAATTAAAGTTAATGTTAATTAAAAACTTTCATTCATGTATAAATACAAACTGATCTGTTGCGATGTTCCTGTGACCTGTTTGGTATCAAATATTAAAATTCTAAATTTTTGGCAATATTACCAATTTTTAACTATAGATTTGGAAAACCTGAAAAAATCTAGTGCTATAAGCGAAGTGCCTAATTAGTTAGAACTTTAAATTAAAATGATAATTATAATATTATTGTGATTAACTTCCCTCAAAAATTGTGTATGATGTAGACTGCTAGAGAATTTTACTTTAAGTATGTTCCAATGTGCACTTTTATACGATCAATTTAGATCAACATTTCATTTATATATTTCTTCTATATATTCCTTATAAATTTAATAATTATATTTGAAATTACGGTTTACATACTTGCATTTTCTGAAGGCCTTGTATATATAATTCTTCTTTCGTAAATGCAAGTTTCACATTGTTGTTAATATACACACTATGTAAATATGTCAAAAAATTACAAACTCAATATGTTTTCTAAATGTCCGGAATAATTTTTCGTTTCCTCAAAAAATATTTGTCCCTTAAATTTATAATTTCTGAACACTTGAAACTTATATAAATGCATCAACCCTTTTGAGGTTTGATTTTTCCTTTACGCTCAATCTGCCTTTCATTTTTTTTCTCCGAATTTAAAGAGACCTGGTTGATTGGAAAAATGTTCGTGTTTTCTTGTCAATCAGTTTGTTAAATGTAAGAGTATTAAAACATGTGCAATTTACACTTCGAGATTGTCTATGTATATGGTTTAAAACTTATAGCTTTACAAGTCACTTAAATATTTCAGTATCTGGTGCCTAATTCTGTAATCGTAGATAAATAAATAAAAATAAAAAAAATTATTTATCTTTTCCGTTATACATAAAACTGACCCACTTAGCATAATAGAGATGGCAACGCAATCAATTACACAAACAATGGAATAAACGGGGGTTTGTAACAGAATAAATAATAAACCAACAATGGCGACATTGACCTCCCACACCCTTAGTCCCTCGGGATCATCTCTCACATCCATTCAATGGACAAGAGTGATTACCTTTTGCTGCCGGTCCTTTAATATTCGCTCTCTCTTATATTCCAACAGGGTGGAAATTAACGACACGACTTGTAATAAAACTCTTTTCCCTACCTGTTAAGGGTGTGATCGCACCGGATATTTTTAACGCTTGTCTATTTTTCGTTCAAATACCATAATCCGTTTGAAGAAAAGGAGATATTCACTTTTTTTAATTCACTAACTAAAATTATTGAAATAAAAAAAGTCTTGATCTATATTGAAAGTGCAAAGTTATTGCATTAACGTTAGTGATATCAACGCAGAATTTTCCACTTTTTAAATCACTTTTTCAGAAATAAGAGATGTTTGAATTAAAAAGTTGAAAAAAATTAGTATTAATTTTTTTTTGTAATTAGGAGATAATAAAATATGCTCAAACTTAAAAATGAGTCTATTGCAGTACAGTAGCGGTCATAAAAATTATCAAAATGCAACAGGTATAATATACATATACATATATATATATATATATATATATATATATACACATATATATATATATATATATATATATATATATATATATATATACATATATATATATATATATATATATATATATATATATATATATATATATTACACTTTTTTCGTGCACTGATATTAAAATGTGGTAATAGAATTGTGATCTAAAGAAAAAAATAACTTCTTGTTTTTTGTTCTCTTTGTATGTGTAGCTGCCCGTCTACTTCCGCCTACCATCTCTTTGTGTCTCACATCTTTTCTCCTTCTCTCATTTGGAATTTTCAGAATTTTACTTAAAATTACTTTACTTTAACCTTGAATGTAGAAAAATTAAATTTAAAATCCACAGCAAGTGGAGCACTTATTAACAATTCAAAGCTTTTAAAATATCCGCAAGAAAGCTCCCTCACCTGGGTATCCACATGGCAACGGATGTTATTTAATTAAGGTTGTAACGAAAAAAAGTATATTATCCAAACGGGATACGTTTACAGAACTTTCAGAGAAATGTTTCTGTATACGGGTCGATAATGTTGATTACTTTGGTTTTTAAGCCAAATTGCTAGTAAATTGAAGTTGAATGGTTTTTAAGCCAAATAGCTGTGAAAAATATATGAACGAAAACGTAGGTGTTTCCCCATAAGGGGTCACGTAGTGGTTTCTGTACTTTTAAGGTATAAAACCTTAAAAAATAGTAATAAATACTACCGGTATTGAACAGTGAAACTGGCATTATTTTTCTGTGTGTGAAAATCATAGTATCCAAAAGTGACGCATGAAATTTTTCACCAGCCACATCCGTTGAAGACTCATCCTTAAATCCTATATTTGAATAAAATATGATAAATGTATTTCAGCAGTCTTCTTCAGGCCCGGTGCCTAACTTGTCAGGTTAGTGACAAATGGTTTAAGGCATTCGCCTCTGAAAATGTTCGTTTTGCCTCTGAACTTAATTATATGGATCCCAAATTTGTGAGAACTCCAGCGATCTAGTGAGCATAATCCACTTAGTGATTTATGGTGGTTTAGGGATGAAGATTAGACGTAAATGCGGAGTGGAATTGACGGATAGTCGTCATTTAAAAAAAGTCGCATTCATTTTCTATATTGAATTCCTCAGATTTATTTTATGAAGGTTGGAAAAATTCTACAGATTTGCGAAAAGTTGGTTATTGTGATTGAGGTAAATGGTTTAGTTCCTTGTTCAATTAAACTTAAAGCATTATTAACTGAGTCGAAATGGAATAAAAGTTTTTCATCTTCTTACTTGCAGTGTGGTTAGTGATATTTTTAATTAATTTTTTTTTTGAGTTAAATTAACATTTTTAAAACCTGATGAGAAGTAACACTTTCTTTAAAAGCTTGCATCTTACAGCCCTGCTTTCTATTTGTTTAGTCCATGTGTTTTTATAAAATATTAATATTGGACGGTGCGTTTTTCACAACTTTTTAAAGCCTAGTTTAATTTTCAAGCTCAGTTTAATTATTTCGTGTAACGATATCGAAATATCAGGAAGTTTGCGGTTTGCTTGCGGTGTTGACTATTGCAGAATGAAACTAAGCGAATTGAAGTTTGTTCGTTGAAATATTGAAAATCGTTGAAATTTGGAAAATCAATTTATACAGGAGTAATATCTTCTAATCAGTCGCAACAGAATAATGGGATAATTTAGTCTTATGGGAGATTGCATAAAATTTTTCGTATAAATAAATCTCAATATTAAAATTTTGTAATGACAAAAGTAGATACAATCTGTAAGAAACAAAAAATAAAATTTGGATAATCAGAAATATGGAATAAAAAATCTAGGTATTGATGCTTAGGTATTGACATGTAGGAATTGAGTATTGCTGGAGTTAAGAATTCTTCAAACCTCTCTTGAACAAAATGACGGAAGAGAAACTTTATTTATTACCTAATTTTTTTAATTAAAAAATTTGCACTTTTAATTTTCCTAGTTTCTAGAAACTAGGGGCGTGTTTGGGAAACACGAGACTGAATTGGTTTTTAAAATTTAATCCGTCTAGGATCAACTCGCTTGAAGATTAGTCGTTATTGAGTCTGCTCATGACATAAGTTGAGTTATTTGAATAACTTAAAATATTGGAAAGAAGTATAATTATGAAGACAGTATATGCAGATGATGTCGCTCGCTGACTCTACTACATAATTGATGTTTTCGGCCTGTGTTTGAAAGTGCTCTTGTTTATTTTCCTATCTAAATTAGGTACCGTAATTTAAAAACGTATTTCTTTTTCACTAAACATATTATTTTATTTATATGTAATACACAATTAAATGAAACTATGTGATGTAGTATTATTTCTACTTTCTTTAAGTTCTTTACCACGACCTAGGTTACGTTGTATTACAACATCTTCAGGTGGGTTATTAGCAAAGATGCCATTAGCAAAGATATTTGCTAATAGCCACCTGAAGATATGGTAATACAACGAAACCTAGGTCGTGGTAAAGAACTTAAAGAAAGTAGGAATAATACTACGTCACGTAGTTTCATTTAATTGTGAATAATGCATTTCTACAAAATTAACGCCAAATATATTCAATATTATATGTAATAACTATTATATAAAAGAAAAAAATTAGATCAGGCAGAAATTAAAAATATATTGTTAAATTAAATACCAAAACGGTAGGTTTAAAATTCCAAAAATATTTAATTTTCTGATAATTTTAACTACATACAATTATAATTTTAACTACATACATTGCAATTGCGGCAGTGCCCGACACTACAATACATTTTTTGTTCTAGTAATAAGATGAAAATTTATAGGTTCCGATCTATGGAAAACTTCGTGTAAAAATCAGATAAGAGTGAGTCCAGTAAACACATTAATTTATTGCAACGTGGATAACGTTAAACGAAAGGATATCGGCGCCGATATAGCAGTTGACATGCGGGCGCGTCAAAATCACAGTGCGGGACAGGATTTATGGTCCCAGTAAGCAGTGACGTTGATGGTCTAATGCGGAGGGTGATGTATAGCTTTTCAACGTGACATGACGTCACTTTACCGCTATATATATATATATATATATATATATATATATATATATATATATTCTTATTCTCGGTAGCTGCTTATGAAGCGAAATAAGCGAGGTAGAAATATCCTTCAGTAGATAATTTAAAAATATTGGAGGTTAGATTAAAAAATTAGATATAGTAAAACAGAGGTTTCTAGGTGTGGTTCGCTATTATCAGTTCCGAACCATGTATCCACTTCTTGATGATATATTTAACGGATACCTATATGTTCATGGCAGCCCAACATAAGAAAGGAGGTAATGGAAACATTATTAGCATTTTCACAGCCAGAGTACATGTAAATAAAAAAAAATTTCGTTGATTATGTTCAAACATAAACCATTGCTGAAAGGTAATATTATTATTAAAATATTACTTTTTGAACCAAGCTCTACTTGCGAGAAAATTGTGATATTAAACTTTAGAGAAACCTATAATGATTTTTCTCCTCGCGAACCACCGTTGCCGCTATCTTCGCCATTCATAGTTATTTCTCCTTGTCCGTACTCCAGAACATACCTCACATATATTAACAAACTTTTGTAATCTCTATATGTACACTAACGTTTTATATACCAAAAAAAATCCAGAGTAACCAACCTATACTATGGCAAAAAGCGCATCAAAATCAATCTAGTAGAATTCGTTATAAATGAAAAGACAAGAAGACAGACAAATGTTGCTTTTTACATAATTTTAGACCAAATAAACATATTTAAATAGGCTCCCTAGCATATTTTTAAAGTGATAAGTGTTTATAATAAGTTAATGAAAAATTTAGGTTTTCCCAGGATATTGTTAATATTATAAGTCTTAATAATAATGCAGTGAAAGAGTTAGATAGGCTTTTCAGGATATTGTTAATATTACAATTCTTAATAATATGTAGATGAAAGACAAAAAATGTGAACTTTCTTAACTTATTTTAGTGGAAAACCATTTATCGTCATGATCGTAGGCTAAAGAAGGCAAAGACGTTCACCACGTTTTTATTTTAAAACGACAGATATGGGATGTATACTATAGATAGCTATTAATTCAACCTGCGTAGATAATAACCCAATGGCGTGAAGTAAAAAAGGAATGTAATGTTTTCCAAGCGTATGTTTTATGCCTAGGTCTTTATTCCCTCCTGTAACCTAAAAGGTTTTTGTCTTAAAAATATGGCGTGTTTAATATCGTCCAGTACTTTAACAAATTTTGTTTAATTCTTATCAACTCTTGCAAAGTTTTTCGTTGTTTAATGATATTTTTTGGTTTAAATAAGCTGCTTGTAGGTGCCGAAATAAATAAATTTTTCTTAACGTATTGTTTTTGCGCTCACGCGAATTATTGCAAAAACAAAACCGACAGCGGGCGCCAGCCGGCATGATGAATTTTGTATAACTTGGACTTCTTGAATATTTATATTACTTCTATCGTATTTAGGGCGTTTTTTTTCAATAAGTGATGGTCTTTTAAAGATTAAAAGAAAGAGTGGTAAATGGAATCTCAATTGAATTTAGAAAGTTTTAAATGGAATCTCGACTTAATTTTGAAAAGTAATAAATTGAACTTCAACTTAATTTTAAAAGTTGTAAATGGAACTTCCCCTTAATATTTAAAAGTTGCAAATGAGACCTCAACTTAATTTTAAAAAATGGTAAATAGAACTTCCACTTAATTTTAAAAAGTTACAAGTGGAACTTCGATTTAAATTTAAAAAGTTGTAAATGGAACTTCAACTTAATTTAAAAAAAGAAACAAACAAACTCATTCCAAAAAGTAATAAATGGAACCCCTTAATTAATAAAGTGTTAAATGGAAATTGAAATTAATTTTAAAAAGTGGCAAATGACATCTAAATTAACTTCAGATAGTATTAAATGAAACCTCGACTTAATTTTAACAAAAATTGCAAATGGAACCTCGACTTAATTTTAAAAAGTGGTAAACCGAACTTCAACTTAATTTCAAAAAAAGTTGCATGTAGAACCTCGACTTAATTTAAAAAATTGGTAAATGGAACCTCAACTTAAGTTTAAAAAGTTGTAAGTGAAACTTTGACTTAATTTTGAACAATAATAAACGGAACCTCGACTTAATTTTGAAAAATAGTAAATGGAATCTGAACTCAACTTACTTGAAAAATTTCGTGCACGTATCTCTAAAATTGTCGAAGCTGTGAGACGGTGACTGAAGAATGGATATACATACAAAACAAAATCTGTGTTGATGGGTTCCGTCCTTGATGAAACTTGATGAAACCAGCAATTCCTTTGAACAGTAATTTTAAAGATGTCATGTTTGAATTTCATTAGTCGTTAAAAGTACTGATTGTTGATTGATAAGGAGAGAATATATAATTATATCTGAAATAAAAAAATTCTAATAGTTTTTTATTTATTCACTTTATTCGTTTCTAAATAACTGACATTTAATTTATTATTTTATTAATATAGAGATGATAAATTCATATAGACCCTTAAAATTTTCAATCTAAATCTCTCCGAAAATAGATACGTACTTGGTACTAAAAAGCTCGCGAGCTTTGTATGCGAAAGTTTCCACCCAAGTGACATCGACAATTGACGAGCTTTTATTGTTCTGTTTTGTCACATATAGGTGATACGATGGTGATATAAATGTAGACACTTTAATAAATCGGTAACCTAGGTGTAGGCACCTTAACAGATCGGTAATATAAATGCAGATACTTTAAGCGTATTTTTAACACGTTTCTACAAGGTTGACCTGCAACATTCATGAGCAAATCTTGCCATTCAGTTTTCGAATTATATATTTGAAACTTAATAAAATAATTCAATTATGATGAAAATATACTAATATGGTATTACCAAGCTGACATGATGATGAAGCGGAGATACGGTCATGGAAAATTTGAATGGCAAACATCGAGTTTAAGCTCACTTGACTTATCTCAATGAACCCTTTGGTTACACATTGTAACCAGGAGAACCTAGTGATGGAGAAGGCAGACAGATACGGAAACTTCTCAGTAATTAACACTAAACCTATTGAGTTTGGAATTGTTGGATTTATCTCAACAGGCCTTCTGTTCATAAAAGCGTGTTTTTAATATTTTTTCTAAAATATAAAGTTTATATACTTTATTGGTTCACTGCATACAATAAATTAGAAACGTAATAAGGTGAAAAAATAGACACAGGTTCATACGACTTTGAAATAACATTTTCTATTTATTATATTTTTGTAACTAAGTTTGTTCCTTTTCATTATTCAAAATACTAGTCAAGTGAAAGTTCGCATATTACATTTCATTACTTTACTACGTTAAAGCTTTCATTCAATAACGTTATGCAGTGCAAAAACTTATGACTTGTATATACTAAATTACTTTATATATGTGAGAAGAGATATTGCAGTACACAACTACAGTAACCATAAAAATTATATACAAGAATAGCAGGTTTCAGGAGTAATATGAATCTACATATGGTATATAGATATATATGTGCCTAAACATGTGGGATATGGCATACATATAAGGTTGAGATGAGATGTAAATATAAGGCACACTGAAAATTTAATTTTAACATAAGAAAAAATTTAAGTAGTTTGAAACCTGTCGATAACATTTTAAGTCTCTGATTTATTAATTTTCAGGTAAAATGGAGATCAGTAAACTTAATTTACAAAACTTAATTATTTTATCTCGATTTATTTGATAAAGGCAAACAACGAGTGGAGTTAATTAACATAAAATAATCGGTTAAACACTTGTGTTATTTAAAATAGTAGGAAATGATAAAAAAAAAATTAACTATATGTAAAATTTCAAAATTTGTTGAAGAAGTTTTACATTCTATGGACAAATTCGACCGCAAACTTCGTCAAATATGTCATGAACATGATTATAAGGAGCGTGCTTGGTAGTATTTTGTGGAATATAGTGTCACTGAAGCGAATATTACAAAAAAGTTTCTCAGCGCATAAAGTCAACTGACGATCACAGAAAATTGCATCCGTGAAAGTTTACATTATTTTCCAAAAAAAATTGTGAAATGCCATGCAATTTGTATTTAGTGGGTATACCTTTTTCTTTTACTAACATTACTTTTGTTATGAAGAATAGTCTCGAAATCCGTCAGGTTTTTATGGTACCCAGTGAAATAAGAAGTCCTTACTTTTTGATAAAGTCTGATTGTCAGTCACAGTGTCGCAATTCCTGCAGCTTCAGATTTACATTTTGCAGGTAGATACTTTAGACGGGGAGCTGAATAAACAGTAAAATTAAAACAAATTCCACGTGCGTCACGGAAACGGGAGTGAAGTTTATTTATTTCTGTCTTTAACGTACACTTAATATGTCCATTAGGCGGATTTATTGCTATATGAGCAATTATTTATAGTCCATCACACCGACGGATATGAACATTTTGTTATTTGAAAGACTGTAAAAGACATTAGCCAAACTAAATGGGAAAATAAAAAATAGAAATAAAAGTAACAGTGATTTATTACAAAAAACAAACAAGAAATCGGAAACAAAATGGAACCAGGAAGGATGAGACTAAGGGATTATGAGGACTTTTTGAGTCGCTCTATGAACACGTATGGAGGGCGAGTTCCTGGTATTCGTATTCAGTCTATTTGATTTTAGTGCACCCCTTTAAGTGAAATGTCAATATACAGTTTTTTCCAAAGCGATAACAAATTTCTATTTATGCTATTTTTAATTTTAAGCTCCGTTTGTAAACTTTAGGGTACAATTTAATTACACTGTTAGGGTACATTACATTAATGTTGTGAGATAAACACCTATTTGGTTTCAAGAGATAACGCGCGTGTTTTCATGAGGCAATGCGTGGATCGCAATAGTAACTGTTTGTCTGATTCCGAAAAATTTTAATCCCGAAAAAAGCAAATTAACCTATATAAAACAATGCCTGTATTATTTTTGTCAAAATGTTGTCAAAATTAATAACTTATTATTGTCAAAATGTATGCATTATGATTATTTTGGTACCAATTAATAAAATTCCAAATTTTTGTCAATATTACCATCCTCTAAATTTTTTGATTTAGAAAACCTGAAAAAAACCTATTGCACTAGTAATTAGTTAGAACTTTAAATTAAAGTGATAATTATAATATTATTTTAATTAACTTCACTCAAAAATTTTTAGAGTTGTAGACTGCTATAGAATTTTACTTTAAATATGTTCCGATGTGCACTTTTATACGATCAATTTAGATCAATATTTCATTTATATATTTCTTCTATATATTTCTTATAAATTTAATAATTATATTTGAAATTACTGTTTATATATTTCTGAGAATTTGATGCATTTTCTGAAAGCCTCGTATATATAATTCTTCTGTCGTAAATGGAAGTTTTACATTGTTGTTAATATACACACTATGTAAATATGTCAAAAAATTGCAAACTCAATTTGTTTTCTAAATATCCTAAATGATTTTCGTTTCCTTAAAAAATATTTCTCCCTTAAATTTATAATTTCTAAACACTTGAAAGTTACATAAATGCATTTTGAGGTTTGATTTTTCCTTTACGTTCAATATGCCTTTCATTTTTTCTCCGAATTTAAGGAGACCTGGTTGACTGGAAAAATTTTCGTGTTTTCTTGTCAATCAGTTTGTTAAATGTAAGTGTTAAAACATGTGCAATTAACATTTCGAGATTTGTCTATGTGTATAGTTTAAAACTTACAGCTTTACAAGTCACTTAAACGTTTCAGTATCTGGTGCCTAATTCTGTAAGCGTAGATAAATAAATAAAAATAAAAAAAATTATTTATCTTTTCCGTTCTACATAAAACTGACCCACTTAGCATAATAGAGATGGCAACGCAATCAATTACACAAACAATGGAATAAACGGGGGTTTGTAACAGAATAAATAATAAACCAACAATGGCGACATTGACCTCCCACATCCTTAGTCCCTCGGGATCATCTCTCACATCCATTCAATGGACAAGAGTGATTACCTTTTGCTGCCGGTTCTTTAATATTCGCTCTTTCTTATATTCCAACAGGGTGGAAATTAACGACACGACTTGTAATAAAACTCTTTTCCCTACCTGTTAAGGGTGTGATCGCACCGGATATTTTTAACGCTTGTCTATTTTTCGTTCAAATACCATAATCCGTTTTAATAAAAAGAGATATTCATTTTTTCATCATAGTTTTTTTTAATTCACTAACTAAAATTATTGAAATAAAAAAAGTCTTGATCTATATTGGAAGTGCAAAGTTATTGCATTAACGTTAGTGATATCAACGCAGAATTTCCCACTTTTTAAATCACTTTTTCAAAAATAAGAGATGTTTGAATTAGAAAGTTGAAAAAAATTAGTATTAATTTTTTTTAGTAATTAGGAGATAATAAAATATGCTCAAACTTAAAAATGAGTCTATTGCAGTACAGTAGCGGTCATAAAAATTATCAAAATGCAACAGGTATAATATACATATACATATATATATATATATATATATATATATATATATATATATATATATATACATATATATATATTTATATATATATAATATATATATATATATATATATATATATATATATATATATATATATTACACTTTTTTCGTGCACTGATATTAAAATGTGGTAATAGAATTGTGATCTAAAAAAAAATAACTTCTAGTTTTTTGTTCTCTTTGTATGTGTAGCTGCCCGTCTACTCCCGCCTACCATTTCTTTGTGTCTCACATCTTTTCTCCTTCTCTCATTTGGAATTTTCAGAATTTCACTTAAAATTACTTACTTTACTTTAAACTTGAATGTAGAAAAATGAAATTTAAAATCCACAGCAAGTGGAGCACTTATTAACAATTCAAAGCTTTTAAAATATCCGCACGATGTTCGTTTTGCCTGTGAACTTAATTATATGGATCCCAAATTTGTGAGAACTCCAGCGATCTAGTGAGCATAATCCACTTAGTTATTTATGGTGCTTTAGGGATGAAGATTAGACGTAAATGCGGAGTGGAATTGACGGATAGTCGTCATTTAAAAAAAGTCGCATTCATTTTCTATATTGAATTCCTCAGATTTATTTTATGAAGGTTGGAAAAATTCTACAGATTTGCGAAAAGTTGGTTACTGTGATTGAGGTAAATGGTTTAGTTCTATATTCAATTAAACTTAAAGCATTATTAACTGAGTAGAAATGGAATAAAAGTTTTTCATCTTCTTACTTGCAGTGTGGTTAGTTATATTTTAGTTATTTTCCGGATTGACACATTTATTTCTTCATAGCTTCTTCAAAGAATATTTATCGATATTTCCCGGTGAAAATGATAGCTGATGGTCTTTAAAGGTAAGTTTAAATCTCGCTTTTATGCTGAAAGTATTTTACATAACGTAACTATACGCATATAGAAGTTTGGTGACAGGAATAATGCATCATATTTTATACACATTAAATTAAATTTTATGATGCTTACCATGCAGCGAGAGTTAAATTAACAATTTTAAAGACCTGATGAGAAGTAACACTTTCTTTAAAAATTGGAAAATTTAATATTGGACGGTGCGTTTTTCACAAGTTTTGAAAGATTAGTTTAATTCTGAAGCTGTTTAATTATTTCATGTAACGATATCGAAATATCAGGAAGTTTGCGGTTTGCTTGCGGTTTGCTTGCGGTGTTGATTATCGTAGAATGAAACTAAGCTAATCAAAGTTTCTTCGTTGAAATATTGGAAATCGTTGAAATTTGGAAATCAATTTACACAGGTATAATATCTTCTAATCAGTCGTAATAGAATAATGGGATTATTTAGTCTTATGGGAGAATGCATACAATAAATCTCAATATTTAAAATTTTGTAATGACAAAAGTAGATACAATCTGTAAGAAACAGAAAATAAAATTTGGATAATAAGAAATATGGAATAAAAAAGGTTTAGGTTTTGATATGTAGAATTAGGTATTGCTGGAGTTAAGAATTCTTCAAACCTCTCTTGAACAAAATAACGAAAGAGAAACTATTTATTACGTTATTTTTCTATTACAAAATTTGCACTTTTAATTTTCCTAGTATCAAGAAACTAGTGGCGTGTTTGGGGAATACGAGACTGAATTAGTTTTTTAAAATTTAAACCTCGTCTAAGTCTAGGATCAACTCACTTGAAGATTAGTCGTTATTGAATCTGCCCAAGACATAAGTTGAGTTATTTGCATTACTTAAAATATAGAAAAGAAGTATAAGTATGAAGATAGTATATGCAGATGATGTCGATCGCTGTCTTTTCTACATAATTGACGTTTTTGGCCTGTGTTTGAAGGTGCTCTTGCTCATTTTCCCATCTAAATTATATAGTGTAATTCAAAAACGTATATATTTTTAATTAATAAAAATGAGTTTATTTACATGTCATAACTATTATATAAAATAAAAAATTAGACCAGGCATAAATTAAAAATATATATTAAAGATTAGAAGCAATTAGTCAAATTAAATTATAAAGCGATAGGTCTTAAATTTGAAAAATATAGTTTTCTGATAATTTTGACTATTTTCTCGTATTTAACTCGGTTATTTTAACAAAAAATTTACAAAGGTTACTGGCAAAGTTCCAAATGATGTTGGACCCAGGTGTTACAAGAGTAAAAATTATACTTTTAAACAGAAAGAATAAAAAAATAAGCTTGCATTATTTTGTCAAAAGTCTGGTTATTTTTAACAATCGTAAATTATGTTTCGACGGAACTATTTAAACCAGAAAGAAGTTTATATAGTGTTCCATAATATCTTCTATACACACATCTAATATACTACTAATCTATGAAACTCTTAGATTTGGCAGGATCAAATCTGATCGAGTTATTTCTTTTTTTAAACCTCCAATTACTTGGAGTCACGGAGGTGTTGCTCTTCTTGGCATAAAATATGACAAAATACCTCTCATTTTGGTTGGTGTTTTTAATGTGAATTTTGCATCTTGAACATTGATCTTATGATGACAACAAAATCAATAACTACAATTGATCCTGTTTTTACACGATATCTGGAAAGTGTAAAGTCAATAACGCATGTTTCATATTTTAGTTACCATAACGCTATGATGTCAACTTTACCAACATAAACATCACCACATAATACTATAAATATCGAGGAAATCAATTAAGAAATATAACTGTATTTTGTCTACATTGTTCTCATCTTCATTCTTTAAATTATACCCTTAAATTCTATTAACACTATAAGTCTTTTAGAATATTTTCCTCTTTTTCTTTCTCTCTCTCTAGCATTCTACCCTTTGCTATACATTTATGAGTCGAAGTTTATATCCCCTAAGAAGATTCAAAGAAGATAAAATAGTACTTTTAATTATTCACAGCATTTTTACATAACATTTATGCGAAAAAGAATATTAATTTAATTTGACATTATTTCGCATGGTGTGACTGCGAACGCGTGCGTGCGTGTTGCATGCTCTCTGTTTTTGTGTGTGTTTGTTACTTCATATACATATACATTACTTCATATATAAACTGGTACTCCAATTAAAAAAAACAGTTATTTATGTCTCTGCACTTCACCAAAAAAATTTTTCTTTTTTCATGAAATACAGGTAAATGTATTTAGTTAATAAATGTGAGTGTGGCATGGTAAATTAATGATCTTGTTTCTTAATTTATAAGTAAAAAGTATTTGCAGTAAAAGATAAGTTCAGTAAGTAAAAAGTAGTTATATCCACATATAATTTTGATATGCTATGATATATATATATATATATATATATATATATATATATATATATATATATGTATATATTTACGATAGATAATAATAAGGTAATCCCGTAGGGGCGTTTTATTTTTAATTAATTGTTTATAACGTGTTTTGTTTCGAAACCTTCGTTTTATGTTGAAGAGAAAAGACGTGAAATATAAATAACAAAGCTGTTACCCGCAAGTTACGATATCAGCAGTGACTGGATATCATAACAACACACCGCTGCAGCTAGACGATACCCAAACGGAAACGATGAGCCAGCACTAGACCACACGACGCCTGGGAACACCTCAGCAATAACGATGCGAACACGAAAAACTATGAAACTTTATATTATTTTACTTTTATGTATCAATGTAATAATAAATTCATTACTGTTCTTGCATTAGTAGAGTTAACAAGTATTTTTATTGTATTTAAATTAATTTAAATTCTTTTTGGACACATGGAATGAGTATTTGAAAATAAAATATAATTTGCGTTTATTGCCGTGCAACAGGTTATTTGTAAGTCAAATTTCATGAAGATGGACTAAATAGTGGAGGCACAATGGCGGTAGAGGCAAACCCATTTTTGCATTTATTACATTAGTTGGTATATGTTAGAAAGGGTTGATAAAAAACAATATACAGAATAGAATGGACTTAATCACTCTATCCACATTATGAAATATTCATGTGTCCTGAATTGCACTACCATTATATACCTATATATTTAATAATTAGAATATATTGTTTATAGGGCCCTTACACAACTGACATCTCTTTGGGTTTGATTCCCAAAAATTGTATAAAGTTTTACATATGTATTTAATTCTTTATTGTTAAGGCTGCTTGTATGAAGTTTCGAGTTAATACTAATGATAATGGACCATCTGATTTTTCCGACAAACTTTGAACGTCCATTTCATGCTGACTGGAAAAAAAATTGTGGTGCATATATTTGATCACTTATTTCTTGGAGTACTCCTATGAAATTTTGAATTTAATGGGACCATCTGATTTTTTTCACACCAACTTTGAATCGCCTTTGCACGCTCGATTTAAAAAAAAGCTGTAAAACCTGTATTCAATTATTTATTTCTTATAGTGCGCTTACGGATATTTGAGATAAAAGGAACTTATATATTTTTTTTATTTAAACCCCTATTTTACCCCCTTAAAGATTAAAAAGGAACCTCTGTAATAAATTTTAAGCTTTTAGAGTCAGTGTTATTTTGTATGTATGGATAGCAATAATAGGAAACATTATTTGCATAAAAATAAAGATATTAATGCAAAGAAGAAGAAAGATATAAAGAACTTTTTCCCTCACAGTTTTTTTTTCGTTTTTGCTCTTCAATATCCATTTATCTATAATATATACCCATTGAGAAAAGTTTCCACTGCTAAAATTTGGCCAAAGTGAATGGGAGAAATTTCAAATCAGAATATCGATTCCATACACTATTCAATTATAACGCGTACTTATTGTTCTAACAATTCATTTATGGATGAGTCATATGATATAGGTTTCATAAAGAATTTTTAACTTGCTGACATGTACTGTTTCAGATATAACAATTTTTAGTTCAGATGTGAAATTAAAATATTTCAGTATGCAGTTTCAATATTATACAGTTGTTAAATCAAGCATAAGTTATGTTTAACTTTTGTCCATCTGACTTACAGTTGTATAATTGTGTATTGAATATAGCTTGTTGCTGTATAGCAGTAAAGAATGGATATTGCATTAAGAAATGGATAATCTTGGGAAAACATGGGTACTCACAAAGATATTATCACATAGTCTCATTAGATATTTTCTTTCACAAAGAAAAAAGAAGATAATTAAAGTTTCATCCGCATCCACGTCAAAAATCGCAATAAATAGTTATAATATCAGCTTGGTACCAGACGTAAAACCGCATCTAACAACAAACTCTGTAATAACCAACGGAAATGCATTTGCCTTCCTGTCGAGAGCACTGGACCGCGGTGCAAATTGTGCGGTTACACTAATGCGAATGTTGACCGGAAAAGTCACCGGGAAAACCAAAGTTTTCTCCTCTAGTGATTTTTAGAATAAACAGTTATATTGTAATCAAATGGGCGTGCATTTCACTGCTTATCCGTTTGTGCTTCAACATGGATTCAATAGTACTCGCAAAGATTTCATGTATTAGCGGTATAGACGTTTCTGGTTAGTGAAATAAATTACGTTGGCATATTTTAGGATGATTATATCTGCTTGAAATGAGGAGAACAATTTACTACTACAAAATACTATAAATTTACTAGTTCACAAAATAACTACATAGTATTTAAGGTTTTTAATTTGGTCTCCTTAATTTAAGGAATGATTCACCTTTGTATAAAAATTAATTTGAAATATTGGATGTATCACAGAATGAGAATGCATTAATGGTTCGTGAATCAACAAGATTGTATCTGGTATCGATCTGCAGGATGACTATGAGAGTTGATGTGTTAATCATGTTGGCTATGAGGGTTGATCCGGTATAGTTGTTAATGAACTTAATCATTTGCCTGCACTCAGGTCTTCCAGAGTTAATTTCAAATTTGTTGTTTTAAAGTATAAACTATATGTTACGCCTGCTTAAAATATTATAATTTTATTTATATGTTTGTTCTCGTTTGATATTGTTTAAATGATAAAAACGTCTTATTACTGGTCATAAATGCCGCCCAGATTATCTATAGAATGAGCCTGTGTAGCCTCTTATTTATACGCACGGTTTTGAAATATTTGCAAATACAAAAAACGCTGTTTTGTTTCTATGACATTCAAATTTTTAAGTCTTCATACATAATTGCATATTTACTTATTTGTCTTGTATTTGAAAAGAAAACTATGCCGCAACTATTTGTTATTATATTATTCAGTACTGGTCCCTGAAATCAAAAATGCCTCGTGGTACTGGATTAGAGGGTAGAGAAATATCTTGAGGCTGACTTAGATTTGAGATTGAAAGAAGAAGAGTGTCAGTTATGAGATGATGATAACGAGATCGATGCCAATCAATAATTTCAATAATTCGAGGAAGAGAAGTTTATAATTAGGAAATTTTACCAGTTTAAATCTATTAAAAATACTAGGTCTGAATAACTCGTTCTGCGGCAAAAATACGTAAAGTTATGCCGCATACAAAGGATTAAAGTGTGAAAATACCACTATGATTCACATCTGCGAATTTAATCACCTGCATTTCTATAAATTAGAAGATCGATATGTATGTGTGTATATATATAAATATATGTATATATATATATATATATATATATATATATATATGTGTGTATGTATGTGTGTATTACTTAATAATTTTAAGGGTTTCTTAGTCAATTGACAGAAAGGTTCCCCTTAAAATGTCATTAGGTCCGTCTGCCCCGTTCATTTGTTTGCAGAGTCGTCAATTACAAAATTTATCAATGTACATTGATGTATCTAACTGATACATATGGCAGACTTATTGTTAGCTCTTACAGCCAACCAGAACACCAGTCCAACCCCGCTCGAGGAGCGGCTGGGAATCGAACCCGATTCCCTGCAGTCCGCCGCGCAGTCAAAGATTGGATGCCATGTAATTAATCCAAGACACCACGGTGAAGACAATTACGTATACATAGAAATAAATAAAAATATATTTTTAGTTTTTTAAGTATCCGATACATTGGACTTGGTAACTAAATTTGTGTTCTTTCCAACTCTTTTCCTATTTGGTCTTCTTTACAAAATATGAGTTTTTAAAGGATTTTGAAGTATCTTCCCTAAATTGTTAATCATTTGTCCTATAGAAAAAAGAGAAAGGATCGGGTTAGTGGTATTTGGTAAGCACTTCACTGCAAAATTACTTTGGTCAATATGCATGAGCCAATTAAATATATACAGACAACTCATTAACAAAAAATACACTGGACAATATATTTACGTCTTAAAAAAATTCATTAATATTTTTAATAATTTAAAGGAAATACTTTGGACCCTTTTTAAACTTTTACACTTACGTTTTTAATTGTGTACCCTTGCAGTGCGAGTACTACCCGTACCTAACGGGTTTATTTGTCTTACGCTAGTGAAAGACACACTAGGCAATATATTTATTTAAATAATAAACATATATCAGCACATTGAATGCCAGTATTGTTTACCAAAATTTGTATCACACACTTAAATTTTAGTACTGATTTGCACTCACAGGTCACATACTTGAGAAGTGACGTTAAATACATTAGATTTCTATCAAAGATAGCGGCAAAACACAATTTGAAGAAATGACCAGTCTGCCAAAATTGGCAGACGTGGCGCCGCCGGAAACACCGCTGTCTGCCAGATGTGACCCATTTGACAGTCATACTTATTTTCGTATTTTAGTACCGAGTCATTTTTTTTTTAAATAAATATGATAATAACGAATCTTTCGACATGCTTCGATGGAAACGATATTGGCTACAAATACACATTTTTAATAGTAGTCATTGGTAATCTCGTAACTCGCAACCAGCAAACTAATAGGAAATGAGTATTGATATTGTCGTTGCGAAGTAAGGTTTTACATATCTTTTTTTACGTTGAATTTGATATAATGAAAAATTCAATCCATGTTTAAATCACATCCTTTCTCAGTTTTTCATGATTTTACTAGTTATTTTTTGTCATTTTTTTCGTACTAACAGATATTCTGCTGAAATGTTGCGCAAAAAACAGTTAAATTTAACTGAATCAGGTATGCGTTATTTACGTAAATGTCACGCCGTTGATTACAATTTTTCTAATAGCTCACCCAAACGTCATGCCTTTGATATGATTTTCGTAATATTGAGGTTAAGTAACTCAAATCATTACAAGAGTTAAAACCCGGAACCATAAAATATTTTTAAATATTTTTCGTAATTTTATACTGGATATTTAAAAAGATAACCGAATTAGATCTAAAAAGTATACCGAAATAGTTCTCCCCCCTCCCTTATTACAATAACAGGCTTGGTTAATCTGTCAAGAAGATTACACGAAAACTATGGCGATATTCCTAGATTTCATAATTTCTGAAATATATACGTTACGTAAAATGAATATATGTAAATAATTTAATAGAAACATTATGTACCCTAAATATATATATATATATATATATATATATATATATATATATACATATAGCAATAAAAAAATGACTTAACAATTATTGAATTTAAACCTTTATGACATAGTAAGTCAACGTGAAAATTAAAAACAAGTCGATGTATGTTGTCTTTGGGTCACTCACTGTGCTCTCTCTGCTCTGTGACGTTTCTTGCACGGTACGTAGTTGTATATAAATGTAATTAAAATCAGTATTAATCCACCGAAGTGTCCGATTTTTCACTTACAATTTACACCGTGACAAAAAACAACAAAAAAAAAACATAACCAAACCGACGTCTCGTGGTCCTGTTCATGCATTTAAATATTCCTGAAATAAACACAAAGATGACCTCAAAATATCCAGAGACATTAAATATTATTGAAAAATTAACCGGCCGCGAAAATTATTTTACGTGGAGATTCGCCGTGAGAACTTATCTCGAGCACAAAGAATTGTGGGATTATAAAGAAGGCGTAGCACCTGTAAATCCAAAGAAAGGTCTAAAAAAGAAATAAAAAATCATTCTACTTTTGAATTCAACAAACGACGTCCACATTCAAGAAGCCAGGTCTGCTAAGGAGGTGTGGAACAACTTGTAAATAACTATAAACAAATTACGACTATGTTATTATTTTTTTTATTAAAATAATTCATAAAATTATCTATTTTTGAAATATTTATATCCCCTTAATAAAGTATATACTTTAATGTGAAAATCTAATAAAGACATTTTAGCATAAGTCTTTAAGTGTATATAGTTAGGAAGCGTACCTTAAAAGAAAACAGCTTCAACTCATGAGTCCATAAAAGAAAAACTTGAGTATGAGAATTTGTATCATTTTTATATTTATGTTTTCGATGGAAAGCCATATTTAAAATTTAAAAATATGCTTTTCACGCACATTTTTCAGTAGATTTGCAGCGTATCTTTGTGTTCGTGACTCGTGAAATAAATCGAACTAAATGTCAATTAGTATTTGGAAGTTTTTTATGAATATTACGAGTTTACAAAAAATATGTGCCGTAATACTTTGTTACGTTTTGTACATGAAAAATCCATAAAATATCCAAAAATATGTCTACATTTCTAAACACGAGGTCTCGCGCAAAGAGGTTACTCTTTAATTATTGCTCATTGATTTGTTTAATCCTGATATATATTTACATTTTGTCAATTTAAAAAAAACGTAAACAAACGTAACACCAAAACCAAACCATCAAACGTAAACACTTTATGCCCAAAAACATCGCTACATTAAACGGAAAGTTACTTTCCCAGAATAAATTGATGTTTAAACTGTTAACATAATACGATTATATGAAATCTGACCATAAGAACTACAATGTTTTTGAAAGGCTTGAGAAAATGTTTTTGATGGAAAATGGATTTAAAATTGTATGATGGTGAATAGATTGGTAATATAAATTAGACACTTTAAGTATTTTACTTATTTTTAACACGCTTCTATAAGCTTGACCTTCTTATATTGTGAGAAAATCTTGTAATTTAATTGTCACCCACTTATAATTGCCATATAAATTTGAAACTTGGTAGAATTATTCAATTATGATGAAAATATATTAATATGGTATTACTCAGCTGATACGATGCTTGAGTAGGACGATCACGGAAAATTCTGAATGGCTAACGTCGAGTTTAAGCTCATTTGACTTATCTCATATAGTGATGGGGAGGCAGGCAAATATGGAAACTTCTCATTGATAAACAGTTTGAGTTTGGAATTGTTTGATTTGTCTCAATGGGTCTTCTGGTTATAAAAGCGAGTTTTTAATTTTTTTTATAAAATATAAAGTTTATTTAATTTATCAATCAATATTAACTGTATACAATAAATTAGAAACGTGGTAAGGTGAAAAACTAGAAACAGGTTTATAAACGAATACCTGGGCATAGTTCTCTTTGTCTGCTCCAGTCACATCTATAAAATTATTTATGATTTTAAAATAACATTTTCTTTTTATTATAACTTTGTGGCCAAGTTTGTTCCTTTTCATTAATTCAAAACACTAGTGAAATGAAAGCTTGCATATTACATTCCGTTACTAATGTACGAAAGCTACGTCAAAGCTTTCATTCGACATACGTTATGCAGAGTAAAAACTTATGACTTGTATGTGAGAGCTTGAAACTTGGGCAAGATGTTAGACCAGGGTAAATGTAATTTCCTTTAAAGCCTGAAGGCTTCGTTCTGCAGCAGACGTTTGCTTAATATAAAGTTGTATTTTAAATTTCATTCCATCTTCCATTTCTCGGTATTCAGTTTCTACATAATTCTAATGGTATTTTACATTCGCCTAAGGCAGGTTTATTACAGAAAAGATTTAGTTTTAAATTTTCTATCTACTTTCAGTTGAGATGGATAATTATAATTGATGGTAATCATAATTGATTTGATACAATATTATTGCAGCTTATCAGTTATAATTGACTTGACACAATACAATTCTTCAATAACAATTCGTTCGGTTATTATTTGTTAGCTGTCCGATAAATGGGTGGTTATCTTTTTTGAGAATACTCCATGAAAGCATAATTCTTGAATGATTTAAGTAAGTGCTTTGTCGATCTTGGGCTATGTATCTACATGTGTGCTATATATCTATATGTGGTTTGTAGAAAGATTAGGTGATGTTGTATAAATAGGTAGCGAAGAATAAGTAATTAATTATTTTTTATTAATGTCGTTTTGCAAATATGCAAGATTTTTTCGAAAACTGGAACTTTTGAGTCGTAAACTTGGAAAGTCTCCTTAGATTAATGGGTACCTTAATGTTGGCATTAATTTAATACCGGAATGAGTAGTAGTTTACAAAAGTCGGAAATGGTGTTTTGTTTGGTTTAACTATATACATTTATGTAAATATTTATTTGACAACAATCATAAGAAATGCTATCTTGTGAAATTTTACGTAAAATCATAAAAACGTTGTAGGAAGACTTTTGAAAGGTCCAAATAAATAATACAATTATGCTGCAATAAGCAAGCCTAGATGTACGCTTTTTAATTTTTATATACCGTTATTAGATTTTCTTTAAAAATGAATTACAACAAAAATTTTAATTTGTGAAAAACAGTAACGTGGAGTATTTGTAGAAAATTGTTGGAACCATTTTCGAAAAATTAAAGCTACTGTAAATTAAAAACTTTCATTCATGTTTAAATATAAATTAAATTGTTGTGATGTTCCCGTGACATTATGCTGCAATACGCAACTATACAGAAAAAATAGCTGCAATGCACAGAAAATATGTCCTTACGTGATATACTTTTAAATTTTTCGTCAGTATATTTCAAGTCGTGTTTATAATATTAAATAATTTTGCAAAACTTTAATAATATTTCCAGTATTGCTAATCCAATTCATATAATTTATATAATTGCGTTAAAAGATTTGTTAATTTGATGAAGGTATCTGGGATTAGAAACAGGCTGATTATTTTCCCATAAAAAGTGTCATTTATGTGAAAATACATATTGTATATAAGAAGAGGTATTGCAGTATAAAACAGCAGTAACAATACAAATTATATATAAGAGTAGGTATAAATAAGAAAAGATATTGCAGTAATAATTGATTAACCGAAAAGTACAGAAGTCATTTGTAACAGTTCTATTATGAAGTAAATGGAAAAAAAATATTTGTAAGTGACTTATTAGACACTACCCTGAAAGAATACGTATTTGGTACAAGTTTTAAGACTGCCTTTTGAATTTTTCCATAAAAATAAGACTGGAATTTGAATATACATATGGGATAGAGATATACATATGGTGCTAAACCTGTGGGATGTGGAATATATATCTGTCTGAAATGGGATGTACTCGTAAAAATAAGGTGCACTGAAAATTTAAATTTGCCATGAGTAAAAATTTAAGTATGTGGAAACCATGTCGATGACATGTTTAGCCAGTGATTTTTTAATTTCCAGGTAAATTGAAGATCAGGAAAACATATTAACAGAACTTAAAGGTTTTATCGATGTGATAAAGGCAAACTACGAATTGAGTTAGTTAACTTAAAGAATCGGTTTCCTACTATTTTAAATACTTGTAATATTTAAAATAGTAGAAAATAAAAGGAAAGCAAATCAAGTTTGTTTGAAATTTTTATTTCAAGTTTTGTTGAAGAAATTATAAATGATTTGCGTAGATTCTAGCGTCAACTTTATCAAGTACGTTATGAACATAAATATGAGGAGCATACTTTTCGTGTTGTGCTTGTTAGTTATTTGTGGACTATAGAGAATGTTTGTCAGTTATTTGTGGACTATAATAACTACACATACGACTTTTAAATTTTTAATAAACGTTATAGAGCTATAGAGATATAAAGTTATAGAGCTGAAACAGAGGTAAGGAAAATAAAATTCCTAATCAGTAGTATATTTATAATGAGTAACAATTAAAACTTATTAATGCATTAATTACAGGAACATGCGTTTTGAATCTTCGTTCATACAATTTCGACAAATTTAAATAAGTAATAAAAACAGTAATATCACAAAAAAAATCTGCAGTATTGAAATTCAACTGATAATTACACAAAAATTGCATTGGTGGAAGTTTACATCAATTTCCAAAAAATCAATTGTGAAATGGCCTTAAATTTTTACTTAGTCAATTTACTTTTGCCTTTTGTTAATATTACTTTTGTTATGACGAATAGTTTCGGAATCCACTAGGTTTTTATGGTTCCCCAATGAAATAACAAATCCTTAATTTTCATAATGTCTGATTGTCACAGTCTCACAATCCCTACAGTCTCAGACTTACATTTTGCAAGTAGGTACTTCAGACGGGGAGCTGAATAAGTAGTAAAATTAAAACAAATTGCGACGTCACGGAAGGGGGACTAAGGATTTATTTCTTCATGTACAATATTTTTCAGTCAACCACACTGATTAAATATGAACATTTTGTCATGTGGAAAACTTTACCTTTTTCTAATTTTTTAACTATAGATTTGGAAAACCTGAAAAATCTAAGACTAGACCTGTTTAATTAGAACTTTAAATTAAAATAATAATTATAACTTTTTGATTATCTCAACAATTTCGAGAAATATAGACTGCTATAGAATTTTACTTTAAGAATGTTCCGATGTGCATTTTTATAAGTTCAATTTAGATCAACATTTTATTTATATATTTTTTCTATATATTCCTTACAAAAATTTAGTAATTATGTTTGAAATTATTGTTTAGATGTTTCTGAGAATATGATGCATTTTCTAAAGCCCTCGTATACTTTTTCTTACGTTTCACATTGTTATTAATTTACACGCTAGGTAAATATGTCCAAAAATTACGAACTCAATATGTATTCTAAACTTATAATTTAAATTTATAATTTCTGATCACTTGAAAGTAACATAAATGCATCAAATCTTTTGAGGTTTGATTTTTTGTTTATTTTTTTCCTTTACTTTCAAATTATCTTCAATTTTTTTTTAGAATTTACGATAACCTGGATGACTAGAAGAGATGTTCATGTTTTTTCGTCAATCAGTTTGTTAAATGTAAGAGTATTAAAACATGTGCAATCGTCACTTCGAGATTTGTCTATGTATATAGTTTAAAACTTATAGTTTTACAAATCATTCAAAAAGTTTAGTAGCTGTTGTTTAATTTTGTAATCGTAACAAATAAATAACAATAAAATTAAATAATTACTCTTCTCCGTAATACATAAAACTACCCCACTTAGCATAAAAGAGATCGCACACAATCCATTACACAAACAATGGACTAAACCGGGCTTTGTAATAGTTAAAATAAAAACCAACAATGGCAACATGGACCTCCCGCACACTCAGTCCCCGGTATCATCTTTCACATCCATTCAACGGAGAAGAGTGATTACCTATTGCTCTCAGTCTTTTAATATTCGCCCTTCCTTATTTCCAACTGGGTGAAAATTAACGACACGACTTGGAATAAAACTCTTTTCCCTACCTGTTAAGGGTGTGGTCGCACTGGATTTTTTTAAAAGTTGTCTATTTTGCGCATTCCATAAGTCGTTTTAATAAAAAGAGATAACACTTTTTCCATTTTAGTTTTCTTTAATTCATTAACTAAAGTTTTTGAAATAAAATAAAACTGTTGATTTACATTTCAATGTTTCACTTTTTAAATCACAAGTTTTTCCACAAATAAGAGTTGGGTAACAATTTATTAACAATTAGCAAAATGCAACAGGCGTAACATATATATATATATATATATATATATATATATATATATATATATATATACACACACACACTTATATATATATATATATATATATATATATATATATATATATATATTACACTTTTAGCTTTTCATGCATCGATTTTAAAATGTGGTAATAGAATTTTGATCTAAGAAAAAAAAAAAAATGTTGGAAGTGAAACTTCTTATTTTTTGTCGTCTTTGTATGTATAGCTATCAGTCTATATATTTTTTCGTTCTTGTTTCATATTTTTTCTCCTCCTATCATTTTAAATTCAGAATTTTGCGTTAACGGTGTTATATTAATATATGGTTTCAAGCGGGACTTTCTTACACGAAACGATAAGTGGAATATTCTATTGATTATGATAGTAACTTTTTGATTGTTCTGAAAAATTTGAATGCTAAAAAAAGAAAATTAATATCCACAGCAAGTAGAGCACTTATTGGTCAGTGATAAACAATTCAACATTTTAAAAAGATTCGCAAGAAAGCGCCTGCACATTGGCATCGGCATGGCAACGGATGTTATTTAATTAAGGTTGTAACAAAAAAAAGTAGATTTTCCAAACATGTCACATCCAAAATTCTCAGAGAAATATTTTTTATATTATTTCTGTATATGGATCAATGATGTTCATAACTTTGATAAAATTCAAGTTTTCGTGTCGAAGGTTTTTGAGCGAAATGGGTTTGAAAAATATGTGAACAGATACGTACGTGTCTTCCTACAAGCGTCACATAGCGGTTTTTTTCTTTTTAACGTAAATAATCTCAAAAAATAATACTAAATACTACCAGTGTTGAACAGTAATCATAGCACTATTTTTCAGTATCCAAAAAACAAATGTGTCCAAATAACACAAATGGCATTTTTCATCAGCCACATCCGTTGAAGACTCATCCTTAAATCCTATATTTGAATAAAATATGATAAATGTATTTCAGCAGTCTTCTTCAGGCCCGGTGACTAACTTGTCAGGCTAGTGACAAATGGTTTAAGGCATTCGTTTCTAAAAATGTTCGTTTTGCGTCTGAACTTAATTGAATGGATCCCAAATCTTCGAGATCTCCAGCTATCTAGTGAACATAATCGACTTACTGATTTATGGCGCTGAAGAGATGAAGATTAGACGTAAATGCGAAGTGGAACTGACGGATAATCATCATTTAAAAAAAATATTCATTTTCTGTACTGAATTCCTCAGATTTATTTTACGAAGGTTGGAGAAATGCTACAGATTTGCGAAAAGTTGGTTTTGGATTAAGATAAATGATTTAGTTCTATATTCCATTAGACTTAAGGCATTATTAACTGAGTAGAAATGGAATGAAAGTTCGCCATCTTCTTACTCACAGTATGGTAATTTATATTTTGTTTTTTTCTGGGTTAAAATAATTATTTCTTCATAGATTTATCAAAGATTCTTCATTAAAATTTCCAGGTGAAAATGGTCGCTGATGGTTTTTAAAGGTAAGTTTATTTAAGATTTTAAAATTTGAATTGAAATATCATAACGAGTTGAAGTTCATATGATACCCGTATTTATTTGAAAGATATATTTTTATAGGTTTTAGATCATAGTATTTAGGATATAAGTATGAGATGTTATAAAACTGTGTAGGGCTTAATAGCAAAGGGAAATAATGCTTTAATCTCTTCGGCACTCAACATAATAGAAACTTATTAATTAGGATTTAAAAACCAAGCAGCAAATTAATCAGACGCATATCAGAACACACGTAAATTAGGGTTTTATTTGTTTATCATTCAGTTAACCGAAATATTTGGAATTAAAAATTCTAATCAAGTATAAGTACCTTGCTATTATTTAATTTTTCAATTCCAGGGTTGATAAAATTAGAGGAAGTGGGAATTACACATCACTTTGATCATTAATATTTCGAAAACTGAGGCGAAAAATTAAAGATGAATGACAACCTCACGATGGGATGCACGGGAAAATATTCAATGACATGCTCTCGATGGGATGTACGAAAAAATATTCAATAACATCCTCTCGATGGGATGCACGGAAAAAAATTCAATGACATCCTTTCGATGGGATGCACGGAAAAAAATTCAATGACATCCTTTCGATGGGATGCACTGAAGAGAAATGTTGCTCTTCATTTCAAATGTACGGTAGGTTCATTAATTTTTTTAAATTTTGCTACTACATATTATTGAGATACTTATTTGAAATATTTACTCGTAAATTTCCAGCAAATGGGTCTAAACCTGAAGTTGCTAGCAAAATTGTTCATACTGATTTAGCGTCTATATACATATATGATAGTATTCTACATTACGTAAGTATACACATAAAGAAGTCCGGTAACAGGAATAATGCATCATATCTTATACACATTAAGTTAAATCTTATGATTCTGACCACGCAGCAAGAGTTAAATTTATGCAGTATATAAAGTATATAACTTATACGCAGTTGTGAGCTATTCTTTTGTTTTTTATCAAAATCTTTATACTTAAAGATTATTTTTTGTTTTATAGTTTGTATTGCTAAATAAGCTCGTTTTTAGTTGTTTTTTATACTATATTTTTTAAAAAGGAGAGTTAATTTTATTTGAATGGCTTTTCATGCTATAAAATAAACTTTGACTAAAGTATAGGCTCTTTATTCAGCCAAATGGAAAAACACCATCAAGCATGGAAAACTTGTTCTTTTTTCTGGCATTGCTGTGAAAACATTGTAGCTGATATAAATACAAAAGACGCAATGATGGAAACAAGTCAAGCGCTGAGAATACGACTGCGACCAAAGCTGATGTCTGTTTCACATATACGTAATAAATATATAAAAAAGAATGAAAATGATTTTGTTTTCCTATTTTTGAAAATAATGAATTTGCTTACTGCATTGCGAATAAACAGTTTTCACAAAGTCTGGCAAAGCCTTATACATAAATTGCACAAATCCTGAAGGAAAATATCCAGACCTGGAACCAGGTGGAAAATGTTTTTTAACAGGAAATGTGAAAATAAATATAAATATTTCTAGCAATGTACACGCATTAATATTTCCACCTTGCAATCTACCTTTTATATTTTGAATAAAAATTAAATAATTTTTAAATTACATAAATATTAAACATTTGATTAACAAAGCTAGGTATTAAATTCTATTTCAAGATACTTAATTTTCAAATAAACTTTAGATATTCAATTGAACATTAAAAATGTGGACGAATGTTGGTTGCAATTTTGATATTTATTTTTTGGTATAATTTAGATTAAGATAACATTTTGATATTTCTCGCAGTCAGGAACAAAAAATTTCAAGTGTAAAAAAGAATTATAAAAAAATACGTAAACGTAGAAAATTACAGTGTGCGAAGAACGTAAAATTGCATTGTTATATGATAAGCTAGTCCACTTATCCAAAATATGTTAAAGCTGTTTTTATGTAAAATCTCAATCGCAATAATGTTATTCTAGAAAATACTCCATCTTGTTAATTATGGCTGCATTTCATTCTGTATAGCTCTGTGCAATGCTTAGTCAACGCGACTGATAAACAAAAACAAGAATTGGTAGTACAGTTAGGCACTTGCATCTTACAGCCCTACTCTCTGTACGTTTAGTCCATGCGTCTGCATAAAATATTAATATTGGACTATGCATTATCACAATCACTGAATTCTCAGTTTAATTCCCAAGTCGCAAATGGCGGTGCATCATTTAATTATTCACAGCATTTTTCCCATAACATCTATGCGAATAAGAATATATTTTGATAGTATCTCGCATGTGTGTGTGTGCGAACGTGTGTATGTCATGTGTGGCGCATGCGTGTCTGCCTATATGTGTGTTTGTAACTACATATCGTTGAAACTGGTACTCCAATTAATATACAATTCTTTATGTCTTTGTCTGTACTATATAAAAATATTTTATTTCCGTAAAATACAGGTAAAGGCATTTAGTTAAAAAATGTGAGTCTGGCATGATAAATTAATGATTTTTTTTCTTATTCTATAAGTAAAATGCATTTACAGTTAAATATATCTTCATATAAGTAATTATTTTCAGTAAGTAAAAAGGTAATTGTTTCTACACTTAATTTTGATTTGTTCCGCGATTGAAGTTTCGTGGGCACATGGCAGATGTAGCAAAAACATAATTTCGAAAACTTAAATTCAAAAGATTTTAAATCTACATCATCAATTCGTCTGCTGTACACTTCATTGGTGTAGAGCCGATTAGACTCCGGCTCCACTATTTGGAGCCCACAGGAAGCCAAGTACAGCTTGATGATTGAACGTGTGCAAAATACGTTAATTCGATATCTGTTTATGAGACAGTATGTTTACTTTCCATTTCTATTTCCAACCGATTTCCTCTTGGTTCTTGGTTTCCATTTCTTGCAACTCAGAAGAGATTTGCACTAATGAAATTTATCTTCCAGCTCTTAAAAGGAAAAATTCTAGGCCTTGTATTATTGAGTAAACTTTCATTCTTCGTACCTGATAATTTCCAGCGTTCACGCAATCATCGCCTGTTTATTATACCACCCTCTAGCATCGAAGTATAACAGAACTTTCCAGTTCCCCGCGGTGTTCAACGGCTCAACCACCTGATCGTGGTCGCACCAGCGTTTATGATATGTGAAAGTAAATTTGTCGAATTGTGTCGTCGTTATCTTTTTTAGATCTTATGTATTTTGTATTCATGTTTAATCTGTAGTTCTTATGCATTTTGCATTCTTGTTGAATCATTAATTTCTTATTATTATGAATAGATTACTTGTAATGTAACGATAAATGTGTATGTGGGTTTGTAAATAAATAAAAAAATAAATAACTACTACTTACGATTGACAGTAATAAGACAACCCTGTAGGGCCGTTTTTACTTTTGATGAATTGTTTATAACATGTCTTCTTTTTCGTAACCTGCGTTTTATGTTGATGAGAAAAGACGTGAAATATAAATAGTTAGCTGTTACCCGCGGCTTCACTCACATCGAATTAGTATTCCATTTATTAAAATTTCATTTGTTTTTATTGTCTTGAAGCAGGTAATTTGTAAGTCAAATTTATGAAGATTAACTGAATAGCTAAGCCATAATAATGTATTTTTTGCATTTATTACGTTAGTTCGGGTATGTTAGAAAGGGTTGGTATAAAAATATTTATATGTATCTCCTAGTAGTACGAATACTGACTTAACTGACTTAAGCACTTTACCCATATTACTGACTTAAGCACTTTACCCATATTAAGAAACATCGACGTGTCCTGAATTGCCGTGTCTTGAATGAAACATTGGCGTGTCCAGAGTGAACCACCTACCCATCTCATGATTATTAAATATTATTTACTTTACCCTTATACAACTGACATCCCTTTGGGTTTGATTTAAAAAAAAAACATTGGAGATGGGAGCACTTTGTGTAAAGTTTTACACATGTGTTTATTAATTTTAAGAGTGCTTGCATGAAGTTTCAAGTTAATAAGATCATTTGATTTTTCAGATAAACTTTCAATCTCTATTTCATGCCCTTAGTGGGTGACTTGAAAAAAGACTGTACACATATTTGATTATTTATTTCTTGGAGTACTTTTAGAAGATTTTGATTTAATGGGATCATATGATTTTTTTTTCATACAAACTTTGAATCCTCTTTGCATTTATGATTTCAAATTAACTGGGAAACGTGCATTTAAATATGTTTTTCTTAAAGTGGGTTTAAAGAGTTTTGAGTTAAAAGAAACCTTTAATTTTTTTTAATTAAACCCCCCTTTTAACCCGTTAAGGGTTAAAACAGGAACCTCTGTAATCAATTTTAAATTTTCAGAGACGCTGATGTCGTCTCGGCGATGAGTCACGACATATATTTTTTTATGTGTGTGTAGGAATAATAGGAAACAATAATTGCATAACAATAAAGTGTTTAATACAAAGAAGAAGAAAAATATGGAGAATATTTTTCTGTCAGCGTTTTTTTTATTTTAACAATTTTTTTACAAATTAAGATGATGTTCCGTTTTGTTTCCTTCAATATATATTTATCGATAATAAACATGTATTGAGAAAATATTCCATTGCTAAAAATTTGCTCAAAGTGAATGGGAGAAATTTCAATTAGAATATCGATTCTACACATTGTTCAATGATAACGCGTACTTATTGTTCTAATAATTTTTTAATCATAAAGTATATGACATGGGTTTTATGAAGAATTTTTCACTCGCTAACATGTACTATTTCAGATATAATAATATTTACTTTAACAATATGCTTACCAAGTTAAACCAACCATGTTAAACCAAGATTAAGTTATATTTAACTTTTATCCATCTCCCTTACAAAGACAAAATTGTAAATTGAATATAGCTTGTTGCTGTATAGCGGCATGGCGGCCCATCAAGAAAGGGGTAATCTTATAAAAACGTGGTTACTCACAAAGATATTATCAAATGCCCCTTTAGATATTTTCATTCAGAAAGAAAAGAAGATAATTAAAGTTTCATTCACATGTTTTAAATGTTTTTTTAGAACGCCTTGAGATGCACTTTAATTTTTTCAAATAAAAAAGGAAATCGCAATAAATAAAAATAGGATTAACTTGTTACCAGAGATAACACCGCATGTAACAAGAAACTCTGTAATAACCACTGGAAAAGCATTTGCCTCGACTTTAATGGAAAATTCTTTAGTACCACCGCCAAACCGCGATTCCTGCTGATGGCATTCAACCGCAGTGCAAATTGTGCGATTACGCTTATGCGAACGTCGACTGGAAAAGTCGCTGGGGAAAACCAATATTTTCTCTTCTAGTGATTTTTAGTATAAACAGTTATGTTGTAGTTAAATGGGCGTGCATTTTGCTGTTTATCCATTTGTAATTCGACATGGTGCTTCAACATTCAATAGTACTCGCAAAGATTTTATGTATTAGCGGTATAAACGTTTCTGGTCAGAGAAATAAATTAAATTGGCATATTTTAGGATTCTTATTTGTATTTTAAATGAGGAGAATAATTTACTACTAAAAATACTGTAAATTTACTACTTTCCAAAATAACTGCATGGTATATAAGGTTTTTAAATTTGGTCCTCTTAATTTAAGGAATGATCCACCTTTGCATAAAAATTTCTTTGAAATATTGGATATATCACAGAATAAGAATGCATTAATGGTTTATGGCTATGAGAGTTGATTTGGTATAGTTGATCATGTTGGCTATGAAGCTTGATCCGGTATAGTTGTATTGGACTTAATCCTTTGCCTGTATTTAGGTCTTCCTGACTTGATTTAAAATTGGTTGTGGTTTTAAAATATAAATTATACGGTACACCTTCTTAAAATATTACAATTTAAATATATGTTTGTTTTAGTTTGACATTTTTTTAATAATAAAACGTCTTGTTATTTTTAGCTCAATAATAACGCCCAGGCTTAAATCTTCAATGTAGCGAGCCTGTAAGCCTCTTCTTTTTCGAATTTTTGCAAGTATAAAAGAAGCTGCATTTATGTTTCCATGACTTTCTTCTTTCTATATCTATATAGACAATTGTATATTTATTATTGTCTTGTACGTGAAAAAAAGACTACGCGGCAATTATTTGTTATTATATTATTCAGTACAAGTCCTTCACTTCGAAAATGTCTGATGTCAAAGCTACACGATTAAAGGAGTAAAGAAATATCTTAAGATTGACTTAGAATTGGTATTGATAGAACAGGGGTGTCAGTTATGAGATGATGACATCGAGACCGATGTCAATCAACAATTCGAGGAAGTAGAAATTTGTAACGAAAAAATTTAACATTTTAAACCTACTTAAAACACTGGTCTGAATAACCTTTTCTGCGCCAAAAATACATAAAATTTTGCAGCAAACAATGGATTAAAATGGAAAAAATATCATCATGATTAATAAAGGGGACTTCTACCGCCTGAACTTCTACAAATTTGAAAAACTATTTGTACATAGATATACATAATTTAATAGTTTTAAAGGTTTCTTAGAAAAGGACCCATAATAATTTCGTCAAGTCCTCCCTCCGTTTGCTCATCAGGTACGTAAGTACATAAAAACAAATAAAAACGTGTTTTTATGTCTTTTAAGTTCCCAATGCATTGGACTTGCCTACTAAATTTTTGTTCTTCAAACTATTTTTTTCTTTTCAGCCTTTTTTGCGATATACGACTTTTTAAAGAATTTTAAAGTATTCTCCCCTCAATTTTTAATAATTTGTCTTAAAAAAAACTTAAAAATAATCGGGTTACGGGCATTTGTTAAGTACTTCACTGCAAAATTACTTCGGTCAATATGTATGAGTCAATTTAATATATATAGGCAACTAATTAACAACAAATATGCCAGACAATAAATTTACGTCTTAAAAAATTTCATTAATATTTTTAATAATGTAATGAGAATACTTTGTACCCATTGGTATTTAAACTTTTACACTTATGTCTATAAGTATGTACCCTTGCAGTGTGAGTATTACTCGTATTTAATATTAACTCGGTTTCTTTGCCTTACGTTTGTGAAAGACACACTAGGCAATGTATTGACTGTCCGGTCGATTTTGGCAATATTTCATTTCAATACCGAATTATTCAATTAAATGTTTATTCTACGTGGGATATTGTATTGTTAAATAAATTTTTTATCAAACACTTTAATTTCAGTACTGATTTGCACCCTCAGATTACATACTTGAGAAGTTAGAAGGCGTTAAAACACAATTTGTAGAAATGACCTGTCTGCCAATAATGGTAGACGTGGTGTCGCCGGAAATATCGCTGTCTGCCAGATGTGACCCATCTGATAGTCATATACTTATTGGAATATTGTAGTATCGAGTCATTTCTTTTAAATAAATATGATAATAACGAATCTTTCGACATGCTTCGATGGGAACGACATTAGCAACAAATACAAATTTTTAATAGTAGTCAATTGTAATCGCGTAACTCGCAACCAGCAAACTAATAGGAAGTGAGTACTGATATTGTCACTGTGAACTAAGGTTTTCATTATCTTTTTTTACATTCAATTTGATATAATGAAAAATTCAATCCATGTTTAAATCACATCCTTTTTCAATTTCTGAAGATTTTTACTATAGGTGCAATTATTTTCAACAGACAATTTTTCGTACCAATAGGTAAATTCTACTTAAATGTTGTAAAAAAACAGATGAATTTAACTACATTAGGTTTGCGTTATTGACGTAAATGTCACGCCGTGATTACGATTTTCCTAAGGGCTCACGCGTCCTGCCTTTGATATGATTTTCGTAATATAGCGGCTAAGTGATTCAGGTACATACAAGAGCAAAAATCCGAAACCGTTCAAGATATCGGGATAAAATAAAAATGAAGTCGACCTCAGGAACGTATTTTATGATTTGTCTTATTTTTATTGCTATGGTTGCAAAGTATTCTTTATAAAATTAGTTGTATAGAGAAAAAAAATTCATCATGGTAAATTTTATTTAAGTATTACGTACAAAACACGAAAACGTGTATTAGACACGCATTATTCATGGAAATGTCATGCTGTTGATTATAATTTTCGTAATAGCTCACGCAAGCGTCATGCTGTTGATTACGATTTTCGTAATAGCCGTGGTTAAGTTACTCAAGTCAATACAAAGAGTCCAAATCCGGAACCGTTTAAGATATCATGATGAAGCAAAAATTAAATTGGTCTCAGGTGCATAATATTTATTTTGCTTTAATTGTATTATTATACTTCAATATTATTCTTTACCAAATTACTTGCATGAAGAAAAAATTTCAGCAGGGTAAATTTTGCTTAAGTGTTGCATAGAAACCAGATAATATTTAAGTGTTTTAGGTACGCGTTATTCATGCAAATGTGTTGATTACGATTTTTATAACAGCTATGGTTAAGTCACTTAGATATCACGATGAAGCAGAAATGAAATCGGTCTCAGGAACGTAATTTATAATTCTTTGTAATTCTATCGCCATGGTTGCAATCGTATTTTTTATTAAATTGTTTGAATAGAAAAAACAATTGTTTAAGTGTTTCGTAAAAAAAGATAAATAAGTGATTACATGTGTGTTATTTTTGAAAATGTCGGTCCCAGGAGCATAATTTATAATCTGTCCTAATTTTTACGCTATATAGTATTTTTCATTAAATTATTTAAACATAGTCGATTTGCTTAAGTGTTACGTAAAAAGTAGGTAAATTTAAGTTTAAGATATCGTGATAAAGAAAAAATCAAATCGTTTCTAGGGACGTAATTTATGATCTGTCTTAATTTTATTATTATTATTGCTGTAGTCCTTTTCTCAAATTGTGTAGAGAAAAAAAATGGGGTGTGGTTGTGTTATGGACACGGCCGTGTGTTGTACGTGAATACCTATATGGGTTATGTTTTTTAAATAAAATATTTTTATGTATGTATTTAGGTTCAAAGCAAGGAAACAAATATTTATTGTGTTATAATAGCGTATAGGCCGACATTATATATTTTTGGTAATATTTTTTTATTCTAACACCTTATTATATTCACTGTTACTACTTTAAACTAATGTTTTATAAACAATCGATAGATTTTGACGACAGCTGATGATTAAAACTTACACGAACATCGTAGCTTTTCCGAATCAAAAGTTATACTAATTGCAAATCTCGATACGCAGCAAAATAACCTTAAAATGGCGGCGCTTCCTCCTCCACCGCGCGTGATGCGTCACTGTTCTCACTTATCGTAATGAAGATTCTTTGATCATTTGGCTATCAAGTGATATAATTTTTGATATAGACGATAGATTCGAAACTGCAACGCCAAACTGTATCCCCTGATTTTATTATCATTAGGTTATTTGGATCGCCCCCGTATGGTAGCAAATTTAAAGACATATTCACGTAAAAATTTGAAAGAACAAATTTTGCTTAAGAGTCAATAAACAAACAAGGCAAATACGTCATTTAGTTGCAATAGCTGTGGCTAAGTCATTTGAGTTCTTATAAAGAGTCCAACTTTAGAATTGTTTAGATGTTGTGATGCAACAAAAATTAAATTAGACTCAGGGGTGTAATTAAAAACACAAGACAAACGCAGGTTATACCTGCGTTAATTTTGTCTTTATAATTGCACTACTTTTGAAGGATCCGTACCACGAAAAGAAAAATGGAACTTTTAAAAGATCACTTATTATTTATCCATTAGTATACAATAAAACTGACGTAAAATTTTTCATAAACGAGGCGACGTGAAAATTTGAGATTTTAATATATTTTCGCACATTAATATATCTTATTAACCCATATATTTTACACTAGCCATTGTTTTTTAAATATTCATACCATTTTTTTAATCAGAATAAAAGAGTAGGTAAATATAGGTCTTAATTTTTTTTTACTTTCTTATTTATTATATGAAGGTATTATTTAAAAGAGCTTGTTTCAAAGACTACAAAATATTTTTCGTAATTTTAAAGTGCATATTTAAAAAATTTTCTAAAAAATATACCGAAATAGTTCACTCCCTTTGTTACAATAACGGGGTTGGTAAATCTGTCAAGATGATTACACGAAAACTATAGCGATATTCCTAGATTTCATAATTTCTGAAATATATACGTTTCCCAAAATGAATATTTGTAAATAGTTTAATAGATGTACCTTAAAATGTTTATAAGTGCCCAAATATGTAACAAACCTTCATAGTGTGAGTTTCTTTACAGGTTATTTATAAAATATGTTCATGTATACAGACGACAAGTTCAAACATGACAATTTTGTTCAAGTATCGTGTAGTCAAACGAATAAATCGAAATAATTCGAAATAAAAGACAGAACTTCAATTTATTTAAACCTGTTATTATAATCATTACTTGGTTTGTTGTAATTTTGTCAAAATAAAATTACCTCATATTTCTAATGATGGTCTCAAGAAATATAGGTGATAATTAATATAAGTGCTCTTTCATTTTTCTTTAAAAAAAAGAATTAACAAGGTGAAGGAAAACCCTTTCGAAAGTCCTCTTGTTAGTTCAAATTTTTAGGAAAGATTCGCTTTTCATTTCAGTTAGTGACTGTTGTAGTATGAAAGAAATTTTATCCCGATATTCATGTCCATCGTGTACAAAGACCATTCAAAGAAGACTTTCCTCTAGTAATTGATATTCTCATTCGAGCTCTTAATTTTTTTTCTTTGTTTTATATCTGTTAATATGTGGTATTCTTTCGCTAGTTTAAAGAAGTATTTGATAGTTATTATCAGAATTAAGCGAATGTGCTTTTTTTGAAGAAATTCGCTAAAAATTAGCTATCTTTGATATACTCACAGCTAAGGTTTAATAAACGTGTGTTCCAAAAAAGAGTGTTGTTTTATGCGAGTCAATACATAAAATAAGTACCACCCTTATTCTTTCTATCACCGCGTGGAAGACTCTAGCCAAGAAAAAAAAACAAAATAAATGCGGGCTGCATTTAAAAGGTAGATCGGAAGTTTTAGCGGTTTTAATCAGCTTCAGTAGGATGAAAATATTAACATTTTCATGTAATTTTGGGACTTTTAGTATTATTTCATTTAATTTTTAAAATATGTATTTTTGTCTTTCCAAATTTAGTTTTTTTTAATTTGCTTTATATCATGTCTCCTGCATAAGAAATAATATGTAATTATTTCTTATACATATTTTATTTGCTCATATAATACGTGTATTGAATGTATAAATATAATTGTATAATTGTGTGAGTACATTTAATATTTTGTATAAGATACGTATGTTTTGTTCTATCCATGTATATTATGTGTACCATTTATTACAAACATTTATACATATGTATACATATATATATATATATATATATGTGTATATATATATATATATATATATATATATATATATATATATATATATATATACAGTAACCTCTTTGTTTAAAGCTTCGTATTACTAAATCTCTCTAACTCTTGAACAATGATAAAATTATCATTTTTCCATATTTATTTTCGGAAATGTAATACAATTCTAATAACTTGAGAAAAAAAAAATAATAGAAATAAACTTGCTGAAACCTAAGAAAAAATTGATTAATAAGTTTTGAATTGAAACCTTTATGATATAGTAAGACAAAGTGAAATCCTTGCGTATATTATCATTTTCTAAATAATATTTAATGGTAACTAAAATTACATTTTAGACAAATGTAAAAATTTATGGACAAATAGTTTAATTATTAACATGTCAATGTAAAAACAAAGCAATGTATGTTGTCTATGGGTCACTCACCCACCTCCATATATTCCATGACATTTCTTGTACTGTACGTAGTTGTATAAAAATCTAATTAAAATCTGTATTAATCCACCGAAGTGCCCGATTTTTCATTTTAAATCCATCAGGTTATATTCACAGAAACCCTAATAAAAGTGAAAAGTGCAAACTGCTTTGAAAAAAAACAACAAAAAAACATAACCTCTACAATGCATCGTTGTCCTGTTCAAGCATAGAAGAGTTCCTGAAATGAACGCGAAGATGACCTCAAAAAATCCAGTAGCATAAAATATTTTTGAAAAATTAACCGGCCGCAAAAATTATTCTACTTAAGAACTTATCGCTGTGAGAACTTATTCGCCGTGAGAACTTATCTCGGGCACGAAGAACTGTGGGATTGTACAGAAGATGAAGCACCTGTAAATCCAAAAAAAGATGTAAAACCGAAATCAAAATCAGTCTACTTGTGAATTCGATAAACTACGTCCACATTCAAGAAGCCAAGTCTGCCAAGAAAGTGTGGAACAACTTGTGTGGCGTGTGCTTTCAACGATTCCGGGCTAATAAGTCGTGTGGGCCTACTTTGTGACTTATGTACAACTAATATTACTGGATATGAAACGTAGAAAATTATGTGAGCAAAATAATGACAACGGATCAAAAACTGAGAAACATAGGTTTTAAATTAGAGGATGAGTACTCTTAGTACTCTTCGGTCTACCAGACTCATATAAATCCATGATCCTAGCTATTAAAAGACCCGGCATTAAGATTAGTGCAGACTCTGTGAAGGGTAAAATCTTACAAGGTGTTACATTAAGTTGAGGTGATAGAACAATTTTTTCCGCTAACCATAACAAAAAAGGCTAGAAGAAATATCAACCTAAAGGCCCTCGCTGCTTCAGCTGTAATAAATATGGAGATATAAATACAATATTAAATTCTAACACAAAGAAGAAATCACGTCAAGAAAGTTCAGCTTGCCTTCATAGCTTCTATTAGTAATTGGGATCCCTGGTATATAGGCTCCGGCGCTTCAACGCATATGACCAAATATGGTTTACAAGAAGAGAAAGTATCACTTATCAAAACAATTAAATCCAGCTGAGACTTACAACAGGAGACAATGCAAGAAAATAATGCTGCAAAGTGAAAAATTTATTATCCGTCAGTCAGATAAATAAAAGTGGTGGTAAAGTGAAATTTAATAGTAAAGGCTGTAAAATACTAAATTAAAACTATGAGGTAGTCGGCACAGTAAGCTTACTCAACAATATATACAGGCTGAGCTTATATTCTGATAATGCATACATATCTGACATCGATAAGCAAGATATTTTTATGGCAGTGTTATTCTCGATTCTTTTGAGACCTTGCAAATTCAGATGCAGAATTTTCAAGGTCTCAAAAGAATCGAGAATAACACTAATGGTGTGCAATTATCCAAGAAAATAGACAAATTAACTTGTATAACATGTCTAGAGGGCAAACAAACGCGTTTGCTTCTGAAACATACTGGTGCAAGAGCTGCAAAACTACTTAAACTAGTCCATTCTGATGTCTGTGCCCCATAGAGACTATGTTACTAGAAGGAGCTAAGTATTTTATTACCTTTATAGGTGACTATTCCAAGAAGTTATTTGTTCATTTTCTTCATTGAAAATTTGAAGCTCTAGACAAGTTTAAACAGTTTAAAAACCAAGTGGAGAAACAATTATACTGACAAATAAAATATTTTCATTCTATTCTGGAATATTATAACAACAACTTCAAAGAATACCTAAAACTGCTATATATAATACCTAACCACGCCCTATACACTTGAGCAAAATGGAATCGCAGAACGAGTAAACCGAATCCTGGTAGAGAAGGCTAAGTGTCTGCTTATAAATATAAACCTACCTAAGTTATATTGGGCCGAAGTTATACGCACAGCAGCGCATCACAATAACTGAGCTTCAACTCGGTCACTCGGATAAAAAAAACCACAAGAGATGTAGTCTAAACAGTAAACAAATATCGAACATCTGACGATATTCGGTTATGAAGCTATGATACATCTTCCAAACGAGAAAAGGAGAAAATGGGATCCTAAAGCACAGAAAGGACGATTTATTGGATACTGTGAAAATACTAAAGGGTATAGATATATAATTCCTCCAACTAGAACAGTTATAAAGAGCAGATATGCTATTTGTTTAGAGCCTGCAATCAAAAGAAATTGTGTTCCTGTAAATCTGTCAAATTCACCAGGTCAATTAGAATCCATAAGTGATAATGAAAATGACAGAGACATCAAGAACAACAAATATTACTGCCAATGAGTCAACCTCTGATAAAGATACTTCTGGAAGTGTACATATTAAATGCACTGGTTGAAACACAACCTCAATCGAACATGACTGAGACCTAGAGAGAAAATGTCCACTAAATTTAATGAAAAAAAACTTCTGTGCACTGGTAAAAGTGCAACGATCTCTATCCTTCTGACTATGAAGCAGTCTCATCAACTGAGTTTGAAAAATGGGAGATGTCAATCAAAAGTGGACTAGAGGCACATAATCGCAATGGAACGTGGACATTGTTAGAAAAACCTCCGAGTATGAAGGTGTTTGGCTGCAAGTGGGTCTTTCGCATCAAGAATGAACTAAAAGGTCTCCGTTACAAGGTTTAGTTAATAATATGTACCGGCAGACTATAATACTTGCGTGCATATCCGAAGATGATGAACAAAATATTTATCTGGTCTAATCAACGCCAACAAACCTACGATTGAAGTAAAATTTATGGTTGCCCGTGCAGGCGATCGAAGAACCCATGTGATTAAAACAACTACTGCGTAATATTAGTGAGTTCGAATAAAATTTTGTGTGCATTCACATTGATAATGAAAATGTAATTAATGTAATTATAAACAGTGATTTTCACAAGCTTTGTAAACACATAAATATTTTTATCAAAGCTTTATTCAAAGAAAAATTAAAATTTGTAAAACAATATTGGTCTCTTCAAATTTGGTAAGAAAATTATACTATAATGGTAAGTTGTTTTGTTACATATCTCAAATGTAAAATGTAAATAAGAATTGTTTAATTTAATGAAAGTTTATAACGTATTAAGTTGCCCAATTAAGTAAAGTAAACTCGGTTCATAATTTAACTCTGTTTAAACAAACTCAGTATCTAGACTCGAATTTGGTAGGAGTATTAACGTCAATACAATTAAAATTACGAGCCTTATCACTGTCATTCTTATATGCATTAAAAAAACAAAGCAATGTATGTTGTATATGGGTGACTCATTCTACTCTTTCAGTTCCGTGACATTTTTTGTATGGTACGAAGTGGTATATAAATCTAATAACAGTTAATCCACCGAAGTAGCGAGTTTTACCTCTTATTAATTATTAGATTCCGCAAAAGGAGGACGAAATCTTTATTTTCTTTGTTCGTAAAATCATTTTCCTCTTAATTTTTTTCATATCATTTTTTTTACTTAGTAATAAGATAGTTTACCAACAGTTTGATATCTTAGAGTTATAGAAGAACGAGTCAGAAGGATAAATGAATGAAACAAAAATATTGAACAGACGAGGTAGATGAGGTTGAGGTCTCAACGAGTAGACAATATGAAGAGTTTCTACGTAAGTAATTTAAGTTAAAAAAGTAGGATTTTTAAGTGTGCTTATAGACCTGTTCCTGTTACTTACATAAAAAAATCAACCAGACTATTTGATCTGAGCCTTGGAGAGGTTTTTTAAACCCAGAGTTAATATTTCCATTAACAGTCACAAATGAAATTAGTCTCTTAAGAAATTAAATCTTATTTTCGAAACGACTGCTAGTTCATGTAAAAAAAAATTAATTGTAGGCGAATTACCTCTTGTCAATTGATTAGTTCTAAGTTTTAAGAAACAATTATGGAAAACATCTCTTGAAAATTGAATTGAACGGTAATCGAAACTGTGGTTGCGGCAAATTTTCTTCGGACAAGTTTTTTAGAAAACCCCGTTTGCGGTGCTAGAAACATTTAGTTTTTCTTATGTCAAAGTAATACTTGTTATAATATGGTACGTCCAATTAATACTTGTTATAACTGGTTTCCACCACGTTGATTTTTGATAATTAATACATATTTGAATGTAAATCAGATAGTTTAAATCAATATTTATGACAAAAATTATGAAATAATAATTATTATTCATGAAAAAATTAAACCATATATTAAAAAAAAATTATGGCACGTGCTGGATAATAGTATTATAATATAATGTCAACAAATTTATTGATTTTAGGCTGTCAATTACGAAAATATTTTTTAAAAAGGATGATGTTTAAAAATTTACATGTTAGAAATGAGTACATACTCTTGATAATTATTAAAAAAGTCATAAAATATGACAGTTCTTAATCATCTTAAATCATCTGACAGTATCACTGATAAGAAACCTTTAGAGGAATAAATTTTGAATACTATCCATGTCCACCCTAAGTCTAATTCAGTATGCCTCGTTACATCTCCATTGCCACAATTTATTACTCAGAAAAACAATTTACTTCAATTATTGTACTCATAATATTGAATTTGGACCAATGTTATTAAGCAGGTAATGACGTATAATGGACTCCCCTATTTTTTCAACTTCATTGCCTATTTGTCCACATTTATCAATGTATGTTTCACTTTTGACGTAAAGATCGCTCTGTAATGCGCGGTGATTTATAGCTAACAACTTTTCAGTACCTTCAACCTTCCGACTTTTATCGCATCAGAGTGTCACTTGTCGGCCAACTTCGGGTTTCCTCGGATGAATTCGGGGAGTATCGGACTCATTCGGCTCTTTCCGGGCATGCTCGGTTCACTCGAGTGTCGCAAGTGAGTAGTGTTGGAGTCCACATAATAAATCACTTTGACTATCGCTGTGCCTTTCATTTGTGCCCTATTTCTATGGATCTATTAGTGGAGCATGGATGGGGCATATTTAATTCGATATTTAGTTTTATTTAAAAATTCATATTTTTCATTTGGTAGTTACTTTACCAAATGGAAAATATGAACCTTTAAATAAAACTAAATATACTATTAAATATATTATACAATTTGAAACTTATTTATAAATATATTGAATTTCATAAATCGTTCAGATATCAAATATATTATATTTGATATGCTAATTTATATGTGGTTCGCAAATCGCGTTGCATATTTTCATATAAAATAGCATATGAATAAATTCATAGTTAAAATTTGTGAGCGGTAGGTAAATTTCTTCTGTTTACGTGAAATACTAAATTTTTTAATTGAAAATTACTATGCGTTTACTATGAATATGTAAAAATAAAACCTCATTTTATATAATAGTTTTAGTGACATGTATTCCTTCGCGTATACAAATAAAGTACAAGAGCGAATGAAATAATTGTTCATTTTTTATTATAATTTATGGACACTTATACAGACTTAAGCTTTGATTTTAATACATCTATAGTCTTAATACTTAAAAAAGTGCCTTGCTCAAGATAAAATATTATTTTCACAATTTATTTATATATTAGGAAATATTAAGAATTATATATGAGAATTTAACATAAAAAACAGCAAAATGCGAGTTCCGTACCTTATTTGCTGGGAAATTATTTTATTCATCATTAATAACGGCATTTTAACAAAATAATTACTTAATAACATAATATAAATAGTTATTCACCAAAGTTTATATGCCACATACTATCGTAAATATTTCAAAAACTATGACATTTATATTAGAATGATTAGTATCGTTTAAGGATCTTAGCCTTAAAGCTCCTAAAAACGTTATTTTCTATATTCTTAGATTCAGTAGTTTCAAAAATAATGGGCGGGGTACTTTTTGGCATATTTTGCGGTATATATATCTGATGATATAGCGAAAATATATTTGAGACTTATAAAACTAGATTTTTCAAACTATATCCGACACTATCCACACATGGAATATAAAATAAATTCCAGTACTAATTTTTCTTTTAAGATTTATATATAATTTTTTTTAGTGATATATATGTCGGTCAATATACTTTATTACGGTTTTTGAGAATAATCGCCGTGACAGAGGGCATAAATTGAAAAAGGACCTAAACTCCCCAATTTATTTGGTATAAGAAGATACTGGCCGATATAGAGTCCGTAAAGTATCCATCACAGCACATTGCGTTCCACAGTGACACAAATGAAAGATAAACACGGTTTTTGTTGTATTTAACAAAATTCGGTTTTGATAGCAATTAAATAATCTTAGAATTGCTTTATTATAAATTTTGAAATAGCAACTTAAATTTTCCCTACTCTTTTGATTTGAAATATAATCAAAGTAATTCAAACTAAAAAAGAGAAAATAGCATGCGTTATAGTTTCGATCCTTAAAACTGAAACCCTTTAAAAGGAACACAACATACGAAATGTTTCCATATGATCATTCATAAAGTACTGGCAGTTTTTTATATCGCGTAGCGCCAATTTATAATAAACTGTAAATGCGCTGCTAACCGCTATATGCGAGCATCGATTTTTTATCCATTTAAAAAAAATCAATTTAGACCAACCCATTTGCTCTTAGTATGCAACAATGATGTTACGATGACGATTAGTTTTTAACTTATGTGAAAAAAAAACTTTCATTAAAGGTCTTAAAATAGCGGTTTCAATGTCTGTTCGCGCCTACAACTTAGGATCCATCTGAAAAAATCATGATTACTCTTCGCGATTCTGGAGAAAATCAAATTATTTCGTAAAATTATTAATTTTACGGAATTCTGGAGTTAAATAATTTCTGAGTAAATAGCTATACGATACTTATAATTACTGGAGATACATTTATAAATTCTATTAGAATACACTGTATTTACACTTAATTCAATCATTTTCATAAGTCCCGCCTTGCTAAGTAAAATATATAATATATTATGAGCGTATTTCTTTTATCGTCACGAGCAATTGAATGATTTATGGTCGTTAAGTATTGTTGTGTAGGGTCGATTAGATAAGGAACTTAAAGCATGTATTTCAGCGTAACGCGTAGTCGCACTGGCTTTGCGATATATTGGATTAGACGCGAAAGGGGAAGTACAAATCAGGGGTTTGATGGAGCGTGACTGGTATTGGCGATTATTATTGATTAGAGAGACCAGCGGGGTCTACGACGAGGAGTTTTTCTTTTGGGTATTTTCTTCTTTGTGATGATGGAGGCTATATAATATTTTATTTGACAATGTCTAGATTTATATCATTTACCGTCAATTAAGATATAAATTTATCAGTAAGCAGATATTTTTCTAAAAGGAAATAAAATAAACGGCAAATGCATTTATTAAAAAATGCGGTCATTTACTTGTTTTAATTGTTATTGTATTGTTCCATTTTTTGGAATTAAGGGAGATTAAGGGAGAAAATTTTCTTCATAAAAAAATTTAAGTAAAGAAATAAAAAAGTGTGGGGTGAGTATAAATATATTAAATGATCGCTTTATAAAGTTTTGCCCTAGTATTTTGTAATGTAATAACCGAACTTGTACTGGCCAATTGTCTTTGTTTCCATTGATCTCGAAGGTAGCGTTTCGCAATGCATACACCAGTAAATGTCTAGGTTAAAAGCTCTTGTTTATGAAAAATGTAATTATCACCCGAAATACTTCAGCAGCAACAAAGCTGCACCCAACTTTTGTTCTACGGAAGTTATAATCTCATGTTACTCGTTTTTGAGTGTCAACACCTATATGATATCCACTGCCAACGCCTCTATGTCCAGAATATTCGGGGTTTTTAGTTCATAACTTCTAGTTTTCTAAAAGTTAGTATGGTAATATTTCACTTGTGTGCAATTAGTTTCTTTCCTGGGCCCAAGACCCTTCATTAAACAAGCATGTCTCTTTCAATGCATTGTGACTCCTTTCAATGCACAGGGACCATGCAAGATGCTATTGGCGCCATCTGGTGACAAATTAATAAACTTTAGTTACGCTACTGTCATTTGTTACTATAAAATGAAGTTTAGATAAAGGAACACAGTGAATGATTCGCTTCATCAACTTGATCTTTTGCTCATAGTGAAAAAGTATAATAACATAGTAATTAAAGTTAAATGTTACCAACAAATTACATTGCACTTGAAGGCGAATATGGTATGTGCAACTATTTTATAAATAGTATTTATCTTCGTTTATACTTTAAATTTTTCATTGTTAATTTTTAACACGGTTTGTTTTAAATAATTACCTTCTTTTGTCAATCCTACTATTTCATAATCCGCCTATATTTATTAGCTAGAAGCCACATTTTGTACATTGGCATTGACATATTTTCATTTCATTGCAATCGATTTACCTGATTCGAAATATGCAAATTTAATATTTTCAAATATTGATTTAGAGTCTATTAGTACAACATAAAGAAGTTCCTGGCTACTCGACACGTGGCCAGAGATGTAGTGTGGAAGTAAAGTTATAAAAGGCAATATCAGCAAGTGTTTCAGTGGTCTGTGCGGGCAAAACCGCGGACACAGCTAGTTGGAAAAAAAAATGTTTCAGCTTTATGAAAAAGTCGGTTAAAAATTAAGCAGATCATCGGGGTATTATTCAGTTTTACAAATTTAGCATGAGAGTTGATATAATATCAGAAGGACATGGGGTTCTAAAAATGAAAGAAAGAGAATGGTTAAAGTAAGTAGTTTGTAGTAGTAGTAGTAGTAGTACTTGTAGTTAGTAGTAGTAGTAAAGTAAGTTGTTTGCATTTGGCCTGCTGCGATTCCGTGTAAAAGATCAATAGACACTGCTGTTCTTCACAGAGGAATTTTATTTTTCACACAATCATCTCACTAAGATGATTTCTATTTTTCTTTTATCAAATTGGATAATACTCCGACTAAATAAAATTCTTGATAAGCTTAAAATAATTTTTATTCAAACTAGCTGTGCCCGCGGTTTTGCAAGCATGGACCGCTGAGAAACGTGATTACGTCGTCTTTTATTAGTTTACTTCATCTCTGGTGATGCTTATTTTGACAATCCATTAATGAACTTAGATAAAATATTTCCGTAATTACAACGTGTCGAGTAGCTAGGAACTTCTTCGTGTTGTTGTCTCAATAGAATGTAAATCATTATTTAAAAATATTAAATTTACATATCTTCTGATCAGGTAAATTGATTACGATGAAATAAAAATTAAGTGTTACTTTAAGTTGATCTTTATGTTTGTTTAAAAACTGTAACGTACCAACGGAACTTGTATTCATCAATTGCCTTTTTTCCATTATTCTCGGAAGTCACATTTCTCAATGCATTCACTTGAAGAGGTTCCACGTAAAAGCTCTTGTTTATTATGCGACAATATCAAATGACTTGTGTACTCTACAAATGTAAAATGAACAACATATGAAGATAAATTTGATCTACAAGAATTAATGTGCATCAGATGTGAATGCGATTTTGGGTTCACCTGACAAAATATTTGGGTAGTGGCACGGTGGCATTACCTTTTTTATTCTTTATACTCCAATATTTTATCAATTAATTGACCCGTAAAATTCAGAGTTTTATCATATTTGCATATTACTATACGACAGTTTTAAGAATCTTCGAAATTATGTGTTTATGATCTTTTTAGTTAAAATGAAAAATTTTAGTCTGTTTGACGTAGTAGCCTCATAAATTGGAACGTATGGATGTAATGGAATTATCTATATTATATTATTTATGGAACTCTAAAAAGTTACAATTTATATCTGTACTTGTTACTACCTTTTTATTACATCGTATAAAAGAAAAACTATAAAGCGCACAATTTGTAAATCCAATAATATTGTATTTACTACTTCAGCCAGCAGAGCTACTTCCAAACAAACATTCGACAAGCGGTAATAACTTTTGCCGAACCACATAAAAACTGGAAAGATAAAATCTTCACGACTAATCAGTATTTATCGGCTGGATGCTGGATGAATAAATCTCTCTTGCGGTATCCGTACTTCGAGAGAGCATTTCGCCTCTCCCGCCTCTTTAAGTTTTCGTGTTAACATTGAATATTTATTGAAAAGTAAGGGGAAGAAATTATACTTTGATACTGAATAGTTGACTTCGTGTTTAATTAATTTCTTATCATTCTTCAATTCTATTTGCATCTAAATTGGAAGTAGTTTAATAGGACGCTAAATGATCCTTGAAGAAATTTATAAGGTATATTTTAAATTTTATTATGATGAAATTTTATAGAGAGATGTAGTAACATAAAAAAAAGAAAAATATAATTTAATTGCTTTGATGTAACTATCTACATATCGAATTTGGGAATGAATAATTTTTTTAGGATCTTCATAAAGCAAAAAATGAGGTTAAAAATGTTCATTAATATACTCATATGGGTTTGCTTCAAAAAACATGCATCCAAAGGTTTGTGAAATGTCGCCTCTGCCCTATTTGAGCACTTAAAGCAAAATATGATAATTCAAAATATGAGAGTTTACAGCAAAATTTATAAAGAGGTCAATGAGCAAAATATTTAAGAGGTTGGTATATAAAAAGTCTTTTAAATGAAAAACTAAAGATATGAGTTCAAAAATAAGTAAAATGTATAAAGAGGTTAATGTGAAAAATATCAGCATAGGATGCTGAGTGCCTTTTAAAACGCAATGGAAAATATTAAGTAAATTTTTTTACATGGCCTCTTCTTCGGGAGATATGAGCATACAAATCATTGTGCAGTACCTTTCTGTTCTTTGCTATTAATTTAAATATCCAAAACAAAATGTGATCATTCAAAACACGAGCATTGAAAAATGTTCAAAATATATGAGAGATTAATATATAAAGGGGTGTTTTCAATGAATATCCATTTATAGGACCATGCAAATATTAACAAAACATATAAAGAGTTCAATGAGCAAAATATGAGCATCCAAATACCCCCTTTTAAAATGTAATAGAAAATGTTTAGTAGCAATTTTGATATTGTTCCTTCTTCGGCGATGAATATTCATGAGATCAGTGTCCAAATATTTAGATAAATATCAATATTCATTGTTTGCCTAATAGAAATCTCATACTCTGAGGGATTAATTCATTCACGATATACGTACAAATTCGTATATCGTAAAGAATTGATTGCAAGTTAATGAACTTACAAAAATTAGTTCTACTGGATGACGGAAATATAAATTATAAAACTCAATTGCGTAGCTAAAAACCAACTAAAAAAATATGCCCAAAGAAATGTCTGTGACTTCAAAGGGCGGTCAAAAAAAATAACTAATGATTATTATATATCGAGAATCGTAAAAAACGTTTAACTTCATTCTTGACATAATTGGGGCTAAACTGTTTTAATTTTTTTAAATTTCTTTAATAACTCTTGATTATATTAGTATTACAATATTAATTTGAATTACACCATCGTATGTTTTTTACAGAAGAAACAATTTGACAATTTTAACAAACTGTCGCAATATAATCAGTATTATTTTTACTAAGCCCTAATATAAAGGAAAGAAATGTTCGTAGGAAACGAACATCATATTTTGTTAATGAATCGTTTAATTACTTTATTGATTTAAATAAAATTGAGAAGAATCTAAACAAAAATTATAGTAAACGAAGTAAAATGAGAACTACTCTCTAGGAAAGAGCTGTTAGACTTTTCAATAATATTACGAATATTGAACGAAATGCTCAAAACAAGCAATAACACTAAAATTATTAAGCCGGCCAAAATTCGATATACGCTCACAAATGTGTATAGAATATCTATACATATGTGATTTAATACGATATAAGACACACCAAGTTAATATAATATAGAGTTAATTAATACTTTATTAATAGATACTAAGAAGATATAGAATAGCATGTTGTATCATGCTATTCTATATCTTCTTAGTATCTATTATCCAACATTCGCTTTTGCATGCAATAGCTCATTAGTACTGCGCCATCATTTACAGCAATCCTTGTTTTCTTTTATATAATTTTCTTCTTCGCTGTTTTCACAAGAGTCAATCAGCGATATGGACTCGTCGTTTCACATAATCTCTTATCTTTCCGTTTCCATCAGCTTATGACATATTACTTTAGGAATAACGTAATCATTACCGAATTATTAGTTTTTAAACCAATCGCAGATCATAATGAAACCTTTATTCTGACAGCTTCGTATATTAAAATAACAACATATTTCACTGTACGTAAAGATAGTTAAAACCTGTGGTTAAATCAGTAAACATTGCGGGTGACTTTATTTAAATATGTCTTTTGACAGTTTAGTAAATTTAACTGTTTTACTTGAATTACTCAAGAAAACTGAAAAGTAAAAGGAATCAGTTTTTTAGTTTGTTTATAATAATAATACCATGTATTAAATTAGATACCAGCAAACATCATATATTTCATTTCATAAAACGAGTCTTTTATTTGCAGAAATACCAATAAACTCCATAACCGATTCAGGAATGTCTCGTATCCATCTACATTACCAAGAAATAATTTCGTAAAATACTTTTGACTTTCTGACGAAATAAACAAATTTCTAGTAGACAATTTGAGGTCGATGTTGAAAAACCTTACTTGAACTAAACCAACCAAAACAAAATAAACTATAAAAATTGTCAAGTTATATAATGCTACTCTTTTCTCTCAAGCCAATGAAAAAAACGTTATCATTTAGTACATTAACGAGCAATAAAGACAAGGGCAACGTGAACGCGATACAATATGTCGATTTTTAAAGCGAACGTTAATGCAAATGTTATTGTCGTGGATTAGCTAACGTGTACGTTAAGTAAAGCAAATAATGCAATAAGGGCAGAATTTGTAAGTCAAATATTAACTTTTTTCATATGTCTTTTTTCTTTAACTGGTGGATTAGGGTGTCCTTGACTCCGTGCCCGTCACCTTTGTTTTGTTTATCCTGTAATTCATAGAATTAAATTATAGAGAAAGTTTCATCAAATGTATGATATAAAATAATTTAAACATAGTTTAGATAAATCGTAAGAAAAACCTTTTACAAAAACATAAATGCAGCCAAAAAATTTAATTTCGTCTCTCGATCTTGTTGTCATATTATTTGCACTAAATAAATATATATTAAAAATTACACAAAGCATATGTTCGGAATTTGAAGGGAAACTATTCCGATAGGTGTATCTATGCCTTGTGTGTTGATTTAGTTTCAATAAATATTCAGTGTTTACGCCCAGAGAAGAGGGGACATAAATGTGGGCGAATGTTGAAACTTCTCGTTATATGAGGGACGGAGGGATGGTTTATTTATCCGACAGCCAGTCGAAAATATTGATTAGACAGGAAGTTTTGTCTTTTTTTTAGAGGATCACTTTTGGATAATATGAAATCAGATGCTGGAAATTTGACGCAAACTCTGAAACTGTCGTAAATATTGAACGTGGCCACAATTTTTCCAGACATGGATTTCAAGGGATATCGGTTAATAAACCTATTAAAAATGAGTAAAATTCACACTACGAGGGCTCAGTATATACTAGGGTACATATGAAATTGTAAATATTTAAGAATACTTAGTATATCGATTGAACTGTTCCAAATATTGAAATTATTTTTCTCTATGTAAAATATATTGCCTAGAATATTTTTCCTAGATGTAAGAAAAGTAGCTGATTACTTACACCTTTTTAATTTATTAATTCAAATTGACTAAAATAATTTTGCATTAATTTATTCACAAAATGCTGTGATTTTTTTTAAAATTTTTGACATATATTGTTATGAGTTTGGGGGCCAAAGACACTCAGCCAGTTATGGAAAGTGTTATACTCGGATTTTCTCTACAACATATAATCCGTAATGGGGAAATTAGTTTGCAAACTTAGGTCATTGACATGGTTAGTAAGATTGGTAGGTTCAAGTGGTAATGAGCGGGTTACACGGCATGAGAACGAACAACCACCGCGAAACAAAGGTCCCAATTCTTGAATGGCGAATGATGCAATCGGATTTAAACAGCAAGGGATAGATCTTTGAGGAAATGTTTAGCAGTAGACGTTTTTTTAGTAAAACCAATCATATATATTTTAACTCATATTTTACTGAATTTTAATTTGCTGTCGAACAAAATTGTCTCGTATAAACTATGTTCCCTTTCTTTTTGATCCCTTGAAACTTTTCGACAAAATTAAAATTCGACTTTCGTACATAACATTAGAGATATACTGAGCGATTACTTTCGACTACTATGTCAAGTTTTCGTTTTTGAACGTTAATTACTTTCCGAGTAAAATGTCTGTGACATGCATGTGAACATCCCTCGAGGTGATTTCATTAGCATTTTGTTTTTTTTTTAAATTTGGATTGTTGATCCAAAATCGAAAGTTTATTACATTATATTTCACGAATGACTAGAAAATTATCATTAATAAATTGAAATCGAATATATAGTCTTTCTCTTTTCAATAGTATGACTATGTCAGTTTTATTTATATGTTTTCCCGTACTAATTTTTTCTAAAAATATCTAGAGTAAAGATTGTATTTCAAACAATTAATGTGGAGAAAAAGAGATGTAGAGAAAATTGAAACTAAACGCCAAGGCGACGAATGAGTCTGCAGCGCGTTGCGAAAATCGTGGAAACGTGTCGGCGCGATTTATACGTTGTTAGCATTTAAATGAAATGTGTTCCTTTCCGGTTTCACACTTTGTACGAATTAGTATTTTTTGTACGTAGATAGGATTATACAAAAAATATAGGAACGTGTATATGCATAAAAACCTATGGTATTTGTATTATGTTTTATTTTAAACGAACTCTTAAACTAATTCATACAAAGGAACTCAAATTTTCCAAAAACAAATTTGAAGATTAACATTTTGTAAAGAAGGCTTCCAAATTAAAGAAAATCTAAAGCAGTCAATTTCAAGTTCTTATTCAATGATGGAAGAGTGGGTACTCTTATATAATTTACTATTTTAATTTTATATGGATAACTCCCATATTGTAGAAAGTATGCAGGTGTGATGGCTGGAAGGTCATAACAAATTATAAGTTTAAAAATAAAACTACATTACGCTAAAAAACTGTAACTAAATTTAGTGGTCAAACTTTTTGGAGAGCTTTTAAGAATGTAATTTTAGACCACCGAAAATTCCAAAGCAGTTCTAACAAAGCGATGACTAAGAAAAGCTTAATAGCATTCCATTTACGTTGTATAACGTACACGATATAAATACTAATTCGTTTAATCGCTTATTAAATTGATATAGACATGTGCTTACGGTGGTAAATAGAAAGTATGTAAATTCAAAACCATATCTGATGTAGCACAAAAATATGCACCCGTAAATATTAAATTTTGCGTCGAATTCAAACAATGACTTTTCCGTGCTTTCAATAAGCGAAATTTTGTTAAAAGGTTTAATTATTTGTGGGTTATCGGAAATAAAAATTGGTTCGAAAACATAATTGGAATGAAATATTACTATTAATTTTATTAAAGCTACACAACGTTTGATTAAAGTCACATGGTATTGTATATGTATTTATTGTTGTTTACGTGAGAATTTTAAGAGCTTATAGGTTCAAAGTTGAAAAATTTTATAATCGTTAATAATTCCTATACATACATTTCACAATAGTTCATTAATAATAGTGAAATGTTAATTTTCAATTTTTAAGTAATAAAGAGGAAAATATAGAGGAAAATGTAATAAAAAAAAGATTTTAATTAAGAGAAACTTTAATGAAAAAGAATTAAAAGTTAATCTCACCAGATTTTTTAGTTTCTTATACATGAAGTATTACGATTTCATAGTTTATTCAATAGTAAGTAAGATAAAACAATAAAATAATTGTGTCATAAGGGACATGGTACCATTATTTACGCTTCCTTGTTGGAATATAAATAAGTTTCATTAGAGTTTCCTGGGACATAACTTCTTTATAGGTTTTAAATTGAAAGTAATTTTAATCATGGTAACAAAACGAATAGAAACTTCCTTGCTAATTCAAGATCCCCTTTTATGAAATTACTTTTCTAAGAAGTGTTCATTATCATCTCTAAATGGATGGATACTACTTAAATTTTAGGGTTCCGTGCCTAAAAAGGAAAAACAGAACCCTTATAAGATCACTTACGTGTCTCTCCGTCTTTCACAGTCGTTTTTTCTTAGAAAACTCTTGACATTAAAATTTCAAATTTTGACATACTAACTAAAAATGTGCAAAAAAATAGGTCCCACCCTCTTATTTCCGAAAATACTCAACATCAATTTATGAAAAAAATATGGACTACGAGAAGGCTGCGTAACGGTTTTAGGAAGACCATAGCTATGATTCCCGGTGCCACAGATTTTGAAATATGCATTATATTCTTAGGCCTTTTGAAAGAAATATATTTAGATATTATATAAATATGTATGTACAGTTGTAAATTGAATATTTATAAAGCTATTTAAAATATGCTTATGTTTGTGGTACCTTATTCATCCTAGTTTCTGAAGCTACTGAACCAAAAGTAACAAAAAAATAGGGGTGGTAAAATCTGAACAGAAGATTACAATAAAGTTATAGTGATAATTTTAGGTTTTATATTTTCGTAAATGTGCGCCATACTTTACCTCTCTAAAAGTTACAGTAGGCGATATATTTACATTGTGAAAAATTAATATTTGTGAATGGTTTAATGGACATATAAGGGGAGATACCCTTAAATATTTATACGTGCCTAAATGTGCACGGTAACGTTTTAGTCCGAGGTTTATTCACAATCAGCAGGTTATTAAATTAACGTTTTTGGAAACAAAGAAAACAATTATTCATATACCAAAAAGTTAAGTGTTGATATTGACCGAAATGGTTCTGAAAAAAACAAAAACTAATATACACAATGTTTATATTAAATACCTTCAATGCAAGAAATAATTAAATTCGTTTTCCTTCACATGTTCTAGTCATTTATACGTTTTAATTTTCCAATGTAAAGACATGTCTATAATAGCGCCACCATATTTATAATTTAAGTGTGGTAAAATTCACTACATTTTGTGACGATAAACATTATAAACATTAAACAAATAAAAAAAAAATGGAAAACCATTTATTGAAAAGTTAAATATTATAAACTTTTAGTTGTTTTCGGTTTCCATTGAGGATTTATAGTAGTATTTTTATCATAATACTCGTAAGAGCGTACTTTAATTTGTACAGTCAAATTTACAAATTCATTTACCAGAATATATTGAATATCTAATAAAAAATTATTGTATGTTTAAAGAATTAATGGCCATGTTCAGGATTGAGGACAACGCTCAAACGAAATCAGTTTCTCATTATATATTTAACTAGAGAATGTTCATTTAGCTCTTATATTATTATATGACTAACATATAATAATAGGAAAGACAAAAATGCCCAAAATTTTCCGACTAGCTGTTGGATAAATAAACCATGTCTCATCTTGCGAAAACTTCCTCTCTTCACTTTATAACTTTTCCCATCTGCGCATAAACATTGAATATTTATTGGAATCCACTCTGGCGGACGTCCGTAATCTGCCCGAATAGTAGCAGTGAAAAACTCCGAGCATGTGTTCTGTTTTGCCACATATATTTTATTCAACGCGTATATCATCATCCAGCTGAGGTTCTGATGGGCCAGGGTTTTTTTTGTTTATTGTGACGTATATGTATGTGTGCTGAGGTTGCATTATAATGTTATTAGATCGACAAAAATATTTAAATGTAATTAACAGGTTAAAAGAGTTGATTTAGATAATTTGGATATTTTTATCAGAGGAAAAATAAAAATCTTCTCAAAATGTTGAAAAAGAAGAGGAAGATCTCGTTTGGAGGGAATTATTTAATCTAAATAAGTAATAAATATAAAACTTCTAAATATTTAACATCGTTATTACATTTTTCTTCTTCCAGCTGAGTAGATTAGAATTGTATAGTTGCCTACGATGAGTATATGAAAGTTCTTTTGCATTAATTTGTTACTTCGGTAACAAAGTTTCACCAATTTGATATGTTGAACCAAAATAAAGGAAAGTTTCGAGTTTTAATATGAAATCATTCTGTTTTATCCTCTGAAAAATTTTGAAAAAGTACGTTTCATCGTTAATTTTATGGTGAGATGCCAGATGATAGAATTTTTAAATAAACTTGTTTTGGGTTACCTTGCATTGACGATTTTAATATATAAACACAACTGCCTAACTCTACTTTGTGTTTGTCTTGATACGTATTTTGTCGGCCTTTTCTATGGGAAAAAGGTATGTCTATAGAAAAAGGTGTTAAATGTTTTTTATTTAAATGTATTACAAGAGATTAAAAAGAATCTTAATCAAAGACGTCCAAATTATTCTTCTTCTTCAGTTTTGTTTTCTCCTAATTAGGAAAAGTTGAATTAATTTTGGTGTTTATTTCAAAGTTACATGTAAACATAAGTTGAAAGGAGTTAATAACAATTTGTATCTTTTTTACCGTATTTATTTTTAACTGGATTGCTTTTGTTACGAAAACTTCTACTTTAACAAACCAATTATATAAAATATAACTGTTAACTATAAGCTTTATTGCAATAACCCTATTACTAGATGCATTTTTTTAATGTATCATGCATCTGTAACTTTTTCACGTTATAATTTTTGCTGAAACTTAATACGCGAGTAAATACCAGATTTGTTATTATCCCATTTTCTTTAATAGTTAGCGAATTAGAACGTCATTAATTCTTTGTATGCCTTATTTATTTTATTAATCATATCCTTTAGAAAACGATACTGCTGGTATAGAAATTGTTGTTAAATACTGTAGAATTAGTGAATAACTAATTATTAAAAACTTGTTACATCATAAGACGTGTTTGTAAAGCGTCTGTATTACCATGACTATGTAAATCAAATGAATATGTGGTGTACATATTCATGTATGGTGGTGGTGTTGTACATATATATGTAAATCAAATGAATATGTGGAGTACATAGTAATGCCGTATGCATTCATATGAATATGCAATGGGTTTACTATTGCATATTCATATGATTTACTTTGAATAAATATGTACTGTTATGTAAAGAAGAATCTATTTTGAGACACGTAACCGGCCCTATTCGTTCGGGAGGATTTCAATAAATATTCCATGTTTACGCACAAATTGGAGTAAAAATTATTTAGTCAGTCTAAATTAGGCGGAGAAGAAAATCTTGCGGTATGAGGGATGATATATTTATCCAAGAGCCAGCCGGTAAATCAATTTTTAAAATGTTTATGCAGATCTTATTTTGATAAATATGGAAATATATACTGAAAATTTCCAACGGATCTGGAGATAGTCGTAAATATTAAATGTGACTACAATTTTTATATCTTATTTTCGAAATAGTTGGGCTGAACATGGAACTGGAAGGGCTCAGACGTTTTATTAAATTTATTGTTATTTACAAATCATTAAAATCAATGTCTAATATTATGGGGAAAAACAGATCCAAGTTATCTGAGATACAAAATGAGAGTTTTTCAAGAATTAAGTTAACTTGTATTCTAACATCTCACATCAAAATAATATTATACGTACACATATCCTACTAATATATTATAATATAATAATATTTATTATACGTACATATATCATTATATATATATATATATATATATATATATATATATATATATATATATATATACATATATTTCTATAATACATTAAATATTTAGAAACTTTACAAAATATTAAATTAAAGGATAAATCAAGTAATATTGCTAAATAAAAAACAATAAATATTGAAATCAGCTTTTCATTTAAAGTTCACTATTATAGTTATCAGTAATTGAATTAATAGTAATAACCATCCCATTTATAATAATATCGATTTAAATAAAAAGAAAAGAAAGAAAATAGTCACATGAAAGACATAAGACAACGTGTATCTTGATTTTTGTCAGTATCAAATAAATTTTAATGAAAAACATTTATATCATGGATTCTACATATAAATGATAATTCAGACCCTCGAAATGGAACTCGTTTATGCCTTTAAATATATCGTATCAGTTATGTGGCTTACTACACTAACATTTCACTACCTACCCATCGAATAAATCATCATCATCATATATATTAATACGCTAAGGTTAAGATGTTACACTCCCTTTTTAGAAAAAACCTCATAACTAATCCACATAAATTATATATCATTTTATAGATAATTGCTTGCTCTATCGGCATCCACAACTAAAAAAATTATTATTGCTATTGTTTTTGCAAATTAATTAATTATTAAAATTATATACACAAAACAGCAATGCTGCCATCTAACGGCTCAACGTCAATATGATTGACGGTCGGTAAAATTTTTGTTTAATTTCAAATCCACTCACGTATAAATAAAGTGGCGCTTTAGCTCAATGCTTTTGATACTTGCGCCTCTATATGTCAATTTTAGTAAAATATTTGTTTGATCTGTCATCTGAGCTTCATAATGGAATAAATAATGCGAAGACTTCGCACGGGTCACGCTAGTATTGCATTAAAACTATATAAATATTGATAAACAAATCGAGAGAAAATTGAAGCTTATTTCAACAGACAGGGTTTATGCCTTTTAATATATCATATCAGTTATGTGGCTTTCCACACTAACATTTCACTACCTACCCATCGAATAAATATTGCATTAAAACAAATTAAATATTGACAAAGAAATCGAGAGAAAATTCAAACCGAGTCCCACAGCGATGAGTCAGCGCGTGTCGAGCGTAATGAAAATCGTGGAAACTTATCAATGCGATGCAAATGAAAATTGTCCATTTCCGGTTTCTCATTTTGTTGGAAATAGTATTATTGTGTGAAAATGGAAGAAGAGTATGGGATTCTGGTAGAGTCATTGTACGTGTATTTGTTATATAATTATTAATCGCTCGTTTACCTGTAATCTGTTATGCATAAGTCGCTCACATGGCAAGTATTCTGTGTCATAATCGTAATTAATTACCGCTACGAGTATGTACTATTGATAATTTTCATTCAATATAGACTTCATTATAAAATTTTCTGATTTTTTTAGACTTTTCCACCTATTGATTTTATTGATAGAATATATTTTTCCGAAAATGTTGTTGAAGAAAATTTCCATATATAAAAAAAAACGATTTATTTTTAGACTTACGATTTAACAAGTTTTTGTTTTATGCGATTGAAAACAAAAAACATATCGCCCAAGTGTGTGTCTAAATTGCATACCTCGTTTAAAGTTAAATTACTTTTTTATTATAAGTTACAACAAAATGTAACAACAAAATAATATTTAATAAAATAAAATGTATTAAAAGTGAAATCGAGAATCATCTTTATATAAGTTTTTCTACAATTTTTATGTAAGCTTCTAAAAATTCTGTTTTTTGTTACGTTGGGTTCGATGGTCTTGGAGATAACGCTAGGAGATATATTTTTTGACATGTTTTTAATATATCTCAGACGATTATTATATCATGCAATTTCTAACTGACTAACAACTATGTTAGACGAACAGACGGCCATGTTCTTTTCGGATCGATATTTTAAGGATAACCCTTAAGACGGAAGAAACCTTGAAAAGTCTTTAGCAACTGAATTGATCTCTAAAAGTTCTTTTTAAAAGTGCAAAAATTAGAAATATTTGCACGAAAAAGATTAAAAAAGTAGTTAACGCAAATAAAGAATATGCTGAATGTTACATGCTGTTATATCTAGTTATATAACTACAATGCATCTGTTCCAAATTTTTATATGACGTCAATTTTTGTGAAGAAGGTAAAAGATTTTCTAAAAGATATGAAAAAATCACAACTTCTAACCTCATTATCATTAATTTTATACACTTTTGCCTATTAACATTTTTTATTATGATGTCATCTATTGATATTTTTTTTGGTCCTCCATAAGTAGGACAGCCTGTATGTTCAGTAAAGTGGAAGAAAATACAGACTTAAAGTGACAGGTATAGATATATATGCAATTAAATAAAAGTAAATTCAAAGAAATTCTCAGATTTGCTCTAAACTTTGTTAAAGTATAAAAACATATCTTGCTAGATCTTACTATAGTATTATTGAAAAAAAAAGATTAACCGTAATCTTGCTAAAGTATAAAAAAGCATAAAAAGTTAATTTGCGTTTATTAAATTTATCGAAAAATCGTAACTCCCATTAACTGATATGTTGTTAATAATTAAGTTCTAATACACGTATTCTTGCAGATTTACTTTATTTAAGGTAGTTGTGGTGCAAAATGCGTTTCTGACATTATTTGTTGAACTTTTTAAATAATATTCAAACTATATATATCTAACTGGTTTTAAAATTAAAAAATTACTTACCGTTCAGTTTTGGTAAAAATTGCTCTCAAAAATTGTGCAATTAATATTACAGAAAAAGTAGTTATTTCACCGCACTTTTAAATTAATTTAAAAAACGCTTTGAGCCATTTGTCCAATGTAAAACTATGCTATATTAACATTTCGAAAAAAAAAATTATTGACAGTAAACCGAAGAAACTTAAATAAACAAAAAAATTGCAAGTAAATTTCACAAATTCGTATAAATTTGTTAAACGTGGATAAGATAAAATAATAAAATAATTGTGTTAAAAGAGAGAATAACACAATTTACGCTGGACGTTATCACGATTTACGGGATATCAGGATTTACAATTTATAGGATCACGATATCGAGGATATCAGGATTTACAATTTACGGAATATGACACATGACGTACGATTTACGGTAGAATATCAATAATCAGAAAAAATTTCGATACCTAATATAATTTTGTGATGATAAAGTATTCAGTTTCTGTTGCTGCTTAAGTAAATGACTTTTAACTTCTACTAATAATAGAATTTTGCTGCTATTACATAAAATAAGAACATAAGAAATATTTGGTGAAAAGTGAACTGTTTTTGAAGTTAGGCAGATTTTTCTATTGAGGTTAGTATCGTAGTATTTATTATCAAAATGCTCGTTACATCTTAATTTAATTTGTACTATTTAATTAAATAATTTGTTTAGCAAAATACAATCAATAATAAAAAAGTTATTTCGAAACGCACGTCTAAAGTATTTTCCCCATATTCCGAGCTGAAGACAACATTCCAACAAAATCAGCTTTCCTTTCTATATTTAAATATAATTGATCCATATAATAACTGGAAAGATAATAATTTTGAGCCTGATGAAGATTAACCAATTAGCTTTCGGATAAATAAAGTATCCTTCAGATCACTAAAGGTTCTTCTCTCCGCTTGCAATTTATATATCTCCCTATCTGCGTGTAAACATTGAATATTTATCGAAATCCACTTAGGCGGACGACTCTGTCGTGCGTCGTGGAATAGCAGTTGTGAAGAATTCTGAACACGTGTTCCGTTTTACCTCATTTATTTTATTCATAGCGTATTTCCTCAAGGAGTTGAGGTGCTCAGGTACCAGTGTTTATTGTCTGTGTGTTGTGATATGTGTGATGTTACATTATTCTGTTAATAAATCTAAAAAATAATTATAATAAACTATAATACCATCTTCCCATGCAATAGCCAAGAGCAAAAAGCGCTACTAAACTCAAGATCTATGGGTATCAACGTAATTATTCAAGTTCCCGATCCCGATATGATTATGAAATCATGCCATTCGACCATGCCTATTATGAAATCTGAAGGGAATGAGGAAAATGCTTGAGCATTTCTTAAAACAAAAACTTATTGAACTTTTTGTTATGTAATTAGTTTATGATTAAAGTGGTTTTAAGTATTTTTTATATGAAACATTGAGGAAAAATGTTTCCTTGAGTTTTGGAAAAAAGACGAAAAAATTCTTTGAAGGAAATTATAATATCTAATCAGGTCATATAGTATACAGCTCCGGGAAGCCCACCACTGTTATTATATTTGTTCTTATAACTGCTTTTCTTATAGCTACTTGCCAATAAGGAATATGTGGAACTTCTGTATGTGGTTACTCTTACTTCGGGAAGACGCCTTCATCACTTCATGAAGTCAGTATGATTTATAAACGATTGTGATTGTAAAAATATGATCAAAACAAATGAGTTGATTTGAATAAATGGAAATTTCGAGTTTTGATATTTAGCAATTGTGTTTTGGTCTATAGTATATCTGATAAATAGAATAATAATGCTTGAATGATATATGTCTATTTTCATAAATGAGAATGTATTGAGTTTTTTTGGTTTTGTTAAATTTATGGCACATATTTTGTTCCATTATTATTAATATATTTTTGTATTACTGTAGCATAATTAAAACTTATTGATTGTATGATGATACTTTATGCTAGTTGTTCTACAACGGGGTAAGAAAAAGGAAAAAAATAATTGGTTACTAACATGATCTCCCAAATTTGTTTTTATTTTAAATTTGGGTTATTGCTCTGTTTCATTGCTATATCTTTTTTGTATACATTATTGCTATAGTTTTCTGGTAAACTTTAGGCAAACTTCTAGTGGTAATGTTTTTCATAATTTTGGCTTTAGCATTTTCTGTGATGCGGAGATATTTGACATATTATTATGGGCATTTTCATAAATATCTCTGGAACTATCTGAAATAAAATTTAAAAAAGTTTGGAATTTATGTTAGTTAATACTTTGTAATAATCATTAGTCATGTCGAAATACTTCCTTCTTTAATACATTGGTAAGTAATAATTTATGTTAGTTAATACTTTGTAATAATCATTTGTCATGTCGAAATACTTCCTTCTTTAATACATTGGTAAATAATAATTTATGTTAGTTAATACTTTGTAATAATCATTAGTCATGTCGAAATACTTCCTTCTTTAATACATTGGTAATTAATAATTTATGTTAGTTAATACTTTGTAATAATCATTAGTCATGTCGAAATATTTCCTTCTTTAATACATTGGTAAATAATAATTTATGTTAGTTAATACTTTGTAATAATCATAGTCATGTCGAAATACTTCCTTCTTTAATACATTGGTAAATAATAATTTATGTTAGTTAATACTTTGTAATAATCATTAGTCATGTCGAAATACTTCCTTCTTTAATACATCAGTAAATAATAATTCACGTGAGTTAATACTTTATAAAATCAATAGTCATGTAGAAGTATTTCTTTTTTAATGCGTTAGTAAACAATAATTCATGTCAGTAAATACTTTATAATAATCAATAGTTCTATAGAAGTATTTCCTTTTTTCTCGATACTCTGAATACACTTATATTTTCCCTAATTTATAGTAAAGTGCCTAATAAACTTTTAATTTGTAAATGATAATGTCACTCACTTATATTTTTTGCATTGTACTCTACACAGAATTAAAGGTGTAAAAATTGGTGCGACTTGGCTATTTACTGATTAGTGTTTAAATAAATATTCTGGCATTATTGTCCATCATGTTGTTAGCGCATGATGGATTCCACTGCCGGTCAAATTCATTTAACATTTTCTCATGCGTTACACAATTTTAGCGTGATAGAATAACTCAGACGTTACTAAAAAGTTTCAATTACAAAATCGTTTGCTTCATTCAGCTTCACTACAATTTCTTCTAAACTGTTTACATCGTTAGGTTTATGATTAACAAGATCATGGTAAACAAACGGCTGGACGGGTAGTAACCAAGTTGTTCCAGAAACGTGGAGTCAGTTTTTAAAATGAACATGCAAATCTAACAGAATCTAAATATGTATAAACTTAGAAACTTTATTTAGTAAAAGACGACCATAATTGTAGTAACGCGAATATATATATATATAATAGTGTAATGCGTATGAAGACACGTGCACACGCACATGTATAAGCACGTATACGCGCACACACGCACAATTTGTTGAAATTAATAGATAAAAAGGGCAGTCTATTGGCCAATCAATTTTAAAAAAACTGCAATTCCAAACTGAGTGTTATTAGTGTATATATACTGTATATGTAAATACACACATACACACGCGCACGAACTCGTACTCGAACACGCACATGCACACGCGCACACATTCGCACACATACAGGCGTGCGCGCATACACACACACAGACACACCCACACACACATATGTGTATATATATATATATAAATATATATATATATATATATACATATAATTATATATATATATATATATATATATATATATATATATATGTATAACATATAATTATGTGTAACACTAAGTTCCTCAAAGACAATATTTATCGACAGATAGATGATAATTTTGTGTGAGCAAGAAAGAAACATACGCATCTTAACCCGCGTCACATTTCGCGTGTCAAAAGCAATAGTTTCTCTCTTTCTATAAATAAAAGTTATAACTAAACAAAAGTGTTTCGGTAAAATGTCTTCAATAAGGTGAAAGAGCAAACAAGAAAATGGAGTGTTTAAAATATAATTATATGATAAAATTATTAAAATTCTTTTTTTACCAAAAGAAGTTTTGAATTTCATAAATAAATAACGGTAAAAGGTTTCTCATCAAGTACGAGTTTCATGATATTATAAAAACTTTTTAGTTATGTATAATTTAGGTACTTTTATTGTAAGATCATTTTTAGACCAATTTTTGATAATAATAATGAAAATAAAATCGTGTGGTTCTCAGCTTAGATTAGGACCAATCCAAGTCTATCCGTGGCTGGCGTAAGAGGTGACTAAGGGAAAATAGGACTGCACAACTAGCCAAATTAAGTTAAGGTGGAAGCGCATAAAGCGAGGGCTGCATGGTCACAGGAAAGCATAATCGACAATATGCGAACTCTAGAGCCCAAGGTTAAGTACTCTTACCACAGTGAATTCAGGGCTCTACCGTCGACTTCTAGTCCCTAACTGTTATCTGCCCAGTCCACAACTGTTGTAGATAAACAAACTACCCACTATCTCCATTATTTCATCGACTAATCCGTAATGAAGTGTTAAAGCAAGCACAAAGAAAATCAGTTAGAAAAAGCAATAGGAGAACAGATAATGGACAGGAAAGCATTTCACCATCCATTTCAGATATTATGGAACCCCATAGACCAAGTACCATATTTTATACCCTATGATTAACCTCCACAGAAGAATAAACAAGAGATTTCTTACTAAGGCTTGGAAATAAAGAGTACGCATGAGATGAATTTCAGATGTAACCATTTTTATTATGCATTCTTACTACTATGTAAAATAAATTGAAACTGGCATGACGACATTCAGAAAATCTCTGATGAACATTTATCCCAACAATACCCGGATACGAACATTTCAAAAAAGGATCTTTAATCAATGGAGGGCTTAATAAAGAAAAAATGTCTTTCTGAACAAATTAAAAGAGAGAGAGACATCTTCAATAGCAAAAATATAATAAAACTGATACAATAGTGACGGACACGCACAAATCCCACAAAGAGCTTTATCACAAAGTATATCACAAAGTACTCCACCTATACATACAAAAAAACTATATAAAGCAGAAAAAAGGCTTAAATGTTTGCACGAGTACTACACTAAAATTTATCATACACCCACACAAAAAGAAAACGAAAGAAACGTGACAGTTCTATTGGAACATAAAATTTTACGCCTTGATGATAACCCGATAACAGAAATTCAATTGCACAACAAATGTATTATAAATTACTAGAAATCTTAACTCAATACAAAGGAATTAATGCAAACGCTGCAATCTGATGATTTGTGACTGACTGACACTCATACTGGCATATACTGCCCATCACTTTACAAGAACTTGGCTATAAAGTTCGTGACGTTTTTTCAATTTTGATGAAAAAACAAAATTAAACCAAACAAAATTAAAACAAAACAAAATTAATAAAAATATTTACCACGGAGGTACATTGAGCCTATTATAGCTTTGTCTTGGCATTATTCCATATCATACTTTTTCTCATCAGGTGGATACATACTCAAACAAACACACACTTGTCACATATCTGATCTACATGGACGGCATAAAATTGTATACAGAAACTGAACCAAAAACGAAGAAATTAATAGAGATTTCAACAAGGTTTGGCAGACATATATATGCACTTTGGATTTGATAAATATAAGACTCTCTATGTAATAAAAGGCAAAATGAAACCTGGTGACTACACAGTAAATGACACAGAAAAATAGCAGGTATGGAACAAAATATCCTCTACAATATCTCGGACATAATCAGTGAATACTCAGACCACCCTACAATAAAAAAATACCCACTATTAAATACAAAAAAGTCACTAAAGTAGATAAGAATAAACTGAGAGGAAAAAATCTAAGCCATGCTTTAAATGCCTATTCTGTTCCTATCCTAACATAATCATTTGGCATTATAAAATGGATAAAAACTGACGTAATCAACATAATACACATGGATAGAACCATTCTAACAAAAAATAAAAACTTGCACCCTAAATTTATGATAAAGAGATGTTGTAATTCAAAGATAACGGCAGAGAACTAATTAATATACACGCCCTATGGAAAGAATAATTACAAACCTCTAAATAATTTTTCTCCCGAAAAAACCTAATAAACAATATACATAAAGCAATAGATAAAATGACATAAACTGTACATCGTTATACCTCATTGACGGATAGGACGACTGACTAATGACGAACTGGAACCTACAGACATTGAGAATGAGAAAAATAAAACAAAACAAAGGAAAAGAAAAGAATAACGTGACCCCCATCACCTGCACAAAATCCCAAAGAAATAGTGAAGCATCAAATAAATGGCTTAAAATAGTGGCACTATTCTCATAAACAGAAGACTTTACTATTGGTATCTAAGACCGATATATTAACATCAAAAACTAACAAAAATATATAATCTAATATCCAGTCCCAACCATCGACCTTTACTACAAATGCTATATACACTTCGAAACTATTTAATATGTCACTCGAGCATGCCCCTCTCTTACACAGACAGACTACACGCACAGACCGAATAGCTAATACTATCCATTAGAGACTAGCATTCAAAAACAACTTTATGCATACTTCACAAAACCGCACGCCCCACTACAAGTATATGTCTAATTTTATCCTAGAAAACGACACTCATAAACTGTACTATGAACGGAGCTTACTGACCATGAATGGGAAAGTAAACAAAACTACGTACCTGATCGATATCGTAGTAACAAACATACATAATTTAACAAAAACAGTAGCCGAGAAAATTTATAAATACTCAGATTTAAAAGAAATTACTAGAGATTGGAAGGAGAATAAAATTTATATGGTATGTATAATTCCCACTTATTTACAACACTTATTAAAAATATTAGATCTTAAACCTACAACTAATATCAACATGCAACAAACCGCGACACTGAATACCGTGAGATTGTGAGAAAAGTTATGGAAATCTCATACAAAGAAATAATCCCGAACAACAACTTACCTAACAGACAGACTGACACAGCTGTGGACATTAAATTAACCAATGATGTTCACTCGGCCTTGGTCCATGAATATCAATAAAAAAACTACTAGCTCCGGTTGAGAAAAATAATCTTCAAAATAAAGAGAAAAGCAGTGGCAAATTCAATTAAATATCTTAAATGATGATAAATGCTATCTTCTTAAAAGTGACAGAAAAAAAAGTGACTTCGACTTGTGCAGTTATGCTATAAGCATCGTCGACAAAACCGGTTTGTAGCTCTCACCTATTTATACACAAATACATTCATATTTATATATATATATATATATATATATACATATATATATATATATATATATATATATATATATATGTTGTCTTGTGTCGTTCAATACAGATATTATATACGTATGTAAAAGCATATACACTGTGGAAGCGGCATAACACAAAGAAACCAAAATTTGCGATGCACATAAAAAGAGAATTTTTTCCTTTGGACTTCCGCCAATTTTAAACTTTTAGACGATTTTTTTATATCTATGAATTTAATTTAGATTTTGTGGCAAAGTTTCGTCACGGCCGAAAAGGAAATGACATTTAGAAATTTTATCTATATGTTACTATAAATTGAAGACGACTTTGTATTTAAAGTCTAGTAAACGCGATCGATGAAGACGTAATGAAATCAACTTGAAATTTCCCCATTACATGCATTTCTGTGTAATTCATCTAAAAACTAAGAAAAAAACAATAATTTTACAAATGCCTTTAATTTTTTGAAATGTTTATTCAAATATGAATACGAGTTTTTTCAACGCGAGGAAAGTATCCAAAAAGTATCCAATCCAAACGATCATAATTCAAAACCTGAGCCCATCCTTCACGTTTCGTTTATTCTAAGAATAATGATCCTCTCTAAATAAATGCAAATGGTTATAAAATATTCATGAGGTAAGAATGAGAATATAGAAGGCTATCTTAATAAAAGAAGAATATAGATCTAGAAGTTAGAGTTGCTATTAATCATCCAGGATAATCGCAGTCCCTAGCCTACGGACGGATAGGTCTGGGAAGAAAGTAATCATTTATTTAGACACTGGGTTACCGCGTTCGAGCGTGTAAGTAAAAGTAGGTGCAGAAGGAAAAAATAAGTTTTTTTGTAAGCGATCTAGACGATAATATAAATTACATTGTCACGAAAATCACGTTTGTATTTTTTACGAAAAGTAAAATTTTATTTTTAGTTCACCCGAGCCATAGGGAAACATTAAGTTATATTTTTATCCCATTTGGAATACCATCCTTTATAAAAGAATTATTGAGTCATTCCAATTAAATATTGATTTGCACTCAAGAGCCACACATCACACAGCTATCTGGGATTGCCGACATAGTTTCAAACATTTGGACATAGCTTCAAAAATTTGGCTCGTCTTACAGATCTAGTAGTTGTAGCAGACACTGCATTAATACAGCGGTTAGTTATTCCGGTAGTGGTTTTTATTGATTTGCACTCAGGAAACACACATCTGAGGTATAATGTTATATATTTGGAAAAGCAGATAGGTGGTTAGACTGCTACGGAGGATAACGGATAACCGCCTACGGCCGAATTTTCAAAAGAGTTTAAATAAATTATAAAAGTTTAAATAAATTTCTATCGTTGACACATATCAATTGTTCCATGGCAAGTCAATCTTCACGGATCTCTCTTCATGAAATTCTCTTTGTTAGCGACTTCGATAATAGAATGTTTGTTAAAAAGCTCGCTCGCTTTCTTGCCGTTTGATATCTTTTCAGAATCGAATTTCTTTTGTAAGAGCATGGCTTGTGAATGTTTTTCTTTATAAAAATATATTTTGAGGTATCTTGCGTAAGTATAAAGGGGGTAATGAAAAAATTATTTCAAACACTAGTACGTGGATTACCATTGAGAAGAGAATTTTGAGTAAAATAAAAGTTGGTTTCATAATTTTGATTTGAAAACCAACGTAAGTTGGACCATAAAATTTTCCATTTTTAGATCTATTTTTTACAAACTATATTAAAAATGAAGTTATCTGAGATACTGTGATTCCGCTCTGATATTTCTTTATCATGTGAAAATAAAATATGATAAAGTAAAAAGTCAGGAGTAGTAAAATGAGAGTGTTTGTTTATACCTGCGGAATACGTACTAAGCAATATATTTACATAGTGGAAAATAATATTGTTGTTTGCAAATAGTTTAACAGAAACACTAAATAATTTCGATTGTTTAAAATTTTAATACTTATCCTATTATGGGTGCAACTCAACACGCAAATTTAATTTATTGTGCGAAAAATTCAACACAATTGTTTCAATTTTTATTCGTGCTTTTTTGTGACCAGAACGCATACAATAAGTTTGAACCGATTACAACATATAGACAAGGTTATGAAAATTATTTTCATATTAATTATTGTAGTGACAGTCAATACAATACTAATACAATTTATACACAATTTACGAAACCGGTAGGCAAAGGTGAAATTTGGATTTGTTTGTACTTATTCTATATAAAAAAAATTAATTAAACAATATATTTACGTAACTAAAAATTATATAATTGTTTGTAAATACTTTAATGGAAACATTAAGTACCACTAAATGTTTAAACTTTTGTACTTGCCTTATTGTGCGCGCAACTCTTGTTTCTGTTTAATGTGAGCTCTGCTTGTACTTAACAGGTTTATTTTACATATTGAATATACACAATTGAATGAAACTACGTGATGTAGTGTTATTTCTACTTTCTTTAATTAAAGAAATTAAAGAAAGTAGAAATAACACTACATCACGTAGTTTCATTTAATTGTGAATAATGAATTTCTACAAAATTAACGCCAAATATATTCAATATTGAATATATTTGGCGTTAATTTTGTAGCAATTAATTGTTCACGACTAAACTACGTGATGTAGTATTCTTTCTACATCATTTAAATTCTTTACCACGACCTGGGTTTTGTTGTATTACAACCTTTTCAGCAAACCAATTAGCAACAATTTATTTTATTTAATGAATTGACCAGAACACAGTAATTCGGTGCTGATTACAACGTATGGACAAGATTATGAAAATGATTTTCATGTTAATGATTATCATGACAGTCAATACAATACTAATTCAATTTATACAGAATTTACGAAATTTGAATTTTTCTTCAATTTTTCCACAATTTTTCTGTATTTATGGAGCTTTTCTTGATAAAACTCTGGAAATATTTTAGAATTTTTATTCGTTTTCAAGAAATAATAACCCTTGATTTTAAGCTATTTACAGATTTAAATACTATTTTACACTGCGTGAATATATTACTTATTATATCTTTCCTAGGTGTCACAATATCGTTAACTAAAAATAATGAAATTTAGCAAATTAATTAACTTTATAAATTTTCGGTAAACAATAGATACATTTTTAGTATCGCTGTTTTTTCGTAATTTTGACTTTTGCATTTACATATATGGGGATGGGTCCCGTGGGTTAAGGAAGGGGGGGGGGAGGGAAACTTGTTTTTGTGGATATTTGTAATAATATCTCTAGAACTATAAATTGTAACATGAAATTCTGAAAAAATAGTTTTGGAATTTTGCCCTTTCAAGTTAGTATTTTGTGTAATCAGTTTTATGTTATTAATAAAAAATTAAAATAAATTGTTGACTATTTAATTTATTTTCCCAAACATTTCCACATGAGTAAGTTTAAGTGTTAACTTTTGAAATACATGTTACTATGCTAAATTTTAGGTTTTTATGTCAAACGGTTTCTGAATAAATTTTTGTGGACGTTTTTGGTTATTTTTCTTGAATTATTTTATTTAAAACTTTGAAATGAATAGTAATCCTTATTAGTTGGTCTTTTAATTTAAAAAAGGTTTTGAGAACTTTATTTGCCTATCCTAAAATTTACACATGGTTCACAAATTATTGAACGTATTTTTATACTAATAAGCATCGTTTATCATTGCACTTTCTGTCACTTTCCACTCTCGTCGTGAGAACGTGGAGAATGTAGTTTACTTCAGTTTTGTTTTGAGCGATATTTTAAGCATATTGTTTCCGATAAACGTCTTTTGTCATGTTATTGAGTTTGTACTAAAGAACATAAAATATGAAATAGTAGAAAGTTACAAAGCACCTAAAATATGGGAAAATGGTGATAAAAATGTGGAAACTAAAAAAAATAAAAAAATCACATTTTTTCGAATAGTACTCGTATTTTGAACATTTCACATTTTTTAACGCACTTTTATTCCATGATTAGTTGAAGTCGGTCCCATTTTTTTTAAAAAGTTTTTTTCTTTTATTTTTAGTACCTATGATATGCTATAGTATCTAGTATGTTATGAACTTACGAAAATTCAATTATTTAACATTTATTGATTTGGAAAGATACATTAGTGGCGTTTAATGAACATAAACATATTCATGTATACCTACATACATACATACATACCTGCATACACATACATACATACAGGCATACATTCGGATATATACATCACATTCTTATCTTTTGGTTTCAAGATAGACTGTGCCTCATGTATATACTTGTAGATACTGATGTACCTATTTAATTTGTTGCTTACATAAAGACGAATCAAACAAGTACGAATTTCATGAGTTTACTCCCAATCACTGAAGAGCTCCTGTCACCATATTCTGACTTCATCATTGCATCCTGATTTTGCTAATGAGTTTGCTATTTAGGGCATGTCAATAATTATGTACTATTTTTAGATTGTTATTATACCTATAGCATTCAAATTCTGTCACGGCAAATGTTCTGTTCATGAATGAGGAATTATCGGGTGTATTTTCAATTTACGGGGTCGTAGGTTAGGGGTATACTCCCAGTACTGTTCCGAATAACGAAATAATTATTCAAACCGGTTAATAAATGCCGAAGATATGAGATAAGACAAAAAAGAGAAAAAATATAGTCACATTGAGTACCCTTTCCTTTTTTGTAGTCAGTTAAAAATATCATAATGGCCAGTAATAATAATGAAATATAGGACTTCAAAACTGAATTTCTAAATTACATTAGAGAAAATCATTAGAGATGCCACAAAAAATCAAAACAAATTTTATAACATTGACCATATAAGTCTTAGTTCAAAATCGTACGATGAAAGTTACCAATTGAGTCATCAAAACAGGTTTGCAATATTCTTAAAGAGCAACATGAATACAGGATTTCATAATTCAATACATTCCAAATTAAATTGTGAAATCTTGTAAGATTATGGAGGAAGAAAACAGGATAAAATTTTAGGATTTCACGCCCAAAAAGATAAAATAGAACTTATAAGACTATTCACAAGTCTATCTGTAACAACCGTTTTTCTCAGAAACCGCTTGATGTAGAAATTTGAAATAGGCATAGTATTAAGACAATATTTTGATAGCTAAAACATTAAAATATTTGAATAAAAATTTGGAGATGGGATTCGTTCCACTCCTAAAATTAAAATTAAAATTTTATTTTAAAATCTAATTTTATTTTAAATTCCATATACAGTGCGGGGTATCATTTGAAAGAACTAATAATAAGAATTTATAAAAAACTTTTTCATAAATTCAGTTGGCACGTCTCAGAGAAAAATTGAAATAAATGTAAAAGATATGCCTCATAGCTCCATTTCCGAAACTACTCAAATAGGGTTTTTCGAAATCCACGCAAAAGTTGTAAGAAAATCTGTCAAGCGCAAGTAGAAATCTCCCATAAAGGCACTTATAAACATTTTAGAATACATATTATATCTATTGAAATATTTAGGTATATGAAGTTATCACAACCTTTTTGTATTGCCTATAATTTCTTCCAAAGGCGTAAAATATCTCGCATATTTCATAAATTATTTGATTTAGGATCATCGTTTTCCTTTTATCTTCCAGTCAGATTTTATCAATTCCGTTTTCATGAATTTTGGTTCAGTACTTTTGGAAAAATAACCTATTTTTAGAACATTTTTTAGAATATCTCTTTAAATGTGCCACTTAAAATTATACATGGAAAAATATTTTTGTACTCCTAATAAAAACCTCTTTTAATTTATACAAAGTTATAAAAGCGATTGTGTACTTCCGTTACCTATTTTTGATTCTTATATAAATATTTTGGAAATAAAGTTATCTAGTGCAAAATATTAAGTTAAGTTTATTAAGTTTTAAAGGTGTATCTAATTTCAAGTGCGTATATAGCATAGTTTCTGAAAAAATCGGCTCTGACAGACGGATTGATAGTTTGAGATACGGAGTTCGATTTTATGTTTGAGTTAAGGAACCCCAAAACCAGCATATTTTGCCTAAGTTTTCTTTAAATAAGGTTTAGTTTAACGGAATATTTATTTTTTTTATAATGATGATGCAAAATTTACCATAACAAAGTGAGAATATATAAATTTATGAAAAAAATACAAAAAAGACGCTTATCTAATCATCGAGATAAATCAAACTTTTTAAAGTTATTGGGAAGTCCTCCATCATGAGATCCTCCCGGTTACAATATGTAACCAAAGGACTAATTAAACAAATCAAAATATACCAAACTCGATGTCACCTTGACAATCACGTGACAACTTTTCCCTCATCCAACCGATATATGTTTAAGGTTTTTCTCTGAAATATGTATTTTGGGATGGACTTCGAAGGCTAGGGTTCCAATAAATATTCAATGTTTACGCTCAAATGTGAAAAGATATGGATCGCGCGTGGAGAGAGGAACATTCGCGAGACGAGAGATAGGGAATGATTTATTCATCCGACCGTCGGTAAATCTTAATTAGGCGCGATGTTTTTATCTTTCGAGTTTTTATGTAGATCGCCCTCAGTTAAATACTGAGGCAGATATTATGGATTTGTAGAGTATTTGGGTGTTTTAAATATTGAATTTAGTTAAGTGCTTACACTCTTCCCGTCCAAAATTACATAATAATTTTACAACTTAATTTATGATTCTATAACTTATAGGTACTTTTTGAACATTGAATATTACTTTTATTGACGTTTTACTTACGAAAGAGAATATGCTTCCTCGAGAAAAGATAGGAATTAGTATCTGTGCTGAATGTACATAAGGAGCTTTTTTTAATGATTTATGAAAGTTATTGAAGATCATAGTGGACCATAGTGTGAAGATCATAGTGTGAAGATCATCACCTTCATAGTGGATGGTTCGTTCCATTAATACTACACTTAATTCCGCAAATGTTATAGAGAGGGAAGTTTTGTTTGTTTGCTTGTGTTTAGGAGTTCGCGCAAAAACTACCAATTGGAATGTAGGTTGAAAATTATTAAAAATTATTGAACTTTTGTAGGTTATTGAGGAGAGTCCTCAACGTAGTCCATCGTAGTAGATAGTCCGTCCTACTAATAGTAACTTTAATCCAGTTATATTATAAACAGGAAAGTTTTGTTTATTAGCCAGTCCCACTAATATTTACTTTAATCCAAGTTATGTTACAAATAGGAAAGTTTTGTTTGCTAGTCCGTCCAATTAAATTAACTTTAATCCTAATTATGTTATAAACAGGAAACTTTTGTTTTTTGGTCTGTCCCACAAATATTTCCTTTGATCACATTTATGTCATAAACAGGAAAGTTCTATTTGTTACTCCGTCCCACTAATATTACCTTTAATCTCAGTTAAAGAAAAAAGTTTGTTTATTAATTCGTCCCACTTATGCTAGCTTCAATGCCAGTTATGTCATAAACAGGATTATTTTGTCAGTCCACCAAACTAATATTACATTTGATCTCAGTTATGTTTTAAAGAGGAAAGTTTTGTTTGTTAGTCTGATCTGCAAAAATTACTTTTAATCCCAGTTATGGTATAAACAGGAACGTATTGTTTGTTTATTTGCTCTCAGTGATTATTACAAAAATTATTAATCTGATTCATATAAAACTTTGGGAATTTGAGTTAATATTCTGCCTAGGCAATTTGAAAAACATTAAATAATATAATGATATGTATACATATTGCATACTTATTGAGATATCGTTGAAAATATCAATGTAATGTCAATGTAACACCCAGACCAGTGACTTTTACCCCGTAAAAGTTACTGGTCTGGGTGTTTTCGTGAAAGCCCTCAAACCTGTAACTTTTACTCCAGCTACGTTGACCTTTTTAAGTATATCTCAATAATTAAGCAGAATGAATACATATTACGTAGCTTATGGCTGTATACTATGTACTATATCTCATACAGATAGCATGAGAAAATGTATACATACCACTCAAAAATTTTACAAAGTGTATAGGTAAAATAAAGCCTGTGTCTGTAAAGTAAATTGGCAGAGCTATTGCAGATATATTAACGATATGTATGGAGGAATTGTAGGTCTCAGTAAAGTCTAAATATAAAGTCCACAGCAGCATATATCCAATTTTACGGATAAGCCCTGTAACTATTTTATATACAAGTAAATTTATTTCCAAATTAAAAAAAACGCCATAATGTTTAGGTCGATTTATTATACCTATTACAACAAATATCGTTAATTTTATGAGTTTTCTGGTGATAATACATATCCTGTATACTTCACATTTTGGATTAATAATTGAAGAGGAGTTATAAGGTTTTTCAAAGTAAAAAAATATAATAAATGCGCATTTTCATGACGTTTGGTGCGATGTTTTCGCCTAAAGACGCGGGGAAACGGCGGTGCAACCATGCGCTGGGGTGCGGTTGATTGTCAAGCGATATTCCAAAGTATTTGGTGAATGATTTCAGTGAATTCCAGAACAACCAGTTAAGCATTTTGTAGTGTATTGTGTTGATCTTATAATATAATTTAGTCATTAGCTTGTCACTATAATTATTTTTATTCACAGGCCCCGAAAGTTTACATATTTATTTTCTTCAAATTTCTTTGTTATTTTTGTATTGAAGGTCAGATATAATTTTTTGTTGCGATAAGAGTAGATTACCAATTATTTCTTTGTATGCACAAATTATTTTATTGCCTTTTATTTAAATTGTGATTATTTAATCCTAAAAAACGTTTGCATTTATTGAAATTTCTTCTTTTTAAATTAAAGATTAAATTAAAATGAGGTATTCATTCCAAACTTTTTACTAAATTTTCAGTTGCCTACATGTACATTTTCACAAAGAATGCTTTTTACATGGACGACTATATTGCATGTTGCAATTGCGTAGATAAATTATTTGTATATGTTAATGACCGGAAACAAAACAAGAAATGTTGGATATAGAGAATTTTTCTCAAATTAACGAAACATATAACCACCTTCAAAACTTTCGAATTTATAGATAGTAAAAAAAAATTTAAATGAATCCGCGCGAAGTCTGGACCGGGCTCTACTAGTCTAATAAATATATAAATTAATTCGCAAAGTGTTCATTATTTTAACGTTAGTCTGCAAAATTTATTGTTAAACGAAAATATTCAAATTCATGGTTAACAGCATAAGTATTTATGTCCATTCAAAATTAATGATGAAGCTCGATATTTTATTTGAAATAATGGTTGGTAAATAAATAACTTTCGCCTCAGAAAATGGTAACAATAAAATTTGCTTCATTTTCATTGAAATTGAGCAATATTTTATTCATTCGTAATTTGTAAATATCACAGATCCAATTTCATATTTTTTATTATTCTATGGAGAAACGATACTAATATCATAGTATTGTGCGTAAGATCGTTATATTCAATCTGGGTCTAAAATTACAGAAATTGTTTCTTTCTAAACAAGAATACGATGAGAAAACCAATGTTTAATATAATATAAATACTTTTGGAAGAAATGGAAAAATATTAATCGAAAAAGACAACATGTACATGTACACAAATGTACAAAAAATATTTATTGGGAGAAAATAATATCTAACCATTTTAAGTAATTATTTCGGTCAGTAAAATAACATTATGAATTTATATCTCTATATTGTTCTTATCGTGTCTATAAGTGCATAATGTTATACTTGGAGATGGACGCGTTTTATCTGATCAACAAAGATACTTTTGGAATAAGATATAACTGTAGATAAAGAACTCTTGCTGTCCGAATTCTTTTTCTACTTACCGAGTTTTATTTTTACCATATCTATAATTACATACACATAAAAATATAAATTCTACAGATTTTTATTTTGAATTTTTGTTAAGTTTTTTATTAATGTACTACAAATTTTATATGCACAAGAGCACAAAATTTAAAAAAATCCTGTATGGAAACGCAACTCACGTGTGAACGCAAAATAGCACGAAAAGTGTCGAATTTTCGTTGCAGAATTATTCATTGGCGGCGTGTGAATAATACGTGTGCATTTCTGGTTTCACACCATGGACGATGTTACGTTTTTCAATAGTAATTGTAATTTATGAAGAGTAACTCGCTGGTGTTCCTAATCTTCGGGGAGAGAGAAAATACTTATTTTGTAGTTTTTGATATTATTTTCACGGATTTTAGTGACCATTTATTACTTTTTAATTATCATTTGTTTTTTCCATACCATTGTTTTGGTAGTCCGGTTCCTATTGTCCAGAATTTTAATCAGTCTGGCAAAACTATTTTAAATATTTTTTCATCGCGATTTTTCTGCAGCACTACGTAGAGCCTTTTCTAGTAAACTATATTTCCGGAAATGTTACGCAATTTTAATAATTTGAGAAAAAATAATAGAAATAAATTTGCGGAAACCTAAAAAAAATAATTAATCATTTTTGAATCGAAACCTTTATGATATAGTAAGATAAAGTGAAACCCTGCCTATCATTTTCAAAATAATTTGAAAATTTATGAACAAATAGTTTAATTATTAACATATCTATATGAAAACAAAGCAACGTATGGTCTCTATGGATCATTCACTCAGATCCTTCTATTGTATTTAAATCTTATTAAAATCAGTATTAATCCACCGAAATGCCCAATTTTTCACTTTAAATCCATCAGGTTATATGCCTAGAAGCCCTAATAAAAGTAAAAAGTGCAAACAGGTTATAAAACAACAAAAAAAAACTTAACCTCACCTGGGCATTGTGGTCCTGTTCATGCATATAAAAATTCCTTAAATAAACGCAAAGATATCCTCAAACGATCCAGGAGCATAAAATATGATAGTAGCATAATATATGAAACTAATCGACCGGGAAAACTATTCTACGTAGAGATTCGCCATGAAAACTTATCTTTAGCACGAAAAACTGTGGGATTGTACAGAAGGTGAAGCACCTGTAAATCCAGAGAAAAATGTAATAGCGAAATCAAAAATTATTCTACTTGTGAATTGAACAAAATACGTTCATATTCAAGAAGCCAAGTCTGCCAAGGAAGTGTGGAACAACTGGTGTGGCGCGTTTTCGACAATTCCGAGCTAATAGACCGCATGGGCTTATTTCGTGACTTCTGTACAACTAATTTTACTGGATATCAAAACGTAGAGGAATTTGCGAGCAAAATAATGACAACGGATTATAAACACATTAGTACTCTTTAGTCTACCAGATTCATATAAGTCCATGATTCTAAATCTTACAAGATGTTAAATTAAGTGAAAGTGATAGAAATTTTTTTTCTGCTAACCATAAAAAAAGGCTAGAAAAATATCAACCTAAAAGTCCTTGCTGCTTTAGCTGTAATAAATATGGACATATAAATACAGATTGCAAGTCTAAACCAGAAAAAATATCACATGAAGAAAGATCATGGTATGCCGCTGCTTTCATAGTTTCTAATAGTAACTGTGATCTCTGGTATATAGGCTCCAATGCTTCAACGCACATGACCAAACATGGTAGTCTACAAGAAGAGAAATTATCACTTGTCAAAACAATTAAGTCCAGCCGTGATTTACAACAGGGGTCAATGCAAGAAAAAAAACACTGTAAAGTATATTATATATGGAACTGGCAACAAATTTGTTATCAGTCAGTCAGCTAACCAAAAGTGGTGGTAAAGTGAAATTTAATTTTAAAGGCTGTAAAATACTAAATTAAAACTATGAGGCAGTCGGTACAGCAAGCTTAATCTACAATATGTACAGACTCAACTTATATTCTGAGAATGCATACATATCTGATATCGATAAGCAAGATATTTGTTTGTAGCATCAACGGATGGAACATCTGAATTTTTAAGATCTCAAAAGAATTGAGGATAACACTAATGGTGTGCATTTATCAAAGAAAATAGACGGTTTAATTTGTGTGACATGTCGAGAGGGCAAACAAATAAAAAAACCTCATTGCCTCTGAAACATATTAGCGTAAGGGTTGCAAAACTACTTAAACTAGTCTATTCTGATGTCTGTGACCCCATGGAGGCTATGTCACCTGGAGGAGCCAAGTATTTCCTTACCTTGATAGACGACTATTCCAAGGAAGTATTTGTTTGTTTTGTTCATATCAAATGTGAAGCTTTAGATTAGTTTAAATAGTTAAAAAACCAAGTGGAGAAACAATTAGACAGTTAAATAAAATGTTTTCACTCTATCCTTGAATATGATGAAAACAACTTCAAAGAATACTTAAAACATGCTGGCATTCTACATCAGATAACCACGCCCTATACACTTGAGTAATGGAGTCGCAAGTCGCAACCGATCTAAGTGTCGGTTTAAAAATGCAAGTCTATCTAAACTATATTGAGCCGAAGTAATCCACACAGCTGCGCATCTAAATAACAAAGCTTCAACTCGGTCACTTGGATTAAAAACTCCAGAAGAGGTGCGGTCTAAAGGGAAACCAAATATTGAATATCTAAGGATATTCGGTTGTGAAGCTATGATATATCTTCCAAAGGAGAAAAGGAGAAAATGGGATCCTAAGGCACAGAAAGCACGACTTATTGGAAACTGTGGAAATACTAAAGGTTATCGATTTATAATTTCTCCATCTAGAACAGTTATAAGGAGCAGATATGCTGTTTTTCTAGTCTCACGATCTCTTTTCTAGTTTCACAATCTCTTTTGACTGAGTCTATAGTCAAAAGAGATAGTGTTCCTGTAAATGTGTCAATCTCAACAAGTCAATTAGAATCAATAAGTGACAAATATTACTGCCAATGAGTCAACCTCGGATCAAGACACTTCTGGAACTAAATACAGTTGTTGAAACGCCACCTCAATCAAACGTCACTATGAGACCTAGAAATAATATATAAACTAAATTTAATGAAAAAATTCCTGTGTACTAGTAAAAACACATAGGTAGATATTTTTACCAAAGCTTTACCCAAAGAAAAATTAAAATTATTGAAAGACAATATTGTACTTTTAAAATTTAGTAAGAAAATTATATTTGATTATATATACTTGATTAAATAAATTATTATACTATAATACTAAGTTGTCTTGTTACATATCTCAAATGTTAAATGTAATTAAGAATTGTTTAATTTAATGAAAAGATTACAACTTAGTAAGTTGCCCTATTAATTAAGGTAATCTCATTTCATAATTTTTTAAACTGTGTTTGAACAAACTCAGTAGGTAGACTCGAATTTGCTAGGAGTATTAACATAACAATACAATTAAAATAACGAGCCTTATTAGTGTTATCCTTACATTGCATTAAAACGAAAAAAAAAACAATATATGTTGTCTATGGGTTACTCATTCTACTTTTTCTGCCCCGTGACATTTTTTTATCGCACATAGTTGTATAATTGTTGAAAAAGTCATAAAATATGACAGTTCTTAATCATCTTATCTCACGTGACAATATCACTGATAAGAGACCTTTAGAGGAATATATTTTGAATACTATTCATGTCCACCCTAAATCTAATTAAGTATGCCTCGTTATACCTGTAAAAACGGTAATGAATAGTTCCTTAATCAGCTGTCACATTTTGGTTATACGATCAACACCACTGCCATAACTTATTAAAAAGAAGAAAAAATTACTGCAATTAATGTGACTCACAAATACTCAAGTTGGACCAATATCATTAAGCAGGTAATGACGTATTCCAGACTCCCCTACTCTTTCAACTTCATTGCCTATTTGTCCACATTTATCATATCACTTTTGACGTAAAGATCACTCTGTGACGAGTGGTGATTTATAGCTAGCAACTTTTCAGTAACCTTCCGACTTTTGTCATATCAGAGTGTCACTTGTTGGAAAACTTCAGGTTTCTTCGGATGAATTCGGCAAGCATCGGACCCATTCGGCTCTTTCCGGGCATGCTCGGTTCGCTCGAGTGTCGCAAGTGAGTAGTGTTGGAGTCCACATAATAAATTATTTTGGCTATCGTTGTGCCTTTCATTAGAGCCCTATTTATATGGATCTATATTAGTGGAGCATGGATGGGGCATATTTAATTCGAAATTTAGTCGTATTTAAAAATTCATATTTTCCTATCGGTAATTATTTTACCAAATGGATAATATGAATTTTTAAATAAAACTAAATGTGACAATAAATACGGTATGAAATTTTAAACTTATTTATAAATAAATAAAATTTAATTAATAATTCAGAAATCAGATATTTTGTATTTGACATGCTAATTTATTTGTTGTTCGTACTTGTTTTGTATGTAAATAAATAACTAAAATTTGTGAACGGTAGGTAAATTTCTTGTGTTTATGTGAAATATTAAATTTTTTATTTGAAAATTAGTGTGCGTTTACTAAGAGAATATAAAAATAAAACCTTATTTTACATAATACTTTTAGTGATATGTATTCCTTCGCGTATGCAAATAACGTGCAAAGAAGAATGAAATAATTTTTCATTTTTTATTTCAGTTTATGGACGCTTCTATAGATCTAAGCTTTAATCCTAACATATCTATGGTCATATTACTGAAAAAATGCCTTGCACATAATAATATATTATTTCCACAATTTATTTATATATCAGGAAGTAATAAGAATGATGTATAAGAATTAACAGAATGATGTATAAGAACACGAAAAACGGCAAAATTCAAGTTTCCTACCTTGTTACGCATCATTAATAGCTGCATCTTAACCCAATAATTATTTAATAGCACATATTGTAATCACCATAGTATATATCATAGTTATTCACCATAGTATTTATGACATTTTATTATTACTATATTTTTGTACAAAAACTATGACATTTATATTATAATACTCATTGTGGTTTAAGGACCTTTACCTAAAAACTCCTAAAACCTTGTTTTCTATATTATTAGGTTCAGTAGTTTTTTTAATAATGGACGGACGACGTACTTTTTGGCCTATTTTATTGTATTATCTCTGATTATATAGAACCGAAAATATTTTTGAGACATTTAAAACTAGCTCGTTCAAATTATATCCCATATTACCTATACATGAAATACGAAATAAATACCAGTAATAATTTGTTCTTTAAAATTTATATACAAATTTTTTTGAATGTTAATTATTTAGATATGTGTGGGTCAATATACTTTATTACGGTTTCTGAAAATAACTGCTGTGGCAGACGTACATGTTAGGGATCTTATACGGAACCCTAAACACCCCAATTTATTTTTGATATAAGAGGGTACTGGCCGATGTATAGTCCGGTAAGTGTGAACCATGGTAAAATGCATTGCACAGTGAGTGGAAATGAAAAATAACCGATTTTGTTATATTTAACAAAATTCAGCTTTGATAGCTATTAAATAATCTAGAAATTGCTTTGTTATGAATTTTGAAATAGCAACTTGAATTTTCCCTACCCTTTTGATTTGAAATATAAATAAAGTACTTCAAACTAAAAACGAGAAAATAGCATGCGTTATAGTCTCGATCACTAAAACTGAAACCCCTTAAAAGGAACACAATATACGAAATGTTTCCATATGATCACTCATAAAGTACTTATATTATAAATTAGTACTTATATCATGAATTTATACACTATATATGAGCATCGATTTTTTATTCATTTAAAGAAAAAACTTCATTTTAAACTAAGCCATTTGCTCTAATTAGCCAACAGTAATGTACCGAGGAAAATTAGTTTTTCATTTATTTCAAAACGAAACTTTTATTAAAAGTCACGAAAGTTTACGCCTACAATTTAGAATTCATCTGATTACTTTTCGAAAATGTGAAGAAAATCAAATTCAATATTATTTTACGGAATTCTGGAGTTAAATAATTTTTACGTCAATAGCTACACGACACTCATAAATACCGGAGATACATTTATAAATTTTATTGAAATATCCTGTACACTTACAATTTATTTTCACAAATCCCGCCCTGCTAAGTAAAATACATATTTTATTAGGAGCGTGTTTATATTATCATCACGAGCAATTGAATGATTTATGTTCGTTAAGTATTGTTGTGTAGGGTCGATTAGATAAGGAACTTAAAGCACGTATTTCAGAGTAACGCCTGATGAAGCTCGCGTAGTCGCTCTGGCTTTGCGATGTATTGGATTAGACGTGTAGGGGAAGAAGAGGGGAAGTACAAATCAGGTGTTTGATGGGGCGTGACTGGTATTGGCGATTATTATTGATTAGGAAGCCCAGCGGGGTCTATGACGATTAGTTTTTCTTTTGGGTATTTTCTTCTTTGTCATGATAGGGGCTATATACTATTTTATTCGAAAATGTACGGACGTATATATTCGACCGTTAATTAAGATAGAATTTATTAGTATGTGTGCAGCTAGTTTGAATAAAAATTGTTTCAACTTTATGAAAAAGTCGGTTAACATAAATCAGGTCATCGGGGTTATTATACAGTTTTACAAAAGAAGAATTATAGGTAAGTAATAGAATTCTTCTCTATACTATTTTTCTATTGCTGACATTCCAACTATAAAGTTTACACTTAACCATTCTTTTTCTCTCATTTTTAAATTCTGTTAATATTGTCTCAATCCTCGTAAAATACACAACAGTACAGTTTATTCCGAAGAATGTTACGCGAATAAATCTGTCGAACTAAATATTCACTGTCAACGCTTCTATGATTTTCAAACTGAAACCCTGTCAAACTTATCGTGTTTCATAAGTAAAATAAAAAATTCTGACATTGATAACCAAATGAGTTTGTTAAAAGGCGATGTAAATGTTTTTACTACTTTTTCATTCCCCGTGTATTCAGTACTTCTATAAATATCATTAATACTATTTTTTTTATCATTTCATATTACAGAGTCATATAAAGGATTGCTTTATACTCAATAACATAATTTAAGTTCATGTTCATACTAGGATGCCATGAGTTCAAGGATTTCCTTGTTCTTCAAGGTTTTTCCAGCTAAATGTTAGAATTATTTATTTAGCCCAATTTTGGGCGATGATACAGCTTAATTTTCTCTTTATTTCGTCAGTAAATAGTGAAACCATATGCTTATATATTTAGCATACCTATTAACCAGCATAAATCATTTGTACGTGGGAAGTATGTGGGAGATGATTTGTGGCATTGAACCTTGCAGAATGTTAGCCTTATATATGTATACTAGCTGTTACCCACGGCGTTGCTCGCGTGGTTGTGGAAAAAGGTGGAAGCCTACGTTCATTAGTGAACGTCCTGTGACAGATATGATAATGTCGACTTAAAAGTTTTGCACATTACTGTAACACAGATCTGTAGATAATGTTGTAATATCTATTATTTACAGCCAGTACATGTAAATTTTGCGGATTTGAAACACGAGAGCAGCCGACGTATAATTGCCCATATGAGAAGCATGGTTTGCCGAGATGTATTCCTGCCACTTTCAGCGTTTGGCCTTGGGATTTATTGATTGTCATTGCAAAAGCCAGCCTCAATGGGAATTGCAGTCTTTTAAATTGAATCGGAAAATTATTGGGTATTGTTGGTATAAGCGGTATTAACACACTTTCTCCTTTCGCTGTTCCTGTGAGGATCGTGGCTTTTACAATAAATCTACCCAGATTTGTAATGAGTACTCTTGTGCCATTATATAATCTTGGCGCGTCAAGATTACGCATCAGTAGAACTGGAACTCCAACCTTTAATTCTAATTTGTGCGAGCATACTCCTGTAAATTCTAAAGAGTTTAAGAATTCAACGGGATAAACAGTGCTGTAGTCACTGCTCATAACCGTGTCTAAGGATTCATAAATGTTTGATTCGCCTGCTACCGCCTGCAATATGTTCAAGTTAATTTTATTAACGGAGTCATTTTTTGGAGACAAAACTGCTCTCTCACATAACCACTCCTGATCATTTATGTTGCTCTCCAAATTCGGGAAAACGTTCGCAATCAACTCTGCCTCCGTGGTAACTGGATGGCAAAATTCTTCATTGAATTCAATTTGTCCATCTCTATCAGTTACAACTCGACCTTCTCCAATTTCCAGCAGCTTACTTGCATAAGCACCAGATTCCTGGTCATTATAAAGATGAACTCACATGTTACATGTCAAATGAAACATTTCAACTCGGGTCCATAGCGTTGATGATTTCAGACAGGCATTGATTTCGTCAGCCGGCGTGCCTCTTTCAATAACTGGTAACGTTTGTCTGAAATCACCAGCCAGTAAAACAACAACTCCACCCATCACAGCCTGGTTGCTGCGAATATCTTGCAAGCTGCGATTTACCGCTTCTACTGCTTGCTTATGGGACATAGTGCATTCATCCCAAACGATCAACTTGTACTGCTGCAAGAAGCGCCACGTCCGCTACTCTTGCTGATGTTACACGTTGGAGCCTGCTCATTAGTTAAGTACAAAGGCAATTTGAACACTGAATGTGCTGTTCGTCCGCCAGTAAGCAACGTTGCAGCGATACCCGAGGATGCAACTGCAAGAGCTATTTTACGGTCTTTGCGGAGATGGGCCAACAAAAGGTTCAAAACAAACGTCTTGCGTGTACCTCCCGGTGCATCCAAGAAAAAGAGTCCTCCTTCTTCACTGTTGATGCGTCGCAAAATCGTGTCAACTACGTGTCGCTGCTCGGGAAGTAAACTTGAATCCATATCATTTACCTGGATTTGTAATGCTTCGACGTCATAATCTAATTCCCTTACCACTTCGATAGACAACTCTCCACTTCGCTGCGGTATTGGTAATCCGAAATCAGACAATCTTTTCCCCGACAATGATATTATTTTATCTTCAATCAGTTTTAGGCATTCGTTGGTAACTATGTCGGACCCCGAACTTTGCAATTGTAGCCTGTGTGCAATATCTTCTGACAATGCGTCCTTATATTTGTTCCACAGTTGAAGTGGGTCAGACGGCCCGCAAGCGCAAATTATTATTGCAAAAAGTTCTCTCAGACTATTAGCTGAATGACAAAGAACGGCTTCTTCTAGAGTTTCATCCCAATGGTTGTCGTTTTCTAATAGCCCACGTGCCTCACATGCAGCTCTGAAAGTTGCGCAGATTTACCCATCCACAATTTTAAGTACGTCAAAGCTTGTAGGACCTCGCACATGATGCAGTAACATTCGCAAGCAAAAGCAGTCAAAGTTGGAAACGTGCACAGTGTATACCCGCCCAAGTGCGTTTCCAGCTTTCACACCTGGCCAGCCGTCTACCGGTGTTCCTCGGACTCGACGAAATTTTGCTCGTTAAAATAAACGCGTTCGTCGTTTGGAAGATGTACGGTAGGGACGGTAGGGTGTCTTTCATGCAAAGGAAAACCCAAGATTCGCCATACTGCCTCATTGCTGCTCACATACCGACCGGCCCTGAATGTTTGAACTTCGTCCCGTGGATCGATATTGACATCACCAGCCTGGCGAACATTGAAAATGGCTTGATTGCTTCCCTTGTTAATGTATTTACAGATGTATTTTATCGCCTCCACGGAACCACAGAACTCAACATTTATATGCGCATTAAAAATGTTGGTCAGAACAGGACTGTAGGGTACAACCCACTTGTTGTCCACTTCTACTTCTTCTTGACCTCCGCGAATTTTAATCTTAACCGTACGGCCTCCATTCTCTGGTGCTCTTCGCCGGTAGAGCGGGTATCCCTTCTCATTGGTTTGTGTTTCGGTAAGTAACATCCGCGGGTACTTTTAGGTACACTTGCTGTCCTTCATGCATGGCGAAGATAAATTATGTACACCGCAAGGACCGTGAATCATATTTTTAACTACTGTGTATTTTTAACTAATGTAGTTTCTTGTCAACATGAACATGGGGAATTTCTACGCAAGTAAGGTCATCAATTTGATTCGGACGCAATTTTAGCCACAACAACAAATGGACATGGGGTAAACCGCGTTTTTGCCACTCGATGGAGTACATAAAACATTGCACCTCACCATAAATTTCACCCTTCATCAGCAAATCAATCAATTTTTGTACTTTGATCTTAAACACTAGAGCAATCAAATCATGTCGATCTGTCGCCTTCTGACCAGGCATCAGCTCGTTAATTATTTCTGGCCATGCCGGGTTGCAAGTGAAAGTGATGAAGAGGTCGGGGCATCCATAATTATGGACATATGCAAAAGCGTCTTGAGTATTTTGGTGCAGGTGTCTTGGGCTATTGACGACATAGGAAGGAAGGATAACCATTTGTCCTACATCATTAGGATTTGCTTGACCATCATTTCTAACTGCATCCTGTAAATGTATGTAGTTTTCCGCTTTCAACGTGCTTTGATTTAAAGATATGTATCTTAGACGCTCGCTTTCTATTTTGACATACATATCCACTAAAAACTGATGTAGAAGTTGCCTGCATGGTAGCAACAAATTGATATCATTTTCACGCATCATCAAATGATAAGCGTAGAAGTCCATACAGGAAACTTTTTTGTTGGGGACTGGCTGCCTAGTTTGCGTATTCACGAAAGGAATATGAAAATGGTACCCTTCCTGACCTTTCCAAAAAATAACGGGATACCCCAAGGCATCGTAACATCTGTGCATATCGGCGACTCGGGAGAGTCGTCCGTCGCGCGCACTCAGCACTATATCTCGGTGGGCAGTGGGGTCGGTACCCGCTACAACAGCAACTAATGCGTTGGTAACAGGAGCATTGTAGTGCCGCTCGTGTTGGCCGCGTGGCACTCGATCTGGGTGGATCACTACCTTGCAACTTTCATCAGGCATATCCTCGAGGGCAGTTTTAAATTCGTGCACTAATATGTTGTGATTATTAAGGACACTTTGTATTTTTTGTACGGTTTCCCTGCGTACTCCCTGAATTAAACGCGTTCGTCTTTCTCCCTGTACATCCTCATCACCTATAAAATAGACTTGTAAAAATTGTGGGTGAATATTTGATGCTGGTAGCATGTATCCAATCCTGTGATACAATTGTCCTTGGATAGTAAAAGTTGGTGAAAATCCTGGCATGACAATAACTCTGTCTGCACCAAAAGAAGTCATATGAAAGCACATATTATATTTCCTGATATTATTTAGAAAATGTCGCGATTCATCAGAGTCACATAAAAAAAACTCTTTCAGTGGTTCTACTGGCTCTTCTAACAGAGGTATAGTTACCTTTCCGCTTGAACAACACATTCCAGGAGTTTCTTCCTTCCATTTTACCGCTCTACAAAATCTACACTCTATCCATTCTCTCCATTTTTATAAGCATATAACTACCGTAGTCTAAGACCGCGTCGTACTCAAATGCAGCATTTTTAAATACACCCCACGTATTTCTAGTGAAAGCTTGACGCCTCTGAGCCACTCTTTTAGCAATTACACTTCCGCGAGCATCTGCTTCTTCCTCAGTCTCAGTTGCTCGCTGAGACGCGACATAATTCGAATTATTTAGACGCCGGTTGGCCGTCTGTTCTGGTGTCAGCCGCTCTCAAGTTAGATTGACGCACTGTTTGCTCATCGGGCCGAGTTTGAGTTTGTTCTGACGTCTCGGTAGCTCTTAAGTTAGTTTGTTGCACGGTTTGCCTATCGCGCCGAACTTGAGTCTGTTCTGGCGTCTCAGCAGCCCTGAAGCTGTTTTGCCGTTCAGCTTATTCCTGTAATCGAATTCGCGATTGTTCTTCATTTTTGACAGCTTGCAAACTGGCTTGTCGTTGAGCTTGTTCATCGCGTCTAACTTGCGATTGTTCCGGCGTTTCCATTGCTCTCAGCGCCGCTTGACGCTCAGCTTGTTCCATTCTCCTTAGCTCCGCCTGAGGGGTAGTTTCTTGAGTTCTAGTCAGTCTCATAGCTCGAGCTCTAGCAGAACTTTGAGATAGGTTTGATTTCCGTTTACGTGTCATACTAAAAATGAATAAATACTTTACTGTTTACCTCACAAAATTATGAAAAAGGCGATTATTTGATTACACTAACACAAATAGAAAGGACCTACCTATTCAGATACTAAGTAAACCTAATTAAAATCCTTACATCAAATTAATAATCTAAACACCCACACAAGAAACCTAAAAAAGTACAAAAAACACTTATAACAAAAGAAACAAACCCTAACATCTAGACATTAACAAATTAAAGGAAAACTAAACTCTAACAACTATACCAATCAAAATAGCAAATCAAAATCCGTGAGAATAGCCAAAGTAACCAAACAAATTTTCAAAACAAAACGCAATCTGACACACAACGGCAATGTAAAGAAAAGTTACACATTAATTCAATGACGTCTTCATAACAATTTATAACACCATCTTAATACCGCAATTCAGATTAATACTCAGCGCCATCTAATTTACTTTGTTAGAACTATGCTATTATTCGTACACGTAAAAAGTAGTTGGCAGATTTAAATGAAATTTTGCAAACAGATATAAAAGGTAATCTGAATTATCCCATAACATTTTGTCTAGGTAAAAAATAAATAAATAAATCTGATAAGTAGTTTTAGCGTGAAGGAGTAACAAATACATTAAAGTCAAAAAAACATGTAAAATATGTAAAAATCATCCCATGGCATCCCACAGGAACATTTTTTCGGGAAAAAACTATTCTATATGTTAATCCAAGTTATTGTTACTCAGCGCCATCTAATTTACTTTGTTGGAACTATGCTATTATTCGTACACGCAAAAAGTAGTTGGCAGATTTAAATTAAATTTTGCAAACAGATATAAAAGGTAATCTGGATTATCCCATAACATTTTGTCTAGGTAAAAAATAAATAAACAAATAAATAAATCTCATAAGTAGTTTTAGTGTGAAGGAGTAACAAATACATTAAAGTCAAAAAAACATGCAAAATATATAAAAATCATTCCATGGCATCCCACAGAAACATTTTTTGGGATAAAAACTATCCTATGTGTTAATCCAAGTAACCCTCTATGTGTGTGCCAAATTTCATAAAAATCGGTTCTGCAGTTTTTGCGTGAAGGAGTAACAAACAATCAAACATACAAACTTGCATTTATAATATTAGTAGGATATATATATATATATATATATATATATATATATATATATATATATATATATCTGATCTCATTTTACATACGAAAACTTAAATATTTTCGCAATTCAGCAAGCTGGACACTTGTGCGCGTAGTTTAGATTGTATATCAAATTGGACAGTTTGTTTAAAATACCATGGTATTAGATCTTGCAGGAGGATTTATATATTATACTTTATAATGAACAATGAACTATTTTAGAAAAACTTATTCGGTTTTAGCTCGGAGCTTTTGTTTGTGATACATTGTGTAAATTTGAAATACATATCATAGAAGCGTTGACAGTAGATATTTAATTCGATAGAATTAGTCGCGTAATATTTTCCGGAATAAACTGTATATTTGTGTGTAGCATGAGGGTTAATATAATATCAGAAGGACATGGGATTCTAAAAATGAGAGAAAGAGAGTGGTTGAAGTAAGTGTAAAATTTGTAGCTGCAATGTCAGAATATTGTTTGCGTTTGGCCTACTGCGATTCCGTGAACAAGATCTATAGACACTGCTGTTTTTTACATAAGAATTTTATTACTCACATATAGTGATATGAATTCCATTTTCCTTTTATCGAATGGGATATTATCCCGATGACCTGATTTATTTTTGTACAATTTCTTGAATAATAAAAATTTATTCAAACTAGCTGTGCCCGGTTTTTGCAAGCATAGACCAATGAGCAACGTGATTACGTCGTCTTTTGTAAGTTTACTTTCACACTTCATCTCTGGTCATGCTTATTTCGCCAATCAATTAATGCATATATATAACATATTTTCGTAATTACAACATGTCGAGTAGGTAGGAACTTCTTCGTGTTGTTGTCTCAATACAATGTAAATCATTATTTAAAAATATTAAATTTACATATATTTTGATTGGTTAAATCGATTGCGACGAAATAGAAATGAAGTGTTACTTCAAGCTGATCTTTACGTTTGTTTAAAAACTGTAGTGACCAACGGAACTTGTATTCATCAATTGCCTTTTTTCCATTATTCTCGGAAGTCATGTTCCCCACTTGAAAAGGGTCTACGTAAAAGCTCTTGTTTATGATGTGACAATATCAAATGACTGGTATACTCTACAAATATAAAGTGAACAACATGTTAATATAAATTTGCTTATCACGAATTAATGAGCAACAGATGTGAATGCAAATTTGGGTTCATCCCACAAAATATTTGGGTAGTGGCACGGCTGCGTTACCTTTTTTATCCTTTATCCTCCCATATTTTTTTGCAAATATCTTCGATAAATTGATCTGTAAAGTTCAGTTTTATTATATTTGCATATTACTTTTCGACAGTTTTCAAGAATCTTCGTAATAATGTGTTTTTTAGTTTAAATGCCAAATTTTAGTCTGTTTCACGTAGTAGCCTCATAAATTGGAACGTATGTTAGTAATGGACTTATTTTGTATTATTTTATTTATAGAACTCTAAAAAGTTATAATTTCTATCTATACTTGTTACTACATTTTTATTACATCGTATAAAAGAGAAACTATAAAGCGTGCAATTTGTAAATCCAATAATATTGTATTTACTACTTCAGCCAGCAGGCTACCTCCAAATAAACATTTGACAAGAGGTAATAACTTTTGAAGAACCACATAAAAACTGGAAAGATAAAATCTTCACGACTGATCTGTATTTATCGGCTGGATGCTGGATGAATAAATCTCTCTTGCGGTATCCGTACTTCGAGAGAGCCGTTCGTTTCTCTCACCTCTTTAAGTTTTTGTGTTAACATCGAATATTTATTGGAAAGTGTCAAGAAACTATACTTTGATACTGAATAGTTGACTTCGTGTTTAACTAATTTCTTTTCAGTCTTCAATTTTATTTGCGCTTGAACTGGGAGTAGTTGTGTTTAATAGTACCCTAAATCTAAACATGTCAATATTATTAACATATTGCACATTGTTGATAATGTCATATTGCCAAAAAGTGTTACGTAAAAAAGTAAAGAATCAGTTTTGAGGTTCAGTAATCAAATGGAAAATTCGGACACATTACAATTTCATCGTACACTTTTGTCATAAGTTTTTTGTCTTACGACCAATTATTTATTTATCTATTTGACTGTTCTAAAGTACAGTACACATGGCAAAATTATTGCTACTGAAGTAATTTATTCAGGTTAATAATAACAAGAAATTTTGAAAAATTGGTTGTTTGCTAAGCTGTAAGAGATTAAAATCACTTGTTAATATCTGAATATAAAATATAAGGATTTCCAAAAAAAACTAAACGATCTTTGAAGACATTTATCAGGGATAGCTTAAATTTTATTACGATGAAATTTTACAAAGACATGTAGTAATATAGAAAATAGAAAAATATATTTTAATTGCTTTGATGTAACTCTTTACTTATCGAATTTGGGAATGAACCATTTTTTTAGGATCTTCATAAAGTAAAAATGTTCAGTAATATTATTACATGGCTTTGTTTCGATATAAAATATGCATCCAAAGGTTTGTGCAATGTCGCCTCTGCCATATTTGAGCACTTAAAGCAAAATATGGGAGTTCAAAGCAAAATTTATAAAGAGGTCAAAGAGCAATACATACAAGAGACCAATGAGTAAAATATTTAAGAGGTTGGTGCGTAAAAAAGTATTTTAAATGAAGAACTAAAGATATTAGTCCAAAAATAAGCAAAATATATAAAGAGGTTAACGAGAAAAATATCCTAAGAGCCTTTTAAAATGCAACAGAAAATATTAAGTAATGTTTTTTATATGGCCTCTTTTTCGGGAGATAAGAGTATACAAATCCAATAAAAAATAAATATCCAAAGCCAAATGTGATCACTCAAAACACGAGCGTTGAAATATGTTCAAAATATATAAGAGATTAACATATAAAGAGGTGTTTTCAATGAATATCTACTTATAGGAGCATCTAAATATTAATAAAAGAAGTAAAGATGCCAATTAGCAAAATATGAGCATTCAAAGATCATTTTAAAATACAATAGAAAATGTTTAGTAACAATTTTGATATAGCTTCTTCTTCGATGATGAAAATTCATGAGATAAGTGTTCCAATATTAGATAAATACCAGTATTTTTTTATCTTTACTTGATAGAAATCTCATTCTCTGAGGGATCAATTCTTTTACCATTTACGTATATCGTAAATAATTGATTGCCAGTTAACGAACTGACAAAGATTAGTGCTCCTGAAGGACGAAAATAAAAATTATAAAGCTCAATGCATAGCCAAAAGTCAACTAAAAATATACCCAAGCAAAAGTCTGAGAATTCAAAGGCGTCAGAAAAAAAATTTGACCCTAAACTCTTAATCACCAAATAGATATCACTTACAGTCGCTGCCATCCCTTCTGTGCAGGCTTTTTCATTGAAGTCTACCAAGTCATGAATGATAGACGATAACGATGAGGAGTTTGTGGACGTAGATTTATAAAGTATTACAAAAATGAGAACATTCGCATCACTGCCTGAGAAAATGTCTGATCCCGCTGCGAGTCATCAGTATTTGGTTAACAGGGTTCATAAAGGTACTGATTTTGTCTGATTGCGTTTTCGAGTCTAAAACCTGCACTACACTACTCGCGAAGCTGCTCGAAGTTAGGCGAAGAGAATGATATAGAGAGGTACTTCGTTTCGCTTTGTGCAACCTTGCCTCGCCTCGGGCGACGTCCGATAGCTGTCGGTTTTTTGCACTATAGTCAAAGTTCTTCGCAAGGTTAGTGTACGGGAGACTCACGGTGACTGAGCTTCTCGCTAGCTTGTACGAGCGTGTAGTCACGTACTTCGGATTGCGATTAACTTTGATAAGCACTTCGTTGAGGTAATTTTGCGAGTAGTGTAGAAGGCGTATTACATTTTTTGCATAAATTTATATTTTTCCTTTCACTACTTATGTGGGTTTTTTAAGTAATTTTTTTTAACATTTAAGAAAACAAATGTAACACATCTGACCGGCTGTGGTATCGGCCCTCGTGCAAAGAACATGGCATTCGGGAATGTCGAAAAGTTTATACAAACGTTAATCTGTCAATGAATTAGAATGTGGCTAACGATTTTCGCGCCTTTTGTTGTACTTTCAGTTTTGTGTATGGTATAATGCAAAAATTATAAGTTAGTTTTATGTTATATTCAAAAACTTTGAGAGAAAATTTGTTAAGTTAAGTTTGTTAATTTAAATCAGTCAAAATGTAGTTTTAATTAGAATAACGAGGGAAAGAATATACTTCCAGATAACTAACGAGAATCGTTAAAAACCTTTAACTTCATTCTTGACATTGTTGGGGTTAACCTGTTTTAATTTTTTTTTTATTTCTTTAATAACTCTTAATTAAATTAGTATTACAATATTTATTTAAATTTACCCATCGTATGTTCTTATATAGAAGAAACAATCTAACAATTTTAACAAACTGACGCGATGTAATCAGTGTTATTCTTACTAAGCCCTATTATAAAAGACAGAAATATTTTTGGGAAACTGACATAATATTTTCTTAACGAATCTTTTAATCACTTTATTAATTTAAAATTGAGGAGAATCTATAAGAAAATAGTAAATGAAGTAAAATGAGAACTACTCTCTTGGAAAGAGCTATAAGACATTTTAATAATATTATGAATATTGAACGAAATACTCCAAACAAGCAATAACACTAAAATTATTAAGCCGGCCAAAATTCTATATACGCTCACGAATGTGTATATAATATCTATACATGTGTGACTTAATGCGATATACGGTCAAGTTAATTCAGTATACAGGTAATTAATACGTACAAATAAAATGTTTAATACGATATTCGGTTAATTAATGCAGGTCGAAATTTGATATGCGCTGATGAAGGCGTACATATAGAACATGTATACATGCGAGTTTTAACACGATACATTCAGACAAAATGCATCCCGGAATATGCTTCGTTTCGCACTGAATTCAAACCTAATGATATTTCGACTATTTCTTTGAAGGGAGTTCATGGGAAATTGGAAAATGGAAATGTAATGGAAATATTTATTGGGTAATATATTTGAAATTGACGATTAAAATAAAATGTATTTGAATTTATAATAATAGTGTTAGGTAACCCTAAAAGTAAAAAAAAAATGTGTCAAAAGGCTTCTATTATTATGGTGTACGTTGCATTGGTTGGGATAAATTAATAGAAAATGAATTAGTTTTCCGATGATATAATTTTGTGAAGACAAAATTATTCAGTTTTTGTTTGTTGCTTAACTCTGCGGTGGTCGCGCAGATGACAATAGTTGTCCACGCTTCGTGTTGTTTTTATTTTCTTACTTCTATTAGTAAACAGGATTGCCTAAATTAATAAACTAGAAAATTTATTATGTCACTTTTATAGCGGTTGGATCCTTGAGTCATGTGATTGTGTTAAAGACTGTCTATCTTTATTGCGGACGACTTAGGGTCTCTGCGCGACAGACTAGGTATTTAAGTATTTTTCAAATAATCTTTTGAATATAATTGATGTATTTGAGGTCGTTTATAGAGACAAATAAGTAAGTTTAATTTTAAATTATTAATTGCTCGAAAATACGTTCAAAATTCGTTTGTCATTTTTTCCGCACATAAAAAACTTATCTGTCTTACCTATGCCTATATTTTTTTAATTCCAGCGCTTTTAATTTTTATTCTAAAATAAGAAATAAAACTAGTAACAATTCAAAATGCAAACTCCAACGTTTTTTTTTAATTCTATCCAAATTGAATGACTAATGTCTTAAGCGTGACCACTCTTGGGTTAAGTAAGTTAGATATAATGTTAAATAATGACAGAATCTCACAGCTATGACAAAAAATAAGACGATACATTTTAAAATATTTGGTGAAATATTATTATATTAAAATTTGTAAACTATATAACCTTTGGGCGTATCTTTTTAAACTATATTTATAATCGATCATTGGAGATACTGATAGAGTTTTTGTTTGCTATCAAAATATTTATTAAAATTTAATTTAATTTAAGCAGTTTAATTTATTTTGTAAACCATATTAATAATAGAAAAATACGTCACATTCAATATTTATCGCAATGTTGCACATAATTTTCGGTATACGCTTACGTATATTTATTTATAGACGAATGCCATCTATATGAAAATAAAACTCTTGAATCTGATAAAAATTTACTGACTGGCGATTTGATAAATAAATTATTCCTCAATTCCTCATCGCGCGAGCGGTTCTTCTGTCCGTTCGGTCGTTTTGACTTTCCCTTTCTACGTGTATGGTAAACAATAATTTGTTATTGGTATTGGCTCAGGCGGACGAATATTATTTGCATCATGAAATCGTAATCATGAAACATTCCCGATATATATTTCGCTTTGTGCAAAAAAAATAACATTTTTTATAGAAACAAACAGTAAACATTTTGTTTACTGTTTTTTAATACGTATATTTACAATATAACTAAAAATTTATTTGTAAATTGAAAATATTTACATAAAAGATAACAGGAAGGGATGAAGGATAACTTATAGAATTCATTAAGATCATTTTTGGATTGTTAGTCTGTTTGCGTATTTTTGCACGCATCACTTGAAAACTATTAGACTTTTAGAATATCGTAATAGCCAATTTGGTGTAACTTGTAGTTTTTATTTTATCGAAATCGGTTCAGCCGAGGCATGCGAAATACATAAATTTTTCAAAAAATTCGTTTAACTGCATTGGTATAACTACAAAGTAGTGATTTATCTGGGAACTTCTTTGTTTCCGAATATGTACTTGAATGGATGTAGCTTTATACTTATTCATATAAAATATAAATAAAGTGTTAAAATATTTTAAAGTCCCTGTATTACGCAAGTCGTGGATTCAGCAAGTAGGTACTTAAGCCAGCCCTATGTTGTATCGTGCTATTCTATATCTTTTTAGTATCTATTATCCAACGTTCGCTTTTGTATGCAATAGTTCATTAGTAATGCGCCATCATTTACAGCTATTCTTGCTTTATTTTACATACTTTTTTTTCGCTGCTTCCACAAGAGTCAGTCAGCAATATGAACTTGTCGTTTCACGTTCTCTCTTATCTTTCCGTTTCCATCAGCCCTATGTTGTAACGTATTACTTTAGGAGTAACGTAATCATTACTGAATTATTAGTCTTTAAGCCAACATCTGCATGTTATATGTAATGAAAACTTTATTCTGATAGTTACGTATGTTAAAATAATATCATATTTCACTGTACATACAGATAGTTAAAACCTGTGGATAAACAGTAGACATTTCGGGTAACTTTAAGGGTTATTTAAATATATCTTCAGACAATTTAGTAAATTTAGCTTTCTACTTGAATCAATCGAGAAAACTGAAAGGTAAGAGTACTCATTTTTGTAGTTTAAATTTAAAAATAATATTATGTATTAAATTAGATATCAGCAAACATTACGTATTTTATCTCATAAAACGAGCCTTTTGTTTGCGGAAATGCCAATAAAATCCATACTGGACATTTCAGGGATGTCTCGGATCCATCTACATTACCAAGTAATAATTTTGTAAAATACTTTCGACTATTTAACGAAATCAGCAAATATCTAATAGACAATTTGAGGCCAACGTTGAAAGTGACACGATGAATAAACCTTACTTGACTCGCAACCAAACAAAATAACCTATTAAAATTGTAAAGTTATATAATGCTTTTTTTTCTCTTAAACCAATGAAGAAAGACGTTATAATATAACCTACGTTAACCGGCAATAAAGACAAGGACAACGTGAACACGATACAACATGTCGATTTTTAAAGCGAACGTTAAAGCAAATGTTATTGTCGTGGATTAGCTAACGTGCACAATAAGTAACGCAAATGATGCAATAAGGGCAGAATTTGTAAGTCAAATATTAACTTTTTTCATGTCTTTTTTCTTTAACTGGTGGATTAGGATCTCTTTGATTCCGTGCCCGTTACCTTTGTTTTGTTAATCCTGTATTTCGTAGAATAAAATTATAGAGAGTTTTATCAATTTCATTTATTTATTTCAAACATAGTTTAGATAAGTCGTGAAAAAAGGTTTTACAGGAACACAAATGCAACCAGATAATTTAATTTCGTCTATCGATCTTGTTGTCATAATATTTTCACTAAATAAATATATATATTGAAAGTTACGCAAAGCATATGTTCGGAATTTTAATGGAAAATCTTCCAATAGGTGTATCCAAGCCTTGTGTGTTGATTTAATTTTAATAAATATTCAGTGTTTACGCCCAAAGAAGAGGGGACATAAATGTGGGTGAATGCTGAAACCTCTCGTTATATGAGGGACGGAGGGATGGTTTATTTATCCGACAGCCAGTCGAAAATTTTGATCAGACCGGAAGTTTTGTCTTTTTTTAGAGGATCACCTTTGGATAATATGAAAGCAGATGCTGGAAATTTGAAGTGAACTCTGAAACTGTCGTAAATATGAACGTGGCCACAATTTTTTCAGACATGGATGTCAAGGGATACCGGTTAATAAACCTATTAAATATGAGTAAAATTCACATTACGAGGGCTCCGTACAAACTTGGGTACATATAGAATTGTAAATATTTAAGAATACTTAGTATGCTGATTGAAGAATTCTAAATATTGAAATTATTTTTCTCTAAGTAAAATATATTGCCTAGAATATTTTTCCTAAATGTAATAAAAGTAGCTGATTACTTACACCTTTTTAATTTATTAATTCACATTGACCAAAATCATTTCACATTAATTTACTCACAAAATTCTATGATTTTTTCAGATTTTTGACATATGTTGTTATAAGTTCGGGAGACAAAGAGACGCAGTCAGTTATGAAAAGTGTCATTCGGATTTTCTCTACAACATATAATCTGTAATGGGGAGTTTAGTAGGTTCAAGTGGTAATGAATAGGTTACGCGGCATGCAGAACCGACAACCACTGCGAAACAATGGTCTCCATTCTTGAATGGCGAATGATGCATTCGGATTTGAGCAGCAAGGGATAGATCTTTCAGGAAATGTACGGTAGAGGGCTATGTTCAGCAGTGGACGTTTTCCGGTTGTTGATGTCGATGGTAAAACTACTTCGGGAAATTCGGTGCTGACAATTTTCAGTCAATAAATTAATGCATTAATACCGACATTCTGGGAGTTTCTAGATTTTTTTGGCTAATAGCTTCGTGGGAGATGGAAATATTTCAAAGGTTTTTTTTAGGAATAATAACTTTAATAAAACGGATTGTATACTTTTTAACCCATATTTTACTTAATTTTAATTTGCTGTCCAACAAAATGGTCTCGTATAAACTATTTTCCCTCTCTTTTTGATTCCTTAAAATTTTCCGACAAAATTGAAATTCGACTTTAATACATAACATTAGAGATATACTGAGCTATTACTTTCTACTACCATGTCAAGTTTTCGTTTTTAAACGTTAATTTATTTCCGAGTAAAATGCCTGTGACATGAGAGTCACAGGCATTTACCTCGAGGTGATTTCATTCGCATTTTGTTTTTTTTTAATTTGGTTTGTTGATCCAAAATCGAAGCACGAATAACTAGAAAAATATGATTAATAACTTGAAATAGAATATATAGTCTTTCTCTTTTCAATAGTATGACTATATAAGTTTTATTTATATGTTTTCCCGTACTAATTTTTTCTAAAAATATCTAGAGTAAAGATTGTATTTCAAACAATTAATGTGGACAAAAAGAGATGTAGAGGAAATTGAAACTGAACGCCAAAGCGACGAGTGAGTCTGTGGCGCGTTGCGAATCGTGGAAACGTGTCGGCACGATTTATACGTTGTTAGCATTTAAATGAAACGTGTTCCTTTCCGGTTTCACACTTTGAACGAAATAGTATTTTTGTACTAAAATAGGATTATGCGAAAAATATAGAAATGTATACGTACATAAAAACTTGTGATATTTGTATTATATTTTATTTTAAACGAGCTCTTAAAATATTTCACAAAAGGGAACTCATATTTTTCATGGTTTAATCGTAGATCTGGAAAAGACAATGAAAACATTTGAATAGATATACGTATTTGTGATAAATAAAAAAATATATTCAATTTAATCCTTTTCACTTTAATGATGAATATTCTATTAGTTTTACTGTTCGTATATTCACCCTACAATTAATATTTCCTTTTTTTCTGATTGATTGAATTTTTTTAACGGTAGTAGAAAAGAGCACGCATTATAAACAAGTTTAAGACAAACATTTTGTGAAAAAGGCTTTCAAATTAAAGAAAATCTGTAAACGTTTAATTTATGGTCTTATGTTAAATGATACCCATTCTTAAAACATTTACTATTTTAATTTCTATGTGGATAGCTCCCATATTGTGTTAAGTATGCCGCTGTGATGGCTGGAAGGTCATAAAGAAATTAGAAGAGTGAAAATAAAACTACATGATGCTAAAAAAATTGTAACTAAATTTAGTGGTCAACTTTTTCGGAGAGTTTTTATGAAAGTAATTTTAGGGCGTGGTAAATGCCAAGTAGTACTAACAATGCGATGACTAAGAAAAGCTTAGTACCAGTTCATTTACGTTGTATAACGTACACGACATAAATAATAATCACTTAAATCGCTAGTGAAGTAAATGTCGATATATGCTAACAGGCCTAAATAGAAAATATGTAAATTCAATTATCTGATATAGCCCAAAAATATGCACCCGTAAATATTAAATTTTGCGTCGAATTCAAACTAAATGACTTTTCCGTGGTTTCAATAAGCGAAGTTCTGTTAAAACGTTTAATTGTTTGTGGGTTATCGGAAATATAAATTGGTTCGAAAACATAATTGGAATTAAATGAATATTAATTTTACTAAAGCTGCACAACGTTTGATTAAAGTGACATGGTATTCCATACGTATTTGTTGTTGTTTCTGTGAGAATTTCATGTGCATGTAGGTTCAAAGTTAAAAAACTTTAAAACTGTGAATAATTCATAAACATGTATTTCACAATTAATAGTTCATTAATAATAGTGAAATGTTAATTGTAATTTTTTTCAAAATGTAATAAAAAAATGGTTTTAATTATGAGAAACTTTAATGAAAAAAAATTAAGAGTTAATCTCACCAAATTTTTTAGTTTCTTTAATATGAAGAATAGTTTATTCAATAGTAAGTAATATAAAACAATAAAATAACTGGGTCAAAATAGATATAGCATCATGATTTACGCTACCCTATTGGAATATAAATAACTGGAAAATGTGTGAGATACTTCATTAGGGACATAACTTCCCTTATAAGTTTTAAATTGAAAGTAATTTTTATCATAGTAACAAAACGAATAGAAACTTCCTTGGTAATTCAAGATCCCCTTTTGTAAAATGACTTTTTATAAGTAGTGTTCATTACCATCCATAAATGGATGGATAATACTGTAATTTTAGGGTTCTGTACTTGAAAAGGAAAAACAGAACCCTTACAAGATCACTTACGAGTCTCTTCGTTTTTCACAATCGTTTTTTCTTAGAAAACTCTTGACGTTAAAATTTCAAATTTTGACATTGTAACTAAAAATATGTAAAAAAATATATCCCACCCTCTTATTTCCGAAAGTACTCAACCTAAATTTATGAAAAAAATATAGACTATTAGAAAGTTGCGGAACGGTCGTAGGAAGACCATAGCGGTGATTCCCAGTGTCACAGTTTTTGAAATATGCATTATGTTCTTAGGCTTTTTGAAGGCAGATATTTACATATTTCTAAATTTACAGCCGATTTTCTTAGAAACCACACGATGTGGAAATTTGAAATTTGGTATAATGATACATCTCATTAAACCACATAAGAATTAAAGACGGCATTCATATAAGAATTAAAGACGGATTAAAAAAGGGTGCTAATTTTCTTCATTATATACATATATTACAATTTGAAAGAGTTTGTTATGGAAAATACAAAAATATGTTTTTACGGTTGTAAATTGAATATTTTGAATGCTATTTCAAAATATGTTAACGTAGTACCATATTCATTATTCTTTCTGAAGCTACTGAGTCAAAAATGACAAAAAATAGGGGTGGTAAAATCTGATAAGAAGATTACTAGTAAGTTATAGTGATTATTTTACGTCTTATAATTTCGTAAACGTGCGCCATAATTTACCCCTCTAAAAGTTATAGTAGGCGTTATATTTACATTGGGGAAAATTAATATTTGTGAATGGTTTAATGGACATATAAGGGTAATTATAAGATACCCTTAAATATTTATATGTGCCTAAATGTGCACGGTAACGTTTTAGTCCGAGATCTTGTCATACTTAGCAGGTTATTTAATTAACCCTTTTGGAAACAAAGAAAAAAATTGTTCATTTTCCAAAAAGTCAAAAGTGTTTTTTATTGACAGAAGTGGTTCAAGAAATAATTTAACTACTTTTCCTTCACATTTTTAGTCACTTATTCTTTTTATCTGTCCAATGAAAAGATATGTCTTTAATAGCGACACCATGTTTATAATTTAAGTGTGGTAAACATTTAGTACATTTTATGACGATAAAAATATTCGGTTATTGTAGCCTAAGTAAATCAGATTTAAAGTAAAATAATGAATTTTTTTAATAGCTATTATGGTAAGTAAAAAAATGAAAAATCATTTAGTGAAAAGTAAAATGGTCTTAACTTTTGGTTGTTTCCGGTCTCTAGTGAGGATTTATAGTAGTGTTTATATCAAAATACTCGTAATAGCATAAGTTAATTTGTAGAGTAAAATTTGCGGATTCATTTATCAGAATATATTGAATATCTAATAAAACAATGATTTCCAAATGTATGACTAGAAAATTATGGCCACGTTCTAGATTGAGAACAACACTTAAACAAAATCAGTTTTTCATTCTCTATTTAACTAGAGAAGGTTTATTTATCTCTTCTATTATTATATGGCTAACATATAATAATAGGAGAGATAAAAATGCCCGAAATTTGCTGACTAGCTGTTGGATAAATAAACCATCCCTCATCTTGCGAAAAGTTCCTCTCTTCACTTTATAACTTTTCCCATCTGCGCATAAACATTGAATATTTATTGGAATCCACTCTGGCGGACGTCCGTAATCTGCCCGAATAGTAGCAGTGAAAAACTCCGAGCACGTGTTCCCTTTTGCCACATATATTTTATTCAACGAGTATATCGTCAACCAGCTGAGGTTTTGATGGGCCAGGGTTTCTTTTTTGTTTATTGTGATGTGTGTATGTTGCTGTTGCATTATAATATTATTGACACAAATATTTAAACGTAATTAACAGGTTAATCGAGTCGATTTAGATAATTTACATATTTCTACTAGGCGAAAAATAAAAATCTTTTTGATATATTGAAAAAGAAGAGGAACATCTTATTTGGAAGAAATTATGTCATTTAAATAAGTAATAAAGTATAAAAGTTCAAAATATCTAAACTTCGTTATTAAATTTTTTTTCTTCCAACCGAGTAAATTGCAAAGTGTAAAGTTGCCTGCAAGGAATATATGAAAGTTTCTTGCGTTAATTTGTCACTTTAGTAACAAAGTTTCACCAATTTGATATGTTAAATAGAATAAGGGAAAGTTTCGAGTTTTAATAGGAAATCATTGCGTTTTGTCCTTTGCAAAATCTTGAAGAAGTTCGTTTCATCTTTAATTTTACGGTGAGATGCCAGATGATAAGAATTTTTAAATAAAATTGTTTTTGGTTATTTACATAACTGCCTAACTCTACTTTGTGTTTGTCTTGACATGTACTTTGTCAGACTTTTTAAGGGGAAAAAGTATGTCTACAGAAAAACATGTTAAATGGTTTCTACTTAAATTTATTACAAGAGATTAAAAATAATCTTAATAAAAGACGTCCAAATTATTATTCTTCTTCAGTCCTGTTTCCTCTTAAATAGGAAAAGTTGAATTAATTTTGTGTCTATTTGAAAGTTATATGTGAACATAAGTTGAAAACCTATTTAATTCAAAGTTAGTTAAAAAGTTAATGACAGTTAATATTTCGTTTACCGTACAATTTTTTTTTCACTGTAATATAAAGATAAAGAAAGATATATTGCCGGATTTTATTTTTGATAGGGAGCCAATTATATCAAATATAACTGTTAAATTATAAGTTTTATTACAATAACCGAATTATTAGATGCATGTTTTAGTGTACTATACATTTGTATCTGTTTTATGTTATAACTTATGCAAAAACTTTATACGCGAGTAAATACCACATTTTTTGTTATCCCGTATTCTTTAATAGTTAGTGAATTAGAACATCATAAATTCTTTGCATCCATCATTTATTTTATTAATCATATCCTTTATGGAACGATACTGCTGGTATATAAAATGTTATTAAATATTTTAGTAGTTAAAAACTAATTATTAAAAACTTGTTACATCGTAAGAGGCGTCTGTAAAGCGTCTGCATTACCATGCATATGTAAATCATATGAATATGTACACCGTAATGCCGTATGCATTCATATGAATATGCAATCATATGAATATGCAATGGGTTTACCATTACATATTCATATGATTTCCGTCGAATCAATATGTTCTGTTATGTAGAGAAAAACATTTATTTTACACTTCCGATCGAACCTATTTTGAGACACGTAACCGGGCCTTATTCGTTCGAGCGGTTTTCAATAAATATTCAATGATTACGCACAAATTGGAGTAAAAATATAATAGATATTGTATTTAGTCTGTTTAAATACGGCGCAGAGAAGAAAATTTCGCGGCATAAGGGATGATGTATTTATCCAACAGCCATCTGGTAAATCTTGATCAGAGCAAGGTTTCCATTTTTAAAAATTGTATGCAGATCTTATTTTGATTTAATCGGTAACAAATAAATTTTAATGAAAAACTTTTATATCATGGACTCTACATATAAATCATAATTCAGACCCTCGAAATGGAACTTGAGTATGTGGAATTAAATCTCATTTCAAAACACAGGGTTTATGCCTTTAAATATGTCGTATCAGTTATGTGGCTTACCATACTAACATTTCACTACCTACCCATAGAATAAATATTGCGTTAAAACTAAATATTGACAAACAAATCGAGAAAAAATTCAATCCTATTTCAACACACAGGGTTTATGCCTTTCAATATATCGTATCAGTTATGTGGCAAACGTTCCAAACTAACATTTCACTAACTAGTCATCGAATAAATATTGCATTAAAACTAATTAAATATTGACAAACAAATAGAGAGAAAATTCAAACCGAGTCCTACAGCGATAAGTCAGCGTGTGTCGAGCGTATTGAAAATCGTGGAAACTTTCCATTGTCCATTTCCGGTTTCTCACTTTGTTGGAAATAGTATATTTGTGTGAAAATGGGAGAAGAGTATGTGATTCTGGTAGAGTCGTTGTACGTGTATTCGTTATGCAATTATTAATCGTTCGTTTACCGATGATCTGTTATGCATGAGTCGCTCACGTGGTAAATATTCTGTGTTATAATCGTATTTAATTACCGTTATGTACTATTGATAATTTTCATTCTACATAGACTTCATTATAAATCTTTATGATTATTTCAGATTTTTCCAACTATTGATTTAATCGATAGAATATATTTTTCCGAAAATTTTTTTCCCAGTTTTCAAATTCCCAGTTTCCATATAATGCGATTAAAAACAAAAGCTCGCCCAAGTGTGTCTATATTGTGTGTCTACTTTAATATAAAATTACTTTTTTATCATAAGATACCACACAGATGTTTAAAAATATAAAAATTCATAAAATTAAAATCTAGATTCATCTTTGTAGGTTTTTCTACAAATTTTCTATAGGCTTCTAAACATTTTAGTTTTTGTTATTCTGGTTCAATAGCCTTGGAAATAAGGGCAAGGAAATATATTTTTTTTAAATATTTTTGGTATAACTCAGACGGTTTTTATATTATGCCGTTTCAGCCTAACTAACTGCTGTGCTAGATGAACAGACGGACATGTTCTTTTCGGAGCGATCTTATAAGGATAACCCTTAAGAGGGAAGAAACTTTGAAAAGTCTGTAGCAACTGATTTGATTTCCAAAAGTTCCCTGTAAATGTGCCAAAATTAGAAATATTTGCATGAAAAACATTAGAAAAGAAGTTAATGCAAATAAATAATAAATATGCTACATGTTACATGCTGCATATTATAGCTAGCTGTACTTTCAAATTAGTTAATTATAATGCCCTCTCTTGATATTTTGTTGGTCCACTATAAATGAACCAGCTTGTATTTTCAGTATACATATTTAATTTTGAAAGAGGGTTTCCTGATAATTTTTGTTGTTTCATTTTTATGGTAGGGGTTTGGCGTAACAAAGGCATTGAAGATATTCGACAACAAAAAACAAATTTTAAACTTCAGATTTGTAGGTTATATTGGAAACAGTCGACTTTTTCATATTCTTCGAAAACCTTTTTTAATTTTTCATTCAGAATGATGAAAGGAATCAAACCTGTGACATTACTTGTGACAAAGACTTGATGGGGAGTATGAGAAACTAACAGCGAAATTTCATTCTGATAGGTCTAATATTGTAGAAACTCTTTGGCTGTAATGGATCGAAAGTCATAATAAAATGATAAGGATTCGAAGTAAGACCAGGGTCTCCTGAAAATTATAACTAAATTCCGTGGTAGACTTTCTTTGGAGGATTTTACAAGAACGTATTTTAGGTTGTCGAAAGTAACAAAGTGATCGTAAAAATTAGATATCTAGGAAAAGCTTTATATCATTTTATTTATATTATTTTATTCACGTGGAACAAAATATTTAATTTTAATCATGATTAGTTAAATCGTTAATTAGGTCAAATGTTCACATATGCTCACGGAGGTGAATAGGAATTGTATACATTCGAAACGTTTTCCAATTTAACCTGAAAAAAGTCACCGGTGAATATTATACAAAGCTTTGTTTCGCGCTGAATTCAAACTAATTAATATTTCCGGTGCGTTTTGTTAATTAACTAATTGTTAGTTATTGCAAATATAAATTGGTTCGAAAATATAATAAAAATTAAAGAAATAATAAGGGCGTTAATTTGTTTTACTAGTGCTGCTTAGCGGTTTTATCAAAGTGACTTCATGGCATTGCCATATATGCATATATATTGGGTTGGCTAATAAGTTTTTAACCCCAAGTTGCTTTCAACAATGTTTATTAAATATATTATATGTTACACTAATTTTAATTTAAGTATGCACCATTATTATCGACTACTTGTCGCCATCTAGTTGGCAGGGACAAAATGTCTTTCTTATGAAATGTGATGACTTTTAATAAAACAAATTGTGAGAGGTCGTTTTGGAGATCTTCTAAATGGTAATCAGAGGGCGGAATGTACGGCGAATATGGTGCATGAGTGAGTAGCAGCCGAGCTTCTCTAATTTATCACGAGTACCTTTTGCAACGTGTGGTCTAGCATTATCATGTAGAAAATAAACTCGATCATGTTCATTATTCAATTTGTTAGCCAGTCGGTCCAGTTATTCACAATAACTATCTTGTAGATCTTTCTGGAAGCAATTTCTAATGAATAATTCCCTTAAAATTCCACCAGCAGTTGAGCATCACTCTTTTGGCACTTATTTCAGGTTTGGATACTGAAACTCCTTTTTCTTCGACATCCAGCTATTGGTGTTTGCATGTATGGTTAACGTATGTAACCGACTTGTTATCGCCAGTTAATAACTGATCCAGTTAAATTAACGTTTCAATGTCAGTAACTGTTGACAAGAATCAACTCTGTACTGAAGGGGATATGACGACAACTCGTGGGTTATCCAAGCATCATATTTTGAAACTTTTCTCAATTATTTATTTATTTATTTCTTATTTATTTCTGTATGTTAATGTATCTAATTGATACGTATGGCAAACTAATTGCTCCAAGAGCAATCTCTTACAGCCAACCAGAATACCAGTCCAGCCCCGCTCGACGAACGGCCGTGAATTGAACCCAGGTCCCCGTGGTGCGCCTCGCAGTCAAAGGTCGTATACCTTGTGATTAAGATCTAGAAATTAATAAGAATTATTTTTTTTACTTATTTCTTATAACTACTAAGTCCAACTACAAAGTGGTAAACTGTAATGGGTTTACTATATAAACAAATGGTTATAAAATGTAGTGCAGATAATAAAGAATAAAATAGAAAACATACTGTAATTCGAATAAATCTTACTTTAACTGTTCAGTCGTGAACTAGCAAGTAACTCCATAACTCTATTCCTAAAGCGGTCAAGAGAGCAGAGAAAAATGTTAATACTGGGCGCATCTCGTAATACTGTGTTGAACAATGTGAGTGCAACGGAAGACGAGTAAATGTCGCAAGATATTAGTGCGCGCTCTAGGCAAATACAATAAACTATAACCTGATCTTCGCATGCCAAGAGCATAAAGCGCTACTAAACTCAAGATCTAGGGGTATCAACGTAACTATTCAATAATTGAAAAAAGCATGATTGTAAGCAAATACTCTCTCAATTTAAGGTCCTGATCACTATATGATCATGAAATCATGTCATTCGACCATGCTTATTATGAAATCTGAAGGGAATGAGGAAAACTCACTTGTAAAAAAAACTAACAAAACTACACTTTGTAAAAAAAACTTATTGAATTTTTTAATATTTTCTCTATCATGAGGATCTTTACAGGAAGGTCAGGTGACTGCATTCGTTTCTAGAATACAACGAACCAAAGAGTGGAACGAAGTTACGAAACATTCGAAGTCACAAAAGTCGTGGAGACGCTTTATGATATTCCCATGATTTTCATTACATCCTATCTAAAACGACTCTATTACCATATAAAATGTATTTAATGTATTATTAAAGTTGTTTTAGGTATTTTTTATAAGAAACATTGAGGAAAAATGTTTCCTTGACTTTTGGAAAAAAGACGAAAAAATTCTTTGAAAGAAATCATAATATCTAAGTAAGTAATATAGTATATAGCTCCGGGAAGCCCACCGCTGTTATTATATTTATGATTATAACTGAGTAAATTATGAATTGTAAAGTTGCCAATGAGGAATATGTGGAAGTTCTGTATGTGGTTACTCATTATGTCGATAAGACGCCTTCATCATTTTATTGCGCTGTTAGCAAGATTTATTACGATTATACTTGCAAAAACTTGATCAAGACGATTGAGATGAAATAAATAAATAGAAATTTCGAGTTTTAGTATGAATCAATTTCTGTGCAGAGTATGTTTTTAATGGAAGAAAAAAATATCTGGTTAAAGAAACATAAAAAGCTTGTTGCTTAAACGTATTACAAAATATGAAAAAGAATTTTCCTTCAATATCTGCGTACTTACTATTGTCTTCTTCAGTTTTGTGTTGATTTAAACATGAAAACTTGAATTCATTTTGGTGTTTATTACAAAGCTTTATGTACATATTGAATACCTGTTTCATTCAAAACCATAACATAAAATTATATTGAAAATATATTTTATTAATTAGTTACTAACATAGTGATACAGAATAGTTTTCACTGCTATATAATTTCTTTCTTTATAAACAAGTGAAGATATAGATCTATACTGGTAGATATTCTTCTTTAGAAATTCTCTGATCTTTTATTACATTTATTATGATGGTATTTATTTTAACATAACCAATTATGAATTAACGTCAAATATCATTGTCAATTATAAATTGTATTATAGTATTAGTAATATTAGATGTACAAAATGGACTTGACGTCATACATTAAATGATCATATACCGAATCCTCATATATCGTATAGTGATTCTCAACCGTACACTAAAAATCAATTAACAGAATTCAGTCAGTCACAGGAATAATTTTAAATGGTTTGTAATTTCAAACACGATGTATATAATTTCAAACACGCCGCGCTGCTTTGCTACCGGCACCGACAAAAACAACAACTGCGGACCGTCGCCGTTGTCGCGTAACACAAACGTCACAAATGGTGCTTACGTTTTGTTTGTATTAAAATGCTGTTTAACGTGTTTCAAAATTATTTTTTTAATTATATATTTCACTGTTTTGAAGTATTTCTATTATATAACTCCGCGTCAGTTAATTACGATTTAATTTTTGCTCACATTTGATATGCGAGTGAACACTAGATTTGATATTGTATGTGTTTGTTCATTAGCCAACGAATTGGAGTATCACGAGTAACTCGTCTGCCCCTTTTTCGATATTTTGCTAACCTTTCTTTCACAGAATGACACTTCTCGTACAGAAAATGTATCGTAAAAAAGACTTTAGAAGTAGTTTCATTTAATAATTAAAAGTATGTTTCGTCATAGCACAAGTTTCACCAGAAAATTAAATTTCGTTTACTAAACGCATCATAGATTTGTTATATTACTGAATAAATATACATTGCAAGTTATATTGAGAAGAACATATATTCGAAAGTTACAACCGAACCTATTATTAGACACTTACTTGAGCCCAGTTCGTTCATTCAAGTGGGTTAAAATAAATATTCAAAGTTTATTTACAAATAGGAAGAGATATAAATGTGGACGTAGAGGGTAAGTTCTCGTGGTATGAGGTATGAAGGGATAGCGAGGTTTTCATCTTTTCGATTTCTATGTGGGTCGTCTTTTGATAAATATGGATGCAGATGCTGAGAGTTTACCGCGTACTCGGAGATTGTCGTAAATATTCAACCTGATTACAGTTTTTTAAAATTTGATTTTCGAAATATGTGAACTGAATAGGTCTTATAAAAATTTGTTATCTTGGCTGTGTTAAAAAATATTAACTTTATCTTTATTCAAGAATGAATAAAATTAATATGTAAGAGCTATATGCATAACGTATGATATTTTAAAACCTTTATCCTCATTTACGTTAAAGGCACACGGCTGATTACTGTAGATGGTGAGATTGTTGTTGACATTTGCTGACTTTAAACGGACAAGGTCGGTGAACGACTTTCACTGCCTTAGCACATATATCAAGAAGCGTACTTCTTCGGATAAATACCTCCCGTCTCTGTCAACGTGTGTTCAATCATATTTTTTATCCTCTTTTCGTTAGCACGTTTCAACTTGTCAAGTTCAGTTCTGCGATAGTCGAGCAAAATTGGTCAGAGTACCGTTTTTTTGGAACGTATTATTGTTGAACCGATTGCTATCATTATTATCGGTGGTCACTTATTATTTGCTATTGTACAGCAGGAAATCAATTAACTTTTTTATGTCTACGTTGAAACGATAGTAGATCTGTAGTGCAGATGGAACTCGAAGCGTGATTTGAATCTCATTTCAATCCAAAGTATTTCTATGTAATTTCTACAACATAGTCTATGTTGCAGAAATAAATCTGTAGGGTATGAAGAAAGTAAAAAAGTCTGACGATACTCAGGTGTACAACAGTGAAAATTTTAATTTGTCTTTATGCCGTTGCGATAAGTGCATGAAGCTGGGGTTTAATGGTTTTTTATAAATGAGATGGAAACCTTACATTTTTTTTCACCATAGAACAATTTAAAAAATTGTAAAATTTAGATAATACTGGTTTCGTAGGACGTTCTGTCGCCGGTTTAAATAAACTAAAATTCTCAAAGGAATCAACAGATGTCGTGGGCTCGTAAATTCCTTGTAAAGTATTATTTTAAATAATAACTTAGTTTGTATGTTAAACAAGTTCTTTCACTGGAATATGTTACATTCAAAAATTTAATTCATAATTACTTGATATTGTCTAAAAAAGAGAAAAGCTTTTTTTTAGATTTTCTACAGAATAAACAGAAGAGCAATTTCAATGATAGTAAAAGTTATCTTCCAAAAGATGACTACCTTGGCTTGTGCAGTTATGCTATAAGCATCATCGAAAAAAACGGTTTATAGCTCGCACCTATTTATACACAAGCACCATCATATATATATATTAATATATATATATATATATATATATACACAACTACAAATGTACAAGAATAATATTAATAATTAATACACGAAGTAGTTCAATACAAATATTATATACGTATATAAAAGTATATAAACAATATTATCTTTGGAAGAGGCACAACACAAAGGAACCAAAATTTGCGATGCATGTAAAAAAAAGAATTTTCTAATTTGGACTCCCGCCATTTTGAAACTTTTAGACGAATTTTTTAAATCTATGAATTTAATTTAGATTTTGTTTGAAACTTTCGGCCCGACCGAAAAGGAAATGACATTTACAAATTTAATCGATACGTTACTATAAATTGAAGGCGACTTTGTGTTTGGAGTCTAGTAATCGCGATCGATGAAGACGTAATGAAATCAACTCGAAATTCAAAAAAATCGAAATTTCCGCATTACATGCATTTCTGTGACATTCATCTAAAAACTAAGAAAAAAACAATAATGTCACAAATATCTAAAATATTTTTTTCAAATGTCTATTCAAATATGAATACAAGTTTTTTTCAACGCACAGAAAGTAATCAATCCAAACGATCATAATTCAAAATCTAAGCCCGTCCTTCACGATTCGTTTATTTTAAGAATAATGATCCTCTCTAAATAAATGTAAATGGTTATGAAAATATTCATGAGATAAGAATGAGAACATAGAAAGCTATCTTAATAAAAGAAGAATAGAGATCTAGAAGTTAGGGTTACTATTAATCGTCTAGGATAATCGTAGTCCCTAGTCTTAGGACGGATAGGTCTGGGAAGAAAGTAATAATTTATTCAGACACTAGGTCGTCGCGTTCGAGCGCTTTTCATTCCGTCTAAGTAAAAGTAGGTGCCGAAGGAAAAAATAAGTTTTTTTGTAAGCGATCTAGACGGTAATATAAATTACATTGTCACGAAAATCACGTTTGTATTTTTTACGAAAAGTAAAATTTTTTTTTAGTTCACCCGAGCCATAGGGAAACATTAAGTTATATTTTTATCCCATTTGGAGTACCATCCTTTATAAAAAATATATTGAATCATTCCAATTTATTTATTGATTTGCCCTCAGGAGCCACACATCACACAGCTATCTGGGATTGCCGGAATAGTTTCAAATATTTGGACATGGTCTCAAATATTTGGCTCGCCTTACGGATCTGGTAGTCGTAGCAGACGCTGTATTAATACAGCGGTTAGTTATTCCAATTTTTCTGTTGATTTGCACTCAGGAAACACACATCTGAGGTATAATGTTATAAATATGGAAAAGTAGGAAGGAGTTAGACTGCTATATGGGATGAGAGAGATGGTTTCAAAAATTTGGAAACAGCTCTCTTACGGATTTGAAGTCATAGCAGACACTCCTTAATGCGGCTATTATTTTAAAACTGCAATCTGTTCCTGAGAAATAGTACAATCGTTTTCAAACGTAGCTTTTGGGTTAGTGTAGACTAAGCTATAATTCCAGACATGTTTCGAGCAGTTACATAATCGTAATACTATATTGACCAAATACCAATTAGTACTTATCAAATCAGTAGAGATTCACGTGATGTCACTGTATAACATAATATTTTTTACTCTTCTTTCACTCATGGATACAACTAACAAAAAACGGTTGTCGCCTGTAAATGCTACAAGCCTATTGATCCATTGACCGCTCGCCTACAGCGGAATTTCCAAAAGAGTGACTATAAAATCTATAGTGGCTGTTAAACTTTCAATAAATTTCGATAGTAGACTCATATCAATTGTTGCATGGCAAGTCAATTTTCATGAATGGAACCTCTTTGTTGGCGGTTTCGATAATAGAAAATTTGTTAAAAAGCTCGCTCGCTTTGTTGCCGTTTGATTTCTTTTCAGAATCGAATTTCTTTGGTAGGAGCCTGGTTTGTGAAAGTTTTTCTTTATACATGGAAAAAGATAGAATACTTTACTTTTATGTTTCTATGTCGTGGTCAGATTCAATGAATGAACTTTGTATTAAGTTTAAAAACATAAAAAAGGATTTTTTGAAATTTGATGTTTCTAGGGATATGTGGCAGAAGAATCCGAACAGAACGTTGCTGCAACGTGCAATGTTGTTTTTTCCGTCCGCCCGTTTATCTTTCTGTTTGTCAGAACCTTCTGAGTTTTAAACGAAAAGACTGGTTCTTAAAATTTTCATATAATATGAAATCACTGATTACCCGTAAGTATGAAGACGGGGAATGAAAAAAAATATTTTAAACACTAGCATGTGCCCACCATTAAGAAGAGGATTTTGGGTTAAGTAAAAATTTGTTTATTAATTTTTTTTCATTGAATACCATCATAAGGTGGATCATCATGAAATTTGTATATATTGTGCGAAAAATTCAACACACTTGTTTAAATTTTTATACTTGCCCTATTGTGACCGCAGCTTAACTCGCTTGTGTAACTTATTGTGCGCGTAACTCATCGCAGTTGTGAAATTTATTGTGCCCGCAACTTGACATACTTGTTTAAATTTTTATACATGCCTTATTGTGACCAGAACGCACACTATACGTTTGAACCGATTACAAGATATAGACAAAGTTAAGGAAATTATTTTCATATTAATTATTGTAATGTCAGTGAATACAATTTATACTAATACAATTTATACACGATTTACGAAAAATAATATTGTTTGCAAATAAATTAATGGAAACATTAAGTACCACCAAATATTTAAACTTTTGTACTTTATTGTGCGCGCAACTCTCGTTTCTGTAGTCTTAGTGTGAGCTCTGCACTTTACTTTACTCCTTATCTATATTCTATTCCTGTCCACATAAGCGCATATAAAACGTTAATAAAAGTAATATTCAATATTCAAAAAGTGCCTATAAATTATCGAATCGTGGATTCAGTTGTAAAATTATTATGTAATTTTGGAATAGGAAAATATAAGCACTTAACTAAATTCAATATTTAAAACACTCAAATACTCTACAAATCCATAACATCTGCCTCAGTATTTAACTGAGGGCGATCCACATAAAAATTCAAAAGATAAGAACCTCGCACCTAATCGAGATTTATCGACGGTCGAATGAATAAATCATTCCCTATCTCTTATCTAGCGAACGTTCCTCTCTCCACGCGCGCTCCTTATTTTTTCCCATAAACATTGAATATTTATTGGAACCCTAGCCTTCGACGCCCAACCCCCAAATACATAGTTCAGAGAAAAACCTTAAACATATATTCCGCTTTACATATTTTCTAATACGTTTTTATTTAATGTAAATTTTGCCAACGAGCGATGATTTTGAATGAGACCTTATTTTTCTATATACGTGCAGAATTTGTGACAAAGTTTGGATGAAAACAATATTATATTATGGTCTTTCTATATTTATTTAATAACACTTTTTATAATAATACTCTTTTAATATTTACAAAAATATTAGAATTATATGTTTGGGAGATTTCAATTATTTAGGATATAAAATAAAGCCAAAAGAAGAATTAATACTTAGTGTATAGCAAAACAAAAATACATGGGAAATACCGAAGTAATTTATCTTATTAACACCTTCTTATTTGCTTAATTTTTACGTAGCTATGCATGTAAGCAAACCTAACAAGTCTAATTGTCGAATCGATTTAAATTTTTTTGGACTTATACGATTCTGATTACAATATAATAATAGGGTGACCACGACTGAGGTAATGTTGGAAGACAAAGGTTGTCATGAGCATTTCTTGGTGGCTGGTCAATCAAGTCAACTACTTTAAGTCTTAGTGTGAGCTCTGCATGTACTTAACAGGTTGATTTTAAATGTATAACATATTTGGCGTTAATTTTGTAGAAGTTAATTATTTACAATTAAATGAAACTACATGATGTAGTATTATTTCTACTTTCTTTAAGTTCTTTACCACGACCTAGGTTTCGTTGTGTGACAACATCTTCAGGTGGGAAATTTAGCGAAGATTTATTTAATAAATTGACCAGAACGCACACAGTAAGTCGGCGCTGATTACAACGTATAAATAAGATTATGAAAATTATTTTTATGTTAATCATTATAAAGACAATCAATGTAATACTAATTCAATTTATACACAATTTACGAAACCAGTAGGCAAAGGTGAAATTTAGTTTTTTCTATATTTTTCTACAGTTAAGAGATTTATGCGGTTTTTCTTGATAAAACTCTGGAAGTATGATAGAATTTTTATTTGTCGTCAAGAAATAACTTTAACCTATTTATAGAATTAAATACTATATTATTATAGTGAATAGATTACTTATTATATCTTTCTACATGCATACATACCTACATAATCATCGCTCGTTGGCAAAATTTATATCAAATAAAAACGTATTAGAAAATATGTAAAGCGGAATATATGTTTAAAGTTTTTCTTTGAACTATGTATTTGGGGGTTGGGCGTCGAAGGCTAGGGTTCCAATAAATATTCAATGTTTATGGGAAAAAATAAATAGCGCGCGTGGAGAGAGGAAAGTTCGCTAGATAAGAGATAGGGAATGATTTATTCATTCGACCGTCGATAAATATCGATTAGGCGCGAGGTTCTTATCTTTTGAATTTTTATGTGGATCGCCCTCAGTTAAATACTGAGGCAGATGTTATGGATTTGTAGAGTATTTGAGTATTTTAAATATTGAATTTAGTTAAGTGCTTACATTTTCCTATTCCAAAATTACATAATAATTTTACAACTGAATCCACGATTCGATAATTTATAGGCACTTTTTGAATATTGAATATTACTTTTATTAACGTTTTATGTGCGCTTATGTGGACAGTAATAGAATATAGATAAGGAGTTTTCTTCAATGAATATTGAAAGTTATTGACGATAGCCCTCGACGTAGTCTTTCATACTGGATGGTTTATTCCATTAAAACTATATTTAATTCTGCTGATATCATAGAGAGGGAAGTTTTGTTTGTTTGCGTATTTTTAGGGGCACAAAACTTACTAATTGAAATGTAGGTAAAGCACTTTTTAAAATTAATGTATTTTTGTGGGTTATTGTGGACAGTTCTCAACGTAGTCCCTCGTAGTAGATATAAACAGGACACTTTTGTTTATTAATCCTTTCCAATAATATTTCCTTTTATCCTATTTATGTCGTAAACAAGAAAGTTCTGTTTTTTTAGTCCGTCCCACTAATATTAACTTTACTCCCAGTTACGATATAAACAGGACAGTATTGTTTATTAGTACACTAACACCATGTATGGGGGAATTTTATGTCTCAGAAAAGTCTAAAAGTTATAGCATGTCTCAGAAAAATCTAAAGTCTAAAGGAAACAATTATATATTATAGAAATAAATTAATGTTGGAATAAATTGGAGAATATTGGTCGAAAAAGCCGATGATAAATGTATTGAAAAAATATTTGTTGTAAAAAAGGATATGGAACTATTTTAAATAATTATTCCAGTCAGTAAAATCACATTGTGAATTGACTGTATTTTTCTTTTCGTGTTTATAACTTAAGGGCGACATGTTATATTTTATATGGAGCTCCACTCTTTGTAACCTGATTAATAAAGTTACCTTTGGAATTAGATATAACTGTAGAAAGAGATGGAAGAAATAAGATAATTAAAAACACTTTTCACATTACTGGAACATAAAACTATCGGACCGAGATTTTGAAATTTGGAAATGAAATTTATCATTTCCATCAGAGTGCAGTGGCAATGAGACAATGCAATGGACGCTTCATCGATTGAAGTGTTCTTCACTTCTTGTTCAGATAAGGAAAATTATCAGCTTTAAACTTACTTTAGCGCCAACCTCGATATCTTTTCAGTACTTTAAAAAGAAATAAAAAGCGAAAGCCTTCCAAGATTGCTCACGTTTCCGGTTATTTATCGGTCATTGTCGTTTTTCTTCTTAACAATTTGGCGCAGACTTTAAATTTTAAATGTAGCATAGTTATATAGTATATTAACAAACATATGTGTATCTTAACACTCAAAGAAAATTGATGTGGACATATTACAGGGGTAAAATTAAGTTTTCAAAACTGCTGTAATTAAATTATGAAAACAACGTCACCGTAAGTTTACATAAAGTTTACTGAAAATTTATGCCAATGATTCTAAATTTTATAATTTTTAAGAAATACGGGGTATTTTTTATTTACAAATACATAGTATCTATGAAATTGTCCTAGGCAATATATTAAAATGACGAAAAGTAATATTACTATTAGGCTTATAGAAGTAAGGCATACATTTAGATGTGCATATGTGCATAAATGTCTAAAGAACTCTCATTGTACGTATTCTCCTTGTACTTACCGATTTTTATTATTTACCATGTCTATAATTGCATAAACGTAAAGTTATAAATTCCATCGATTTAAATTTCATATTCCCGGTAAATTTTTTTCGAAATATAGTACCAATTTCATATAAACAAAAGAGTAAAAATGGAAAAAAAATCTGTATAGACCTGGAAACGCGACCCGCGTTGTGAACGGAGAATGGCGCGGAAAGTGTCGTATTTTCGATGCAAAATTATTCATTGGCGACGTGTGAATAAAACGTGTGCATTTCCGGTTTCACACCTTGGACAATGTTACGTTTTTCAATAGTAATCGGAATTTATGGAAAGAGTAACTCGCTTGTATCTCTAATCATCGGGAAGAAAGAAAATAATTATTTCGTAGTTTTTGGTATCATTCTCACATATTTTAGTGACAACTTACTGTTTTTAATTATCATTTGTTTTTTTCATGCTATTGTTTTGTTTTAGGTGTTTGGTAGTTCGGTTTCTATTGTCCAGAATTTTAATCATGTTGGAATAACTTTTTAAAATTTTCTTTCATCACGATTTTTCTGCGGCTCTACTTAAAGCCTTTTCTGGTAAACTGTATTGGGATATGCACCGAATTATAGTCTATAGGCAGTCCTCATATAAGTTTTGGAAATAGCAATTTTGAAGTAAGGTAACTGTAAACAAGTTTAGGCAACTTACAGTTTTTAATTTTGTTTTCATTTGAACATTAGTTGTGGTGGCGTGTAAAACTAGCTTTTTTATACTTTTACCTAACTAAGAACTTACATATTATCGAGCGTTACTACTATTTTATTTTCATTTGAACATTAGTTGTGGTGGCGTGTAAAACTAGCTTTTTTATACTTTTACCTAACTAAGAACTTTTATATTATCGAGCGTTACTACTATTTTGTTTTCATTTGAACATTAGTTGTGGTGGCGTGTAAAACTAGCTTTTTTATACTTTTACCTAACTAAGAACTTTTATATTATCGAGCGTTACTACTATTTCGTTTTCATTTGAACATTAGTTGTGGTGGCGTGTAAAACTAGCTTTTTTATACTTTTACCTAACTAAGAACTTTTATATTATCGAGCGTTACTACCATTTTATTTTAATATGCAATTACACTTTCTTATCAAAGAAACGTTATATTTTAGCGCTAGTAGAAAAACGGCTGTGATATGCGGATACATGGACACTTCTTCAGTGATTTCATAAGGATTTGTTTTTTATTTTTAGTTTCTTACCGTATCTTAAATATTTCGTGTCTTAAATAATCTCTCGTATCTCGAAAGGAAAAATGAAACTATTATAAGATTACTCACATGTCTGTTTGTCACAACCGTTTTTTCAAAAACCGCTTGACGTATAAACTTAAAATTTGACATGATAATAAAACATATTAACCCGCACATCTCTAATAGCTAAAACGAAAAAAACATGCATTTGAAAATTTTGGAGAAAGTGAACAATTTAATAAAAAAAATTATTTTTGAATATTATGGTGTGGGATATCGTTTGATAGGGTTAGCTATAAGGAGTTCAAAATAATAGGATGCCCCTCATTCATCATCAAAATATGGGTTTTCAGAAGACCACATAAAGGTTGTAATTAAACTATAGCGATGATTCTAGATCACGTAAATTTTTAAATGTTTGAAACGTTTTTCCACCTACGATTAATAAAGCAGGTATATATATGTATATTTATATACATATATACATATATATATATACATATATATATATATATATATATATATATATATATATAAATATATATATATATATATATATATATATAAATATATATATATATATATATATATATATATATATATATATATTATATATATACGTTTTTCTGTATTCACTGCAGATTTTCACAAAAATGATGCGCCGTAGACGTAGTAGTTGAAATGGGGCATAATAATATTTATTATTAACCCTCATATTTTGCACTCGCTAATTATTTTAAAATATTCACATAAGAATAACAGAGGAGATAAATAAAGATCTTAATTTTATTTTCTTTATATTCATATGTAGTATCATTTGAAAGGGCCGATTACGAGGAATAACATTTTCTTCATAATTTTAAATTGCATATTTACTTATATATTATAATTTTAAATTGCATATATACTTATATTCCGAAAAGTAAGTGAAAATGGAACAACCTCCTTCCTTATGTCTGAAACTCGAGTAATGAAAAAACAGAGTTAGTAAATCTGCCTGGAAGATTACAGGAAAACCATAACAACTGTTAATTTTTTAAATATGCATCCTGTTTTTACGCTTTTATAGTATAGATGTTCACTTGATCGGGATATAGCTCGTTCGCTCGAAATTTATTTTTATGGACGGATAAATGTGGAATATTTAATGTAGTTGTTGTAGTGTAGCATTGAGACGAAAGAATAAGTCTCTTATATAGGTCTCCGAAAAGTTTCCATGAAAAACCTGATTATATGTTTCACTTTATTTTAAGTTCCGATACTTGTACTTATACGGTATAAATTTAGTATATATAACATATATTTGAGTTATAATAAATTACTCTTCAACAGAAAGTATATTATAATAAAATATTGTGGCTTATTCTAATTTACATGCATTTGAAAATTTTGATAACACTTGTTTAACTATTGTCTCGTGACTATTGACAACCAACAAATAGCTTAATTTTACAATAATTTTAATGTTAACTATTGTCTCCTGACTATTGACAATCAACAAATAGCTTAATTTTATAATAATTTTAATGTTAACTATTGTCTCGTGACTATTGACAACCAACAAATAGCTTAATTTTACAATAATTTTAATGATAACTATTATCTCATGACTATTGAAAACCAACAAATAGCTTAATTTTATAATAATTTTAATGTTAACTATTGTCCTGTGACTTTTGACAACCAACAAATAGCTTAATTTTACAATAATTTTAACGTAAACTATTGTCTAGTGACTATTGACAACCAACAAATAGCTTAATTTTACAATAATTTTAATGTTAACTATTGTCTCGTGACTATTGACAACCAACAAATAGCTTAATATTACAATAATTTTAGTTTTGTATAACATAAAGTAATTACGTAAGGGTTTTTTGTATAATTAATTGAAATTTGTTTTTGGACGAAGGCACATTGTAAACAGGCCAATCCTAGTTCTTTAATGTTTATTTGCTAAATAAACAGCAGAAATGTACATCAAGAAAAAATAATTCAACGTTGTTTATCTGGTATATTTGACGTTGTTAAAAGTTAATAGGAACTAAAATTGTGATTCAGATCTTTTTACTTATCTCTCTGAAATTATTCAATCATTAATTACATGCTAAGATGTATTAAATCAATATGTTCATTAGGAAACTAAATAGAGATCTGCTCACGATACGCTAACAAGAACGATGTAGTGTCTTTCGCGTTTTCATCAATTAATTTGGAATGTTATATATATATATATATATATATATAACTATATATATATACATATATATATATATACATATATATATATATATATATATATATATATATATATATATATATATATCCATTCATTATACTATAATAAAAATGATCGGTAGATAGTTGTGGATCGCCTTCTAAAGTTTTATTAATTAACGAGTTACACTCGAGATTTTTTTGTATTTTTTCTTTTTTATCTATGAACTTTATGAGCATAAAGTTAACTAAAAACGCTAACAGATGGCGTTGGCAGCCGAATCGGTTAAGCCAATTCTGATATCAGTGTGCGCAACGAACGTAAATTAAAATTGACGTATATTTTTTTATTTGTGAACTGATTGAAATGAAATTAAGTACAGCTGTTAGCTTAAGCTAATTTAAATACATTACTGAAAACCGCGTCCAAATCGGTTAAGCCCTTGCTGAGATTAGCGTGTATAACGAAGGTGCTCATAGGCAAAGTGACAAACCGACAAAGATACAAAAATTCTAAAATCTAGGGTTTTAAGCTTAGCAGTATGTCTTTAGTAGGTAACACTTAGTTATACTTTTGACGACGAAAGAGACGAAAGTTTGTTTGAAAATACTCAATACAAAATTGCGGATAGAAAGGACCGCTTTCAGTAGAAAGCACTGGACAGAGTATTTTCCTTTTAAATGATTATCTCGCTATTACTACTTGCACGTTATTTATTTACCTCTTAATAGATTTATGTCCTTATTTTGTTACAAAACTTGCCCCACAATTTTCACGTGCCTGATTTACATTTTCATCCTATAGGTTTGGTTCATCATTTTGTTACAAAAACTTATTCCGCAATATCTACGTGCGTGTTTTTCATTTCTATCTGGTGTAGGTTTGCATATTATTTTCATACAAAATCTTACTGCACAATTTCTATAGGCGTGTTTTTTATTTACAGGTTTATAGGTTTGAGTATTTCTTTCTAAATTTGAGTATTGATTTTCGTAGTTTTGTGAATTTTTTTTTAGAAAAATTAATTTCGCAATTTCAACGTGCGTGTGTTTCCATCCCATTTTGTGTAGGTTTGTGTATGCTTATAAATAGCTACTCCGTTATTTATACGTTTGTGTTTTTCATTTCCATCTTGAGTAGGTTTGTATATTATTTTCTTATAAAAAGTTGTTCAATTCATATTTAAACTACATAGTCTTTATTACACATCTACTACTTTGATACAATTAGCTTAAGAAAGATTTTAACCTTTGGAGACTAACAGGGAGGAAAGGATGCGCCGTGGCATAATAAAAAGGGTAACTACACGTATTTTAATTCTTTATTACTTTAGTATTAAGTTTATATTTTAAGATATTATACAGATTAGGTGACAAGAAAATTAAGCTAGATTTTGGCATTTTTTTAAGGACAAACACATTTATTGAGAATTTTTTAGCAACATCTTGAATATACATCTTGATTATACATTTTTTTCTTTTCACAGGGTATTTTGTAAGTTTCTTTGTAAAAGCTATCTTACGGTGAGTGTTTTAATAGTAGTACTAATGTGACGTATTGTTTTTATCTGAAACAAAAAAAAACAAATAAAAGTTTTCAAAGTGGACAAAAAAAAATTCGTCCATGCAAATTGTTTGAATTTGGATTTTTCATAAAATGTTTTAATAGGAAAGAACCATTTTCTATTTGAAAAAATTGTGCCATTCCGATTAAAACAATTGAAATGGTGATCAGATTTATTTATTATGTATACCCCTAAAATAACGTTGAGGGATCTGTGTTGCTTTAAATGTTAATGGTGCCAATTTAAGTTTTCTCTTGAATTCCCTGAATATTGTAATTTAATAAGGTTTGTTTTATTTCCTTATTCATGACAATATTTTTTTAACCCTAAAAAGTGTCGTGTGTATAATAAGCCCTCATTCAATATGTAGTTTTACTAATTATGAAAAGTACAATATTTCAAAATTACTTTATATATTTTAACGAAATTCCAATCCATGAAAGTTTACTATATTTCATTGTAAAGAAAATTTTTAATTTAAAACGTACTTTCGAATAAACAACTTCAAGATAATGTCTGACTTATTATTAACCAAAGTTCATAAATTCACTTCACCGTTTGATTATTTACAATAAATTATTTATAAAACAACAATCGGAAGTTGAATCATAAACTATACCGGACTTTAAATTAAACCAAGTCGCTCGGTTGTCCTACAGATTAATTATTCAATCCTAAGAACGTCCGATTTACGAATTTTCATCATAACAAGACTTGATAATAGTTTTTTTTTAGAACGAATAAGAATATTTTTCTTATAAAGCTTATTACAAGGGTTGTACGTTATATCCCACAACAAATGTATAAATTTGGATAAGTTAAGGTTTAGATTGCAAAATTATTTATAATTCTTAACATTATAAAATAAAGAAAGAGAAAGCGCAAATTATGGTAATAAACATATGTAAGGATTATCTGTGTTTGTTTTTTGTTTATTATCGTAACCTAAGGATTAACTAGAGTAAAAATTATTATTTATAAACAAAAGACGTAAACAATAAAGTAGGCGAATTTAAAGTATGAACCTTATATTATGCTGAGCATTAAGGGAAAAAATTCTTTTGAAAATGATCTACATCTCACAATAATGATCTACACTCTCTAAATAAAAGTCTAAATGAAAGTCACTATTCAATTATTTATAAAAAAAAGATGTAAACAATAAATTGGGAAAATTTGAAGGGGAAATATTTTATTTTGATGAGCGATAAGGGAGGATGTTCTTTTGAAAATAACCTACATCTCGCAATAATGAATTACTCCCTTCATAAAATTAATGATATTAATTAAAGTCGCTACACTGTACATCTGTAGGACAAACGTTTAATTATGCTGAACTATGATGGATAATATTCTTTTGAAAATGGTGTATAACTCGAAATAATAACTTACACACTCCAAAAAATTTATAATCTAAATTAAAGTCGCATCTTAATTATTTATAATAAAAACGTAAATAATAAAGTGGACAAGTTTGAAGGACAAACGTTTGTTTATTCTGAACGATAAAGGATAATATTCTTTTGAAAATGGCCTAAATCTCGCAATAATAACCTATATGCTTCATAAAATAACGATCTAAACTAAAATCGTAACTTATAAAAAAAGATGTAAATAATAAAGTGAAGAAATTTCAAAGACGAAGGTTTGATTATCCCAAGTGATAGGGGAGAATATTCTTTTGAATATTACCTACATCTTGCAATAATAAACTACTCTCTTCATAAAATTAATGATATAAATCGCTATTGAACAAAGAAAATCTAATGAATAAAGTTGCTACTTAACTCTTTATAAAAATACGTGTACTTAATTGTTTATAAAAGATTTGGAGGACAAACGTTTTATTATGCCGAGGGATACTCTTTTCAATAATCTTTAGAGTCTATGGCTCGAAATAGTCATCTACACTATCCAAAAAATGAAAGTCGCAACTTAATTATTTATAAAAAAGACGTAAATAATAAAGTGGGCTAATTTGAAGTATAATGGTTTAATTAGGCTGGGCAATAATGGAGAATATTCTTTTGAAATTGGCCTACATCTTGTAATAGTGACCCACGGTCTCCATAAAATTGATAACCGAAATCAAAGTGGCCATTTAAATATTTATAAAAATAAGCCTAAATAATAAAGTGCGAAAATTTTAAGAATAAACGTTTGCTGAGAGATTAGTGAGAATATTCCTTTGGGAAATGCCCTACATCTCCATACAATAATAACCAATGTACATCCTCTATAAAATAAATTATTTAAATTAAAGTCGTCATTCTACTCATATACAATTCTACTTTTCCTCTGTATCGAAAAATCGTTATTTTTTCTAAATAAACTTATTGTACTGATATCTATCATTATATTTTCTGGAAGCGATGCTTCTTCAAACTTGATGTACAGAGTACTGTAAAATAAAATGTGACTAGCATAATGCCGTTAAGTAAAATATGGCAACGCCTGATGTATATTTTCATCATTACAAACGGGAAGTCGTTTTAACATGTCGAGTATACTTACGCCAATACTTATGTCTATAGTTATGTTTATCGTCACATAGATGTTAAGATTAGTCAATGCTTGTTAAATGGAAACAATATTATAAACCGAAAGGTGTTACCCAGTCCTAAGTAAAAATATTCTTTTAATAATCAGTTATGGATATAGTTTGTTTACATTGTTTCCAAAAATATTAAGTTGGATTATTTTTCTCAACATATATTAATATACATTGATTTTAAAAGTGTATATTTCCATTATGTTTTTATATTTGGGGAAAAGTCGTTTCTTATTCATTAAATAATTATTTAACAAAATATATTATTCAGAATTATTCATAACGTTGAATCAATTTGACTTAAAATATAGCTGTCGATAGACTTTCAGACGCCGCTAACGAACAAAGTTTTAAAGTCGCCGCATGGTAAGTTCCATTTTATTTTAGTGAAATATATGATTGGTTACAGACATACATCGTCTGTTGTACCGACAACTAAGCTTTCAAGTATCGGAATCTTATTGTTTGTAGTATTATCAATGGAAAGTTTGTTAATAAGCTTGCTTCCATTATTATGTTTTAGCTTTCAACAGAAATTATTTTATAATTATGCGGAGTTATTTTCTTCCTTAGTTTACATCTAAATATTTTTATCTGAGTTGAAAAATATTTTAATATGTTGAAACATGAGAAACAGCAGCAAAGGACATGTAGACAGAAAGAAGTTGATGAAATTCTTGTTCGATCTATGGGATCTACGGGACATTGCTCGTTGTCAGTAATTAAGCCAACTGTAAATAAATAGTTAAGTATAAATGGGTCTACAAAAAAAACATTCTCAATAAGTTTTTGTTCTCATCGGTCTGCATACGCAATAGAGAGTTGAATTTTTTTTTAAATTACACTCATGTGAATTATATGTGAGAAAATTGTTAGGTGTAATTGTATTGCATATACATTATTGTTAATATGGTTCTGTTCATCTTAACTTCTTAGAGACATTTTTATGTATATATCCTCTAAGTTCTTTTTTCTAATTTAGATTTCTTCCAGAAAAAAAATTGCAAATATATAAAGTTATTTATTGTTAAGCAATATTACTGAAATCCATAAAATATAAAAATAAATTATCTTAAAAATATATAAACGAATCGCATCTATTTCGACCAATAATGTCAAGTTGGAGACGTATTGTTTCCTGTATATTTTCTTGCCGATAACAATAGAAACATACAATTAGTAAATTCTAATCCAGCGGAAAATGTATTTAAGAATCTTGGTTTGTTAATTTTGAAAAAAACAATTATTGAAAAACACAGGTTTTTATAAATTTTGTACAAGAAAATCCCCTTTTCATAATTCTGATTATCTCTTAGTGAATAGACTCATCCTTGGTTTGAAATAATTCAATGCAGTTCATATAATTGTAGCGAGTAGAAAGTTTGTTTAGTTACGTTTTTGTCCTTTTGAATGTTAAAATATTCCTTTTAATTAAACTGCAACAGCCACGTAATTATTATATAACAGTAAACCATAAACCTTTTAATCACTCGCTGTGTTAATAAAGCGTCTGCCTTTGAAAGTAAAATGGGAGCAAATTATGTGCATTCAATATGCAATTCGGTTTGGTTGAACAAAGTGCGCTCGTGAATAATAAATTCTATTTTGCTTTGTGGGAGCATTAAACGCGTTCAAGCTTGGAACGCTTCTCCCTCGGTCCCTGGCGTAAGTTTGTTATATATATATATATATATATATATATATACATATATATATATATATGTATATATATATATATATATATATATATATATATAATATTTTAGCACGATTTAAATTCAGAAATATTTTACTTTATAACTAGTTTATGCTCACAGAAAATACATCAGGTAATATATTGGAGAAGTTGCTGTGAAAATTACCTATCGGAAAGGTTAATTAGCCTTACTATTCGCGCCTCCACAGTATCGTTTACTTGGATAATTTGGCGTAAGTCCAAAATAAAATCGAAAAATATAGTAGAGTAAACCATTCAAATTATATTCCTCAGTATATAGGGCAAATAATAAAGAAATCCTTCCATGGAAAAGTTAGTTATTTATCTCAAAATTGCGCCGACTTTGTTCATTGTCAAATTTTATGGGTGTCGTGTTTTGCGAAACCAATATTTTTTTAGAATATTGAGCTAAAGTTGTTTGACATTTTAGTGTTTTAGAAAATGTTTCAAATAAAAAAAATACTTCTTATAACTTTTTAATATTCCTAAATACGATATCGTCTGATATATTTTTATTTAATCAACATTTTTTGTGAGACGCAACTTCTTTAATTATTATTAGATGTCACTTCGAGACTGTAAGAACAATATTAATTACTGCCAATAAAATACAAATTTTTCTTTATTAAGACGACCCTACCATGGATGGCGGCATCAAAGTTCAATCAATGATCTATCGAGTTTCGAGATATGCCAGCTACGAAGGAATAGTCCATTATAAGTATAGTCAAGAAATGACATTTTTCTAAGAATTAATCGACTTCAAATAATCGCCCAATAAGTACACTGAAAAGTAAAGATAACAAAAATACTCACTTTTTTGGAACTTTTGCTACGTAATATCGTTTTCGAAAAGGAATAAATTTGCAAAGTACTGGTACTGGATTTTTGGAATCGGTGCCAAGTGGACACTTCTCTCTTCTCTCATCTACATGCATACCCACGCACACCAAACATAATTTACTACATTTTACTTGGCGCTGACTTCATAATCCAAACAAAAGTTCCAACTAAGTATTATAAGTTCTAACATTTTCCTTATTTTATATTTTTAAAAGTTTTAAAACTAAAAGTTGTTTAATTCGTCGGTCGTCGGTCACTTGAAGTCAGCTAATTTAAAAAAAAAAATATTTTTTTTTATTCCTATTATATCCCATATTTGAACTCAATGAGAGAATCTCTGTTTGTGGCTCACAATGCAAACCTAATAAAAGAAGATTATCATGTCTCGAGTTTTAAGCAGATAGTATCTGTACAGTATCAAGACTGAGGAGTTGGACCTCGGAGTTCAAGGTCGGAATCTCAGATTGTGATACACAAAGCTAATTTACAAACAGCAGATCCTCAAGTCTCACGGTTTAGGTAGGCAGTATTCTTGCAACATTATCACTAAGAAGTTGGGATCCGGAGTTCAACGACAGATTTTCTGCTTGACAACGAGGATGCTAATTAAAAAACGGCATCTCTACAAGTCAGGAGTACAGGCAGTACTTCTGCAGTATTATACTGCAGGCTGAAAAGCTTGAAACCGATATTACTAACTTAAAAAACAGCTAACCGTCAAGTGTCATGGTTTTAGTAGACAAAACTCTCACAGTGATAAAACTCAGGGGTTGGAACTCTGAGTTTGATGACAGATTCTCAGCCTAAGACCAAAAATATTAATTTAAAAACCGCAGTAACCCTGCAGCGTAAGGGTTAAGGAGTTGTAATTCAAAATTCAATGACAGTCTCTGCTAAGGACCCACAATATTAATTTGAATACAACCGATCACCAAGTTTTACGGTTTAACCTGGCAGTACCCCCATAACGTCAAGACTGAGGATTGGATCCCGGAGTTTAGTGGTCTCTGCTTAAGATCCACAACACTAATTTAAAAACAGCATATTTTCAAGTCTTACAGTTTAGGTTACATATCTGCCAGGTTAGGTCGGTTTATATTGCATATATACGTGCATCATCAGCATTTCGTGTGGATGGATCAAAGGTCGAAATTATCATAATTTTGTATTCATGTGGATCGAAAACATGTACGGAGTTTCTTGAGAATCGGTTAAGTAGAAGTTGATTTGGTAACAATAACGACATGTGGAACGTGAGGGTAAATGAAACCATTAAAAATGTAAATAAGTTTAAAAATAAATATTATGAAAAGAGCATGAATAAAAGCCTATTTTGCATTTTAATTTTCTCAATAATAATAAAAAATATAATTTAAATTACATTTTATTTTAATTATGTAGTAAATACATTTAAATTGTTTAAGTGGTCACTGGGAAATTGAGGGATTACAACAAAAGTAGATTTTCTAATTATAAGAAATTGTTTAGAAAAAAACGCAGTTATTATACTTATTATTAAGGAACTATTTAATAAATAATGTATTACGTATATCAATAAAACATGAAAAAATTAATTCTTGTGGGCACACGCATTAACAGTCAGTAGTTGATACCATAGCGTATCACATTTGATCTTTCGCCATAATGATTTTTCTCAATTATGATTTTAGTAGCGAGATTTTGTATTCAAAAGCAAGATCCAGCCTACTATTACTAATATGTCATTATAAAGTCTTGAAGTAAATTGTCATTGTAAATTTTAGATTTAATTTTATTTACCTAAAATCGGTCGTCCTTCAATCATTTCGACTTTCAATTGGTACCTCTCCATCTTAAAATCTCTCCAGTTTAAACTGTGAACAAGTAACAATGTCGTTTTGTAATGTGCAGTTGACCTTATATCTGGTACCATTACATGTGGTTAGAGTTTCCGTTTAGCTGCCATTTAATAATTTACTTCCAAAATTAAATTATTTTTTTTTTAATTATTGCTTCTTCTGACAAAAGAAGAACACTTTTTCGTGACGACGATTATTTTCTTTACCATATTTAATAGACGGGACATTGCCTAATGGCGAATCCTAAAAAAAATGGTTTTGATAAGAAATTCGCAATTAGTACTTTCTCTTTTGTTGAATATCCCACTAAATTATGACACAGTTAGTGGTTTTTTCAAACTTTGAGCTAGTTTGAACTACCATTTTATAAGATGTTATTCCTTTCAAAGTTATCTCTTTCAATTATAGTCCGAGTCAATTTACTTAAACCCCGAGATTTAGATTATTGGCAGTTATCACCTAAATCGACACTTTTCTTTTCTATCTTTGATGATAATGGGTCTATATTTTTAATGATAATTTATTTATGAACATGTGTTTCATATTTCCGTAAACCTATCACCTTTATTTATACCTATAACGGCATAATTTTTATGTTGGCCAAATAAAGGATTTACAAATTTATGTGTAAATCCTTTATTTGGCCAATACCGTAATCCTTTAGGATCACGGTAATACGGCTAAGTGTAATACGGGAGTATTACAACCGTAATACCGTAATCCTTTAGGATTACGATATTACGGCTTTTACTGCTCTGGCTGTACATAAATAATTATGATACGCGTGAGTTTTCCGAGGCACAATTTTTATTTCCATGTTTTACATTGAAAAAAATTTTTATAAGCATTCTGTTTATTTATAGTGGTAACAAAACATTACGATATTCTCTTCGTAATTCAAGATTTTCTTTTATATCATAACTCATCGTAACATAAATTGTACCTTCTAAATAAAAAAGTGCCCGTGATTATTTCTAATTGAAGGGATATTGTTGTAATTCTTAAATTAACCCTCTTGAAGTCAATGAAAAAAATATATTTACGTACCGAAAGAAATTTTGATAATAACCGAAAGGGTTTAAGAAAAACCAATTTGCGAAATGACTATATGTAACATCGACGCAAAAAAGAATTAAAATATTCTTTATCCACGTCTTTCATTCATTCATATATTCAACCTATTCAACGCAAAGTTGACAGTGATACCTATGCCAGTGACCTCGTATTCTAAACAGACAGTGATGTCTATGAAAATGACCTCGTATATCTAAATAAAAATCGGTAAAAATTTAGTATAATTAATTAGTATAATTAATTCAACCTATTCAACGCAAGAAAAAATTAATAAAAAATCAAGAAAATAAAATTAAAATTAGTATAATAATAATTCAACCTATTCAACGCAAAGTTGACAATGATACCTATGCCGGTGACGTCGTATTCTAAACAGACAGTGATGTCTATGAAAATGACCTTGTATATCTCAATAAAAATCGGTAAAAATTTAGTATAATTTGTTACGACTCAGATGCAAAATTTTTGTTGTCGCTTAAGTAAATTCCATTTAACGTCAAATAATGATTAAATTTTACTGTTGTAAATAAGAAAATGAACTTAGACTGTTTAGTGAATAGTAAAATTTTTTTAGCTTTCGGCGTAATAAATGGGACATAGAAATTAATATCGTAGTATTCTTTATCAAAATGTTCATGATAACTAAATTCAATTTGTACAATTCAACTTATTAATGTTTTAGGAAATTATATCGAATACCTAATAAAAATATTTTTTTCAAATGTATGTTCAAAGAATATTGACGATAAAATACCACTAAAATCAGTATCTTTTGTAATCAACTAAAACTGATCTGCAGTAACTGGAAAAAAAAACTTTGAGTATGATCAAGATATACCGACTATCTGTCAGATAAATAAACCATCCCTCATCGTGCGAAAAGTTCTCCTCTCCACTTTGTATCTTTCCTCATCTGCGCATAAACATTGAATATTTATTGGAATCCACTCAAGCAGACGAGTCTTCCGTGCCTCTCGGAATAGTATTCGTGAAAAACTCGAAACATGGGTCCCGTTTTTCCGCATATGTTTTATTCAACGTATATATCGTCAACGGTTTGAGGTTCTGAAGGGCCAGGGTTTATTTTGTTTGTTGTGACATGAATATTTAAAAATAATTGTGTATTGTGTATTTTAAAATAATTTAAAAGTGTTTAATATATTCAAAAAGTTGTTCTAGGTTTACGATTATGTAAAAAAATAAAAGAAAAACGTTATCTTGATAACTTGGAAAAAATGAAAATGTCATCTGAAGGAAATCATTTAATAAGTAATGAAATAAAAATGGTTCTAAATATATTCTTAGATATCAGTCACTTTTATTACATGTTTTCTAATAGCTGAGTAAGTTATGAACTGTAAAATTGCCTATGATTTATAACGATTGGGCTTGCAAAATGTTCTGCAAGACAATTGAGTTAATTTGAATAAATAGAAGTTTCAAGTTTCACTATGTAGTAATTTTATTTCGGCTACTGTTAGTAGTTACTAAAATTTAAGAAGTTCGTTTCATTTTCGATCTCATGCTGAAATACTAGTGTCGATAAGAGCTTCCTAGCTGAATTATATGGATTTACAACAACATTTTTAAGAGATATTAACAAATGCCCAACACTACTTTATGCATATCTCGACACAGTATTGGTGATGTTTTACGGGAATAGATATGTCCAGGGAAAGATAAACAAATATTCTGTTATTTAAATATATTAACGTAGATTCTTTTACAGTCTTACTCTTTACATCTTCGACACTAAACATTGAAGTGATTTTCATGTTTATCACAAAGTTTTGTCATCATATGCATGTTATGACAAAGAACGAGTATATATATATTTTTCATACAGGTGACTTAATAACTTTGAAGCGAGTTTCCGTAAAAAAACAAAATTTTTTTTATAGGGATCGCAAATTTGACACTAATTTTTTCGAACAAGTATTGAGAATTATTATATAGTTCTATGATAATTATTATATAGATAATTTCATATAGATAATTTAAATATTTGCATTAAGATGTAACACAGAATTATTATATAGATAATTTATATATTTGCATTAATATGTAACAAAGAATGTGCCTATTATTCATATAGATGGTTCCCAGTACTAAATTGGGTACATTTGTAGAAAATGTAAATTTTGTATCGTTGAAATTAAAACGACTAGAGCGATTCTTGCAGAAACCTTGAGAATTTTTACACAGTTCCTTAATGTTTTCTACTTACTTGGAAAAATACCGGTATGAAAATTAGGTTATGCCTAATTTTTATGGCATATGTATGTATGTGTATTAAAAACCTATTTTATTGAAAGTTAATTAATGTATTGGAACGAGATAATTTCGTTATTTAATGTTGAAATATACACCCTAACATTTCTCTACAGATTTGCTCCGATCCTCGAACATATTTGTAATGATAACCTTTACTTTAACGTAAATTAGATCTACATTTTAATGTACTGTATATCTGGATCAGTATTATATGGTAATACTTGCTAACGCTTAGTACGCCAGTAAACACCAGATTTATGTTTTTGTTTAATGGACAGCGAAGTAGAACGGCATGAATTCTAATGAGGGTGTCAAATATTTTAGAAGTAGTTAAAATTAATAACTATAAATGTGCTTTGTCCTGACACAAGCGTAATTAAAAAAATTAGTTTCGTCTATCAAACTCATCGTATATTCGATGATTTCGCCGAGTAATTTTGTACTATAAATTACGCAAAGAAGAGTATAAATTTGAGATAACTGAAATTATTCAGATACTCAATCCGAGCCTTGCTCGTTCATCCGAGAGGATTTTAATAAATATTCAATGTTTACGCACAGATTGGAGGATATATAAATATGGGGCGAAAGAGAAACTCCTTGTGGCATGGAGCATGGAGAGATCGTTTATTATCAGGTAAATATTGCTCTGAATTGTCTTTTGATAAGTATGGAAGTATATGCTAAAAATTTGACATGTACTCGGAGATTATCGTGAATATTGAACGTTATTATAGTTTTTAGATCCGATTTTCGAAGGAATTGAATTGAATATGACTTAAGAAACAATTTGTTCCATTAGAAAAGCTCTACAATTTTATTATATTTATTGATATTTAAGAAACAATAAAATAAATATTAGATTGCTACATACATAATGTTATTGAACGTACATTTTGATTTACGTGCAATATAAACGGCCGACTATTATAGGTGACTAGGTAACTGCCAACTTTTGTCGGATAATGTCGGTATTCTACTTTCTCTCGATTCAACGCAAATTTCAACGGACGCGCGCCGTCGTCTACCTTCATCAGCTCGTGTTCAGTCATTCTATCGTTTTTTTCGTTAGCACATATTCACTCATAAAATTCGGTCCAGCGAGAGTTTGCCAGAGACGTTCTGATTTTTATGTAGGACCGACGTTTATAGGACATGTGTGTTAAGTATTAAACATCAAATGTTCTTTTTTTCTTCGCGTGTTGCCAGTTATTGTCAGTGATCGTTGCGCATTATTTACGATTAAACAGTAGGAAATAAATCTTTATATGTGGACAATGCTACAGATACTTTTATATCTTTACGTTTCAACGATACAAAAGATTCTCGAAATGGGATTCGAGTGTGTTGATTTGAATGTTGTTTCAGCCAGAAATGCTTTCTATATTACATTATTGTTCATCGCAAAAAAATCATTTTTATTAAAATTGCATTAAGAAAATAAAAAAGACTAACGACATTAAAATGTGGAAATTTTGTTTTATTGTTATCCGTGTAACTGTTTCCTTGATAGTATAATGAAAACGCAACATTTTTTACTACGTTGAAAAATTTACATAATAGTTTTATTTAAATTTTGTAATGTACTCAAAAATAACAAAAAACGTAACCAAAAATATCTGAAGTGTTCACTTCTTATTCTTTAAACATAACAAAACTAAATTTGTTTTTATTATTAAATATATTTAATAAAATAAAAATTTGCCTTAAAAGAGCAATTATTACTGAAACAACGAAACACCATTTTAAAAATACAGACGATTTACCATGTGTGTTCTATTGCTGTTATAAACTAAAATATTCAAAAGAATCAAAAATTGTCGTTGATTGTCATGCGATTATCATCTCTTGTTTTCTTTATTCACTAAAAATAATGTGAACAGGATCGTCTGCTTCTTTTGTTTACAATTTGAGCTTTGGGTTGTTGCCTTCTTGCAGTTTTCGTAAATTTCTTTTAAAGTTTTATTTTGAATATTAAGACAGTTGTTTCAGAGAAAAAAATTAAGTTTTGAAATTCAATTAAGGATTAATATTGTCCTAAAGTCTTAAAAGGTAACAAATTTAAATTGTCTATTTTCACGAAAGTTTAGACTATGCTATTTGAATTATGTTGTTTTATTCATAAAGTTAATTAAACAAGAAAATATTGTTTCGACACTGCTAAAGAAGGGGTCAAGTATTTGAGTGTCACTGACCTCTCGGTTGTTAGACAGCTAATACTAACCATCATAATAGGTATTTAGATAATAATTGTGATAAGAAAGTGTCTTAGAAAAAAACTAACCTATCATTGACAGTTCCTCTTTTTTGAACTTATTAAAGGCAGTCAAATAAACACTTTCTTAGGAAGCAAGGACTTTTATCAAAATTCTGGGATTAAACGATATATTTATTCAAATATTAAGTCAAAAATTGCAACAGATAGATGGAACGATAGATAATGAACTAAACTAACTTTTTAATTGGTATAGGTTGGCCCATATGTCGGAATCCACTAACTAAACCAATTAAACTCGTATGCTAGGAGGCATGCATTTCTGACTAGATATTTTCCATCTCTATTATCGCGTTTTCAATCGTATGTTATCTCCTTTTCTCTGTTCGTGAATTTTCGTGAATCAGTTGGAGTCGGCCAAAGTTGCTTCGATCCAAAATTTTAATTATTCAGTCCGTTATGAAAGTATTCATTAAGTCAAATGATATTATAGGAGAATAAAATTTAGAAACGGAAATTTAATACTTTATACGTTATTGTCCATTTTATGTTAAAGAGAGGGTTAATGCATTAAATATATCGCATTAGACATCTGGTTTTTCGTACTATCATTTTATTACCTATTTTATAAATGTTGTATTCAAAATAATGAAATATTGAGACAGACCAAGATAAACAAAATTCAAATAGAACCCGGCAGCGATATGTCATTGCATGTCGAGCGTAGTGAAAATCGTGGAAAGGTTTCGATGCAATTTATACACCGGGGCCGAGTAATAGTTTGTTTGAAATAGTATTTTTGTGTGAAAATGGGAGTATGCAAAAAGTATGCAGATGCACTTTTGGATAAAATCTTGTTATGTATATATGATATTTACACTAACCGAGATCGCTACTAATTTAATTCAATGCACTGTGCTGCCATGATACAAGCATAGATCCGATGAAGATGCCTGAATGAGATATATGCATTTTTAACGTGAATCTTATTTTATTCAGTTAAATTTATTACACATGTAATTAAATTGTTGCACTGTGTTGTTCATTATGACATTTTTGTTCAACTATGCGTATAGGATATTGTCATTGATATCTATAATGACAGAGTGCAATTAACTTTTTTTTATTTGTTAAGTAAACACTGTTTGGACAAGTGAAAAAAGAAAAATTTTTAAGTGGGAGGTAATTAACTAAAAGATGCCAACAATTTATTTCGTTTATATTATTGTTTATTATGCTATTTAAATGAACTTTTTTAAAGTTTCCGTTTCTGTGAAAGGCAGATAGACGAACGAATTGAAAAACCAGTGATCTTGTGAGGGTCCCATTTATTCATTATGAGGGAAGGAACTATAAAATTAAAGAAAATTTTCAATTTTTAAAAATAAAAAAAATATGATAAATGTCTTTCAATATATCCAAATAGTGTTACAGACAGATATTTACGAAGATGCGATTTGCGTTCCTTATTTAAAGTAAATAGTTAAATATAATATTTAAAGATTAATAAGTTTAGTTAAGTTAAAGACGGAAATACAATAAATATACGGAAATAAATAAAAAAATTTAAAGACGGAAATACATGAACAATAATGCAGATGGCAAGTGGTACTAGGAAAGAAAAAATTGACAGAATTTTTTATTACTAATGTCATATATATAGTTAGGAAAATATAATATCGGGGAAATTTTACACGGGGCACACATATTTTGTATTTATATTAATCAAAGATTTTTTTTAACTGTCATTCAATTTTTTTTGTGAAATTGTGCAACACCATCTAGTTGATTTCTAATAGAAACTTAACAGGTGTTCTATTCAAAAATTTAATGAAATTTTGTAGTGTGCTAAAAGTATCTAGTGTAAATTTGATTAGCAGTTAAATTTGTTGTACGACCTTATTTAGGTTAGGTGGTGTACCTACGTTGATCTAAATAAGCGAAGTATTTGTTAATGAATGTGTTAAAATGTGGAATCAATTATAGTATTTTTTAATTAAATATTTATTAAATCTTTCTATCCTTTAACTTTTCTTTCTCCTATACTAACCTAACTATTATTTTAACTAATAACGTGTCTTTTGTGTATTTTTGAGAAAATAATAATTTTCGAGGATTTTTATACCTATTTTTATTTTTGTGTATTATTTTTATAACACCGTAATAAAACTAATGGTCGATTTTATTTATTTACGAATTTAACCTAGATTTCGGTGTTAGCTATTTTTATTCCTAGTTTTCTCTTGACTAAATAAGATATCTGCCTTCCAGAGTATTTAAAATGGGGACCGATATTTTAGGTTTCTGAATAAACTTGTTCAAAGTTATTACGAAAATATTATATTCAACTTGTAGGGTGTATTTGCAAAAACTGAATTCTTAGAACTATTTAGAGGGATATGACAAATTTATGAAAATGTATGAAATTTTTGTTCACTGAAATTTATTGTTCGTTTGCGTTATTTACTATGGAAAAGTAATAAGGTGTCTTTGAGTGTAGTGGACGATGTTCTATGAAGGTTAAGTGATATCACTTTAAATTAAAAAAAAAATCAACCTCTCTATGTAGCCGTATTTCTGCGAAATTCATGTAAGAACTTATATGACCCTATTAATTTGAAATCACATGTAAGTTAATTTCAATTTCTGTTTAAATAAAATTAATAAGACCCATATCTATACATGAAAATAGTTAAACTAAAGGTCCATCACGGACCTTTTTCTTTAGGAATAATAAGTCTAATAATAAGTCCCTAGAAGGGAAAACGGAAATAGCATAAGGCTTTGTATATTTTATTTAAATACGGAAAAAAGAAAGAAAATATTTAAATCTTACGGGAATGTGATTCGTTTAGCAATAAATAAAACACGAGTGGATAGGTTGAAAATCCACCATACAAAATAAGCCGTATTGACGGCATTGTAATTATTTAATTCAATTTAAAAATACTTTCGAAGTTTTTATAATTAGCCAACATATGCCAAATAATAATATTTGAAAAATACGTTTTTAGAGCAAATGTAATACGACAATAAACATGCAAATAAAAATGATAGGACGACTAATTTACCGAGGGCATCAATACAATTTTGTTGTGTAAATAATCGAATTATTAGTACTAGTAGAGCAAGTACTAGTAGAGCACGCATTAATATTATATATTTACTGTATACATTCACTATAATAAATTGTTTACGAATATTAATTTGTATCGACCTAATCCTATTACTTACTATATATTTCACAGGCGTGAAAACGAGGTGCAAATTTTAAAAAAATGTAAGATCTAGGATTATCGCTCTAGTAATCCTGTTATATTCGTAGTCAGATTTTATCAATTATATTATATGATGATTGTTGGTTTAGAAGTTTTGGAAATAGAGGAGGGGAATACTCTTTTCGCATATTTTTTGGAATATCTTCCGGTATACAATCTGAAATCATTATAAAAAAAAACTATTTTATTTTTCGTCAAAAACTCTTTAAAATGATACCTCACAAGATAAATAAAAGAAAAAAAAATGTCGAGAACATTATTTAGCCCCATTTTAATTTTTATAAGAATATTTTGAAGAATTTAGTGCAAATTATATGGTGTATATTAATTTTAAGTTTCTACGCGCATTGTTTCTGCGTAAATCGACTACGAACAAGGTATCTAAAAAATACCTTGGCTGTGAATAAAGAAAAACGTAAATACCTTACCTGTTGTCTATCGTATCTATCGTCGTGTCTATCGTAGGCGTACAAACATGATATATATTTAAAAAACATATGACATATAGAAACATTGCTATAGTTTTCTTACAACTTTTGCCTGAGCTTCAAAAACCCATGTTTTTTTATAACTTTAGGTTGAGTATTTTTCTGTATGTCTCTAAAGACATAATACCTAAAATTATGAAAATTTTTTTAATTTTAATGTTCTCAAACGTGCTCTTCTGTATATGGAATGAAAAAAAAAATTTCCAGTATTAAATTTAGTCATCCTAAAATTTGCATATGAATATTTTTGAGTTTTAGCTATTGAGATACATGCGGCTTAACAAGAATATGTTTTATTACTACACTAAAGGCTATGGCAGAAGAAAAGACAGACACGTGAATAATCTTATTGTTCCTTTTTTCTTTTGAGGTACGGAGCTCTGAAAAGAAAATATTCTGTGTTCGGATAATTACTAACTTCAAAGTTATATTATATTTAAATATTAAATTATATTTTAATTCTATTTGGCCGCCTATAATTTTTATAATTTATATTCAGCAATTACAATATTTCCACTGGTTTGCAGGGATCCCACATTTGAGCTGCAATATTAATATCCATGTCTGCGAAAGATGGGAGACATGTCCTCAAATACAATTCACAATACCTGATCTTGTCTGCCAATACAGGCAGGCATGGCACCACCGGAGACAGCTGTTTGTCGAATCTGGCGTGGTAGTCAACATAGAAATAGAACGATTTGGTATTAGCACGAAGGTATAATCGTCTTCAGGTGCAGGGCGGGCTGACTGTAGACGCCATTAATAATATAGTTGAGGCGAAGTTAACGGGGAGCGGAAAATATAATCATCTGTTTTATTCTCGATTCTTCTATTCATATATGTGTGAATAAGTGTAAAAGTGCAATTATTTGAATTTCAATTAATTTCCTTTTCGTACAGAGAATATAACTGCTGCCAACCGTGAAAGTTGCTTTGGATATTCATCAGAGGGGTATCCATATTTCATTGGGTATTAGTGTAAAAGTGTTCACTAATACCCATTGAAATATGGACAAATATGGACCCTCAAGATTTTTTTTTTACGAAGCAATAACTGTCTTCTAACATGTCCTTTTATGTCAGTGCAGAATAAATTATACTTCTAGACTTTCTGACCATTGTTAGCTGACCAGATCGGGATTAGGCTATATGTCTATTATGATTTGTCGAACATGTTAACCTACATAAGTATGATGTCAAACGTCATAAGTTCTAATTAACATTTATCAATCATATGCTGATTAGTTTTTTTAAAGTTAGCTTAACTTCACGTAATATTACTGCATAATCTAATTTATTCCATTAAAATATATCTTTTTCTTCTTCCCCACTTTTTCTTTTATTGAATTTACCATGACTAGATAAAGGTATTACGCGTGGATGCTACAAAATTCACTGATCGCTTATCCATTAGCCCTCATTCAAGTTTCCAAAAAGGCCACGATAAAACTTTCAATGAATTTGGAAGGAATGTCGAGTTATAGCTATCAATAGTAAACACACGTTGATCGTTGTATCGATACTCGAACTTTCGGGAATCGAATCTCTTTGTTGACAGCTTTGACAATAGAAAGTTTGTTTAAAAGCTCGTTCGCTTTATTACCATTTCTTTAATACCGACTTCTTTCACGAATCGAATTTCACTGGCTAGAGTTCGGTTTTGCACAATTTGATCTTTACTAAGTGCAGAGATAGAATTCGTACAGGACTAACTTAAATTATTACTGAATTCTCTTTCCTTCGATACCCATTTTGTGTTTCGATGTTGTGGTTAACGTTAATGACAAAAGCTTGCCATAATATATAAAAAAAAATATTATTTCTCAAATACGCAATATTTTTTAGGTTCCGCATCCGAATTAAAAGTTGCCATAATAGGCGACATTGTCTATTCGTCCGTCGTCTGTCTGTATGTCACTGGCTTCTAACTTCAAAAGGAAATAAAACAGTTAATTAAACTTTACACATGACATATTAGCCCCTACTTAAACATGCAATTTAAAATATCTTAAAATTATATTTCGAGGGGCTCTCCTATAGGGACTGAATTTTTGACCGTGATTTGACATCTTTTTATAGAATAGAAACCGTGATTTGATATCATTAAATTAATAACTGTTTGGGCCCGGGCTATTACAGTTATTAATTTAAAAAAGTACCAAAAATTGAAGCTTTAAAGATAGTAAAAAATTTCTAAGATGGAATAATTGATTGTGTTCGCTAGTTGACATAAAATAGAAGCCGTGATTTGACATGTTTAAATTAATAACTGTTTTGGCCCGGGCCATTACAGTTATTAATTTAAAAAAGTACCATAAATCAAACATTTAAAAATAGTAAAACATTTTTTAAATTGGAATAATTAATTGTGTTCGCTAGGTGACATAGAATAGAAGCCGTGATTTGACATCTTTTCATAAAATAGAAGCCGTGATTTGACATCTTTTTATAAAATAGAAGCCGTGATTTAATATCTTTTTATAAAATAGAAGCCGTGATTTGACATCTTTTTATAAAATAGAAGCCGTGATTTGAGATCTTTTTGTAAAATAGAAACCGTGATTTGATCTTTTTAATTTCAATGCATTGCATATTTTTTACCTTATTGCATCAATTCATATTTATACTTTTGTCTAGGTTAAGTGCGTAATATTTAATGAAATTTTTTTATTATAAAATTATTGGGAAAAAGTTAGAAACGAACAAATTTAAAGACGTTCCTAGTGAACAATTTTCGTGTTTTTGTAGTTTTTAAATGTAATTTATTAATGTCATATAAAATCATATCATCCAAAATCTCTTTGGTGCTGAACTACATTTATACTAAATATAAATATTTAATTTGAAAACGGGATGAGAAAATTGGCTTCACTCCAAGTGCTATCGGTGCAATGCACTTCCATCAAAATAGAACATTGCCCGATTTTCTCGGAGCACTTCCGTTGAGGATATTAATTTAAATCTGTTTAGAAATATAGACTAGTTCCCTTCTGATCTAAATCAGTTTATGTCTTGCTCGACAGGAATTTCCGTGGAGTTTTCGAATAATTTTCTTCTGACGTCTTCTTGGTCTTAAATATTTGGAAATATATTGATGAGCTTACAGCAGCCGCATGACATCTTTCGCTTATTTCGTTATCCTGCATTTGCACGTGATTGATCACTGGAAACAGCTCTTTTAATTATAGCCCGAATAACAGATTCGGTTAGAATTTGGTTAGAAAATCGTATTTTTACTGTATTGAAACTACAGTCTCTTATCTCTTATGGGGCTAAATAATGTTCTCGACATTTTTTCTTCTTTTATTTATCATGTGAGGTATCATTTTAAAGAGTTTTTGACGAGAAATAAAATAGTTTTTTTTATAATGATTTCAGATTGTATACTGGAAGATATTCCAAAAAATATGCGAAAAGAGTATTCCCCTCCTCTATTTCCAAAACTTCTAAACCAACAATCATCATATAATGTAATTGATAAAATCTGACTAGAAAATAACGGGATAACTAGAGCGATTATCCTAGATCTTCTTAAATTTGCACCTCGTTTTCACGCTTGTGAAAGATATAGTAAGTAATAAGATTAGGTCGGTACCAATTAATATTCGGTACCAATATTATTATTAATATTATTATAGTAAATGTATACAGTAAATATATAATATTAATAAGTGCTCTACTAGTACTTGAAAGGTTTAATTTTTGAGTGAAATTTTAAAAAGTCCTCGCATCGTTACCAGTGTGTAGTCGTGCTATCGTTTTTATTTGCATGTTTATTGTCGTATTATATTTGCTCTAAAAATGTATTTTTCAAATATTATTATTTGGCATATGTTGTCTAATTATAAAAACTTAGAAAGTATTTTTAAATTGAATTAAATAATTACAATGCCGTTAATATTCGTATTTTATAAGAGAGCATACTAGGCTGTAACTCACTACTGGACATTTGTTTGCTTTAAATCGTAAACCGCTTGCTGCGCTCCATTCAACTACCGCGCTGATGTCACGCCGCAACCTTTCGCCAACTGCTGAATCTTTCACGACTATGAAAAGCTTTCTGATGTTCACGAATAACAAATACCGCGCAGTCTTCACCCCGCAACCAGTATTGTAATGATAACTTTCCTTTCTCGTTTTTAAAGCCCTATTTTAGTCCGAAAGTCTCCGGGTCGAATATTTTCCAATTCGGATATGTTTCCAGTTCAAATTTAAAAATTTTAAATATTTTATTTATTTCTGCATTGTATCCAATAGCCAATAGCTGGTCTATTAATTTAAATACCGACATATAATTTAACATAGCTCACTAAAATTTTAAAGACACAAAAAGAACAATACAGGACTATCAATTCATAATATGATTATTTATGTTCGATGAAGTAATTATTGAAAATGGTTCAACACTATTTTTATTGATTAAGAAATATTTTCATATCCATTATTAGTTGACTCTTTCGACAATTTTTCCTCAATTTACCCTAACAATAACTTAGACTATGTTAAATTTGATCCTTTCTCGTCATATTCTGGTCCAGAAAGAAATATTTCTTATGATTTGAGACCTAAACTGAATAAAATGATTTCACTCATAGTATTATAATATTTTAACATTAATATCGTTTTTTCTCAGAATAATAAATCAAAGAAAGTCTTAATTAGATTTATGGTAAATATAAATGGTGAACTATCAAAATATATATGAATGTCACTGGATTTTGATGGATGAAAATTGGTTCGAAATATGAGCGAATATCACTAAGAAAGTCAAAAATTCTAAGTCAAAACAATTAATTTTTCAAGCCGTTCATGCAAACGAAACGTTGAGCTAAAACAGCAATACTGAATGAAGATATACTTAACTAGAAATTTTAAGTATTTTTGTTGGGCAGTGATTTTTACAGACTAATGTTAACATTTGAACACCTTGTAAACGAATTTTCATATTTCTCAAAATACCAGCTTGTCTCAGCTTCGCAAGGATAAAACTAATTGGTTTTTAAACCAAATAAACATCTGTATACAACATACAACTCTATAGACAACATTTCTTGTTTTATTTCTGATCATTATAATATATTTGTGTAATGCGTTCTGGGATAATGCAACGTGCATTATAGTCGCCTATCTGAAAACATTCTCTGAGTATTTAAATACACACACGTGTATTATATACTCCAAGAATAATATAAATATATATATACATAATTTTGGAACAGAAAAGTACCAAGTAACCACTTAACGAGATCCAATATTTACAACACTTTCTAGTGTTGTAAATGTTGTAAATCCATAACATCTGCTTCAGTATTTAACTGAGGGCGATTCATATAAACACTCGAAAGATGAAAACCTCGCGCCTAATCGAGATTTACCGTCGGTTGAATAAATAAATCATTCCCTATCTTTTGTAACGCGAACGTTTCTCCCTCCAGACGCGATCCTTATTTTTTTCCATCTAAGCGTAAACATTAAATATTTATTAGGACCCTAGCCTTCGAGGCCAATCCGAAATAATAGTTCAGAGAAAAACCTTAAACATATGTTCTTCATTGCATAATTTTTGATATATATTAATTTTATGTTAATTTTACTAATGGGCGATAGCTTTAGATAGAGAGGTTTTATTTTTCTATTTACATGCAGAAATTTTAACAAAACTCACCTAAACACAATATCATATAAATTCATATCCTAGTATTGAACATTGAGCTCTTTCTACGTGTATTTATTTATACATTTTATAATATTACTCTTTTAATATTTATATAAATATTACAATAATATGTTTGAGAGATTCCAATTATTTAAGATATGGAACAAGTCCAAGAGAAGAATTAATTGTTAGCGAATAGCGAAACAAAAACACATCGAAAATATGGGTGTAATTTGTCTTATTGATATATTTTTATTAGTTTCACTTGTATATGACTATGCATCTAAAAAAATCTGGCAAATCGATTTTCACCATTTTCTAATTGTATCGATTTAAAACTCTGTAAATTTATGCTATTATGATGACAATATAATAATATGGTATCATCTAGCTAACATGATGACGGATTAACAAGACGGTTATTTCACCATATTATTTTTGTTTCTTTATAGAAAAACTCATTAAGTTTGGATTCATTTCACAAATTTCAATCAGACTTTTATTTCAAAACTATAACCGGGAGGATCTGATCTGGAACTTTTTAATGGTTGATAGTAAACCGATCGAGTTTGTATTCCCTTAACTCGGCTCATTGATAAATTTGGTTAGAAAAGCGTCTTTTTTAGTTTTCTGAAAATTTTAAGTTTTCTTATATTGTTAGAATAAAAAAATGAAATATGCTATTAAACTAAACCTTATGTAAAGTAACTAAAGCCAATTATATGTTTTTTTTTCTTTTTAAGTAAATAAATAATATAATATAAATCTCTGATAAAATAACCAAAACCGATTTAAATTATGAGGAGGTATTGAAAATAGCGTTTTACTTGTATTCAGTAAATATATTCACTGCTCACGTCACATGTTTCCTAGGGGAATATAAGAACAAGTAATATATTCGGTTAAAAATCCGTATTTTAATTGCAACAAATTTCAAAGCACTAATAAAGCATAAAAACTCGATAAACATATGTATATTCAAATGTACTATAGTATGACCATCATATGCAAAGACGAAACCGTTGGACTGATTTATCTGAAATTTTGAACTAGGAAGATTTTATATCTCCATGTTTTTTTTGTCTCAAAAGTTAAGGCGAATCGCGCCCACTAATCTTTTTAAATTTTCCCCATTCTCATCATCAAGTACATTTTTAGTAAAAGCCAAACAATATGCCATAAATAGTTTTTCGGTAAAAAATTGTTTAGGGCACCCCCTCATACAACGTTTAAGTAAACTGTGCGCCTACTCGTTGTCAGAGTGGAACGCAGTGGACCAAATCCCCGGTGCCAGTGTGGCGCGCTTATATGAGCCAAAGCTGCATGGATTAAAAATACCTTAAATTATTTGCGACAATACAATAATCTGCAGTTAAATTTTGTTATAAAAATATAAAGTTCCTATGACCATCTCACTCTTCCGTTATCAGATCTTCCCGGTTATAATTTTGAAATAAAAGTCTGATTGAAATTTGTGAAATGAATCCAAACTTAATGAGTTTTTCTACAAAGAAACAAAAATAATATGGTGAAATAACTGTCTTGTTAATCCGTCATGATGTTAGCTAGATGATACCATATTATTATATTGTCATCATAATAGCATAAATTTACAGAGTTTTAAATCGATACGACAATTAGAAAATAGTAAAAATCGATTTGCCAGATTTTTTTAGATGCATAGTTATATACAAGTGAAACTAATAAAAACATATCAATAAGACAAATTACACCCATATTTTTGATGTGTTTTTGTTTCGCTATTCGCTAACAATTAATTCTTCTCTTGGATTTGTTCCATATCTTAAATAATTGGAATCTCTCAAACATATTATTGTAATATTTATATAAATATTAAAAGAGTAATGTTATAAAATGTATAAATAAATACACGTAGAAAGAGCTTAATGTTCAATATTAGGATATGAATTTAGATGATATTGTGTTTGGTGAGTTTTGTTAAAATTTCTGCACGTAAATAGAAAAATAAAACCTCTTTATCCAAAGCTATCGCCCATTAGCAAAATTAAAATAATCTCTTTATCCAAAGCTATCGCCCATTAGTAAAATTAATATGAAATAAATATATATCAAAAATGATGCAAAGAAGAACATATGTTTAAGGTTTTTCTCTGAACTATTATTTGCGGATTGGCCTCGAAGGCAAGGGTCCTAATAAATATTTAATGTTTACGCTTAGATGAAAAAAAATAAGGATCGCGTCTGGAGAGAGGAACGTTCGCGTTATAAAAAATAGGGAATGATTTATTTATTCAACCGACGGTAAATCTCGATTAGGCGCGAGGTTTTTATCTTTTGAGTTTTTATGTGAATCGCCCTCATTTAAACACAGAAGCAGATGTTATGGATTTACAACATTTACAACACTAGAAAGTGTTGTAAATATTGGATCTCGTTAAGTGGTTACACTTTTCTGTTCCAAAATTATGTATATATATATATATATATATATATATAAATATATTTATATTATTCTTGGAGTATATAATACACGTGTGTGTATTTAAATACTCAGAGAATGTTTTCAGGTAGGCGACTATAATGCATGTTGCATTATCCCAGAACACATTACACAAATATATTATAATAATCAGAAATAAAACGAAAAATGTTGTCTATAGAGTTGTATGTTTTATACAGATGTTTATTTGGTTTAAAACCCAATTAGTTTTATCCTTGCGAAGCTGAGACAAGCTGGTATTTTGAGAAATATGAAAATTCGTTTACAAGGTGTTCAAATTTTAACATTAGTCTGTAAAAATCACTGCCCGACAAAAATACTTAAATTCCTAGTTAAGTATATCTTTATTCAGTATTGATGATTTAGCTTGACGTTTCGTTTGCATGAACGGGTTGGAAAATTAATCGTTTTGACTTAGAGTTTTTGACTTTCCTAATGATATTCGCTCATATTTCGAACCAATTTTCATCCATTAAAATCCAGTGACATTCGTACATATTTCGATAGTTGACCGTTTTTATTTCCCATAAATCTAATTAGGCCTTTATTTGATTTATTATTCTGAGAAAAAACAATATTTATATTAAAATATTATAATACTACGAGTGAAATCATTTTATTCAGTCTAGGTCTCAAATCATCAGAAATATTTCTTTCTGGACCAGAATATGATGAGAATGGATCATATTTAACATAGTTTAAGTCATTGTTGGGGTAAATTGAGAAAAAATTGTTGAAAGAGTCAACCAATAATGGATATGAAAATGTTTCTTAATGAAGAGAAATAGTGTTGAATCATTTGAAATAATTACTTCGTCGAATATAAATAATTATATTATGAATCGATAGTTCTGTATTGTTCTTTCTATGTCTTTACAATTTTGGTGAGCTATGTTAAATTATATGTTGTTATTTAGATTATATTAATAGAGCAGCTACTGGAATAGTGAATGAAGATACAATAAAATATTTTACATTTTTATATTTGAATTGGAAACATAACCGAATTGGAAAATATTCGACCTGAAGACTTCTGGACTAGAATAGGGCTTTAAATCGAGAAAGGAAGTTTATCATTATAATACTGGTTGCGAGGTGAAGACTGCGCGGTATTTGTTATTCGTGAACATCATAAAGATTTTCATAGTCGTGAAAGATTCAGCAGTTGGCGAAAGGTTGCAGTGTGACATCAGTGCGGTAGTTGAATGGAGCGCAACAAGCGGTTTACGATTTAAAGTAAACAAACGTCCAGTAGTGAGTTACAGCCGAGCATATTTTCTTATAAAATACGATTATACGGTCAGTGGAGCTCTTCTGCATCATATGGATGAGGTTGTCGATTTGGGACTCAGATTTGATTCAATATTGGCGTTTCGTGGTCACATGTAGAAAAAAATGTAGAAAAAAATTATGTTGAAAATTTTGATTCGTGGGGCATAATTCTTAGGATCGTCAATCCGTGTAATCAATACGCCTGATGTACACTTCATTAGTGGAAAGCCGGAAAGAATCTGTCTTCATTATTTGGAGCCCACATAAAGTCAAGTACATCTTGATGATTGAATGTAATAGACGTTCCTCCTCTTTCCATTTACTACCAATTTCTTCTTGGGTATGATAAGTTTTCATTCTTTACAGCCTAACAGAGACGTTGCGCTGGTGAAATTTATATTCCAACTATTAAAATTAAAAATCCTATGCCCTGCACTATTGAGTAAACTTTTATTCTTCGTACCTGACAATTGCGTGCGCTCACGCAATCAGCACGTTGTTGCTATACCATCTCCAGAATCTAATTATATCGGATCTCTCCAGTTTTCCGCGGTATCCAACGGCTCAACCACTTGACCGCGGTCGCACCAGAGTGTGACTTGTTTATTATGGCTGAAAATAAATTTTGTATTCATGTACTTTGTATTCATGTCGAATCTAAGATTTTAAACTTTTCTAAATCTTTATTTTTTTTACTTTTCGAATGTTTTATCTGTAATGTATTGATAAATATGTGTGTATTAATAAATAAATGATTTTCACCAGTGTGAGGTAGTAGTGAGAAAATTCGATAGACCACGTGTTATTCACTTCTACTATAGATATGGAATATTGTCGGGTGACGCGTTTTCACTTCTGATTCAAATAAGAAAAATTGTCAGCTTCAAAAAAGATTTTTTTATAATTTTTTTGACATCTTTCCTTGATAAAACACTTTGGAAAATTTTATAATTTTACTTGTTGTCAAGAAATAACATAACTGATTTTAAGCTATTTACATAATTAAATACTATTTCACACGATGTGAATAGATTACTTATTATATCTATCCTAGGTGTCACAATATCCTGAATTAAAAACAATGAAATTGTAATTATCTTTTTACATTTTCAGTAAACAATAGATCAATTTCTAGAAGCGGGGGGGGGGGGGGGAGGGATGATGGAGCTTATTTTTGTGGATATTTGCAATAAAGTCTCTAGAATTATGTAACATGAAATTCTGAAAATATAGTTTTGGAATCTTGTCCTTTCAAGTTGTTAATCAGTTTTATGTTCTTAATATAAAATGAAAATCAATTTTTGTGTATTTTATTTGTTTCCCGAAATATTTTCATATGAATAAATTTAAGTGTTAACTATTGAAATAAATATTATTATGCTAAATTTTAGGTTTTTTTGTCAAAATGTTTCTGAATATACTTTGTGTACATTTTGAATTATTTTTCCTGAATTATTTTACGAAAAATTTTGAAATGAATAGTTTGGTAATCTTTATAAGTTAGTCTTTTAATTTACCCACACAATTTGAAAAACCGCAAAATATTTTGAGAACTTTTTTCGCCTCTCCTAAAATTTACAAATGGCTCACAAATTTTTGAAAGTATTTTTGTACTAATAAACATCGTTCATCACAGCGCAACCACACTTTCTGTCACTTTCCACTCTCGTTGTGAGAAGGTACCCAGTTTACTTTAGTTTTGTTTTGAGCAGTACCCTAAGCATATTGTTTCAGATAAAATTCTTCTGGCATATTATTGGGCTTGTACTAAAGTACTTAAAATATGGAATAGTAGAAAGTTAGTAAAGTACTTAAGGTATGGAAAATGATGACAAAAATGTGGAAATTTTTCCAAATAGTACTCGTGTTTTGATCATTTAAAATTTTTCAATGGACTTTTATTCCGTGATTAGTTGCAGTCGGTCCCATCTTTTGTTAAAAAGTTTTAATTTTTCATTTTTAATACCTATGACATCCCATGTTACCTACAATGTTACGAACTTACAAAAAATTCAATAATTTAACATTTATTGAATTCGAAAGAGACATTTGTAGCGTTTAGTGAATATAAACATATCCATATATACCTACATACATTCATACCCACACGCGCACATACATACATACATACACGCATATATTCGTATATATAAACCACATTCCATATTTTCGTTTCATGTAGACTGTGACTCATGAATATACTTGTAGAAACTGATGTACTTTGTCTGACGTCTTCAATTTATTAGCTTTTTGCTTACATCAAGACGAATCAAACAAGTCCGAATTTAATGAAATTACAATCACTGAAGAGTTCCTGTCACCATATTCTAGCTCCACAATTGCGTTCTGATTTTGCTAGAGTTTGCTATTTAGGTGGTGTCAATAATTAAGAAACTTTATTTTTAGATTATTATTAGACCTATATCATGCAAATTCTATCACGGCAACTGTTTTGGTCAGTAATAAAAATTATCTGGTGTATCTTAAATTTCCGGGCTAAGATTGTAACCTAAAAAGCATGAAACTATACTGGGGATACCCCTTGAACACTTCCAATGAAGGACGGAGGAATAATTCAAATCGGTTAATAAATGTTGAAGACATGAGATAATATACACAAAAAAAAGAAAGAATAGAGTCAAATTAAGGTCCTTTTTCTTTTTTGTAGTCTGTTAAAAATATCGTATTGATAATGGCCTGTAATAATAATAAAATTTAGTACTTAAAAACTGACATCCTAAATTACATTAGAGAAAAATCATTAGAGATACAACAAAATATCAAATACATTTTATGACATTGATCTTATAAGCCGTAGTTCCAAATCATACGACGAAAGTTAGCAATTGAGTCTTACTAGTAAATGTACTGGGGCTACCTCCCTGATACTTTCAAATAGTGGAGGAATTATTCAAGTCAGTTAATAAATGTCGAAGACATGAGATACTATACACAAAAAAAAAGAAAAAACAGTTTTGTAGTCACTTAAAAATATCGGATTGACAATGGCCAGTAATAATAATGAAATTTAGTACTTAAAAACTGACTTCCTAAATTATATTAGACAAGATAAATATGTTACAGATACAATAAAATATCAAAACAGATTTTCTGACATTGACCATATAAATCGTAGTTCGAAATCCTACGACGAAAGTTAGCAATTGAGACTTCAAGACACTGTCAAAATTGCTCATATATTATTACAAACTCTCATATAAACATTAAATATTGCTAAAAGCCTTCACATAATCATGAATTTTTTTTACACTAGGGTTGTAGGATTTTTAAAGAGCACAATTAATACAGGATTTCACAATTTACTATATCCTCGAGTAAATTGTGAAACCCTGTAAAATTTTGAAGAAAAAAAACAGGAAAAATTATAATTTTAGGATTTCTAAAAAGGGAAAACGGAATTTATAAGATCATTCACATGTTTGTAAAAACATTTTTCTCAGAAACCGCTTGATGTGGAAACTTGAAATTTGGCATAGTAGTAAGACATTTTAACCTGTACATATTTCGATAGCTAAAATATTAAAATATTTGATTGAAAATTTCGGAGATGGGGCTCGTTTCCACTCCTAAAATTAAAATTTAAAAAGTAGCAATATAATTTTGTTTTAAATATCGTATACGGTGCGGGATATCCTTTGAAAGGACTAATAATAAGGATTTATAAAATATTTTATTCATAATTTTAGATGGCATGTCTCAGAGAAAAAATGAAATATATGCAAAAGATGCCTCATAGCTCCATTTCCGAAAATACTCAAATCGGGTTTTTTAAAATCCACGCATAATTTGTAAGAAAACCTGTCAAGCACGAGTATAAATCCCACTGCAAGGCGTCCTGTTTAGGCACTTATAAAAATTTATGGATACACATTATATCCATTGAACTATTTATGTAAATTAAGTTATCACAACCTTTTTGTATTGCCTACAATGTCTTTCACGTGCATAAAATATCGTATATGTTTCAAAAAATATTTGATTTAAGATCATCGCTATAGTTTTCCTGTCACCTTCTACTTAGATTTTATCAATCCCGTTTTTCATAAATTTTGATTTAGTACTTTTGGAAAAGGAAACTATTTTTGACACACTTTTGAGAATATCTTTTCAAATGTGCAATTTAATATTATGAAAAATATTTTTTACTTCTAATAACAAGCTCTTTTAATTTATAAAGTTAAAAAAAACGGTTGTGTACTTTAATTATCCATATTTATTTCTTAAATAAATAGTTTGGTAATAAAGATAACTAATACAAAATATGTAAGTTAATAAGTTATATTATTACACCAAATTTCAAGTGTGTATTTGACATAGTTTCTGAAAAAATCGGTTCTGACAAACGGATTGATAGAGGTATTGAGTCTGATTTTCTGTTTGAGTTAAGGAATGCCAAAAACGGCATATTTTACCTCAGCTTTCTTTGCATAAGGTTTAGTTTAACAGCATATTTCTTTTTTTTTACCCTAATAATGCGAAATGTATCCTAACAAAGTGAGAATATATAAATTTATGAAAGAAAAAAACAAAAAACAAGCATATCTAATCGTTGTGATAAATCGAACGTTTTACAGTTAGCTATTCAGAAGTACACATCCCTCCTCCGTCATAAGGTCCTCCCGGTTACAATATGTAAACAAAGGACTCATTAAAACAAATCAAAAATACTAAATTCGATATGTTTATTGCCAGCCACTGAGAAATACACATGACCACCTTTCTCCTCCAACATTACCGCAGTCGTGGTTACCATTTATATTGTAATCAGAATCGCATAAGTTCGCAATACTCCAAATCGATACGACAATTAGACTTGTTTGGTTTGTTTACATGCATAGTTAGATAAAAATTAAGCAAGTAAGGTGTTAATATGATAAATTACTTCCGTATTTCCCATGTATTTTTGTTTTGCTATACACTAAGTATTAATTCTTCTTTTAACATCATTTTATATCCTAAATAATTAGATTCTCCCAAATATACCATTGAAATATTTATGTAAATATTAAAATAGTATTATTCTAAAAAGAGCACAATATAATATTATTGTCATCCGAATTTTTTCAAAAAATTTTCACGTATATAGAAAAATAAAGCCTCATTCAAAATCATCGCTCGTTGGCAAAGTTTACATCAAATACAAATACATTAGAAATTATGTAAAGCGGAATATATGTTTAAGGTTTTTCTATTTGGGGATGGGCGTCGAAGGCTAGGGTTCCAATAAATATTCAATGTTTACGCTCAGATGGGAAAAAATAAGGAGCGTGCACGGAGAGAGGTATGTTTGCGAGATAAGAGATAGGGATTTATTCATTCGACCGTCGGTAAATCTCGATTAGGTGCGAGGTTTTTATCTTTCGAGTTTTTATGTGGATCGCTCGCAGTTAAATACTGAAGCAGATGTTATGGATTTGTTGAGAATTTGAGTGTTTTAAATATTGGATTTAATTAAGTGGCTACACTTTTCTATTCCAAGATTACATAATAATTTTACACCTTAATTTACGATTCGATAATTTATAGGTACTTTTTGAACATTGAATATTACTTTTATTGACGTTTTATTCATGTGATCATTAAGAAACCAAACAGTATTGTTTATTAGCCAGTCCCCCTAATATTACCTTTAATCCAAATTATGTTAAAAACAGGAAAGTTTTGTTTGTTAATCTGTCACATTAATATTAACTATAATCCTAATTATGTTATAAACGGGAAACTTTTTTTGTTAATCCCACCAACTAATATTTATTTTAATCCCATTTATGTCATAAACAGGAAAGTTCTGTTTGATAGTCCGTCCCACTAATATTACTTTTAATCCCAGTTACGTTATAAACAGGAAAGTTGCGTTTATTATTTCCCCACTATTATCACTTTTAATGCCAGTTATGTCTTAAAGAAGAAAGTTTTGTTTGTTAGTCTGATCCACTAATATTACCTTTAAACCCCGTTATGTTTAAACAGAAAAGTTGTATTTGTTTGTTTTTAGGGATTGTTACAAAAATTATTAAGCTGATTCATATAAAACTTTCGAAATACTAGGTAATATTTTGCTTATGGCAATCTGGAAACATTAAAAAATATAGTGGTATGTATGCATTGTGTATATTTATTTAGATATATTTAAAAATGTCTATGTAGTCGGAGTAAAAATCACTGGTCTGGGTGTTTTCGTGAAAGCCCTCAAACCTGTGACTTTTACTCCAGCTATGTTGACATTTTTAACTACATCTCAATAATTATGCAGGACGAATACATACAACGTAGCTTATGGCTGTATAGTATGTATGCATTACTATATCTCATACTGTCTCTCGATAATTTTACAAAGGTATGGATACTATAAAGCCTGTGGCTTTAAAATATATTGGCAGAGCTATTGCAGATACACTAACACTATATATGGGGGAATTGTAGGTCTCAAAAAAAACGTTTAAATGTAAAGTCCACGGCAGCATATATCCATTTTTACGGATAAGTTATAAGGTTTTTGAAAATAAGAAATACGCATTTTGACGAGGTTTGGTGTTATATTTTCGCGCAAAGACGCGAGGAAACGCAGCGGTACAACCACGCGCAGCGGTGAGGTCGATTATCCAGCGATTTTCCCAAATGTTTGGTGAATAATTTCAGTGAATTCCAGAACAATTAGTTAAGCGTTTTGTAGTGTATTGATCTTATAATTCAATTTAGTCGTTAGCTTGTTATTATAGTCTTTCTTATTTACAGGTTCCGGAGGTTTGCATATTTATTTCTTGAAGTTTCTTTGTTACTTTTGTACTGAAGTTCACATATAGTTTTTCCGTTTAGCGATAAGAGTAGATTGTCAATTGTTTCTTTTTAAGTACAAATTATTTGATAATTTGTATTTAAATTGCGATTATTTAATCTTAACACACATTTCCACATATTGATCTATAGAAGTTTTTTTACGATAAGAATATTTTTTTATGTTAAAGAGCAAATTATAATGAGAATTTCATTACTTTTTACTAAATTTTCAGTTGTCAAGATGTCGATTCTCAAAAAGAATGCTTTTCGCATGGATTAACGAAAAATATAATCACCTTCAAAACATTCCAATTTATAGACATTTTAAAAGCAATTTAATTGAATCCGTGCGAAGCCAGGACCGGGCGCTACTATACTAATAAATATGTAAATTTATTTGCGAGTTGTTCAATATTTTAACGTTAGTCTATAAAATTTATTGTTAAACGGAAATATTTAAATTCGTAGTTAACAGCATATGTGTTTCTGTCAATTCAAAATTAATGATAAAGCTTAATATTTTATTTAAAATTTTGGTTGGTAAATGAATAATTTTTGCCTCAGAAAATGATAACGAAAAAATTTGCTTAATTTTCATTGAAACCGAGTAATATTTGTATATATTTTACTCATTCATAATTTGTGTATATCATAGATTCAATTTCATATTTTTTTCTCATTCTAAGAAGAAACGTTGCTAATATTAAAATGTTATAGTATTGTGCATGAGATCGTTATATTCCGTCTGGGCCTGAAATTACAGAAATTGTTGCTTTCTAAACAAGAATATGACGAGAAAGGCAAAGTTTAATATAATGTAAATTACTTTTGGGAGAAATTGAAAAACGTTGGTCGAAAAAGCCAATCACAAATGTACAAAAAAATGTTTATTGCGAGAAAATAATATCGGACCATTTTAAATAATTAATTCGGTCAGTAAAATAATATTATGAATTGATATCTATGTATTTTTTTGTGTCTATAACTTAAGTGCACTTGTTATATTTAGAGGTACGCTTTTTGAATGGTCAATAAAGTTACTTTTGGAATGTAATGATTCCACTGTACAAGAAGATGGAATAAATAAGATAATTAGAAACACTTTTCACATTATCCAGTAATTGAAAACTATCGGCCCGAGATAGAAATTTGGAAATGAAATTTATCACTTCCACCAGAGTGCAGCGGCAATGAGACAATGCGATAGGGCGCCTTACTGATTGACGTATTTTTCACTTCTTGTTAAGATAAGGAAAATTGTCAGCTTCAAACTTACTCTAGCACCAACCTCGATATACTTTAGGGTTCAGTACTTTAAAAGGAAAAAAATGGAAGCCTTACAAGATTGCTCGCTTTTGCAGTTATTTATCAGACATAGTCGTTTTTCTTCGAAACCATTTGGCACAGAAACTTTAAATGTGGCATAGTTTTAAAGTATTTTAACAAAAATATGTGTATCTTATTAGAAATTGATATGGAGATATTACAGGGGTAAAATTAAATTTTCGAAATATCTTTTTCTCAATTTCATGGTCGTATAGCTTATTGATTAAGATAAGATAGTTTCAGATATTGCTGAAACTGTTTACAAAAATACATCTCTTTTCCATCTTCGAAACTGCTGAAATCAAATTATGAAAAGCAACGTCACCAAAAGTTTAAATAAAGTTTACCGAAAATTTATAGCTATAATTGTAAATTTTATAGTTTTTCAGATATACATGATATTTTTAACTGACTTCAAAAAAAGAAGAGGTTCTCAATTCGTCGGAAACTTTGTTTTTATGTATGTTCTGCGATAATTCTTTACTGAGTGGACCGATTTCGATGATTTTTTTTATATTTCATAGCGGGTACTTTAGGGGTATGCACATATAAATATGATGACGGGTAGGAGAAGTAGTCCCATAAAAAATGATGATGAGTTCTGGAAATAAACGATGGAACTCCTTAACGAATGTCAATAAATTAAATATGATTCAAGATATTTGCTACGTATAGTAGTTATTTTGCAAAATAACTACGCCACTTACTAGGTCTGATGATAAGTTCTGGAGATGAACAATGGAACTTTTTAATGGATCTTAGTAAATCAACCGCGGTTAAAGATATTGCTACCAGTAGTTGTTAATTTGCAAAATAATTACTCCGCAGACCCGATCTGAGTCTGATGATGAGTTTTGAAGATGAACAATGCATAAACTTAATTCAAGATATTTGCTACTGGTAGTTTTTATTTTGCAAAATAACTGCACCATCAACCAGATGAGGGTCTGATAATGAGATCTGAAAATGAATACCGCAACTCCTTAACGGATAATATTAAATTAATCGTGATTCAATATATTTGCTACTGGTTAGTTAGTATAGTTATTGTTTGCAAAATATGATATTATTTTGCAAACAATAACAACACTAACTATATTACATTACATTACGGATATGGAGAACGGAACTTTTCTTACGTGGAACTTTTCTTAGGCGGCGATAAGTACCACTTCGTTTCTGTGTGTTGTTGATAATCAAGCGGAAATTATTTATATACTAGCTTTTACCCAAAACTTTTAGTAATTATACGATATTCTAAGAAAGAAAATAATTGAATTGTGAATTGAATGTTAGTTATAATGTGATGACTAATACTACTAATGATGATTAATTTTATTAATCACTAAAAATTCTAAAATAAAATATCTTTTAAAAAACGGACTTCAAAATATTAGGTACTAGAAAGGAAAAAATAATTAACTCAAAATAGGTACCTACTTATTCCCAATAAATAACTGAATTACTTATTTTTGAAATCGCTGCCAGCACTGTAGTTCAACTTCAACAAATGTAAAATTTTATATTACAAATACGCCCTTTGTCAATCTATTTCGTATTGTGACTACATTAAAAGTTAAGATTTTAAATTTATATTATAAATGAACTGAAATTATAAATTTTTGTAAGTTGGAGGAAGGCTGGCACCGACTTAAAAAATAAGTAACTCAGTTATTTGTTGCAAATATGTAGGCACCTAATTTGAATTAACTATTAAATTGCGAATACATATTGTCTTTGAATTTATACTAGGCATTTATATTTGCGTGAGGAAGGTTTAGGTATATATATAAGATAGGTATATTTGCGTGAAGAAAAATAATATTAATAATAATTTTATAGACTACTACTATACTTTATGGATACCCTCAGATATTTATGTGTGCTTAAATTCCAAAAGAACTCTCGTTGCACGATTTCTCCTTGTACTTATCGAGTTTTATTATTTACCGTGTATATAATTACATATACATAAAATTATAAATTCCTAAGATTTTTATTTTATATTCCCGTCAAGTTTTTTGCAAAATATAGTGCCAATTTCATATGAACAAAAAAATAAACACTGGACAAAAATCCCATATAGACATGAATCAGTAATGGAAAACTATACGAAAAGTGTCGAATTTTCGATGCAGAATTATTCATTGGCGACGTGTGAACAAAACGTGTGCATTTCCGTTTTACACCTTGGACAATGTTACGTTTTTTAATATTAATCGGAATTTATAAAAAGAGAAACTCGCTTGTGTCGCTAATCTTCGGGGAGAGAGAAAATAATAATTTTGTATTTTTTGATATGATTTTCACGGATTTTAGTGACAACACCTATATACAATAGGAATAGTAAATTTCTTAATTATTATTGGTTTTTCCTACGCCAATGTTTTAGTAGTCCGGCTTCTATTATCCAGAATTTTAATCAGTTTGGCAAAACTATTTTAAATATTTTTTAATCGCGAATTTTCTGCGGCTCTCAAAATTGGGGATAGGAAAAGCCGCTATCAGTAGAAAACACTAGACCCTGCAATTTCTTTTCAAATAATTATCCCACAATTACTATCTGCGCGTTACTATCTTGATAGATTTATGTCTTTATTTTGTTACAAAATTTGTTCCACAATCTCCACATGCCATTGTAGATTTGGCGCATCATTTTATAACAAAAAATTACTCCGCAATATCTACGTGTGTGTTTTTCATTTTCATCTTGTAAAGGTTTGTAAATTATTTTGATTCAAAACTTGCTGCACGAATTCTACAGGCATATTTTTTGTTCACAGGTTCGTAGGTTTGAGTATTTTTTTGCAGGTTTGAGTATTTTTGGGCAATTTTGAGCATTTTTTCGTAAAAAAATAATTTTTTTTTTAATTTAGTTTTCTTCAAGTAAAAAAAAAATGGGGATATATAAAGTAATTTATTTTTAATCAATATTACAGAAATTCGTGACATGTGAAAAGGAGTTATCGTGAAAATATATAAACGAATTCTAGCTATTTCGAGCAATAATATCAAATTGGAGACGTATTACCACTCAAAGATACGGGTGATCTTGCTACAATAACAGAAACATACAATTGGTAAATTCTAGTGAAGCGGGACATATATTTGAGAATCTTGTTTCGTTACTTTATAAAAAAGAAAACATTATTGGATAACTTACGTTTTATTAAACTTTGTACAAGAAAATGCCAAAAAACTGCAGTTTCTTTACATAATTCGGATTATCTCTTAGCGAACAGACTCATTTTTGCCTTTGAATTAATTCAATGTTTATACAAAATTTATATAATTGTATCGAGCCGTAAGTTTCTTTAGTTACATTTTTATCCTTTTGAACTTTAAGTATTCTTGTAGTAAAACTGCAACAAACACGTCATTGTTAAATAACAGCAGACGCTTTGATTAGTTGCTATGTTAAAGCGCCTGCCTTTGAAAGTTAAAATCGGAGCAAATTTTGTGCATTCAATATGCAATTCAATTTGGGTGAATAAAGTCCATAATAATAATAAATTATGTTTTGCTTTGTGTGAGCATTAAACGCATTCACGCTTGGAATGCCTCTCACTCGGTCCCTGGCGTAAGTTCGGGAAAAACAGAGTGTTAAAATATTTTAGCACGATTTAAATTTATATATATTTTACTATATAAATAGTTTAGGCTCACAAAAACTAGATTACGTAATATATCTGAGAAATCCTTTAAAATTGCTTATCAAACTGGACCTGCTATTTGCGCCTCCACAGTGTCGTTTACTTGGATACTTTGGCGTAAGTCCACACAAAATTCGAACAAAAACAGCCGAGTAAATTATGCATATATTCCTCTTTCATATAAATCATATAAATCTTTCTTCAAAGTATACCAGCAATTAAGGAATAGTATATTCAAGGAATTAAATTTTTCCGAAAAATTAACCGACTTCAAATAATCGCTCAATATGTACACTGAAAAGTAAACATAAAAATAAGTGCTTATTTGGAACTTTTGCTGCATAATATCGTTTTCAAAAAGGAATAAATTTGCTACTGGATCTTTGGAATCATAGCCAAATGGACACTTCTCTCCTCCATCTCCTTATCTACATGCACACGCATGCACGCCAACATAATGTATTATATTTCAATTGGCACTGACTTCAAAATCTCCAGCAGCAGCGGAATTTTAAAAATTTATTCATGTCCGGAAAAAAATATTGTACCATAAAATTCCAGCTAAGTACTATTTTCCTTATTTCATACTTTCGTCAGTTACTTAAAGTAGGTTACTTTTATTATAAATTATTTTTTCATACCTATGATATCCTATATAACTTAGAATATCATGGAACAGGTGTTTGTGGCTTTCGAAGAAACTAAATATATTCAAATATATCAACGTATGTACATGCATGTGAAACACACATACATATTATACATATATAGGCACATATGGACATATAAATCACACTACCTCGTTTTGCTTCACCATAGTCAATGTTTTAAGCCTATATCTAGGTACTTTCCTGTTTACCAGTAATCGAGTTGTTGTATGTCTTTTCATATACTCTTTATTTATTTCTTCGCTTATGTACAGATAAGTGAAATGAGGAATTATCACTGCAGCATTAGATGAGGAATTAGAATCAGGAATTTAAAAGCATAGTCTCTACTTCAGATCCAAAATACTAGTTTAAAAGCTGCAGATCCTCAAGTATAAGGGCTGAGCAGGTAAAACCGGGAGTTCAGTGACAGAATCTCTTCTTGGGGCCCACAATGCAAACTTAAGAAAAGAAGATTATCACGTCTCGAGTTTTAAGTAGATGGTACCTGCACAGTGTCAAGACTGAGAAGTTGGAACTCTGAGTTCAAGGGCGGAATCTCAGTTTGTGATACACAATGCTAATTTAAAAACAGCAGATCCTCAAATTTCACTGTTTAGATAGGCATACTGCAACATTATTACTAAGAAGTTGGAATCCGGAGTTCTATAACAGATTTTCGGCTTGACAGCGACAATGCTAATTAAAGATCAGTAGGTCTTCAAGTCTCGCAATTTATGCGGGCAGTACTTCTATAATATAACGGTTTAGAAGATGCAACCCGGAGTTTAACAGCAAAGACTCGGTTTGAGACCGATATTACTAATTTAGAAATGGCTAACCGTCAAGTGTCATGGTTTAAGTAGCAATACTCTCACAGCGATAAAACTCGGGAATTGGAACTCCGAGTTTAATGGCAGATTCTTTGCTTGCGAATAAAAATATTAATTCAAAAACCGCAGTTCTTCAAGTCTCGTGATTTATGCTGGCAGTAATCTTGCAACGTCAGGGTTAAGGAGTTGGAATTCAGAGTTTAATGGCAGTCTCTGCTAAGGACTCACAATATTAACTTAGAAACGACCGAGAACCAAGTTTTACGATTTAACTTGGCAGTACCCCCATAACGTCAAGATTGAGGATTGGATCCTGGAGTTCAGTGGTCTCTGCTTAAGATCCACAATACTAATTTAAAAATAGCATGTCTTCAAGTCTTACTGTTTAGATGGCCTATCTGTCAGGTTAGGTCGTTTTATATTGCATATATACGTGCATCATTAGCATTTATGGACCAAAGGTTGAAGTTATCATAATATTGTGTTTATGGAGGATGAATACATATATGAAGTTTCTTGAGAATCGGTTAAGTAGAAGTGGATTTGACAAACAATAACGACATATGGAACGTGAAGCTAAATGAAAGAATTAAAAATTGTGGTTTAAGGCTTTTGTAAGTAAATGTATGACTTTCGTCACTAATCAATATTATGAAAAAACATGAAGATTTCTTTTAGATTTATAAGTTATCAATGGTTATATTTTATATTTGAATGTTCTCAATAATAATGATTATAATTTAAATTACGTTTTATTTTTATTATAAAGTATGTAGTAAATAAATTGAATTTCTAATATTGTAAATAAATTTAAATAGTTTATTAAGGGGATATTAGGAAAATTAATTATGTAGTAAATAAATTTAATGTCTAATATTGTCAATAAATTTAAATTGTGTATTAAAATGTAAATGTGGAAAATGAGGGACTACAAAGAAGTAGGTTTTTTAATCATAAGAAGTTGTTTGAAAAAAACGCAGTTATTATAATTATTATAAATGAACTGTTTAAAAAATAATGTATTAAATAAATCAATAAATAATAACTATGTCAGAAGATTTTAAAATTTCGAGACACTTTGATTTACTATTTTACAAGATATTATTCCTTTCAAAGTTATGTCTTTCAATTATAGTCCGAGTCAATTTATTTAAAGCCTGATATTTAGATTATTGCTGGGTACCACCATAGTCAACACTTTTTAAATAGTCTGGATGTTTCTTTTTCGTGGTTTTGCACCTGAAACTATTGAATATTTTATTGATTTCACACGAATTAATGACTCATTAACAAGTTTGTTAAAAATGACACAAGGACTATTTGGGATATGTTTCGATAAATATTCAAATTGTTTCGTTTAAAATTAATACTTGTTGCTTCCAAGGACATCATCATTTGTCCTTTATTATTTGCGATGTAACTCCCGTTCTGAAAAGTATTTAAATGTATGCCTTTAATGATGTTACTTGAATCAATACAATATTAAAAAATAAATCAATATGATATAATATGGAATAATTTCGTAAAAGTTGATTTTTACACGCCTTGCTAAACACCTTGCTCGACCGCTGGCGGTTGAATGATTATTCACAAATTTGAGCGTATGTTTTATATCCATTTTGTTTAGTATTTTCATGCATTCTTGTAAGAAAATTAATTTTTATTCTAAAAATTTGTTATCTAAATTTATACTTATTAATTTTTGTTAGGAAATTATATTAAATTATTAATAAAAATATTTTTTCCAAATATATGTTCGAACAACGACAATATTCAGGATCGACGATAAAACTGAATTAAAATCAGTATCTTCTGTAATTAACGAAAACTGATCTATAGCAACTGAAAAAAAAACTTAAAGTATGATTAAGATATACCGAGTAGCTGTCAGATGAATAAACCATTCCTCATCTCGCGAAAAGTTCACATCTCCCCTTTATATCTTTCCCCATCTGCGCATAAACATTGAAAATTTATTGGAATTCACTCAGGCGGACGACTCTTATACGCCTCTCAGAATGGTAGTCGTGAAAAACTACAAACATGGGTTCCGTTTTCCCGCATATGTTTTATTCAACATGTATATTGTCAACGGACTGAGGTTCTGACGCGCCAGAGTTTATTTTTGTTTGTGGTATGTGTGTGAATTTAAAAATAATTTAAAAATGGATTAATATATTAAAAAAGCTGTTCTACGTATTTAATTTGTTTACGATTGTAAGAAAAAAAAAATAAAAGCAAAACGTTTTCTTGACATTTTTGAAAAAAAAATGAATATTTAATTTGAAGGAAGTGATCGTCATCATTTAATAAGTAATAAAATAAAAATAGTACTAAAAATATTCTTAAATAACAGTCATCTTTATTATAGGTTTTCCAATAGCTGAGTAAGTCATAAACTGTAAAAGTGCCAATGATTTATAACGATTGCGCTTACAAAATTGTCTGCAAGAGAGTTGGATTAATTTGAATAAATAGAAGTATCGAGTATTAATATGAAGCAATTTTATTTCGACCACTGCAAAGTTTTAACACTGTCGTTTGATAAGAACTTCCTAGTTGAATTATACCGGTTAACTTGAAAGAATATTTTTAAGAGATATTAACAAATGCCCAGTTCTACTTTGTGCACATGCCGACAAAGTATCGGTGGTGTTTTTACGGGGATAGGTATGTCCAGGGAAAGAAAAACATTATGTTATTTAAATATGTTGCAGTAGATTTTCTTACAGTCTTACTCTTTACCTCTTCGACATGAAAAGTTTATCACAAAGTTTTGTATTAATATGCGTATTATGTCAAAGAACGTGTCTATTTTTCATACCGGTGATTTAATATGTTTGAAGCATGTTTCCGTAAAAAAACTAATTTTTTTTCACGGAGATTGCAAACTTGACAGTAATTTTTTTCCAAAAACTATTGAAAATTATTAACTAGTTCTATGAGATTTTCTACTGAGGTTGACATATAAACCCATTTGTGTGAATGATAGCCATGTTTTTGTTATAATTAGTATATTTTGCATAAAGATGTAACAAAGAATGCAACTATTATTCATATAGGTGATTCAAATGTACCCAATTTAGTACACTAAATTGGGTATATTTGAAGAATGCTTCTGTAAAAAAATGTAAATTTATATCTTTAAAATCAAAACTATTAAAGAGACTTTTGCAGAAACCGTTAAGAATTTTTATACAGTTCCTTAATATTATCTGCTCAGTTGGAAAAACAAAATCATGAAGATTAGATACACACTTCATTACACTTATGAAGATTAGACACACACTTTATTACAAATGTACATTAAAAACCTATTTTATTAAAATTTAATCAAATATTTAATTATATTGAATAGCTTTCCTTTTTAGAAATACAAAAAAAAATTAATTATACAGCTTAATATAAAAAATATTATAGATTTGCTCCGATCCTCCAATACTTTTATCAAAATAACCTTTACTTTAACGAGCGAGTAATGAATTAATATCAAATCCCACTGCAAATTTTAAGTTTTATTACAGGAACTGTATCGTTTGATGTACATTTTTACTGTATTTTTTGTACCTGTTTTATATGATAATACTTTCCAACACTTAGTACACTAGTAAACACCAGCTTTGTTATTATACGCTTTTGTTTAGTGGATAGCGAAGTGGAACATTGTGAATTATTTGTATGCCTGTTTTATTTTATTAAACCTCTCTTTCACAGAACGACACTGCTGGTATAGATAATGGTGACAAATATTTTAAAAGTAGTTTATATTAATAGCTGAAAATATGCTTTGTCATGACATAAGCGTGATTAAATAAATTTAATTTCATCTATCAAACTCATAATAATTTTGCACTCCAAATTACGCCAAGAAGAACATATATTTAACAATTACAATTGAATTTATTCGGATAGCCTTACTCGTTCATCCAAGTGGATTTCAATAAATATTCAATGTTTACACACAAATTAGAGGAAATATTAATATGGGCCGAGAGAAGCACCTCTCATGGCGTGGAGCATGGAGAGACCGTTTATTTATCCGATTACCATTAAGTAAATATTGATCTGGAGTGAGGTCATGTGCACAGCATCTTCGGGTTCTTTTGTTTATAAGTTGAGCTTTGGGTTGTTATCTTCCTGCACTTTTTGGAAATTACTTTGAAGGTTGTATTTTGAATTTTAAGATAGTTCTTTCAGTGAAATATATTGAGGTTTGAAAATCAATTTATGATTAATATTTCACCAAAATTTGAAAAGGTAACTAAATCAAATTGTGTATTTCCACGAAAGTTTAGATTATGTCAACTGAAAGGTATTTTTTTATTCATAAAGCGGAATTAAATAAAAAGATATTGTTTCGACACCGCTTAGGAAGGTGTCAAGTGTTTGAGTGTCATTGACCTCTCGGTTATTGGTCAAACAATACTAACCATTATAACAGATAAATAGATAATAACAGATTGTGATAAGAAAGTGTCTTAGAAAAAAATAAACTGGCCATTGTCAGTTCCTCTTTTTTGAACTCGTTACAGGCAGTCTGGCATACACTTTCTTATCGAAATCTGGCAATGGAACGACATACTTATTCTAAGCCGGAAAATTGCAATAGATAGATAGAAGAATAGACAAGGAACTGTTCCTACTTTTTCTTTAATTTGTATCGATCGGCCTATATATTGGAATCCATCGACTGAACCCATATGTCAAGAGGCGCGCACTGTCGACTAGATATTTTCCATCTCCATTATAACGGGTTCTAACATATGTTCCTTACTTTTCTCTTTTCGTGCGTTTTCACTCGTAACGTTCGGATCGGTTAGAGTCGGTCAGTGTTTTCGATCCGAAATTTTCAGAAGTATTCAGTAGGTTTAATGATAACACTGAAGAATAATTGTTCTTTAATGTCACAATAGTGAGTTTATACATTCAAATATATCGCATCAGACATCTGGTTTTCGTACTCTCATTTTATTAACTATCTTTCTTGTAAATATTGTATTCAAATTAATTAAATATTGAGACAGACAAATGCAAATAAAATTCAAATAGAACCTCACAGTGATTGGCCATCACATGTCGAGCGTAGTGAAAATCGTGGAAACGCTTTCGAATTTACACGCCTGGGGCGAGTAAATGAAACATTCCCATTTCCGGTTTCGCGTTTTGTTCGAAATAGTATTTTTGTGTGAAAATGGGAGTATGTGGAAACAATGTACTTGCACGTTTGCATAAAACTTTGTGATGTATGTATATATATATATATATATATATATATATATATATATATATATATAAATTTAATTTGTCCAAGCTACTAACTACGTCGTAGACGTCAAGACCACGACATAAGCGTAAATATGGTGAAAAGAATGGAAATGAGATATATGCATTTGTGATAAATGAAAATGTGTTTAAATCTTATTTTATTCAGTTAGATTTATTTTATCCTTTAAGCGTATATGATATTGTCATTGATATCTATAATGACATCAATTAACTTTTTTGATTTGTTAAATAAGAATTGTTTGAGCAAGTGAAAATAGAAAAATCGTAAAATAGGAGGGAGGGTGTTAACTAAAGCGTGCTGATGATTTACTTCGTTAATGGTATTGTTCATTGTGCTGTTTAAATGTACGTTTTTAAGTAGGCGATATTGATGTGATTTTGTCAACATTACTTTCGATTTTGGTTTTTCCCAAGCAGTATTGTGTAAAAAAGAAATTTACTTAAGAGAAGAAACGTAAATAGTTCATTAATATGTGTTGCAAGTATCATAGATTTATATGTTCATTTTCTGATTGTGATAAATGTAAATACGCAAAGTATTCCAAATTTTCCTACGTCACGTTATGTAGATGTCATATTATTGCAGTGTCTTGTTAAAACCATATAAAAATACAAAATCAGAACATTTTACAACTGATAGATGTGTACATATTTACCATTACTAGAGTATATTACTTACAATTCTTAAAATTAAAGAAAGAACAACTCAGATAAATTTGCTATTCATCTTAAAGCTGAACTCAATCACTAACAGTTTTGATTGGGGGTTAAATTATTAGATTTAAACCGCTCAAGATTCGGACAGTTAACTGGAATTTATCCTGATAATCTCCATTTTGTTGTAGAAACAAATTTAACTAATACATCGTAGGTTGATTAGAATGAGATGAACATTATTTTATAATCCTAGCAAAAATGAAATCAAATTTAAAATACCAATTTTTGATTTAAATAAAATTAAGAATATACTCCCTATATAGATGAAAAAAAGCCTGTCAAGCACGAGTAGAATAACATTACGAGGTTTCCGTGTAAATTTAGGCAAACGTTTAATGGTACATAGCATTTCTATTAAACTCTTTACAAAATTTTAATTTTCCAGAACTGAAATGTATTGCTTACTGTATCTTTCACAGGTGCATATTAAAAAAAAAAAAATTTACATAGAATTACAAATAACTGATTTTCGGATTTTTCCATTTACTTGTGCTATAAGAGCTCCCATTATGCTGATGGACAAGATCGGAAGTACCCCCATAGATTTTGACGACCAGTGAGTAAGGCTATGGTAAAAATAAAGAAAAAAATACGATTCAAAAGACCATAACTTTTTGATCGTGAATTTCTATATCAATGTAAGTCTAGTCTAAGCTAGTAAGTCTAGTCTAAGTCTAGACTAAGGTCTCGGTACGCGATCGTTTCTTTGAAAAACGGCTTTGGTAGATGGACGAACGGATGAACAAGGGTTCCATTTTTTTTAATTTAAGGGACGGAACCCTAAAATTGAAGAATATATCCAATGTTTATTGCATTTTTAGGTAAATAGCTTTTAATATATCCAAGTAGTGTCACAGACAGGTATACTGGAAGGTTCAAGTTGAGCTTTTGATTTGACAGGTAAAATAATTCGGATGGCTAATGCTATTAGGAAATATGAATTTCCTAGCTTTTTTATTACTAATTTTATATGTACGAGCCACACATATTTTTTTAAATGGCATTTAAGTTTTTTTTTGTGAAATAGCTCATCACCATCTAGTTGATTTTAGTAGAAATTTACAGGTTTTCTTTTAAAATTTTATTTAAATTTTGTTTATACTTTAAACTTTCTGATTTAAACTTGGTCACCGGTTAAATTTATTGTACGATCTTCGACCTACCATTATCTTAATTAGCGAAGTATTTGTTAATGTATGTGCTAAAATGTAAAATAAAATATAGTATTTCTTAGCTAAATATTTATTTAAATGAATTGAATGTACATGGAGATACTGTCAAGTGTCGGTGACAGATAGTTGAAACAGAGTTTAAGACGTTTTAATTTTTTCAAATAATTTTATAAATTTTAAAAACTTTCAAAGATAAATGTTGTAGTATTTTAAAACTCCATTAAATAATAAGGTGTTATTTGTGTAATTTGTTGTAGGATGAATTTTCGGGTATTTTGTTATTTATATTATATTTTTTTACAGTTGCCAGCGCATACCTGTCGCGGGCGCTCCATGTAAAACATTCCCTTAAAATAATTATCACTGCTTTTCTTTAAATTTTTCTTATTGAATAAGTTTAATTACATTAATCTTAGATATTGGTAAAATTGTGCATATGTTGCGTTTCTAATTTAATGTAAAAAGAGTATCCTAACAATTCTAAGTAATGGGTGGACACCTACAATTTTAACTTGCCGTTTTTAAAATTCAGTTTTAAATAAAATAGTATCCTAAAATAATACCAAATAGTGCGTGAACTATCAGGGGACCGGTTTTTGTCTGTTAATACTAGAGAACTATTTAGTTTTTAGTTTGAATTAAAGTGATATGTGCAATATTAAATTTTGTGTGGGTAATCATACATAGGGGTGAGACGCTATCCTATTCCAAGCCAATTTTCCGGTACCAGAATTCGTTGTCTAGGCAACCGAGTGGTGCGGCGTCTCATTGGAGGATTTGGCTGGGTGGTGCGTTGTCAAAGTCCCTCATCAGCTTACACGCGTCTTGCTCAGTGGGCTGATATCCCTTCAGTATTTTATTATTTGTATATTGCATTGACATTAGCTGACGACGAACACAGATAAGTGGGAGTGGAATCATGCACGTGGTAAGAACCTGACAACAGTATTTAGGCTGTGTTCACACAGTCACGTTCTGTCTTATTCAAAATCCACACAAAACACAGCGGTGATGGACAATCTTCAAGTATTTTTAGACCAAATGAAAATTAAAACAGCAAATCAAAAAGCTAGTAATTAAATACGGAGCCTTTAATAATGTAAGGTTTTCATCAGATCATAGATTACCGCGTGCAACACTACTTATAAACATCATGAATAAAAACAGAAAAAATTTCAAAACTTTACCAAGAGTTCCCAAAACGCATGGAGAAATAAAGAATTATAAACACTGTCTTAAAACTCGCATTAAAGTTCAATCAATAGTAAACTGAAATGCTCAATCTTACTATGATATGCTCAAAGAAGCTATTCTGCCCAACTTAACAAACAAAAATGGCACCGAGAAGAGCAAAGGTCATGAAATATTTAATAAAGATACAATAACTTATATAAAGTCGCAGTGAACCAATTGTCAAAAAGAACAAAGTCAAAGATATGAAAGAAAATTTAAGCAAATTATTCAAAGAAACTAATCGATTCATTAAAAAACTACTGAAACCGCAGACATGGCATAATAACAAAAAATTAGACGAAATTTAGGAGCATAAAGAGATAATTTAAAGACTTAAACGTATGCAAAATATAGATACAAAAACTACAGAGTAAATTGAAAGAATCTAAATCGAGAAATTATGTCACCGACCAAGCGTCAACTTCTACCAGAATTATATAAAAGAAGAGAAAAGGAAACTGAACTAGAAGAGGTATCACCTATATCAAAACAGCTAAAACAATAGAGGAAAAAGAAGTATATGAGCATACAAAACTACTAAAATCAAATACTGTCACCCATCCGAATATCCATGCCGACTACCCTTTAATGCAAGAAAAAAAGATTGATTATGTGAAAAACTACATATATTTGGGTAAACAGTTATATCATTTAGCAAATCAAGCAACGAAGTGGAAATCAAAATATAACCTGCAAAAAATGTTGGTCACTCAAAGAAATTTTGAAAGAAGATTATCCCTTAAACATAAAAAAAATTGTATTCGATACGTGTCTGCTGCCTTGTTTATTATACGGTTGCCAAACAAAAGTTTTCACTAATGAAACAAAACGAAAGATAAAAAAAAGAAAAAGAGCTATGGAGAGAAGCTTACTAAAAATAAGAAAAATACGTAAAGCAAAATATAAAACCATAAGACAAAAAACCCAATTAACTGATGCTCTTGTACAAGCTCTCAAGTTAAAGTGGCAATGAACTGGTCACATATCACGCTATACTAATAACCCATGGACTATTCAAACAACTAGATGAAAGGAACAAACGGGGAAAAGGAAGCGAATAGGACAGTGGGCCGATGACATAACCGAAATAAAATGGAAAAACTGATTGATCTAAGGCAGAAAAAGAGAACCGTCGAAGAGGATCGAGGAGGCTTTCGTCCAAGGAGGTTCAAATCTGAGAAAGTGATAACTAACTGTACTAATAGACAGTAAGAAAAATACTAACAAATATCAATTAAAAATATATGGTAGCGATATAATATAATATGGAATATATAAGATATTTTATATTATTTTTATTATTATATTTTTTATGCCACCATTTTGAAACAATGGGAACAATTTGGTTTATTTAAGAATTTAACCTATATCTCGATATAAGTTTAAGCCCGGTTTGCTCCTGACCAAATCAAAAATTATTTCCAAAGCATTTACAGTGGATACAGACATTTTAAGTCTCTGTATCAGTTGGTTCAAAGTTATTACCAAAAAATATACTGAATTTGCAGCGTGTATATGAAAAACTAGATTCTCATAACTTTTTAGAAGGATGCGATACATTTATGAAAATTTGTCCATCGCTGAAAGTTTCATTTGCGTTAGCATCATTCAGTATGCGACTCTGTGTTTGATGGACCATGCTTTATGAAGATGTAGAGAAATCACCTTAAACTTCAGAAATCCGTATCCCTTCAATAGCTGTGTTCCTGTGAAATTTACGTTGGAATTTAAATGACGCAATTGTTTTGTAAACAGGTGGAAGTTTAGTTTAATTTAAATTCAAAAAAATATGTTCTTTCAATGTATAGAAAATAAACCAAATGCTCATAATTCCAAACTTAGCTTAGTCCTCATAGTATGTTCTCTTTAGAAATAATAAGTCTTTCCATATAAATGTAAAGAAGCGTTCATATGGTAAGAATGAGAACAGAGAAGCGTATATTAATACAAGGAAGGACATAAATCTAGATATTAAGGTTATTATTAATCATACAGGAAAATCGCAATCCTTTAGACTTAGGTAAGATAAGTTCGGAAAGAAAAAAATAATTTGTCTAGAAACTAGATCGCCGCGGATGTGCGTTTTTCATTCTATGGAATTAAAGTAAGCATGGAAGGAAATAACAAATTTTTCTGAGAGCGATCTAGAGGATAACATAAATTGGATTTTCACGAGAAGTACGTTCGTATTTTTTACAATGCGCGAAAAATATCTTTTATAGAGTTTTTTTACTTTACTTAAAACACGAAATATAACTTTTGTCGAAAAAAAATGTCTTCATAAACATTTTTAGGCAAGTTTTGTTAAAATTTCTGAACGTAAATAGAAAAAATAAGCCTCGTTATTCAAAACCATTGCTCATTGGCAAAATTTACAGAAAATGCATGTATAGCAGAAATTGTGCAAAGCGGAACATGTGTTTTTCTCTGAACTATTATTTTGCGGATGGGCGTCGAAGGCAAGGTCCCCAATAAATATTCAATGTTTACAATGGGAACAATAAGAACGCGGTGAGAAGAACGTTCGCGAGATAAGAGAGAGGGAATGATTTATTCATTCAACCGTCGGTAAATCTCGATTAGGCGCGAGGTTTTATCTTTCGAGTTTTTATGTGATCGCCCTCAGTTAAATACTGCGACAGATGTTTTGGATTTACAGAGAATTCGCGTGTTGTAAATATTGGATATTGTTAAGTGGTCAGATTTTCCCGTTCCAAAATTATATAAACTTTATAACTTGCTCAACAATGCGATATGTATATATATATATATTTATATATATATATATATATATATATATATATATATATATATATACATACATACATATATATATATATATATATATATATATAAATATATTTGGTTGGCTAGTCAGTTTTTAGTCACAACTTCGGGATTTTTCTACAAAAATTCTCGATACTTTTAGAAAGTTTGCTACAGGGTATAATTAGGCCAAAATGCGGTCAGTTACAGTTAACGTCAAATCTTTAAGTGAATTACATGAAAGATAATGCATTTAAATTTATATCAAATACAGATTCTATTAATTAACGAATTTCGTTTGGGTTACGATGCAAAAACTGCCACAAATAACACATGTCACGCTGTTTTAAGCGACAGTAAAGATTTGATTCGTAAAGTTCAGGAATGAGGAATGTGATCTTGAGGAAGAACCCTGTACCGGATGTCCTGTTGAATTGGACGTTAAACGATTACGACTCCTTATTGAGGAGCATTCTCGACTGACGACTCGTTAATAAGCAGATGCGCTACACTGCAGTCATGGCACCATAGAAACACATTTGCAGGAATTAAGAAAAGTTTCAAAATACTGTATGCGGATACATCACGAGTTGTCATCATATCACCTCCAGTGCAGAATTGATACTTGTCAACAGTTACTGACATTGAAACGTAACTTCGACCTGCTGAATCAATTAGTAACTGGCAACGAGAAGCTGGTTACATACATGCAAATGTCAATGGCTTGATATTGGAGAAACGGCAGTGTCAGTATCCAAACCTGAAATAAGTGCCAAAAAGGTGATACTCAGCTATTGATGGAATGTGAAAGACATTATTAATTTGAAGTTACTTGCACAGGGATCTACAATTAATGCTGTGAACAATTGGACCGATCAGCTGAAATTGAGTAGTCAACAGGATCGAGTTTATTTTCTGCATGATAATGCTAGATCACAGGTTGCAAAACGTACCCGTGATAAATTAAAGAAGTTCGGGCTCTATTCACTCATCCTCCATATTCGCCGGACATTGCACCTTTTGATTACCTTTTATTCAGGAATCTAAGTGAGCCTTCCCGTGAAAAAAATTCGATGTTAAAGAAGATCTCTAAAACTACCTCGCACAATTTTTTGAGTCAAAGTCAACGGAATTTTACGAGAAAGTCACTACCAACTTGACAGCGATAAGTAATAGATAATAATGGTGCATATTTAAATTAAATTTATTGTGACATATAAATTGTTTAATAAAAATTGTTGACAGCAACTCGGGTTTAAAAACTTATTAGACAACCCAATATGGATGGCTGACTATTCTAAGAAGTATGAAAATTAGTTTGCAATTCGTTTATATTTTAACATTTGTCGCTAAAAATGACTAAACAACAATATATTAACTTCATATTTTAACCAATTCCCTTACATTAAAATCCAATAACATTTCGATATATTTTGTTAGCTCATAATTTGTATTTATCTTACATCTCATTTGGTCCTTCGTTTTCTTTCTTATTCTGGAGAGAAACGACAATAAATATTAAAATATTCTAATATTACGCATGGAACCTTTTTATCCAGTAGGAGTCTGAAATTATAAAAGTACAAAAAAATCCAAGTAGCCATTTTCGTCCGAATCTTTATAGATTGCCCACCTGAAGATGTCACACAACAAAACCTAGATCGTGATAAAGAGTTTAAAATAGTGCAAATAATACTACATCACGTAGTTTCATTTAGTTGAGAAAAATATCTACAAAATTAACGCCAAATATATTCAATAAAAAAACATTTCCTTTTAGACTAGAATGTGACGAGGAAGATCTTATTTAAATATTAGTGGGGCATGTGTAAATTTTTATTGGAGTAAACTGAGGAAAAAATTAAAAAAAAACCTTTAATAGATGTGAGAATATTTCTTAACGCAAAGAAAGAACATTGGAATATTTTAAATAATTATTACGGTGAATATAACTAACTATATTGTGGATTTATGACCTTTGTATTGTTCTTTTTGTATTTTCACAATTTCGGTGAATTATGTTAAATGTGACTATTAGAATAGATTAGTAAAGATATTGTTGGATTGAGATAACAAATGATAGATAAATATAATACTTTAAAAGTTTTACTAAAATATGTTTTATTTAAGGTTTTAAGTTAATAGGTTAATAAGGTTAATAGGTTTTAAGTTTTACTAAAATCATCATTTTCACCAGAGTGCAGGGATAATGAAACAACGCGATAGGTCCATATATCAATTGAACTGTTTTTCAGTTTTGGTTCAGATAAAGAAAATTGTCAGTTTCAAACTTATTTTAATATCAGTCTTTATATTTTTTCATGTTTCAACTCAATAAGAAAGAAAAGGAATCGTTATAAAATCATTAATCTTTCCGTCCATCTGTCGGTCCAGCCGTTTTCTCAGAAACCATTTGACGTAGAAATTCAAAGTTTGTTATAACTAAAAGGTATATTAACATATTCAATCGGCATACATCTCAACATTCGAATAAATTGATTTGGGAATTTTTTAGAGGTAAAATGAAATTATTAACACTTTTGGTTTTATTTTCACGGTAATACAAGGTAGTAATTAAAAGGATAAGTTATAAGGATCCTAAAACCGTTGTTTATTGCTGAAACTATACAAATACGACGCTATATCACCTTCGAAACTCTTATAGTTTATTATTAAAGCGATGATTCTAAATCTCATAATTTTTGACAAATTTGCTATGTATATTACGCAATATATTTTAATGATGAAAGATAATACTAATATTTATATATTATAATTTTTGTATTTCTGGTAAATTTTCTATTTAATATAGTGCAAATTTTACATAACCAAAATAGCAAAAAATTAAAATTTTCTATTACACGTTAACAAAGACGATTCGCTTCAACGGAAAATTTCACCAGAAGTGTTGAATTTTCAATGCAGAGACATTAGTAGCGCGTAAATGAAATGTGTACATTTTCGGTTTTGCATCTTCGACAACGGTACATTTTTATATACAAATTGGTACATACGAAAAGAGTAACTCGTGTATGGACATTCATTTGTAGGGTGTAGAAAGAAAAGTAATTATTTCGTAGCATTTAATTCTGTTTTCACGGATCTCAGCAACAACTTACCATTTCTTAATTATCTTTTATTTTTGCCATGTCATTCTTTTAGTAGTTGGCCTTCAATTGTCGAAAAATTTAATTAGTGTGGCACTTATATTTACAGTTTTTTTATTACAGTTTTTCCTTGATATTGCGCAGAGTTTTCTGATAGGATCTTACTTGCATCAACAACGAGTATCTGTTTCATCTCAAAATGTGTCAAAAACTACAAGAGGACTACTCTCTTGTAGTTTTTAAAAAAATTTGCAATTTCTAATTAAGTTACTGAAACATCATTTGCTATTCCATCGAGCTGCCACTCGAGATATTTATTATTTTTTGGACTAATACCTGACTAAGAACGCACATACGTAGTTTCAATTTTCAAAGTAACTATATGTTCTAGCGAACGATTTAATTTTTTTTTCAGTATAGGGACATTTCTTGATATGAACTCCCTAATTGAAAGAACGTTATGAACGTTTAATAAATTCCCCCTTTTCAACACATACATGTATGCATATATATATATATATATATATATATATATATACACATACATATATATATATATATATATATATATATATATATATATACATATATATACATAAGTATATTCTGGAAGACAGGAAAAAATTGAGTTGTATTATTTAGCTGAGCAACTCTTACTTTTTCTATTTTATTTGAGTTACAACACTACTGTGATCTTACTATTATGTTTTAAACAATTCGTAACAAACCAACCATTTCGGGTTATGACTCTAATACAAGGTTATGACTCTAATGTACTTCTTATTTTTCCCTAAACAGAAGTGATTCTTGATTGAAATATACATTATATATTGAATCATTTCATAAGCTATACAACTTTAATGCAAATCAGCATAGCAGCAAAACGATTTTTAATATCTATAACGATCTCTATTACTGATAAATGAGCTGGAATGTAATAATAATGAGCTTGAATATAATAATGACGAGCTTGAATAGAAATGATTGGTATAAAACCTGAAAAATTAAAACCTCAGTCTTGATTAAGTTATACCAATCAGTCGTCAAGTGAATAAACCATATTATTAAATTGGTCCACGCACTTCTTATTTTTTTTCCAAACAGAGGGATTTTTAATTAAAGTATTCATTGGGCATTGAATTATCTCATAAGTTTTATAACTTTAATGCAAATCTTTATCTACACGAAAAGTGGTAAATACTTGAAATTGAATATAGGGAAAACATTTTCTACTAAAAGCGCAACGCATTTATACAAAATATTACCCTGTAATTTACACGTGCGTGTTTTCCATTTTCATCTTTTGTAAATTTGTATATTATTTTCTTACGAATATTTACTGCGCGATTTCTACGTGTCAGTTTTTCATTTAAATTTTGCGTAGGTTTCTTAATATTTCCATAAAAATGTTGTTTAATTCATATTTACGCCGCATGGGCTTCACATCCTCTGTTTTCATACACTTGGTTTATGAGGATTTTTTAATTTTGGAAAGTAACTAACGGTGAGAAAGGGACGTCCTAGTATGATAAATGTGTCATTTTTTGGTAATGATTTTCTCTGTGTTATTTCTGTGTTTCTATGCTACTTTTATTAAAAGTATATTTTAAGGATTTAAACAGAGCTTGTGATTTTTCTCATAGAAAAACTTTTCTTGAGAAATCTTCAGTTACATATTGAAAATGCTTTTTGCAAAGTTTTCTTGTGAAAGTTGTTTCATTTTCAGAGTTTTAATAATACCAATGACATCTTGTATGGTTTTTATCCGAAACAAAAATTAAATAAAATTTTCAACGTATATAAAAATCATCCTAGCTGATTTTTTAATTATCGATCTTTCATACATCTCTTTATGTTTCTTTGACTTGGTTGCTTATCATGTTAAACTCGGATTTCTCGGATCTTTCGCTCGTATAGATCACGATATCTCATTAAATTGCATTTGCTTTTTCTCTTTGTATCTTGCGGATAGAAAGCGATAAGTACGAGTGAGCAATTTTACAACCGAGATATACTTATTAATTATAGACTGAAATATATTTGAGATATATTTGTGAGCCGGGGTTCTAATCTCAGGCCTCTACCTTTCACGATTCTGGGAAACGGTATTGATTGTGCGGTGAAAACTGCGCGTTGATTGTTATTCGCGCACAACATTAAACTTTTTACTCTCGTCAAGGATTCAGCAGATTGCGAAGGCTTGCTGTATGATATCAGCCCCACCATCATTGAACTATGCGACTTACGGCTTAATGTAAGCAAATGTTCAATAGTGAGTTTCAGCCGAGCCCACGCTCCTATCAAATACGAATATACGGTCAGCGTATGATTTTGGAGACAGATTTCATTCGTGATTGACGTTTCGTGGGTACATGACAGATGTAGTAACAAATCATTTTGTAAACTTGGATTAGTGTTAAATAATTTAAAATATTTTAAATCTGTATCATCAATTCGTCTGCTGTACACTTCATTGGTGTAGAGCCGATTAGAACCGGCTTCATTGTTTGGAGCTCACACGTAACTAAGCACGGCTTGATGATTGACCTTGCGTAAAAGACGTTCCTTCAATATTTATATAGGAGCCAGGTCACTTCCTTCCCTTTTCTATTTCCTACCGATTTCCTCTTGGGTATGCTGGGTTTGCATTCCTTGCAACTCAAAAGAGATATTGTACTAATGAAATTTATCTTCCATCCATCAAAAGAAATAATTCTATGCCTTGTATTATTGAATAACTTTTCATTTTCCGTACCTGATAATTTCCTGCGTTCATGCAATCATCACCTGTTTGTCATACCACCCTCTAGAAATGAACTATAATGGAACTCTCCAGTTTCCCGTGGTATTCGACTGCTCAACCACTTGATCGCGGTCACACCAGAGTGTGATTTGTTTATGGTGAGTGAAAGTAAATTTGTCAAATTGTATCGTCGTTATTTTTGTAATTATCATGAAATTTGTGTTCATGTTTTATCTAAAAGTTTAAACTTTTTTAAACCATTAATTTCTTATCGTTACAAGTAGATTACCTGTAATGTAACGATAAATGTGTGTGTGTGTGTGTGTGTGTGTGTAAATAAAATATAATAAGATCATAACGAACAGTGACCTTATATGTGTATTATATTTATTAATAAAATAACTTAGATATTCTATATTGTATTCACTGAGATATTCTATATTGCCTTATCTATTTGCGTCACTTTAAATGTCAATTGCGACGGTTTTGTTTTTGTCTTTATTTCACTAAATATTGTAATTTATTAAGGTTGGTTTAATCCATTTGGTCATAATATCTCTTTAGTGTATGTTATATAGATTTAATGCTACAATCATTAAATAAAACTAACCGTAATACAACGAAACCTAGGTCGTGGTAAAGAAATTAAAGAAAGTAGAAAATACTGCATCATGTAGTTTTATTTAATTGCCAATCATGATTTTGTTTAACGTCTAACAAAGTTAAAACGATTATGAATCTTTGAAGAATTGGATACAAACTCGAACTCCTTAACTTGTAATTCGTAGTAATACTCGAAGCATGGACGAGCACCGGATTTAGTAGTATTGCTATGAAGGTTGTGTGGCTTGTACAATAAAGAAATAATGTAAAGATATATATATATATATATATATATATATATATGTATATATATATATATAAATATATATATATATATATATATATATGTATATATATATATATATATATATATATATATATGTATATATATATATATATATATATATATATATATATATATATATATATATATATATATATATATATATATATAATAAATATATATATCACACGATTTGTTCTTTTCCCAAATTATCAAACCAAAATATCTTAACATAGATAATTTATATTTGCAGCTTTATTTAATTTTTCATTATTTATATATTTTCGTGTCTACTTGAAACAAATACTGTCTGATTTAATGGTATTAACACTGTCTCATTTATATTTACATTTGATTGAATATCATACAAATATACTAATTTCTCTCAGATCTTCGTCGAAGTATTAGAACAAGAGTTCTTGAATCGTTAAGAGTCCATACCATATTACTAATACTTTGTATTGGTAATTAAAAAAATACTGATTTAACTTTTGATTTATTTACAGAAATTTTGGAATTTTGTCCAGATCAATTCTATGGTTTTATATGCTATACATCTTATTCAAAATAAAATTAGTTATCATGTTTTTTTAAGTAGGCTTTGTAGTCTTACCAAATAGTGAGTCACCTACCTTATCAGGTCATATATAACTGGACCATCTTCATAGAATACCATAAGAACAGTAACGAGATCGCGATTTTCTTCTCCTTTCTCCTTTACAAGATAGTGGATGAGATTTACTCAGAAAGATGCACAATCTTTCTGAGTAAATCTCATCCCTTTGGTGAAAAAGAATATAGCACTAAAACATTTAAATGTTGTTAAGGTTGTTTTAATTGATGATATTTGAATATGTTTCTTCCCTTCTTTGTAATTCATTCATATTCCAACGCTAGCAAATATAATAGCGATTACAAAGTTAAAAATTAACGTAAACCAATAATTTGGTTAAAGTTAACTGGGTTTAGAGCGTATATTTTTTAAATAGTCATTCGCTTAATTACATAGATATGAGGAATGGAAGAGGTCATTATGAATTTAAAACCTTTATTGAACTATTAAGATAAAAATAGCTTTGAATTGATTGTAGTATGATTTTTTTTTAAATACTATTTACAGATTTGTAGAAACATTTATTATAGTTTACATTGAAATTTTCGTATTTGGATTGAATAGTTTCATAACGTGTTGGAATGTTGACAAACAGCAAAATAAATATAGAAAGAAATATATTGATGGGATCTCTATTTTAACTAAGGACCGCGATCGTTGTCATTATTAAAGTAAATTGTACGTAAATAAATATTTAATCAAGGGCAGGACGGTTAAAAAAAAATGTTTTCCTTTTAGTCCGTTTATATATGCAATTGTGTGTTATACTTTTTTAAATTGTACTTGCATGAACTATTCGTGCAAAACTAATTAGTGTAGGTGTAATGTTATTACTTGACATGATTTCGTGAAACTTTCATTAAAATTATTTCTTCTCATTTGATTGCCTTCTATTTTAAGTCTAAAAAATGATATAAGACTATTTAATGTTAATTAATATTACTTAACGCTATCAAAGGTGTAAATGTATTATCGTGAATAAACAAATTATGTTCAATTCACTTGTATGTTTATAGTCTACAATTTCAGGGAAACCAATGGCAAGTTCTTGTAAAGAAAATATACTTAAAGAATTTTCATTTATTAATTTAAAAATATTTTGAACAACTTATATTTTATTGAAATTTATTAAAAAAAACGACAAAAAACTCTGCAGTATCTTACAATAATTCTACTTGTCTTGCGAGGAAAAGATCCTTCATTGAATTTGTAATGAACGAAGTAATTTAACGTCCAAAACGTAATAGATAAATATGAACAATGAACCCATGATAAATAATGAATATATCAATGCATTTGGTATTGATATGTTCATTATTTAAATCAAAAGACGTTCCTCCAATATGTGGGAGAGTATGGTTACTTCCGCCTTCTATTTCCTATCTATTTTCTCTTGGGTATACTAAGTTTCAATCCTTTGCAACCCAGAAGTGGTATTGCGTTTATGAAATTTATTTTCAAGCTATTAAAAGGAAAAAGTCTCTGCCCTATATCATTGAAAAATATTACTCATTGGTCATACCTGATAACTTCCTGCGCTCTTGCAATCATTACTTCTTGCTTTCCCACCCTCTAGAACAGAATTTTAGCGGTACTCTCCAGTTTCCTGCGGTATTCTTCTGCTCAATCACCCGATAGCAGTTGCATCATAGTGTGATTTCTTTATGAGTGAAAGTAAATTTTTCCAAATATGTCGTCGTTACCTTTTGTAGTGTTCGTGTCTTTTGCATTCAAGTTTAATTTAAAAGTTTACACTTTGTTAAACCATTCTTTTTTTTAGCTAGGTATGGGTTACTTATAATTTAACGATAAATGTGTATAAATAAATAAATATAGTAAGTTTACGTGCTGTTAAGTATTTGTGATTTTAAATTTTAACGTATTACTTTTAACGAAACTATAGTAGGAACATTACTATTAAGTAAATGCAGACAATAAACACTTTGACAATTTACTGAGTTAAAAGTTTTATATTTGAATGCTGAAAGGAATATAAATTATCGACTCGGTTGAATAAAATGCACTCCTGAATATTGAATTATATTTTGCTTCGCGTCGACATTAAATGGGTTCACGTCTGGAGTATTTCTCACTTTGTCCCTAGTGTTAGTTTAGGATAAATAGACAGGTAAATTATTTTAGTTCAATTTAAATTCAGATCTATTTTTACTTTTGTTTTAGATGCCTTTATACAAGATTTTTTATTTGAAAGTTTATTTTTCTTAGGTTTGAAGAATTATCTTTCACAAAAGGCTGATTACATCTCCTATTATTGCCTTTAAAATATTTCGTTTTCTCTTGCAATTTGGTCGGTAAGTTGAAAATTGACCAGAATCAAAATAGCGAAATAAATATTGCAAATTATATAACACTTGTATATAAAGATTAAGATTAAGCAAATGTTTCTTTAAATTCATTCGTTTTAAAATTCAATATAGTTTAGTTACTATCATTCTTTATCAGTTACGATAAAAATGGTAGCATAAATAGAAGTATTTTTCACACACATTTCCTGACTCATTTCCTGATTCACTTTTCTAGAAACAAATTCTATATAAAAGCAGATGAAACATCGAGGGATATTTAATTTTATGGTAAAAAGAATCCGAATTTAAATGGAACTAAAATAGTTTATCTGTCTGTTAATCCTAAACTAACACAAGGGATAAAGTGAGAATTGCTCCAGATGTGAAAGTAACCATTTAATGTCGAACCGAAGCAAAATATTAGTGAATATTCAGAAGTGCATTTTATACAATCGAGTCGAACTGCATCCTGAGTGCACACAATCTACATTCATTTCAACATTTAAATGTAAACGTTTTAGCTCAGCAAATGGTTAAAATTTTTATTGTCTACATTTACTTAATACGAGATGCTCGTAGTAATGTTCCTACTATGGTTTCCGTAAAAGGAAAACCTTGAAATTTAAAATTACAAAAACGTAACAAACACCTATATTTAATCAATACATATAATAAAATCGTAACAGAGTGAATTCTGCACAAAGAACATATTTTTTAAAAAAGTGATCCATTTAGTGCATAGAATGATAATAAGCTGAAAAAACTTTCAGAATTTTTGTCCGTTTGTTTGTTAATTTGAGTGGGTATCACAAAAAATCTACCGGACGAATTTTGATGAAAATGGTTATGGAAGCAACGTATCAGAGAAAAAGAAACAAACATTTTTTTTCCTAATTACACGCGAACGAAGCCGTAGGAACAACTAGTATGTAATCAACTCATAAATCTAGTATCTGTTACTAGTATATAATAAACTTATCAATATATCATTTATCGACTGAATTGAATATTTATTGGAATACAATCAGGCGGATTACTTTTATATACCTTTCTTGATATTAGTTGTGAAAAACCCCGAACTCAGACTGTTTTACCGCATATGTTTTATTCAACTAAGAGCCAGAGTTTATTTTTTGTTTGTTGTGACGTGAGTACTTGAAAATAATTTAACAATTATTAACATAATAATTTTTTAGGGTTACTTCAGATACTCATCTTCAGATACTCATCATGTGTTATCGATTTTGCAAGAAATTCATTTGAAGAAAATGATAACATCTTAATAAATAATAAAGTAAAAATAGCCCTGAAAATATTTCTAAACGCAAGCCACCTTTGTTATATATTTTCTTACAGCTGAATAAGTTGTAGACTATAAAATTTCAAGGATGTTAATACCAACACAATTTTATTTTGTGCATGTTCCCACGCGATCTTGACGGCGTTTTTACGGGAATAGATAAATATAGGAAAAGGCAGACATTAATTTTTTTATTTAAATATATTACAATAGATTATCTTACAGTTTTACTTTGTCCTCTTTCCTTCCTCTTCAACAGGAAAAATTGAATTCATCTTGTTTGTCACAAAGTTATGTATTAATATGTGTATTATGATAAATTATGTGCTTATTATTCATACAAGTGATTTAACCTATTTGAAGCCGTGAAGCGTTTTATTTCCGTGAAAAAAAAAACAAATATTTTTCGTGAGGATCGCAAATTTAATAATGATTTTTTCGAAGAAATTTGAGAATTGTTATTTGTTTCATGAGATTTTGTACTCACTTTGATGTACAAACTCATCTGTGTGAATAATAATCACGTTTTTGTTACAGCCTAAATATTTGTATTACCATGTAACAAAGAATGTGCTTACAGTTCATATAGGCGATTATCTGCACTAAATTGGGTAAGTTTGGAACCTTTTCTATAAAAAATGTAATTTTTGTAGATAAAATCAAAGCTTTCACATAAATTTTTGCAGAATTGGTTGAGAATTTTTATAAAGTTTCTTAACATTTTCTACTCAGCTGAAAAAACAAAATCACCAGTATGAAAATTAGACACACATTTTATTCACTTTGATTATAGTGAATAACTTTCATTACGATATAATTTCGTTATATCGTAAAGAAAGTTATCAGAAATATAAAAATATTGAAATACTGCTAATCATTCTTTTAAAGATTTGCTCCGATCCTCGAACACATTTATCATGATAACGTACACTTTAACAAGCCAATTATGAGTTAATATAAAATATTATTCACATTTAAATAAAAACTACTTGATGTAGTATTATTTTCACTTTCTTTAATTTCTTTACCACGACCTAGGTTTCGTTGTATTACAACATCTTCAGGTGGGATATTAGCAAAGATCTTTGCTAATATCCCATCTCAAGATGTTGTAATACAACGAAACCTAGGTCGTGGTAAAGAAATTAAAGAAAGTAGAAATAATGCTACAATATTTCTACAAAATTAACACCAAATATATTCAATATATAAAATATCATTGTAAATTGTAACTTTTGACTTTTGTAAATTCTAATTTTGTAGATTTGTTATCATATGTTTTCAATTAATAGACAGCGAAGTGGAACGTCAGGAATTCTTTGCATGCCCCTTTCATTTTATTAGTCATATCCTTTATGTATGGATAATGATGTCAAATATTTTAAAAGTAGTTTAAATTAATTGCTGAAAATATGCTTTGTCATGATACAAGCGCAATTAAAATAATTTAGTTTCGTCTATCAAACCATTCGATGATTTCGCCAAATAATTTTACGCTACAAATTACGTAAAGAACATATATTTAACAATTACAACTGAATTTATTCCGAGAGGTATTCGAGCCTTGCTCGTTCATCCGAGTGGATTTCAATAAATATTCAATGTTTACGCACGAATTGGAAAAAATATTAATATGGGCCGAGCGAAGAACTCCTCGCGGCGTGGAGCATGGAGAGATCGTTTATTTGTTGGATTACCAACCGGTAAATATTGATTTGGATCGAGGTTTTATTTTTTACATTTTTTACGTGGATTGTCGTTTGATAAGCATAGATGTAAATGCTGAAAATTTCTATCGGAAAACTCGGAGATTGTCGTGAATACAGAACATTTTTATAATTTTTACATCTGATTCTGGAAGGAATTGAATTGAATATTACTTTCGAAACAAGTTTAGTTGGAGGTGCTCGACAACTTTATTTCCTTTATTGTTATTTAAGAAACAATAAAATCAATACTTAATTGCTACAATACTTAATTGCTATACATTTTGGTTTACGTGCAACACAAATGGCCGATTATTATAGGTGACTCGGCGGCCGAAAACTGCTGTCTTTTGACGTGAATACGTCTTTAAATTTGCTACCATACGGGGGCAATCCAAAAAACCTAATGATAACTAAATCGGGGCATACAGTTTGGCGTTGCAGTTTCGAATTTATCCTCTACATCAAAAATTTAATTATACCACTGGATAGTTCAAGGATCAAACAATTTATTACGATAGCGAGAACAGTGACGCATCGCGCGCGGTGGAGGGGAACAGTGACGCATCGCGCGAGGTGGTAGCGCCGCCATTTTGAAGTTATTTTGCTGCGTATCGAGATTTGCAATTAGTATAACTTTTGATTCGGAAAAGCTACGGTGTTCGTTTAAGCTTTAATCGTCAGCTGTCGTCAAAATCTATCGATTGTATATAAAACATTAGTTTAAAGTAGTCATAGTGAACATAATAAGGTGTTAGAATAAAAAAATAGTATCAAAAATATTTTATTTAAAAATATAACCCGTTACATAGACGTATTCACGTACAACACACGACCGTGTCCATGACACAGCCACACCCCATTTTTCGTATAATGTCGGTGTTCGACTTTCTCTCGATGCTTCAAAGGATGCGTGCTGTCGACTTAATGTCTCCCATCTTTGTCAGCGCGTATTCAGTCACTCTATATTTTTTTCATTAATGCGTATTCACTCGTAAAGTTTAGTTCAGTAGTCAGCAAGAGTTGCTCTGATTTTTTTGTAGTGTGAATTTTTATGTCCGTTAATTATTAAACATTGAATGTTCTTTTTCCTCTGAAAATTGTCTGATAAATTATAGTCACGCTTAGATAAACAAAGAGTTTCATAGTCAATACCACAGCGTTGTGCGTTATTCGCAAGTATAAAGTAAGGAAAAAATTTCAATCTTTATGAGTGAATGATACTGTAGACCCTCGAAATGGAACACATTTGAATGTTGTTTCAGCTGAACATATTTTCTATGTTACATTACTTTTAGTTCATTTTAATTTTTACCGTCATCGACGTAAAAGTGCGTTAAGAAAGTAAAACAGTCTAAAAATATTCACTTTAACAAATGTGGACAATTTATTTTTAATCTTACCCGGATGCGATCTGTCCACGAAGCAGGAATTTAATTGTTTCTTTAATAGTATAATTAAAACGTGACGCTATTCATGAAAAAATTACATGATAGTTTTATTATACAGGAAGCCGGAACTTAATTGTTTTTTTAATAGTATAATCAAAACATGGCAATTTTGTTAAAAAAATTACGTAATAGTTTTATTTAAATTTTTAAAATGTAATAGAAAATGTCGGAAGTATTCACGGTTATTTTTCAAACGAAATAAAACTAGATGTATTATTTTCAACGATTCGTAATAGAATTAAATGTTTCTTTAACAGACAGTTCCGAAGGGAACTGGGATAGTGAAACATCAATTCAAAAATAAATGATTTGCCATGCGTTCTGTCATTGGTTTTGCAAACTAAGATATAAAAAAAAATGAACCAATATCACATCAGGCATTTGATTTTTCGTACTATAATTTTACGAATTGTTTTATGAATATTACATTCAAAATAATTAAATATTAAAGTAAAAAAATATTAATTCAAACAGGATCCGACAGCGATGGGTCATAATACGCCAAGGGTAGTGAAAATTGTTGAAACGCTTCGACGCGGTTTATACGCCGGGGGCGAGTAAATGAAGCATTTCCATTTCCGGTTTCGTACTTTATTTGAAATAGTATTTTTGTGTGAAAATGGGAGTATGTGGAAACAATGTACATGCACGTTTGCATAAAACCTTGTGATGTATATATTATATTTATATTATCCGAGCTGTTAACTAATTTATATCAAGGTATGTTAACTAATTTACATCAAGCGCTGTGTTATGTAGATCCGATGAAGAGAATGAGAATGCTGTTTGATTTGTTTTGACAAGTGAATATAGAAAAATCATTAAATAGGAGGGTGTTAACTAAAGAATTGCGACGATTCGTATCGTTGATACTATTGTTTATTGTGCTTTTTAAATACATTTTTTCAAAGTAGGCGTTATTAATGTAATTTTGTTAACATTAATTTTGATTTTGGTTTTCCCCAAGAAGTGTTGTATAAAAAAGAAATTTGCACAAGAAAAGAACTGTGATTAGTTCAGTAATATGTGTGGCAAGTAGTAAAGATTGCAATGTTTATTCTCTGATTGTTATAAATGTGAATACGCTAAGTATTTCAAACTTTAGTGCGACACGTTATGAAGATAAAAAAATGTCTTCGTAAATATTTATGTAACTCTTCATTTTATTGACATTTACTAATAATATTACTAAGCTTTAGCGAAGTAAAACAAAATTTTAAATGAAAAATTAAAGTTAATAAATAAGGAACCAATGCATTGAAAGCAAAGTTTAGGTGGATAAAGTTTAAAATCTACAGGAATATTACTCGTTAGAAATCAATAAAATATGAGATATAGAAATCAATAACTGAGAACACATTATGAGAGTTCCGTACACATTTAGGTACTTATTACATTTAGAAAATATAATGATACATGGTATTTCTACTAAACTGTTTACGAATATTAATTATTAGCAACGTAAACATATTGCTAACTATATTTTCACAGGCGTAAAACATGGTGAAAATTTAAAAAGTTATGAGTTCTAGGATAATTGCTATAATTATCTTGTTACATTCTCGTCAGGTTTTATCAACTATGATGATATATGACAATTATTCGCTTAGTTCGGTAATAGGGGAGGAGATACAATTTTGCTTATTTTTTCGGAATATCTTCCGGTATAGAATCCAAAATTAGTACAAAAACTATTTTATTTCTCATAATAAGCCCTTTCCCCGGAAGATGAATAAAAGAAAAAAAAATGTTGGGACCTTTACTTCGCCCCACTTTAATTCTTACATGAACGTTTTGAAAAAAATAGTGCAAATTATACCGAATAATACGATGTATTACTATACCAAATTTCAAGTTTCCACGTCGCATAATTTCGAAGAAAATCGCCTATGAACAAAGTATCTAAAAATACTTTGAATATGAATACAGAAAAACGTAAATGTATTGCTTATTGTATCTGTCATGGGCGTAAAAAAATGGCACATATTTAAAAGAAAAGATATGACATTTTTTCCTAATTTTAAAAACTACTCAATAGTTTTAGGGGTCCTACATCATTTTTTCTAAATATTTCGGTATGTTTCTGAAGATGAAACACCCAAAATCATGGAGAAATATTTTTGAGATCCTTAAATTAGCTTTTTCAAATGATATTCCACACTACATATGAAATTAGAAACAATTTTTTTCCAGTATTTAACTTAGCTACTCTAAAATTTCCAAACGAGAGTTTTTGTGTTTTAGCTATTGAGATACGTATATGTTTATGTTTTATTATACAAATAATATAATAGTGCACGATTATGTTTTTTTTATAATACACTAAATGCTGAGGCAGACCAACGAACAGACACGTTAGTGATCTTACCGTTTCTTCTTTTGAGGCACGGAATCCTAAAAAGAAAACAGCCTGCTGTATTAGGATAATTAATAATTTCGAAATTATATTAATACATTGAGCGTCAATCCGATTTCAGCAATATTTCACCAGGGTAATACTGAATTATTAAATTATATTTTAATTCTGTTTGGTCGTCTATATTTTTTGTATTTAATAAATAAAATATTTTCACTGATATGTATTTAGGAATCTCACACTTGAATTGTAATATTAAAATTCATTAGTCGCCTAAGGTCGATGGTAGACATAGCCTCAAACACTACTTACAATACCTGATCTTATCAGCCAATACGTGCAGATATAGCACCGCCAGAGACATAGCTGTCTACCGGATCTGGCGTGGTAGTCATCATCAGAGCGATTTGGTATTAGCATAAAGGTATAATCGTTTCCCCGGTGTACGGCAGATTGACTGTAGACGCCATAAATAATAATTAGTATAGATATGCTTCGGCAGCTCTGAGTTGAGGTGAAGTCAACGGGGAGTGGAAAAGATAATGGTCTGTTTCGTTCTCAATCCTTCTATTTGTACTTGCGTGAATAAGAAAAAAACTGATACAAGAACTATTTGAATATCAATTAATTTGCATTTAATACAGAGCAGACATATAGTATCATTTTTGCTGTCTAGCTTGAGAGTCGCTTTGGTTATTCATTAGAATGAAATAATGGGAGGAAAGTTCATAGCTCGAGAAATGTATTTATACAAAGTAGTAAATGTCTTCAAATATGTTTTTTTATGTCAGTGCAGAATCTATTATATTTATGGACCTATTTGTCTATTATCAGTTGACCTAATCAGGATTAGATTATATGCCTATTATGATTTATCGATCATGTCAACCTTCATAAGTATTAATTGTCGATGTCATGCTAATTGGTATTCATGAAGGTTGGTTTAGCTTTTCGTGATATTACTGCATAATCTAATTTCATTCAATTAAAATACGTTACTATCTTCTCCCATACTCCTTCTTTTATCGAATTCGATAGGCTAGAAAGAGGTATTACGCGTGGAGCCTACAAGTCCCGCTGATCGCTTATACGCTAACCCTCATCCAAGTTTCAAAGAGGGCCACTATAAAACTTTCAGTGAATTTGGACGGAATGTTAAGTTATAGCGATCGACAGTAAACATACGTTGAACGTTGCATCGATAGTCGATGTTACGAGATTGTAACCTCTTTGCTGGCCACTTTAGAAAGTTTTTTAAAAGCTCGATCGCTTTGTTACCGTTTCTTTAGCACCGACTTCTTTCATGAATCGAATTTCTTTGGCTAGAGTCTAGTTAGTAAAACTTGGTCTTACTATTGAGTGAAGACGAAATAAGATAGGTAACTAAAATTTACAGATGACACAGCTCTCAACTCGGCACGGCATGTAAAATGTCTTAAAATTGTATTTCGAGGGCCTTCATAAATTCACACAGGAACTGGAAAAGTAAATCTGCTTTCGTATGTTGTTCATTGAAAACAGCTCATGTATTATAAAACAGATGTGTTTCTTAAATTGATAAGGAAAGTGTATTTTTTTTGTATATTGAAAGTAAATTATCTTTTTTGTAACGTTGCAATAAAATTTTGTTGTACATTATTGCATTATCACAAATTATTTAAGGTATTTTTAAGTTCATAAAGCATTCATTAAATAAGCGCATACTGGCACGGGGGACTGGTTCCACTACGTTTCACTCTCGCCACGTGTTGGTACACAATTTACTTAAATTTTGCAAGAGGGGTGACCTAAACAGATTTTTTTTTCGATAAACCACTTATGGCATATTGTTTCGGTTATACTATTAGTATTAAAAATTTATTAGATAGTGAAAATGTGGAAAGTTTAAAAAAATTGCGTTTTTTCTAGTATTTGAGATAAAAAAGAAAAGAAGATGAAGATAAAAAAATCTTCCTAGTTCAAAATTTCATCTAACTCTGTCTAATGCACTTTGTTACAAAGTTTTAAAGCGGGTGGCCAAAAAACAGGTAATTCGGAAATGAAGCATTATATTTATATTAAATGGATTATGTTTGTATTAATTTATTTAATATACAAAATATTTAAAAATAATTTGATTACAAATGACAAGGAAAAGTAAATTGAAATAAATGTAAAAAATGGTACATTTCAATGTCTATTGAAATGTACCATTTTTTACACTAATACTAATACTAAGTGCTATTAATTGTAAGGTTTATTAATTTAAAGCCTTAAATAAACTGATAGTGATTTTACTATCCATAAAAAAATAAATTAAAAAACACAAATAATTCCTAAAAAAACGACATTGAAATTGATGAAAAAATTCTGACATTTTAAGCAAATTAATATGATTAGTTTAATTATCATTGAAATATCTCGTAGACTTATTACGAAAAGCGTATGCTACAAATTAACATAAAGAGCCCTAGAACCCACAAGCTGTGGTAGAGTATGTTGGTTCATGTATTCGACGTTAGACTACACTTATATCAATACGTCAAAAATGTTATAACAATTGCGCGTCATTGCTAAAAATTGTGGGCCAAGAGAAATCAAAATAATACATTTTTATCTCAAATTATAATTAACCTTCGTAACACTGCAATATTACATACACTACAAAATATATAAACTAAGATTCATAAACACACAAATAAACAAATACTGGCATATGCCATTCCGCTCGGGATGCGCGTATTTCAGAGGTCAAAATGCAAGTGAAAAACAATTATCAGAAGTGGTATTTGTATGTTTTCGGGTAGCAACATACAAATACCACCATAGTGAGAATTTAATGTAATGATTTTTGATTTCTTATCTATGAAAGAAACCACCATCCAATGGTTTTGTCTGTTTACAGGATGGTCGTACTTATGCATATCAGTGTATACACGTTTTTCGAGTTTGCATACTTTATTCGTGCTTTGAAATCTATTGCAATCAAAATACCTAATAATTACGCGAATATAATATTTTTTCTTACAAACATGTGAGGTGAACAGTATCTTATAATTGAATGCAGGGAAAACGCTATTCTCAATACCTCCTCATAATTTAAATCGGTTTTGGTTATTTTGGCACCGAGTTATATTACACATTGAATAAAAAAATGTAAAAAAGCAATATAATTTACCTTAGCTTTCTTTACATAAGGTTTTAATAGTATATTTAATTTTTTTATCCTAATTATTCCAAATTCATTCTAAGAAAATAAGAAAATCTATAACTTTCAGAAAACTAAAAAAAGACGCTTTTCTCACCAAAGGAATCAATGAGCCGAAACAAGCGAACTCAAACTCGAAGAGTTTACTGTCAACCGTTCAGAAATTTCCATGACCATTTTACTCTTCCATTATCAGATCATTCCATTTATATTTTGCAACCAAAGCTCTCATTGAAATAGGTCAAATAAGTTCAAACTCGATGAGTTTACTGCTGTTTTTATTTTTATATAAAAAGAAGTGATATAGTGAAATGATCGTCTTATTAATCCAACATCATATTAGCTAGATTCTAGAAGATGGTATATTATTATATTGTCATTACAATAGCAAAAGCTTATACACCTAGAAACCTACAATTAGAAATTGGTGAAAATTGACTTGCTGCATTTCTTTATATGCATAGTTATATACAAATTAAATTTATAAAATCATGTTAATGAGATAATTTACTGCAGTAATTCCGATATATATTTGTTTTGCTATACACTAACAAATGATTCTTCTTTTGGTCTTGTTCTATATCTTAAAAAGTTGGAATCTTCCAAACGTATCGTTGTAATACTTATGTAAATATTAAAATAATATTGTTAAAAAATGTAACTAAATACACGTAGAAGATTTTGAATAAGACAATATTGTTTTTAGACGAGCTTTGTTGAAATTTCTGCATATAAATATAAAAATGAAGCTATTTTATCCAAAACTATCCCTCATTGGAAAAATTTACATGAAATAAGTATATGGTAAAAATTATGCAAAGCGGAACATATGTTTAAGGTTTTTCTCTGAACTATTATTTGCGGATGGTCGTCGAAGGCTAGGGTCCTAATAAATATTCAATGTTTACGCTCAGATGGGAAAAAATAAGGATCGCGCGTGGAGAGAGGAACGTTAGCGAAATAAGAGACAGGGAATGATTTATTCATTCGACGGTCGGTAAATCTCGATTAGGCGCGAAGTTTTTACCATTCGAGTTTTTATGTGGATCGCCCTCAGTTAACTACTGAGGCAAATGTTACGGATTTATAGCAAATTAGAGTATTGTAAATGTTGGATCTCTTTAAATGGCCACAGTTTTATGTTCCAAAATTTTATAAAAATTTAATAACTTATTCAATATTTAGGTATTTTTATAAATATGAAAATTAATTTAAAAGTTGTTGATATTTTAACACGAGTCTGTAAAAATTACTGCAAAACAAAAATATTTCAATTCCTATTTAAGTACGTAGGTGTATCTTTTCATTCACTATTGATGATTTAGCTCGATGTTTCATTTGTATGAACGGGTTGAAGAATTAATAGTTTTGACCTTAGAGTTTTTGACTACAGCATTGAAAATCGCCCATATGTCGAACCGATTCTTTTGCATTAAAATCCAGTAACATTCGAATATATTTTGTTCGCTCACAATTTGTATTTATAATAAATCCAATTGATCTTATTATACTGAGGAGAAGGGATATTAATATTGAAATATTATAATGCTATGCATTGAATCTTTTTATTTAGTCAGGGTCAGGGTTTAACAACTAATGGATATATAAATGTTCCTTAATGAATAAAAGTAATATTGGATCATTTTAAATAATTACTTCGTTGAGTATAAATAATTATATTATGGCTTGCGGAGACAATCTCCGCATTGTTTTTTTGTATCTGTAGCATAACATCAACCCCGTCTTTAAGTGAAGCGCAGCAAGTGGCTCACGACTTAATGCAAACGAATATTCAATAGTGAGCTACAGCCGAGGACAAGCTTTTATAAAATACGAATATACGGTCAGTGGACCCCTATTGCATTGTTTGGATAAGTTTGTTGATTTGGGAGTAATATTTGATTCAAGATTGACGTTTTGTGAGTATATTGCAAAAAAACCGTTTTATAAATTTGGATTCGTGTTTCATAATTCATAAGATTTTCAATTCGCGTTCTCGATTTAGCAGCTAGCCGCTTTCTTAATGCAAAGCGGATTAGAATTTGGCTCCATTATTTGGGGAATATAATTTGTTTCATTATCTGCGTTTGTGACATTTATCTTCCAGCCATTAATATAAAAAATTCTATGGCTTGTATTACCGAGTAAATATTTATTCTTCGTATCTGACAATTTCTTGCGCTCACGCAAGTTCACCTTTTTGCTATATAACTCTCTAGAACGGAATTGTATTGGATTTCTACAGTTTTCCGCGGTATTCAACTGCTCAAGCACCGCATAACGGTCGCTCCAGAGACTCATTTGTTTACGATGAGTGAAAGTAAATTTGTTGAAATATATCATCTTTACCTCTTGTTGTTTGTATGTACTTTTGTATTCACATTTGATGTAAAAGTTTAAACATTGTTAAAGCATTATTTTTTTACGGTCACCAATAGATTACCTGTGATGTATCGATAAAAGTTTAGTATGACAATAAATCAATTATTTTCACCACGCATTTTCTCACTACTTCAAAAGCAGTGAGAAAATTCGATAGGTGACCTGTTTTTAATATCTAGTTCACATAAGAAAAATTTACGAGTAACAAGTTTTTCATTCAGATAAGGAAAATTGTCAGCTTCAAATTCACTTTAGTTTCAATATCAATATTTTTCATATTAACATGCTTATTCGATATATATATCTCAACGGAGATATAGAGATATTATAGGGGAAAATTAAAATTTTCAGAATATTGTTTTTATTTTCATTGTCGTATGGGTAATGATTAAAAAGACAAGTTGTAAGGGTTCTAAAATGTTTTAAATTTTTTTTGCATAATTGTTTTAGATATTACTGACATTATCAACAAAATATGTTACTGCTTCAAATCCGGAACTGTTAAACTTTTAGTTTTGAAAAATCTTATTAAAAGTTTATCTAAAGTTTAACGGAAAACTACAGCGACGATTCTTAATCTTGTAATTTTAAGAAATATACGATAATTTTACCTCTGTGAAAGTATACTTGATAATGTACTTGCATGATGAAGAATAATACTAATACTTATAAATAATTTTACGGAAATAATATACACTCTTAAAGGTTTGTACGTACCCAAGCTTCTAGGGAACACTATTAGTACAAGTCCTACTCAAGTACTTACCGAGGTTTAGCCCCACCATATGATATAATTAGATAAACATAAAATTAGAAATGGTTCAGATTATTTTTACATTCCCGGTAAATTTTCTGTTGGACATATTGCTAATTTCACATAGCGAACATAGACAAAACTGAAAACAAATTTATCAAAAGCCCTATAAACGCGATATGCATTAAAAGCACGAGAAGCGTCAAATTTTCCATGCAGAATTATTGATTAGTAGCGTGAGAATGAAACGTATACATTTCCGGTTTCGCACTTTCGACAATGGTACACTCTTGCATAAAAATTGGAACATATGGAAAGAGCAACTCGTGTGAAGTCATTACTCTTCAGGGCGTAGAAAGAAAAGTAATTACTTTATATATTTTAACACCGTTTTTACGGATATAGGCAACAACGTACAATTTCTTAATTAACTTTTGTTTTTACCATTTCATCATTTTGGTAGTAGGCCTTCAATTATTGAGAATTTTAATCAGTCTGGCTCTTACATTTCATAATATTTTTCACCACAATTTTTCTGTGAAGAGTTTTTCTGATAGGATTTTATTATATCGACTATCTGTAGTCCTCGTCAAGATGTGCTATTCATGGTATCGACTACCTGTTTTCCTCGTGTAGATGAGGTCTTGGTTGCATCGACTACCTACAGTCCTCCTCGTAAAGACGTGCTTTTGATCGCATCGACTATCTTTAGTCTTCGTGTAATTTTTTAAAATATTAGCAATTTTTAAATAAATTATTGCAACACCGTTTGCGGTAGTTCGAGGAATTTATTAATTTTTGGATTTTTACCTGGTAGATATTATCGCGCTTGTTATGTTAATTTGCCTTTTCAAAGCGAAGTAACCAGAAAGTTCTAGACCTCGATTTAATTTTTTTTAATTTGGAAACATTTTTGAATATAAATTTGTTAATTAATAGAATGTCATAGATGGTTAATAAATTGCACGCTTTAAACTATTTTTTTTATTATTCTTACATTACCCTATTTTTGGCAGCATGCATAAAGATTGTAATTCATTTTTAAAAAGTTTGATGAAAAATATCTCTTTTTTCATAATAGAATTTTTAAATCAATTGTTCAAAAATAAATTACGATTGAAATTATAATTGTTGAGACGACATAATACTTGACGCAGTAACTTGAAATGAAAAGAACGCGATTATTGATCAAATATAATTATAAGGAACGTACTGTGAAATATGTATTGTGATATACACACACAAGTATATATATATATATATATATATATATATATATATATATATATATATATATATATGTTGTGAAAGAATTAAAAAGGCTAAGTTGTTTTATTTAAATGAGCAACTCTTACTTTTTTAAATGAATTGAATCACAACACTACTCTGATCTCACTATTACGTTATAAACAATTCGAAATACCCCAATTACTTCGGGTTATTACTCTATTGCAAGGTTTGCTAATGAAATATTTTGATTGTCTACGTATTTACTATTATTTCTCTAAACAGAGTGATTCTTAATTAAAGTATGTATTAGGCATCGAATCATCTCATAAGTTTTATAACTTGAACGCTAATCATTATAGCCGAAAAACGACATTCACTATCTACAACGGTCTGTGCTATTGATAAATGAGCTTGAGTGTATAATTAAAAATGATCCGCATAAAAGCTGAAAAGCTAAAACCTCAGTCTTGATCAATTTATTCCGACCAGTCGTTAAGTAAATAAACCTTTATACCTCATTTGATCTGTTTTATTTCTTCGCTCGAATTTTATATTTCTTCCCATAGACGCGTAGATTTTGAATATTTAGTAGAAATCGCTCAGAACAACGAAAAATACCTTGATGGAGGACTCCAAACAGTTTCGTATATATATATATATATACATACGAAACTGTTTGGAGTATATATATATATATATATATATATATATATATTTATATATATATATATAAGTGTAACATAAAGTATATGTGCAATACTGTAAATTAAGGCGAAACGTTTTTTTTGTTTTATTCGATTTATTGCAATTAAAATATTTGATAATACTTATTTAACTGTTAGGATATCTTATTACTATTAAATCTTAATATTTGATTTAAATTTTATATTAGTTATGAAGTATAAAATAATTTAATACATGTTGAAATTTCTGAATACATTAAAAATACGATAAAATTACCATAATGACCTTAATGATTAACTTAAATTGAAATCACGGATTATTGGGTTTTAATGCAAAAGCCGTATTGATAATGTAAAGCACATAACTTTCTTACTTATCTCTCTGACAATTATGAATTCATTAAGGCGATGACAACTGGCAGCAATTTTGAAGGATTGAGTTTTGAAGCTCCGCCCCTTCCTTATTCCGATAAATCAGCGCTTGGCGTATTAGCATGCTAAATTAACTGCATCTAATAATTCGCTAGCTGCACGGATGATTATTTGTGACTTGTGCTCTTTGAAATGTTATTAGCATGCTAAATTAACTGCATCTAATAATTCCCTAGCTGCACGGATGATTATTTGTGACTTGTGCTCTTTGAAATGTTATTAGCATGCTAAATTAACTGCATCTAATAATTCGCTAGCTGCACGGATGATTATTTGTGACTTGTGCTCTTTGAAATGTTATTAGCATGCTAAATTAACTGCATCTAATAATTCGCTAGCTGCACGGATGATTATTTGTGACTTGTGCTCTTTGAAATGTTATTAGCATGCTAAATTAACTGCATCTAATAATTCGCTAGCTGCACGGATGATTATTTGTGACTTGTGCTCTTTGAAATGTTAATATAATTTTTATATGTTTCTTGAAGGCATATTTACACCTTTGACGAAAACTTTACGCCTATTTTTGCGAAGTTTATTGTAAACTCTGGGTAAAAATATTTTAATATTAAGAAATAGATCAAACCTGCATTTATAATTCAGGCAAATTACTTTTTACTGTTTTTATATTTTTATACAAGTGAATTATTTAATTTCATGGTGTCTATTACATTCGGTTTCGCATTTAACAGTTTAAGTAAGGTGTTAAAAATATATGAATAAATACATGAATATATATATATATATATATATATATATACATATATATATATATATATATATATATACATATATATATATATATATATATATATACTCTTGCAAAAAAACGGGCACTTATAGGAATAAAACATATTAGAGTTATTTTATTATTATTTGATACATTTTATATGGTGATATGATAAGAATATTGTTATTTATTATTGAGATATCGTTTTTACCTACTTCAGTCGTTAAAAATGCGAATAAATAAAAAAAACGATGTAAAGTCCACTAACGGGCGTTTTCATACTGGTACATTAAAAATGGCTAAAGTATATTTTTGAATATTTTTTATTAATTTAACATAAAATTTGAAAATTTAGTAACGAGTATGGCCTCCTATAGCTAAAATTAATGCGCTTAATCTGCTATGCATGCTTTTGACTACGTTTTTTATCATTTCCTGAGGAACGCGTTCCTATTCAGCGACGATCACATTTTTAAAGGCCTGAATGTTTTCTGGCGCTGGTTTTGCGGCTCTGACGCATCGTTTGAAATAATCTCATATTTGTTCTAACGGATTGAGGTCGGGACTTCTAGCTGGCCAGTCTAACCGACGAATTCCGGCCTCCTGCATATACGCATCAACGTCTCTAGAGCGGTGGGCGCGAGCGTTATCGTCCATAAAAATGTACTCTCCTCCAAATGCTGTTAATGCGGGATGGGCATGAGGAATAAGAACCTCTGTTATGTATCTTTGGGCATTAAGTGTGCCATTTCCAATAAAAACTAATTCGGTACGGTCATCTGAGTTAATACCAGCCCAAAACATTAGGGAGCCTCCACCGTAAGGGGTGATTTCCTCAAATCACACTTCTGCGAAGCGTTCTCCAGGTTTTCGTAAGACTCGCCGACCTTGATCCTCACCAATAATCGATATAAGAGCTTCATCGGAGAATAAAACACTTTTCCAGTCTTGTTGAGTCCATGACGAAAAATTTGAATGAATCTCAATCTGGCAACTCTATGCTCACGGAGCAATGTAGGACCCCGAGCTGGGCGATATATAGATGACTATCCATAGGCTTACTCGTGTACCTCTGACGTCCTCCAGGTTCTGTTTGAAATCCACGTACGTAACTTGATGATTTCGTAGCGCTTGACTGACTATGAAGTGGTGGTCCCGTGGTTCAGTGTACCGTTTTCTTCCAGAACCGGGCCTTCTACTGACGGAGCCCGTTTCTTAGCATCGTTGCCAGGTCCTTTGAACGGTGGAACGGCTCACATTTTACTGCTGAGACACATAACATTGGCTAGAGCCTTCTTCAAGCAGCGCAATAATTTTATTAGCTCTTATCGTTTTTTCAACCATACTGAGAACAGCAAACAGAAGTGAACTAATGCAGCAAATAAAAGAAATTTAATTAAAACTTATTCGGTAAAATAAAAAACGTAACAAATGAAAAAGAACTTAATAAGAGTTGGATTTCATTTACCGCCAACAAATACGTTTTTGTCCGTGAAAGGGAATTTTCATTCAAAAAGAATAAATTTCAAATTTAGAACGTTCGTTTTTAAGTGCCAGAATACACTATACCTGCCAGTAATAATTACTATTAATACAACCTCTTAATAAATAATATTTTGTTAATAATATGACCTAATCAAAACCGCCCGTTTTTTATGCAAAAGAGTGTATATATATATATTTATATATATATATATATATATATATATATATATGTATATGTGTGTGTGTGTGTGTGTGTGTGTGTGTGTGTGTGCAGACAGATGATTATTTGATCGATTAAGATTAGTAAACAATTAAGTCCACACATCCATAATATAGTGAACTGAATTGTTAAATGTTATTATTCTTTTAGATGTCCCGTCAAATTGAATATTTAGTGGATTTCGGTGTGGTTAGAAAAAATGTAAAATATACAAAATTATAAGTTACATACTCTTCGCTTCCTCTTTGTGTATTTTATGTAAATATTATAATTTTAATCTTAAATTTTCTTATTAGTTACGATGAGATTTCACGGGTTAGAAAGTAGTTGATATCTTTTCCTGGCCCGTCACATATCTTTGATTAGAAAATCAGATCGATCTTTTGCTCAATTGCGACGTGAAAGGAGGCCAAACTAATATACTTTGGAATTTGTAATATGTGTTGGCAGTGTTATATTACAATTAAATGAAACTACGTAATGTAGTATTATTTCTACTTTCTTTAAGTTTTTTACCACGACCTAGGTTTTGTTGTATTACAACATCTTCAGGTGGGCTATTAGCAAAAATTTTTGCTAAAATCTTTTTTTTTAGTTAGGAAAAGATTGTTGGAAAGTTGGAAAGCAGTCTATATCCTGGCCTATCAATCATCTATATGCAGAAAGTTACGTCGATCTGTTGCTCTACTGTGACATAAAAGAAAGACAAAGAAACACACTTCTGAATTTGTAGCATTGGTCAGGATGGTAATATTAGTTAGGAAGAGATTTATCGAGTCGGCAATTAGTCTGTCATTTCTTGGTCCACCAACTACTTCTGTGCAGAAAATCACGTTGATCAATAGCTCAGTTGACTTGAAAGAAGGACAAACAAATATATAAATTTTGAAAATAAATATTCTTCCTGATTTGTAAATTTTGGAATCGCTAAATTAGTTAGGATAAGACTGTCCATGGGGGAAAGTGGTCTATATTATTTCCTGATCTCTGTGCAGAAAGCCAAGTCGATGCGTTACTCCATTGTGTCGCAAGAAGTTTTTGAATTTTTAATATTGGTTAGGATTGTAATATTAGTTAGGAAGAGATTCCTCGGGTTGATAATTGGTTTATCTCATTTCCTGGTCTGCCAACTATTTCCATGCAAAACTCAAGTAGATCTGTTGCTCTGTTGCGACGTGAAAGAAGGACAAACAAACATACTTTTGAATTTGTTATGTTATTTGGGAATATTATATTATGCAGGTAGAAAGATATTTTATTTGATAACCATCAATGTATTTTATTTTCTAATCTACCAACTATTTTTGTGCAGAAAGTAACGTAGATCTGTCCCTCCTCTGTAACGTGAAGTACAAAACAGACATACTTTCAAATTTTTAATGTTATTTGGAGATATTATATTAGACAGGATTAAATTTAATGAGTTCGCAATCCGCCTATTTCATTTTCTGATCCAACATCTAACTTCGTGCAGAAAGTCACGTGGATCTATTATTCCATTGCGACGAGAAGAAAGTACAAACAAACACACTTTCCCATTTTTTCAATTAATTGGAATTGTAATATTAGTTAGTATAAAATTTCCCGGGTTGTTAAATAGCCTGTGTGATTTCCCGTTCCACTACTTATATTTGTGCAGAAAATCACGTTGATCTGTTGCTCAATTGTGACGTGAAAGAACTAAAATGAAATATTATTCCTGATTTATAAATTTTGGGATTGCTATATTAGTCAGGATACGATGGTTTGCGTTGGAAAGTAACCTATAATATTCCTGTTCCCCCAAATATCTATGTGTAGCAAGTTACGTTGATCTGTTGCTCCGTGGCGACGTGAAAGAAGAACAAAAGACCCTTTCGAATTTTTAATATTATTTCGGATTTTTGTTTTAGTTAGAAAAAATTCCTCCATTGAAAAATAATTTAGGTAATTTCCTGGCCGCCAACCATCTATGTGCAGAAAGTTACTTTGATCTGTTTCTCTATTGCGACGTAAAATAGAGACCAACAAACCTACTTTCCAATTTTTAACATTAGTTAGGATTGTAATATTAGTTAGGAAGATATTTCTCGGGTTGGCAAATAGTCTATGTCAATCCTGGTCTGCCAACTATCTATGCAGAAAATAATGTCAATCTTATTCTATGCAGAAAATAATGTCAATCTTATGCTTCATTGGATCATGAAAGAACGATAAACAAACAGACTTTCCAATTTTTATATTGGTCGGATTTGTTGCTTTAATTAGGATGATATTTCCCGGATTAGAAAGAAGGCTATGTTATTTTCTGGCTCGCCTATTATCTCTTGGCTGAAAATCACGTTGATGTGTAACTCTATAACGATTTGATAGACGGACAAACAAATATATATTTTAATTTTTAACATTAGTTGGGATTGTAACATTAAATAAAATGATATTTCCCTCGTTTACAAGTACAAATGTTATTTCCTGGCTCGCCAACTATCTCTGCGCCAAGTCATGTTGATCTTTTGCGCCATTATTACTTGAAATTAGTACAAATAAACACACTTTTGATGATATTAGCTAGGATTATAATATTACTTAGAAAGATATTTCTCGGAACGAAACGCTGCCTAAGTCTTTTTCCATCACGCCAACTTCCACTGTGTAAAATTTGTAAACACAAACACGAATTTATTTGAAAAAACATACTAAAATGTGAAAAAAATGAATAAGCAGAAAGGACCCCGTGAAAAGTTTATGGATACAAACCCCACTGGGTAATTAAAAAAAAGACAGTTGCGTAAAGAAAGTTTATAAATAAAAATACGAACGGATAATTAAAAGAAAATAAAGTCAAGACATCCAAAATTTGGCAACCAAAAAGGATTAGGTAAAAAAATATAAATACAAACATGAATTGATAATTAACAAAGAAACAAACCCAAACCATCTAAAGTTTAATAACAAAAAGTATTACTAAAAATGAAAATACAAACATAACTTGCTAATTAAAAGACCTAAAACCTCCAAAACTTAGTAAGCAGAAAGAATTATGAAAAAAAATTAAATACAAACACGAATTTATATAGACAAAAAATCCAACCGAAATATTTAAAAATTTAAAAATGAAAATGGATTGTAAAATGGTGGTAAAAAAGTTATATTTTTATTTATAATATCAATGGTTAATTACAAAAATAAATTAACCCAGAATATCCAAAATTCAGAAAGTAAAAAGGATTATGAAAAAAAATTCTAAATAGAAACCCGAATTGATATAAAAAAAACAAACTCTAAACTTTCATAATTTTAATAAGCAAAAAGTATCACATGAAATATTTTGCAAATACAAACTTGAATTAATATAAAAAAGACAAACCCAAAATATTGAAAAGTGGGTAAATAAAACGGATTGAAATAAAGGTGAATTACGTGAAAGAAAAATGGTTAAAACGTATTCCCGCGTAAACAAATGTGTGAACATTTGTGTCGATTTCCTTTATAAATTAACTAGCTTTTCGCCCGCAGCTGCGCTCGCCTAGGCAATTCGTTTTCTAAACTTCAGTCATATTTTTAATTAACTACACAAATGAGTTTATAAATTCGACCCAAATGTATTTAATATTATTACATATATTAGTATTTTAAGGTTTCTAAAGAAATGCAAACAATTTCAAACATTTTTGAATATTTATCGTTATGTGCTGTCTATTGTAAAATCATGTGAGAAGCAATCCTCTCCTACCCCATTTTATAATTGATCTTAAGAATTATTAACTGACGTTGCGAAACAGACTCAAAGGGGAGATTGTAGTCGCTTGTATTCAAAAACATAATAATAGGGTATAAGTGGTATTAGCAGTTGGAAACCGATCCACCCCTCCCCGAATACAGTCAATGAACATAGTGGAACGTAAAAATTTGCAATAGAAATATTTTGCCTGTATAAACTTAAATGTTAATTTTCATACGATTAGAGATTGAATCTCGTAAAGTTCTTAAATATTTGTTACATTATTTGTTTTCAAAATATTAATACTAAATTTTAAATAAAAATTAACATCACAATTTTCATCCTATGCAAATGTATCAATCATTTTTTACTCCCTTAAGGGTTGAATATCGAAATATACTTAAATGCTTGTTAAATAAGTTGTGTTGCTAAGCATTGACACATTTTTAAGTAAAAATTACTATATTTTTTTTTCCCGCACAAATTTAGCAACCCCTTAGGAGTTGAATCTCGCAAAACGCTTATCGCTTGTTTTATTATTTGTATTTAAAAGCATTAATGCAAATTTTTAAAATAAGAATTACCATAACAATTTTTTCCATACAAATTTAACTACACCCTTTCACCCTTTTAGGGGATGCAATACAATGCTTAATACTTTTTTCATTATTTGTGTTGAGATGCATAAATACCAATTTTTAAGTGAAAAGTGCTATATAAATTTTTTACTTATACAAATAAAGCCGCCCCTTTTCACCCCTTATGGGACCGAATATCAAACAGTAACTTTTTATATTTTTTGTCTTGTAAAGCATTAATACAAATTTTTAAGTAACAATTACCATAACAATTTTTTCCATACAAATTTAGCTACCTTTTTTCACTCCCTTAGGGGATGAATGTCGGAAAATGATTGAAAAGCATTGATATCAATTTTTAAGTAAAAATTATCATAACGATTTAATTCCAGTACAAACATAGTCACAGCTTTTCACCTCCTTAGGGGATGAATCGTTTTGTAAACGACGCCTTCATTATAAAACGAACACTCTCTCCAAATTTAAAATTTTTATCATTAGCGGTTTGGGCTGGGCTTGATACGTCAATCGGGACATTGCCTGTTATATATATAGACTAGCGTGACCCGTGCGAAGTCTTCGCATTATATCAATTTGCGTGGTAGATTATAAATATTTACACATGAGACAATGAACTCACAGCTGTCATATTAGTTACAACAGAGTGTTTAGAGTCAATTTAATAAATCAAAATTGATTGCAGGTATTCAATTCATTTCTAATTTTGCACACTGCTTATTACGTTTTTATTCCATTATGAAGCTCAGATGACAGATCAAAGAAATATTTTACTAAAATTGACATATAGAGGCGCAAGTATCAAAAGCATTGAGCTAAAGCGCCACTTTATTTATACGTGAGTGGATTTGAAATTAAACAAAAATTTTACCGACCGTCAATCATATTGATGTTGAGCCGTTAGATGGCAGCATTGCTGTTTTGTGTATATAATTTTAATAATTAATTAATTTGCAAAAACAATAGCAATAATAAATTTTTTAGTTGTGGATGCCGGTAGAGCAAGCAATTATCTATAAAATGATATATAATTTATGTGGATTAGCTGTGAGGTTTTTTCTAAAAAGGGAGAGTAACATCTTAACCTTAGCGTATTAATATATATATATATATATATATATATATATATATATACATATAATATATATATGATGATGATAATGGCGATCAAAATATATATTGCATTTAATATAAAATGCATATTCTTCCATGTTTTATAAAAGAACGTCAAAATATCATTGATGCTAAATTGAACTCATTCCTACGATAATAAAATACAGATCTAAATCTAAGATTAAAATTAATTTGATTACATCGCTTTTTATTTTTTTGCTATTGAAGCTGGCGGGAAAACGAGCGACATAGATCCAATTAGGACCATGCCACAGCGCATACCGCCGGTTTGCATACGAGTAAAAGAGAAGCAATATATATCCCCAAAATGCCTCTTTATTTTGGAGAGAAATAATGTGTTTAATTTATTGAAAATAAAAAAAAACAACTAAGATTTTAAATAAAACGTGAAGAGTTAGTCTTTTTAATTCTATTCATAAAGTGTTATAAATAACGGAGTTAACTTGATTTAAAATTTATGTTAGAAGACGTTTCTGGAATTTTTTTTCAGATATAAAAAATCTTTCAGTTGTGTTTTGGAAACAACCAAGACTTTAGAAATATTGTCAGGAATAACATATAATTTTTCGTGGCCATATATTTAGTAGATTTTCCTAAAAAAATTAAATAAGCCCAATTTGGTGTTGTCAGTGTCTTAATTAATTGCTTATTAAATTATAATAATTCATACATTTATTAAGAAATTAAATACTGATTCATTCTTTATTATATAATTAAAATGAGTAGAAAATACTACGAAGTATCTTATAGGGGTTTCTTATATTATTAGCGAACTCTGGCGATTTATTTATAATAATTAATTTTATTATATTTGGGGACGGAAGTTTACTCTCCGTATTACTATAAGTAGTAAATACTTGAAATTGAAGAAAGGAAAATAAATTTTCAACCAAAAGCGTTAGACAATACATTTATATAAAATATTACTCTGCGATTTCCACATATATGTTTTCCATATTCATTTTGTGTTCTTTTCTTATTATTTTCTTACAAATATTTACCGCAATTTCTACGTGCATGTTTTTCATTTCCATTTTGTGTAGGTTTTTATATTATTTTCATAAAAAGTTGTTTAATTCTTATTTATGTCGCATAGACTTTACTCACTTACTTTATTTAAAATTCCCTGCTTTAATATACTTAGTTTAGAGGGATATTCGCTTTTGAAAACTAACCAACGACGAGGAAAGGATGTCCTGATTTGACAAAAGAGTAATTTTTTGGTAATAGTTTTCTTTGCGTTATTTCTTTATTTTGTATATAATATATAAATCCTTAAATTATATAGTAATAATTTATAATCCAAATAATTACATACAAAATTAGAAACGGTCTGGCAGATGATTGATTTAAAATAGAAAGTCAGTGGAAAAAAAACATTGACACACGATTGTGTTTATACTGGAGCAAGAGTGTCATTTTATAGTGTAGCAAGAGTAGTGTTCTGGCTAGCTCTTATTCACCAAGCGTGTAACATGCCATAAGAAGCTTTGTTCTAATAAAAACCAAGCCTAAAAAAACCACAACTTTCACATCAAATACATCAGACTAGAGCGTCTAAAATATGCTAATCAGAAGAACTACGCACTGTCTCGTGAGTCATAGAGAGTATATGACATAAGCCATGCTAGGAAATGCAGTACTGAATTCTCCCGTCGGCTCACTAGTCAAAACTTTAGAATATTGCATGCCAGTGCTAGGGAATCTAACTCTAAACCAGCGGCTTCCCAGCCTCAGACAGTATGTCTCAGAAGCACGCGATAGGAAATCTAGCACCGATAGCTCACAGCGACTTGGTAGCCAAAATATAAGAACATCGCCGGCGAGTACTAGGAAATCCAGCTGTGAATGCTCCGAGCGGCTTGCTAGCCTCAGACAGCATATCTAAAATGGACGCGACAGAGAATCTAATGCCAAAAGCAGCGAAAGCGCCTAGCTGCAGAAAGACAACGGATATTTACGACTAGAGCGCGTAATCGAATGGTTGGTCACGGGAATAGATCAGCTTTCAATTATGATCCAAGTATAGGTCATGCTCTGAAAAACAATGTAAAACTTGAATAAATTAAGAATATTTGCCTTAAATAATTTGCTAAAAATGAAGTGAAAAAGCAAACGGTATATGTTGTGCTGGAGGCACAATGGTTCTCCTAATATAAAGGAATCGCTAAAATCAATAAAAGATGTCTTGTCAGGTAGTACCATTTTCCGCGTGATTTTTAATTAACATACGCAGGTATAGTACACTGTTTCAGATGACGTCATTCGGCGCTAAAGAAATTCGCGAAGGAAAGTTTAATCCTACATTTAAGGTAGAAAGGCAGGTGTATCATTTGATTGGTAGTCTCTTTCCACCTTCAGGTCAAAGTTCACAGTTTCTACAAATTTATTTCATATCTGATGCCAATCAGTTATCGTTGTGATCTAATATTTTTCTCAACCTAAAAATAGATTTAATCAACTAGTTGCAATTTGCATTGAGTCGCCATAATACATACATTCGCACTTTTGAAATAAAACTTAGATCATAACTTTTCATCGGACAACTTAAAATTAATCATTCACACCGACTGCAACCTCCACAACATCAACCTAAAAAAATACAATTCACCCACAGTAAACGAAGACAAAGGACTTAAAGATACGGTGTTTCATTGTTAAGATGGTCACCTAAAAAGAGTACCTGAATTACACCGTGCTTACGATTCTTTGCTGTTTGCAGTCTTTCCCTTGATCCCTTTAATGTTTGTAACAGGCAAAGATAATATTATTTGATAATCTCTTAACATAATTCAGAGGGGAATAAAACTATTTCATTTATGTAGTTTTATGCAAATAGAATTATGATCAAAGCTGACTGTTTTAATCTCTTACATTATTTCAGAAATTTTTAATTTAATTTGTAAAAATCAACAACAACAGAGAGCTGACGACTACACATATCTACGAGCCGTTTTTAAATCAAAGTGCGAATGCGGACCCTGCAAATATTGGACAATACGTTTTCTTGCCTTGAACTTTCACAGGATCTCCGCGTTATATGCATGAAAAAACTCAGGACGTCCAAAATTACGGGAAACCTGATTTATTTGTGACATGCACTTGCAATCCGGAATGGCCAAAGATTTAGGAAAAGCTATTACCTATAAATTTGATCCTCAGGCCATAATTTCAAGGGTATTCCATTTAAAAATGAAGAAAATTATCAAGTTATTCAAATTAGAGGAGATATTCGGTAAAGTCAAATGCAATATGATCTTTGTGTTGAGTAGCAAAAACGCGAATTACCACACTGTCATGTGATGTTTGGGTTGGATAGAAAAATATAACCAGATGAAATTGGAAGTGTAATAGTTGCTGAATTACCGAATTAATATGACGATCCAATATTATTAATCGATAAATTAATGCATTGATAAGTTTATTACATAGTAAGTTTATATCATGTTACTTTAAAACTTATTATTGTTAAATTAATGAATGGATAATAAGTTTAATACATAGTAAGTTTACTTCTTGTTACTACCAAATTTAAAATTTCAACGTACTCATTTTAATGAGATCACAGTAAGAACATTACTACTAAATAAGCGCAGACCATAAACACTTTAACCATTCACTGAGCTAAAAGGTTTACATTTGTACGATAAAATGAACGTAAATTATGTGCTCTCAGAATGTAGTTAGACTCAGTTGAATAAAATGTACTCCTGAATATTCAATAATATTTAACTTCGTGTCGGCATTAACGGTTCCACGTCTGGAGCAATTTTCACACGGAAGCAATTCTACGTGGTGTACGTTTAGAAAAAAACAGATAGATTATTTTAGTTACATTTGAATTCAGATTTATTTTAACATAAAACTAGTTAACCCTCGGAATTTTAACTACCTTTATACAGGATTCGTTATTACGAAAGGCGAATCAGGAAATGAGTTTGAAAGAAAAGTTTTGTGTCTGGAAGGAAAGGCTGATTACCTCTACTATTCGCCCTTCTACAATGTTTCGTTGTCTTTTGCAATTTAATACTCTTCTTGTAAGTTGAAAATAAATTGGAATAGAAACAGCGAAATAAAAACATCCAAATTGTAGAAGTTATATATTTTAGCAGTTATATTTTTTGTCATAAATCGCGTTAGAAGTTATATTCCTTGGCATAAGACAAGAATAATTTTATTTAATTATTAACGGAAATAAAATAATAAAAGGACTCGAGTGTGATTACAAATATGGTAGGTAAGTCTAAATTTAATTACATTATTAAATTAAAATAATTTATAATTTATAAAATCTCAACTCGAGAAATACACTTAAAATATATTTTAAAAAGTTTATAACTACTATTTCTACCACGAATATTCAAAATAAGTAAATGTTTTTTATTATATGGACCACTATTAAATTTAAATTACTAAAAATATTATTTAAATGCACAGATATAACTTAGATTTGTCTGAATATAACACTTGTGTTATATATTTATAAATATCTCAATAATTATTACGAATATAGCATCAGTCACCACGCGCAAATGTAGTGAACAACTTCATCTTGTCGATTTTTGTTGCATCGTGCGCATATATCTTAAAAAAAAATTAAAATTATGAAAGGCGGAATATGTGTTTCGTACTTTTGAAGGAAATTTTTCTGAGAAGCATATGGGACCTTGTTTGTCTACTCGAGTGGGTTTTATTAAATATTCAATGTTTACAAGCAGATGCCGGAATTACTCATGAGGTGAAATATGATTTATCAGAGAGCCAGTCAGTAATTCTTAATCGACAGTGGGGTCGTTATCTTTTCTATTTTTATGTAGGTCGTTTGATGTTAAGTACGTAACACGATGTCGATTTTTTTTTAAAAATACAGGTTATTGTAAACACGTAATTCCGTTTTTAAACCAGATCAGTACCACTAAAATAGCAAGTTCGGAAAATATCAGTTGGTTTATTTTTAAGTATTTTAATGGTTTTATAAACGTTAAGAAATTAAGGAGCTTGCACTGCAAGGGTTCCGTACATATTTAGGTACTTATTAATGTCTAAGGACATATAGTATTTCTAATTAAACTTTTACATATACCCGTTTTTTCCATCGCGAAAAATATATTACCTATTATATCTTTCACAGGCGTAAAAAAAACAATATAAAAATATATAATTCCACATATATTTGGAAATCATTATTTTTGGATTTTCCCCTTTATTTTGTACTATAAAATCTTATTCCGAGTTTTAAGACTGTAGCTTTATTGGAAGTATCCTGTATATTTTGATGATTAGTGCGTAAGACTATTGTATGAATAAAGAAGACGTTTTAAAGTGCGATATCTCTTTATTTTGTGAACAAAAAAACTTGAAATATTAACAGCAATGTACGGATATAGCCTTAGGTAGGGAAATTTAATTAAATTCAACTTGATATTTCAAACCGTTTCTGAAAAAAGCTCTTTGATAAAGAATCGGACGGAAGGACTAACGTACAACCGAATGATCCTATAAGGTTTCCATTTATTTCAATTTGAGAGATGCAGTCCCAAACATCAATTAATTTAGAAATTTTATTGACATGTTTTATTACCAAACTTACAATGTTAAACTTAAATAAAATCGTCCCTCTAAGATTAATTTTCGTTTTTCGCTGCGTATGTATCTGAAACTCGCACCAAATTTAGACAAAAAAATTTACCAGGCAAACGTTCTTTTTAAATTTATCGGATTATCAACAATATAAGCTATTTAAAAAAAGAATTCAAGAATATACTCTGACTCAGGTATGCCCGTGATTACTTTTTGCACAATTAATTTGTAGCGTGATTATATGATGGAGAAAAAAAAAACAATTTGAATTTGAAGTAAGTTAGAAGCAGAAAATGTTTCCTGTCTTACTAATAAAAAGTAGGAAACAGATCACCTAGCAGGGAGACCCACTGCGTTGTCTCGTTGGGTGAAAACGATGATAAATTACTTTCTCAATTTTCAATCTTAGGTTGGCCGTACGAAGGTTGGAAAATTGATTGAAGACCCTTTTAGACTATATTTTTTTATTCCATCTTTTTTTGTCGTTATATATCCTACAAAATGTAGTATTGTCAATTACAGGAGACAAGTATTAGAAATCCGCATATTACTTCACAGCTTTGATTAAAATTTAAAATATACGTAAAGGAGAACACTGATAAAATCCTGGATAATAACTTGATTGCTTGCATTTAGTTGAGATGATCTGCCAAATCAAACGGTTTGAAGTACTTTTTTTTTTATTGACAATATTTAACGTACGTCCACCATTTTTTCTTAATTGGGAAAAGACTATAAATATTCTGTCATAAATGTCTTTTTGTCATATTCAGAAAAGATGGATCAATTTATTCTAATTATTTCAATAATTCAATAGTAATGTCTGCCGATAAGAACGTTTTGCAATTTCCTTTATTCCAGAATCGATTGAATTAAATCATTATTTAGCATCGTAATATCGAAGTCCATGTAGTATTTTGGATTATAGGAAAATTAACATCATAACATACGTTTATAACTTATGTATATGATAAATAAAAATAGTGAAGAAAAAGCAATCTATGCAATCTACATATTTATTTAATGACGTGCAGCTAAAGTAACTATATATATATATATATATATATATATATATATATATATATATATATGTGTGTGTGTGTGTGTGTGTGTGGGTGTGGGTGTATATGACAATGCAGATTAAATTTGATATAAATTCAAAATTATGATTTTTATCAAATTTAATCTGATTTATAGAAATATAGAGAGACTCGTAGTTCTGTAATAAAAAATTCTGTCACTTCTCAATTTCTGTTTTATTTTTTAGTTTATGTGTTATACAAAATCATGACTTAAAAAAAGGACCATGATGTGTCAAATTAAGAAGAGACGGGTTCTATTTGTTCATTTCTAAAAAGAAAAATTTTGCAAACCTATCTCTTGCCAGACCAATTCGATTTACGAAAGAAGTCGAACAGTAATAAAGCGATCTAGCTTTTTAAATAACTTTCCGTTGCCGAAGTCACCGACAAAAGGATTCTATTCTCCAAAGTTCAATAGACCATGTGACTGTCGATGTGTGTATGCTACAGATCGCTATTATCGCGAATTCCAACCAACTTCAATGAAAGTTTCGTTAAAGCTACTTTGAAAACTCTTGTATATCGACTCAAATATTCACTAGTTGTATTATTAAATTTTTTATATACTATTTATATTTATTATATATTTTGGTGGTCTATAGTTTTACAGTTGTTGTGTATAAATGTTTGTGTGTGACCATATATGATCACGTGCGTGTCGCGTGCGTTAGTGAGTGCGTGTGTGAGCATGCCCATGCGTGCGTGCATGCGTGTGTGCGAGTATGCATGCGTGACTAATGAGTATCAGGGATGTGTTATCGCGCGCCTGGGTGTGTGTTTTCGATAAGTACTATGAGTACATAGTTTTCTAGTCATGATCTACGCCTCTTGCACAAAGCGTTTTTTTTTAAAGTGGATACTTCTTTTAGCTCACTCTATCTAACATTTTTGGTGGGACAATATTTTTATTTCATGGCATAATATGCATATGTTTAAATTCGCGGACGCACAACGGCGGTAAGCCGAGTACAGCCGAACGATTCTACTTCGGTTATACTCAACGCTGAGCCGAGGGCGATCGAGTGGGAGGAATATAGGACGTCCGAGTTAGTAAATTTTTATTTCGCTTTTGAGTTTGAATTTCAATGTTTTCTTTCTTTTAATTTTTATTGTTTATAAAATATTATTTATTTATTACTAAATAATATTCAAATAAGATTCCCTCTCTCCCGCACTAGGGGTATACTCATACTGAATTCATATTTGTGATGAAGACGTTATTTTCTCTTTAAGCATATGTATTTATTTATTACGTTTTTTTATTTATTGTATAATTTTATAAATAAATGGATCATTATTGTAAGCATTTACATATCATATTTATTATGATATTGTTTTGTATCAAAGTAGATAAAATATGATCAGTTGAACGTGCACTGCATTGTTTTGTTTATTCACCTGTTTCGGTGAATACATGTTTGGTTTTATAATTTTTGTACTTAATAATTTTAACATACACAGTTCGTTTATATTGGTTGCTGAAGTTTACACTTCTACAATTTGGTTTTAAGACGCCAATTTTTATACATCATTATTTTGCGTAAAGGAATTAATTCGACATTAATGTAGGAAAAATGAAATAAAAATTTTGAAAATAAGTAGTAAAAATATAAAGGGTGACATATTTTTACTTCAAATTTTTTTTCGCAACAGATTTATCAACAGATAATGCTTTTCCAAAATTTGTGTGTCGAAAAGAGTGCCTGTTTTCCTTAATACTAACCTTAATTGCAAAATTTTATTTATATGTATACTCTTTTCGTACTAAGCACTATCTGTTTGAGATCGAGTGCAATAAATTTTTTTCTATGTTTTTTGTAGTGAAACAAAAAACCCTCACATCTGTCCACCTAATACAACTTTACAGTTTAACATTTTCCATAGTTGACCCTTATTCAATAAATAATATACGTATTGAATGCAATTAAATATAAATTTAGAGTTTCATAATACTTTAAAGTGTTGTGAAATTCAATTGTTAATTGGAAAAAATATGGGAAATTGCAAGTTTATATTGGGTTACTATAATTTGATTATAGTTTTCAAATAAAATCATGTCAGTTAATTTACGTCGAGAGATATTGGCGACTACAAGAGCCTATTTTAAAGACCACGACGCCTGCATTATTAAGCAAACCATTAAATTTTTTTGTAAAAGATTTTATCACTTTTTCAGCATTAAATTATTCCTATGTTAAAGTATTTCCGTTAAGATAGGATAGGTTAAAGTATTTCCGTTTATATTTTAATATTTAAATTAGCGTAGCTGAAAATAAAAGCAGTCAAGCTTTTCTTTATTAATAAAATAGTGTCGTTTTAATAAAGTAATTATCATATAAATACCTGATCGTTAAAATTTATTTATGGAATATATTTAGGAATATAAATGTTAGTTACGTCAATTTATTATGGAATTTCTTATACAGGAAGGACATAAAATTATATTTAAAAGAATAACTTGAAAATGTTGTATGATTGTAGTACGCGTTAGTGCCAGAAACTAAAAATGTTCGTCTCTTATGGATAATCACTAAAACGAATGTAGGCACATTTGTCAGTAAGGATTTGAGAAAAGAACAATGAAAAAAATTAATTTGGAATATAAACAAAATAATTTGCAAAGTTTAAAAAGGTATCAATAATTTTATTTCATCCTTAGTGTCATTTTATAAATATTGGTTTTTTATTTTTTCGATTCTTACATTTAGAGATAAGGGGATGGAGTTTTAAAAGGATACCGCATTCGGGGATCATTCCTTTTTATGACGATAAAGAAACGAATATTTTTAGTTTCTGGCGCCAACACACACTACAGTCACGCAAAATTTTAAGTTTCTTAAAATTAAATTTTACTTTCCGTCCAAATAATATATACTACGATAACTGAGAATGCTTATTGTCTTTACTATCCTTAGTTGATTGATTATAGTAGATTGATTATAATAAGGCTTGATGATAAGGTTTATACCAATTTCTATTCAATGATTATTTACCTATTTGCATTTAATTATTGCAAACATAATTTTTCTTTGAACGTATTATGGATCAATAACACGATTTTGTAAAAAATAATTTATTGTAGCAAATTCATGTATGACGTAACGTTACTCCGTTTTATTCATATAAAACAATATTATACCAGTTCTATTAGTCTAAAAATAGTACCACCAACAACAAATATACAGGCCATTGACGTTTAATTACAATGGAAATAAAATGTTATTCTACAGTGTCCGTGAAAATAATTGACGACGACTACGCCACCAAAACATAGAGGAGGATAAATATAATTCTGTACTAATGTTTCCGTAAAATTAATTTACACCATACGGCGCTACTAAACTACTAAAACTTAAGAGACGAAAAATAAAATCCTTTTCTAAGTGTTTCGCAAAATTAATCGACACCAAACACCAAGAGTAAACTACAAAAGCGTAAGGTAGATGAAATAAAATGCTATTCTAATATTCCCTTAAGATTAATTGATGTCAAACGACACTGTTAAATTACCAAAACTTGAGAGAGGATAAATAACAAGAATTATAAATTACATTATTTTAAGTATATATTAATTGGATATTAATGCTACGATTTTGATGTTTTTGACATGTGTATGTAAAACATATCGAGTACTTTTCGTAAGCACTAAGAAAATAAACTTATCTGCTTTGAAAAAAATGGCAGAAAACAGCCCAATTACTTGACTATTTTCAAAGTCCTTGTACGTCAGTAATGACAGTGAGCAACTCACTTTCATAGGTCAGATAATGTCTTTGTAATAGATCACAGAAGCATATCAGTTGTTCTTAATTATGAAATATATACTGCAAGGCACGTGGCATCTATTCTCAAACATATTGCCACTGAGGAATATTGTGAAATCTTTAGCACGGCAGTCGTGGTCCTTAATATTGGAAGAAAAAAAATAAAATAGAGGAGAGTAGTAGACAGATAAAAAATATCGTATATAGATTGTCGAAATAAAATTAGATAGTTATAACAATTAGTTTTTTACTTTGCTTACTTTTACAGTGTTTCTATTTTGACTGTTATTTAGTGGCAGGAAATTGACACGAGTCAGCTGTTGTGAATTATGAAATTTAAACTGCAATATATATTACATACATTCTCAAACATATTGCCCTTGAGGAATATCGTGAAATCTGTAGCCCAACAGTCGTGGTCAGTAATATTGAGAGAAGAAATATACGAGGTTCTGCCAATGGTTTTCTGTTATTAGGCGTATAAGGAATCCTATCATTTATTAGTTTTATACAGAAAAAGAAAATGAAATTTTTTTGCTTTTATTATTTCTAAAATAAAATAACTTTGTTACAATTTTTTCAATTAAGCTTACTATCTAATAGGCTAGGCCAGGTAGGATATAGTAATCTTAATTGAAATATTGCGGGAAATCCGTATTATTTGTTGGTAAATTGTTATTGCTATTGCAGTATCATAAAAAGTAATAAAAACACTCCAAATTTAACTTTAAATCCTTTTACTTATCAATAAAATTTTCCTTCGTCCTACCAACTTCAGTATTTTGGTTTTATATAGCTCAGGAATTAAGGTATGAGTGTTCATATTTAACGTTGCCAAATTTTTTGGTAAAATGTTTGATGAGTCTCATTGAAGAACTTAGATATCGTAATGATTTCTAAGCATTTTAACAAATGTCCTCCGTCAACTTTTAGTAGCGTCGTTTGGTGTCAATTAATTTCACGGAAATATTAGAATAGCATTTTATTCGTGCTCCCCTAGGTTTCAATTAGCAGCACCAATTACTAGCATCGTCTGGTGTCAATTATTTTTACAGAGACATTAGAACAGCATTTGAATAATTATTTTTCCTCTAATTTTAGTAGCGTTGTCTGATGTCCAGTATTCCAAGCACATAAATTTCATGAAACTAATAAAATAGCGTTCTATTTATCCTCACTCAACTTTTGGTAATTTAGTAGTGTCATAGTGACGTCAATTAATCTCAAGGGAACATTAGAAAAACATTTCATTTGTCCTCCCTCAGGTTTTAATGATTTAGTAGGGTCGTCTGTCAAAAAAACATTAGAATAGCATTTTATTTGTCTTCCCTCAGATGTTAGTAGTTGAGCAGCATATTTAGGTGTCAATTAATTTCACGAAACCATTATTATCAATTGTATATCATTTGTCCTGTCTTAGGTTTTAATAGTTTAACGACATTGTGTAGTGTTAATAAATTTCACGGAAACACTAGAATAACCTTTCACGTTTTCTACCTTACGTTTTTACAGTAGTGTTGTGTTGTAAGGTGTCAATTAATTCCACGAATGTCTTAGAAAAGCATTTCATTTTTCATCCCTCTAGTTTAGTAACATCGTCTGATGTCAATAAATTTTACGAAAACCTTAGAATGGTATTTCATTTTCCTACTTCAGGTTTTAGTAGCGTCGTCTGGTAACAATTGGTTTCACGGAAACGTTAGAATGACATTTTTTTCCTATTGTAATTAAACGTCAATGATCTGCATTTATGTTGTTGATAGTACTATTTTTTCGGCTAATAGAACTAGAATAAGTGTGTCTTATTTGAATAAAAAGTAGTGACCTGACGTCATGAATGAATTTACTACAACGAATGAGTTTTTACAAAGTCATATTATTTATCCAAATAAGTTTAACGAGAAATTATGTTCGTAACAGGTAATTATAAATTGGTAAATATAATAATCATTGAATAAAAGTTGGTATAAATCTTGTAATGTACCTCACTAAATGACACGATGCAGTAAAATCTGAATAAATATTCACTACAAATATGCATGTATTCAAGTGAAGAAATAACTCATAACATTCATTTCACTGCAGAATGGCTATACATTATCTCTTCATAAATGTTTTAAACTTTTATACACACTTGCAAGTATATTTTTGCATAAAAATGTAATTTTCGATAGAGAGCAAAACCGGAAACAGGCACGTTTCGCATATGTACTCAAGGCATCGACACGTTTTCATGCTTTTCACTTCGCACGACATTGCAGAATTCAGTTTCGAATTTCCCCTACATTTATGAGCCTGAATATTTGATTATTTTTAAATCAATATTAACTCTTGGTTAGGATAGTAATTATTTGGAATATTATATATTTAATGCGATTTGTTGGAACGCAATTTTTGCGCGAAAAAGTTTAATGAAATGTAAAAATTGCATTAAATTTTAATACTCCTATATACATTACCGACATTTTAATCCAACCTGACTATTTATTTTAATTATAGGTTTAAATGCTTTTTTACATTACTTTCAACTTCATTCGTTACGGCTATTCATTTTATGTTTTAGATTTAAATTCATCTTGCTGCTAATGGATATTGTACATTCATCTATTCAGTGGTCTTCTGCGTAATCGTATTTAATGTGTAGTCGCCTTTACATCTTGCTACAAATTACTGTTTCAAAATAAGTTAAACTTAGTATTTTGCCTTATATGTTTCAATTTATCAAATATATTTTTTTATTAATATTGAATATATTTTGCGTTAATTTTGTAGAAATTCATTATTCGCAATTAAATGAAACTACGTTACGTATTATTTTTTCCACTTCCTTTAAGTTCTTTAGCACGACCTAGATTTCGTTGTATTACAACATCGTCAAGTGGACTATTAGCAAAGATAAACCAAAACTAAGTCAATTTATGCTAACAGTCCACTTGAACGTCACTGAGGAATATTGTGAAATCACGTAGTAAAGAACTTAAAGAAAATAGAAATAATACTACATCAAGCAGTTTCATTTAATTACGAAATATATTTTGTACTAGGGAACAAACATGAGTTGACACTCAATGGTACAAAGTGATTATAGATCTGTTCCGTCCATTTTCTTTGCATCTCTCCTTTTCGTGAATTAAATTACATTTTGGATTGAGAAGATTTATGAATTTTATCATCATTAATTAATAAATATTATTAATTAATAAATTATCATTAATTAATAAATGACAAATCAACATATCTGGTATATACACTGGAAGCCAGTTTTTGGCTATAAGTTTATACAAAGATGTAAACAAATATAGAAAAAGAAAAATAAATTAGGTCGTAAATTTTAATTATATCTTTATGTTATTACCTTAATTCCAATTTTTATCCTACGTGTTATGGTTAATATTATAATTGTAATATGGTGTTAAACTTATACAAGATGACTTCAGAGAACTATAATGTACTCGAAGATGGAATATTCCAATAGCACTTTTTATTCCATTACTATTATGACATTCCATATTATTTTTCAAATATTTCTTAATGTCTAATTTTTAATATTTTTTAAAATATTTATGGTACGTTACAATATTTATTACCTTCAACATATTTATGCTCCCTACCGCTATATTTATGTGTGATATATTAATCACAAATTATGAATTAAATCGAACATTTAGACAGTGTTTCCTATTAAGAAAAAAAGTATTTTGACGTAACTAGATCCTATTAAACGATACTCCACACTACATAGAGCATTAAAAAAAAATTCGATTAATTAATTTGGCCACCCCAAAATATCCAAATTAATATTTTTGAATTTTATCTGTTGATATATGTGCGGAATATTATATTTTATTACAATACTATATCAAATATCATGTTTCTATTTCAAGTGCTTTTTGCGAAAAAACACTGTAGCGAACGGAGGAGCAGACATATGAATGATCTTATAACCGTTCTCTTTTCTCTTTTGCAGTATGGAACTCTAAAAAAAAATATTCTGTACTATGATAATTATTAATTTAAAAATTATATTAATACTTCGAGTGCCAGGCCGATTTTAACAATTTTTCATCCGGATTATACCAAAATATAAAATTATGTTTTCGTTCTATTTGGACACTCATATTTTTCATAATTTGTATTCAATAATTCCAATTCTTATACTGGTTTGTATTCAGTGACCCCAAACTTGAGTTGCAATTTTAAAATACATTATCCGCCTACAGAAGAATGCAGATATATCCCCAAACACGGATTACAATAACTGATTCGGTCAGCCAATATAGCAGATGAGGTGCCTTTGGAGACAGAGCTGTCTGCTGCGTCTGGCAATCATGCCAGTCAACATATTAATACAGCTATTTCATATTAATACAGCTATTTCGTATAAAGATACGATCGTCTTCCCGGTGCTAGCAGACTTACTGGAGACGTCATCAATAATAATTTATGTGGACATGCATTGCTAGCTTTGGGTGGCGTTGAAGGAAGTGTAGAGAGGAAAACATAATCGTCTGTTTCGTTCTCGATCTTTATATTTATACGTGGGCGAATAAGAGAAAAATTCATGGAAGAATAGTGTGAATTCCGAACAATTTGTATTTTGTATGGAGAAGATAAAAAGTAACACTTCTGTTGCTATCCGCGAAAGCTACGTTGGCTATTCATTAGATAGGGTTCGCAGCTCAATGAGTGTTAGTATAAAAGTGTAGATACCTCAAATTCTATTTTTACGAAGTATTAAGTTTCTTTCTTCGAGTTTATCCTTTTATATTAGTTCAGAATAAATGATATATCTAAATCTATCTGGATATTGTCAGCTGACCGAATCAGGATTAGATAATATGCCTGTTATGATTTGTCGATCAAATGCTAATTAGTTCTTATTAAGGTTAGCTTAGCATCACGTGTTATTACTGCATAACCTGATTTAATCCCATTAAAATATATCATTTTCATATTCCATACATCATCTTTCTCGAATTTGCAATGACCAGAAAAAGTTATTACCATGACCAGAAAAAGCTATTACCACGACTAGAAAAAGTTATTTTTTGAATTGGCAATGACCAGAAAAAGTTAATACAAGTGGACGCTACAAGGCCCACTGATTTCTTATCCGTTAGCCCTCATTCACACATTTTCATCGTTGCATTGATAGCCGAACTTTCGGGAATGGAATCTCTTTGTTGGCAGCTTTAACAATAGAACGGTTTGTTTAAAAGCTCGTTTACTTTATTACTGTTTCTTTAGTACTGACTTCTTTCATGAATCGAATTTCTGTGAACAGAGTCTGGCTTATAAGACTTGATCTTTATTAAGGAAAGTGATAGAATACGTACAAGTCTAAGTTAATATATTACTGAATTCTATTTTCTTTGATAACTATTTTGTGTTTTGATGTTTTAGTCAACGTTAGTGCCAAAAGGTTGCCATAATAAATAAAAAAATAATTATTTCTTTAATATACAATATTTTTTGGATTCCATATCCGAAGATTCTGAATTGAAAGTTGTTATAATAAGTCGTCTATTTCTTTGTCGCAGGCTTCTAACCTCAAAACCAAATACGACAGGTAATTAAAATTTACACGTGATATATGGTTCCACAGCCCCAAACTAGACACAGCATTTAAAACGTTCAAAAATTATATTTCGAATGGCTTAAGTATATGTACATAGGAACTAAAATACAATTTTCTGCCTTCGTATGTGATCGAATGAAAAGAGCTCTTGGATTATAAAAACGATCTATTTCTTAATTTGGTTAGAATATCATATTTTTTGGGGTATTGAAACTAAAGTTTGTTATTTGTAACATTGCGCCAAAATTTTCCTGCACACTATTGAATTGTCTCAAACGATTTAAGGTATTTTTGAGTTCATAAAGCATTGGTTGTATACATCGACTTGCTACATTTATTTAGATCCATAGTTATAGACAATTGAAACTAATAAAACATATTAATAAGATAAATTACTTCGGTGTTTTCGATGAGTTTTTATTACACTAACAATTAATTCTACTTTTGGCTTTGTTCTATTTCTCAAATAATTGGCATCTCCCAAACATATCATTGTAATATTTATATAAATATTTAAATAGTGTTGTTATAAGTGTGTTGTATAAATAAATATACGTAAGAAAAGTACAATATTCATTGCCAGAATATGATTTTTGATATTATTTTTAGGCGAGTATTGTTAAAATTTCTGCACATAAATGGAAAAATAAGGCTTCTTTATCAAATACCATCGCTCATTGGAAAAAATTAAATGAAATACATATACAGTAGAAATTACGTAAAGCGGTACTTATGTTTAAGGTTTTCCTTTGAACTATTATTTTGCGGATGGGCGTCGAAGGCTAGGGTTGGGACTTTATAAATATTCAATGTTTACGCTCAGATGGGAAAAGATAAGGAGCGCGCATGGAGAGAGGAACGTTCGCGAGATGAGAGATAAGGAATGATTTATTCATTAGACCGTCGGTAAATCTCGATTAAGCGCAAAGTTTTTATCTTTCAAGTTTTTATGTGAATCGCCCTTAGTTAAATACTGAGGAAGATGTTATAGATTTACAGCGAATTCGAGTGGAGTAAATATTGGATCTAGTTAAGTGGCTGCCACATTTCTTTGTTCTAAAGTAGTCAATATATATATATATATATATATATATATATATATATATATATATATATATATATATATATACATATATATATATATATACATATATATATATATATACATATGTATTTGCTCAGTTGATGTTTTTCACATATGCGATTATGTAACACGTTGCATTATTCCAGACAAATTATGCATATATCATAATGACCAAGAAATAATAAAAGAAATATTGTATATAGAGATATATGTTGTATACATATTGATATATGGTTCAAAAACAAGTGTAAACACATAAGTTGCACTATGTTTAGTTGAAAACTTTGCAGGAAATTAAATATAATCTGAATAAATTATAATTTTATCTTTGTGCAATTAATGACTCGCTATTTATGAGTAGAATTTGTACTATGAGATTTCTCAAGAGACTTAGGCACATATATACATTAAAGGGTACATAGTATTTCTATAAAACGAATCACAAGTATTAACATTACTTTTCTTCATGACAATTTCTTGTCACGTATACTTTTGCAGAGGCAAAAATATCGTATATTTCTTAAAAATTACGAGATTAAGAATCATCGCTGTATTTTTCCGGCAAACTATAAATAAACATCTAATAACTTTTTTTCATAACTGTAAGTTTAACAGCTACAGAAGTAAAGCAGTGATATATTTCGCTCATAGTTTCAGCAATATCTAAAACTATGATACATATACAGTAAACTCTGAAAACCACATTTTTAGAATTCTTAAGTTATGCGCCTTTAATCACTGTCCACGTGACCATGAAAATGGGAAAAAATATTCTGAAAATTTTAATTTTACACTTATGATATCTCTGTATCAATATTTGTAAATGTTGAGATATATATCGAATAAGCAAGTTAAGAAAAAAAATATTGATAATGAAAGTAAAGTGAATTTGAAGCTGACACTTTTCCTTATTTGATTCTGAAGTGAAAAACTAGTTACTCCACAATTTTCCTTATGTAAAAGAAAAGAGAAATAAAAAATCTATCGCATCGTCTTACTAGCTCTAGTGAGAATAACCTATTTATTGACATATACACATTTGTGTATACACCTCAGATAGAATATAATATTACAAGAATAGATATTAACCAATAATCAAGGGTAGTAATGTAGTTATACAATAAATAAATATGTTTTCGCGAACATACAATTTATTTTAGGTTATGAAAACGCAAATAATGGCTAGGCGAAAAGGAAAGAAAATTGAAAATACTTAATAGAAAACTACCTAATTGTTAGATTTAATTCACCATTTTTTATTAATATATCACACGTAGATACAGCAGTAGATACTATAAATATTCTGAAGGTAATAAATATTTTAAGAAACTATAAATATTTTATTAATATTTTGACTATCAAAAGTTAGACAAGAAATATTTGAAAAATAATATGTAATATCGTAATATCCCATCCGTAAATATTATAGTTCTCGGAAGTCATCGTGTAAAGTTTAACGCCATATTACAATTATAATATTAGCCATAACACGTAGAAAAATAATGGAATTAAGGTAATAGTAGAAAAACAATACTAAAATTTACGGCCTGATTTATTTTTCTTCTTCTGTAATTGCTTCAATTTCATATTAAATCCCCATGTAGACCGAAATATCAGTAACTAAAAATAAGCTTGCTCAATAATAAGTTTAGATCCGTTTAAACTAAATTATTGACTGAAAAGAAACAGTCAGTAATCGAGGAATCAGTTGATCGAATAAACTGTTCAACATATTTTTCATATTTTATGAGAAAATATGGAACTCACAGAATCGAAAGTGTTTCTCCTCCAAAAAAATTTACCTTCATTATATTGTTGTATAAATTTAAGATTACGCAGAAGACCACTGAGTAGATGAATATACTATATACATCAGTAGCAATTCAAATGTTGAAACGGAAAATTTACAGGCGTAACGAGTGAAGCTGAAAGTAAAGTAAAAAAAAAAATTTAAATCTATTACTGAAATGAATAGTCAGCTTCAATTAAAATGTCGGTAATGTATACACGAGCATTAAAATTTAATACAATTTTTATATTTCATTAAACTTCGTCGCACAAAAATTACCTTCTAACAAACTTTACTAACGACAATGGTTTTATATTATATTTTACTCTGTATCTAATGACTTAATATTGTTTTAAAAAATAATCAAATATTCAGGTTAATAAACGTACCGGAAATTCGAAACAGAGTTCCGCAATGTCGTGGGAAGTGAAAAGCGTGAAAACGTGACAATGCCTTGAGTACATATGCGAAACGGGCCCGTTTCCGGTTTTGCTCTCCATTGAAAATTTGATTTTTATGCAAAAATATACTTGCAAGTTTGCATAAAAGTTTGAAACGTTTAACCAAAACAGAAATAAAATGTCATTCTAACGTTTCCGTGAAACTAATTGATACCAGACGAGCTACTAAAACCTGAGGTAGAAAAATAAAATGCTATTGTTATGTTTCCGCAAAATTAATTAACACCAGATGACGCTACGAAATTACTAAAACATGAGGAATGAAAAATAAAATGTTTTTCTAAGGTTTCCGTGAAATTAATTAACGCCGGGAAATACAAGACTAATAAACTGCAAAAACGTGAGTCATAAAATGTTAATTTAGTGTTTCCATGAAATTAAATGACACTAGTCGATGTCACTAAGCTATTAAAACCTAAGAGAGGATAAATGAAATATAATTGTAACGTGTAGTTAAATTAATTAGCACCAAACATCTGAAGGAATAGCCAAAAAAATCTGAAGGAATTCAAATAAATTGCTATTCTAATGTTTTCGTGACAAACGACGCAACTAAATCATTACAACCTGAGGGAGGATAAATAAAATGTTATTCTAATGTTCCCTTAATGTTTATTAATGTCAAACGACACTACTAAATTACCAAAACCTGAGGGAGGATAAATAGAATGCATACTGCTTCTATGAAATTTATGTGCATGGAATACTGGATATCAGATAACGCTACTAAAATCTAAGGAAAAACAATTATTAAAATGCTGTTCTAATGCTTCTGTGAAAGTAATTGACACCAAGCGATGCTATCAATTGATGCTAACAACTGAAACCTAAGGGAGAATAAATAAAATGCTATTATATAGGTTCCGTGAAATTAATGGACACTAAACGATGCTATTAAAACTTGACGTAGGATAATTGTCAAAATGCTTATATATCATTACAATGTCTAAGTTATTCAAGGAGGCTCATTAAATCTTTTACCGAATAAAAATTACAACGTTAAATATGAACGCGGATAGCTCAATTCGTGAGCTATAAAAAACTAAAATACTGAAGTTGGTAGGACGAAGGAAAAACTTATTCATATGTAAAACAATTTAAAATTCAACTTGGAATATTTTTATTACTTCTTCCGATACTATAATAGCTATAAAAATTTCCTAACAAATAATACGAATTTTCCACAATATTTTAATTTAGATAACTATATCCTACCTGGTTTAGCCTATCAGATAGTAACCTTAATTGAAAAAAAATTGTAATATCGTTATTTTATATTACAAATAATAAAAGCAAAAATTTGATTTTTTTTCTGGATGAAACAAATTAACGATAGGATATTCCTTATACGTCTAATAACAAATATAATGACAGAACCTCGTATGTTTCTTTTCCCAATATTAGTAACCACGACTGCCGGGCTACAGATTTCGTAATATTTCTTAAGGGCAATAAGTTTGAGAATGTATGTAACGTACTTTGCACTTTAAATTTCATAATTCACAACAGCGAACTCGTATCAATTTTCTGCCACTAAATAACATTTAAAATGGACTATGAAAGTAAGCAAATACCATAAAAGTAAGCAAAGTAAAAAACTAATTTTTTTAACGTTCCGATTTTATTTTGACAATCTCTGTACGATTCCTCATCTACTTTATGTCTTCTCCCAATATGAAAGACCCAGACTGTCATACCAGAGATTTCAAAATATTCATCAGTGGCAATATGTTTGGAAATAGATGTAACGTGCCTTATAGTATATATTTTATAATTCACAAGACTGATATGCTTCTGTGATCTATTACAAAGACATTACCTGACCTTTCCTATAAAAGTGAGTTGTGCGTTGGCATTACTCACGTACAAGGACGTTAGCAATACCAGCGAAAATAGTCACGTAGTTGGACTATTTTCTGTGACCTTTTTCAAAACAGATAAGTTTTCTTGATACTTACGAAAAGTGCTTGATATTATTTTCCAAACACGTCTCAAAGAAATCGAAAGCGTAGCATTCATATCCAATCAATGCATACCTAAAATGATGTAATTTATAATTCTTGTTACGAAATTCTTATTTGTCCTCCATCAGGTTTCGATAATTTAATAGTATCGTTTGACGTCAATTACTCTTAAGGGAATATTAGAATAATATTTAATTTGTCCTTCCTCATGTGTTTATGGTTTAACAATGTCATCTCTGGTCATTTAATTTTACGGAAACATTAGAATAGTATTTTATTTGTCCTCCCTCAGATGTTTATGGTTTAGTAGTGTCATCTATCGTCATTTAATTTTACGGAAACATTAGAATAGTATTTTATTTGTTCTCCCTCAGGTGTTTATAGTTTAGTGGTGTCATCTGTCGTCAATTAATTTTACGGAAACATTAGTTAGAATATCATTTTATTTCTTCTACCTCACGCTTTTGTAGTTTACTATTGTTGTTTGGTGGCAATTCATTTCACGGAATACGTAGAAAAGCATTTTATTTTCCATCTCTCAAATTTTAGTAATTTAATAACATCGTCTGGTATCAATTAATTTTATGGTAACATTAGACTTACGTTATATTTATCCTCCTTCAGGTTTTAGTGGCATATTCTGGCGTCAATTAATTTTACGGACGCATTATAATAATATTTTATTTTTATTGTAATTAAACGTTAATGTGTATGTTGTCGGTGGGATTATTTTAAGGCTAATAGAACTGATATAATTTTGTTGTACATGAATAAAAAGAAGTAATATGATGTCATAAACGAATTATCTGGCCCCCAAGTGTGGTATCCATTTAAAACTATTGTGGAAACTAATATTCCCTTAGTGACTAATGTTCTATCCTCTTATCTTTGATAGTAAGAATCGAAAAAACGGAAATCCAAAATTTGTAAAATGATACTAAGAATTAAGTGAAATTATTGACACATTTTTAAACTTTACAAATTATTTTTTTATATTCCAAATTATTTTTTTTTCATTGCTTATTTGTTAAATTCTTACTGACTAATATGTCTACATTAGTTTTTATGAATGTTCTCAAGAAACGAACATTTTCAGTTTCTGGCACCAACACATACTACAACCATGCAAAATTTTCAACTTTTTCTTTTAAATGTAATTTTATATCCTTCCCATATAATACATTCCGTAATAAATTTACGTAAAAAACGTTAGACGCAAGTTTCAATTAAAGTCAGAAATGGACTCAAGTCGTCTTACGTCTGGTATGAATATTAAAAGTCATCTTTAAAATCATAATTTTTTTACAAGTTGCAACCATAAAATATTTTTCAAAGTCGACCTTTTTTGTATCAGGCTTAGGGCGTAGCCGGTCGATTTTTTGATGGTCAGCTATTTATGGAATGATTAATTTATTGAGATAACACGATTTTATCGATAACGAAAAACTTATTGCGCAAGGCTCCACTTATATTTGATTGTTTTTATCTTCATTTAAACTAATTGAAATATTACAAAATGAACGGAAATAATTTAACATACGAGCAACTTAATGCTAAAAAAGTAGTAAAAACTTAAAAAAAAAACAAATTGTATCATTTGCTTAATGAAAAAGGTCAAATGGCCCATAAACTAGGCTTTTGTAGTTGCCAATATCTCTTGATATAAATTAACTGAAATAATAGTATTTGAAAATTCTAATCAAGTGATAGTGACCTAATATAAACTTGCAATTTCCCATATTTTTATCAAATTAACAATTCAGTTTCAAAACACTTCAAAGTATTGTGAATCTTAATTTTATTAAATATTTAATTATATTCAATATTTATATAATTTAGCGGATTGGGGCTAACAAAGGAAAATGTTAACTTTAAATTGTGAGGTTGTATTATATGGACGGATATGAGGGTATTTTGTTTCACTACAAAAACATGGAAAACAATCTATGGCACTCGATCTCAAACTAATATATATATATATATATATATTTATATATATATATATATATATATATATATATATATATATATATATATATATATATATAGTATAAATATAACTAAGATCTATTTTGTGGCACTCTGTTTTCGACATACAAATTTTGGAAAAGCGTCATGTTGATAAATCAGTTATATAAAAAAATGTTCAAATAAAAAAGTTTCACCCCTTATATTTTTATTCGTTGCATACTACGTATTTTTTACATTTTTATTTCATTTTTCCTAAATTAAAGTCGAATTTATTACTTGATAAATAAAAAAAGGGTGTCTTAAAACAACATTCTAAATGAAAACTTGAAGTGAAGTGTAAATCTTAGCAAGCAATATAATTGTACTGTGTATATTAAAATATTCAATACAAAAAATAAAAAAAACAAAACATGCATTCACCAAAACAAGTGAACAAAACAGAACAATTCAATACACATTCAACTGATCATATTTTATCCACTTTGACACAAAATTATATCATAATAAACATCCTATACTATTAAACGAGCAATTCTTGTTTGTATATATATGCAAATATATATATATATATATATATATATATATATATATATATATATATATATATATATATATATATATATATATATATATATATATATATATATATATATATATATATATATTAATGGTTCGGAAACGGCTATAACGATTTCCATGAAATTGTATATTTATTGCTTGGGTGATTATATTAACTAATTTCGAAGATGAGCAATGTCAGTTGATTATTTTGGAAATAGCGCCTATTTCAAATTTCAAAATTACTGTGAACACTATTATTATGGCTTAATAATTTTTGAACAGAAAACATAGGAGAATGGGAGGGATAGGGGGAGAGGGAGAGGGGTAGAGTGATTGTGGGGAAGAGGAAGGGAAGGAAAGTTGGAAAGGGTGGGGAGAAAGGATGAAAGGGATAAGGGAGGGCGAAGTGTAATGAAAGGGTGGAGGAGAAGGGGAAAGACGTAGGAGTAGGAGAAAGGGAAGGAGAAGGGTGAGGGGAAAGGCAAGTGGAAGGGCTGAGAATGGGGAAGGAGAGGCAAAGGAAAAGGGTAGGGGAGAGGAAGGGGAAGGGATGGCGAAGGGCAAGGGGAAGGTGAAGGTTTAAAGAGAAGGTTTAAGGGGAAGATTTGAGAGGAAGGTTTATGAGAAGGTTTAAGGGGAAGGTTTAAAGGAAAGGGATAAGTGGAAGGTTTAAGAGGAAGGATTAAGATGAAGGTTAAAGGAAACGTTTAAGGGGTAAGGTTAAGGGAAGGTGAAGGAAAAGGCGAAGGTGAAGGCTAACGCGGAGGCGAACGCGAAGCCGAAGCCGAAATCGAGGCCGAAGGCGAAATGGAAGTAAATTTAATACTAAATATAAAACCATGAAACATGTAATTTCACATTCCTCTGGGAGACTCAATACACCTAGTAACGCTCGATCACCCGGTACTGGTATAAAAATGTTTACGAGTATGCTCAATTAATTTATAAAATGATACAATAATGAAAAAAGAGTGCCACGTAATAAATAAATACATATACCTAAAGAGAAACTAATGTCTTCATTATAACGTGAATTTAGTATGAGTATACCCCGAGTGCGAGAGAGGGCGAATCTTATTTGAATAATAATTATTAATAAAAAAATAATGTATTTTAAACAATAATATAACAAAATTAAAAGAAGGAAAACATCGAGATTTAAATTCAAAAACGAAATAAAAATTTATTAACTCGGATGTCCTGCATCCTTCTCACTCGGTCGCGCATAGTATAACCGAAGTAGAAGCGTTCAGCCATACTCAGCTTACCGAAGTTATCCGCGTATTTAACTATACGCGTATCATGACACGAAATAAGAAATATTCTCCCATCAAAAATGTTGAACAAAGTAAGCTAAAAGATGTATTAACTTTAAAAATTAATCAGTCGCTTTGTGCAAGAGGCATAAATCATAACTGTAAAACCGTGTTCAAAGTATATATTCGTTATTGACGAAAACAAAAACCTACGCGCACGATACACATAACATACACGCTAACACACACGCACACACTCATGCATGCATACTCGCACACACTCATGCATGGACGCAAGCGTGCACGTTCGCATGGACATACTCGCACACGCATCCGCAAACGCATACGCACACACACATGATCATATTCCCACACATAAACATATATACCAAAACAACTGTAAAACTATATACCACCAAAATCTGGCTATACAAAATAGGCAACATAATAATTTATAATATTTAAATCGGTAAATGAAATAATTACTTTTACCAATGCTTCACAGTTGCCATCAGTAAATGAAATCGATACTCAGATGTTTCAGTATCACGATTTATTAATATAATTCCAGTCAGCACTTATCTTGAATGTCGGTTGAGACTACTGTGATAGTGCTGATAAAAATATAATTCATGTAATGGTACGTTTTGAATTTCTATCAAACTTACTAAAACTAAAAAAGTTTTTCAATGTGGATACCGCAATTCCACTCCCCGATTAACCACCCGCCCATATACGAGTTGTCAAAGTAGCCTATACAAAACTTACATTGAATTTAAGTAGAATGTTCAATAATAACAATCTGTGGCATACACACATCGACGGTCACATCGTCGATTGAGCTTTGGAGAATAGAATCAATTTGTGGGCGACTTCGGCAATGGAAATTGTTCAAAAGCTTGCTCGCTTTATTACTGTTCGACTTCTTTCTTAACTTGAATTGATCTGGCAAGAGATTGGCTTTCAAAAGTTTTTCTTTGTAAAAGTGAACAAACAGAATTCATCTGTATTTAATTTGACATATTACAGTCTTTTTAAGTTGTGATATATATATATATGCGTATAAAACAAACTAGAAAATAAAAAAGAAATCGAGAATTGAAAGAAGTTTTTACCGGAAATTATGAATCTATCTATATTCCTATAAAAGCATTATTTTGGATTTATATCAAATTGAATTTGGTATAATAATATAAAATGAAATATTTATTATTTATATATTCGGGGATAACTATTTTGATAATATATTAATTCAATATTCAGAAGATGCGAAATAAATACATAAAAGGTAATTTAGGTTTTTAAAATTTTATTTTATATAAATAATTATAGAAATATTTTGCCAAAAAAGCATTGAAAATGTCGTGTAAGTATTTGATGAGCTCTCTTATATAGCCGTCCTTCGCTGAGATAGGTTTGATCTCCGTCTAGGCCTGTGAAATAGGCAGGATTACAAAAAATATATATGGTATGTCCGTTTGCATTCCGCATTGTTAATTTAAAATGTATGTTATAATAAAGTGCCGATTTCGATGTCTACATCATTTCAAAATTGAAACTTATATTACATTTCAAAAAGTAAAAACCCAATAAGACCACAGACACTTGTATTTTTATATATTACGAACACGTATATAGACAAATTTGACAGAATAATGTTTTGAATTCTCTGGATTGATTATTACAATGCCTTTTAACCGCTTTATATTTTAACTGTAATAATAAATTATTTAACGGTCAGCGTATTATTAAGGATGTTTCTCAAACCAAATTTAAATATATAATTTTTGGAAAATAATTTATTTGAATTAATACAGGGTATTGCGCATATTATCAAAACCAATTATACCATTCATACTTATACATTATACATACTTTAAACATCGCACGTGAACAATTAGCGCTAAAATATAAACTTGTGAGTGATCTATATCTTACGTGACGTTGAATCGTGACCGTGAGTTGCAATGATTTATTCAGTTGACGATCGGTAAACCTTAGTTTGACGTCAGGTTTTCATCTTTCAAGTTTCTTTGTTGATCGCCCATGGTTGAATGCAAATGTTTTAAATTTGCTATGTTGTAAATAGCGAATCCTTTTACATAACTACAACTTTCTTTATTACTTTAAAATTATGTACCTTTTTTGATAATTCTAGTAATATATATATATATATATATATATATATATATATATATATATATATATATATATATATATATATATATACATACATATGTAGGCTGAAATCAAGAGCGCTTCTATTATTCATGTATGTGATTCTGTACATCTAACTGATTATATTTGATATATTATATATTATATATAAAAAAATGTAATGTTTTTTTTAATTGAAATTGTAATCCTGGTAATAATTCTTACAGAAAAAAATTGAGAGATAATATTGATTCTAAAAATGCTATTAATCCCAATGTCGATATTGAAACGGATAAGGATATTTTGGAAAGCGTCCAGAATATAGAAAGTAAATCTGATGATCGAGAAAATACGATAAACAATCATTAATAATTAAAGGGCAATTATTTTATTCTATATCTGAACACGAAAATTAATTACCTGGAAGGTATTCTTAATAAGAAGTTGAGTGAGAGAGCGCTACCGCATCCCACTCCCCCTGCGCCTCTGATGACCTGGTCAGCAGCAAGATGAAATGAACCTATCGATATTGTTGCTAACAGCGGTCCGAAGTCAGCGCGCGAGCTGCCGCCAAATCAAACCGAAGATTGCCGAGCGCAAACGACAACTGTTAAGGTCGTACCGCACGCCTAGAACATCGCCAGTGACATTTGAATTCTAATGAATGCACGTGAGGTTCGCTCCTCTTTTGCCGAGTCGTGGAGTGAAGTGGTGCGACGAAAACAGTGTCACCGTAAAGCAATAATTCTCGGTACGGGTATAGTTGACAATGACTTGTCAGCTGTCGAGGGCATGAAACACATCCATGTATTTTATCTCATATCCCAACTCGACGCCTGAATCGTTGACCAATTATATAAAAAAGACTGCTGGTTTGCGCCACAAATTGAGAAGCTAATCTTAAAAAGAGGTTATACTTCTATCGACTATGATCTGAATTATGACGTATTCGCAATTGGTGATTTTAACATGTATTGTTGTGTAATATTCGTATCGTTATATATGGTTATGCAAGTATAAGAATGCTATATGTTTTGGCTTGTAAAAAGCATGCTTTTTCACTTATTTGTATCGTTTTATATGGTTATGCAATTATGAGAATGCCATGTCTGTTGGCTTTTTACAACACACTTTTTTCACTTACTTTTTAATCAACAAGTAATAACCCAAGACGGAACGGAGGAGGTGTATGCGTTTAAGGTGAGAGGTCGTTTACCTCCAAAACGGTTTGACCAATTTAGATACAGTTTTTTGTAAAATGTTTGTGATGTATTGGAAATGGGTCTTAGATAGTTACGGTAATTACCCACCAGGGGGCACTGTAATAAACATTTTGTCGCAAACGAATGTTCCCATTTATCTCAAAAATGGTTTGACCGATTTATGCACGATTATTGCAAAATATTCGAGATTAATCAGCGATAGTTCTTAGATAAGTGTTATGGTGTTAGTCCACCAGAGGGTACTGCAACATTTTATGCCAGACGAATGTTATCATTTACCTCCAAAATATTTTGACCTATTCCGACACGGTTTTTTGCAAAAAATTTGGGACTAATAATTGGTTTTTAGCATACAAGTGATCCCATTTTTCTCCAAAACGATTAAATTTAAATATGAAATTTAAATATGGTTTTCGGTAAAAAGCTTGTGATTTAACAGTGAAAGTATTAGTCAGGTGTTAAGTTGTTAACTCGTCAAGGGGTGCTACTATAAACATTTTTGATTGATGTGGATGTCTTATCTAGTGTTTTTAAATAATTTAATTTGATTTTTATTTTGTTGTCGTCGTTATATAAAGTAATGTCATTGAATTTATTAATTGCCGTGATATTGTAAATTAAATATACATGGCAATAGTTATGACAGCTATAAAGTTTCTTTACCTGCACAGAAATAAATAAATTAATAAAAACTTAATTAATTTTTATACGTGATATAATAAACACAATATGATATTATTACGAAATGTGGACCACGTATTTTGCTCAAACCTTGAGGTTCCGAATTTTTGAACATTGAACTGTTTTAATACTTATGCATTAAATTGTTTTCTTTTCACTATGATTATTTTTCATGAATACAAGTTTATAATTTTGATATTTTTTTTTACAATCCAAAATACTAAATTCATTTCTATATTACGATGCTGAATAATTATTTAAGTCAAACACAGATCCAGGAATCAACAGTATTTTAAAAAACTTTTATTGGCAGACAAATTTAACAGCAAAACATTTTTATCGGCAGCATTTCAGAATATGACAAAACAATATTTAAGGCCAAATATTTGTAGTTTGTTTTCAATTGGGAAAAATATATTCAAAACAGTGTCTCCACCATTTTCGTATGTAAATACGAAAATATTTTTCAATAAAAAAGAAGAATAGTACGTCAATCCATTTGAATTGGCAGATTTAGATGCAAGTAATCAAATACTATTCAGTATTATACCTGTACTCTCATTTACGTACATTTAAAATTTCAGCGAACACTGAAATAAAAGGCAGATTTTTCATGTGTATCTTGTATAATCGACAAGATTATAGTTGGTACGATGCACAACGATAAAAGAAGATCGAATAAATAAATGTAGTCTAAAGGGTCTTCAATAAAATTTCTTCGTACGACCAACCTAAGATTGAAAATTGGGAAAGCAATTTATCATCATTTTCACCCAACCTGACAGCGCGGTAGATCTCCCTGCCAGGTGATTTCTTTCCTACTCTTTATTACTAAGACAGAAAACATTTTCAGCTTTTAACTTATTTCAGCTTCAACCTCGTTTCTTTTGTTCCTGTTACATCATATGATCACGCTACAAATTAATTGTATAAGAAGTAAACACTAGAATAAATATAATTTTAATATATTCTTGATTTTTTTTTAAATTTATTTCAGATAATCCGATATATTAAAAAAAAGTTTTCCCGGTAATTTTTTTCGTCTAAATTTGGTGCGAGATATATACAGATGCGAGATAGTTCAGGTATATACGTAACGAAAAACGAAAATGAATCTTAGAGAGACGAACTAGCTTCAGTTGCGTGATGGAAAAATCCAAGTTATATATATTGTTCATTAAACAAATTAAAAAACAGTTTTCTTTCTTTTTATTTATTCATTATCTTCTTTGCAAAATATCGCAACAATCAATCTTACACTCAAAGAGTTATGATGCTGTAATTCACGGACGGACAGACAGATTTATTGAAATAACAAATAATTTGTTCTTTCCTTTCGGCAACGAAACTCTAAGAAAGTTTATTTAAGTTTAACATTCTAGAGTTTGGTAATAAAATATGTCAATAAAATTTCTAAATTCGTCAATATTTAGGGCTGCATTCCTCAAAGTGAAATAAATTGAAACCTTATAGGATCACTTGATTGTCCGTTGGTCCGTCCGTTCGACTCTTTGTCAAAGAGCTTTTTCTCAGAAACTGTTTGAGACATCAAGTTGAATCTAAATAAATTTTCATCGTATACGCAAGTCAGTATCCTTACATGGCTGTTAATAGTTCAAGTTTTTTTGTTCACGTAATAAAGATATATCACACATTAAAAGTATTTTTTATTAATACAATAGTCTTACGCACTAATTATCGAAACACATAGGGTACTTCCAATCGAGAAAAAAAAATAAAGGGGAAAATCCGCAAATAATGATTTCTAAATATATGTGGATATAATAGGCAATATATTTATGATGTGGAACATTAATATTTATAAAAGTTTAATTAGAAATACTACACACTCTTAAATATTTCTAAATACCTAAATATGTACGGAACCCTCACAGTGAGCATTCTTAAATTTGCTGTTTTGATGCGAACTGATCTGGTTAAATAACGGAATTAAGTATTTACAATAACAAATTTTCGACGTCGTGTTACATACTTAACATCAACCGACCCACATAAAAACAGGCAAGATAACGACCCCACGGTTGATCAAGAATTACTGACTGGCTCTGTGATAAATAAACCATATTTTATATCACGAATAATTCCGGCATCTGCGTGTAAACATTGAATATTTAATGGAACCCACTCAAGTCGACAAACAAGTTCCCATATACTTCCCAGAAAATATTCCTTCAAAAGCGCGAAACACGTATTCCGCTTTTCATAATTTTCAATACATATTTATTCGGTGTAAATTTGACCAATGTAGGACTGGTTTAATGGAGGTAACTTTATTGAAGTTATACTTTTTAAGCGCGTTATGAAAAAAATTATGAGAGGGAAATTTTACGATATATGCGCACGATGCAACAAAAATGGACAAGATGAAGTTGTTCACTAAACATATATATAGTGACTGATACTATATTCATGTTAAATATTGAGATATTCATAAATATGTAACATGTGTTTTACATTAAAATAAATCTAAGTTATATCTGTGCTTTTAATTAATATTTTTAGTAATTTAAATTTAATAGTGGTGAATATATAATAAAAAACATTTACTTATTGTGAATATTCGTGATAGAAATAGTAGTTATAAGGTTTTTAAAATATATTTTAAGTGTATTTCTCGAAGCGAGGTTAAGTTTCAGTATATATTTATTTGCATTATAAATTACAAATTATTTTAACACACGAGTTCTTTAATTATTTTATTTCCGTTAATTATTAAATGCTAAATAAAGTTATTCTTGTATTAGGCCAAAGAATATAACTTCTAACGCGCGTTCATAAGTACATGCATAAATACTTTTATAGAACCTGTATCACTATATATTGAAGTTTTGTTTGGATCATCTATATCGTAACTAAGTGGTAGGTAAAAATAAATTTATAATTAATATTATCATGCAACTTTGATTATATGGTATTAAATTTTTTTTTTAATACTGATCACATATATTAATATAAACAGCGGAAAGTTCATTTATTTGTTTGTCCGCACTAATCTCTGGAATCGCATGTCAGATTTTATAAATAGTTTTCGTTTTAGAAATCCCATATTTTGAGGAAGATCATATCTTTTACAATTTATAGAGGTAGAACGATGATAAGGAATATAAAAAAAGTCGAGAAATATGGCTTAAGTGGTGGAAGGCAGAGAGAAACCAACTTTTTTATTATCTGATCATTCCGAGTGTTACCACCGTCACCGACATACTCTCGACGCCGACGAGCGATGTGATGAAAATATTTATTTAAAACTGACTAAGGATTTAAAACTAATAAAATATTGGAAAAATCTTTGTCGTATTCAACGTTGTAGCAATAAACAATATAACCAAATGAAGTAATGCTACACTTTACAAATACAAACTACTTTGTGAAATGTTATATTTAAGAGGGCGATATACTCTTATAGTCGGTGTTCATCTTCAGTAAGAACTAATATTGATTTAATAGTTATTTATACTCTGGATATGCAATTATCAAAAACTACTTTATATTTTGAATGTTCTTTCAATGTTTCTAGTTTCACCCTCTGGTACTTATCATCAAACTAATTTTATTCACTGTCTGTTATAAATTTAAGAAAACAAATACATTATTACACATTATTCATCTGTAACTAGATCACTTTTCTAAATATCAGGCGACATCCATTTTACGCATATATTTGATAATCTTAGTTAAATGAAGTTTTGATTAGAATTCACTTTTTTTAGAGTTTCCTACCTCGAAAGGAAAAAAGTCCTTATAAAATCACTTACGTTTCCGTCCGTTTGACTGTACGTCACAACCGTGTTTTACTTCGAAATTTTTTTTTTAAATTTGAGATTGTGATAAAGCATATTAAACCGCATATATTTCAAAACTCAATAATATATATAAAAAAAAACCGACTTCAAAAAAGTAGTTACTAAAAAGTAAAAGATAATTCAAAATATTACCTACTTATTCATAATAAATGACTAACTTACTTATTTTTTAAATCGATGCCAGCACTGTCGAATAACTTAACAAAATTACAATTATACGTAAGTTATCATTAATACCTAAAAATTTGACTACTACGCAGTACGAAATAGATTTATAAAGAGCGTATTTGTAGCGTAAAATTTTGCATTTGTTTAAGTTGTTCACAATGCTGGCATCGATTTTAAAAATAAGTAAGTCAGTTATTCATTGTGAATAAGTAGGTACCTATTTTGTGTTAATTACGTTTAACTTTTTAATACTTATTATCCTTTTTTTGAAGTCGGTTTTTTTTGTTAAAAAATATTCTAGTTTAGAATTTTTAGAATTTAATAGTGTTAATCATTACGCTATAATCAATAAAAGCTAGAACATAGATAATTTTTTCTTCGTCTAAAGTTGATTATCAACAACGCACAAAAGCGAAGCGATAGTAGTAGCCGCAACTGGCAATCTATTAGCTGTTGAGGAGTTCCGTTCTCTCTATCAGAAGTCCAAGATTAGACCTTAGCCAGTAACAAATTCCAGTAGCAAATATCTTGAGTTACCCTTGATTTACTACCATTCGTGAAGGAGTTCCATTGTTAATCGCCAGAACTCATGATCAGACACTGACGTGATCGATGGTGTAGTTATTTTGTCAAGTAATGACCTCCGGTAACAAATATCTTGAATCACGGTTGATTTACTATCATCCGGTAAGGGGTTCCATTTTTCGTGTCCAGATTTCTTAATCAAAATCTTATCTGGTTGACGGTGCAGTTATTTTCCAAAGTAACAAATACAAGTAGCAACTATTTTGAATCAGAGTGGATTTACTTCCATCCGTTAATGAGTTCCATTGTTCATTTCCGAGTCTCTTTATTAGGTAATTGCCACATTTGTACGAATTTACTTTGCTAAAATACACTTTCAAACAAGAAACAATTACGGAAATCGGTCTGGAAATTTTGGTTTAATGAATGTACAAATATCCAAAAAAATATACGTCAAATATATAAATTCTTCCCTTTTTGAAATCATTTAAATGTAGAGAATTTTAGAAAGCGCGCATGAAGTAATCAAATTTTTATTTCACCTTCTTGTTTCATGTGTGTTATGCATGATATAAGAAAGTAAACTTAAAAAAATAAACTTATGTGATTTCCAAAGTTACCTTTTGAACATTTCAGGCAGTTGTGAACGTCTCATTAAAGCGTTTACAAGTAACATGCACTCCCTTCTCAAATCTCCAAAACTTTTGCATTTAAAATTATGAAGAAATAGCTTTATTAGAAGTTTTCCTGTTTGTTTTTCGGAAAACTACATTTCAGCACCCTATTTTATCGATTTTTTGTACCATTTTTAGATAAGACACGAAATGGTATAAGAACCACCTTAATAGAGAAATAAGATTGGGCGTTACATGGCTATTTTTGTTCTAATGTGACATACATAATCTCTGAGGAAGTTTCATATATCAATGTATCTTTTTCGAAAATAATGAAAAGATATAAAATATTTTTTTATTTGCTTCGTTTTCCAGTACACTAAAGTATCTAAAATATCTTAAATTATGAAGAAATTTTTAGCTTGAAGCCCTAAAAAACCGAGTTTCATAAAATACGTTACTAGTGTAAAGTCAGATAAATGTTATACATTTTAAACTCTTACTCTAAAAATAATTGATTTTCATCTTAACTAATAAAAAAAGTGGGTGTAATTTTGAGACAGATAACTCGAAAGAAATGTTTGCTTAATTTTAATCGCTATATACAAGTATTGAATAATTTGCATGTTTTTATTTTCCTATTTTTGTTCCAGTTTACTTTTGACTTACAAGAAGAGGATTAAATTGCAAAGTATAACGAGACATTGTAGAATTGCGAATAGCAGAGGTAATCAGCCTTTTCTTACAGACACAAAAGTTTTCTTTCAAACACCTTACCTGGTTCACCTTTCGTAATAACAAATCCTGTATAAAGGCAGTTAAAACTCCGAACGTTAACTAGTTTTACAATAAAATAAATCTCAATTTAAATGAAATTAAAATAATTTAACTGTGTTTTTCCTAAACTTACGCTGGGGAGAATTGCTTTCGAGTCAAAATTGCTCCAGATGTGAAAACGTTTAATGCCGACGCGAAGCTAAATGTCATTGAATATTCAGGAGTGCATTTTATTCAACTAAGTCAATGTGCATTCTGAGTGCACATAATTTACATTCACTTTATTGTTCAAATATAACCGTTTTAGCTCAATGAATGGTTAAAGTGTTTTTTTTTCCGTTTATTTAATAGTATTGTTCCTACTGTGGTCTCACTAAAATGAATAAGTTAAAATTTTCAAATTTAACAGTAACTAGAATAAACTTACTATGTAATAAACTTATCAATCTATTTATTAATTTAACAATAATAAGATTTAAAATCGCATGAAGTAAACTTGCTATGTAATAAACTTATCGATCCATTCATTTATCGCTTATTTAATATAGGGTAAATTACAAATTCAAAGATTTTCCCTGCAAAACAATCAGAATTGTTGAAGGATACTGCATCAAAGGACCTTGGCCATTTTCTTGTACGAATTTCAGTAAAATAACTTATTTAAAAAAAAAATTCCTAAATGAATGAGGGAAGATTCTTTAAATTTATTCCAAGTAAATGACATAATTCGTTCATATATTTTCATTATGATTCCGTTATACCTTTTACAGAGTTAAGTAATATTGATTACATTAAATATATTTAAAACATTTTAATTTTTTACGTGTTTTCCCTTTTCATATAGTTTAAAAAAATTGCAATCATGAGTTAATAATACATAAAAGTGTTAATATTGCATTATTTCACCAAAGTAAGCACAATTATTCTAAATAAATCTCATCTACCACCTCGTAAGGGGGAAGGAGAAGAGAAGCAATATCTCATTACTATTTCTATAGTATTCTATGAAGATTCTATTGTGACTATAAGAGTATCATTAAATATCAATATATCAATTTGTATCACTCTCCTAAATTAAAAAAATGACATATTTTTTTGCATATGCATGAAATTTATAGGATTTTTTAAGTTTTTTAAATTATTTACTTTAATACTTTTTTTTATTATGCGTTCTTTTAACAATATTTTTTTGCGATTTTACATTGCACTCTTTTGTATTTTGTAATTTATGTTTTGGTCTGTAGTTAATTTATTTAAATTTATTAGTGGCTTAGAGCTTCTCTATACACAACGTTTAACGTCGTGTTATTTTTTACTAGCAAAATGTACTGTTTCTCTGGAGTTCCAACTCGTGATAAACCAACATATAGTTGGCCATGGGAAAAAGCTCTTTGCGTAGATTAATTCCAACTGAAGAGAAGGTTTGTCCTTGGGACTCATTAATAGTCATTGCAAACGATGTTTTCACTGGAAATTGCAGTCGTTTAAAAGATATCGGCAAGTGCATGGGAATAATTGGAATCCTCGGGATGTTTGCCAGCTGGCTGGCTGCGGGATCGGTGAGGATAATCGTCACAATTAAGTTGTCTTTTAAATCTTTAAATTCCCTTGCGCCATTGCACGGAATTGTCCTTAGACTTTTTGTCTAATCAAATTATTAATTTAATTGACAATGTCGTTCTTACGTAATACTATCGCCCTTGAACACAGCCAATGAGAGTCTCTTTCGAGTAAATTTTCGAGGCCAAGATATACTGCATATATAAGATGCTGCAGACTGTAGACTATCCGGCCTTGTTTATCATTTAGAACAATTTTAGCAGAGTTAGTTCTCAAATTTGGTGGAGGAAAAACTTCTTCTCCAAGTTTGAGCAGTTTTTGTGTGGAGTCGTTATGAGTGCCTCCACTAAAATATGCTCTCACATTAATTGTTAAGTACAGCGTTTGAATGGAACTCCATAAAAGAGATGATTTAAGGCACGCATTGATGATATCTGCACGCTACCCTTTTGTTAATACAGAGAATGTCTACGGAAAATTACCATCAAACACAAATGCAACTCTCCCCATAATGATCCTCGAGTTTCTAAGGGCCTTTAATGTTCTGTCCACAACTACAACATTGGCTCTGTGACTCATGGTACATTCGTCCCACTTTATCAGTGACGCATCCTGTAAACATTTTCCAAGAAGCCGGTTTATACATATGGAACATGGATTTTTGCTCCAGAAATACTGACAATGGAAGTTTGAACGAGGAATGTGCATTTCTTTCCGTCGCTTAATATAGAGTGATAGCATTTCCTGAAGAAGCGACTAACAGGGCTATATTTCCAGTATATTCCCTATTTTGCCTTACTTGTGCTAATAATAAATTGACGAGGAATATCTTTCCCGTGCCTTCCAAGGCGTCCAAAAAATATTTTACCTTTATTATTCGTCACATTTTCAATTATTGTATCAGACGCCTTTAATTGATCTTTAATTGTAGACTGATTTTGGCAAATTTCTATTGACAATATCTATTAACTCGTACTGACGATGTACTATGCTGGCAGCATTGTATCCATCGCATCAATTCGTGAACAGATAGGGTAATCCGAAATCACTTAAACTTGTATCATTCGAATAGCTTATTTTCTATTTGTATCAAACCATCGTTGTATATTTCGTCTTTGAAAGGCAAATAAAATCTTAAATTTAGTGTAGAATTTTGTGACAAACATTTTTTGAAGTTATCCCAGAATTTTAATATTTCAGACGGCTGAAAAAATAGATTAACTATACGTCATTCTCTCAGATTTAATAGACATTTTAAAATCGAAGCTTCTTTTAGAGTATTTTCCCAACATTGTCAGTTTCGAGGAAATCCCTTTCTCGGCAAAATGCTTGATTCGTTTCTTTGACATCTCCATTTACAGTTTTTAAGTCTGCAAATGAGGTATGAGGTATGTATGTTTCCCAACATATATTCTTCCCAAAGTAGTGCCTTTCTTTATGCCTGGATGCTCATCTAGGTTTTGACCGCGTTTTCTTCTTGAACATTTTTTATTAGCTCACCCATAATAATATGGTACTTCGTGGTAAAATACTTAAAAAAACCTGAACGTATAGTTTAACGTGTGTTTTGGGCAACTTGTTGCGCCGTTTCTGCTGTGAAGTACACTCTTTGATAGTTATCTAAATGTGCGGCCAAATGCATTACAGTAGGATAACGGTCATGGATCGAAAATTCTAATATCCGCCAAACACATTCTAATGTACATATGTACCTGAATTCAAATAGTTTTCCACCTCATCATGTGGATTTTTGATGCTGAAAACAGCTTAGTCGATCCTTTATTAATATATTTACGTGTATATTTGACCATCTGAACTAATGGCAGTATTCCATGTTAATGTGGGCGTTAAATTATCGACATAATATCGAGGAATACGGAACAGTCAACCTATTATCTATCTCTGATGTTTAAGGTAGTATTCCGGTATCCGTTTTCAGCGTCACGGTAACCATATATTGGATAACCATCCTCTCCGGCCTGAGTGTCATTGATGAAACACCGAGCATATTTTTTTGAACAAATACCGTTTTTTATACATGGTGCTGTTATATTTTGATCTCCGCAGGATCCAGGGCGGGATCAAAATATAACAATACCATGTATAAAAAACCAGTCACAGGGCCATATTTTTGTTCAAAATATCGAATAACATTGAATCGTCATATTTATTCGGTAATTCAGCAACTATTATACTACCAAATTTGTCTGGTTATATTTTTCTTTCCGACCCAAATAACATATGACAGTGTATTAATCCGGGTTTTTGCTACTTAACGCTGAAAGAATATTGCATTTGACTTTGCCGAATATCTCACGTTTGTGAATAACTTGATAATTTTCTTCACCTTTAAATGTAATACCTTTGAAATTATGTCATGACGATCAAATGGTAATAGTTTTTCCTTAATCTTTAGCAATTCCGGATTGCAAGTAAATGTAACAAATAAATCAGGCCTCCCGTAGTTTCGGACGCTCTGAGTTTTTTCTTGCATGTAACGTGGGGATCCCGTGAAAGTTTCAGGCTAGAAGATGTATTGGCAAATATCTACAGGGTCCGCATTAGCATCCTGATTTAAAGTAGCTCGTAGATCTATGTAGTCCTAAGCTCTCAGTTCTTGTTGGTTTTTAAATACCTAATTTAATCTATCTGTTATAATTTTAACCATCATATCGACACGATATTGACTAAATACATCTTTGTAATAATGTAAAAGATTAAAACAGTCAGCTCTGATCATAAAATCATGATTCTACACGGTTAAAACTGTATACATGGAATAGTTTTATTCCCCGTTGAATTATGTTGAGAGATTACCAAATAATAACTATCTTCGCCTTTTAAAACTATTAAAGGGTATTGCAAAGGTTCGTAAGCACGATGTAATTTAGATCATTTTAGGTGACCATCTTTACAATGAAACACTACATCCTTAGATCCTCTGTCTTCGTTGACTAATAAAACTTCAACTTCCGTTTACTCTGTGTGAATTGTATCTTTTTTTATGTTGATGTTGTGGAGTGCGGTCTACGTGAATTATTCATTTTAAGTCATCCGATGAAAATTTATGATCTTCAGTTGTATGGGAAACTGCAAGTGTATGTATTATGGCGATTCAATGCAGACTGAAACTCGTTGATTAAATGTATTTTTTAGGTGGGAAGAAATATTACATCGCAACAATAATTGACCGGCATCTGATCTGAAATATTTTTTTAGAAACTGCGCACTTTGACCTGAATCTGGGAATAGACTATCAATCAAATGGTAAACCTGCCTTTCTACCTTACATGTAGGATTAAAGTTTCCTTTGCAAATTTCTTTAGCACCAAATGGCGTCACCAGAAACAGTGTATTATTTATTTATTTATTAATCTACTTTAATGTATCTAATTGACCTATATGGTGGACATATTGCTACAAGAGCAATCTCTTACAGCCAACCACAACACCAGTCCAGCCCCTGATTATTAACGCAATTATTTATTAACATACGCAGGTATATTTATTATTATACCTGCGTATGTTTATAAATAATTGCGCGGATAAAAAATTACTGCCTGTAAATAGTTATTTTATTAATTGTGGTGGTTCCTTTATATTAATGGGAACCACTTTGCCTCCAACACAACACATACCGTTTGCTTCTTCACTCCATTTTCTAGCAAAACACTTAAGGCAATTTTCTTCATTTCTCCAACTTTTACAGTGTTTTGCAGAGCATACTCGTAACTTATACTTGGATCGTAATTGAAAGCTGATCTATTCCCGTGTGCAACAATTCGACTACGCGCTCTAGTCGTAGATATCCGTTGTCTTTCTGAGGCTAGGCGCTGGGTGCTTTCGACGTTAGATTCCCTATCAGATGCATTTGAGACATGCAGCTAGATTCCATAACGCTGACCTGCCATGTTCTTATATTTTGCATAACGAGTCGCTGTGAGTTATCGGTGCTAGATTCCCTATCACGTGCTTTTGAGATATGCTATCTGAGGCTAGCAAGCTGCTGAGAGCGTTCAGAGTTAGATTCCCTGGCAGGTGCATAGTGTGATGTTGCGAGCATTTAGTACTGGACTTCCTAGCCCGGCTTATGATATATACTCTCTATGACTCACGAGATGCTGTGTAGTTTAAGTGGAGGACTTTTCTAATTGGCATATTTTAGTGGCTTTGGTCTGAGCTATTTGCCGTGAAAGTTGTGGTTTTCTTTTAGGCATGGTTATTATTTGAACAAAGTTCCTTATGGCACGCTACATGATTGGCGAATGAGAGTTAGCTAGAAAAAAGTTTAAGCTTTCGAACACTACTTTTACTACAGTAGAAAACGACACTTTTGTTCAAGTATAATCACAATCGTATGTCAATTTTGTTTTCTTCTGCCGGCTTTCTTTTATAAATCAATCATCTATCAGAGCTTTTTAAATTCGGTATGTATTTATTTAGATGTTAAATTATTACTTTATAATTTATTACATATTTAAAATCATCATAAATCACAATACATTTCCAGCATATTAATTTAATGCCATTACTAGTTGAACATATATTAGATTGTTTTAGTAAATTTAACAATTCATTATGTTCATTTGAATGTTTAATACAATTAAATTGTTTTTATTTTCAAATAAATTAAATTAAATTTTGAAATTCATTTTCTAATATAAAATTTTTAAACTGAAAAATGAAATAATTAAATTTAAAATAAAAAATAAAAATTTTATTTTTTAAATTTATTACATTCATTTAGATTTTTAAAATAATGAACTTCTTTTTAAAATAAATTTTAAATCAAGTTTTAAATTTTATTTTAAATTATTTAAAATATAAATAATTAAATAAAACCTATGTCCACCCTCAGGGTCAATTCAAAATATTTCGGAAATAATTTTAAAAGTCAGATGAGTATTTTCGGAGATTACCTCCTACATTCAAATTTACTAACTTCACCTCTTTATAACATTAGTGTAGGTAAGTTTATGTAGCATTAACAAAACAATTAAATTAGTCTGGACAAAATTCCACGATTTCTAAAAACGCATCAAAAGTTAAGTTAGTACTTTATTTTGGATTTTGATCGATACGAGCATTTGAAGAAATATTTTGTCTTAATTGATTTTATTTCGTTCTATTTTATTTTGTTTTATTTCGATTATTTTATATAAAGGTAAAAAGACGCAAACTATTAGAAATCAGTTATGAGCTTTGATCAAGATATGAAGTCATGTCCTAACAATTCGTTGAAGAACTGAAAAAATGAGTACATTTATACGATATTCATACATATTTATGAGACAGTAAAAATGAGACAGTATTAGCGCAACTAAACGAGGCAGTATTTGTTTCAAGTAGACACAAAATCAATACGCAAATATAGAATTAAATGAAAAATTATATAAAACTGAAAATATAAGTTCTTATGCAAGGCAGAGTGCCTTATATAGATAACTTATATAGTTCAGTAATTGGGACAAAAGATAAATCGATTAACATTAAAATAAATCAATTGGCATTCATTTGTTTATCTGCTGTATATACGTTTAATAGATCATTTCCTTCCCATCTGAACTACAGTGGGAACTTCACGCCCCCGGTTGCACTTAATGCACAGATGTCGAAAGACATCATCTCTTGATTATTCATTTCGTACAACTACCCTAGCAGCTTTTTAATACTGGTACTCATTCATGCTACGAGATAAACTGTGAATTACCAGTTCGGGAGTTCGAATTTGTATCTGATTCAGTAAAGACCCATAATATTAATTTCTTTGATATACGTTAAAGAAAATCATAAATTTACTTGCGTATTCCAATTAATTATCCAAGTAACTCGAATTACATTAATGAAGAGAGAAATCAAAATATCATAATGCGAGCAAGCTTTTTAAAAAACTTTCTTCTGATGACAGAACCGACAATGGGGTTACGATAGTAAGATTTTGAAAGCTTACCTGTAAGCACGACGATCGAGATCGGTCCTTATTACTAGATATTCAACTAAAATGAAATGAAAGTTACTGTATGGCAAATATGAAGCTTTATTCGTGGACGGACGACCAAAAGTGATATTTGATGACCGAAAGTGATAATTATTTTTATTACAATTAAACTTACGATAAAAGTTATTTTAATTAATAGGGATCAACACAGATAATCGTTAAATCCATTTATTAACTTAGCTTGCGCTTTCTCCTTTTTATTACAATCGTATCGACTTAATTTTTCTAAATATGTGCCTTTATAGTGAAATATTGTGCGTTAATCTTTTTAACAGGCATTGTAAGGAAAATTTTGTATCTATTTTAAAAAAGAAACTATCGTCAAATCTTGTTAAAATTCCAACGATCGTACGTCCTTATGACTGACTAATCTGACTGACTGACAATCTGCAGAATAATTGAGGAATTAATTCAAATTCTTATAAAGTTTTTGAGCTATTGATTATTTAGCTATCGATTGTTCTATTTAGATATTTATGGGAAGTAGACAATTTCAATTACAAATAGTCAGACTGTGGGGTGATTTTTTTAAATTGTCTTATAATAAGTTGCATACTACCTCGAACTTGCGCGTTTGATATTGCACTTTACAATTTTAAATATTACGACCATGGTATCGATTATAGTTTCGTTAAAAGATATAAAAATTTTAGAATATTTGTGTACCTTTCTTAATTAAGGAAACGTCCTATTAAAGGAGTGTCTGTTACCCACATGCCTTTTTTAAAATCAGTGCTAGTTTCTTTTACCTAATATTATTTAATCATTTTAATAATGAATATAATAAATACACACTACAAAGATATTATGAATAAGTAAATAACACATTAACAACCTTAATAAACTAAAATATTCAGTGAATACAAAAGAAAAACCTTTAAGGCAATGAAAATATATAAACCAATATAGAATATCTCAGTAAATACAATATAGAATAACTAAGCACAAAATTTTGTTTACTTTAAATTTCAGATAAAAATTATACGAGATGTCACGTGTACTATTAAAACTCACACACTACGAAACAACATTTACAAGAAAACTTTTGCAAGAAGCATTTCCAATATGAAGTTTTCCTATGAAAAAAATGTCAAAATTAACTAACTATTTTTTTACAAGATCAATATAAATATTTAAAATATACACTTATAACAAAAGTAGTTAAGAAATTTACAGCAAAAATTATGCAAAGAAAATTATTACCAAAGAATGACTCTTTTGTCAAATTAGGATGACCTTTTCTCAGCGTTAGTTAGTTTCCAAAAGTGAAAATCCCTTTAACCAAAAATATTTTAAAACAGGGGATTTGAAGCAACGTCCATGCGACGTAAATATGAATAAAACAATATTTTTTTATAAAAAATTACAAAAACCTACACAAAAGTGAAATGAAATACATGCACGTAGAAGTTGCAGAGTAAATATTTGTATGAAAATATTATAAAAAGTACAAAAGTTGAAAATGGAAAACACCCACGTGGAAATGTGTGTGTCTGTGTGTGTGTGTGTGTATCACAAAATATATCTATATATCACAGTAATACCTCTTAATTATATTTTATCAACAATCGCGTTCTTTTCATTTCACGTTACTGCCTCAGGTATTATGTCGTCTCAACAATTGTAATTTCAATCGTAATTTATTTTTGAACAGTTCGATTTAAAAATTTGCTATGAAAAAATTGATTTTCTTCATCAAACTGTTCACAAAAAAATTACTTTCTTTCTTTATGCAAGCTACCAAAACTAGGACAATGTGAAAATATTTAAAAAAATGGTTTAAAGCGTGCAATTTATTAACCATCCATGACATTTTAATAAATAACAAATTTATATGCAAAATTTTACAATAATGAAAAAAAAATTAAATCGTGGTCTAAAACATACGGTTACTTTGCTTTGAAAAGTGAAATTAAAATAACATGCGCCTTAATATCTACTAGGTAAAAATCCGAAAATTAATAAATTCCTCGAACTATCGCAAACGATGTTGCAATAATTTATTTAAAAATTGCTAATATTTTCAAAAATTACACGATGACTACAGGCAGTCAATGCGATCGAGAGCACGTCTTCACGAGGACTACAGGTAGTCGATGCAACCAAGAGTTCATCTACACGAGGACTAGAGATAGTCGACACACCCAAGAGTACATTTACACGAGGAATGCAGATAATCGATAGAATAAAAGCCTACCAGAAAAATTTTACGCAACCATACAGAAAAGTTGTGGCGAAAAATGTTATAAAATGTAAACGCCAGACTGATTAAAATTCTCAACAATTGAGGGCCTGCTACTAAAATGACGACATGGTAAAAACAAAAGACAATTAATAAATATTAAGTTACCGCTTATAACTGTGAAAACAATATTAAAATCCACAAAGCAATTATTTTTTCTTCTGCCCCCTAAATATTAATGACTACACACGAGTTACTGTTTCCATAAGTTCTAATTTATATGTAAAAGTGCACTATTGTCGAAAATTCGACCGGAAATGCACGTGTTTCATTCTCACGCTAGTAATGAATCTGCATTGGAAATTCGCTTCTCTTGCTCTTAACGCGTATCACGTTTATATGGCCTATGATGAATTTCATTCAACTTTTTGCTATTTTTATTACAATATGTTCAACAACTTATAATTTTATATTTATATAATTATTTGATATGGTAGAATTAAACCTCGGTAAGTACGAGTAGAACTTAAACTATGAGGGTATAAACCATTAAGGGTGCATATTATTTGTATAAAATTATTTAAAAGTATTAATATTATTTTTCATCATGCAAGTGTATTATTAGTATACTTTGATAGTGGTAAAACTAACATATATTTCTAAAAATTACCTTACCATACCGAAAGAATCGTCCCTGTAGTTTTACGTTAAACTTTAGATAAACTTTAGTAAGGTTTTTCAAAACTAAAAGTCTAGCAGTTTCGGAACTGAAGCAGTGACATATTTTTGAAAATAACATTTTTGGATTCCTTACAACTTGTGCTTTTAATCATTACCCTTTTTTAATCATACGAAAATGAAAATAAAAAAAACATCAATTTTCCTCTATTATATCTCTATATTAATATTGAGATATATACCGAATAAGCATGTTAATATAAAAAATATCAACATTGAAACTAAAGTGAGTTTGAAGCTGACAATTTTCTTTATGTGAATAAGTCTCATCATTGTCTTATCATCATAATACTCATAAATTTTTGTTATGTGAACTAGAAATTAAAAACACGTCACCTATCGTATTTTCTCACTGCTTCTGTACCCTGGTGAAAATAATTGATTTATTGACATACAAACCTTTTATTGACATATCACAGGTAATCTATTGGTGACCATATAAAATTAATGGTTTAAGAAAGTTTAAATTTTTAGATTAAACATGAATCCAAATTACACACGAACAACAAGAGATAAAGATGATATATATATATAGACAAATTTACTTTTACTCATCGTAAAGAAATCAGTCTCTGGAGCGACCGTGATACGGTGGTTAAGCAGTTGAATACCGCTCTAGAGAGCGGTACAGCAAAAAGGTGAAATTGCGTGAGCGCAAGAAATTGTCAGATACGAAGAATAAAAGTTTACTCAGTAATAAAAGGCATAGGATTCTTTTTCCTCTTCAATGGCCTGACAGCCCAGGTCGGGTCCCTGCCTTCTGCAGAATCATCTCCCAAGCTTTCCTGCTTGTGGACAGAGATATCCAGTTCGTTACACTTAGGATTTTAAAGTCCTTTTCCAGGCAGTCGAGTCACCTAAGTTTAAGTCTTTCTCTTTTTCGGGAGTCCAGTGGTCTGACTGAGAAGATCCTTTTTGTTGCCTGACTGTCGTCCGTTCTGCTCAGGATTTTAAGTTTAATAGCTGGAAGATAAATGTCATAAGCTCAGATAATGTACCAAATAATGTTTCCCAAATAGTGAAGCCAGATTCTAATCAGCTTTGTGTTAGTGAAGCGTACAGCAAACGCATTGAAGACATGGATTGAAAATCCTATGAATTATGAAACTCGAATCCAAATTTTCAAAATAGTTTTTTTGCTCATCCGCTATATGTCAAATATGACTCCCACGTCAACAACATTATCTAAATGATGCAGTGACCGTAGTCCATTGACCGTATCTTCATATTTTATAAAATCCTGTTCTCGGGTGCAGCTCACTATTGAATATTTGTTTGCATTAAACCGCGAGCCGCTTGGTACGCTCCACTCTACGAGGGTGTTGATGTCACTCTACAGCCGCACGCCATCGGCTGCATCCTTGACAACAGTAGAAAGCTTTACGATGTCCGCGAATAACAAATACCGCGCAGTCTTCACCGCGTAACCAGTATTGTAATGATAGACTTCGTTTCCAATACCCTACTTTAGTCCGAGATTTTCCATTTCCAATAATTTAAAAAGGGTTCAAAGTGTTCCATTGATTTCTGTATTGTATCTTCATGTGTTAAGTCATTCTAGTAGTAGTCCCATTAATCTAATTTAAATATGGTTTTACATGGCTAACATGTAATTTAACATAGTTCCCCAAAATTCTAAAGATACAAAAAGAAAAATGCATAGACCATCGATTCATAATATAATTACTTATATTCAACGAATTTTTAAAATGTCTGAAAATAATTATTTAAAATGATTCAATATTCCTTTTCTTCACTAAGAAACGTTTTCATATTCATTAGTGGTTAAACCCTGACCCTGATTGAGTACAAAGATTTCATTTATAGCATTATAATATTTTAATGTAAATATCGTTTCTCCTCAGAATAATAAAAAAAAGAGTAAACCAATTAGATTTATGATAAATACAAATTGTAAACGAACAAGATATACTCGAATATTACTGGATTTTAATGTAAAAAAATTGCTTCAAAATATGAGCGATTTTCACTGCTATGGTCAAAAACTTTAAGGTAAAAACGACTAATTCTTCAACCTGTTCATACAAATGAAACTTCAGTCTAAATCATCAATAGTAAATGAAGAGATGCACCTGTGTACTTAACTAGAAATTTTCATATTTATAAAAATACCAGCAGCATGTTCCGGCGTCGCATGGATAAAACTAATTTGTTTTTAAATCATCTAACCATGTGTATGCAATACATATTTCTATTTACAACATTTCTTGTGTTATTTGTGATTATTACCATATTTGTATATAATTTATCTGGGATAATGCAACGTACAGTATAGTCGCCTATGTGAAAATGTTGAATGAGTTATAATATTTTTATATAATTTTGGAACATAAAATAAAAGTGGCCACACTTAACGATATCCAATACTTACAACACTCGACTTAGCTGTAAATCTGTAACATCTCCCTCAGTATTTAACTGAGGGCGATCCACATAAAAACTCGAAAGATAAAAACCTTGCGCCTAATCGAGATTTATCGACGGTCGAATACATAAATCGTTCCCTATCTCTTATCTCGCGAACGTTCTTCTTTCCACGCGCGTTCCTTATCTTTTCCCATCTGAGCGTAAACATTGAATATTTATTGAGACGTCCATTCGACGTCCGTCTGCAAAATAATAGTTCAGACAAAACCTAAACATATATCAAATAATAATTCAGACAAAAATTCTAAACACATATTCCGCTTTGCGTAATTTCTGCTATAAATTTATTTCATGTAAATTTTGCCAATAAGCGATGGTTTCGGATAAAGAAGCTTTATTTTTATATTTATATGCATAAATTTTACCAAAGCTCGTTTAAAAATAATATTGTCTTATTCATAACCTGCCTATGTATGTTGTGCTCTTTCCACGTGTATTTAGTTACATTTTTATAACAATACTATTTTAATATTTATATCAGTGTTACAATGATACGTTTGGGAGATTCAATTATTTAAGATATGTAACAAAACCAAAAGAAGAATTAATCGGTAGTGTATATCAAAACAAAAATATATCACTGAAGTAATTTGTCTTCACAATTAAACGAAACTACGTGATGTAGTATTATTTCTACTTCTTTAAGTTCTTTAAGCAAAGATCTTTGCTAATAGCCTACCTGAAGTTGTTGTAATACAACGAAACCTAGGTCGTGATAAAGAACTTAAATAAAGTAGAAATAATACTACATCACGTAGTTTCATTTAATTGTGAATAATGAATTTCTACAAAATTAACGTCAAATATATTCAGTAATTTGTCTTGTTAATGTTTTTATATATTTCACTTGTATATAACAATGCATGTAAAGAAATGTAACAGGTCGATTTTCACCAATTTCTAATTGTAGTATCGATTTAAAACTGTAATCTTTTACTTTTATAATGACAATATAATAATATGCTATATTCTCGAATCTAGCTAATATGACGATGGATTAATTAGATAATCATTCCACCATTGTATTTATCTTTTTTTCATATAAAAATAACAGCAGCCAAACGAAAACTCATCGAGTTTGGACTTGTTTGACCTATGTCATTGAGACCTTTAGTTGCTAATTGTAACCGGAAGGATCTGATAATGAAAGAGTAAGATGACCATGGAACTTCTGATTGGTTGACAATAAATTCATCGAGTTTGGGTTCGCTTAATTTGGCTCATTGAGTCCTTTTTGTTACAAAAGCGATATTTTTAGTTTCCTGCAAGTTATGAATTTTCTTATATTGTTAGAATGAATTTGGTATAATTAGGACAAAATAATGAAATATGCTGTTAAACTAAATCTTATGTTAAGAAAGCTAAGGTAAATTATATTGCTTTTTTAGTTTTTTTAAATAAATATGTAATATAACTCTGTGACAAAATAACCAAAATTGATTTAAATTAAAAAGAAGTATTGAAAATAGCGTTTTATTTGCATTCGGTAAATAAATTGTTTCTTATTTAGTTACTGCTCATTGCGCATGCTACATGCGGGAATATAAAAAGATTTGTAAAGAATGTGAGATTTCGATTACAATATATTTCAAAGCACTTATAAAATATAGAAACTGTGTCCAAACCAAACCAAATTAGACGAAAAATCTCTTCTTCTAACTACCACACTAACTAGTACAATAAACAAATTACCCGAAAACATATAAAAACCACCGCTAATTATTGTTTGTCACTTGCATTTTGACCTCTGAAATGCGTGCATCCCGTACATCGTTACATACCTTTTTTACCGCGCAAAATAACATTTCCGGGTATTCGTTTGTTTATTTGTGTGTTTATGGTATTTTAATTTCATATATTTTGTAGTATTTGTAATATTGTAATGTTATGAAAGTTAATTATAATTTGAGAGAAAAATGTATAATTTTGACTTCTCTTGGCCCACAATTTTCAGTAATGACGTGTAATTGTTGTAACATTTTTTTACATATCGATATAAGTGTAGTCTAACGTCGAATACATGAATCCGTAATACCGTAGCTTGTGGGTGTTACGGCTCTTTACGTTAATTTGTAGCATACGCTTTTCCTAATAAGTCTACGAGATATTTACAATGTTAATTAAACCGCAGTTATATTATTTTGCTTAAGGAATCAGAACTTTTTTGTTCAATTTCAATGTCATTTTTTATTAATTTTTGTTTTTAATTAAATTTTTTATGGATAGTAAAATGACTGTTAGTTTATTTAAGGCCTTAAATTAGCCAAACCTTACAATTGACAGCGCTTAGTATTAATTAACAGAGACATTGAAATGTATCATTTATTTTACATTTATTACAATTTTCTTTTTATTGTCATTTACAATACAATTATTGATAAATATTTTGTTTATTATAATAAGTTAAGTAAACAATACTTTATTTTATCATTTACAACCATTTTAAAGCAAATATAATGCTTTATTTCCGAATTACCTGTTTTTGGCAGCCCGATTTAAAACAGTGTACCATAGTGCATTAGACTGAGTTAGATGAAATTTTGAACTGGGAAGATTTTATATCTTGATATTTGTTTTCTTTTATCTCAAAAGTTAGGGCAAATCGGGTTCTGCGATTTTTTTAAAACGTTCCACATTCTCACTATCGAGACGATATTTAATACTTTAATATAAGCGAAATAATGTGCCGTAAGTCGTTTTTCGAAAAAAAACCTGTTTAGGGCACCCTTCTTACAAAATTTAAGTAAAATGTGTACCAACACGTAGTGAGAGTGAAACGTAGTGGGACCAGTCCCCGGTACCATTGCTGAGCACGCTTATATGATCAATGCTTTATGAACTCAAATCATTTGTGACAATACAATAGTGTACAGCAAAGTTTTGTTTCCACGTTACAAATAAGAAACTTTATTTTGAATATATTAAAAAATACACCTTTCTTATCAAGTTTAGAAACAGATCTGTTCTATAATGCTGTTTTCAATGAACCATATACCAAAGCGGAATTTTTTTCTAGTTCCTCTGTGCATTTACGAAGGTTCCTCGAAATACAATTTTAAGACATTTTATATGCCGTTTCGAGTTGAGAGCTGTGGATCGATGTATCATCTATAAATTTGATTTACTTGTCTTACTTCCTTTTGAAGTTAAAAGCCTGTCACAGGTAGGTAGACGACGGATGAATAGAAAAATCCACCCATTTTGATAACTTTCAATTCGGACTCTTTAGATACGGAATCCAAAAATATTGTATGATAAAGAAATAATAATTTTTTTAATTTAATATGACAAACCTTCGGCATTAACGTTGACCAAAACATCGAAACATAAAATGGGCATCGAAGAAAAGAGAATTCAGTAATATTTGAAATTAGTCCTGTACAAATAATTTGTCTTCACTGAATAAATATCAAGTTTTACTAACCAGACTCTGGCCAAAGAAATTCGATTCATCAAAGAAGTCGGTACTAAAGAAACGGTAACAAAGCGAGTGAGCTTTTAAACAAACTTTCTATTGTCAAAGTTGCCAACAATTAGATTACATTCCCAAAAGTTCAACTATGGATGCATGTTTACTATCGATCGATATAACTCGACATTCAGTCCAAATTCATTGAAAGTTTTATTGTGGTCCTTTTGGAAACTTGAATGAGAGCTAGCGTACAAGCAATCAGTGGATCTTGCAGCGTCCACGCGTAATACCTTTTTCTAGTTATGTCGAATTCGATAAAAGAAAAAGTATGGAAGAAGAAAATAACGTATTTTAATGGAATTAAATTAGACCATGCAGTAATATCACGTGAAGTTAAACCAACTTTCATAAGTATTAATTAGCATATCATCGACAAAAGATAATTAGTATTTATAAAGATTGACATGATCGACAATTCATAATAGGTATATAATATAATCCCGAGTCGATCAGCTGACAATAGCCAAGTAGGTCTATATATATATAATTGATTTTGTATTAATTCTGTACTATAAAAGGATATACTTGAAGATATTTACTACTTAGTGGAAATAGATTTCTTGAGCTATGAACTTCCCTCCCGTTGAGCTATGAACCCCTCTAATGAATAACCAAAGCGACTCTCACAGTTGGCAGCAAAAATGATAGTACTTATCTTCTCTGTGCGAAATGAAAATTAATTGAAATTCAAATAATCCTTGTATCAGTTTTTCTCTTATTCACGCATATACGAATAGAAGCATCGAGAAAGAAACAGACGATTTTTTCCGCTCCACATTAACTTAACTTCAACTCAAAGCTGCCGAAGCATATACGTACTAATTATTATTGATGGCATCTATAGTCAGCCCGCCGTGCACCGGGGAGACGATTGTACCTCCAAGCTAATACCAAATCGCTCTATTGGTATGTTGACTACCATGCTAGGTTCGGCAGATATTTATGTCTCTGACAGTGCTACGTCTGCACGTATTAGCTGACAAGATAATACGTGCAGACGTAGCACTGTCGATATTGTAGGTTGTGTTTGAGGCTGTGTCTACCATCCTCCATAGGCGTCTAATGCTTTTTAATATTGCAACTCAAGTATGAGATCAAGGTGATGAGATAGAAACCAGTGGAAATATTGTAATTTTAAATATAAATTATAAAAATTGAATTAAAATATAATTTAATGCTTCAGTATTGCCCAGGTGAAATATTACTAAAATTGGACTGACACTCGATGAGTTAATATAATTTTGAAATTAATAATTATCCTAATACGGAACGTTTTCTTTTAGGATTCCATACCTCAAAAGAAGAAACAGAACTATAAGATAACTAACGTGTCTGTTCGGCTATCCACCATAGCCTTTAGTATATTATCATAAAACATACTCGTTCACTATTATACTATTTGTATAATAAAATATAAACATCCTCAATAGCTAAAACTCAAAAACACTCATTTGGAAATTTTAGGGTGGCTAAGTTATATACTGGAAAAATATTGTTTCTAATTTCATATGCAGTGTGGAGTATCGCGTGAAAGAGCTAGTTTAAGGTTCTCAAAAATATTTCTTTATAATTTTGGTTATTATATCATCAGAAACCTACTGAAATATTGACAAAAAATTATGGTGCAACATAATTTTTTATTAAACATAATTTCAGTTTCCAAAACTACTCAAACTAAAGTTAAGAAAAACGATCATAGATTTTTTAAAAATATGCATCATGTTTTTATGCCCACGACAGATGCAATATATACAATATATTTACGTTTTTCTGCATTCACATATAAAATATTTTTTGGTACTTTGTTCATAGCCAATTTTCTCCGAAATTATGTTAAGTGGAAACTTGAAATTTGGCATAGTAATACATCGTATAAACCAATATAATTTGCACAAATTTTTTTAAAACTTTCATGTAAAGATTAAAGTGGGGCTAAATAAAGGTCTCAACAATGTTTTTTTTCTTTTGCTCATCATAGGGGGAATCATTTGAAAGGGCTTATTATGAGGAATAAAAAAGTTTTTATACTAATTTCAGATTCTACAACGGAAGATATTCCGAAAAATATACAAGAGTATCCCTTCCTCTATTACCGAAACCACTAAGCCAACAATCGTCATATATCATCATAATTGATAAAATCTGACTGGAATGTAATATAATGTACCATAGCAATTATTCTAAATCTCAAAACTTTTTAAATTTGTACCATGTTTTTATGGCCATAAAATACATTGTAAGCAATAGGTTTACGTTACTAACAATTAATATTGGTAAACAGTTTAGTAGAAATACCGTGTATCATTATATGTCAATAAGTACTTAAATGTGTACGGACCTCTCGTAATGTGAGTTCTACCCTTACTTGATAGGCATTATTTAATTCTTAAGTGGGATTTTAAAGGGTGCTCACTAATAATTTTATTATCTGTACCATAAAATTTTATAGGTGTTCTCAGTGAATCAGTTAATTATTCATTTTTATTTACATGTTTATGATCGCATTTCCTTTGTTTTTAGAATTTACGGTTTATTTTGGGCGATAGATTTTCAACCTAATCGATATTTTGTCGATTGCTAAACGATTTATATTCCTGTAGATTTTAAACTTTATCTTTCTTCCTTCTTTCTGTTTACGTATTTGATTAAAATATACAAGCCTTACGATGTTTGCCTTTTCTTTTCCACTTTTCCCTAAACTCTACTTTTAATGCGTTGGTTCTGCATTTATTAACATTAATTTTTTATTTAAAATTTCGTTTCACTGCTTGCAGTTAAAACGTATAAATATGGTGTTCATAACAAAGCTTTGTAAGATTATTAGAGGAAGTCAATAAAATGAACAGTTACATAAATATTTACAAGGGCATTTTTTTTGATAAAATTTTTATTTAGTGAAGTGAAAAAAGATTTTGTAAGAAAATATACATCACGCATGGTAAAAAATACAAATGTGCTTCTCGTGACAATCCAATTTATGTTATCATCTAGATCGCTTCCAAGAAAATATTTTATTTCTTTTCGTGGTTACTTTTATTTCGACGGAATGAAAAACGCACATCCGTCGAAATCTAGTTTCTAGATAAATTATTTTTCCTTACTGGACCTATCCTACCAAAGGCTTAAGGACGGTAGTTTTCCTAGATGATTAATAATACGAAGAGTACCGTAGAATCAATGTTGTCTAATTATATTATGTCCAGAAGATATTAAGTATGGGTGATGATATTATATTTAGTTGATCATTTAATATATTAACCTTGGTGTCTTGGTTATATATAATCTTGGTGGTAAATGAACAACTAAATATAATATCATCACTCATACTTAATATCTTCTAGAAATAATATAATTAGACAACATTGATTCTCAGCCCAAATACACACAAAAATATAAGTATGTAAAAAAATTAAGGAAATAAATAAATAAATATAAAAAATAAAAAAAAAGAAAAAAAATATATATATATACGTATATATATATATATATATATATATATATATATATATATATATATATATATATAAATAAATATATGAATAAATAAAACCGGAGATATGGTGAATTAGTGGTATAACCTTGTTCTAACTTCCAGATACCCTTGCTTTTGTATAAATATATTACCGAGAATAACTTCCATTTAATTTTATTACATACACCGGAACATTTGCATTGTACAACCTCATATAATAACAACAATTGAATTTATTACCCTAACTAAAATACTTGTATATCATATAACTCTCGGAAATACAATAAAACCTACACCGTTCCCCTACAATAAACTCACTAACATAAGCAGTGGGAAAACACACACAAACCAGGCTTTCGCTATTGTACTTGAAACATATAAATGCTGAAGATGTTTTAATACAACGAAACCTAGGTGGTGGTAAAGAACTTAAAAAAGTAGAAATAATACTACATCACGTAGTTTCATTTAATTGTGAATAATGAATTTCTACAAAATTAACGCCAAATATATTCAATATATTTCCGTGTTTGAATACAGACTACTTTAAATCAGAAGCTCAACTGTGACCTACAAATATATCTCTTTGTATCACTTTTTGGATATTTTAAAAGATAAAAACCGACTTTTAATATAGTAGATCCACAAATACAATAAAAATTTAAAATATTCTTCAGTTTTAGCATTCCGTCCCTCAAAATAAAAAAATGAATTCCTTCTAAGGTCACTTGGTTGTCCATCCATGTGTCTATCGACCCTGTTTCATAGAAACGGCTAGAGAATTAATATCATGTACTGAAACCTACAGACCTATATAGATTTAAAAATCGAATTTATTATTCATGATCAAAACGGTATGGTCTTTTAAAACGTATTTTTCTTTATTTTTACCATAGCCTTACTCAATGATCATCAAAACCAATAGAGGACTTCCGATCTGGTCTATCCGCATAATGGGAGCTCTTATATTACAAGCAAATGGAAAAAAATCACTGCGAAAAGTATAATGGGCGATATTTCTATTTTAATATATTCGAGTTGACTGTCCAAATCTTGAGTGGTTCAAATCTAATAACTAAAATCGCAATGAAAACTTTTAGTGACAGATCTCAGCTTCAAGCTTGTTAACAAATTTATCTGAATTGTTCCTCTATTTATTTTCATGAATTGTATTTAATATACCCCGATAATTTTAAATATGTACAGACCTTACCATTTTAGTATGTATGTTTATGTAGTTATAACAAGACTCTACAACATTATGACGTCTTCATAACGTGATGTAGGAAAGTTGGGAATACTTGGGTTATTCACATTTATAACAATCAGAGAATAAACATAGCAATCTGTAATACTCGTAACACATATTACTGAACTAATTAAGACTTTTTTCTTGTATACAATACATAAATGTTGTACATTTTTTTTTACGCAATACTATTTGGGGAAAATCAAAATCGAAATTAATATTAACGAAATCACGTTAATAATGCCTGCTTCAAAAATTTTATTCAAAAAGCATAATAAACAATAGTATAAATATAAATCGTCGCAATGCTTTAGTTAACACTCGACCATTTAATGATTTTTTTATTCACTTGTCAAAACAAATATTACTTAAATCAAAAAAAGTTAATTGCACACTCTCATAATATATACATATATATATATATATATATATATATATATATATATATATATATATATATATATATATATATATATATATATATATATATATATATATATATATATATATATATATATATATATATATATATCAATGATAATATACTATATGCTTAGATGGACCAAAAATGTCATAATCAATAACACAAAGCAGAAGTGTTAATTAAATGTGCAATGCATTTAACTGAATAAAATAAGCTTTAAATACATTCACGCCACAAATGCATGTATCTCATTTAAGCATTCTGATTCTCTTCCGCGGATTTACGCTTATATGAATGCATAGCGCTGTGCCTTGATGTAAATTAGTTAACAGCTCGGTTAGTGTAAATATAATATACACGTCACAAGATTTTACACAAAAATACTATTTCAAACAAAATGCGAAACCGAAAATGGGCACGTTTCATTTACTCGCCCCCGGCATATAAATCGCGTCGAAGCGTTTCGACGATTTTCATTACGCTTGGAGTGTAATAACCCATCGTTGTCGGATTCTGTTTTAATTAATATTTGTTTATTTAATATTTAATTATTTTGAATGTAACATTCGTAAGATAAACAATTCGAAAAATTATAGTACGATAAACCATTTGTCTGATGCGATATTTGACAACATAAACCTTTTGTTGTGTCTTCAAATGAACAATAGAACATTAAATTTCAGTTAATAAACTATAATACTTTATATTATCATTCAACTTAATGAATACTTCCGGTAATGGACTTACCAATCAAAATTTCGGAATGAAGCCACGCTGGCTGAGTTTTGACGATCCGAGCTAACGCAAAAAAGGAAAGAACACACGGTTGAACACAAAATAACGGAGACGGAAGACGTCTAGTCGGCAGCGCACCCCTCTTAGCATATGTGTGTAATTGGTGAATTCCAATGTTGGATCGATCAATACAAATTAAAAAAAAAGGGTGGAATAGATTCATTGTCTATCATTTCATCTGTCTGTTGCAATTTTTGGACTTAGAATAAGTATATCGTTCGTTTCCAAACTTCGGTAAAATTCCGTGCTTCCTAAGGAAGTACGGAATTACCACACTGCCTTCAACAAGTCCAAAACCGAAGAATTGTGTAATGTGAAATATTTGTCAGTTTGACTGAAAATGAACAGATTTTTTTTTCTTTGACTCTTCTTATCACAACCTGTTGTTATTGATCTAGCTGTTAGAGAGGTTAGCAATAAAATACTTAACTCATTTTTTAGAAGCGTTGAAACAATATTTTTATCTCTCCTTTATATAAAAAAACAAATATCATTCAAGTGGAATAGTTTAAACTTTCATGAAAATACATAATTCGATTTTGTTACCTTTTAAGATTTTTAAGATAAAACTTTTCAACCATTTCCGCAAAAATCTCTGTGAAAGCTTTGATTTCATTTACAAAAATTACATTCTTTACAGAAAGAGCTTCAAATGTACTCAATTTAGTGCAGATAATCGCATATATGAACTATAAACACATCCTTTGTTACATCATTGTACAAATATTCAGGCTGTAACAAAAACGTGATTATTATTCGCACAGATGAGTTTGTGCATCAAAGTGAGTAGAAAATCTTGTGAAACAAGTAACAATTATCAATTTTCTTCGAAAAAATTATTGTCAAATTTGCGATTCCCATAAAAAAAATTACGTTTTTTTCACGGAAATACGCTTCAAATACATTAAATCACTAGTATGAATAGTAAACACTTTCTTTGTCATAATGCGTATATTAATACATAACTTTGTGACAAACAACAAAATCAATTCAATTTTGCGTGTTGAAGAGGAAAGGTAAAGGACAGAGTAAAAATGTAAGAGAATCTATTATAACAGATTTAAATAACAAACTTATTGTCTGTCTTTTTCTAGACATATCAATTCCCGTAAAAACTCCATCAAGACCGTGACCAAGAAAAAATAGAATTGTGTCGGTGTCAAGGAGGCTTACATTTAAGAATATTTTAAGAGCTATTTTTACTTTATTATCAAAACGTTATCATTTTCTTCAAATAATGGTTTCATTTTGTTTTCCAAAATTTCAAGAAAATATTTTTCTTGTATTTTTTGCAGAATCGATAACATATTAAATAACTCTATTATTATATTAATTATTTTTAAGTACGTCACAACAAACAAAAAATAAACTCTGGCTCTTCGTTGAATAAAATATATACGGCAAATCAGAGTCCATGTTTGGAGCTTTTCACAAGTAATATCGAGAGAGGTACATGAAAGTTGTCCGCCTCAATAGATTCCAATAAATATTCAATTCAGTCGATAAATTATGTATTGATAAGTTTGTTATATACTGGTTATAGATAATAGATTCCTTTTTAGTTTTAAGTTTTTTTTTAAGTTTATTACATACTAGTTGTTACTACGGCTCCGTTCACATGTAATAAGGAAGAAAGGTTTAGTTTTTTTTTTATATGTTGCTTCTGAATTTATACTCGTAATATTACCAAAACCAATTTCATCAAAATCCGTCCAATAGATTTTGCATGATACTAAACGTTTCTTTTGGCTTCTATTATCATTCTATATGCTAAATCAATCACTACTTCAAAAATATTTTCTATTCGCAGAATTCTCTCTGTTACGATTTTATTATATGTATTGATTAAATATACGTGTTTCTTACGTTTTTGTAATTTTAAATTTTAAGGTCTTCCTTTTAGCGAAACCATAGTAGGAATATTACTATTAAATAAACTTTAAAAACTTGAAAACTTTAAACCTACACTGAGCTAAAACGTTATCATTTGAATTTTGAAATGAATGTAAGTTGTGTGCATGTAAGTTAGATGCAGTTCGACTCAATTGCATAAAATGCACTCCTGAATATTCAATGACATTTTGCTTCACGTCCACCTTAAATGGTTTCATGTCTGGAGCAATTCTTATTCGGTCCTTAGTGTTAGTTTAGGATAAATAGACAGGTAAATTATTTTAGTTCCTTTTAAATTCAGATTCCTTTTATCATAAAATTAATTACGGCTCGATGATTCATTTGCTTTTATATAGGGTTGGTTTTTAAGAAAGGTGAATCAGGCAATGTGTTAGAAAAACAGCCTTTCAGAAAAAAACTAATTACCGCTGCTATTCGCGTCTTTAAAATGTCCCATTTCGTTTTGTAATTTAATCTTCTTATAAGCCAAAAACAAACTAGAACCAAAATAGCGAAATAAATTATGCAAATTATGTAATACTTATATATAACGATTAAGATTAAGCAAACATTTCTTTAAAAAATATACTTATTCGTCTCAAAATCCCACCCTTATGACAGTAAACAAATTAATTTTATTCTTTATTACTAACGATAAAAATTATTGAACAAAGTGACGTATTTTTAAAGTGACACCATATAGTCAAGTTATTTTGTGAAACTCCATTTTTCGTAGGATATTGAGCTAAAAATTGCTTCATAATTTAATGTACTGGTAAAAGAAGCAAATAAGAAAAAAAGTTTTTATATCTTTTTACTGTTTCAAAAAAAAATAAAAAAGTCGGAAAATATTGCTTGAACGATTTAAGAGGAACCGATTTATTTAGACCGTCCCGAGTAATACCACCGGATATACTCTCGACGCCGACGAGCGATGTGATAAAAATAGTATATTTAAAATTGTATCAACTTTCTTATTGCTTAGAGATTTAAATCTAATAAAATTACGGAAAAATCTTTGTTGTATATAACGTTGTAAGGATAAATAAAATAAATTTGTGAAGCGTTAAATAAGAGAGGATGATAAATAAAGATACACTTTTGCACATTATTCCCCTGGAAACAGCTCACTTTTCTAAATTTCCAGCGACATCCATTTTATGTATATACTTGATAATTTTACTTAAATGAGTTTTGATTAGAATTAAAAATAAATGATTATTTGATAGAATTTGGCATTTTGACAAATCATATTAACCCGCATCCATTTTGGTACTCAAAAATAGAGAATTTTAGAAGTTGCAAACGAAGTAATCAAGTTTTTAGTTTAATTTAATGTGTCATGCGTAGCATTAACTTTAAGATAAAGCTATGAGATTTTCAAGATTTCAAGTAGTTCTAAACATATTACTAAAAGTATTTACAAACAATGTTTACCCCTTTTTAAAATTTAAATTTAAAATTAGGGTTATTAGTTGTTTTTCTATTTTTTATTTAGAACACTATATCGCAGCACCCTGTTCAATTAAGTTTTTCGGAGTCATTTGTTGTCGAGGACAATAGATGACGTTAGAATCGCTTTAATAGGGAAGTAACATTGGGTGTTAGAAGGCAATTTTAGCTCCAAAGTGATGTCGAGATTCTCTAAAGAAGTTACATTTAAAAATGTATCCCTTTCCGAAAGAATTAAAAAATAAAGATGGAAACATTTTTTATTGGCTTCGTTTCCCAGTACACAAAATTTTCAGGTAATTTTTAGCTCAATACTTAAAAAAAATGAGTTTCATAAAATATGTTAACTGTAACCGACAATCGACACTATTACGTCAAAAATACTTTTGTTTGTGCAATCATTCTTATCGTAACTGATAAAGAATGATATTAAATACACTGAATGGAATTCTGAAACTAATAAATTTAAAGAAATGTTTGCTTAATCTTAATATTTATATATATAATCTTAATATTTATATAATGCAAATGATATAACACTTGTATAATGTTATATCATTTGCATTTTTTATTTCGCTATTTTGATTCCAGTTTATTTTCAGTTTACCGATCAAATTGTAAGAGAAAACTAAATATTTTAAAGGCAATAATAGGAGAGGTAAACAGTCTTCTGTGAAAGATAATTTTTCAAACACGTTATCTGATTCAATTTTCATAATACAAAATTCTGTATAAAGGCAAATAAAACAAAGAGTAGTTTTACGATGAAATGAATTTGAATTTAAATGGAACTAAAATAATTTACATGTCTGTTTATTCTAAACTAACACCAAAGACCGAGTGAGGATCACTCCAAACGGGAACCCATTTAATGTCGACGCGAAGCAAAATATCATTGAATATTCAGTAGTGCATTTTATTCAACCGAGTCGAATTGCATCCTAAGTGCACATAATTTATATTCGTTTCAACATTCAAATGTAAACGTTTTATCTCAGTGAATTGACAAAATGTTTATTGTCTGCATTTACTTAATAGTAATGTTCCTATCGTGGTTTCGCTAAAAGTAATACGTTAAAATTTTAAATTACGTAAACTCATCATGTAAACTTACTATATTTATTTATTTACCTATTTATTTATACACATATTTATTGATGCATTATAAATAACCTATCCCAAGTCATTTAAAATTAATGGTTTAACAAAATTAAAATTTTTAGATTAAACCTGAATGCAAAATACACGGGAACTACAAAATAAATTTTTGCAAGTATGTCGTTGTTGCCTATGAAATATTTGGAAAAATTTATTTTCACTCATAAGCAAATCATACTCTAATGCAATTGCTATCGGGAGGTTGAGCAGTGGTATAGCGCGGGAAACTGGACAGCACCGGTAAAATTCTATCCTAGAGGGTAGTATAGCAAAAAGTGATGATTACAAGAGCACAAGAAGTTGTCAAAAATGACGAATGATAGTTTACTCAATAATATATAGCAGAGATTTTTTCCTTTTAATAGCTGAAAGATACATTTCATAAACGCAATATTTCTTTTGGTTTGCAAAGAATTGAAACTTAGTATACACCCAAGAGGAAATAGATAGGAAATAGAAGGCGGAAGTAAGTAGACGGTCCCATATACAGATATTGGAAGAACCTCATTCGAATTTAAATACTGAACATATCAATACATTTATTTATCAATTATATAATGGACGTTAAATTATTTCGTTCATTACAAATTCAAAGACGGATATTTTCCTTGCAAGACAAACAAAATTATTGGAAGATATTGCAGAGTTCTTGGTCGTTTTCTTGGACCAATTTCAATAAAATACATATTCAAAATTTTTTTTTTCTCTAAATTAATGACGGAAGATTCTTTATGTATATTTTCGGCTCATACTACAATCAATTCAAAGCTATTTTTATCTTAATAGTTTAATAAAGATTTTAAATTCATAATGTCCTCTTCCATTCCTCATATAAATATAATTAGTATAATGAGTATTTAAAAAGTTGTACGTTCTAAACACGATTAACTTTAACCAGATTATTGGTTTACGTTAATTTTTAACTTTTTAATCGTACAGACCAAAATATTTAAATTAAATATGTTGTTATTTTCATATTCTGTTACAGTGTTGTTATAGTTGTTATCGTTGGACTATGGATGAATTACAAAGAAGAACAGAAATATATTCAAATAACAATTAAAACAGAGCAATAACTCGAAGTGTATATATATATATATATATATATACATATATATATATATATATATATATATATATATATATATATATATATATATATATATATATATATATAAATATATATATATATAAATATACATTATGTCCATGTGTGTGTTTAAAGCGGGGAATTTATTAAACGTCCATAACGTTCTATAAATTATCAAGTTCATATAAAAAAATGTACAAAATTGAAACAAAAAATTAAATCGTGCGCCAGAAGATACGGTTACTTTGTTTTAAAAATTGATACTAAAATAGCAAATAATCGTGTCTGCGTTCAGTTCGTTCTGGGTCAGGTAGAAGTCCAAAAAATAATAAACGATATTTAAATAACTTAATTAAAAATTTCCAATATTTTCAAAAATTACACTAGGATTACAGATGGTCAATGCAATCAAGAGCACGTCTACATGGGGTTCACAGATTGTAGATACAATCAAGGGCACACCTTCTGTTAAAGCGGATTGACTTTTTACCCCTGTAATAGATTTGTTTTAATTTTTTTTCTATTTTGGTTATGTAAAACTTGCACTATGTTCAGTGAAAAATTTACCAGGAATATAAAAATTATCTGAGGAATTTATAATTTAATATTTATACGATTATATGACATGGTGAAACAAAAACTCGATAAGTATGAATAGAACTTGCATTACGAGATATACTTTTAAAGGTACATACTATTTCTATAAAATTCTGTAAATATTAACATTGTTTTTCATCATAAAAACACGTAGCTTATTATATTTCCATAGACGTTATAGTGTCGTACATTTGTCAAAAATTATGAGATATAAAATCATCGCTTTAATTTTCCGAGAAACTTTGAATAAACCTCTAAAAATATTGTTATTTAATTAAACTTTAACAGTTTCAAAGGTGAAGCAGTAACGTGTTTTTATAGTTTCAGCAATAAACAACGTTTTTAGAATCCTTATAACTTACCCTTTTTATCACTACCTTATTTTACCATTAAAATAAAAAGACAATAGTTGAAAATTTAATTTTACCCCTAAAAATTACCACATTAATATTTTTGAATGTTGAGATTTATGCCGATTGAGTATGTTAGTATACCTTATAATTATTCTAAACTTCAAATTTCTATGTCGAACAGTTTCTGAGAAAACGGCTGGACTGACAAATGAACGAAAAGATTAATGATTTTATAATGATTCTGTTTCTTTCTTGTTGAGTTAAACCCTGAAAAAATAATGAAATTCAAATTAAAGTAAGTTTGAAACTGAAAATTTTCTTTATCTGAACCAAAAGTGAAAAACAATTTATTCGATAAAGTGACCTATCGCATTGTTTCATTACCGCTGCACTCTGGTGAAAATAATGATAAACCCCATTTTAGTGCGAGATCTGCTAGTTCAAATAATGCGTAAAAGTTTTAAAATATTATGTTTATTTCTATATTCTATCTTAATTTGTTATCTCATTCCAACAATAGCTTTATTACTCTAAGGTAATAGTCACATTTAACGTAATTCACCGAAACGTAAAAATACAAACAGAACAATATAGAGATCATCAGTTCACAATATAATTATTTATGTTCGCCGAAATAATTATTTGAAATATTTCAATATTCTTTCTTTGCGTTAAGAAATATTTTCACATCGATTAATGGTTTGTTCAAAAAATTTTTCTCAGTTGACTCCAACAATAATTTGTACATACCCCATTAATATTTAAATATGATCTTCTTCGTCATATTCTAGTTTAAAAAAAAAAACATTTTTATTGGACATATTTGGCGTTATTTTTTTAGAAATTCATTATAATTACATTTTTCTTAACTAAACGAAACAAGGTAACGTAATATTATTTCCACTTTTTTTAATTCTTTACCACGACCTAGGTTTCATTGTATGACAACATCTTCAGGTGGGAAATTTGTAAAGATTCGGACGTAAATGGTTACTTAAAATTTTTACAAATTACCTATCTGAAGATGTCGTCATACAACAAAAAATAGGTCGTGGTAAGTAATTTAAATAAGGTAGACTACTCGCACATCATGTAGTTTCATTTAGTTAAGAAAAATGTAAAATTTTTTTAAATTTCAGATGATAATGGAATTTATGATAAATACAAATTGTGAACGAATAAAATATATTCAAATATTACAGGATTTTAAATTAAAATATGAGGAAATTTCACAGCTGAAGGTATCTAAGGTCGAAATCATTAAATTTTCAACCCGTTTATACAAGTAAAATTTTTGGGCTAATCAACGGTGAATGAATAGATACAAATGTGCATTTTACCAGAAGGTTAAGTATTTTTGTTTAGTAATTTTTAGCGACAAATTTTTAAATATGAACAACTTGTAAACTAATTTTCATACTTATTAGAATAACAGCAATCCCTATAAATATATTGGGATGGCCAATAAGTTTTTATCCCCGAGTCACTGTCAACAATTTTTAATAAAAAATTTACATGTTATGCTAAATTTAATTTAAGTATTTATTAATTTAATTTAAGTATGTATTAAGCATTATTATATACTTCTTGTCGATATTTAGTTGGCAATGACAATATGCCTTTCTTGTAAAATTCCGGTGACTTCGATTCAAATAACTGTGTGAGGTCATTGGGAGATCTTATTTAATATCGATTTTTTTAACAGAAATTATTACTTAGAATCATGAATAAATGGTAATCAGAGGGCGCAATATCCGGTGAATATGGAGGATGAGTGAGTAAAACCCAACCCAACTCCTCTAATTTATCATTACTACGTTTTGTAACATGTAGTATATCATTATTATGTAGCAAATAAACTCGATCCTATTGTTTACTCAATTTGTTAGCTAATCGATCCAATTATTTACAGTCAATATCTGCATTAATTGCAGATCCCCTTGGAAGTAACTCCCAATGAATAATGCCGTTCACGTTCCACCAGCAGCTGAACATCATCTTCGTGGCACTTATTTCAGGTTTGAATGCTGAAACTCTAATTTCTCCGACACCCAGCCATTAAAGTTTACGGGTATAGTCAATGTATGTAACCCACTTCTCATCGCCAATTACTCACTCGACAATAAATATTGACAAGTATCAACTCTGACAAATATCAACTGAAGGTGATATGATGACAACTCGTGGGGTATACATACACCGTTTTTTGAAACTTTTTACAATTCGTGCAAATGTGTTTCTATGGTGCCATGACTGCAGTGTAGCTCATCTTCTAAGTGACTAGTCGTCAGTCGAGGATCCTCATCAGGGCGTCCGGTACGGGGTTCGTCCTCAATAACGTAGTCCTTATTCCGAAACTTTCTGAACCAAATCTTTACCGTCGCGTAAGACACCGTGGATTCGCCCGTAGCGTGATCCAGACGAAATATGTAAAATAATCCACATTTTATATCGATTTAAATCCATTATCTTTTATGTAATTGACATAAAGCTTTGGCGTTGACTGTTGTCAACTGACTGCACTGAGGCCTATTTATACTCTACAGTACTAGTACTAGTTCCAGAAGTTTCGAGAATCTTTCTATAAAAGTCCCGAAGTTGTGGCTAAAAACTCACAAGCCAGTCTAATACACACACACACACATGTATATATATATATATATATATATATATATATATATATATATATATATATACATATGTGTATATATATATATGTGCACATATATATATATATATATATATATATATATATACAAATGTATATCACGTTGTAGAGCAAGTTATAAAATTTACGTAATTTTTGAACGGGAAAGTGTGACCACTTAACGAGATCCAACATCTACAACACTAATTTGCTGTAAATCCATAACATCTGCCTCGGTATTTAACCGAGGGCGATCCACATAAAAATTCGAAAGATAAAAACCTCTCGCCTAATCGAGATTTACCAACGGTCGAATAAATAAATCATTCCCCATCTCTTATCCCGCGAACGTTCTTCCCTCCACGCGCACCACTTATCGTTTCCCATCTGAGCGTAAACATTGAATATTTATTGGGAATCTTGTCTTTGACGCCCATCCGCAAAGTAATAGTTCAGAAAAAAAACTTAAACACATGTTCCGCTTTGCGTAATTTCTGCTCTTTATTCATTTCATGTAAATTTTGCCAATGAGCGATGGGTTTGAAGAAGGAGGTTTTATTTTTCTATTTACGTGCAGAAATTTTCACAAAATTCACCTAAAAACAATATCATTCATATCCTGGCAATGAATATTGTGTTCTTTCAAAGTGTTTATTACAATTTTTATAACTATAATATTTTAATATGTGTACAATTGTTACAATGATGAATAAAATAAAGAATTTAACTATGTGATAAAATAACCAAAACCGACTGCTTATAGTGCATGTTACCCGCGGGAATGTAAGAACAAGCATTATATTCACGCAAAAAATTCCTCTTGAGTTTTTGATTACAATAGACTTCATAGCACTAATGAATAATAGAAACTCAAAAAACGTGTACATTTATATATTACAACACGACCATCCATTGCGCAGACGAAACCATTGAACTAGGAAGATTTTACATCTTCATACTTCTTTACTTTTTTTTCCAAAAATTAAAACTTTTGGCATTATCATCGACCACAACTTTGAAATGTAAAACGAGTATCAAAGAAAAGAGAATTCAATATTATTTCAACTGCAAGATTGCTGTACTAATTCTATCTCTTCACTTAATAAATATCAAGTTTTGGCAAGCCAGACTCTAGTCAAATAGATTCGATTTATGAAAGAAGTCGGTACTAAAGAAGCAGTAATAAAGCGAGCGAGCTTTTAAACAAACGTTCTATTGTCAAAGCTGCCATTAAAGCGATTCCATTCCTAAAAGTTCAACTATTGGTGCAACGATTAACGTGTGTTTACTGTCGATCACTATAACGCGACATTTAGTCCAAATTTAATTAAAGTTTTATTGTGGTCCTTTTAGAAACTTGAATGAGGGCTAGCGTATAAGCGATCAGTGTCCACGCGTTTTCTAGTCATGCCGAATTCGTTCAAAAAAATGTGGGGAGAAAGAAAATGACGTATTTTAATGGAATTAAATTAGATTATGCAGTAATATCGCGTGAAGCAGAGCCGGTTGGCTTAGCTTCATAAGTAATAATTAGTATTTGATCGACAAATCATAATAGCCATATAACCTAATTCCGATTCGGTCAGCTGACATTAGACAGATAGATCTAGAAATATAGTTCATTCTGCACTGACGTAAAAGAACACATTTGATGACACTTATTACTTCGTGGAAATAGATTTTGAGGGTTTACTCTTTTACACAAATATCCACTGAGCTATGAACCACAGGTATCCTCTTTTGGCGGCTAATGCATTTTAATATTGCAACTCAAGTGTGGGATCTTTAAATATAAACCAGTGAAAATATTGTAATTATTGAAAACAAATTATAAAAAATATAGGCGTCTAAAAACAATTTAAAGTTAATTTCATATTTCAGTATTGTCCAGGTGAATTATTGTTAAAATCGGACCGATACTGGACAGAACATAATTTTGCAATTAGTAATTATTTTAATACTATTTTAATAGTATTTTGTTTTTAGGGTTCCGTACCTCGAAAAAAAACGAACTATTAGATCACTCACGTGTCTGTCCACCCATTTGCTACATCCTTTAGTATAGTAATAAAACATACTCGTGTTAACCCACACGTATCTTAATACCCAAAACTCAAAACCATTCATTTAGAAATTTTAGGATGACTAGATTGAATACTGAAAAAAATTGTTTTTAATTCCATATATAGTGCCAAGTATCGTTTGAAAGAGCAAATTTAATGACATGAGAGCAAATTTAATGACATCTTCAGAGACATGGTGAAAAATATTTTGCACACATTATTTCCAAAACTACTCAACTTGTAGGAATAATATAGCAATGATTATATGCACTATGTTTTTACGTCTACGACAGATACAAAAGGTGATATATTACGTACGTGTATTCACAGCCAAAATATTTTTTAGATACTTTTGTTATAGCCAATTTTCTCAAAAGCTACGTGATGTAGAAACTTGAAATTTGGTCGAGTAATACATCGTGTTATCCCATATAAATATTAAATTTCAAAATATTCATATGAAAATTAAAGTTGGAATGAATAAAGATCTCAACATTTTATTTCTTTTATTCATCATGTGGGGAATCATTTGAAAGGAATAAAAAAAGTTCTTATAATAATTTTAAACTCAGTACTGGAAGATATTCCAAACAATATGAAAAGAGTACTCACCTCCTTTATTTCCGAATCTATTAGGCCAAAAATCATCATATAACATAGTTGATAAATTTGACTGGAATATGACAGGATAAGTATAGCGAATATTCCAGATCGTATAATTTTCTTTTAAATTTGCACCATGTTTTACGCCTGTGAAAATATAGTTAGCAATATATCTTTGCTAACAATTAATATTTGTCAACAGTTTAGTAGATATTTGCTAACAATTAATATTTTTCAACAGTTTAGTAGAAATACCATGTACCATTATACGTCTATAAGTACATAAATGTGTACGGAACTCTCGTGGTAAATTGATATGTATTATTTAATTTTTGAGTGGAATTTTAAAAGGTCTTCACTAATAATTTTAATGTTTATAAAGAAAAATAGTTTGTTGCTGTCAGTGAATTGGTTATTTGAACGTACTTCTCATGAAAATCCAATTTATTTTATCCACTAGATCGCTTTCAAGACAATTTGTTATTTCCTTCCGTGCTTACTTTAATTCCCACGGAATGAAAAACATGCATCCGCGGCGATCTAGTTTCTAGATAAGTTATTTTGTTCTTCCCAAACCTATCTTACCTAAGTCTAAAGGATTGCGATTTCCCTGTATGATTAATAATAACCTTAATATCTAGATTTATGTCCTTCTTTTATTGATATATACTTCTTTAATTTATATAGAAAGACTTATGAATATTTCTTTATTTTATATAGAAAGACTTATCATTTCCAAAGAGAACAGATTATGAGAATTGAGTAAGTTTTAAGAATTATGATAATTTGATTTTATTATTTTCTTTACACAGAAAGTATTTTCATTAATTTTTTGAATTGAAATTAAAATAAACTTACATACGTGTACAACAAAATTGCGTCATTTAAATTACTATGTGAATTTCACGGGAACACAGCTATTGAAAAAGTCTGCATTTCTGAATTTGAAAGTGATTTCGCTACACTTTCATGAAGCATCGTCCACCAAACACTAGGTCTCATACTCAATTAGGCAAACGCAAAGGAAACTTTCAGCAATGGACAATATTTCATAAATATATCGCATCCCTCTAAAATTTATCAGAATCTAGGTTTTGCTTATACACACCGCAGATTCAGTATATTTTTTGGTAATAACTTTGACCTAACTGATTCAGAGGCCGAAGATACCGGTGTTCACAGTAAACGTTTTGGAAGTCATATTACTGATTTGGTCAAGAGCAAACCGGGGTTAAAAAATAACTTACATCGAGATATAGGTTAAATTATTAAATAAACGAATTTGATCAAATAGTTTGAAAATAGTGGCATAAAAAATATAAAAATCAAAATAAAATAAAATATCCTATTTATTCCATATCCTTATTATACATTGCTACCATATATTGTTAATTGGTATTCGTTAGTATTTTGATTACTATCTAATTGTTAGTATAGTTATCAATTTCTGAGATTTGGACCTCGCCTTTGGTGAATGCCTTCTCCATCCTCTTCCACAGTTCTCTTTTTCTGCTTTAGGTCAACCAGTTTTCATGTTATTTCGGCTTTGTCATTAGCCCAACGTCTACTTGGCTTATCTATCTTCCTTTTCCCTTTTGGTCCCTTCCATCCAGTTGTTTGAATAGTCTATAGATTATTAGTATAACGTGATATGTGACCGGCCCATTGCTACTTTTGCTTGAGAGCTTGTGGAGAGCATCAGTTATTGGTTTTTTGTCTTATGGTTTTATTTTTAACTTTACGTATTTCCCTTATTTTTAGTAAGCTTCTTTCCATAGCTCTTTATCTTGTTTTTATCTTTTGTTTTGTTTTATTAGTGAAAACCCATGTCTGCCAACCGTACAACAAGCAAGGCAGCAGACAGGTGCCAAATACAATTTTTTACGATTAGGGGATAGTCTCCTTTCAAAATTTCTTTAAGTGACCAACATTTTTTTCCAGGTTATACTTGCCTTTATTTTGATTTCCTCTTCGTTGCTTGATTTGCTAAATGATAACTGTTTACACATATGTAGTTGTTCACATAATAAATTTTGTTTTGTCTTGTATTGATGGATAGTCTGCGACTGTTAGTCATTAGCTTTGGTTTTTATTGAGTTCATCTCTAAACCTACTTTGTAACTTTCTTGGTCTAATGAGTTTATCATATCTTTCAGTTTCTTTGGGGTTTCAGCTGCCAACACGATATCATCTGTGAATCTAAGACGGTATAAAGAGTGGTCATTTATGTTTATCCCTTTGCACTTCCAATTTATGTCTTGAAATATATTTTCTAACACAGTAATAAATAGCTTCATTGACAGTGGGTAGCCTTGTCTAACTCCTTTTTCTATTCTTGCCTCATTTGCTCTGGTTTCTAGTTTTACTTTGCTTGTACTGTTAGTGTATATTTTCTTTACGATATTTATGTATTTTGTATCAATTTTAATCAGTTTAAGGTATCCCAGATAGAATTATAGCTTATGCTGTCAAAGAGTTTGCTATGATCTATAAATATTGAATATATTTGGCGTTAATTTTGTAGAAAACACAACGAAACACAACGAAACCTAGGTCGCGGTAAAGAACTTAAAGAAAGTAGAAATAATGCTACATCACGTAGTTTCATTTAATTGTGGGTGATCTATAAAGACAAAATATAGAGGTTTGTTGTATTCATTATACTTCTAGATAACCTGTTCCACTGCATGTATATGATCCATTGTTCTGAATCCTGAACGAAAGCCGGCTTGTTCAATTGGTTGTGCGCTGTCGATTGCACTAGTTATTTGTTTTAAAATTATCGATGGATAGAGTTTTTATATATTAGCCAATAAGCTGATAGGCCTGTAGTTTCCGATGTCTAATAGATTTTTTACAAATCATTTTCATTTTTTATATATTAGAATTATACTCGATGTGTGCCATTGCCACGGGACAGTTTCCGCAACAATTATCATGTTAAATAAATGTAAGAGGTAACTAATTAGATTAGGTTGACCTAGTTTTAAGGCTTCGTTTGGTATCCCACATGGGCCTGGTTCCTATTTCATTTTAGTAGTTTTATATGCTCATATACTTCTTTTTCCTCTATTGTTTTAGCTGTTTCTGGTGATATCATTTCTCGATTTAGATTCTTTCTTTTGCATATGTTTAACTCTTTAAATTCTCCCTTTGTGCTCATAAGTTTCGTCCAGTTTTTTTTTATTACGCCACATCTGCGGTTTCAGTAGTATTTTTTAATGAATTGACTAGTTTCTTTGAATAATTTTCTTAAGTTTACTTTTATATATTTGTTTTTGTCCTTTTTTAAAAATATTTTATGACCTTTGCTCTTCTCGGTATATTTTTAGTTTGTTAAGTTTTACAGTACAGCTTATTTGAGCATGTCATAGTAAGTTTGAATATCTCTGTTTATTATTGGTTGATCTTTAGTGCAAGTTTTAGGACAGTGTGTATACTTTTTTATTTCTTCATGAGTTTTGGAAACTCTTGGTAAAGTTTTGAAGTTTTTTCAGTTTTTATTCGTGGTGTTTAGAAGGAGTGCTGCACGCAATAGCCTATGATCTCATGAAAACTATACATTATTAAGGACTTTGTATTTATTTACTAGCTTTTTGATTTGCCGTTTTAATTTCTATTTGGTCTAAAAACACGCCGGTGTGCTCTGAATATATTTTGAATAAGGCAGAACGTGACTGCGTGAAAGCAGTCTAAATAATGATATCAGGTTGTTATCAAGCACGTGATTCCACTCTCACTTATCTATGTTAGTTGTCAGCTAATATCAATGCAATATACAATAAATAAAATAATAAAGGGATATCACTAGCCAAGACGCGTATACGCCGATGAGGGACCGTGATAACACACCTCTCCGTCAAATCATCCAATGGGAAGCCGCACCGCTCGGTTGCATAGACAACGAATTCTGGTACTGGCGAATTCTCTTTTAGTGGAATAGCGCCTCACCCCTACGTATGATTACCCACACAGAATTTAATATTTCACACATCACTTTAATTGAAACTAAAAACTAAAAACAAAATAGTTCGCTAGTATTAACGGACAAAAAGCGGTTCCCTTAATTGTTCACTCACTATTTGGCATTATTTTATAGTATTAGTTTATTTAAAACTGAATTTTAAAAACAGCAAGTCAAAATTGTACGTGTCCACGTATTACTTAAAATTCCTAGGATACACTTTTTACACAAAATTAAATACGCAGCATATGCACAATTACACCAATATTTAAGATTATTATTATTAAACTTATTCAATAAGAAAAATTCAAAGGGAATTTTTTACACGGAGTACCCGTTTTTATGACCATCCGCGATAGGTATCCGCAGACAACTCCAAAAAAAATAATATAAATAACAAAACCCGCGAAAATTCATCCTACGATAAAATTACACAAATAACATCTTATTAATTAAAAGGAGTTTTAAAAGACTAAAACATCTATCTTGAAAGTTTTTTACATTTTTAAAATTATTGGAAAAAATTAAAACGCCTCAAACTCTGTTTCAACTATCTGTTATATATACTTGACAGTATCTCCATGTACAGTCAATCCATTAAAATAGATATTTAGCTAAGAAATACTATATTTTATTCTATATTTTAGCACATTCATTAATAAATACTTCGCTAATTAAGATCGAATCTCAAAACGAAAAAAATGGAACCCTTGTCCATCCGTTCGTCCATCTACCAAAGCCCCTTTTCGCAGAAACGGCTAGAGAATCAATATCACTTACCGAGACTTATAGACTTATATTGATTTAAAAATCATGTTTTTGGTTCACTATCAAAAAGTTATAGTCCTTTAAAGTGTATTTTTTTCTTATAGGGTACTTCCGGTCTTATCCGTCCCCATAATGGAAGGTCTTATAACACAAGTAAATGGAAAAATCCGAAAATCAGTTATTTCTAATTCTACATGGAATCATTTTTCAATATATTTCCGTTCTGAAAAATTCAAATTTTGCTAAATAGTTTAATAGAACTACTATGTACCATTAAATGTTTGCCTAAATGTGTACGGAACCCTCGTAATGTTAGTATTACTTGTGCTCGACAGATTTTTTTCTCATCTATATAGGGAGTATATTTTTAATTTTATTTAATTCAGGACTTGATATTGTAAATTTGATTTCACTTTTGCTAGGATTTACATAATAGTGTTTACCTCATTCTAATCGACATGCGATATAGTTAAATTTTTTCCTAACTTAAAATTGAGAGTTTGAGGATAAATTCCAGTTTACTGTCCAAAATAATTAAACATGCAGTAATAAAACTTTCAGTAACTGATCTAAGCTTCAAGTTTATTAACAAATTTATCTAAATGGTTCCTCCTTTCATTTTCATGAATTGTATGTAATATACTCTAATAATGCTAAATATGTACACAGCTAACAGTTGTAATATATTTGATCATGTATATTTGCGCAGTTTTAACAAGACATGGCAATAATGTGACATCTTCATGACGTGACATACTAAAGTTTGGAATACTTAGGGTATCCACATTTATTTTTCTTTATTTTTTTAATTAGAGAATAAACATAGCAATCTGTATTACTTCTAACACATATTACTAAACTAATTACGATTCTTCTCTTCTAGAAATTTCTTTTTACACATTGTTACTTGGAGAAAAACCAGAATCGAAGCAAATGTTAACAAAATCACATCAATATCGCTAACTTTAAAAATTTTCATTTAAACAGCGCAATGAACAATACTATTAACGAAATAAATCAACGGCATGCTTTAACTCGACGAGTTTATTTAGCGACTTTTTCATTTTCATCTGTCCAAAAAATTCTTACTTAACAAATCAAAGAAATGTTAATTGCACTATCATTATAAATATATATATATATATATATATATATATATATATATATATATATATATATATATATATATATATATATAAGACATACAGTTATTAAAATAACGCGATATATTTGAATGTATAAAACCAGTGTTGTGACATTAAATGAACAATAAAAGATAACATTTTTAATTTCAGTTTGTGAACTTCATTCTTCAATATTATCATTACACCTAATGAATACTTCCGATAATGGAATAACCGATAAAATTTTCGGATCGAAGTGATTTTGGTCGACTTTAGCCTATCCGAACGTCACGAGAGAAAACGCGAAAGAAAAGGAAAAAACATTCGATTTAACACACAATAACGGAGATGGAAAACGTCTAGTCGACAGTGCACGCTTCCTGATATATGGGTTCAGTCGGTGGATTCCAATGTATGGGCTGACTGACACAAATTAAAAAAAAAGTAGAATCATTTCATTGTCTATCCTTCCTTTTGTGTGGTGCAATTTTTTGACTTAGAACAATTATATGGCTTCGTTCCCGAATTTCGGTTAGAAAATAAATACTGTACTGCCTTTGACAAGTTCAAAAGAGAGGAAATGGCAATGACCTAAATATTTTTTTCTAAGACACTTTCTTATCACAACCTGTCATTATCTATCTACCTGTTATGATGGTTAATATTGGCTGACCAACAATGGAGAGGTCAGTGATATTTAAATACTTGACCCATTCCTAGCATTTACAAAACAATATTTTTTTCTTTAGTTCTGCTTCAAGAATAAAAAAAACATTATTTAATTAGCATAGTCTAAGTTCATGGAAATACACAATTTGTATTTGTCACATTTTAAGACTTTGAGGTAATATTATTCATGAATTGAATTTCAAAACTTAATATATTTCTGTCAAACAACTGTCTTAATATTAAAAACAAAACTTTAAAAAGTAATTTATGGAATCTGCAGGAAGGCACCAACCCAAAGCTTAAATTGTAAACAAAAGAAGCAAACGATGCTGTGCACATGATTTTCGGTGAATAAAGATAACAAGAGATCGGAATCATGATCACAATTGTTAATTCTTTTTTAATATTTTAGTTTGTAACAGCGACAGAACACTTGGTAATTCGTCTGCTTTTTTTTGGAAACGGTGTTTCGTTATTCCAGTTACAGTTGCACTTTTAAGGCAATACATAATCATATTAAGTATTGTTGAAAATAAAAACAAATTTAGTTTTGTTTTGTTTAAAAAATAACAATGAACACTTCCAATATTTTTGGTTAGCTTTCTTGTTATTTTTGTTGTACACTACAAAATGTAAATACAATTATTACGTTAATTTTTCAACGTAATAAGAAATGTTACGTTTTCATCACACTATCAAATACTTATAAAAATAAAACAAAATTTTTACATCTCAATGTCTTTAGACTTTTTGAAATTATAAGTAAAAACTATAAGAACGTTCAATTTTCACGATAATCTCCGAGTTCACGTCAAATTTTTAGCGTATACTTCCATACTTATCAAAAGACAATCCGCGTAAAAAATGTAAAAATGAAACCTCACTCTAAATCAATATTTACTTAATGGCAATCCGATAAATAAACGATCTCTCCATGCTGCATCCCATGAGGATTACCTCTCTTGGCCCATATTAATATTTCCTCCAATTTGTGCGTAAATATGGAATATTTGTCGAAATCCACTCGGATGAACGAGCAAGGTTCGGTATCTCAATCAATTCAATTGCAAGTGTCAAATATATGTTCTTCTTTGCGTAATTTGCAGTGCAAAATTATTCGGCGAAATCATCAAATATGCGATGAGTATGATAGATGAAACTAAATTCATTTAGTCGCGCTTGTGTCATGACAAAGCGTATTTTCAGCGATTAATTTGAACTATTTCTAAAATATTTGACAATATTATCTATACCAGCAGTGTCGTCATATGAAAGATAGGTTTAATAAAATAAAGCAGGCATGTAAATAATTCAAAATGTTTCACTTCGCTGTCCACTAAACAAAAGCGTATAATAACAAAGTTGGTGTTTACTGGCATACTAGGCGTTAGCAAGTATTTCAATATAAAACGGGTACAAAAAGTATTACCGTATAAAACGGGTACAGTAAAAAAAATATATTTAACAGGTACTGTAATAAAATTTACACTACTTACTTTCAGTGATATTTGACATTTTGATAAATATGTCCGAAGATCGGAGCAAATATTAATTAAAATATTTCTTACATTAACCTCTATATTTAAATATTTTCATATTTTTATAAAATACGAAATTATTTGCAATGAAAGCTGTTCACTATAACTAAGTATATAATTACATTTTAATAAAATAAGTTTTTAATATACCTATGTTATAAAGTGTGTATTTAATCTTCATAACGGATCATTTTGTTTTTCCAACTGAGCAGATAATATTAAGGAACTGTATAAAAATTCACAACGGTTTCTGCAAAAATCTCTTTGTTAGTTCTAATTTCGATGATATAAATTTACATTTTTTTACAGAAGCATGCCTCAAATGTACCCAATTTAGTCCAGAGAATCACCTGTGTGAATAATGGACTCATTCTTTGTTACATCTCTATGCAAATATTTTTTAAGCATAATCGTTATAAAGCATTGGCACTTTTACAGTTTATGACTTACTCAGCTATTAGAAAACATGTAATAAAGGTGACTGATATTTAAAAATATTTCTAGGACTATTTTTATTTTATTACATATTAAACGATAACTATCATTTCCTTCATATGACATTTTCATTTTTTTTCCAATATGTCAAGATAACGTTTATTTTTTCTCACCGAATCGTAATCACATAAAGTACGTAGAACAACTTTTTTAACATATTAAACATTTTACAATTATTTTTAAATACGCACATCACACAATACACAATTATTTTTAAATTCACACATCACAACAAACAAAATAAACTCTGCATATTCAGAACCTCAGTCTGTTGACGATAGTTATGTTGAATAAAACATATGCGGGAAAACGGAACCCATGTTCGTAGTTTTCCACGACTACTATTCCGAGAGGCACGTAAGAGTCGTCCGCCTGAGTGGATTCCAATAAATATTCAATGTTTATGCGCAGATGGGGAAAGATACAAAGTGGAGAGGTGAACTTTTCGCGAGATGAGGGATGGTTTATTTATCTGACAGCTACTCGGTATATCTTGATGATACTCAAAGTTGTTTTCCAGGTACTGTAGATTAGTTTTAGTTGCTTACAGAAGATGCTGATTTTAATGGAGTTTTGTAGAATATTCTTTGGACATACATTTGGAAAAATTATTTTTATTTAGATTCAATATAATTTAATTAAGTTATTATGCGTATTTTGACATAGAATACTACGATATTAACTTCTATGTCCTATTTCTCACGCCGAAAGTTAAAAGATTTTATTTTTCACTAAATAGTTCAAGTACTTTTTCTTATTTACGACAGTATTTAAATTTAATCATAATTTGACGTTCAATGGTATTTACTGAAGCGATATAAAAAAATTTTGCATTAAATTTTTATTGATTAAATTATATTAAATTTTTACCGATTTTGATTTAGATAAACAAGGCCATTGTCACAGATATAACTGTCTGTTTAGAATATGAGGCCACCATCATAGGTATCACTGTCAACTTTGCATGGAAAAGGTGGAATATATTAATGAATGAAAGACGTGGGTAAAGACTATTTTAACTTTTTTTTGTATTGTCATTTCGCAAATTAATTTTTTTTTCAACTCCTTCGGTCAATATCAACATTTCTTTCAGTACGTAAATATATTTTTTACTTTGATTTCAAGAGGGTTAGTTTAAGAATTACAACAGTATCTCTGCAATTATAAATAATCACGGTCACAATTTTGTTTAGAAGATACGATTAGTGTTAGGATGGGTTATGATAGAAAAATACATTTTATAAAAGAAAATTTTGAAATACGAAGAGAATTTTTTGAAGTTTTGTTAACACTATGAATAAACAGAATGCTAATAAAAATGGTTTTCAATGCAAAACATGCAAAGAAAAACTGTGCCTCGGAAAACTCACGTGTATTATAAATATTTATATGCAACCAGGGCAGTATAAACCGTAATACCGTAATCTTTTATTTGTAAATGGTCAACATAAAAATTATGCTGTTATAAGTGAAATTAAATATGATAGATCTATGGAAAATATGAAACACATGTTCACTAATAAATTATCATTATAATGATAGATCCATTATCTTTAAAGTTAGGATAAGATTACAAAAAAAATTATTATAACTATGGTTAGTTATGAATAATCTAATTTGAGAAGAATGGTGAAATAGGGGTATTTTTGGATGATAATTTTCAAATACTATGCTAATTTATATTATAAAATGTATACCTCTAGAATATAAGTTTGATAGTAATTTAAGAAGCAAAAGTTTAATATCATTTTTTTTATATATAAAAAAATGCGTAAATTTTCATACAAGCATGTATGATCAAAATAAATATTGAATTTCGCAACACAAGTGTAACCTGAGATATAATCCTAATGAATTTAAAGTTTTACGTATTGGGTTTGGTAAAATTTTAAAATGATTGAAATAGATTATTTTTATTTAGTAAAATTATCTGTTAAGAAATTATTTCATTTCAAGAAATTTATTTTCATACTGGTTGACATACACCTATATTTGAGAACGGAAGTTAAATCGCGAATCATAAAGAACGAATCGCGACCTCCTTGGAATCAATAAGTATAAATTTGAGATCAAGCAGTAAAATTCAGACTATTGAAAATGTTGACTATGGTGATAACGGCCAACAATATAAATCCCAGGGTTTAAGTAAATTGACTCGGACTATAATTGAATGAGATAACTTCGAAAGGAATAACATCTTGTAAAATAGTAGTTCAAAGTGGCTCGAAATTGGAAAAAACCTCTAACTGTGTCATGATACAATAGGATGTTCAACGAAAGAGAAAGTATTCATTGCAAATTTCTTGTCAAAAAACATTTTTTTAGGATTTGCCATTATACAATGTTCCGTCTATTAAACATGGTAAAGAAAAAAAATTAAGCCCAAGAAATCAGCTTTCCATCCAAGAAGATATGGTTATTGAGATATGCGGTTTGTTTATTCATGAGGAATATTCCTTTCTGGGCACTTCTTCGGACAGCAAATACGCAAAAATGATCTCCTACTGTCAGAAGAAGCAACAATCCAAAAAATGAATTTAATTTTGGAAGTAAAATATTAAAAGGCAGCTAAACAGAAACTCAAACCGCATATAACGGTACCAGGTATAAGGTCAACTGCACATTAAAACACGACACTGTTACTCATTCACGGTTTGAACTAGAGATATTTTGAGATGGAGAGATTAGATTATAATGATTATAGAGATTATAATGACATTTTACTAATAGCAAGCCGCATCTTTCGTTTGAATACAAAAGTAAATCTCGCACGCACAATCATTATTGAGAAAAATCATTATACGAAAGATCAAATATGATTCGATATAGTTTTACCTACTGGCTGTTAGCGCGTGTGTTTGTAAAAGTAAATTTTTTTCATGTTTTATTGATACATGTAATACATTATTTATTAAATAGTTTGTTTATAATAACTATAATAACTGAGTTTTTAATACTTCTTATAATTAAAAAAACTACTTATGTTTTAGTTTCTTATTTTCCCAATATCCACTTTATAAACAATTTAAATTTATTTACTATATAATTACTTTATATATTACAATAATAATAAGTATAATTTAAAGATACAACATTAAAATGTAAAATATAACCATTGATAACTTATAAATCTAAAAGAAATCTTCATGTTTTTTCATAATATTTATTAGTGACGAAAGACATACATTTACTTACAAAAGCCTTAAACCACAATTTTTAACGGTTTCATTTAGCTTCACTTTCCGTATGTCGCTATTGTTGTCAAATTCACTTAACCGATTCTCAAGAAACTCCGTGCACGTTTTCGGTCCCCGTGTCAAAACATTCCAAACATTCCAGTGTAATTATTTGGTGATTATTTGAAATCAGTTAATTTTTTGGAAAAGTTTAATTTCTTGAATATATCAATAATTGATTATTCATTCGTAGCTGGTATATCTCAAAACTCGATGAATCGATGACTGAACTTTGATGCCGCCATCCGCTCTAGTAGGGCCGCCTTAATTAAGAGAAATTGGTATTCTGTTGGCAGTAATTAATGTTTTTCTTGTAGTCTCAAAGTGACGTCTATCTTCATTAAAGAAGTTGCGTTTCAAAAAATGTTAATTAAATAAAAATATATCAGAATATCCTTTTTAGGAATAGTAAAAATGTGAAAATTTTTTTTTTATTTTATACATTTTTCAGTACTCTAAAATATCAAACAACTTTGGGTTCAATATTCTAAGAAAAATATTGATTTCGCAAAACACGAAACCCATAAAATTTGACAATGAGAAAATTCGGTAGATTTTGAGACGAATAACTAACTTTTCTGAAGAAGGATTTCTTTATTATTTGCTCGATATACTGAGGAATATAATTTGCATGGTTTACTCGCCTATTTTTGTTCGAAGTTATTTTGGACTTACGCCGAATTATCCAAGTAAACGATACTGTGGAGGCACGAATAGTAAGGCATCAATCTGTGCGATAGGTAATTTTTACAGTAATTTCTCAAATATATTACCTAATCTAGTTTTTGTGAGCCTAAAATAGTGGTATAGTAAAATATTTCTAAATTTAAATCGTGCTAAAATATTTTAACCATCTGTTTTTTCCCGAACTTACGCCAGGGACCAAATGAGAAGCGTTCTAAGCTTGAACGCGTTTAATGCTCACACAACGCAAAATATAATTGATTATTAATGAGTGCACCTTATTCAATAAAGTCAAATTGCATATTAAATGCACATAATTTGTTCTTATTTTAACTTCCAAGGACAGGCGTTTCATTAACACGGCGAGTGAGTAAATTCTTTATGGCTTGCTGTTATTTAACAATTACGTGTGTTGCAGTTTTACTGAAAGGAATGCTTTAAAATTCAAAAGAACAAAAATGGAACTAAATAAACTTACTACTCGATACAATTATATGAACTTTATAAAATTGCTTCAAAGGCAAAATGAGTTTGTTCTTTAAGAGATAATCAGAATTATCGAAAGAACTGCAGTTTTTTGGCGTTTTCTTGTACAAAGTTTAATAAAACGTGAGTTATTCAATAATGTTTTCTTTTTTTTAAATGAACGAAACAAGATTCTTAAATATATTTCTCGCTCCACTAAAATTTACCAATTGTATGTTTTTCTTATTGTCAGCAAAAAATATACAGGTGGTATTACGTTTCTAACTTGATATTATTGCTCGAAGAGCTAAAATTCGTTTGTATGTTTTCACAATAATTCCTTTTTACATTTTACAAATTTCAGTAATATTAATAAACAATAAATAACTTTATATATTTCCAATCTTATTTTTGTGGGAAATTTAAATTAAAAAAAAAATTTAAGGATATATACGCGAAAAAATTACTAAGGACTTAACATTAATAGAACCACATTAATAATCATATATATGTAATACAATTACATCTTAACAATTTTCTCAGACATAATACCCATAAGTACAATTTAAAAAAAGAACTTAACCCTCTATTGCGTACATAATCAGATGTGAACAAAAAATTCTTGCGAAAGTTTCTTAGTCGACCCACTGATAACTATTTATTCACAATTGGGTTAAATACTGTCAACAAACAGGTCCCGTAGATCCCATAGTTGAACGAGGATTTCATCGATTTCGCTCTGTCTACATGTCCTTTGCTTCTGTACCTCTTGTTTCAACATATTAAAATATTTTTCAACTCAGATAAAAATATTTAGATTTAAATTAAGAAAGAAAATAACTCCACATAATTGTAAAATTATTTATGTTGAAAGCTGAAACATGATAATGACAGCAAGCTTATTAACAAACTTTCTATTGATAATACTACAAAAAATAAGAGTCCGACACTAAAAGCTTAGTTAATAGACATATAACAGACGATGTGAGTCTGTAATTGATCTCTATTATCGTATACTTCACTAAAATGAGATGGAACTTACCATGCGGCGACTCTAAAACTTTATGCGTTGGCGGGCGTCTGAAAGTTTATCGACAACGAGCTTTAAAGACAAATTAATGGATCAAATGGTATGAATAATTCGAGTAATATATTTTGTTAAATAATTAATTAATGAATAAGAAACAACTTTCAGCCAGATATGAAAATATAATGAAAATGTACACTTTTAAAATAAATGTATATTAATTATTAATTAATTATTATAAATGAAAAAAAATATTCCAACTTAATATTTTAGGAAATAAAGGAAACAAACCATATCCATGACTGATTATTAAACGAATATTTTTACCTAGGACTGTTTAACACCTTTCGGTTTATAATATTGTTTTCATTTAGCCACCAGACCAAACTTTGACCAACATTAACATCGATGCGTCACATCGAATATAAATCTAACTAAAGACATAAGTATTCGCGCAAGTACACTCAACATATTAAAATTACTTACTGTTTGTATTGATATAAATACACATCAAAAGTTGCTATATTTCACTTTACGGCATTATGCCAGCCACATTTTATTTTACAGTACACTGTACATCAAGTTTGAAAAGTTTCGCTTCCAGAAAATATAATTGTAGATATCAGTAAAATAAGTTTATTTAGAAAAAAATATAATAACAACAACAATATTTCGATTCAGAGGAAAAGTACAATTGCATATGAATTGAAAAGCGACTTTAATTTAGAACATACATAAGTCATTACTGGGAGTTATAGGGAATTTCACAAAAGAATATTCTCCTTTATCACTCAGCAAACCTTTATCCCTCAAATTTGCATACTTTATTGTTTAGGCCTTTTTTATTAATATTTAAGTTTCCACTTTGATTTAGGTTATTAATTTTATTACGAGTGTAGTCACCGTTATAAAATGTAGGCGAATTTCAAAAGAATATTCTTCCCTAGCGCCCAGCAGAATCAAACGTTTATCCTTAACATTGGTCCACTTTATTATATCTTTTTTATAAACAATTAATTTGCGATTTTAATTTAGATTATTAATCTATTAGATAGTGTAGGTCACTAGTACGAGAAGTAGGCTATTTTCAAATGAATATTCAAAAGAATATCGCTCGGCATAATCAAATGTTTGTCCTTCAAATTTCTCCACTCCACGTCTTTTTTTTATAAATAATTAAGTAGCGACTTTAATTTTATGAAGAGAGTAGTTCATTATTGCGATATGTAGGTTATTTTCAAAAGAATATTATCCCTTATCACTCAGAATAATCACAGGTTTATCCTCCAAACTTTGTCACTTTATTGTTCACGTTGTTTATAAATATTTAAATTGTGACTTCAAATTCGATTACTATTTTTATGGAGAGTGAATGTCATTATTTCGAGATGTATGTCATTTTCAAAAGAATATTATCCTTATCGCTCAGAATAATCAGACCATTTTTCTCCAAATTTGCCCAATTTATTGTGCACATTTTTTTTTATAAATAATTAGGTTGCGACTTTAATTTAGGTTACTACTTTTATGGAGAGTGTTGGTCATATTGACGAGATGTTGGCCATTTTTAAAAGAATGGTCTCTCCCGACTTTACGTCTTTTTTTATAAATACTTGTTTTTACTCTTATTATTTTTCAGGTTACGATAAGAAATAGGAATGAACACAGATGTCTAATCCTTATATCTATTTATTACCATAATTTGCGCTCTAACCTTCTTTACTTTATAATTTTAAAAATAATAAATATTTTTTCAATCTGAGCCTTAACTATTCTAAATTTGTGTATTTGTTATGAAATATTACGTACAACCTTTAAAAAGCATTACAATAAAAAAAAATTTTATTCGTTCTAAAAACTATTATCAAATCTTGTTATGATCAAAATCCGTAAAACGGATGTTTTTGGAATTGACTAATTAATCTGTAGAACAACCGTGTGACGTGGTTTAATTTAAAGTCCAGCATTGTTTATGATTCAGCTTTGTATTTTTGTTTTTGATTGTTTTTAGGAATTAGAAAATTTGAATTGTGATTAATCATACATTGGCGTGAATTTATTACCTTGGCTAATATTAAGTCATACAGTAGTACGTTGAAGTTACATAATCGAAAGTGCCCTTTAGGATTATAAATATTAATAAACTTTCATTCGTGAGAATTTCGTTAAAATATAAAACGTTACTTTGAAATATTTTTGTACTTTCATAATTAGTAAAACTACATATTGAATACGGGCCTATTATCGAATCAATATTTGTAGGGTTCTGAACTTAAAAAGGAAGAAAGGAAACCCTTATAATATCACGTCGTTGTCTATCAGTCTGTGTGTCAAGACCCTTTTTTTCAAAAACACGTGGAAGTATCCAGTTCAAATTAATATTAAATATTAAGGTCTACGGTCCCTTGGAGATGTAGAAAAGGAAGTTTCTAAATCATCGCATTAAAAAAACCCTAAAAATTCGAACATTTATTTGGCTTTACCTAAGAATAATTCCGGTGGACCTAGAATCATGAAATTTGACAAAAAGCAAGTTCTCACAGCACTAATAAAGAAAACAATTCAAAAATCATCAATTCATTGTTAAAGATGTACTAGGTGTATTATATTAGGTGTATATATCCGGCCATTTATCTTAGTTGCATCTTTTGACACTCGCAATAAAATTAAAACCTGTAGAAATTGAAATAAGCCTCAACATTTTATTATAATATACTTTCTGTTAAAGAGTAAATTATCATAACTCGAAAATATGTTATATTTACGAAATTTATACCGTACAGGTAAGTATCGGAACTTAAAATAAAGTGAAATAAGTAGTCGGGTTCTTTCACGAAAGCTTTTCGTAGACCTACATAAGGGATTTTTTCGTTCATCGGAATGAACTCCATGAAATATTTCACATTTATCCATCTATGAAAATAAATTTGCAATTCGACCGAACTTTATCTGTTAAAGGCGTAAGAAGAGGATGCATATTTTAAAAATGTCTCATGATTTTTTACTCGGTAGTTCCGAGAATAAAGGAGGAAGTTGCTCCTTTTTTATTTAATTTTCGGAGTGCTAGTATATCCCTAAATATGCAATTTAAAATTATGAGGAAGATATGTTCGTGTTCCTTGTAATGAGTCCTTTCAAATGATACCACACTTGAAGATAAAGAAAACAAATTAAGATCTTTATGTATCCCTATTGTTATTCTTATGTGAATATTTTAAAATAATTAGCAAATGCAAAATATGTGAGCTAATAATAAGTATTACCATGCCAAATTTCAACTACTACGTCTAGGACGCATGGTTTCTGATAAAATTGACAGTGATTACGGAAAAAACGTAAATATGTTACCTGCTTTATTTATCGTAGGCGGAAAAACATCATTTTTTGTTTAAATCCAAAATTTTTTTGTTTTATTTCTATTGTTTTAATCCAACATTTTTTTGTCTGGTCAATAACATACAAATAATTTGTCTGCGCCACCGTAATATGCAACATAGTCATCCATGTGAAAAGCATTCTTTGTAAAAATCTATATCTAAACAACTGAAAATTTAGTAACAAGCATTGAAATGCTCATTATAATTTGATCTTTAACATAAAAAATATTCTTAAAATAAACGTAAACGTGCATTAAGATTAAATAATTACAATTTAAATAAAAAAGTAATAAAATAATTTGTACCTAAAAAAATAATTGCCAATCTACTCTTAACGCTAAAACGAAAAATTACATCTGAACTTCAGTACAAAAATAACGAAGAACTTTCAAGAAAATAAATAAATATGTTTAGAAAATAAAAGAATGCTTTTCACATGGACGACTATATTGCATATTATTATAGCGCGGACAACTTTTGGGACCTGTGAATAAGAAGAAGTATAGTAACAAGCTAACGACTAAATTAAATTATGGGATAAATACAATACATTACAAAACGCTTAACTAATTGTTCTGGAATTCAATAAAATCATTCACCAAACATTTGGGAAGATCGCTGGATAATCAACCACACCGCTGCGCGAGCTTGGACCGCCGCGTTTCTCCGCGTCTTTGCCCGAATATAATGCACTAAACGTCATCAAAATGCGCATTTCTTCTTTTTTTATAACTTCTCTTAAATTCTTGATCCCAAATATAAAGTATACAGGGCATATATTATCACCAGAAAACTCAAAAAATGATTAAGATATTTGTTGTATTAAGTATAACAATTCGCCCTAAACGTCATGTTATTTTTTTAAATTTTGAAGTAGAATTGATTGTATATATAACAGTTATATGTAAAATATTGATACATGCTGCGTAGACTTTATCTTTAGAGCTATTCTGAGATATCATCCATACATAGTGTTAGTGTATCTGTTATGGCTCTGCCACTGGAAATCTTCCTCCATACATAGTGTTATGGCTCTGCCACTATAATATACAGCCACAGGCTTTATAGTATCCATACATTTTGTAAAATTATTAAGAGATAGTACGAGATATAGTAATGCATACATACTATATAGTCATAAGCTACGTAGTATATATTGATTCTGCCTAATTATTGAGATGTAGTTAAAAAGGTCAACGTAGCTGTAGTAAATGTCACAGGTTTGAACCCCAACAATATTGACACTTTTAAGAATATATCAATAAACATATAAAATACATACATACTACTATATTTTTTAATGTTTTTCAGGTAAAGTATCAGCTCATATTGCAAAATATTTATATGAATCACCTTAGTAATTTTTTTTTAAAATCCCTAAAAACAAGCAAACAAAGAAAACTTTCCTGTTTATAGTATAACTGGGTATAAAGGTAATGTTAATGGATAAGACTAACAAACAAAACTTCCCTCTTTAAGACATAACTGAGATCAAAGATGAGGCGGACTGACAAAAAGAATTAAATTGCCTGACGGAATGGACTGATAAAAAACGATTATCACATTATGATCATTAGTGGGACGGACTGACAAAAAAATTCCTGTTCATGACATAACTAGCATTAAAGATAATAATACTGGGACGAACTAATAAACAAAACTTTCCTGTTTATAACGTAACTGGGATTAAAGGTAATATTAGTGGGACGGACTATCAAACAGAATTTTCCTGTTTATGACATAAATGGGATTAAAGAAAACATTAGTGGGGCGGATTAATAAACAAAACTTTTCTGTTTATAACATAACTTGGATTAAAGGTAATATTACTAGGACTGGCTAATAAACAAAATTTTCCTTTTTACAATATAATTGGGATTAAAGTTAGTAGTAGTTGGACGAACTATCTACTACGAGGAACTATGTTGAGGACTGTCCACAATAACATACAAAAGTTCAATAATTTTAAAAAGTAATTTACCTACATTCCAATTAGTAATTTTTGGGCGAACCCCTAAAAACTTAAACGTATATACCGCATTACTAATAATATTTTTTTTTAAATATGGCAATACAAAAAGGTTGTGATAACTTAATTTACCTAAATAGTTCAATAGATATAATATGTATCCTTAAATTTTTATATGTGTCTTTGCAAGGGTCCCGACCGTTCCCAGGCCCCCCAGGCCCAATCACATTGCAGTTTGATTTCTACTCGTGCTTGACAGGTTTTCTTATAATTTTTGCGTGGATTTCAAAAACTCTATTTGCGTAGTATTTGGAAATGGAGTTATGAGGTATATGTTTCGCATATATTTCAATTTATTCATTGAGACTTATTATTAGTCTTTTCATACGATACCCCCCACTATATATAGAATTAAAAATGAAATTAAATTTCTTTTTTTTTATATTTAATTTTAGGAGTGGGAACGAGCCCCATCTCCAAAATTTTCATCCAAATATTTTAATGTTATGGCTATTTATTTAAGTTAAAATGTCTTATTACTATGCCAAATTTCAAGTTTCTACTTTATTTTTTTCTGATAAAAACGTTTGTCACAGACAGACATGTAAATGATTCTATAAGTTATGTTTACTCTTTTTGGGCACGAAATCCTAAAATCATAATTTTTCCTGTTTTATTTCTATATCATTTTATAGGCATTCACAATTATTTCAGGATGTACTGAATTGTGAAATACGGTATTAAATTTGCTCTTTAAAAATCATGCAACAGAAGTGTAAAAAAATTCGAAATTATGGAAAGGCTATTACCAGTATTTAATTTATTACAAGTGTTTGAAATTAATATATGAGCAATTTTGACATCGTTTTGTTGACTCAATTGCTAATTTTCGACTTACGATTTTGAACTACGGCTTATATGATCAATGTTATAAAATCTGTTTTAATTTTTTGTGGCACCTCTAATGATTTTTCTTTAATATAAGTCAGTTTTCAAGTATTAAATTTCATTGTTGTTACTGGTTATTATCTATTGGGTATTTTTAACTGAATACAAAAAAGGAAGAGGATTTCAATTTGACTATATATTTTCTTTTTATGTGTATGTTTTTTCATATCTTCAGCATTTGAATAATTCCTCCAATATTTGGAACTGTACTGGGGGTATCCCCAGTACAGTTTCATTCTTTTTAGGTTAGAATCTGAGCGCGGAAATTGAATATACATTAGAGCAACAATGAACAGTACAGTTGCTCTGAAAGAATTTGGATGATATAGGTCTAATAATAATCTAACAATAAAGTCTATTAATTATTTACAAGGTCTAAATAGCAAACTCTTTAGCAAAATCAGTGTTCAATGATGGAGCCTGAATATAGTGACATGAACTCTTCAGTGATTGGGAGTATATTCATTAAATTCTGACTTGTTTGGTTTATTTTGATGTAAGCAAGAAAGTAACAAAATTTAATAGGTACATCAGCATCTACAATATATGCATGAGGCACAGTCTATCTTGAAATCACAAGACAGAATGTGATTTATATATCCGAATGTATGCCTGTATGTGTGTATTTGTATGTAGGTATGTATGTATGTAGATATATATGAATATGTTTATGTTCATTAAACGCCACAAATGTCTCTTCCGAATTCAATAAATGTTAAATTGTTGAATTTTCTGTAACATCGTAACATTCTAGGTAACATAGGATGTCATAGGTATTAAAAAAGAAAAATTAAAAGTTTTTAATAAAAAATGGAACCGACTTCAACTAGTCACGAATAAACGCGCATTGAAAAATGTAAAATGAGCAAAATACGAGTATTATTTGGAAAAATCGGGTCACGAGATGTTTTTAAAGTTTCCACATTTTATTACCATTTTTCCATATTTTAAGTACTTTACCAACTTTCTATTGTTCCACACTTTAAGTACTTTAGTACAACCCCAATAATATGCCAGAAGACGTTTATCGGAAACAATATGCTTAGGGTACCGCTCAAAATAAAACTGAAGTAAACTGGGTAGGTTTTCACAACGAGAGTGGGAAGTAACAGGAAGTTGCACTTCCGCTTGCGCTGTGATGATAGATGTTTATTAGTATAAAAATGTCTTCAAAAATTTGTGAGCCATATACAAATTTCAGGAGAGACAAAATAAGTTCTCAAAAACTTCTGCGGTTTCCCGTAACGTGTAGGTAAATTAAAAGGCTAACTTATAAGGATTACCAATCTATTAATTTCAAAATTTAAGTAAAATAATCCAGAAAAAATAACTAAAAATGTCCAAAAAAATGTATTCAGAAACCATTTGACATAAAAACCTAAAATTTAGCGTAGTAACATATATTTCGATAGTTAACACTTAAGCTTATTCATATGCAAATATTTGGGGAAACAAATAAAATACTCAAAAATAAATTTTCATTTTATGTTAATAACATAAAATTGATTACTGAAGTGGCAATTTGAAAGGACAAGATTCCTAAACTATTTTGTCAGAATTTCATTTTACATAGTTCTAGAGACATTGTAAATATCCACAAAATAACTTCCTCTCCCCACCCCCCGCAGGACCTGCTCCATATCTGTAAATGCAAAAGTCAAAATTACGAAAACATAGCGCACCTAGACATTTGTCTAATGTTTACCAAAAATGTATAAAGATGATTACAAATTTCGTTGTTTTTAGTTCACGTTATTGTGACACCTAGGAAAGATATGATAAGTAATATATTCACGTAGTAAAAAATAATATTTAATTCTGTAAATAGCTTAAAATCATGGCCTATTATTTTCTAAGAACAAATAAAAATTCTAAAATATTTCCAAAGAATTTTATCCAGGAAAGTTCTATAAATTTGTAAACTGTAAAAACATTATCGAAAAATCTAAATTTCGCCTTCGCCTACTGGTTTCCTAAATTGTGTATAAATTGAATTAGTATTATATTGACTGTCATTATAATCATTAATATAAAAATAATTTTCATAGTCTTGTCTATATGTTGTAATCAGCACCGACTTACTGTGTTAGTTTATTAAATAAAATAAACTCGCTCTGTGCGAGTGCTCTGCTTGTATGCAACAGGCATACAAGCAGAACACACACTAAACAGAAAAAAATATTGCGGGCACAATAAAGTAAGTACAACAGATTAAACATTTCGTGGTACCTAATGTTTCCATTAAGCTATTTGCAAACAATAATGTAATTTCTAATTACATAGATATGTTGCTTGAGAAGCTGTTTAATTTTTTTTAACTGCAGAAAAACTTTGTCTACCGATTTTGTAAATCCTGTCTAAATTGTTTTCATGACCTTATCTATTTGTAGCAATCGATTGAAACTTATTGTGTTCGCTCTGGTCACAATAAGGCATATATAAAAAGTTAACCATAAAGCCTGTTGAGTTGCAAGCGCAATAGGACAAGTATAACAAATTAAACGAGTGTGTTGAATTGCTCACAAAATAAGTTACATTTACGTCCACAATTAAATGAACTCTATGGAACTTTGCTAATGGCCCACGTGAAGATGTAATACAACGAAACCTGGGTCGTGGTAAAGAACTTAAAGAAAGTAGAAATAATACTACATCACGTAGTTTCATTAAATTGTGAATAATGAATTTCTACAAAATTAACGCTAAAAATATTCAATATTACATTTACGTGTTAAACTGCGCGCACAATCAGTTACACACGCATGTTGCGTTGCGCGCATAATAGGAAAAGTATAAAAAATTAAACATATAAAATTACTCAGTGTTTCTACTAAACTATTCGCAAAAAATTACTTTATTTTTCACTGTGTAAATATATTGCTTAGTACGTGTTCCGCAGGTATAAACAAATACTCTTGCTTTACTACTCATAACCTTATAATATTTTATTTTCTCATGATAAAAAATATTATAGCGGAATCACAGTATCTTTAAAAACTTCATTTTTAATATAGTTCGGAAAAGACAGATCTTAAATGGCAGATTTGATTGTCCACCTTACAATGGTTGAATGAAAAAAAATTAGTCAAAAAAAATTAAATATCCAATTTCTACTTTACTCAAAATTAACTTTTGACTGGTAGACCACATGCTAGTGTTTTAAATCACTTTTTTCACTCCTCTCTTTATACTTAGGCCAATCCCTCAAAATATTATTTTCAGTCATTTCATATTATATGTAAATTTTAAGAACCAGTCTTATCGTTTAAAACTTAGAAGACTCTGACAAACAGAAAGATAGACCGGCGAACGGAAAAAACAACATTGCTCGTTGCGGCAACGTCCCGTTTGGATTCTACTGCCACATATCCCTAGAAACGTCAAATTTCAATAAATACTTTTTTTATTATTTAAGGCTTGATACAAAATTCATTCGATGCCTTTGACCACGACATAGTAGCATAAAACTTAAGTAATATTTTAAAATAGCCCTGCAGAGATTCTGTATTTCTACTTGGATAAAGAAAAACTTTCACAAGCCAGGCTTTTACCAAAGAAATTCGATTCTGAAAAGAAATCAAACGGCAACAAAGCGAGCGAGCTTTTTAACAAACTTTGTATTATCGAAGCCACCAACAAAAAGATTACATTCATAATGATTGACTTGCCATGCAACAATCGATATGTGTCTACTATTGAAATTTATTTAAAGTTTTATAGTGGCCCTTTTGGAAATTAGGTTGTAGGGAGGTCAGGAGATCAATATGCTTGTAGCGTTTACAGGTGACAAACTTTTTTTAGTTTTGTCCACGTGTGAAAGAAGGGTAAAAAAATGTGTTGTTATGTAATGACATAACGTGAAATTCTACAGATTTTATAAGAACTAATTGGTATTGTGGTCAATATTGTATTCTCCAAACAGGTCTGGAATTATAACTTACTCTACACTAACCCAAAAGCGACATTTGAAGACGTTTATATTATTTCGTCAAACAAATTGCAGTTTTAAAATAATAGCTGTATTAATGCAGTGTCTGCTACGACTACCAGATCCGTAAGACAGCTCTGACTCCAAATTTTTGAATTTTTAAGACAGAGCTGTCTTACATCATATGCTTATAAGGGATGCCTTATAATAGTCTAACCACCTTTCTACTTTTCCATATTTATAAGATTATACCTCAGGTGTACGTTTCCTGAGTGCAAATCAATAGAAACATTTAAATGGCTAACCGCTGTATTAATGCAGTGTCTGCTATAACTACCAGATCTATAAAAAGGGTGGTACTCCAAATAGAACAAAAATATAACTTTATATTCCTCTGCAGCTCAGGTGAACAAAAAATAAAACTTTACTTTTCGTAAAAAATACAAACGTGCTTTTCGTGACAATGCAATTTATATTATCGTCTAGATCGCTTACAAAAAACTTATTTTTTTCTTCTGCGCCTACTTTTACTTACACAGAATAAAAAGCACTTGAACGCGGCGACCTAGTGTCTAAATAAATGATTACTTTCTTCCCAGACCTATCCGTCCTAAGGCAGGGGCTGCGGTTATCCTGGATGATTAATATTAACCCTAACTTCTAGATCTATATTCTCCTCATTAAGACAGCCTCCTATATTCTCATTCTTATCTCATGAATATTTTATAACCATTTAAATATTTAGAGAGGATCATTATTCCTAAAGTAAACGGCCCGTGAAGGATGGGGTTAGATTTTGAATTATGATCGTTTGGATTGACTACTCTCTGTGCGTTAAAAAAAACTCGTATTTATATTTGAATAGATGTTTAAAAAAATTCAAGACATTTGTGACATTATTGTTTTTCTCTTAGTTTACAGATGGATTTCACAGAAATGCACATAGTGCGGAAATTTAGATTTTTTTAAAATTTCGAGTTGAATTCATTAAATTCGCTATTGCCAGACTTCGAGCACAAAATTGTTTTCAATTTACATTAACGTATCGATTCAATTAGTAAATATCATTTCCTTTTCGGTCGGAGCGAAACTTTGCAAGAAAATCTAATTTAAATTCATAGATATAAAAAATTCCTTCAAAAGTTTCAAAATGGCGGGAGTTTATGGTAGAAAATATTTTTTTATGTGCATCGCAAACTTTGGTTCCTTTATGTTATTGTGTAAATTTTTATATACATAAATAATATCTGTATTAATTACTAATTACTATTAACATTCCTATTTATGTGTAGGCGTGTATGTATATGAGTATATATTCACATGTATATGTATATGTATACATATATATATATATATATATATATATATATATATATATATATATACGCATGCACACACACACACACACTTATGGTTTATCAGCAAATAAATGGTTGCCTTTATCATTATTTTTCTCAGCCGGTAGCTCCGGCTAAGGAAAATAATTTTTTATTAATATTCACGGACCAAGACCAAGTATACTCACTTGGTCTTTGTTAATTTAATGTCCATAGCTGTGTCGGTCTGTATGTTAAGTAAGTCGTGGTTCGGGATTTAGTAATTTTTTTTATTAATATTCACGTACCAAGATCAAGTAAACTCAATTGGCCTTGGTTAATTTAATGTCTATAGCTGTGTCGGTTTGTCTGTTAGGTAGATTGTAGTTCGGGATTATTTCTTTGTCTGTGATTTCCATAAACTTTCGCACAATCCGGCATGTATTCAATATCACGGCTTGTATATTGATATTATTTGTAGGTTTAAAATTTAATATTTATAATACCTAAGTGTTGTCAATAAGTGGGAATTATACAAATTATATAAATTTTATTCTCCCTCCAAACTAGTAATTTCTTTTAAATCTGCATATTTATCAATGTTCTCAGTTATTATTTTTTTTATTGTACTGCGATATCTATTAAGTAAGCAGTTTTGTTTACTTCCGATCATAGTATAGTTTATGGCTGTCGTTTTCTAGGACAAAATTAGGTATAATCTTTTAGTAGGGTATGCGGTTGAGTGAAGTATGAATGAAGTTGTTTTTGAGTGGTAGTTTCTGATGTAGACATTAGCTATTTGTCTAAGTCTTTTGACTGATTATGTCCCAAATATTGCAGTTTATTTTGTTCTATAGCTGCTATTGTTTCTGTTTCATTTACTATGACCTGATGACCGGTTTTATTTTGCTTTAGACCTGCTGCCACCTGGTTTTATTACATATAAAATCTTACATTTATCCAATCCAAATTGCATATTTATATCTTTGCTGAGCCTCGTTGTAGTTTCAATTAATTTTTTAATTTCTGGTTCAGTTTTCGTGTACAATTTTATTCAGATCATGCAGATCAGATGTGTAACAAGTATGTGTGTATTTTTATATATGAGTCTGTATCCACTTGGTGAGTACTCGATAAGTATGGTACGGAATATTTCCAAGACAAAACTATGATGGGCTCAGTATTCGATAAGTATGGTACGGAATATTTCCAAAACAAAACTATGATGGGCTCAGTATATCTCCGTAATAAATAATATTTTAACTATGTTTTGTTTGATTGTATTATTGTTTGTTGATTATTTAGTGTGTGAGCAAGAGTGTACTTTTCCAAAGTAATATTTTGTTTTGTTAGAAAATTGTTAAGAGGGGGTATATTTTTATTTATTTTCTTATTAGTCAGGAATTCAAGATATTATTAAAAGCTTTTTTGTAATTAAAATAAATACAGTGCAGGTTTTTATTTTTTGGTACGGTTTGCTGGTGTATGGATAAATCTATAATAAGTTTTTCTTTACGCCCTTATGGTCTTTAATAGGCAGATTTATTTTATTTGCATGCATATAGTAGGTAATCAAGTAATGGATCTGTATTATGATGATTGTTTTGTGTACGCGTCTTTTATAATTTGTTTGGCAATCTATTAAATGTTTTGTCATTATTTTATTAAATTTACGTAACTTTTTACACCGAAAGATATGAACTTTGTCAATAACGAGCGATTTAATATTATGTAATTTAGTTGTAATATTTCTTATATTTTTTCTGTGATATCTCTTCATGCTCCATTTAATCGATTGTCCTCAATTTGTTTTTTTCTTCTGCTATCCCTTCTGCTTCATCTTCAGCTTTCCCTCCAATATGGATGGATACAGTAGCATAATTTTCATAATTCTAACCCTATCAAGCCTCAAAATGAACCAAAATTCTGAAAAGGTTTGCTATATTTTACAATTTAACTTCGACCAAAGTCATAACTCTTCAAAGCCTTGTGAAAAATTCTTGGTGTTTATGGTGAAGATGTTTTATCACAATCAGCAGCATATAAATTGTTTGCTCGTTTTTGTTCTGGATATTTTGAGCTTAGGGTCACGATATCCTCTGGTCGAAGAATCATTGAAAAATTCGTGAAATTCTAAAAAAAAAATCAGGAATACCGCCACATTTCCTTTTATGACATCGCCGCTGAACTAAAAATTAATCAAAAAATAATTGTGAACCATTTTCATAAGGCTGAATATAAAAATGAGCTCTATACTTGGGTAACATATGAATTAATGCCGAAAAATTTAATGGGCCGAATTTCTATCAATGAATCACTACTGAAACGAAACGAAATCAAGCCATTTTTTTTTATTATTGATACAATAATAACGTGAGAAAAAAATCGTAGCCCAAGGTAGACGAAGCAGCGTAGCTAATAGCAAAGCCCGAATCGATACCACATAAGGTAATGCTTTGTATTTGGTGGGATTAGAAGGGAATCGAGCATCATGATTTGCTTCAGCATATCCATATTATTTATCTCATCCTCTACTCTTAATTAGTAATGCGACTAAAGCATGCAATTGACCAGACTAATGGCCAGAATTGATCAATAGGAAAGGTGTCGTCTCCCATCACGTCAATGCCCAATCGTACACATTTTTAATGACTCGACAAAAATTGAGAAAGCTTGGCTAGAAAATTTTTATGCATCCCCCATACAGCCTTAACCTTGCTACATCAGAACTCTCTTAACGATATAAAAGAGGTCTGTAAAAATTACTTGGTTCAGTTGGGCAAAACATAAATCCGAAAAGTTCTATAGTGATGTTCTAATGGTGTTACCAAAAAAAGAGCAAAAGGTTATCGAACAATAGGACATACATTTGGTTTAAAACATTTGTATAAAATGTAAAAACTGTATTTGTATTTTGATGAAAAAACGGCACGAATTTTTTTTGACCCAATAGTTTTTAGTCTTAATTTTATTTTGAAAGTGTCCGGAAATTCTTTTGGCTTATCGTTGTCTTTCTAGTTTTTAGTATGTATACTTCTATTTTTAAATATTTCTTCGATGCATTCTACATTTTTTAATTTATTATTCTTTATGTATTTAGTGAATCTACCTACCTCAGCCCGAATAAATTCTATGTCTTTTTCTAATCGTATTTGCCATGATGATCCTACGCTGATGTTGCGGGATGTTCTCTTGGATAGTTTTCACTTTGTATGTTCTGACGGTTGTATTAATTCCTTTGTATTGAATTAAAACTTCTGGTCATTTATAATATATTTCTAGTGCCATTGAGTTCCGGTTATAGGGACGATCCTTGAGGAATACTATTTCCTGCTTTAATAGAAATGTCACATTTTTTGTTCGTGTGGGTGTATGAGAAGTTTGAGTATAATATTCACGCAAATATTAAAAATTTATATCTAGGTTATATGACCCTTTTGTATGAAAAGGTGTGGTAGCTGTTCTTTATAATAGAGTTGTGTGAAGGATCTGTATGTGTCCCTGACTATTGTGTAATTTTTAATATTTTTTTTATCAAGGATATCTTTTTATTTCCTCTTTCAATCCAAGCACTAATTATTCAGAGAAATATTTGTTCTTTATTATAACCCTTCGTAGATAAGAGACTCTTTTTTTGAGATGTACATATCCAGGCATTGCTGAGACCAAATTTCACGCAGAAATTTTCCGTCAATTTCACATCAATTTCAAGTTTTTTCACAAAGCAAGAATTCATATTAAAAATTATTACATTTGAACCTCATCTCATGCGTGCCCTGTCAAGACGTCGGTTAGAAGGAATTTACCTTCCGCGTAACATCCAAATTAGGTGTTATTAAATCTCTAGTTTTTTCATCCGTGGTGGTTAATGATAAGGCATAAGACATGGTATTTGGATTACATATTTCCATCATATCTAAAGTGGATGGTGAAATGCTTCTCTATCCATTGTCTGTTCTACTGATTTTTCTAATTGGGTTGATTTGGGTTACTCTAAATTTTCATTAGTAATTAGTGGATGAAATAATGAGCAGTTTTGGATATTTTGTTTATTTACAACAGTTTAAGACCGCCTTCCATTTTAACTTGATTGGCTAGTTGTGCGGCCCTTATTTTCCCATAGTCATCTCTTACGTCATCCACGGAAGGACTTGGATTGATTCTACTCTAAGCTGGGAACCATACAGTTTTATTATTATTAAAAACTGGCTAAAATTTATCTTACAATAAAATACTAATAAATGATACTAATAATGACATGAATGGCACATAATTTATAAACAAGCCTTAATAATTTCTGCACGAATAATTCATGAAAGTACAATTTAAAAAAAACGTAATACTCCACTGCGTACATAGCAGCAAAGAAAGAAATCCTATAGTAGCCTTTCCTATAGTATCCGTACTTCCGATAGTATCCTTTCAGTATATTTTTGTCTGAACTCATTTTGCTATTTTGCTAAAGTTTTCACACGGTATGAAACTTTTCAACCCAAATAAAAAAATTAGATTCAAAATAATTTAAAAATTTTCTACATATCAGTAAAATAGTATTCATAAAGGCCCGTACATATTATAATCAATTCAAAGGATTTTTATCCAATTACCTTAATATCGATATAATTATGCGAACGACTCTTTAAAAAAATACTATCTATACTTGATTAACCTCAACTAAATTATTTATTATTCGTTCAAAAAAATTACTTTTCAATTTTGAAAATGTGAAGTCAAAAATAACAAAATTAAATATGTTATGTTAATATTCGTTCATATTGCTGTTTTATTCGCCAATGTGGAAAAATGGAGGAATTATAAAGAAGTGAAGGAATGTATCTTAATATTATGAATTGAACAATTGACACATGTATTAATTCTGTTACAATCACTATAAATATCATATTGTAACGGAGAGGAGAAGCGTGATATCACTACTGTTCTTATATTATTCTACGAATGTGACCTATTCGTATGTAACCTGGTAACAACTATGACTCAATGTGACAACACATATCATTTTTAAGTAAGTTTATGCAGCATATAAAACGATTTAATTAGCTTAGAGAAAATTCCAATTTTCCATAAACGTATCAAAAATTACGTGACAATTTTATTTTGAATTTTGATCCGTAACAACGTTTGAAAAACATTTTATCTTGTTTGATAATATTTTATTTTTTGTTAATTTATCTTATTTTATATTATTTTATTTAGTTTCATTTTATGTAAATGTAAAAATAAACACAAACTATTAGAAATATGCTATGCGCTCCTAGCAAGATATGAGATCAAATTCTGATATTTTGGCGAAGAAATAAGAAAAAATGGTATATTTATGCGATATTTAATCAAATATAATTGAATATCATATAAATGTAGATATTTTTCGTGAAAATATAAAATAAACTGAATAATTAAATAAAGCTGTCTGTGTAAGGCACTTTATTTTAATAATTTAGACAAAGAAAGACGTCGAGAGTTATCATTTCTTTATTATACAACCAACACAACCATCCTAGCGGAGCTCTAACACCTGTGCTTGTTCATGATATGAATTATGTGACGAATTACAAGTTTAGGAGTTCGAATTTGTGTTTATTTCAACAAAGTTGCATAGTGGAATGAGCAAGTAAGCTTTGATAGAAGTTAAACAAAATCGTATACTTTATTTGCGAATTCCAATCAATTATCCGATCAACGCGAATTATTAATCAAGAGATAAATGATGTTCTCATTTATCGTGAGGAAGCTTTTTAACAAAATTTTTGTTGGTGGTAGAATCGACAATCAGATTACGACAATAGGGCCCTGAAAGCTTCACAGTCGGTACAATGATTGATATCTGGCCTTATCGATCTATGTTACCGCATATTCCGCTAAAATAAAATAGAAGTTACCGCATGGCAAATCTGAAGCTTTATTTATGGACGGCCGAAAGTGTATCGTTAAAAATGTTTCTATTATTATCGAATTTACAATAAAGATTACGAATCAACTCAGATAATCGTTATATCTATTTACTAGCTTTCTTCTTTTTATTACTATCGTAAAAAATTAACTTTTCAAAATTTGTCCTTTTGTTTTGAAATATCACGTAGAACCCAAAGGGTTCTACGTGACCGTGGTACGGTAAGATGAAAGTTATCTAGCATTGTAATGAAAAAGTTCTTATAAAATCTAAACAAAACTATTATCTAATTTTGTTAAAATCAAAACCCGTAAATCTGACATTCTTAACACTGACTAATCAATTTGTAGAATAGAGATAGTCAAACTTTCTTGTCTCGTGGACCACTTGTCATGTTTTTCGGTTTTGGGCATACCGTGCTGACCTTTTTTTTCAACATAAAAACTCTGCGTTGAGTATATTTCATTAATACGTTACATTAATAATTAAATTAATAATATTCAATCATTTTAAATAATTAATTTGACGAAGTAATTATTTAAAATGATTGAATATTATTTCTCTTCATTACGAAACAATTTTACATCCATTATTGGTATCTTTTAGCAATTTTTGCTCAATTTACCCGAACAATAGGTTATACTATGTTAAATATGATCTTTTTCGTTATACTCTAATCCAGAAAGAAATATTCTTTATTCTTTATGTTTCTTCTGAGAATGTATATATAAATATATATATATATATATATATATATATATATATATATATATATATATATATATATATGTGCATGTATGTATATTATTTTAAAACAGAAAAGTGTGGCCACTTAATGAGATCCAATATTAAACAACACTAGAATTCGCTACAAATCCATAACATCTGCCGCAGTATTTAATTGAAAGCGATCCATATAAAAACTTGGAAGATAAAATCCTTGCGCCTAATCGAGATTTACCGACGATCGAATGAGTAAATCGTTCCCCATCTCTCATCTAGCGAACGTTCCTCTCTCCAGGCGCGCTCCTTATCTTTTCCCATCTGAGTGTAAACATTGAATATTTATCGAGACCCTAGCCTTCGACGCCCATCTGACAATAATAGTTCAGAGAAAAACCTTAAACATATGTTCTACTTTGCGTAATTTCGAAATTATATTTATTTGATGTAAATTTTGGTTTTGGATAAAATGGTTTTATTTTTCTATTAACGTGCAGAAATTTTAACAAAACTCATCTAAAAATAATATTATCTATATTCGTATACTGGCAATGAATATTATTCTTTTTCTACGTGTATTTATTTATACATTTTAAAACAATACTCTTTTAATATTTACATAAATATTACAATGAAACAGAGATTTCAATTATTTGAGATATAGAACAAAGCCAAGGGAAGAATTAATTGCTAGTGAATAGCGAAACAAAAACACACCGGAAATATCGATGTAATTTATCTTATTAATATGTTTTTATTAATTTCACTTGTGTGTGTATATATATATATATATATATATATATATGTATATGACTATGCATCTAAAGAAATCTAGCAAATCGATTTTCACTATTTTCTAATTGTCGTATCGATTTAAAACTCAATTTACGCTATTATGATGACAATATAATAATATGGCATCTCTAGCTAACATGATGATGGATTAAAAAGGTGGTTATTACACCATATTATTTTTGTTTCTTTATATAAAATCTCATAAATTTTGGATTCATTTGATCTATTTTAATGAGATCTTTATTTGAAAATTGTAACCGAAGAGATCTTATAATGGAAGAGTGAGATGGTCATAGGACCTTTTTAATAAATGACGGTAAACCCATCGAGTTTGGCTTGACTCGGCTCATTGAGGACTTTGGTTAGAAAAGCGCCTTTTGTAGTTTTCTGAAAGTTATAAGTTTTCTCATATAGATTCTAACTATTGGCATAATTAAATTTTGACATAATAAAATTTGTCATAATGAGGATAAAAAATGAAATATGGTATTAAACTAAATCTTATGTAAAGAAGCTAGAGTCAATTATATGTTTTTGTTACTTTTTTAGTAAATAAATAACATAATATAACTCTCTGATAAAATAACCAAAACCAAATTCAATTATGGACAGATATTGAAGATATCATCTTACCTGCATTCCGTAAATATATTGATTTTTATTTATGGCCCATTTAGCGTGTTGCTCGCGGAAATATAAGAACAAGTATTATATTCGCGTAAAAAAATCCGTGTTGAGATTTTGATTGCAATAAATTTCAAAGCAATATTAAAACATAAAAACTCGAAAAACATGTGTACATTTATATGTATTATTATGACTATCATATGCACAGATGAAACCATTGAACCGATTAATATAAAATTTTGAATTAGAAAGATTAAGTTAGGGCAAACCGGGTCCACTGATTTTTAAACTTTTCGTATTCTTACTACCAAGTACATTTTTAGTATAAGCCAAACAATGTGCCCTAAACCGTTTTTCAGTAAAAATCTGTTTAGGTCATACGAAATTTAAGTAAACTGTGCGCCTACAGGTAGTGAGGGTGGAACATGGTAGAACAAATCCCCGATGCCGGTGCGCAGCTCGCTTATATGACTAAGTCTTTACGGATTCAAAATACCTTAAATCATTTGCGATGACGTAATAATCTGCAGTGAAATTTTATTGCGCCATTACAAATAAAAAACTATAGTTTCAATACACTAAAAACACGCTTTTCTAAGCAAATTAACAAAACAGATCGGTGCAATAATTATAAGAGCGGTTTTCAGTAATCAACCACATGCAAATGCAGGAAATGGTTTTTTTTTCATATCCTTTCTTTTTCAGTTCCTATACAAGAGCTCTTCGAAATATAAATTTCAGAGATTTTAAATGCCGTTTCCAGCTTGGGGCTGTGAAATAATATGTCATGTGTAAATTTTAATTACCTGTCTTATTTCGTTTTAAAGTTAGAAGCTACTGACAAACAGACAGTCGACGGACAAATGGACAAGGTTGCCTATTATGACAATTTTTAATTTGGATGCAGAAACCAACAAATATAAATCTCTTGTCAGAATAATTTTTTAGGTTCGCCATTAGGCAATTTTCTGCCTAATAAATATGGTAAAAAAATAAATAACTCTCAATAAATCAGCTTTTTACCTAAGAAGATATGGTTGATGAGGAATATTGCTATCTGGGCGCTACTTTTGACAGCAAATACGTAAATAGCGTCATGAAAAAAGTGTTATTCTGCTGTCAATATGAACAGAGGAAGCAGCAATCCAAAAGAAATTATTTTGGAAGTAAAATATTAAAGGCAGCTAAACGGGAACTCAAACCACATCTGACGGTACCAGGTATAAGGCCAACTGCACATTACAAAACGACACTGTAACTTGTTCACGCTTTGAACTAGAGAGTGAGAGTTTTGACATGGAGAGGTTCCAATTGAAAGTCGAAACGATGAAGAGGGTGACCAATTTTTGGGTAAATAAAATGAAATTTAAATTTGGCTATTACTTCTATGACTATTTACTTCTAAATTTTATAATCACGTATTACTAACAGCAAGCCGCATCTTTGTTTTGAAAATAAATTTAAATCTCGAACGTAAAATTATTATTGACAAAAATCATTGTCAAGATCAAATGTGATACACTATGGTGTCACTTACTGACTGTTAACGCGTGTGCCCACAAGAGTTAATTTTGTCATGTTTTATTGATTTATGTGATACATTATTAATAATAATAGTTTAATTAATAAATAGTTTGTTTATAATAATTTAATAATGAAAAAACCTACTTTTGCTGTAATCCCTCATTTTCCCAATATCCAATTAATGAACAATTTAAATTTATTAACTATGTAATTACTTTAGAATTAAAATAAAACTTATTTTTAATTAAACTTAATATTACTGACAATATTGAAATGTAAAATATGGTTATATTGATAACAAATAAATCTAGAAGAAATCCTCATGCTTTTTTCATAATATTTATCAGTGACGAAAGACGTACATTTATTTATAAAAGTTTTAAACCACAATTTTTTTGGTTTCATTTAACTTCACTTTCCGTATGTCGTTATTGTTGTCAAATATACTTCTGCTTAATCGATTGTCAAGAAACTCCATACACGTTATCGGCCCCCGTGAATATAATATTTTGATAATTTCAACGTATGATCCACAAATCCTGATCATGCACGTATATATGCAATACAAAGTGACCTAACATGGTAGATATGCAATTCAAACCTTAGGAAGAATTGAAGATAGGCTGTTTCTGAATTAGTATTATGGATCTCAAGCTGATATTATACCATTGAAATCTGGGATCCAATCCTCAGTCTTAACGATATGAGGGTACTGCCTGGTTAAACAGTAAAACTTGGGGATCTGTTGTTTTTAAGATAATAATATGGGTCTTTAGCAGATACTGCCATTTAACTCTAAATTCAAACTCCTTACCTCTTACGCTGCAGGGTTACTGTTAACCACGAGACTTGAGGGACTGCCGAGGTTCAAATTAATATTTTTGATCTCAAGCACAGAATCTATCATTAAACTTGGAGTTCCAAATCCTCAGTTTCATCGCGGTGAGAGTATTGACTGTTTAAACTATGACACTTGACGGTTAGCCATTTTTAAATTAGTCATATTGGTTTCAAGCCGAGACTTTGCCATTAAACTCCAGGTTCCAACTTCTCAGCCATTATACTGCAGAAGTACCACCAGTAAACTATGAGACTTGAGGAACTGCTGTTTTTTAATTAGAATCGTCTCACGCAAACCGGAACTCTGTCACTGAACTCCAGAATCCAATTACGTAATGATAATGTTACAAGAATACTGCTTACCTAAACCACGAGATTTGAGAATCTGCTATTTCCATATTAGAATTATGTACCATAGGCTGAGACTCTGCCCTTGAACTCCGAGTTCCAACTTTTTAGTGCAGGTACTATCCACTCAAAACTCGAGACGTGATAATCTGCTTTTTTTAAGCATTGTGAGCCTCAAGCAGAGATTCCGTCATTTAACTCCGGGTTTCATCTCCTCAGTAACGCTTACTCAAATCGTGGCACTTGAGGATCTGCAGCTTTTAAACTAGTATTTTGGGCCCGAAGTAGAGACTCTGCCATTAAATTCCTGAGTCTAATTCCTCATCTAATGCTACAGTGATAATTCCTAATTTTACTTTTCTGAACCTAAACGAGAAAATAATGAAATAAATAAAGAGGTAAATATATACAAGTGCACATAAAGATATGAATCAACGAAGGTATTAACAGATAGACAGGTAAGTAAGTGTGTATAGGTGTATGCAAAGACATACAGCAACTCGATTACTAGTAGACAAGAAGTACCTAGTTACAGGTATACACAGACTTAAAGCACTGCAAAACGACAGAGTGTGATTTATATGTCCGTATGTGTCTATATATGTATTATATATATATATATATATATATATATTATATATATATATATATATAGGTATTGATATATATATATATAGGTATTGAAAATGAAAAAAAAAACATTACATTTTTATACAAAAATTAACCAACTTTAAGTAACCGACGACCGATGATTAACCAACTTCACGTAACCGACTATTAAAAGTATAAAATAAGAAAAATAGTACTAAGTTTGTTTTAGTGGTAAAATATTGTTTCCGGCGATGAATAAATTTCTAAACTTCTGCTACTGCCAGAGATTTTGGAGTCAGTGCCAATTAAGAAATAATAAATTATGTTTGGTATGCGTGGGTGTTCATGTAGATAAGAGAGGAGAGAACTGTCACTTGGCACCGATTCCAAAGACCCAACAGTAGTACTTTGCAAATTTATTCTTTTTTGAAAACGATATTATGTAGCAAAAATTCCAAATAAGTACGTATTTTCATTAAGTTTATTTTTTAGTGTACTTATTCGGCGATTATTTGAAGTCATTGTTATTTTTAGTTAATTGTTTTGGAAAAATTTCATTTCTTGAATGTATTAATAATGGGCTATTCTTTCGTAGCTGGTACATCTTGCAACTCAATGAATCAATGATTGCACTTTGATGTCGAAATCCACTTTGGTAGGGTCACCTTAACAAAGAATAATTGGTATTTTATTGGCAGTAATTAACGTTTTTCTTATAGAGTGACGTCCATCTTCATTAAAGAAGTTGTGTTTTAAAAAAATGTTGATTAAATAAAAATATATCGGGCAATATCCTTTTTGGGAATATTAAAAAGATATAAATTTTTTTTTGTTTGATACATTTACTAGTGTACTAAAATATCAAACAACTTTTAGCACAATATTATAAGAAAAATATCGATTTCACAAAACACGAAACACATAAAATTTGACAATAAACAAAGTCGATCGAATTTTGAGACGAATAAGGAACTTTTCTGAAGGAGGGTTTCTTTATTATTTGCTCGATATACTGAGGAATATTGTATTTTCGTGATTCACTCGGCCATTTTTGTTCGAATTTATTTTGGACTTGCGCCAAATTATCCAAGTAAACGATACTGTCGAGGCGCGAACAATTAGGCCAATTAACCTGTCGATATACAATATTTATGGGAATTTCTCACATATATTACATGATCTAGTTTTTATGAGCCTAAACTAAACTAGTAAAATATATCTAAATTTAAATCATGCTAAAATATTTTACTGTCTGTTTTTTGCCGAACTTACGCCAGATACTGAGTGAGAAACGTTTCAAACGTGAATGCGTTTAAAGCTCACACAAAGCAAAATATAATTTATTATTCACGAGTGCACTTTATTCAACCAAGATGAATTGCATATTGAATGCACATAATTTGCTCCTATTTTAACTTTCAAAGGCAGGCGCGTTATTAACACAGCGAGTGATTAAATCTTTATGGCTTGCTGTTATTTAACAATTACGTGTCTGTTGTAGTTTAATTAAAAGGAATACTTTAAAATTCAAAAGGACATAAACGTAAGTAAACAAACTTACTACTCGATACAATTTTATATCTATATTGAATTAATTCAAAGGCAAAGCGAGTCTGTTTGCTAAGAGATATCCAGAATTATGGAAAGAAACTGGAGATTTTTTGGCGTTTTCTTGTACAAAGTTTAATAAAACATGAGTTATCCAATGATGTTTTCTTTTTTCTATATTAACGAAGCAAGATTCATAAATATATTTTCCCTAGAATTTACCAATTGTATGTTTCTGTTATTATCGGCAAGAAAATAATATGTGTTCAACTTGATATTATTGCTCGAAATAGTTAAAATGCGTTTATATATTTTCGCGATAACTCCTTTTTATATGTCACGGATTTCAGTAATATTGATTAACAATGAATAACTTTATATATCGCCAATTTTTTTTGGAAGAAAACTAAATCAGAAAAAAATCAAAAATTTTTTTCTTTGAAAAAATACTCAAAATTGCGGAAAAAATATTCAAACCTACAAAAAAAAATACTCAAACCTATAAACTTGTGAATAAAAAATATGCCCGTAGAATTTGTGTAGTAACTTTTTGCATCAAAATAATACGCAAACCTACACAAGATGGAAATGAAAAACACACACGTAGATATTACGGACTAATTTTTTTGTAATAAAATGATGCGCCAAACCTACAATAGCTTGTGGAAATTTTGAAACAAATTTTGTAACATAATTATTTGAAAGGAAAATGCGGGGCCCAGTGCTATCTGCTGAAAGCGGCTTTTCCTAACCCCAATTTTGAGTCACAGAAAAATCGCAATGAAAAAGTATTTAAAATGGTTTTGCCAAACTGATTAAAATTCTGGACAATAGAAGCCGGACTACCCAAACAATGACTTAGGAAAATAAAAATTAACAAATAGTAAGTTGTTATTAAAATCCGTGAAAATGTTATCGAAAACTACAAAATAATTATTTTTTATTTCCCCGAAGATTAGCGACACAAGGAAGTTACCCTTTTCATAAATTCCGATTACTATTGAAAAACGTAACATTATCCAAAGTGTAAAACCGTAAATGCACACGTTTTATTCATACGTCGCCAATGAATAATTCTGCATAGAAAATTCGACACTTTTCGTACCATTTTTTCTCAGAAAATGTTTCACGTAGAAATTGAGTCGGAGTGGAAGTAAGTTAAAAGCTGAAAATGTTTCCTGTCTTACTAATAAAATTTAGGAAACAGATCACCTGGCAGGCAGACCCACCGCATTGCCTCGTTGGATGAAAAAGATGATAAATTGCTTTCCCAATTTTCAATCTCAATTTGGCCGTACGAAGGTTAGAAATTTGATTGGAGACCCTTTATTTATTCAATCTTCTTTTATGGTTATGCATCGTACAAAATGTAGGATTGTCAATTATAGGAGATAGGTATTGGAAATCCTCTTATTGTTTCACAGCTTTGGTTAAAATATTAAATGTACGTAAGGAAGAGTACAGTTAAAATCCTGAACAATATTTCAATTACTTTCGTCTAGTTGAGATGATCTACCAAATCAAATGGTTTGACGTATTTTTCTTTTCTTTATTGACAAATATTGTCACATTAACATAGGTCCATCATTTTGAATAGATTTTTCGATCATTTTATGAATGGGTCAATTTTTTCGAAATATTTCAATAATTAAATTGTAATGTGTGGCGATAAGAATGTTATGCAATTCCCTTTATTCCGGAATCGATTGAATTAAATCATTATTATTTAGCATCGTAATACTGAAATTCCATTACATGAATTCTACTACAAAATTCTGCTCTATTTGGATTGTAAGAAAATTTATATCATAATTACAAACTTATGTTTATGGTAAATACAAATAGGGAAGAAAAACCACTTTATGATTAAATTTTAAAAAACTTTAATGTTCAAGGCATGAGCGAAATATATTTTCCATGTTTCGTAATAATATCATATTGTGATTGTCATATCAAAAAATAATTACTTTTACCAGATTTTCAGCATTATTTATTTACGTGTAGTATAAAAAGTAGTAGAAAATTATATATTTATAAAATATATGAATATATATATATATGAAAATATAGTTGAAAATTATATATATATATATATATATATATATATATATATATATATATATATATATATATATATATACATTGCAATTATCAAATAAGCTACAAAATTTTTTAAAAGTTGTAGCTATGTAAAAGTATTCGCTATTTACAACATTTAAATTCATAGCAAATTTAAAATATTTGCAATAAACCGTGGGTGATTAATAAAAAACTTGAAAGATGGAAACCTCACACCAAATCAAGATTTACCGACGGTCGAATGAATAAATCATCCCAATGCTCCAGATCGCGTGAAATTATACCCTCCATACATAGTTTATATGTTTTTCCAACATTGAATATTTATTGTGTTCCGAATAATTTCAAGAAAAATTAAAACGTGTTCTGATTTGCATAATTTTCAAAACGTTAAATGTATATTGAAAATTATGCACATTTTGGTTTTTGTTTTTAAAATACGTGGAAACCTCGTCGATGGAATGAGGTGTTTTTTTCTAATTATTCATGTGTTCTGATGAAAATTATAAATTTTTTCTATGTATGGATAGTGTAATGGATGACATACACATTTAACTGGTTTTATTTTATTGTTTGTCTATTTATAAACATTGCTTTGTTTTGCTTGGATACTTTGTTGTTTAATACTGTGGAAAATATTGTATTAATAAATTAAATAGAGTCTAATTAATTGGGGTGTAAATGAGTGAGGAAAATTGTGAGGCAAGGATTGATTTTTATAGCAAAAGTAATAAAAACGGTCTTTTGTTATTATTGTGTTACGTCTTTACTTTTCTTATATTAAAAAAATTTTTAAGTATGACCTTCGATCTGGCTAAGTTGAGGTTGAATTTTGATGATCTTGATAACCATCCCACGGTTATCTAAATCTTGTTCCCGGTAATAGGTTACTTATGATCCAATATGTATTTAAAATTGCTGCTTTCTGCAGTATTAAATATTTTTACTTTGATAGTTCCAACTGTTAAATAGTTTTCTGGAATCGTACATGTCGTCAAAATAAATATTGAGATTATCGCGGCTGTTTTTATTTTGGGTTTTCTTTTAATATTTTCCTCTAATCCTTGTATCCTCTTTCCTTCGTTACTACAGTTTTCTATTAATATTTCACACTACACTATATATTATATCTAATCCAATGTCACGAAAGATATAGGTCATTTCTGAGTTTATATTTTAGAGCTAATTGTTCACGTGTGACGTTTGACATGTGTAAAATTATGTTGGATAAGTATGAATGATATAATTGTATTGGACAATATGCGTAATATGCAGTAATATTTTTGGCTTACTGTATGTAATATTTTTATTATAATTCAAATAAATTATCCGCCAATAAGGTATAAATTTAAAATTAGTACGCCAAAGAATATCGAATAATTTATTATAATAGTACAAATAAAAATAGCGGCTATAATGCATTGTGATATTAATTCCAGAGAATTTGAAACAATAGCATTTTTACATTAAAATTGGCAATATATTTGTTTGTATGGAAATAATACTGAATATATTTGGCGTTAATTTTGTAGAAATTCATTATTCACAATTAAATGAAACTACGTGATGTAGTATTATTTCTACTTTCTTTAAGTTCTTTACGACCTATCTTTGCTAACAGCCCACCTGAAGATGTTGTAATACAACAAAACCGTCGTGAAAAGAAAAAAAGTTAAAGAAAGTAGAAATGATACTACATCACGTAGTTTCATTTAATTCTGGAAATAATATATAAAATAAGAAGTGTCTGTGATCTATTTTGGTTTTTACTCTTTGAAATGTAATATAAGTTTGAATCTTGAAACGAAGTGGACATCGAAATCCGCACTTTATGACAACATACCTTTTAGGTGAACACCTTGCAGAATGCAAGTAGAAATATAATATATATATATCTTTGAAAAGCTGTCAGATTCGGTGCCTTATGCAGAGATATCGTACCATATATTTCTATAATTAAATATGTAAATTAAAAATTTAGAAAAATGGAATTTTATCTTTGTCTATTAGTGTGAAATCTTTTTAATATTGAATTAGTATATTATCAAAATTGTTAACATGTGATATATATATATATATACACACACACATGTATATATATATATGTGTGTGTGTGTGTGTGTGTATAAGTATACGTATATAAATATGTACATCAATGCAAATTAAATTTGATATAAATCCAATATAATGATTTCATGGAGACACAGATAGACTCGTTGTTTTGTGGTAAAAAATTCTGTCACTTCTTGACTTCTTTTTTATTTTTTAGTTAACGTATTACACAAGATCATAACTTAAAATAACTAAAAGGACTATAATGTGTTAAATTAAATACAGACGAGTTCTATTTGTTCACTTCCACAAAGAAAAACTTTTGTAAGCACAAACTCTTATCTGACCAATTCGACTTACGAAAGAAGTCGAACAGTAATAAAGCGAGTAAGCTTTTTAACAAACTTTCCATTACCAAAGTCGCCGACAAATTGATTCTATTCTCCAAAGCTCAATAGGCGATGTGACCGTCGATGTATGTTTTCTACAGATCGCTATTATTACACATTCCACACAATTTCAATGAAAGTTTTGTACAGGTTATTTTGGCGACTCGTATTTGGACGGGTGGCTAAGCGGGGAGTGGACTTGCGGCTTTCATATTTAAAAACTTTTTTAGTTCTAGCATGTTTGACAGGAATACTAAAAAGTGCTGAACATTCTATTAGATGGATTATATTTTTTAATCAGCACTATCATAAGAGGCTCAACTAAATTTAAAGACAAATAATGATTGGCATTAAATTAATAAATCGTGATACCGAAATACCCATATTTGGGTACTTTGGCTACAGATAGTAACTGTGCAGCTGTGGAAAATAATTGATTTCGTACCTTAAATATTAATATTTCAAAATTTTGGTTATTTATTTTGATGGAGTATAGTTTTAAAGTTATCTATGTTTGTATGTTTCTTCGTTGGTACATGATCTTATGCGTGTGCGGGTGCGCGTCCATTTCCATTTGCACATGCGTGGGTTGGCATGCGTATGTTTATGCTTGCATGCGTGTATGTGTGTGTGCGATTGTGCGTGCGTGTGTGCATGGGTGCGTGCATTCGTGCGTATCTGGGGGAGTGAGTTATCGCGCGCCTGGGTGTGTGTTTCAGTAAATACAAGGCTTGAACATAGTTTTCTAGTTATGATTTATGCTTTTTCCACTAAGCAATTGAGTTATTTTCAGAGTGAAATTTTTTGGCTCGCCTAGTTCAAGATTTTTTGATAAGAAATAATTGGCGATTTTGCGTCACAATGGTAAATGTAACATATGGTAAATGCGTGTACGCACGATATTTATATATATATATATATATATATATATATATGTACATATATATATATATATATGTATATATATATATATATATATATTCAGTAAGTATCTGTCTGAATTGTAGATGATTTGAAATAAAGTTTCGCAAGGTTGCCATACATTTTTTTATGCTAGCATTCTTCAAAAATCAGTTTTAATGTTTTGTAATTGAAAAAAATGCACATGTTTCAGCGTTTGATTTTTATGTTGGCCAGTAACAACAAATGAATAGCATTTTAATTAGGAAGACGAATGTTCTCCTAAAGATATTGGACAATAAAAAAGCAGAAATAGTAATAATACCTAATGAAAAAAATTATCATGCTCAGTAACAAAAATTATAAAATCATATCTGTAAAACTATTGGGCCTAGGATAATAAAATTTATTATTTCATGTGTGTACTAAACCCCTCTATCACCGGCATTTTGTTGGTTCACTCCTTACGGGACGCCTGTTATATTTGTAATTGTCAAATTTTTATAAATTAATTTGTCTTATTTGTAAGCATTAATATTTTGTAATTAATATGACGATAAATATTTGGTGTAAAAGTTAAAATACTATCAGTTTTGGTCGCATAATTTTGGTTTGTTTACATACCTCCGTTAATTTGTTTTATTTTTTTTTAAATTTTTACGTTAAATATTTCCAACATACAGAGTTTGATCATATTTGTTGTCAAAGTTCAAATCTTTACAGCCATCAAATTTATGATACACCAATTGTTTTATATGTCATCGCTTTGCACAAAGTAGTAAATTCGACATTGATTTAGGGGAAACAAGATAACAATTTCAAAAATATATAGCACGCAACGTATAAAAATATAAAGAGTGATATATTGTTTTTTGAAACATTTTGTTTGTGTCTGATTTAATAACAGATGACGCTTTTCCAGAATTTTTGTGTTAAAAAAGAGTGCCTGTTTTCGCTAGTCTCCCTAAGTGCAAAATTGATCTTAGTTATATTTGTCCACTCTTCGTACTAAAAACTAGTAGTTTGGGCTCGAGTGCAATAGATTACTTTCTAGTTTTCCGTAGTGAAAAAAGTGCTGATATCCGCCTGATAAAATCTTACAGTTAAAATTTACCATTTTCTATTTTAAACTCCTATTCGCCAAATAATATAAGCTTCAATTGATTTGAAACACTAATTATGAAACTCGATTGTTCATTTGAAAATTGTGTGCTAAGTTTATGTTAGTTAGTTATGATTTCATTACAATTTTCAAATAATATTATTTCGCTTAATTTATATTAAGAGAGAGTACGGAAGCCCGCTTTATGATCCATTGGGTAGGTTTTATTAAGCAAAGGATTTAAAATGTCTCGCGCAAGTTTTTACTACTATTTAGTATGAAATGTTTTCTATGTAAAAGTAATAACATTTATTTTTGTAATAAATTAAAAACAGCTTAAATGAAAATAAAAACAGTCAAATATAAGTCGAACATTGGGCAATGAGTTCTCCGGACTAATAAAGTCATGTCATCATCATCGACAGTCCCAGGTGAACCCTCGTCTCCCTGAAGGAGACTGTTCCAAGCCCGCCTTTTGGGCGCTACAATTATCCAGTTTATTATATTGAGAACGTCAAAAACACTTGTTAGGCAATCCAGTCATTTCAATTTGGGTCCCCTCATTCTTTTGAGCCTATAGGTTTGACCAGAAAATTTCGTTTTGTCGTTCTATTTTTCTACATTCTAATTACATGACCGGCCCGTAAAAAACATAAAATCGTGTCACCTCAACAATCAAATATATACAAATATATACACTTGGCCTTCTTATAATCAAATATATACACTTGGCCTTCAAAAAGTCGCACCAGTCTCATCTTTTGCACGAAAAATGTGGGGATTGAAAAATGTTTAGTGGTTGCCCCTTATAAAATAATTTATATTTTCAAACATTATAAAAATCGATCCGTCCTTTACAAAAAACTTTTATACAAAAAACCTCGACATTGAAAGATGTTTATTGTTGCCACTTGTAAAACTATTTATGGTTTTATATACGATTTCAATGTCAGAATTTCAGTACGTAGCACGACTTGAGGTCATTGCTGAAATTTAATGACAAAAAATTCAAACGTGCGTCTAATGCTAGAACGATGCTAATTGAGTATACTTCATATTTATAAATAAAGTTTCTTTGTAACAATTTGTCGACTATTCACGACTCTAATGTAACTACATTTCCATTAATTTTAGCATAGGTTGTACCCTTAATTAAATTAGGGCTAAATCAGCGTATTATCGTAAGAAGAATCTTAACTCTTCAGTTGTCCGTCGAGTTCACCTCGTGACATCGTGCCACTCAGAAAAATGATTATTACATCGTATTTATCTCGCTGCGAAACCGTCGCCATTCAGTGTTGACCTGCGATGGCAAAGAACATGGGGTTGACTGAAGAAAGTAGAACTTGGCGTAGCTATCTGTGATAGTACAGTTAGAAGAATACGTTCGGTGCAGAATTTGCAATCACGTCTGCTACGGGTCGAAGTTGTTTGCAGTTCCCTGAAAAGTTAAACTATTTTTTGCTCTTGGACAATGGGGAGTTCTTCTTCTTTTCTAACAGGTGCTGAATTATATAATAAAATAATAAATACTAATTAAAAATTAAATTATTTTTGAAAAGTCAGTAAAGTTTAAGAAGATCGGTAAGTCGATAAAGTTTAAGAAGGTGCCAATAATTTTCTTTTATCCTCAATGTCATGTTATTAATTCATTTATTGGATTTATAGTTACGAAGATGAGGATATGGAATAAGTATTACGCATATTTTGATATCATAAACTACTACGATAAGTTTAATTAGACAACACATTCAGGGATTACATTCATTTTTGTGACGATCCTCAAAAAATTTGTATTTTTAATTTCTAACACCAGCACACCCTAAAGCCAATTTAAATCTTTAATTTTTTTTTAAATATAATTTTACGTTCCCTCCGTATGATACATGTTACAATCCTTGGAGTGTCTTTAATCTTTTTATCCTTAGTAAATACTTCTTACTAAGAAGTATAAATTGGAGTATCTTATATATGTGTTGACTCGATATAAATTTTATGATTTTGATGACTTTGAGATATGAATGTAAAATATATCATCACACTTTTAATTAGAACACGGTCCAACCACTTGACTATAATCAACAGCCTTGTGCGTGAGCGATGCCAGCGAGTAACTGACTCTGATAGAAAATATCATGTAATGTGTTTCTATTAGATCACAGAAGCATTTCAGTGCTGGTGAATTATGAAATGTAAACTGTAAGAAACGTTACGTACACCCTCAAATATAATGCCATTGAGGAATATTGATAAATCTGTAGTATGACAGCCGCGGTAGTTAATATCAGGAGAAGAAATTAAATAGAAAAGTGGAGTACAGTTAAAAAAAATGTAAAGATAATGTCATAATCAGATTAGACAGTTAAATAACAATTTTTTTACATTTATTATTCAATCAATAACTATCTGTCATTGGGCTTATAAGGAATCATATCGTTTATTTGTTTTATTGAGACAGAATAATTTAATACGTTTTCGGTTTTGTTCTTTATAAAATAAAATAACATTTTACAATTTTTCCAATAAGTAATGCGATAGGCCATTCTATTGAATATAGTAACTATCTAATCTTGTGGGAAATCCGTTTCACTTGTTTGTAAATTATTATGTTCGTCATAGTATTGCGAAAAAAAAATTAACAAATTTCCAAGTCGAATTTTAGATTGTTTTGTTCTCAATTCATTTTACAGATAAATCACAATAGTATTTTAATAATCACCTTTCCGCAGGGCTTTGTAGCATGATCTGACGTCAATAAATTTTATGAAAAGATCAAAATGGCATTTTTTTCTTCTTCCATTTGGCTGTAATAGCATCGTCTAACGACAATTGACTTCACGAAAACATTAGAATATCGTTTTATTTGTCCTCTTCCAGGTTTTGATACATTATTAGCACCACCTGGTGTCAATTATTTTTTCGAAAACATTAGAATAGCATTTTATTTGCCCTCCTTTAGATTTTAGTAGTTTGAGAGCATCATCTGGGGTCAATTAATTTCACAGAAATATTAGAATTGCATGTCCTCACTCAGGTTTTAATAATTTAGTAGCATTATCACTGGTCAATTAACTTCACGGATACATTAAAATAGTATTTTAATAATCGTTCTTCCTCAGGTTTCAGTAGCGGATCTGATGTCAAAAAATTTTATGCAAACATCAGAATGGCATTTTATTCGTCTTTTTCTGGCCGTAGTAGCATCGTATGGTGTCAGTTGATTTTAGAGTAACCTTTTATTTCTCTTCCCTTAGGTTTTGTTACTTTATTAACTTCGCCTAGTGTTAATTAATTTTACGGAAACATTGGAATATAATTTTATTTGTCCTCGTTAAGGTTTTATTAATTTAGTTACTGGTTACTGGTAATTACCTGGTGTCAAATAATTTTTCTCTCTTAGGCTTAAGTAATTTAATAGCGTCGTCTGTTGTCAAATTCACAGAATAATTTGTATAGCATTATATGTAACCTCTCTCAAGTTTTAGTGGTGTTGTCTGGTGTCAATTAATTTCACGGATAATTCAGAATAGTATTTTAACAATTAATCGTCCTCAGGGTTTTAGTAGCGTTATTTGACGTCAATAAATTTCATGAAAACATCAGTATATCATTTTATTTCTATTGTAATTAAACGTCAATATATGTTCTTGGTGGTACTATTGTTTAGCCCTATAGAACTAGTAAGTATAATTGTGTCTTATGTAAATAAAATGCGACGTGATAAACAAATTCGTTACGATCAATTAATTTTTACAAAATCGTATTATTTATCCATTATACGTTAAACAAAAATTTAGTTTTAGGTTTAAAAATTCAATTCATTCAATGATGAATGTAGGTTTAAACCTTGTAGCAAACTCTAGACATTTATTTACCACAAATATGCAGGTGAATACCTGCGTAAAAAATAAATAATTTATAACATTCAAATCACGGCATAATGGCCGTATATTATATCTTCATAGACGTTTCAAAGTTTTATGTATATATACAAGTTTTAGTTTTCGCATATATTTGCACAAAAATGTAATTTTCGATGGAGCGTCAAACCGGAAATGGGCACGTTTCACATATTTATCCAGGCATATAAATTTTGCAGACATGTTCCGCGATTTTCACTTCGCACGATATTGCGGCATTCAGTTTCGAATTTTCCCTACATTTATTTTTCTGTCTGTTTGAATATTTTTAAAACAATATTAACACTATAGATACAGAGTAAAATATAATGTAAGACCATTTTGGTTAGTAATAATTGAGTGGACTAAAATAATTTTGCTAAAGCAGGCGACATCCACATATCATGTAATATATATAATTTGGTTTAATTTTGTATAAATTCATCAAGTTATTAGTTAAAAATATTTCATTGCAGTAGCCTATTACGATGTTCTAATGAAGCTTAGAAGGCGTAAGGTAACTCGGTTGATCATATTTAATAAATTTGTCGTTTCAAGACGACCGAAATAATTTTGGTAAAGACAGTGACAGACACGCGTCATATATTGCATATTAATTGTTTAATTATATATAAATTAATTAAGTTATTAGTAAGAAATTTATTTTTGCAGTCCCTTACTATGATGTTACCACTGCATACTGAAATATACTACGTTTTATACCTAGGCTACTAATATTACTTTAATTTATTATTTCAAGACGACCGAGATAATTTTGGCAAAGAGAGTGATAGACATGCGTCATATATTGCATATTAATTGTTTAATTACATATAAATTAATCAAGTTATTAGCAAGAAACTTATTTTTGCAGTCGCTTGCTATGATGTTCTTCTGAAATGGACTACGTGCAATACCGCGATTGCTAATATTATTTAAATTTATTATTTCAAGACGACCGAAATAATTTTGGTAAAGAGAACGATAGCCTTACTTCGTGTATTGCACATTAATATTGCATTATAAATTAATTAAGTTATTTCCGAGAATCTTATTTATAAAGTCGCTTACAGTGATGTTCTTGTGAAGTGTACTACGCGCAATACCTCGGTTGCTAGTTTTATTTAAATTTATTAATTTAAGACGACCAAAATAATTTTGTCAAAAAGAGCGATAGTCTTACTTTGTATATTGCACATTAATATTGGATTATAAATTAATCAACTTATTTCCAAGAATCGTATCTTTAAAGTCGCTTGCGGTGATGTTCTTTTAAGTGTACTACGCGCAATACCTTGGTTGCTAGTTTTACTTAATATTATTAATTCAAGACGACCAAAATAATTTTGACAATGAGAGCGATAGCCGCAAATCATATATGGCATATTAATCGTTTCATGGTTTATAGACTAGAAATTAGAAAGTAATTATTTCGAAGATGAGTTGATCAATAGGATTTGTTGAAACTTTTTGTATGAAAAAGTTGAATGAAAAATAAAAGATTGAACGGTATTTTAACTGAACCTGGATATTAATTTGAGCGATGGATTTAAATGTTTTGTGTTTTATTTTCAATTTTATTCCCTAATAGCCTGTTAATTTTCTGTTTTTTTTATTTTTAACATCTGACTTCAACGTGTTGATGGATATCGTGTATCCGTCTATTTGGTGGTCTTCAGTGGGAACGTGTTTTACTGCGCAGTTGCCTTTATATTTTGTTATAACGTACAGTTTTAAAATAAGGTGAAAAAATATATTTAGTCTCATAAGTTTGAATCTACAGAATATATTTTGCATTAAGGTATAGACATGAGTTGACAAACGATGACATAAAGTGATCACAAATCTATTTCGTCTATATTTTTACATCTCTACTTTTTATGAAATTATAATATTTTTCTCTGTATAAATATTATTGGGTTGGGAAGTTATGTGAATTATATTAGCACTAATAAACAAATTACCATAAATTTGCACATATTATGAAAGTTAATTTTTGATCTTGCAGACAAAGGAGTCTCGATTTTTTGAATTCCATATTTTCATATAAGATACAGAAACTATGCTAAATAGTTTACCCGATCAAATTATCCGATTGCTGGCTGTTTATTTTTAGTCAAAAATTTTTGTTCAAAACTAAACTTATTGCTAAGCAAGCTGCTCTCATTTTCAGTCAGGGAGGTTTCAGTATATATGGGGATCTAATATCAAATTAGTATCACAAAAAATTAAATAAATTACCTCGTACATTTTAGTTTTCTATTTCTGTTTTCTGTTTTAATTCCATTTTTGGTCATATATATTATGGAAAATGATATAATTATAATATAGTGGTAACGTTGATGTCGTGTGTTTATTTTCCAGCCGCTCGTCGAGCGGGCTGGCTGGTGTTCCAGTTGGCTGTAAGAGATTGATCTCTCGGCAATAAATCCGCCATATGTGACAATTGTTCATCTTAAAGTACATAAATAAATAAATAACTAAACCTATATACGATGATTTCCGAGAACTAATATATAATAATATCGGAGATGGAGCATTCTAATAACACTTTTCTACTTGGATGATGATTTTACATATTGGTTTTCAAATATTTCACATTATCTAACTATTACTTTCTTTAAAATAATTATGGTGTATACATTTTTTATCTATCTGTGATATAATAATAATAAATCTTGAATTAAATCTAAAAATTGTACAGTGTTTTCTATTAAATATTTTTCAATTTTCTTTCCTTCTCCTCTGACTATTATTTGCTTTTTAAGTTAAGTTAATGTCTGAATTCATCAACTGGGAAACACCTTCCAAATAAAAACTGTCTACATCCTAAGTACAATATTGCACTCACGGGTCTTCCCTGTTATTATTCTTTTATATTCACGTAAATGACGACAAAACACAGTTATACTATAGGCAAAGGATAAAAAAGGACGCCTTAATAAAAGATGGGTATAAATCTAAAAGCAAATCTCCGGATATTACTCGCCCAGGATAACCACGGTCCTTTAACCCTCGGCAATATTTGTCTGGGAAGAAACAAATGATTTATTAAGACTCCAGGTCGCAGCGAATGTGCGCTTTTTATTAACTTGAATATTGCAGGAAGAAATAAAAAGAAATATTATTTTGAAAGTAACGGGAAAGTATTTGTTTTATACCAAGTTGAGGAAAAGGAAAAGATTTAATATTTATTTTATTTGTTTACTAAAACGTCGTGAAATATTCACGACTTTTCGCCAAATACTTAATTTTTGACCAAGAAAATATATTAATCTTACATTAATCTATAAGGTAAATGAGATAAAATATTACGAATTTATTTTCATCAGTCATTTATTCATATGCAAATTTTTGTAACATTATTAATGTAACTGACTAAGTCTGAATAATTATTGTGTATAATATTGACTAAGTAACATTAATGTCTGCATAATATTGACTAAGTAACATTATTAATGTAACTGACTAAGTCTGCATGATAACAGAATAATTGTCTGAATTTGAATGTGTAGAGCGTTATGTAGTGGACTTTATAGTGATCTAATGCTACCTATATTTTGGAGCTTTCATCTCGAACAATGTTGATTGTGTAAAAGCCGCAAAACATCAGTTAAAGGAAACATCGGGGAACCAAAACATCATCAAAATAGCCAAGATCTACATGGGTTAAGTCCTTTCGTTTCTTATATTTCTGTATGTTTCAGACACCTCAATACATCAAAAAACCAGAAAGAAGAAGATAGACGACCTGAAGTTACTGAATGTTATGCTGGAGAAGGTTACTTATAGTATCTCCGACTGAATTTCAAATCAATGCCTCTACACTCCAAAAACTCGACATCAACCAAGTTTTGTCAAATTTCGTACAATCCGGGATCGTCAAATTCTTTGGCCATACCTCATGGAGCCTAAATTCATTGAAAATAATACTTTATTATATTTGTGGCTTACTCTATAACCACACATAGGAGTATGGGACTTAATGTTATCAATGGTCTAATTGGCATTACGTTCGCCAATTAGAGCATTGATAACACTAAGTCCCATACTCCTATGTGTGATAACACTAAGTCTCATACACCCTTGATGATATTATTTAACTAATTTAGATACCAATAACGTCAAGGTACAAAAATAGCTTATTATTGAATACAATTGAATGGCAATAAAGTTTCTTCATCAAATTAATTGATGAAGAAAAATGAATCAATTTCGAATGAAGTGTTTAAAAACTTCTGGCACTGAAAGAGCTGTGTCAAATTTTTACTCAAATTTTAATCCTTTAATGATAGAATTATTAGAAACAAGTTTGTAGAACAATCGTAAATCTTTATTAATCTTTTATATAGTTTATATTAGAATGTACGCATTAAAAATTCATTTTAAATTAATTAAAAAGGATTTAATCAATTTAAAGATGATTAAATGAAATGTTAGATGATGATGACAAAAATTAGCGATTCCTTTCTACATTATGAATCAAGTTGTTCCAATGTTTAATATAATTAAAGTAGCTACGAGAGTATGCTAGTAAAAAAGTAAATCAAAAAATTGTTATGAGACAACATTAGATGTTTAAAGAAAAAAAATTGTGCAAAGTTTAATAAGAATAAAAAGTTAAAACCGATATTTGATCCCACACACTAGCTACGCGTACCTTTAACTTTTGTCTGAAATATTCATGCAAAATTATGACATGTAATGTGTGTATTACATTTGTGAAAGTAACATTGAATGTATTCTAATGAAATTATTGAATAATATGGTGAGTAATAACAACTGATGTCCTTCAAGTGGTGGATGTTTATTTCAGGAAGCCACGTCTAAGTGGAACCAATAACATTATTGTCGTTTAGAGTTGTATATTTACCGCAAATTAATTCTTTGTGTACATTACCGCAAATTAATTCTTTGTGTACATTACCGCAAATTAATTCTTTGTGTACATTACCTTTCATAATTCTTATGCGGAAAATAATAATATATGCCGAAAATAATATTTGAAATCCTATAATATTTTGCGAAATTATAGATTAATAATTTGAACTGGTCCATAATTTGGGCACATCCACAATGGATAATTTGACATTAATTAAAATTACATTACCGCAAATTAATTCTTTGTGTACATTACCTTTCATAATTCTTATGCGGAAAATAATAGTACATGCCGAAAATTATATTTGAAATCTTATAATATTTTGCGAAATTATAGATTATTAATTTCAACGAGTCCACAATTTGGGCACATCCACAATGAATAATTTGACATTAATTAAAATTACACCAGCGTTAGTAGAGACAGGTTACAAGATACGTAGGATATACATAACATCGAAATAAAACTAAACAATGTTCTCTTTTCACATTTAATGTTAGAAGAAATATAAAGCGCATATCTGCGGCGAATTTGTATTTGGAAAAATAATTTATCACTCTCCAGAGAGATCCTGTCGAGGATTAAAGGATAAAGACTATCTTGGAAGACTAATATCCAAGGCTTTCCTTTTGGATTAATTCTCCATTTTATAATTTTCCGTTTTCTTTATCCATTCGCATGAATATAAAAGAAGATAATAAAATTGAAATCCCGATGACCTTTGATTTTGAACTATTGCTATATGATTTATGCTTTGTGGTCATATTTCGAAAAGCTTTTATTTTTTCTCGAGTTTTTGGTTAGTTATATGAGAAATGATGCTAAGATGAAGTTGCAATGTATTAGTTACTTTCATATTACGAAGTAAATTTACTGTTCTCGTTTAGAAGTGAACAAAGTAGTTAAAATTATTTATTCATTAACTTTTTTTTCAAAGGCTTAGGGGAATACAGACAGTCTGAAAACAGTTTTGGAGATTCAAACCGTATAGTTGGTGCAGTAGAAAAAAATATGAAAATAGTATTGAGTGAAATTTTAACTGTTAAATTATTACAGACTAATCAACAGGAATGACGAAATTTTTAAGGTTTCAATAGAACACAAAGCTGAAATTAATAAATTCAAACTTTTGAAGTTTTTTCATGGCGTTTGAATTGAATTTTATTTCAGCATGATTTCTCATAAAACTAGTCAAACATTCGGACAAGGAGATATTTAAGAAAAAAATGGAAGCTAAGAAGCCAAAGTCCATTAAAGGAAAATCCAAAAGGAAAGTAAAAGGAAGCACAAGAGATAAGGAAAGAGAAAGGAAGCTATTGATGACACAGATGTAAGTGATGATGGTAGCTCAATTTGTATAGGATGTACTGAACAATTAGTTTTCCCGCTGAACAATGGGTTCAATGCATCGGGCGTAATTTATGGTCTCTTGCTAAATATGCAAAAGACCATTTGATATTTTATGAATGTAAAAATACTGTTTCTGATTTAGAAGACCGATTTGTTTGCCAATTATTGAGTACCCACAAAACAAACATGTTTGACACAACGAGACTTTTTGATATTATATATCAAAAAGTCAAATAATAATGGATAAAAATAATATTATTCAAGGCGCCTAGAATGTCATTCTTGTTAAGAAAAAATACATATACGGAGAAGGTATATGTTTTGTTAAATATTTAAAGACTGATTGTTAAGTTCAAATTACAATAAGACAAATATAAGTTTAAGTTTTGCCAAAGGTTTGAAAACTGTTTATTTAGTCAAATTCAAAGCAAAGAAGACTCGCTGTTAGCTAAAATTAATGTAAGCAACTGTTTAAATTTGATTTGTTGAAGGAATTGGTGAATTTTTAAATAAAAGTTTAAATCATCACTTGCATCTTTTTTACCATACCTGTTTCAAAGATTTAATATTATTTACCATCTAGGTCAACTTACCCTAGAATAAAGTCAAAATACCCCAAACATGGGGTAGGACGACTAGATATTTGTCTTCTGGAAAAATATATGCATTAATTTTATTATATTAAGTTTTGACTTTTGTGTTAATTTTTACAATATTCTAATAGATATTTTAACAAATTTAAGTGCTTTCCTTACAAAAGACTGAAAATAAGAAAAAAATAATATATACATAAATATTTAAATCGAAATTAAGTCAATCCATCCATCCCCGACACCCCTAAGATAACTTTATTTTGATTAAGCTTCGGGACTGTGTTACTGTGCCACAATACATCATATTGCTCTTATTAAATATTTAATTTGAGTGAAAGAATTTTTATTCTAAAAATTGGAAATATTTTTATAAATTTTATTTGCTTATGTATTTTGGCAATCATTTATATAAGATGTTACGTTTCGAAACACTTTTTTTGACTAATACTTTTTTTGTCTAAGAAACGTTAAGAATTGCTCATAAGATTTCTTTATTTATCCGAAATATATTATTAAGGATGGGAAAATATACAAGAATAAAACCATGACAGGAAACCCAAAATGGGACAAAACGTTTTTTGTTTCTGCAAATTGTTCGCAAAACATTTATGTCAATATAATATAATAAAATAAATTTTTCATTACGCGAGTAATCGCTTGCAAGTAATTACTTTTAAAATAATAATTTTTCTGAAATGAATCATGAAGCCCTTGTTTTCTTGAGTACAGTATTCAAACAAACTTGACAACAATTTTAACACACGTAAAAGGTTGAAAAGCCAAACAGCAACTTTCCCACTACTTTTAATGTAGAAACTACGTCTCTAATTTTAATAAAACGAAGCAAATATTCCATTTTCTTTATTTAAACATAGCTCGCATTACATCGTTGGAGATTTAACAGTCGTTGTAATATCAAATTTATTGTTAGAAGGTACTAGATATTTTAGATTCAGTTTGTTTCCTGTGTTGAAGAATTTAGTACGTAAAATCGTGTAAATGTTACCATGAAAGCTCGAAAAATGGTAAATCCTAAGATTCACCAGTGATAAATTCTAAAACTTTTGTGTTGAGGCTTGCACGCTACGTTTCGTACTAGCAAATGTCCTACTATTCTAGCTCTGTGATCGGCCCATTTCTTATGTGATTTATTTTTTTATTTAATTAGCGTTTAAATGCGCATGCAAATTAAGCTGGAATTAATTGGGCTTACGGCTTCGTTTGCGTAGATCTGTCAAAAATATTATTAAGTTAAGTTTAAGATTACATCATTTATTATAATCATGCTACAAATAAACTTGTTTTAAGTAATACCGCTGAAACAATATTTTTCTCCTTAATTACTTTTGTTATATTCTCCTAAATCGGTTCTATGTAAACTCCTTCTATGCACAGAAAGACTAATTCTACAGTTTTGTTGCAGGTAGAGACAATAAAGTATCTAACAACCAAATTTATACAACTTAATGCTCAATCTATCGAAGTACTTAAATTACAAAAATGAACGACAGATTGAAATTTAGAAACAAAGCAAGTTTATATCAAATAAAACATAAAAACTTTTATGTACAGAAGACGACTGAAAACGATGTGGGTTCTCATGCGTTTACCTGCTTTAGGGTTGCTTACCTAAGTACCTATCTCTACCGCACGTCTCCACTCCACACTTCGTTCCTGTTTGTTGTCCATTCAAAATTCATTGTGCGATTCAAAACACACGTAGCGCCATCTATTAATGTTAATGGCTACTTATTGGTGTACATAAGTATTGATATACATAGGTATACTATACATATATGTAATTATTACGCATCGATTATTTCTTCGACGAGTACTAGGCTGTTTGTAGTTGTAGTACTAACTTAATTTTAAGTAAATTTGAACGAACTGTTGTGACAAATTGACCTTTATGTTTTTAATCTATCCGAATTAAGTCAAGAACTTTTACGTGATGATTGCACACGCAAACTTGCAAACAGACAAATGGACAAAGAAGCAGACAAACATTTAAAAAATGTGTTAATTTACTTTTACTTATCCTTCATGCTTCCAAATATTTTTTTGGTAAATATTTTCAATGTGTAGACACGCAAAATTTGCAGTTTTATTATATGTATAGATATAAATGTAAATTATTTGATTCTGTAAATGCATTTTTGGTTTTTACTTTTATTACATTATTTTGGTGATTTTTACTCTAAAAACCCGAACAGGGATAGTTTGTAGATCAATAAAATAAACCTAGTAACATGAGTTCATTTCAATGTCATAACAGTACCATTTTTGAAAGTTTTCTTCTTTTTTTCTGACAGAGTTCTTATATGTTCTTCTTATTCATTAATATTTAATTGACTCAATTGTAATGTTCTGGTACTTACGATAACTTTCTTTAAGCATTCTTGTCCTTTGACCGTAGCTAATCGGATGCTGAGTCTATGTAAAGTTATTAAATAAGTCTATGTATTTTCACTTCTTGTAAAATAATAATGATTGAATATAATATTAAAAGGATAAAAGTGACTCATTGCTTTTCTGGCTCCGAAGCAAGTCCATTAATTATAATATTTATTTTTTATACTATTACGTTTTAAATACACTCAAAAAGAATCAAATATATAAGCGAATTTGACTTCCTACAGTACTTTATTAGAAAATTTCGATTACTAGAAAATTTCGGGATTTACTAGAATATTTCGGGATTTATTTTTGTCCTGGTTTTTACAACCATATGAAAAACTGAACTGTTTAAAATTATTTATATTCAAAAGTTAAAAGGTAAACAATGAAAATAACAATTATAATTGAACTAAATATTTTTTTATTATATATTATATATGTTAATTTATATGACAACGAATACCTTATTACTCTGCATCCTATTGTTTCCTACTGTGGAATTACATTGGATAAGAGCCATTGGAAAAGGAGTCCTTCTCTGGTGTTAAGAATCTAAATAAAAAAAATAATTTTGTTTATTTCATCTGAATTCAATAATGTGTTTTTAATCTCAAAAACTTGAAGCATTGATCTTAATTATATAAATTATAATTTCTTTTTCCTTTTATTGATTCTGTGAAGCATTAACTAAAAACCAAGACTGTCACCTGTGTGACCTCATATCCGAGAAGTTATTTTTAAATTGACGTGTTTCTATTTTTGGAAAAACTTGTTTTATGTTATAATTTGTACACCTATAAAGAGGATGATATAAATGGATCTTTCCTCTCCAACCGCAATAAATATATTTCATTTTAAATTATAAGCTCGTGAAAATGTGAAGGTGTTCCTGGTCGATTATATTGAAATGGAAACTGAGTCAATAAGAAATTGATAAAATTTGTTATCTGTAAGTAATTAATACGATATATAAACATATATTTGAAGACAACAAACAAAACGTAATATTTTTAACCGATTTAAGAAAGACGAAAAAATTCTCAATTTGGCGTATGTGTTTCAGAAACGTGTTTAGGGCCTGATCATTACTACGGAGATATCGTTCGGAATTTTTTAAGGGAAGGAAGTCACAAATTGTAGATAGGGTTTAGTGGTGGAGTTGGACATTTTTGACAGGAATTCCTCAAAGATGAAGTATAGATTCATCATGTTTTACTTTTTGAGGAGTTTTTTGGCAAACAATTGCAATCAGTGTCTATGATAGAGTCTAAAGATGGCAACAAAATTTCCTCAAAAGTGGGGTGTATGTTTGCAGAGTTTGGGTTCACATTTGGGATCACAAGTAGTGGCCAGGATTTGATGATGGAGTTAGAAGATGGTGACAGAAACTCCTCAATAGTGAGTAGTTTTATCGACTTCGGGCTTTTTTAATTTGGCTCATGAGTCCTTTGATCACAAGTGACTCATAAGCGAACTCAAAAAAGCCCAAATCTATGGAGGCGACGACAGTTGTTAGGAATTTATCAGTGGTAAGAAATAAACTTATCGAGTTTATATTAATTTGACTTGACGTAATCAAAAAAGTAATTAAATTGTCAGGTAAGTACGTATAAAAAATTACATGAAATTGGAGAATGCGTTTTTGTATTTATCAGTTGAACTTACAAGTTTTCATATTATCTTGATTGAAGGTGTAGATGTATGGATGGCCAACTTTCTATTTTCCCTTAATATTATACAGTTAAACTAATTCAATAACCGTGTTATTTACAAAAGGTTATATTGACCATGATGTTTAAACACAGAAGTCGTTTTATTTCAACAAATTGTCATTATTATGAAAATTTCAACGAAAAGTAATATTTATTTGCCTGTTTTTTTTTAAACCAATTTATGTTTCGAAAACAAAACGAACGCCATTAAGATTATTTTCATTTTTCAATGCAATTGTATCATTATTTTTGCTAACGAATTAGTAAACGTAAAAGTTACACATATTATTGTCGCACTTATTCTTTAACAAAATAAAGAATAAGTGTGACAAAAATGTGAGTGACTTTTACGTTTACTAAAAGTTTCGTGAGAGCGAAACAAATACCGTTAATATTACACCACAAGATTCAGTGACCTCATGGCGACTATTCCTAAACAATAAGGAAAATGTTTATCAGGAGCTGAATAAGAAACCCGCTACTACCATTAGCATGCTCTGGACACTATTTACGTTATATTTTTAAGTCGGTATTGAACATTCCACTAGTATTGAATGAGTTCGTACACTTTTTGTTTTTTGCCGAATGTGTGAACATTGTCCACTTTTATTCAAGAATTAGGGAACCCGGTTTATGTAATTAGGTCAGAATTTAATAACCGCGTTAAAAGGCAATTATCAAAGTGCGGCAAAAGAAGCGAAAAGTTAAGTCGGTTAGAATAAAAAGCGCTGATTGTAAAAAAGGGAAAATACTGTTGCGAGGAAATAATGAAAAAATAATAATTTTATTGCAACAGGGCAGAATACAATATTATTTAATTTAACATCACTACTGTATAAGAAAAAAATATTTTTACGAAGATAAGTGCCATGGGTGAGGAAGAATTTGCATTGTTTCATCCTTGTAAATAACTAACTAGTAGCGTGAGAATTAAATAATTAGAATGTTTATTTAAGTATTTTAACTACTATGCATGTGCAATTCTTGTTTTATAATTCTCTCTTTATTACTATTTTTATCCCCTATGAAAATTTGTTTAACAGAATCAATTCATATCTTTCTTTGTGAAAGGATTTCTGCTCTGACTTTATATGCGATCTTAATATATTGTGCAGGGAATTAAGTAAAATATATCGTACTAGTAAAATAAAAAGGGACATTTTTATTGTTTTAGTTTTGCGTTCTTATGTAAACATGATTTATCTGTACCAATTTGATATGTAGCTTGTAATCTATCTGAAAATATGGGTTTTCTAATAGAATTTTTGTTTAAATCAAATATATAACTCTGGAGATTAGCGCGAAGAAACAAACAAACAAACTTCCACCTCATCAGTGTTATGCTTCTGAGTCGTAACCTGATGATGTGTAGAACCTGCAATATTCCACAGAGCATGGGTTTCTTAACAGAAAAATACGAATTTTTAAACGGACAGGTTGTTCCAGAGATTAGCGAACAAACAAACAAACATACCTTTACGTTTTATATATTTAAAATATAACAGCTCTGAAATTTATTGCGGTCAACTTTCTGATTTACCATTAGCAGTTATTAAATGAACATATTTAATGAGGCTGGTACTAGCTTAACTAGTAACGATTTATTTATGAATTGCAATATCGTTATTGCAAATAATTATTAATGGAAGACTAATTAATGAAAGATTAATTACTGTGGTAATTAGAGGCGTTATCTCTAAGGGGAAATTATTTAATGGGAGATGAGAATGTTTATTTAATTAGGAATTTTTTGTCACTTTTGTTTATGGCGATGAACTTATGTTTTTATTAAATTGAAGATTTAATTTTCAATCACATAATCATTCATCCAGTATTCCTAAGTATTTCTTTATTACATCATTCATTGTAATTTTAGCCTTCCAGTGCATAATCGTAGATTTACAAATATATTTCTTTGCAATAGAAAAGTACGCATCATCATTTTTATTTTATTTATATACAAGTGTATGTTAAATAAACTCACGAAGTTCACTTACAAAATCTCCATCGGATATTAAGATAAAAATGTGTACTAAACCTATTTTAATATAACATTAAAATAGAACTCTTTTAACAGACATATCAAATTTCTTAATTATTACTGCGCTCAAGAAGCTTATTCTGTATAAAAGATATATATATATATATATATATATATATATATGTATATATATATATATATATATATATATATATATATATATATATATATATATATATATATATTCGCCACATTGGCAAGACAAATTATATAAACGTTAATTAGGCCACTATTTACTTACATCTAGTGCAACTTCAATTCATTTATTCCAATAAATTAAAATTTAATAACAAAAGCAAGACGAATGTAGTGAAAATAGAGGTCAGTATGTTAGGGCGGTGCGGCGGTCTCCTGGCAAATATACGTATCGCCTGGAGGAAGTTCCGCAAACATTAAGTCGCGAAGCTCGTAGTTGAACTTTTACGTATTTACGGAACTTAGAGCTTTGTTACTAAGTTTAATGTTTTAATACTATGAACCTGATAATATGTGTATGGCGGTAACAAGTCTGTAACTTTGATGATTGTAATTTTTTATTTATTTGTTTCATTTGTAAATGAATATTTCTTAGGTTTAAAACAATAACATTTCAAATTGTAAATTGAGCAGTTTATTTAATTTTAAATTAGTTTTTTGATAATTTGTTTGAAAAATACATGTACGGATTAATTAATTAGTTTGGTTTATAAATAGCGCGAGCAAGACGGCCAAATATGTTTCTATTATAGGGAGAACAGGATGGCACTCGTTTGTGTAAAAAGCAGTTGGAAGTCACGTATTAAAATGTAACTGTTTAGTGGTTAAATTATTATTTATAAATGTTACCATTTGTATCTTTGATAAAGTTTTATTAACCATATCGGTTCCTGTTTAATACTTAAACTAACCTTACCTAGAAATTAATAAAATTTGGATATTATTAAGAATTACTGCGTAAAATATACTTTTATCAATTAAAAATGTAATGAAGCAATCAAATTAACTTTTAATAAAAAGAAAATTATCATTTGGAATTCAAAGAAATATAACATACAAGCGCGTGCGCATGTGTGTGTGTGTGTGTGTGTGCGCGCGTGTGTGTGAATGTGTATGTGTGTTAGTGTGTGTAATCCTTTTTGCTCATTAAATTTTTGGTCGTATTGAGTTTTTTTTTATTTTTTGTGTGTCAGTTCGTGTTCATCTTGACGTAAGTAATCCTTTTTACTTACTCAATTTTGTTTTTTTTTAGTTTATTTTTATGCTAACTTCCATTTTATGATATTAAGAATAGCAATTATTTATATAGGAGTTTTTATAATCAATAGATTTTTAATGCATAAGCTTCCTTACATAGGAAGCTATTTTTGAAATAAGTTTGTACAATGCATTAAGTACGACCGAAAATTATTTAAATTGAATATATCACTTTTAACATGTTTTTTCTCGTACAATACACAATAAACAGTGAATTAATGTTACATAAATAATTCACAATAATCATGTTGCTTGAAATTTATTAAAAAATTAAATAATTTACAGTTACTAATTTTCAAAAAACAAAAAAGTATCATAAATTGAAGAGAATGTAACCTTTTTTAAGTAAGTATGATAGATTATTTTTTGTTTTGACTTTATTTAAGCGTCGTAATTTGTCGTTTTTAAAGCATTCTATTAAATTTTTTATTTAAATTTTTTTTAATTTCATTAATTTACTTTTATTTTTTGCATACGTTAAGTGTATAATATCAAATGATAAATTTATTGAATAATTAATGAAAAACTGTTTTTTTTACAATCGTTAAACGCAATATACTTTTATGTATACCTCGTTTTAATGTATATTCTTTCATCATTGGTGCTAAACTATACTTGTTCCAAAATATCTATGAAAAGCAAAAACAGTGGACTGCAACACAAAAAAGCTAAAATAATCGAATATCTGTATATCGCTTGCATTGAAACAATATTGTTTACAGTGATAATACTTTTCGGTCTTTAATAAACTTATAGTTATACGCGGTCGAATGCAAGTGAATGTCCGCCAAGTACCAATAGAACTCGTGCGCCGAGGGAAACCTTCGAATATCCATAACATTATGAATTGTCACAATAAACTTACAATGCCTTATATACACATATATGTATGTATATATATATATATATATATATATATATATATGTGTATGTGTGTGTGTGTGTGTGTGTTTGTGTGTGTCTGTGTGTATGTGCATATATATTAAAAAAAAGGCACTTATGCCTGTATAAATTTTAATATTGAAAAATCATTTATTTACGTACGGAGAACCAATAGCAGTGCATATGTTTTTACATACATGTGGTCACATATAATATTACCCATATATGATATTTCGTTAATAGTGTTTTCTCTCTCTTGAGTGTGTAACTGTTGTTGCCTACTTTCTCTCGCTTATGGTATTTCGTACTGTTACACTCTAATTGCCTTTTTGATGTAACATATATGATTAAAACTTGCGCAAAAAGAATTGAAGGTGGATGTTTTCACGAGATGAAAAATCTGTACCTACTTTTACTTTCTAATCTTTAGAAATAAAACTAAAAATGTAAACAAAATATAAGTTTATTGAATGAATCTTTTGTGTTTGTTTCCGACTCGACCCGGTCATAATATCTGCATGAGATTTCTAAGAAATTGATCGTAAATTAATCATGCAAATCACTTGCTATACTGTAAGACTTTATATCCAAATTTGCTATAGCCAATAAAATTGGTGTGAAAGTGTATTTCATTCGCTTTCTTATATCATGATTTCCCTGTGTTATTCACTAGGTAATTTTTCACCTTTCGAGTGCTCTTCCTGTTTTATTTTTCTATCCATAATAGATCAGTTTGTCGGTGAAAACATTTCATCCGGAATGATGAAATGTTTAAAAAATCCGGAATTCTAATGAAAAGGTGAGAATTTTCTTTCACTTAATATTAATGTAAGAAGCAAAATGATTTATTTTTGGTAAAAGCAAACCACGCTTTTACACTCAAATATTATACCCGATAACAAATACAGCTTGTACTAAAGTCCTTGCGGAGTAGACAGAGAAGACAGTTTCGTTAATTATTTATTGTTTTTTCAGTGCAACATTTTGTAAAACTGTGTTGCTTTTTAATTTCATAAACTCTTAATTTGTTTTTACTTTTTTGGCCCTTTATTTTCACATTTTAAGACTGTAAATTTATTTCAATTTCATGACATTCTTGTTTTGTCATCTTTTGTTTTGATACGTGTGCAAAATTTTATGTAATTCGTACATCTAGAAGGGGGTAAAATTTAATTAAAAAAGTTAATAATTTTTTTAGTCTTTTTGGTTTTCGACTAAAATTTTTTTTAATTGATGAAATTATATTATATTGTCATTAGTACTTGATACGTTTGCAAAATTTTAAATACTTTGGATGTGTGGAAGTGAGTGAAAATTTAATTTGAAAATTTCATTGCATTTTTGTTTTTTTTTTGTAATAAGACTAAATTGTTTGTTTTACTGTTTCATCAATGATCAAAGTTCATGATGTTACAACAATTAGAAGTGCGTGAAATTTAGTTTTGTAGATTCTATTAGATAGTCACATACAAGTCGACCTAATAAAAGCGTATAAAACGACATGAAGTCAAAAAGCGTTTTAAACGATATGAAGTCATGGTCCAGTTTAATCAATAAAATTATTATTTAAAGTTTTTATTTTTCATTCAGTTCTAGATATACTCCTAAAAATGTGCTACTTTTAGTGCCACAGGTTTTAACATGTCTAACGTTTACTTTTTGGCTTAATTTTCCTTTCATATATCAGATTAATTTGTCCTTGAAATAATCTTTCTGTAGAACGTTTGTTCATATTTTTTTAAATAAACTTCCAATAAGGAATATTGTTAATGTAATATAATAAGTTCATGTAACGACTTCTTTCATAACCGGAAAACTGTTTTTGGGTACTATCATCAGTTGGCTATTCTAAATAGTTTATTCAAAGAATATCACTTAAGCATTTTGGGGTAAATATTTAATATATTGAGTTATTAAAAGATTTCAAATGAAAGTTGAATGATAATATTGTTGGAATATTTTATTTGATTATGATATGAAAATTACTATTTACAATATTTGCTTGTTAAACAAATATTTTTGGTAACAGTATGTGTGTAAATTCTATTTACTCTGTTTAAAATTATTAAAAAAAACTATAGAAATTTGTAACATAGTGTCTTACTTTTTAATGCAATAATGAAAAATTTGACATATGTTAATTTAATGTTACAATTAAAATTATAATTAAATCAAAGAAAGGAAAGACTATTGCAATTAAAGCACGAATCTTCAATATTGCCGCTTACTTGTCATATTATACCTCTAGTCTTACTATTAAAATTTTCTTTATAAAATTCCCTTTGCGGAGTTATATCTTATCAGAGTTTGTATCTTATTATACTGTACTTAGACCATACCTATTCCGTACTCATACCGTAACTCGACCATTATAAAATAAGGATATTTTATAATGGTCGCTTAAATCTAAAAGTAAATCTCTCGATACTAGTCACTGAAGATAGCCCGCGTCCTTTAATCCCCTGCAGCATCTGCTCGCGGAATTATGAATTAGTTATTCGGTTCATTTTAGTTGTGGACGTTTTATTTTACTGGATTTTCAGCGTAAAGGTAAAAAACTCGGTAATATAAAAGCAAAAAGCAACGTGGGTTCAGTTGAATTAACATGTTTAATAAATCCAATTAATATGTTTAATAAATAGAAGTAAGAAAATTTTTAAGTCATAAATAGAGAAAAAGTACAGTTTAGTGCTAATAGTTATATACATTAAAGTTCGCGTAAGTGATAAAAATGAGATACTGTATGTAGAAATTAATGAAATATTAATTAATTAACTAGGTTTTCCCCGGTGCTCCGGTCGAGAAGAAGTTTTATTATAGTATTGTATTTGATTTATTTATTAATATGAATATTTACAAATATAAATTCACAATTAATATTTTAAGTTTTTCTCCAACATAAAGTCACTTGTAAGATGATCGTGTATTTTTTATTGTAATTATCTATGTGTACCAATGTTTATTTAAAAATTCGTTGCAGTAAAATACTGTGGATGATTTGCAAATGACTAATTATTAATATAATAGAAGATATTTATTCTTTTATCAGTATATGAAATTTATAGTTTTGGTATTTACTATTTTATTCTCGTTGAAAATTTCATCAATGGGATTCACTCCTATCTTTTTTAATCAAGATTTTCTATTTTTTTTATATAGCACACAATATGATCTGCAATTGATACTTAAATTTATTATCTAACAATTTAACACTATATTATGATAATATCATCATAACAATTTATTTAGAGTTCTATTCATTGACATCTCAAAAAGACGAAAAAAGGATTTTTTTTAGATAAATCCTGCGCGTTGCAATAGTCACAAATCGGTTTATTAAGAATTTTTTTAGGTTAAAAAATATTGGAGTTAAAGAATTTCACCTCTCTTTCTTCACATCCTATGTCCGCTTGGAAGGGCAAGGGCATCCACAGTGCTTCGCCATGCTAATTGATTTTGTGCATCACGAACAGCTCAATTCCAGGTCTTGCTGTTATTGTTCAGTTCCGTTAACACAATCCGCGGCCAGGTCTGTATCGGACATCCATGATTCCTGGTCGTACAATTTATCTAATTTTACCATATCCTCAAAGGACCTTTAGGGATATGGACAGGATACCTCCTGAGCCTACTTAGTTCTCTTTGTAGCATTTTATTTGCTGTTTTTTATGGTGAACAATTTATAATTTTGTTGCTTTTTTATGAATTATAGATACAATAGAACGGTCAACACCAAATTATTTTGTGTCAGGTTTGACTTAATTTTTCAGTTCATAAATAATGGCACCTTTTTTTAAACCTAAAAGGACTACAAAAGAATGGACCATTGATTCGCGGGAAAGTAATAATCAGGGCGCACGATTAAGTATCATTACGGGCAGTAAAGCCATGCTTAACATGGTAGCCATAACGGAAGAGAAGTGCGAGTCAATGTTAATAACCAAAAATAATTTAAGTAAAGGGAGTCGTAGTGTATCGAACGGATTATGGAGCTAAAATTTTTGAACCGATATATCTATAAACGATATATTATTGACAACAGAAAAATCATGAAAAGTGTTATGGTTTTCATTGCTAAATATTAATGATCGTAATATAATCATGTAAGGAAAAGTCGAAGGCCACGTAATAATTTATGAGGAAATTGCAAATGTACCTAGTTAATTGTTAGAGAATGTTTTTTGCTAGTGTTTTTATGGTCATACAATTCTGTATTCGAATAAAGCACAGAATAAATACAAAACTAATGAAAATACCATTGAAAAATGAATCATTTAAAGTTGGTGTTCGAAATCAGATTACATTTACTTCTTACCGCTTCATCCAGTCCTTTCTCTAATATTTCTGACTGACATTCATGTAAATTTATTGCCACTACGTTCAAATTAATTAAGCCTTCCTTGTATTACATCGCCAAAGCAAATTATGTACAAATTAACTAGAGCACTATTTATTTACATCCCCCGACTTCGACTTATTGGCCCCATATAAATTAATATTGAACAACGAAGGTAACAAAAGCCGAATACAATGCAAGTTAGGGCGGCGATCGCGAATATACGTTTCGTCTAGAGCAAGTTCCGCAAGTAACAAATCGTAAAGCTCGTTGTTGAACTTTACTATTTACGAGTAAATGAAAATTACAGCTTTGTTGTTAATTTAAATGTTTTATTATGATAACTATTGTTAATTTATATGCATAAAGTTGTAACTTTAATGACTATAATATTTTAATTGACCATTTTATTTATTTGCTTCTTTTGTGGCTGTTAACCATGTTGTTTTGTAGATTGGAGAGATTTTTAATTTCACGACAGATTTACATAAATTGAAATATGCTTAACGATTAATTAAAACGAAAAAAAGTAAAATTTACAAAATATTAATTTTTCCGCGGTTCTTCTCGCGTAGAAGTTATGATATCCACAATATCTGTGACTGACGATTAAACTGGAACCTTTCTCTGGAAAAATGACTTTCTCTACGCGGCAGCCCAGTATTGCTGCTGTTATGGTACCATCCATAGATGCTTCATACTTAGCTGCTTTCAAGGAAGCGCAGCATAATATTCATATACCTCTTTAACCTGACCATGTGTACTAATGTTTTATGCATAAAAAACATGCTAGATAGATATCCTTCATGGCAGTGAGGAACTACATCAAAATCTATCTAGCAGAAATCATTAGTGTGTCAGCAAATAGACAGACAGACAAGTAGACTTTGTACATTTTACATATACGATACAAGGAACAAATTTAAACCTCTTATTAAAATTTTGCATAGAAAGTAATTTTTTAATTTTTTTAAATATGTATTATAGTAATTTTTTTAATATGTAATATTGAATGTGACTCATGGTTTCACAAGCGTAGAATTATCTTAATTTTGCTACTCTCCCCCTGCTATCTCCGCTTCGTTCGCCAAATGATATAGGTCATTGGCATCGGAGGTAGACGGGTGGGAATACTCCGGATGCTCAGTTAAGGAATAAGACGGTCTTTCTTAACCTTGCATCATTTATCTTGTATCTCCGACTTAGGGTTAAACGGTAGAAGGTAGTGACCTAATCATTAATCCTGGTTATATATTTTTTAGCTATGTTTCTCTACTATTTCGTAATATTAACACTACTCTGCCCCTATAAATCATAGTGTCGTAATACATAGCCTATAATCTTACACCGAGTATGAGAATTCTGATACAAAACAATTTTTGAAATCAATTATATGCTTCTAGAGATTAGCGCGAACAAACCTATAAACAAAGGACCTTTTCCGATTGATATATTAGTATAGACAGGATGTCAATTGTATTCACCAACAATTTAATATCAATAGTCAAAGCGCTAATCACAGCTGTATTAATTTCAAAATAATTTATATCTAACACTTGTTTGTAACTTAGATCGACTGGATAGACTTTATTTTGATACATATATACACCATAAAAAATAAAGCGACATCCTTTAAATCCATCTGATATTGGTTAAAACAACGAATAAATATATCAGTTTTCTAAGACGCAGGCTCCCGAGCCTTGTTTGTTAACTCGAGCTGATTCAAATAAATATTCTATATTTGCGTGCAAATGGGAAGAGATATACAGTATTCGACGGATTACTCTAGAGATGAACCATTTTTTATTTATCCGACAGCTATTAAGAAAGTCTTGTTCCGTTAGAAGGATGTGATATTTCCTGTTTTTTTGTTTTTTTTTGGTTGGTGTGAAACATGATGCTGAAGTTGAAAATTTGTAAAGAATTGGGTCATTGTGAATACGTAATTCGCATTAACTAGCTCAACTCTTCTCAATGTAAATCAAAATAGAGAAATATGTAAGATAATTCAGAAAACATAAACTAGTTTATTTTTAAATGTTATACAGTTTTCCAGAAACAATAATAAATGTATTAAACTAAACATAATGAAAAATTTACATGTTAAGAAATTTCATTGACAGGTTTTGTTGTCAAACCAAAATGTTAATATTAAATAAACTTTTTTGGTATTCCGTAGTTGAAAGGAAAAACTATTTTTTTGTAATTTCACGATGTTTAAATAAATATTATTTAAAAATGAACCAATAGCTTACCACAGTCTCCTTTCTACGAGGTTTTTCTAATAACGCAAACAAATTGCATATGTATTCTCATTATGTTTCTCTTCCACAATATTTTATTCTAATTAAACGACTGTGGCGCTTAATCCTTGCAATTGCTCATTTGCAACCCAATCGAATTGACTATTCTTAAAAAAATAAAGTATATTTACAATTAAATGAAACTACGTGATGTAGTATTATTTCTACTTTCTTTAAATTCTTTACCACGTTTTTCGTTGTATTACAACATCTTCAGGTGGGCTATTGGCAAAGATTGCTAAGAAGTAGAAATAATACTACATCACGTAGTTTCATTTAATTGTGAATAATGAATTTCTACAAAATTAACGCCAAATAAATTAAATATTCAATATATTTACAATATTCAAACAATGCAAGTAATTCATGCAAAACAATGCGATGTCAATAGATAATAAAAATAGTATTAATCATTTAGATTTCCATATATTTGACAAATTTAAACCGAATAAATATGTATTGCAAATTATGCAAATAAGAACACGTTTGAGAATTTTAGCTGAAACTATCCTGAAATATATGTTATAGTCGAGGTTTCCAATAAATATTTAATGTTTACGTTAAGATGGGAAAATACATAAAGTACGTGTGGAGGGTGTAATTTTCGCGGGATCGGGGGCAACGAATATTTCATATTGGACGATTTATTCAGCCGACCGTCGGTAAATCCTGATTAGGCTCAATAATATCTTTCGAATTTTTATGTGGATTGCTTATGGCTAAATTAATTATATAATAATATAATGTTAATTTGAAATGCTTTTATGGAGCTGCAATGCTATGTACAAAATTGCAGTGAAGCTTTATAGATACATATATACAAAAGTGTATGTGTCTATATATATATATATATATATATATATATATATATATATATATATATATAGTATGTATATATATATATACACAAATGTATATATGTATATATACATATAAATATATATATATATATATATATATATATATATATATATATATATATATATATGTATGTATATATATATATACACAAATATATATATGTATATACACATATAAATAAATATATATATATATATATATATATATATATATATACAAATTGCTGAAAAACACAAAGCAAATTGAAGAAAAAAACAGAAGATTATTTAATGCCTTTATATTAGGGTTTGGAATTTACTGTCAAACCTGAACTAACCAATCAAGCAAACGTAAATGATATTTGACAAGACGATTACTATATAGGGTATCCCGTAAGGAGTTGATCAACGAAATGTCAGTGATAGAGGGGCTTATTGCACACATGAAATAATAAATCTCATTATTCTAGACCTAATAGTTATAGAGATATGACTTTTTTAAATTTTTTTATTTTTGTTCCTGCGAAAAAAAATTGTTAGGTCATATTACCATTGCTGCTTTTTTATTGTCCAAGATCTTTGAGAGAACATTCGGCTCCATAATTCAAATGTTATACTTCCGTTATTATGGGAAAAATAAAAATGAAACACTGAAACATGTTCATTTTTTAATTACAAATCATGAAAAGTAATTTTTGAACAATGCTAGTGTAAAAAAAAATTATACGATTGGAAAAGAGATAGCAAAACAATTCTGATCCAAGCATTTCTGCCAATCCGGAATTATTTCAATAAAGGAGGTATTTTTTTTTAAATGCACATGTTTCAGCGTTTAATTTTTATGTTGTCAATAATAACGAATGAATAACATTTTAAGTAGGTGGACGAATGTTCTCTTAAAGATCTTGGATAATAAAAAAGCAGAAATAGTAATAATACCTAATAACATTTTTTTTTCATGCGCAAAATTTTTAAAAATCATATCTCTAAAACTATTAAGAATATAGTAATCAAATTTATTATTTCGTGTGTGTAATAACCCCCTCTATCACCGACATTTCCTTGGTTCACTCCTTACGGGACACCCGTATATCGATGCAAAATATGAGTATTGAATTTTGTTCACACTTGGAACGAGTAAAGTATTAGTTTAATAATTTTCTCGCGATGAAAGGACGAAAGACTGAAGAAATAATTATCACTGAAAGTAAAAATCGAAATTATCTTAGAAATCTGAATCGATATTAAGAGCGAAAAAAATTATTGACAACCTTTTAAACATTATCGAATTACTTTTTGTAACCGAATTTGGTTTAAAAGGAAATTACAGCTAAACTACTGAATGTAGCGAAAAATAACAATTTGGTGTTGCGACAGAAGAAAAAAGTATTGAATATTCTTTCAGAATTGAATTGCAATGACATTTTCAAAAAATTAGCTTAACCCCAATTTTTAAAATGTTTTAATTATTTACTTCATAGTTATATGTAAAATTTTTTGTGTGTTATGAAAAAAAGGAAAAAAAACTTGAATCAAAAAAATACTTTTTAAAACTCTTTTAATAATTAAAAAAAATGTGCAACACGTAAATTTTCATTAAACAATAAAACTAAGATCTCATTAATTTAAAAGGCGTGTTTTTCTCTTTCTCTCCTTTACTATCTGCATTTGTGTTTTTTATTAACTGGTTGATTTTTTATCATATTCTCTGGAACTCATCTTCACTTTCCCTCTACCAACTTTGTAGTTCGTGGCTGCAGGGTTATGCAATCGGACTTATTAATATGATATAAAGTTAGAACTGAGAATTCTGACTCGTCAGTATTTCGATTTTTTCCAAGTACATGCAGAACAAAATTCCAATAAAGTACGGTTTAGTATTATAAACATTAGTTCAAAATATTCAGATATGTAACTAACACGTGGCAAGCCCTGTTTTTCCAAGATGTATTTTGTTGCAAGTCAACTCCCAAATGATAGTTGGGGAGTGAGATCGAAACGATAAAATTATCTTTTGAGCGATTCGACGTCTGCCTAAATTAGATTTTCTACCACAGAAGCAAATTCTTAAAATCATTTGGAAAGAAGACGGCCAGCTAAAGACCTAAGAACCAATCTTCTCACCGCAACACGCTGGTTTAGTCCTTATTGAATTTGGGGTACAACCTGTGCTATTTTAACTTTTATGGTACACATATTTTTAAAATAATATTATAAAAAATACTATAACATCAAACAGACAACAATAATCCACAGCTGACTGCAAAGAAACTCTGTGTGAGAAATGGGTTCAAACCAAAGAGCACCAACAGTTCACGGGGTAAACTGGAAATTTTTAACAAGTTTCAGAAATGCCCTCAATTCATATCTGAATTAAAACGAAAATAGCTATGTTTAAAATTAAAAACGATTTCACGGGTAGCTCCACTCATAATTAAACATTTTTATTTTATTTAATAAAACATTTCCCCATTCCTAGTATGAACTTTGTATTTTTATATATTGTGGAGTACATAACTTTGAAATGAATATTTCATTTCTCTTAACTGTTGCCAACATATTTTTTGCAAAATAATAATAATAAAAACATAACTTAATCTCTTTTAATCAAATAGGTAAATCTCGACTGCAAAATTGCATCTGAACTGTATTATTGTCTAGAATAAAATGAAAGTTTTGAACTGAAATTATTTACATTTAAAAAGGAAATACACAATATATTATTTTTAAATTAAAACCAGCTATATTTTGTTTAGTATGTTGAAAATAATGAAATTCTAAGTTAATACTAACTTTAATAATTGATCAATGCATTTCATAATATATTGAATAATACAAATAGCCCTTCAAAATGTATATATATAAATACTCTAACCATTTTGTGCACACATAATTAGAGTTATAGTCTAGTCTTATATTCCGTTCTTTTTATTACACATCTACGTGACTGTAACTTTTTTGTGAGCCTTTCAATAAATAAATAAATAAAGTAATTTGATTTTCATTGTAAACGTGAACATGTAACTGTATCTTACCCTTTCATTAATAACCACTAGCATTATATAGGTATCTCGGCATTTTTTTCATCTTCACGTTTGCTCCGTCGGTGCTTTTATTTTCAATTACATCTTTATAAGAGACAAATAAATACAACAATAGCCTTTTCTCTGTTTCCGTGTCGTTTTTTCCTTGTATTCATTTTACTATTTTTGTTAAACGCATTACTTTTAGCCAAAACAAATGACGCTTACAGCTGTCAGTAAATAACTTCGATATGTCAATCAAAGGTATAATTGCCTGAAATTAGCTCATTACACTTTTTTTAATATTCTGAACTTCGTACGCTCTGAACGTCTGATTTTACTTCTCATAAAACTGTATACCGGGCGCTATATTTGAAAATAGATTCATAAGGAGTAAACTCCGAAAATCCTTTTGTCGACTTAATCTCTTGTCAAACCAATTTTACTTACAAAAGAAATCAAGCAGCGATTGAGCAAGTTTTTTAACAAACTTTCCTTGTCGAAGTCGCCAACAAAGGGATTCTATTCTCGAGAGTTCAACTAGTGATGCAACGGTCGATGTTTGTATCCTATAGATCGTTATTACTGGACATTCTGCAAAAATTCAATGAAAGTTTTGCTGTGGTAACTTTGGAAACACATTTGTGGGCGAGCGGCTAAGCGAGCAATGAACTTGCAGCGTCAGCATGTAATAAGGTTGTTTTTTAGTTTTAGTAAGTTCGATGGAAATGGCAGTGCACTTCTGCCGAATACGGTTTAAAATAATCTAATCGATAAATTATATTTTTATGCGGTAATATCACAAGAAAATCAAGTACACTTGAAAGTAAATACTGACTGGTATATCGACTTTGTTGATTGACATAAACTGTACAGAATTGGAAAAATAATTGTTTCTGTACCAAACTTTATATGAATATTAAAAAAAAATCTGTACTATTTGGTATGGCAGGATTTGGTGGTCTATAGCTTTACAATATTGTATTTATGTACATATGTGAGTCTGCTTGTGTGTATATGCGTGTGCGTTCTCGTGAATGTGTGGTCGTGTGCTTGCGTGCATTCGTGAGTGCCTGGCTGTCTGCCTGGATGTGTGTTAAAGACACACATCCACTAGAAAAAAATGGTCATATATCATTTTACAGTCACAATTTACCTATGTTGCAGGAAGCGAATGAATTATTTTTTTAATTATTAATATTTTGCCCAAAATATTTAATATGACATTAATTAGGGGAAACGAATACAATTTATAAAAATAAAAAGTTTATATAAGGTGGGATGAAAACATTTTTAATTGAAACATTTTTGGATGGCTATTTTATCAAAAGATGATGATGACGTTACCAAACAAGGAGGACAAATAAAAGATTTAAGCTTTATTATTTTTCTTATAATTTGGTATTATGTTCTTTTTCAAATTAACGTTTTGAACAAAGCAAGCCAGTCGCCTAAAATGAACTATATCGACTTTACCGAAATGTTTGATAAATGCTCTTATTTGGAAACATATAGACAAATAGGCTTTGGACAAAGTTATTGTGACGATAACTGAATTAGCATCGTAACTTGATATGCAACAATTTTTTAGACCCCAAACGTAACTCTAGTCACATTAAACGTAGAGCGGGTAAAGGGGATTTTGATGAACCAATAAGTGACCCAAAAAATAGTTTAAAGCCGAGTTTTCAATGCACTTTTGGACACCGTGCTTATACGTATGAAGGAAAGATTTCAACAGATGCAAGATCCTTCCATTACGTGGAATTTCTAGTTTAAGTAAAAAAAAATCAAAACAAGGAACAATAAATGCCACATTTTTCTGTATTGCAAGGAAAGTTAACGGTCAACTTTAAATCAGATATTTATGGAGATTTGTTGTGCAATGAAATTATAGGTATGCAAAATTACCTCGAAAATAGTTAGGTAATACCTGTCGAAGCATTAAACTTTATCAGAAAGCAAAATCTTTAAGAGTTATATCCCAACACCTGCATATTGCTGCGTATTTTGTTAATAATATCCGGTGGCCAACACAAGCTTTTCTAAATTAAAATTGACAAAAACTTCTTGTAGTCTAAAATGTCTCAAGTAAGACTAACTAGTTTGGCTTCACTGTTCATTAAAAATCAAGTTTCAAAAAACCTAGATTTTGTTAGTTCTATCACAGAGTTTGCTGTCAAAAAAGCTAGGAAAATAAGGTTTTGGCTGTTTGTTTAATTTTTGTTTTTTATTAAGTATTTCCTGACTAACTGATAGACAATATAGGTACATTGTTCAGAGAATGAATGGCTAAAATAGTAATAAATACATGTTTGTATCCTATTATACTAAATTCTATAAGGATATGGTACCAAGTCAAAATAAGTTTTTTAAATTATAACATGAAATATAAAAGGGCGTCAAACAAATTATTCAACAGCGGCTAAAGCCGGTTCTGATTGCACGGGAGAAAACTAATAAAACCTGTTTATTTAATTTTATGTCATTATAGTAAAACTGCCTAAAATTTAATAAACGATAAAATATTTATTTCTTAGTTACAAATTTTCGTTTACTTTGAATAAATCGGTTCTTGTGTATGGACTATAAGCTTTGAGACATTGAGAACTACGTAATAATTTTGAAAACAGAACAGAAACAGGATCAGAACTTAGAAACACTGAATGGATTTCCATAAATTTTTTAATTGATTTATTTATGCTACTTACTAAAAATTTTACCATTTAAAAATTAAAAATTCCATAACTAAAAGAACTAACTGTTAAAAATGTTTGATGCTAACTATGAATCTGTAGTAAAAATTTAATTTTTTAAGTACTGAGCGATCTAAATAACTTTTTACGCTCAAGGTGAGCCACATTCCTTCTTACAGCCGTAAAATAAAACTTAGTTATTGATTCATTATTTCGTCTCCGCTGCCGTGATATTTTATCTTATCCTAACGATAACTCTACTAGTTTGTGTACTCTTTACATACTATAAAGCATCACTGAGTATAACCAACGAAATTAAGTTAACACAATTCTTTTTAGTAGCAGTTTTAATAAACGATTTGTACATGTACATCTCTAGAAGTGTTTGACTCACCTAATTATATGACTAATTGCATAATGGGAAATAACTCAAATTTTGAGTTCAAAAATATTTTTTCTGCATTTGGATAGATTCACCACCCTAATTATGTTTTGCCAATCAGTGCGCTATCAAATTTCTTGGGGAATTAATAGTCTTTTAATACCGGTACGCAAAAATGAATAGTTTCTTATTAAACTGTCAGACCTAGTGAATATCTGCCGATTGACTTTCACCTTTCCCTTCCTAACCCCCTACATATTTATAATTATAATTCCTGTATATTTACGATATTTAAAAGGAGGTACCTTTTGTAAGTTTTACGCTATTCTTTAAAATTTTAAGTACCTTTCTGGAAAGAAAAAAGTAACAATATAAAATGCAGATTTTACTCTGTGTCTAATGTTATTTACACGCAATGATTTTTTCATAATTTTCTCCATAGTCTCATTCACTACACAAGTTTCAATAGAATTTGAGTAATATATTTGATGATGAAGTCCTTACTAGTCACTATTTACAACTGATAATTAACTGATAATAATTGAGTCTTATTTTTAATATTAGACCTTACTGGATCTAATATTAAAAATAAGACTCCTCTAGACCACTTTATCTGTTTCTGTTGACGGTCTTAAGCTTATAGCCCTTATTTGTTATTTTAAGCTTTTTTACCAAGCTTTACCTAAATATCATCTACTCGTCTGGCTTCCATTCTACGGGATCTTTAGCTTACAGTTCGGTATCTATACTCTATAAGTCTTCAACCCCATTGGTAATTTTCACACCTCATTGAATATCCAACTTAGTACCGCTTCAACTTAGTAAATCTGCCTTCTATGCTGGCAATGCCAGTTTTCTCTGCTCTTCTCTGACCTTGTTTTTTATAAGGTTCGGTATTCTTCGGGAAAATTTTTATTCTGACACTATTATGCAGGAAGCACTGCTTATAATCTCGCGTTTGAAAATACTGTGACATATGAATTTAACAATATGCTTATTCCTGTAGAAGCTAACAGATCTGGATTTAATCTATCGGCCAATTTGTGCACTTGTGTCATTCTCAATTTAAACAATTTTCAATTAATTTAAACGCGGCTTATATTACTTCAATAACGATACCCGCGAAATTATTTTATAAAGTGGTGTTATCGAATGATACTAACATTAAACACAGAGCAGTCAAATTCTTCATTTAGCATTGTAAAATACAATCAACGCCTATTATGTATCTATAAACCTGAAATAGAGGAACAATTCGTAGAGTGAGTGTTTTATTCGGTACGTGATCCGAAAGAAAAGAAAGGACCAAGTAATTGGATGAAGACGACGGAATTTTTCTTTACACGGTTAGGTTATTATACTATTGTTTCTTTAGAAACAAAAAGAAAACAAATTTTTTATTGAAAATATAATCTTAAAAATGGTCAGGTAGTAATACAATTATTCAAAGCGTGTCATGACATTTCCGACATTTTTTTCAAATAATTGGTAAGAAGAATAGAAGTCCACCACGATGTCCAGACTGCTTCGCTGCTTGCTGTGAGACTTGGGTCACCGCGTTACGAGATCCTACCGACTGCGCCAGTTACGTATCGCGTCCCGCGGATACTCAAAAATATATATTTAACTATTACTGCTTACAAACATACTTTATTTAATTACAATTTACAATAATAGTTATTAAGATTAACGATTTTGAACAACGTTATCTCTAAGACGTTGGCTGGTAGACTCTCTCCGCTTAACCCTATTTTATAGGGCTCCTCTGCTGACGCTTGCATTCTGAGAAGCTTGGTACTATTTAATGTTTTTGAAGCAAAGTCAGCAGACTTGCTTCTTAGTAATATAACGTCCATCGGATGTTGGCTTCGCAGCGTTCTTGTAAATTATTTTATTAGACATTTATGCTGAGTGGTTTCCTAGTATTTTGCTGCTATCCATCGGATGTTGTGAGTTAGCTTAGCATTCCTGTAACTTAATTTATTTTATGTTTATGTTGAGTTGGTTCTTAGCCGGCGAACTACGCGGTTATCAATCGGATGTTATTATTTTGCTGATGGATTATGGTTACTTAACTTATGACATGCGTATTATGGATCCACATAATGAATTTTTTTTAATAAACTTTATTTTTAAAGTCACCAACGAGAAATGGTTCTTATACCTCGTTCGTGATTTTAAAAACGAAAAATAAACAATTCTTAAAAACAATATCAACACTCATAGGTTTTCTGTATTATCGTCCTGTTAAATTCATATTAATGATAACATAACGCAGTTATACCCCAATTGAAGGACAAAGAAGGATGCCTTAATAAAAGAGTTAATAAGTATACATTTAAAAGTAAGACCCCGGATATTATTCACCCAGAAAAACTACGGTCATTAAATCCCTGATAGTGTTGGTCTGGAAGTAACAAATTATTTATTTAGACGCCAGGTTGCCGTGGATGTCCGCTTTTTATTTATTTCGATATAGCAGGAGGAAATAAAAAAAATATTTTCTTGAAAAGTATAATTTTTATACTGATTTGAGAATAAGAAATAAATATTATATTTATTTTATTCTTCATTAAAATGTTACGAATTCATTTATAAATGAAATACATAACAAATAATTAAGGTTTTTGTCATCTCACAAATTAATTTTAATTTTTCGTTAAAAATTATGTGACACGAATAATGTTTATATCACGAATAATTATAAAAAATTGTGTATTTGGTAGAGTTGTAACAGATGTGACATAAAGGAAGCAGAAACGGAAATAGATGGTTAGTGATAGTTATAACGGAAGCAGAAGCGGAGAGAGAAACAAAAGTTAGTTAGTACATAATAAATGCAAAGTTATTTTTATATTGTTTATTTAAAAACTAAAAGTAGTACTACATAAATAATAAAGTAGTACTACATAAATAATATTTGTTAACTAAATACCTACTTACACTTATCAATGTGTAAGTAGGTATTTATTTAACAAATATCATAAAAAATAATATTATTGAGAACTTATGAATGGCAAATAGTACTTTACAAATAAGAGTTTAGCAACGCTCTCTCCTTCTAATCTACTATTTTTTCATCCTAAATTATAGCTGCTGCCTTGAACAATTATTTGCTGGCGAAGCTGCCAGATAGATCAAATAAAAACATTCGGGTTAATGGTAGTAAAATTAAGTATTTGTTAGTGTTAATTTGCCACTATATCAAAGGATTTTTCCTTAATGGAAGTCTTTTTTCCTTATGGTAATCCTGCAGCACCTGTTTTATCGTGAAACTATGTTCTTTCACTAGGTCATCATCAATATCATTTTCACTATTTGATCTTAAAACAGAATACAATAATCATGGGAGCAAAATTAATACTGCATCTTACTTCGCGAAGGTTGAGGTGGGCTTTTTCATGGGCGTTTTCGATAGTATGGTTTTCGTTCTTTCTTCTAGTTTAAGAAGCACACAGTGTTGTTTTTCGTAGATAAAATTCTAGTTAATCCTTTTTTCACCTCGTGTTTCGTAATCTTATTAAACATTTCATTTTGTAACGTGATTCGAAATATGGAGAAATAGCACATAACAATTGTTGCCCGAATCACTAAGTCTGGCATTCAGTTCGTTCAACAATTTTTTAATTACCCTTTTAAAGGAAATTGATAAGTTAATTTCAGATTTCTCCGTTTGAAACCTATATAAGTGATATAAAAGACGAAATCATAATTTGAGAACTACTTAACTCCCTTGTGACTTCTACAAAGGCTTCATTATATTCAAGTATTTTTAAACGTTTAACCCATCCTCCGGAGTGAGCGTTACAATTATTTTTTTACTTAGGTATAATAGAATGGTAGCTTTAATTATGAGGAAACGCTCCCTACGCATAGAAAGCATGCTGTTCCATCTGCAAATAAATAAGGATAATTTTTCATTGTTGAACAGTTTATTAATATATAGAATTAATTACCGCAGAATGTCTGTAAACAATCGCTACTTTTCTTTATACATAGGTAAATTTAAATATTGAAAGTGTAACGTTAATTATTATGTTAAAATATATATGTATAATTAAAAATAAATTTTATTTCATATAATTATATTTTAGCAATTTCATGAAGTTATACAATAACTTCATGAAATTAAAAAAAATAGACATAACACAAAGAATATACGAAAATCACACAAAGAATATACGAAAATCGAATAAATACATAGATATGGTAATTTTATTTGTATTACATGGAGTATGAATACCTGGATTACCTACCTGGTTGGACAGTTTTGTATAGCATATAAAGCACTTAGATGAAATGTTTCTGTTTGCAATTTTGATAACTTTTTTTCTGCTATCAAACAATGGTTGAAATGAGTTGCATTTCTTTTAAATCTAAGTATAAGTTCTTCCAGACATTTTTTGTCTGAGAACTAGTTTGAAGGCATCGCTGAATTTTTTCTATGTTGCAATCAAAATCTTCTACTATTTATAAAACTGTAATGCCTTAGTCATATTTGAAATTCTATTACGTCTTGTGCAATGAACTGTAATTTGTTTATGCCTCATCTTGAAAAAAGTTTAAAATTTGGATAAAATAGCCTCTTTTTTGTAACGTCCTTCCATAATTTCGCATTTAAAAAAAAATTACTGCTTTAAAAAATATTGTTTACCGCATGGACATTTAAATTAAGTAAAGGAACGCCTGCATTCATCTCCGACTAGATGTCACTTGTAAATGACACTTTCTCGAAATGTAATAACATAAATCTTATTTTGTTTGATACTAAATTGTCAAATTGACACATATAATTTATGAAAAGTACTGACGATTTCTTAATTTATACACTTATCACTTGGTGGAAACCTTTTCCATCCAAAAAAGTAAACAGTAAATATAATAACTAGCAAGATGCTAATTTTGCAATCTATTTCTTTGCCTTTTTGGTCGGTATTAAAAATCTAATCTTTTGTAAATATTTGTTGTATAGTTAGTTGCTTTTTTGGTTCAGCAATGGACAACGCAGACTTTGCTTCTTTTCAAAAGACATCTCAATTAATCTCATGATTGTCATTTACTTTTTAAAACTGCTCGAATTCATATAGATGCATGGATTTTAATTGAATTTTCCAAGCAGTAATAAATAGAAATGGAGCACCCATTTCCGAGAATATTACATTTTTTATAATATATACATTTTGCTCTAAATTAATTTTTTCGATGAAAAAAAAAACTGAATTTTATTTTGGTCTCATTTTTATTACTATTTTATATGAAATAAACGTACAGTACGCAATAATTCTTGTAAAAACGCAGTAAAAGACGTGAAACAATTTAATAATTATAAAATAAGGAAATACAATAAAGATCACTTTACCCAACGGGCTATTATTACGCACCGAACTAATAAAACGTTTGAATAAAAAAAAACCTTTTTCACTGTGACCTTGATCTCACGTACACAAATTCGAAACAAATCACTCGACAAGTCACAAACTATAGTGAGGCTGCTAGCAGTCTATTGAGCACCGCTGGCAGTCCCACGCGGCGTAAGAGTAAAGTGACTGCACATTTCTTCCGTTATTATCCCGTTGTAAAATATGCAAAAGCAGAACCAGAAGTGGATGTTTCAATTGACGCGGAACTTCCGTATTTGCGGAAGTAGAAGCGAACTTCAGTGCATCTCTATCTCTAGTGTTTTGAAATGTTATGTGCTAGTTTTAGAAGCAAAAATTAAGAAAAAAGTTAATGTTAAAAATGGCCATGTCTTCTAGGATAAAAATTAAGAACTTTTAATAATGTATAATGTTAATTGCATAAGTCGAAAGAAATGTCGACACTTAGAAGAAATAAATTAATTCTTTTGGCTAGTAGTAAAACTCGGAGGGTTTTGCATACAATTTACATACACTTCGATATATATGAATATTGGAACATTGAAACATTCATAGTATTTTTATTAAATTATTAGAAATATTACAAGCATTACATGCACGACAGTTCACCATCAATTTTCGAGATGCACTACCGAAATTGCATCATATACCCGAAGCCGACTATTTTGACACTCCCGAACTTAGCTCCACTGGAAGCTGTAAGTTTGATTTACTTTTTTATTGCATTGAATATGAGATAATAACGCATCTCAAATCTATCTATCAAATTTCAAGTCTGGATTTGTATCTAAGATATTTGACATAAAGAAATAGTCAATGTCTTTGCTTATTCACTCAGCGAGAGGTCATCAAAACCTACAGGTGTCTTTTAAAATATTTGACATAAAGAAATAGTCAATGTCTGCTTATTCACACAGCGAGATGTCATCATCTCATTTCCTAAAACTTGAAACTTAAAAGTCAGCACATGGGCAGTGTAAAATTCGATACAAATAAATGAATATCCCAGAAATCTGGAACTTTTTAGCTGAAAATACAAATAAAGTTTAAGACATGCCTACTATGAATCCGCATAATAGATTTATTAAATCAACTTTAATTCCAAAACCGCGAAACACCTTTTAAATAAAGGCCGCTTACATACTAACAACGATATCATCACTCATAGGTCTCCTGCCTTTTTATCCTTTTACATTCATGTAAATGAAAACATAACACAGCTATACCACAGGCGAAAGATAAAGAAGCATACGTTAATAAAAGAGTGATATAAATCCGAATAAATAAAAAGTAAATCCCCAGTTAGTCGTCCAGGATAACCGCGGTCCTTTTGACCCACGGCAGTGTTTGAAGGAAACGAATTATTTATTTCGACGTTAGGAAGCCGCGGATGTGCACTTTTTATTTACTTCGACATTCCAGGAAGAATGAAATAAAATATTATCTTGAAAACGAGAGGGAAGTATAATTTTTATACCGAGTTGAGGAAAAGGAATAAATTTAATATTTGTTTTATTGGTTCACTAAAATGTCGCTAATTTAGTTCTCCATGAAAAAAATATTTATTCTCACCCTATTTTATTTTAAGAATTTTTTCATTATTTCACCCTATATTTATTTTAACATCTCTTTGGTACAATATATTTCATATAGACCTAGTAAATTTCTTCGACTATATATTCTGCAATGATGACGATTTAGCTGCTGATTTTATAAAATATAACGCAAATAAATAAATCATAAATTTACCTTTTCAGGACTAAAAAAATAAGTAAATTTACATTTAAATATACTGTGCATCAAACCAAGTATATTGAAAGCATATTTCTGCAAAAAAAATGCAAATTTGTTTGTGTTGTTGTTGAAATCGCAATTTAAGCATTAATTTCTTTTAAACGGTTCGGAATATTCATACATTTCCTTCACAGTTTCTATTCAGTTTGATAAACAGAATTACCCGTATAAATAACATACTTCTTCTTTGTTATACGCAATATAAACTTGCTGTGACTTTGTTCTATGTTATTGGATAAAGGTGATTTTTTTATGTATACCAATATTCTTATTACATATTACGTTTTGTAAGTCCGATAGAGATTTGATTTTATAAAACAACACTTTGGCTTTGGAAAGGATATTTTATTTTGTAAGCTACTGGAATATTCTATTCTTATAATTAATTTAACTATGGTTTGTAATTCCTAAAAAAATTTGTTTTATTCAATTTTGTGTTAAAGAAAGTTAATTTTAGTATTAGGTGTATAGAATAAAAATACTTACCTTTTTAAATCTTGCTCTTATCAGCTGTAAATTTAGAGGATAATTCACGTGCCAGACAACGGGTCATTTCTATTTTCTGCAATTTTTTATGTAAACGGAAGTTCAGAGTACACTAGAGTTAATTTGGATTAAATTGCACATTGCAATAGATCAATGGGAGCAATTTTCGGTCTCCCTTGTATTTAAAGCGGTTAATATCCTAATATTAAAGTTAAAACATTCATGGTATTTTTACTCCTGCTATGTTCCAGATTACAAGCTATAGGCCAATGTGTATAACGTATGTATAATATGTTTGAAATGATCATATATGCATATTAAAATTCATAATATACGAGTATTAAATATTTTGAAATATGTAGGATTTTATAATAAAGGGATGGTCTGATAATGATAGTGGTATTTAAAGGGCATGGTTTTTTTGGGGGATAAAGTTAGCGGTGTTATGATATTATTATATATGTGTATGGCACTATTATATATGTTATACGGTGTTATAATATACGCCAGCGCAAGTACATTTGCAGGAGAATGTTAAATGGTGTTTGGATAACAATAAAAATCTATAAACATGATTAACTTCAACCCTGACTGGGTGCATGAAATGGAAACTTTTAAGACTAGGTTCGAGTTTACCAATAGAGCCTACATCCATTGAACGCAATACCTTAAATATGTAACATATGCTATTACTATAAAAAAGATGCAAGGATTAAGTATAAAGGTGTAGCAGTCTTTTAGTATTAATAATGCTCTAGTTCACATTCGTTCCGTAGTTTTTTCTGTGTGGCCAAGCTTATATTGCATTTTCTAGGTTTAAGGTACTTGATGGTGTTCACTTGATGAAATTCGATCCCAATAACATTAAGGCGCTCTAGGTATGATTTCTTCTACAAAATTCAAAGTTTCTTATCAAAAATTAAAGATCGTGGATATGTAATGCGACTAACTATTGTCAAAATCCAATATGTTAAACGGATCGGGAAGAAAGGGAAACTATAAAGAAAATAAGAAGTTAAAAAGTAGACATAAGGTTAATATTATAGTTATTAATTACACATTAAAGAAATTTGACAAAATGAAGTGAAATGAATCAAAATCTTTTCATAAAAACCTTTTCATAAAAAAGCCAAATTTCAAAAGAAAAAAATTAGGCTAAAAAGTAGTGAGATAAAAGCAAACAAGTTCTTGCACAGCTGTGCTAGAAAAGAATATATGAGTGAGACAGAGCTTTCGAATTTAAGACATTTATGCCTTCAACGACCAGAGTTAAGTAAAGAAAAAAAAATCTAATAGTCTTATAGATCTTATCATAAGGCAAAGTGATCCGTACGAAAAATAACTTATTTGCTTTTCTCTCTCTAGTTTTATATTGCAACTTTATCGAAATAATTTTGCATTAAAAAATATTAAGATAAAATATATGGCGTTTGACTAACTTAACAACATTCTTGACGTAAGTGGTTATAAAGTTACAAGAGTAAGGTGGATATATTGCAAGACGTTTTGGAATCACCTATCTTGCGAATGGGATGCCAAAATCAAGAATTAAACTTTCGATTGCATTTCAAAAGACCTGTTTAATGATGTTCCATATAGGTGAAAAACAAATTTTTTTCCGCAAATAGAATGGGGAGCTATACAAAAAAGATTTTATTCTTTTTTAATTTTCGACATTATCCAACAATATGTTTTAGAAAAATTTCATAACAATCGAAGTTAAACTACAAGAGGTAAAATTGTTTTGAAATTAAAGTTATTATTCTATATCATGTGGACGGAGAAAAGAAAAACATTTTTTTTTTCATTTTTATTCTTCTACTATGTTTTTATTCTTCTACTTTTAAAATAGATAAAACTTATATATTCTAATATTTGAATTTTAAACAAGAATTTTTACATATGATAAAATGTAGACAGAACAATAATATTGAGCGTAAATAGTAAAGTAGAGTTTTAAAGATTCTTTCTCATTTAAAATGCTACTTGTGCGTGATAGGTTTATTTTAAAATATCTTTATTCTTCGGCTTCATCTGCGTGGATTTCTAAAGTGTGAATGTCTCTTCTTTTATATTTTTTTCACTTTAAAAATCGACATTGCCCTTAAAGAGCCATCACCGGCCGCCCATCGCGTCGCCCTGCACTTCCCAAAGCTCCCGCGTGTTCCTGTAAAAATATAGCAAAGAAATATTTCTATTTAGGAAACACATCGGCAGACAGTTTATTTTTTAATTATTGTACGGTTTTAACCAAACATGTTGACTGAATATGTAATCTAAATTAGGGGGCCATGTCCATATTAAATTTAAATTCGGACGTGGCATGAAAGTGAATGTCAAAAATTCGCCTAATAAATATCACAATATTGTGAAGAAACGGGTCGATGTCATTTATCTTTAGGTAAAATATTCCAACGATACTTTAATTAAATTTCACCGGAATCGTTTTAACATTTATTACTGTTAAATTTCATCATCGAAAGAAGTAATGAAATAAATTGAATCAATTTCGTTTAAAGTGTTGAAAATGGGCGGCCGGTGATGGTCCTTTAAGAGCGCTGTGTGAAATTTTGACTTTAATTTGAATTATTAAATTGAATGTAAATTCACTAAGTTAGCAGTGATTTCAATATTAGCAGTTAATGTTAGCAGTGATTTCAATATTTGGTTATAAGTTTGTGTGGATGGTAAAAACTGAACATTTCCGCCTTCACTTCAGTGCACTTTATTCCGATCATCTGTCACATGACATGTCGTGATCGTATGTATTAAAATTTACATTGGGTCTAAACTAAAATGCGAGTCAACTTACCGAAAATTGTTTTGTAATTCTCTTGTAATTCTCGTTTCTGTTGTTACGTGAAAAATAATATTTTAATTTCTTTTAATTTATATAATTTGTTAGCAGCTTGTTCAATTCTATTTCTATATAAAAATAATATTTCCATTCCTCATAATTTTCTAAAATTATATAGATTAAACTTTTTGGCAGTATTTGATTAGAATTTCCTACTTTTAGATAATTTTGGATAAGTTACAAAAAATAATATTTTTATTTCTTGTAATTTATCCAAAATTATATAGATTAAACTTTCGGACAGAATTTAATAATAGCTCACTCAATGCTATTGATCTATTGCTCGATGTTTTACAAGCATTATAATTATTATTTAGTGAGATTAGTGTAGTCAATGAATGTTGAAATATTAAGGAAAATTAATTTATGAGGAAAACATTTTATGTATCCACTCTTTCAAATATAAAATATCATAGATTAATAGAAGAGATAGACAAACAAAGAAAATAAAACCCATGTATATAGTAAAAACAGATATAATTATAATGTTGGGCTAATATAATTGTAGGTGAGTGAGCACGATGCAGGTGCAATGCGTTGTTATAAGCGTATCAACATTGAATTTTGAAAACTTTATAATTCCAAAAATTAAGTTTATCTTTAACGTACTTGCATATAGTAAAGGTTGCTATCTCATTTTTCTCTATTGTACGTACAATTTGAAATAAATATAAAAATTTAAATTAAATATTACTTGCATGTACAAAATGAAATACATACATAAGCAAGTGCGGGCGTGCGTATGTGTGTATATGGATGTGTATTTGTTGGTCGACATACACACACGCACACTCACACACACACACACACACACACACACACACACACACACACACACACACATATATATATATATATATATATATATATATATATATATAAATACGTAATCGCATACTTATCATTTCAATTAAAATACAGTTAACATAAATAGGTTGACCTATTTATGTCATGTTCTTCGCGGATATATAAATAATACCATAAAACAGTTTTTAAACAGAGTAATACTTAACACTGTCTGTCAAAGGAGAAACTAATTATTTATTTAGTTACCAGGTTGAATGTTTACTTTTCATTTCCCCTAGCATTAAATACGAAAGCAAAATAATTGCGTTATAAGTATTTTTCAATCTCTATTTTAAATGTCGCCATTTTTAATTTAAAAAATCTTTTTGAAAACAGTAATTAATAAATAATCAAATTGTTTTTTATTTTTGATATAGAAATTATTGAATAGAAACCACTTCCTCGTAGTCCGTATCTAATTGGATCCTGCAATACGGTTCAAAGATAATATGTCCAATTTTGAGGTCTTACCTCTGCGAAATTTATTATTGCAGAGCAATAAAATATATGCCATGAGATAAATTATATAGTCTAAATTACAATAAAATGTATGGTTAAAATTATAGTTTTAGTTTAAACTATTTACATTTTATTCTTTAAATACTAAAAGCTTTATAATATTTAAATTTTTTAAGTTACTGTAAAAGCCCGAAGAGAGGTCAATCTTAAATTTTTCTAATAAATCCTGGAATTTACCAAATTATAACGGTAAAACATGGATATATTATAATATCGTTGTTTACTTTGTACTTTTACCAGCATTCACCGGTAGATTTTATGTTTTGCCGCAAATGCATGGAAAAGGTTGAATAACTTTTGTACTAACTCTTCGTCTCAACTCCTTAGTTACTAGTTACTTATATTTACACATACATGTAGGTACTCTAAAACTGACAATTAAAAAATAGCCCCGATATTAGCAGCTGAAAGCGATTAAACACACCTGAAGAAAGTTGGGATATATTGCTCCTGTTTTAAATTATATTTACGTGAACTATGATTGCGAGTTCATTGCGGATTTATAAATAAATTAAGTACGTGTTAGATTTGTTATGGATAAGTACAGCTAAAATTGGTAATAAATCAATCACGAATAAATAAAAACCAACATACAAAACAGTTGACAGCGGTAGTAAACGCCATTTTTGTTTGTTTTCGCGCATGCCTATGCTTTTTGTCTCGTCCTATCCTGTTTATCTATCTCTCTCAGTTGATAGTTAAGTACCTATTTTTCATCCTTCTTGCAACAGGTTTGTCACATTTAGGCGTTACAACTGAAAGTTGCATAAAAGATTGAGCAAAATTCGACTTGGACGTTTCACCTTAAAAACTAATATGAAAGTCATTTAACATTTATAAAATTTCATTTTACTGCCTTCATTTCTTTAATTCTTTTAAATATCTTTGAAATCCGCAATTCCAATAGCGCACTACATAAGTCTGGTCTAATTATCCAAATCAACAGCATCTTAGCAAATTCAGTCCGAATATTGAATGTGGTCTACATAAAAGTTTACTTCATCTGACAGACGTCGATACATTGTCGACATACCGAGTTTAATCTAATTATTTTCTGATTAAAAATATTTAACAATAAACAAATGAACACATACAAAAAATAAATTTCAACTGCAACGTTTTTTCCCATTATTATCTGTGTGGGATAGCGCAAAAAACTATATAGTTTTTCAAGAGACCTGAATATCACAGACTGAGCTTTTTACTGCAAATATATCACAATATGAATGACACTTTTTTGAAATAATTATAGTCTCTAATTGTAAAAATATAATATGAAATGAGACTTCATTAAATTTAATTGATATCTAAGATAATTTTTAATGCAGGATAATTAAATACTGAATTATTAAATTAATAACGTGGTAATATTATTCACTTATGTTATTACACATCAGTCAAAAAATTTTTACGTGCCGTACACATAATCGGTTCTGTTTTCGAGGAGTTATCTCATATAATTATTAGAAATTGAATTTTTTTTCCTACACTTCAATATTGCAGTGTATGGATTCTATAACATATTTTCCTAACGCTTCTTTCACATAACTACATACCTGTAAAGATAAATCGAATAAAAGCCTAAAAATAACTCGATTCGGCAATAACGTCGCAAAATTTAGGTTACAAATATTAACCTGATACACTTCAAAAAAGTCCTCGATTAATTAAGGTTCTGGCAGCATAGCAGTGTCATCGTCTAATAAAATATTCCAAAAAAACTTTATTTAAATCCCATTCGAAATATTTTAATATTCTTTGCTGCGAATCAAACGATATCAACGAAAGAATTAATAAAACGATATTAAATTAGTTCTGCATCAAGTATTCCAAAATTAATCTCTTATGATAATATCCTATCGAGTATTGCGTCACTGAAATAAGCTTAATAAACAAAGTTCGAAAGTATTCAATCTATATGAAACACGAAAGTATTTATATCAGTAAAAATGGGGAATAATTTTATTAGCAGCCATTCATATATAATTTTATCTCTAATAACTTCTCCGGTTTCTTCGTAGATGACACCATATAGATTAAATATGATTTACCTGGTTTTTATTAGCAGATATTCATATCTAATTTTATCTCTAATAACTTCTCCGGTTTCTTCGTAGATGACACCATATGGATTAAATATGATTTATCTGTTTTTTATTAGCAGATATTCATATCTAATTTTATCTGTAATAACTTCTACGTTTTGTTCGTAGATGACACCATATAGACTAAATATGATTTACCTGTTTTTATTAGCAGATATTCATATCTAATTTTATCTCTAATAATTTCTCCGGTTTCTTAGTAGATTACACCATATATATTAAATATAATTTACCTGTTTTTTACTAGCAGATATTCCTCTCTAATTTTATCTCTAATAACTTCTACGTTTTGTTCGTAGGTGACACCATATACACTAAATATGATTTACCTATTTTTTATTAGCAGATATTCATATCTAATTTTATCTCTAATATCTTCTCCGGTTTCTTCGTAGATGACACCATATGGATTAAATATCATTTACCTGTTTTTTTATTAGCAGATATTCATATCTAATTTTATCTCTAATAACTTCTCCGTTTTGTTCATAGATGACACCATATAGACTAAATATGATTTACCTGTTTTTTTATTAGCAGCCATTCATATGTAATTTTATCTCTAATAACTTCTCCGTTTTGTTCGTAAATAACACTATATAGACTAAATATGATTTACCTGTTTTTTATTAGCAGCCATTCATATGTAATTTTATCTCTAGTAACTTCTCCGGTTTCTTAGTAGATGACACCATATAAATTAAATATGATTTACCTGTTTTTTGACTAAACATGAAATTCCTGGTTTTTCCATTAATTTATATGTATTAAGCTAATGTAACCCGAGGTCCCTATGCATTCTTAAATATCTGAATTTTATCTATTTATAAGACTACAAATTCTCATATTTTTAATTTTCTGTATATACAAATACAGTTATAATAGGATATCACATTAAAGTGGTAATATATAAAAAAGGCATTGCATAATTTAGTTTGGGAAATGATACTCATTTCCTATATAATCAATCAGTAAAATAAAAGTCTTCCAATTTGTAACCGCAAAACATATTTTTCACAACAATAATTCAAGGTCAAATGTCATCATTCACTGACTTGTCATTTTATTATCTTTTTTATATTCCTGCAAATGGATAAATAAGACCAAAGGTGCAAATAACAAAGAAGCCTTAACAAAAGAGGGGAATAAATCTAAAAGGAAAGCCTCGGATATTAGTCTTCCAAGATAGTCTTCATCCTTTAATCCTCGACAGGATCTGTCTGGAGGGATATAAATTATTTATCTAGATGCAAATTCGCCGTGGACGTGCGCTTTTTGTTTCTTCTGATATTTAATGGGGAGAAAAAATATTATATTCATTTTCTTTCAACGCTTTATCCTTAAGTAGGTTATCAGTCTTTCTTACGTCAAATTTTCCTCGTGACCAATGGCAGCAGTAATAGTGGATTGGGTCAAGTTATTGATTTATAATTTTACATGAATATTATAAAAATAAAAACATATGTATATATATATATATATATATATATATATGATGGAGTAAGGGTACTTTTAAAGGTGACTCTAAATTGGGAGTTCCAAAATATTCAGATAAAATCCCATCATATAACATTAATAATAATATAGTTTATTTGTGGATATAAAATGCAAAAGGTAAAGTAATAGACATGTACAAAAATTTTCTTATGGCTAATGACAAAATTAAAGTTAAAAATTAAGTTACACGCGTTAACCTAAATTTTTTTCAATATTTTGTCCACAAAAAGGTTACTAGCTCGGCTTGTGCAGTTATGCTATAAACAAAACCGACACGGCCGGTTTATAGCTAGCACTTGTTGATATACATACATATACAAACATATACTCATATATACATATACACACATACACACATTTACATTTTACACGCGTACACGCACATATACACAATAAATAATAATATTAATAATTATTTTTAATACAGGTATTATATACAGATATATAACTACATACACATTAGTACCCATAGAGGAAACATAGCACAAAGAAAAGAAGATACTAATAATAAATATAATTTAGATTTAATTATTTCGAAGAGCCGATATTTTCCGTTTATTCCGTTTGCGTTTGCTGGGTCAAAAGCCACTTACGGATTGACCTTTTAAAAGTAGTCATGGATAATACATGCGACTTAACTATTATGCTCTTTATCTGCAGATTACTTTTTATAATTTCTCCTAAAAATATGAGATTATACTTTATTTAACAAATTACGTAACTTTAGTAGTAGATAGGTTTAAAGGAGTTATCAGGTAAAGAGGTAAGATTAAAAATATCATTATTTTGTGTAAATATCCGGTTGACTTTCCTTTAAATCTCATCTATAACCAATACGTCCACAGTTGACTTGCTAATTACTTATTTTTATTCAGTGCTATCCAAAGTCTAACAACAAATATTGGGGATGTCCAGGCAACATCAATATGTTCCGCGTCTCCCATAGAGTAATTTATTCCATTTTCCGCTAACCAGCTAGTAACATATTTTTTTTATATTTTCTGTAATACTCCAACATCCTCAGAAATACATAGAGCAAATTTAAATAATTTATTAAAATCAATCAGTGTTCCGCCTATTCTTCTTCCATTTAAAATATTTAGAGCGATTAATATATTTTTTAATCGATTGGGATTGACTAAGATTGGGTTAAGGAATATTGAAAGTAATTGTTAAATGTATTTTAATTCTTGGAACTCAGAACTCATTCTGTATCATAAAATTGTATATTGATTGTTGTTACAATTGATATATGATATGTTCGACTTTTCTGTATGTTTCTGTGTGTCACAGATATATCCTCTTCATACATATTTTTTATTGATTTCTAACAGTTTCCCCAGCAAAAGTCCAGAAAGCACTCATTTTGCTGAATTTATCTGATTTTTTCTTTACAATAATTACACGATTACTTCGGGAAAATTACACTTTTTGTAAATACAATATAGCCTATTTCTACTTGCATTTAATTAGTCTACTAACTTCGGAAAATTTTCGCAATTTATCGAAGAGTTTTGCGATTATTTCTTAATTATATATATAAAGGAAACATTCTCTTTATAATATTTGCAGGTATGGGTAAATTTCTCACTTTTTACAGAATTTTTAGAGTCAAGCCTTGACCCTAAAAATTCTGTAAGAAAGGGATTCTTTTTCCTTTTTGATAACTTTTTGTAACATTGTTTAATTTCAGTAGCAGAATTTTTACTTTGGAATCGAATGAGGGTGCTCACTGCTTAATTTTGGAAACATTCTAAAATATTTTTTACTTATTAATAACTTTTTAACTGCTGATTAACGTGTTTACAATTTCAGGGACGAGTTTTTCCGTTTTTAAATTATATTTTTAGATTTCTAAAAGGGATATTTCTAAAATTACGCTCATTGTAATTTTATAGATTTTTAATATTTATTTAAGTGTTTTTAAATTCAAGAATATATCGTTAATTCTTTTGAGAATGAAGGGATCGTAAAATCGATATGATTTTCTATTCATCCTAAAGTTAAATGAGGTTCTTTCAACTTTGAAATGAAACAGACAATATCAATCGCATTGAACCGTTGGGCCATTTTCGAGATTCAAGTTTGGTTATCGCTTCACCATCAAGTACGCATTTTATTTTTAAATTTATCTGGTTAATACAGAATGCTGTACATGTTTTCTTTTTAGGTTCTTGCTAACTTAAAATAAATTTTTAGCTGTAAAATATTTTAATTTAAATTAGTTGACAATAAGAGGTAGACTAAAATATTACCAAAATTTTCATTTTTGTGTGATTACGCATCAAATATGCCGTATTCAAAAGCAAGACACAAGGTAAGCTCTTTGTTACTGTATTGAGTCTAATGATATGAATAACATTATATGAATAATATTTCACATGTTAATATTTATTTTAAATGACAGGTTTTTAGGACATAATAATATCGGTATAATTCAAAAATATATTTTTAATAAACTTTGGAACCTGTTACCCACTACGCCACAATACGGCATTATTACTGTTATTGATTATTGAAACACGTGAAAAACGAACACTTTCGTATTTCATTTATTAAATTCATTTCAATGACGCAATACTCTTGAATATCATTGGGATATTATGATAAGAGATTAATTTTGAAATACTTGACGCCGAATTAATTCAATATCATTTCAATAATTCTTTCAGTATCAAAGTTTGATTCGCAGCAACGAATATAAAACATTTCGAACGGAATTTAATTAAGGTTTTGTTGGAATATTAAATTAGTCGTTGACAGTGTTATGCCGTCAGAACGGTGGTTCATTGAGTAGGATTTTGAAGTGAATCAGGTTGATATTTTTGACCTAAATTTTGAGTCGTTATTGTCGAATCAAATTCATTAATCAAAATGTTGTTTGGTGTATCGCGAAATATATGTATTTATGTACAAGAAGCGTTAGGAAAATATATTATTGAATTCATACACTGCAATATAGAAATCGAGGAAAAAATTTTCACCTTCGGAATATTACGTGAGATAACTTTTCCGGAAACAGGTTTTGTATGATGTGTAACAACATGAGTGAATAATATTACGACGTTATTAATGCAGTAATTTAATAAGTATTTAATTATCCTGCTTCAAAAATTATCTTAAACTTCAATTAAACTTGGTGAAGAATCATTTGATTACATATTTTTACATCACAGAATATAATTAACTTAAACAACTTTTCATTCATATTGTAACATATTTGCAGTGTAAAGTACATTCTGTGATATTTATGTGTCTCGAGAAAACATTGCAGTTAACTGAATTTAATTTTTTTTGTGTGAGTTTATTTGTTTTGCTTCTAACTATTTTTTAATTGGAAAAAATAAATGAGATCAAAGTTCGTATATCAACAATGTGTCGACATCTGTCACATAACGTAAACTTTTTATGCAGACTACATATCAATATTTGCATTAAATATATTAAGATGCTGTTGGTTTCGGTGTTGGACCTGACGTATGTAATACACTGTTGGGATTGTGATTTCCAAAGATATTTAAAAGAACTAAAGGAATGACGTGAGCTAAATGAACTGTTATAGATGCTAAAAGCAGAATGATTTTTGTATAAGTGAATTAGTTTTTGAAATTAAACTTTTTTTGGCGAGATAAGAGTAAAATGTCAAAGCCGAATTTTGTGCACCGTTTTCATGCAACGATTAGTTGTAACATTTGAATGTAACGAATTTATTGCAAGGAGGACGGGAAATTGATACTTACCTAACAACCGAGAAGGATAGATGAATACGAAATAATGAGACAAGAAATGAACATATGAGCGAAAATAATTAAAAATAGTGTTGACTATTGCTATCAACTGTTTTGTACGTTATATGTGTCAAAAGTGAACTGTCAAAATTTTGTCGGTTTATTTATCTATACATGATTGATTCATCACTAATTTTACGTGTAGTTCCTCCATTACAAAACTGACAACACATGTACTTAAATGATTTATACATTTGCAATAAACTCACACATATAGTTGTCGTAAATATAAATTACAACAGGAGTAAGACATCCTGACTTATTTCAAGTGCATTAAGTCGTATTTTTATACTGGCATCGCGAATATTTTTTAACTGGCTGTTGTCTAAGTACATTTATATAAAGATTTGATTAGACGTTTATTTCATTTTGTAATAACATTTATTTATTTTTTCTGAATGTTTAGTATTAAAACCTTCTTTTACAAATAATGTTTTCTCTCCCTGTAATATTTTACATCTTACTGTATACTCACAACTACAGCTTTATATCGCCAAAGAAGTTTTACTTCTATCACATATACTAAGTTGCAGGAAATTGTTTTTTATTCTACGAATTTATTGATGTAAAAGCCTATTTTATTTTTATAGTCACGATAATTTTTGACGTGTAATTTTTATAGATTCCTTTCTCTCTCTAAGATACATTAAGTTATTTTTAAGTAATTTAATTATTTGCTTGAAATGCATAGAGAAACAAAAACATGATAGAAAAACTAAAGTCAAATTAAAACTTTTGTATTTCTGAAAATTATATGCAATAAATTATATGCTACGTATTGTGAAATTGTCATTACGTGAAGTAATTATTTTATATTTATGACACCCATACCTTTTAGGTTATAATACTTCTACCTATCTTTATTGCAGTATTCAAACAAATTTTACGATAATTTTATTACAAATATAGACCGAGGATGGCTACAATAGCACCTTTGTCGCCACTTTCAACAGAGAACTAGGTCTCAAGTATAAAAAAAATGAAATAAATGCTTCACTTTTTTAATTACATGTGACTCACGTTATGTACAAAGTGGGAGAATTGAAAAAAAATCATGTGTGCAATTCACACGTGGTAGAAGTGAAACCTTCAAAAAATTTAAATTTAAATTTTTAAGTTTAATATCAATTTTTAATTTTGATAAAAACTATAATAATTAGAAAAGTTTTTATAATTAATAATATTATATAAATTAAATTAATCTCTTATTTAACTTTTTTGCACATTTATGTTTTTTTTTAATAATCAAATACACACAAATTTAAAATTTATGAAAATTTACATACAAGTACTCACAATCATTATTCACAATATCATTTTCAATTGCGCGCATAAACACGTATTAACACATGTACAACGCTGAGACCCAAGCAAACTCTCGCTATACCTTGGTAAACACGAGTGGAGGGGGTACGAAGCAGAGCACAAAGAGAACCACGAACATAAGAAACACTGCATAATGATTCCTATCTCATTTTCTCCCACGTTAAATCTTATGAATTTATATGTCTGTCTCTTTTTACTGTTGCTTTTTCGTTTCATCGACTTTCAAATCACAACGATGCTAAAGAAGTTTTCACTTAAAAAAAAATAAATGAGATATCCCCATGTTCATCTCCAGATTTCTCCATTTGATTCTTGGATAGATGCAACAATCTTTTTAAAGTATCTCAATACTTTATACGCTTGTAATTAGCAGCTTGCTTTTTTATATCTTAGCCTTTAATTTCGTGTAAAGTCTGCGTATCGTCTCTATAAAAATAATATTTATTTCGTTTCTTGCTAAAAACATTTCCATTAAGTTTTTTTTTTGCGCTTACTTTTATTTAAATATAGTTAAAAGTAAAAATACGGCTTTAGAAGCAAATAAGAGCATCTAGATGTGCATGCAAATGAAAATAACTTGTGGAAAGGTTTAAGACTAAGAGCGTGTCCGCGAGTACAAAAATGTGGTGTGCAAACCTCAATAAAAAGTAATATACCGTTAGCCATGTATTTGAGGTAAAATAAAAAATTTACCAACGAATATTGTTAAAACTAAACAAGTATATTACAATATATCCGACTTTTATCGCTAATATAGGGAAAATTTTAGGATATGTTAGAAAGACTCGGGATTGACCTTCCTTCGAGTTTTTACAATTACATAAAAAATTAAACATTGTAAAGCTTTTTGAATAAAAGATTTAAAAAGTCAAGAGCTTAAGTTCTAATTATAAATTTTACTACGTATTTTATTATAAATTAAACTATATAAATTATCTCATGGCATATACAATATTTTATTGCTCTGCAATTATAAATTTTGGGGATGTAAACCCTTCAATCGACGTATTGTTTTTGCGTCGTATTGTAGAATCCAATTGGATAGGGAATATGAGACGAATACGAATTGACTTTTTATCTCAATTATATTTAAAAAGACGTTTTTAAGTGAAAAATTGCAACGTTTAAAATAGAGATTTAAAAAAAATTACTAAAACAATTATTTTGCTTTCGCATTTAATGCAAAAGGAAATGAAAAGCAAACATCCGAGAAGACTTGGTAATTAAATATAAAATTGTTTTTCCTTTGACAGATACTGTCAAGCATTGCCTAGGAAATGAGGCTATCCTCATGTTCAAGAAATTATTTTTAAATTTATTTCTTTATTTTATGAAGGCAAATTTCATTCGCTGCTTTGGGAAAAAGTGGTTTATGATATAATTTATATGTTTAACAAGAAGGTAACATAAATTGTCTCCCATTTTATGTTAACTGTATTTTATTTTAAATTATAGTTACGTGGTTTAAAAATGCCAGGTTTCAGAGAGGTTTCATTTCGCAGGTATTTCCTGCTTCATTATATATTGAAATAGGAATTAATTTAATAAGAAATTCTGCAGACTATTTATATCTAAACAATCTTTAATACAAAAACATGAAAATAGTTTGATATTAATAATGTTCACCTCATTCACGTCTACATAATGATGCTGTATATACGTTCTTAATTCTTGTCTTAATATCAATATTGAATACTTCAGTTATAAGAATTTTTTTGACTGTAAACAAAAAGAAAAGTCGCCTCGATAAGTCAGAATTTATCTACCTGCCCTTACTTTTCTTCTCTTTGCAACTTACGGTCAATGCATGTGGGGAGGGGGGGGGGTCGGGGGAGCGCAAGACTTAACACTTTATCTATGCTTTACATAATGGAAACTAAGTTAGATCCTGACTAAGTAAGTATTGTGTGCTTATTATGGCTTGCGCATGATAGAAGGCTATCACATTTGTTGTAAATGTAGCAGATTATCGGCTCTTACGGATTGACAAGCACCATTTTTGAGTGAAGTATGGTGAGTAGATTACTATTTAATCTGAGTCTTCTTGTCAGCTTTCCATTTTAATATTTGGTTATTAAGTCGTCCCTGTGGCAATTATGAATTTAGCGAAAGGTATTATTTGTGACTGATTTTCCTTGCTTACGTAAGGGATGTTATAAAAAAAATATTTTAGAACCTTGACTTTTTTAAGAAATGAAGGTTTTATTTGCATGTGCTGCAAAACATGCCATAATATCCTTTATATATTTATGGAATAGGTTGCAATCTGATCCAACATTTAGAAAACATCAATATATATATATATATATATATATATATATATATATATATATATATTTATATATATTTATAAAGAATAATCTCATGGATATCTTTTTGTGGAGTTGCATAGATACAGGTTTCCATATTACTTTAAACGTTTATTTCTCATTATATCACATTGTCGTTCTTTTAATATTCCCGAATTAATTGGCTATGACCACATTCATTGCAATCTCAGCCTTCCATTACATCATCTGAGATTTACGTACTTATATATTTATTGTTGTTAAATTTGTATGAATTATTATTTCCATTATATACAAGCATATGATTGAGATTCTAACGAAGTTTAGTTCCAAAATCACCATCCGTAATTTCGATTTTGCTTAGTTTGAAATAATGCTTAACTCATTGTATCCCTTTCTCTGAACAATTAAACAATGTGTTCTAAGCCTCAGCATATGAAAATAAAGTGGAATTTATTTATTAAACCTATAAAATTGTTTAATGATTACTATGCTTAAGGCGCTTGTCTTCTACAGAAGTTCGAAACATAACATTAGTTGGTTTAGAAGATCCATGAAAAATTATATAATCATAAAAATGTATAAGTGAGAATTTAGTTTCTGAACAATTAAACAATGTGTCCTAAGCCTCAGCATATGAAAATAAAATGGAAATTATTTTATTAGACCTATCAAATTTCTTAATGATTACTATGCTTAAGGCGCTTGTCTTCTACAGAAGATCGAAACATAATATTAATTGGTTTAGAAGATCGATGAAAAATTATATAATCATAAAAACATATAAGTGAGAACTTAGTACCCTGTCACCTTACAATGAAAATTTCATCTCGCCTTGAAGGGAAATTTTGTAGACAATAACTAGGCTACTATTTACTTTCATTTAGCTCGACTTCGACTCGTTGGCTCTAATAAAATAATATTTAACAAAAAAGGCACGGAAAATGCAATGCAAATTGAAGCGGCGCGGCTATCGCCCGACGAATGTAGGTTTCGCTTTGAAAATGTCCCCTGAATATCAACTCGCGAAGTTCGTTTTTGAACTTTTACGTGTATATGGAACTTAAAGCTTTGTTGCTGAGTTGTATGTTTTAATATGATAACAACTCTTAAGTTCTGTGTGGCCATAACAAAGTTTTAACATTGTTAATTGTAATATTTTTTTATTGATCTCATTTGTGGTGGGTTTTCGGTGAAGTGGATTGTTTTGTTTTGTAAGTAGATTTTAAATTGTTATTGTTTAAGTAGGAATAATTTTATAATAATTGTATGTTGTCCTTTCATACACTTAATATATTAATTTAACACGTATTTCAAATGTTAAGATTTCGAATTGTAAATTGACTAATTTATTTAATTTTAAATTAGATTTTCGATTAAATGTTTAAAGAATACAAGTATTTCTGCTAACTTAGTTTTGTAAGTACCATCATTTATGTGTTTCTTCATGTTACTTCCTAATTTATACTTCCTCCAGCCTTGCCATGACGTATTATTTGTGAATAAATAAATAAAATTAAATAATTTTTTTAAAGTACCAAAATAATACATTTAATTCTTTAAAAAGAAAATCGATAGCATTCAACAAAGTTCGTTGTTTTTACTTTTCCAAAAGTAGAAAATCAAGCGTATATTTGTGGTAATCTGACATCCATGTAATGGCGTGCTTAGTAAACCGATCCCATAAATGATTAAAGAACCAAGGTTATAGAGGCAATTAGTAGATTAAATTTAAATTATTTTATTTATTGAGACGCTCTTTGTTATTTTGTGTCACCATTTGTTGAGGTGGAAAAATAAATTTAAAACAGATAATTTGCTGTTAACGCAGATGCCTTAGTTTAAAAGGTTTTGAATTATGAGTCGTTTTTTGACCCCTACGTCTGCACGGACTCTATGTGCTTAAGAAAACATGGTGGCGTTTCGTTGATTGTTTGCAGAATTGTTAGATAACAAACAAAAAGATTTTAAGGTTAATTATATTATTAGAAGTTGTAGGTCCTTATATCTTTTGTATTTATGGGTGTTAATTGTGGTATTTCCTAGGTCTGGGGAAATCCTTCATTTTAAAGGTGGTGTGAGATCCATTATAATAATCTCATTACAACTACATGCATAAACGTAATAGTTTAGAAGTTTGTTAAATATTTCAATATGGGCTTTCCTGGAAATGTCATCCATTTAAACAATCGTTTCGAATTTTACAATAATATCGACTTAAATAAACTCAACGCATTATATTGAGGGAGATCCACTTTTACAGAACAATTTAAATTCTTAATATGTTAATTATTGCAAATGAAGTGTAATTTGACATAATGAAAAAACATATTAACCTGCACAATTTATATATATATATATATATATATATATATATATATATATATATATATAAACTTAAAATTTTACACGAATGTTTCTCTTGGCTTCTGGGTGCTGGTTAATAAACGATTTTTTTACAATTCAATTCCTAAAGATGTATAAACTGGGGTGAAAAGTTGGATGAGAATTTCGAAGTAATTAAATTAAGAAACACGTTAATTTGTATTTAGAACTTCAAATAGAAACAAAAAAATTATACGTAAATAATTATATTTTAAAGAAGCGAATAAAAAATATGAAGTATTTTTTGTCCGGCAAAAGGTTCTGGAAAGGTTACCTAGTATTTTATAAATTTAATTAATGAGAACAAAGCCCTGCTTACACGACACTTGTTCTTGATATCATTTATGTGTTCTAGAGTGTTGCGCTAGAACTTATAGTGGCTGCTTTAAGATAAAGACTGCACATGGTATGCGCGGCTCAGCTGGGTTTTTAAATGGGTCTGAATGTCTGAATTCTACAATTAGATTAATACTGATTATTAAACTCATATGTGAAATATAAATTACACATTAATTTCATTATATTATATATATATATATATATATATATATATATATATATATATATATATATATATATGTATATATACATATTAATAAAGTAATTTGGTACAAAAGTTATTTACATATGCCTTTGTCCTTTTTAAATTCGGTATGAATTGTCGAATTAATTTTTAAAATTCATTGTAAATTTAACATTTTTATAAAAATGTAATCAGAATAGGAAAATGAGTGCACATACCAAACATAGAAATTACAAATAAAGTTTCTTTTTAATGACATGTAACGGTCTTCCACAATCATTTTTTTCAATTATCGGCAGTTGTGGTAAACTACAAGCCCACTTGACGAAATGCCACTTTCTCATTGGTTAATATTTAAATATAACAGAGAAATGAGCACGAAAATATGACTTATATAAATTTAAATATTATGTGGAATTTTCCCTGTATCCTACAGAAATCTTTATTTATTTATTTATCTACTTTAATGTATCTAATTGATACATATGGCGGACTTATTGCTAAAAGAGCAATCTCTTACAGCCAACCACAACACCAGTCCAGCCCCGTTCGACGAACGGCCGGGAATCGAACCCGGGTCGCAGTGGTGCGTCGTATCGTCAAAGGCCGTATGCTTTGTGACCAACCCATCACACCACGGCGACGGCACTTTATGAACACATTATGAAACTTATTACATATACATATTATATATATAATAAGTTTCATAATGTGTTATATAAACTTATTACATATATATTTATACATATGTACATTATGAAACTTATTTTGAAAGTTATAGAAATAAGTAACATACATAAAAATTGTCTTCCAATAAAACGCTGCAGTGAAAAACTTGATATATACTGTTTTAGTATGTTGATTTTTATTATACTTTGATTTTTATAATAGTTGATTTTTATAACTTATTTTGTAACCTGGTCTCAAAAGTTGACGTCCAAAGTAATTTTCACAAAGAAATTCTTAAATATTCATTATCATATTCCCAATTTATGCTATACTTACATCATATCTTTACCGTACTTTTAATTTAAATAATTCAAACATAATAAGTTAATTGAGTACACATGAAGATATTTAATAGCGCCTGTTTAAAATATATTTTTTGTCCTCATTATTATTAAAGCACAGTAAAAGCAATATGCACAAAGAAGTAATGTCCTTTGTTACATTATAATTCAAGGATGTGAGTTCTAGAGGAGAGCACTTTCAAAATAAATGAAAACCCAATTCAAAAAATCATACATGAAAACCCGGAACGATTGTGCCTCTCGTTTTATAATCGTGTACATGCAAACGTAATATAGATCAGTTATACGTGAGAGAGAAAACGGCAAAGGATGTTTTAATAGTGGTCTCTTAAATCTAAGAGAAAATCTCCGGATATTGCTACTCAAGATAGCCCGGGTCCTTTAATCCTCTGCAGCATCTGTCTGCGGAGTAATGAATTAGTTATTTAGGAGTCGGTTGGCTACGTTTCTGCGCTTTTTATTTTGTAACTTTTTTAATGTAAATGTAGGGAAAATTCGATTATATAAAACAAAAGGAAAATTGGATTCGATTTAATTGATATTTGTAACAGATCCAGTTAATAACAAGGGAATATTTATGAGAAAAGTTTTTAATCTGATACATTTAGATTAGTAATCAAATTGTAATATTTTACAGATTACTGACTGATTCATCAATTTAACAACTAGGTTTTCCCAGCGGCATTGTCTGGGAGGGGTTGCGATGTTAGTTTTGTTATGGTGTAGTATTTAATTTAATTTATTTATTAATATTAATGTTCATGTAGACAAAACGATAATTAGCTATATATATATATATATATATATATATATATATATATATATATTTGACTGACCACCATATCTCGTTAAAATATTTATTGAAACAGAATTCTGTAAACGATTACGTTTATTTATATTGAATATTTTTCGGTAGCTTAAATTTGTTATATGAACAAATTTAAAAAATATTCGTAAAAATATCTACTTCATTTTTCTTTAATTTTTTTTTAATTTTAAAATTCCTTCTTTTAATTGACTACCTAAAAAGTATTTAAAAAAACTGGCCAAGTTAGTGGTGGTGTAATTATAATTTACGCCAAATTTTCACCGTAATCAATGACAACAGCAATCAAGAATTATTTCAAATTATTATTCCATAATTTAATATAACAGTGTCAATTATTTCTAATGAAACTCAAGGGACCGAGCATTTTCTTTTATTATAGAGTTTTTGCTTTATGGAGTGTGACAATAAAATACATATAAGATCCATATGGCTAAATTTCGGCTTTCTTCACTTCTTACAGAAACTTCCTCCCATTACAGCCTTTAGTATCTTCTCCTTGCTCTTTCAAATGACACAGTTGAAGCATCTAGTGCAAAACATCCTCCGTCACGTTTTTCCTTGTTCTATCGCACGTATTAAAGTTACATTCTAATCTACACACAAACTTTTTCTCTTTATGGCCATGTTTACTCTTTAAAATCTAGCCTACGACTGATCAAGTGATTAGATGGAAGCATATGTATTTTGTAATACATATGTATTTTGTAATAATAAATAAAAAACAATTTTTCCGCTTAAAAAATGTCTTCTCATTCGTCATAGAGAATGGCGGTTTCCGACCAAGCAGTATTTACGTTATAGAGAATTTTCCATTATAAAGAGATTATATTGTATTATAGAAAATATAATGATTAATATTAATTTTTTTTGCGTTACAGTTATCAAAGATTATGTGCACGTAATTAATACTATGATAAATAGACAAGTCTGATCGATAATAACATTTCCACCTTAACTTTAGCAATTTCAATACTTTAGTTATTTAAATAAAATTTCGTGTATTGAATAAAATAGACAACACGAAAAGAATTCCTCTTTCTGTGTACTTTTCAATATTTTGATAATTTTGTATAAATTCTGTCACCAAAAAAAAGCCACAGCATTGGCAAGCATGTGTACAATAATTATAAAATGTAATAAAAGCCAAGTGCGAATGTAGCTCACGAAACAACGGTTCCGTACCTCGTTTGTAGTAAACTTATTTTATTTATACTAAGTTATGACTAATATGCATTAACTTGGGCAATAAGACTTTTTGTAATGTCTAATATGATTAAGCATTTATTATTGATGATTTACCTTAAAAAAATGAAAAAAAAAATTTAAAAAATTAAAAAAAATATATATGAATAAATAAAACGGGACTAAATAAACCTTGTCTTTCTATAAATATATTACTGAGAATAACTTCCATTTAATTTTATTACATACACAGAAACATTTGCATTATAAATTATAATCATATAATAACAATTGAATTTATTACCCTCACTAAAATACTGGTATATCGTATAACTCTCGGAAATATAATAAAACCTACACCGCTCCCCTACAATAAACTCACTAACATAAGCAGTGGGAAAACCCACACAAACCTGCCTTCCGCTATTGTGTTTGAAACAGATAAATACTGTTGGATGTTCCTAAGAGTTAATCTTTGCTAATAGCTCACCTGAAGATGTTGTCCTACAAGGAACCTAGGTCGTGGTAAAGAACTTTAAGAAAGTAGAGATAATACTACATCAAGTAGTTTCATTTAATTGTGGACGATTAAGCATTATATATAGGGTAAAACGCTACAATACGCCCCACTTTCACGGGATTCTCAATAAAATGCCCTCTAAACTTTTATCAGTCATATATTTATCATAAATGCAACAAATGGTATTTAAACTACAAAATGGCACTTGAATTTGGTTACATTTCTTATTACACTAGTTACAAAAAATATTTTTTTCAGACCTTCGGTGGGGCGTTTTGTAGCACTATGTGTTAATAATATGCCTCACGGCTGTTACAGAATGCCCCATTATAATATTATTACAAAAATAGAACAAACTTAAGATAATTAAAATAAAAACTCAACAATCAGTCTTAGAAATTACTTCGAGATCAATTTCAAATCACCACAATCAGTTTTACGGGGCATTTACTGAATAACATTTAATTATTTTTCTTTATTTTCTTAATCTTATTGATAGCTTCCCGTTTAACTTTTTTTCCACAAACATTGCACAGAGGATTGTACATGGTACAAAACTCATGCATCCAAGATGAACATGACAAACACTTTATCCAATCGTCTTTAGAAGTCGTGGAATAATAATTTTCTGTGCATTCAACGCACGTATTTTCTTCTTCATCAGAAATATCTTCGTTCGAGGAGCTTTTGTAACTTTGTTCATCAATATCGCTTTCTGATGATGAAGAGACAACGGTCACTTTCTTTTTTTTTTATTTTCCTTGTTTTCTTTCCTGTGTTACTTTCTTTTTTTCACATATCTTCAGTTTCTTCGTCACTGCATCCTTCTTACACTTTTCTTTAGCTTTTACTTTTTGTATATTCTCTGGGGACGTCAACACTATAGCCTTTTGTTTTCTTAATAGTAATTTAGGTATGGGATGAACTTTAGTCAAAACTTTTGTAGGCGTTTCTTTTGCAGACGCTGAGGGTAAATCTGGACATTTTTGGGGTGTTTTATCAATGCAGTAAAATTATACCGTTCAACATTTTCTGTAACCATTTCTTCTTCATTGTTTCTAGATTCATTTTCAGTTACTTCTACTTCCGAAATTGGTTCCATTTCAGCTGAAAGATTATTGATGTTTTGAATCCCTGAAAAGCCTTCACCAAGTTCATTAACATTATTATCATTTCCTTGCTCATCATATACAAGATCTTGTTCTCGCAACGCGTCCGAGAGTGAAAAATAGTGCTCTGGTATGTAGTTTGGATCATATGGGTAGATCCCACAAGACTTTAAAGCAGCGATTCCATTAGATACACTAGCAGCCTTTCCCCAGGCCTTACCAATAAGTTTGGAAACATCGTAGCGAGTAAGTCGTTTATCTTTATTCATGATCATCCAAGATTTTGCTTCCTGAGCAAAATAAATCTTCAAAGATCTGAAAAATGCCCTATCCAGTGGTCGAAGTGCATGAGTCGTGTGACTTGGTAAGCATAATAATGTAACATCATTCTCTTTAGCTACTTCTAACAAGCGAATATTGTTGCAGTGTGAACTGTGACCATCCATTATCAATAGGGATTTTCCAGGACCTTTTTTTTGTAAGAATATCTCCTCGAACCATTTCATGAAGAGTTCCGAGTTTATATATGAGGACTTCTTATTCATATATACTTGCAAACATGGTGGTAGTCCTTCAGAAAACTGAGGCTTGCTGTAGGTACCCTTATAAATTAATACCGGTGGCATAAAGTTACCTTGAGCATTGCAGCAAGCTATGATTGTCACATTCTCTCCCTTTTCGCAACTAGTCAAAGTATAAACATCTTTAGCTCCTTTGCTGGCTATAACTTTACCAGGTTTATTATTTATTTGGATGCCAGTCCGGATGTTCACTCAAGTCGTTTTCTTCATATATCTGAGCCAGCAGTGTAAAAAAATGTTGAACATCCTCTCGGTTTATACCATAAGCTCTAGCAAGTGACAGACCTTCAGATTTTTGCTGACTTAACTCAGGGTTACGTTTCAAGAACCAGTTAAACCAAACGTTACCTGCTTGATGAGTGTCGTTCGAGAATAGGTTTTTTATGTTAAGCGTTTTAGCTAACTGGTAAGCCATTTCTTTGACATCCTTTCGGTCAGGTGCAAAGCCAACTTTTTCAAGTTTTTTAATTTGAGCTACTAGTTTTTTCTCGTGTTCTTCTGAAAAAACAGGTGGTCTCCCGAGTAGCATTTTAAGTTTTCCTGTTACCAGATGTCGTCTGAGCGTTCTAGATGGGATATTGTAAACTCTAGAAGCTTCATTAATACCCATCTCCTTGTTACGCACTTTTTGCATAGCTTCATTTAAATCCGTATCAGACCAAGAAGCCCGTAGGGTTTTTCTTTGATAGTTACGCGACATCTGTAAAAATATAAAGTATTTTTTTAATAAATAATTTGATTGGATGATAGGGCGTATTGTAGCATAATGAACGAGGCGTTTTGTAAATTTATGTTTACAAAACGCTCCAGTCGCAAGATGGACGCCGTTGCGAATAATTCACTACAAGGAATACGTTAAATAGTAGGTAAATTAAAGCACATTTCCAAACAAAAACTGCATTAAAAAAATACTGTACAATGTAAGTAAATTTGTATGGTACTCACCGCAAATTGTTCCAAAGCAATTGGTGAAGAGTTTGATGTTTTTTTCTAAATAAGTCACATAACCATACCTACCAGGCAGCACTGATGGAGGGCGACTGGCGCGGCGCCGTACTTGTTTGATATCTGTATTTGTGTGCGTGTATGCAGTGGGGCGTATTGTCAACTGGGGCGTATTGTAGTGTTTTACCCTATTATAGTAAAAAATTCAGAAAATCTGACATCCAGAACCATGATTTCTTTCACCGTCGCTTAGACTTCTAAAAACTTTTTTCGTGATTTTTGGGGTCATTAGTTTTAGAAATTAGAAGGGCGGAGAGGGGTTAATTATTGAGACGGGTGTGGATTATTATGATTAATTACTACGTGAATTTAAAATGTTTCCATCAAGCGGTTCCTGGAAGGTACAACTATGACAGACTGAGGGACGTCTACGTAAAATAAATCTTATAAGGGTTCGTTTTTCATTTCGAAGTTTGCCGCCCTAAATATGGACACATGTTACCTGGTTTTTTATAAAGCAATATAAAAGCTATAGTTTGTCATATTATTTCTATATATTTTGTTATATTTAATAATTTTATGGTGTCTTTTTTGTTGAACTATAAATTTCACATTGGAAATTTCTCAAATTTTGCATTCAGTTTGAAGAAATAGTACGTATATAGTATGGATAATATTATAATTATAACGAAAGACATTGTTGAAACTGTCTAAAAATACATTGCCTCATCTTTCATTTCTAAAACTGACTGCAAAAACAGCCTAACTTGAAGTAACCGAAAGTTTCCGGAAACCTAGCAATGTTTCTACAAGTTTTGTAAAATATACTCTATTTTCACGTATGTATAAGTTATACTAAGTAATATATTTTTATTCCAAAAAATAATATTATTTGTAAAATATTATTTTTTACAAAAGCTGACCACTTCATAACACGTGTACAAGACGAAGTATATACTTATATATTTCCATCATGTGTTTACAAGATTTACTTCGAGGTTAACCCTTTCGTCCACAGGTATTTGAAACAATGCGATGTTTAATTCCACCACAGAAATCCGTCACTTCTCACCAATTCTATCACCACGACTGTAATATTATAATTTTTTTTACTAAGCCACGAACTTTGCTTTGACTACCTTGTAACTACCGTCGTATATTAACGAAAACCCAAGTACCTAACTAAAGTTAATTAGTTAACTTAATTAGGCATTTGATGAATATTTGAATTAGCGAATTAGCTAAAAATTAGAGGAATTCAAATGAAATTTTTTGTTTTGCGTGAGAAACAGCACTTTAATTTTTTTTTATTAATATTGTGTGTGAATCTTAAAATAGTCACATGGAACGCCAACGGACTGGTCGCTCGACGACTAGAGCTGGAAATGTTTCTACACATGAAAAAGATTGACGTGGCATTAATATCTGAGACTAGGTTTACCATCAAAAGCCATATCTCAATAAAGGGCTACACAGTTTATGCTACCAACCACCCATCGGGAAAAGCGCATGGAGGAACGGCAGTGATCTTAAAATCAAATATAAAACATCACCCGCTTGAACCTTTCTCAACTGACAAGATACAAGCCTCTCTTATTAAAGTGTATGACAATAGCTCGGACATTACCGTTGCTGCAGTTTATTGCCCTCCTAAACACCAGATGGCAAAAGAAGAATATAAAGATTTCTTCTCTATACTCGGACATCGCTTTATAAGTGGGGGCGACTGGAACGCTAAACACCTGTTCTGGGGATCTAGACTTATAACAACTAGAGGAAGGTCGCTCTATCAAGCTGTGAAAGATCTTAATCTTGATTGCTTGTCCACTGGAGAACCTACCTATTGGCCGACAGATCCACGAAAAATACCCGATTTGCTGGATTTTTTCATATCTAGAAACATTGCAATAAATAACACTAAAACAGAACCTGACTTTGACCTTATCTCAGACCACTCTGCTATTGTTCTAAGGGTATATAGTAAGATATTACTAACAGAAGTACCACTTAAAATCTACAATAAGAATACTAACTGGAAAAAATATCAGGATATCATCACAACGGAAATACAGCTCAGGATCTCACTGAAAACGTCTGACCAAATAGAACGGGCTATAGAAGGACTAAACAAACTGATTCATGACGCTGCAAACAGGGCTACATCCCATCACAAAACGGGAACTGCTATAGAGCATGTGTACCCTGAATTCATCAAGGATTGTATAAACGAAAGACGTAGACTCCGCAGAGTATGGCAAAACACTCACTATCCTAGAGACAAGACTGCCTTAAATAAAGCCACACAACATCTTAAAACTCTAATCAAAGAATTGGCAAATGAGAATCTACAATCATATCTCACAAAACTGACACATACTAGTGACACAAACTACTCGTTATGGAAAGCTACCAAAAACCTAAAGCGTCCCAAACAACAAGTCACACCGCTAAGAACAAAAACGGGATCCTGGGCTCGCTCTGATAGTGAAAAAGCTAACAGATATGCTGATCACCTACATGAAGTTTTTGAACCGTTTCCCAGCAGTAATCAATATCTGGACAATGAAATAGAGGAGTACTTAAAGACACCTATTCAAATGTGCTTACCACTTAAGCATGTGACACCAAATGAACTGAGGCGGGAAATCCTAAAACTCCAGGAAGGCAAATGCCCTGGCTATGACCTTATCGACGCGACACTTTTGAAACACCTCCCAAAAAAAGGAATACTGTTCATACTCGCTATTTTCAACGCATGTTTAAGACAGTCCTACTACCCAAGCCAGTGGAAAATAGCACAGGTAATAATGATACTGAAACCAGGTAAACCTGCTCAAGAAGTGTCATCTTATAGACCTATCAGTCTCCTTCCGGTAATTGGAAAATTACTGGAAACGATAATACTTAACAGAATGAGGGAACACTTAGCAAATATAATACCAACACATCAGTTTGGATTTAGAGAGGGCCACGGAACTATCGAGCAAGTGCATAGGCTGGTTGATGTCATAAGTAGAGCATTGGAAAATAAACAATATTGCTCCGCAGTCTTCTTAGACATTAGCCAAGCATTTGATAAGGTATGGCATACTGGGCTTCTCTTTAAAATTAAAAAAATGTTACCGCACTCCTTTTTTCCGTTGATTAAATCGTATCTTGGAAAAAGATGCTACGAAGTGAAATATAACTCCGAAACATCAGAAATGCACCCAATTAAGTCAGGAGTTCCACAGGGTAGTATACTGGGACCAGTACTCTATTTGATATTTACAGCAGATCTACCTACTTATGCCAACACTACCACAGCGACATACGCAGATGATACCGCACTTCTTTCGTCACATGATAATCCCGATTCCGCATCTGAAAGCCTCCAATCCCATATCTCTCTCATCCAAGCATGGTGCCAGCAGTGGCGTATTAAAGTCAACACAGATAAGTCAGCCCAAGTAACTTTCACACTTAGAAGAAAAACCTGCCCACCTGTAAAACTTTTTGATACAGCGATCCCACAATCAGATGACGCCAAATACTTGGGTATGCACCTCGACCGTCGACTCACTTGGCGTAAACATATATGGACTAAAAGGAAGCAACTAGACAGCAAACTCCGCAGCATGTACTGGCTAATCGGCCGTAAATCACAATTGACAGATTCCAGTAAAATGGCTATCTATAAAACGATACTGAAGCCCATATGGACTTACGGCATTCAGCTTTGGGGCACAGCCAGCCATAGTAACATCGAAATACTTGAAAGGTTCCAAAGTAAAACAATGAGAGCCATGTTTAATATACCATCCCACATAAGCAACAAATATGTGAACCTAGATTTAAATCTGAGAACTGTGAAGGACGAAATTGAAATAAACAGCAAGAAATATCAACTCAGACTGGACCAACATATGAACGAACTAGCTGCTGAACTTCAAGGAGAGGGCAGTCTAAGATTCTCCCGCCTTAAGAGGAATAGCGTATCTGAACTTGCGACAAGATTCGCGGACAAAATATGAGGATTGCACCGTTGGGTGCATGTCTTTGCTAAGAATAATTTAGCTGATGAAAATCTGACAACACATTAGATTATTGTTTGAAACAAACAGATCGCTAAGTAGCAGGATATAAAAAAAAAAAAAAAAAAAAAAAAAATATTGTGCACGACCTGGTTCAAAATATTGTTGCTTCCAAGAGTTCTTTTACATCGACAACATTGTATATCCTTTCCTTGCCCTTCTGCGCACTGTCACGTTGTCCGTCCGTTAAGTTTTTTACATTTTCGTGTGGGGTTTTTCAGATATTATGATGACGTTATCAATATCAAAGTAAAAATTCCGCACATGAGTTGGAACACGTGGCTGATTATTTATATTTCATACCCAGTGACCTTACAGTATATTAAATTACATCAGTATATATCCACTTATATCTCGATAAGACCGAGAATTCTGCGTGTTAGTAACAGGTGTAAATTTTGTGATCATTTAGAATTCGATTAAATTATAAAATATTAAAAAAAGTTAAAGAATTCCATACTTTTTTTCTTTATGAACTATGGATGTTGTAAAATGACCAAAGCCATTTTTTTGCAAATAAAAACACTATTTAGGATTTGAACACTTTAGGTTCTATCTTATATAGGATTTTAACTATTTAGGATTTTAAAACGTATATTTAGGATTTTAACTCTAATAACTTATTCCTCTCCTTCGTAGATGGTACCTTAAATTGACTATATGTAATTCCTAATCGTTTCCGTTATTTTATATGTAATTCAGCTAGTTTTAGAAAAGTTAGATCCCTATGGATTTCTAAATATCTCAACTCTCTCTGTTCCCAAGACCATAAACTATCATATTTTTACTTTTCTGTATATTCAAACAGAGTTATGACAGCATATCCCATTAAAGTGTTGATGTAAAAGAAATTATACATACCTTAACTTCAGCATCATTTCCCACATAATCAATCAGAAAATCACCAGTTAAACAAAAGTTTTTCAATTCCCAACCACAAAACATAAATTTCATAACAATAATTCAAAGACATATATCATTCACGGATTTTCCAATTTATTGTTTTTTTTTTATATTTATGTAAATTGATAAATAAGACAGTTACACCAAAGGTGCAAATAACAAAGAAGCCTTGGTAAAAGAGGGGAATAAATCTAAAAGGGAAGCCTCTGATATCAGTCGTCCATGATAGTCTTTATCCTTTAATCCACGACAGGATATATTTGGAAGGATATAAATTATTTATCCAGATGCAAATTCGCCGTTGACGTGCGCTTTTTGTTTCCTTTGTTATTTAGTGGAGAGAAAAAATATTATTTTCATGTTACTTCAACGCTACGTTACTTCCTCTCTTATGTAAAATTTTTCCCAATAATTAATGGCGACAGTTATTGTGGATTGAGCCAAGTTATTGATTTACAATTTCACGTCAATATTATTGAAATAAATATAATTACCAATTATTATTTATTTGCATGAAAATTATCAAACATAATGTGTATGTAATAAATACATTGATAATGTATTGATTGTAATAAATACTCTCATCGATAATAATATTATTATAATGTTCCATCTAAATTTTGCATCTTGAATTCATATTTTTTGTGAGAGGAGCACTGAGGTTACTTTTAAACGTGATTCTTAATTGGGAGTATCCAAATATTTAGCTAAAATTCCACCCAATAATACATTTCAGTAAAATATTGATGCCTTTCTGCTCATCAGCAGATTACTTAGTTTTTTATAGTTTCTCATAATATAATAAGATTATATATTATTTAGCAAATTATATAAATAAAATAGCAGATAGGTTTAAAGAAGTCGCCAGACTGAGAGACAAGATCAAAAACTAAATTATTTTATGTAAATATCCAAATGTTTTTTATTTAAATCTCATCTACAACCAGTATGTCGACATTTAACTTACTGATTAGTTACTTTCACACTTTGTTCTCAAAAGTTGTACAATAAACATCAGGGAAGTCTAAGCATCCTCCATATCTTCCGCGTCTCCCTTGGAGTCATTAATTTTAATGCAGGTCATTACGTGACTCAGAAGACTTCAGACTTCAGAAGCCCGTTTAGCAAAATTAATTCATGTATTACATGAAAATTACACGGTGTTTCGGCTATTGTTTCACTATTTTGAAATATAATATAAGTATTAATATATTTTTTTTTTCACATAGACTGGGTTAAGAAATATTAAATGTAGCTTAATTTTTGGCAAATTCTGTATAAGAAAATTGTATATTGATTGCCCTATAATAAACATATAATTTATTGGACTTTTCTGTAGGTTTCTTTAATATATATAACCTCCCAATACATTATTATGTATTGCCAGTATAAATCAAAAAGGCGCCCAGTCTGGGATTTTAGCTGATTCGTTCATCATAATAATAAGATTACTTTGAGAAAACTACACTTTTTTTCGAATAAAACATATCCTATTTCTATTTGAATAAAATTAGTTTTCTAACTTTGGCACTTTTTCACAATTGATCCAGAAGTTTTTAGTTTAATTGTTAAAAATAAAAAAAAACAAACTATCTCTATATAATATACAGAGGAACGGGAAAATTTCTCATTTCTTTCAAAATTTCTCGAATAAAGCCTGCCTCCAATAGAATATAAATAAAATCGTCGATATGAACTATTTGCCTCATTAATAACTTTTTTTTATATTGTTAAATCTCAAAAGTGGAATCTTTACTTCAGAATCGAATGGAGGTGGTCCCTGTTAAATTTTAGAGTTATCCTAAATTATATTATAACATTTTATTTTTTTACTGCCGATTAAAATATTTAAAATTCCAGGGACGACTTTTTAAATTTTTAAATTAACTAATTACATTTTTAAAAGAGATTTTCATCGTCATAAATTTTCAATATTTATTTAAGTATCTTTAAACTCAAGAATACATCGTTAATTCGTTTGATAATTAATGGACTGTGTTTCTTGCCATTGTAAAATGAAAGAGACACTATTATTCAGATTGAAACATTGGACTATTTGCAAGTTTCAAAGACTGGTTATCACATCATCATCGCGTAAGCATTTTCGTTTTAAATTTAACTGGTTAATACAGCCTGGTGTATGCATCTTCTTTTTAAATTTATCTGGTTAATACAGAATGGTGTACGCATTTCTTTTTTAAATTTAGCTGGTTAATACAGCCTGGTGTACGCATTTCTTTTTTAAATTTAGCTGGTAAATACAGCCTGGTGTACGCATTTTCTTTTTAAATTTTGCTGGTTAATACAGCCTGATGTACGCATTTTCTTTTTAAATTTAGCTTGTTAATACAGCCTGGTGTACGCATTTTTTTTAAATTAGCTGATTAATACAGCCTGGTGTACGCGTTATATTTAACTAATAAAATTTTCGTTTTCCTGAAAATAAAGATACAAAGTAAGCTGTTTGTTACTAAATTGAGTCAAATGTTCATTAATTGATGTGAAGAAGATTTCTCCCGCATTAATGATTATTTTATACAATAGTTTAGGAATAATTAAAAAATATTTTTATTTAGCTTAGGACTCTTTTACTATGCACATATTATTACTGTTATTAAATAAATAATATTGATTGTTGAATACCTTCCTATTTCATTTTTTAAATTAATTTCAATGACGCAATACTCTTGAGTATCACAAGGACATTATTATAAGATATTAATTTTGAAATACTTGATGCCAGATTAATTCAACATCGATTTAATAATTCTTTCGGTATCAAAGTTTGATTCGCAGCAACGAATATTAAAACATTTCGAACGGGATTTAATTAACGTTTTATTGGAATAATTTATTAGACGCTGGCACTGTTACGCCATCAGAACCGTGATGCCATCGAGGGTTTTTGTAGTGTATCAAGTTGATATACGTTTCTTAAATTTTGTGTGGTTATTGCCGAATCGAGTCCATTAATTAGGCTTTTATTTGATGTATCGATACATATATTTCCTACTTATATACAAGAAGCGTTAGAAAAATTATATATTTTCCTAACTGAACTGGAATCATACATTGCAATATTAAATACGAAGTAGAAATTTTGAAATTTAAAATATTATGAGAGATAACTTCTCGGAAACATGATGAACTACAGAATGAGGGAAAAATATTATGATGTTATCAATATAATTGTTCAATTGATTATCCTGATTATCTTAAATGTAAATTAAATTTAACAACGACTCATTTCATATTATATTTTCACAATTACACAATATAATTAACTTAAATAACTTACCATTCAAATTGTAATATATTTGCAATATAAATCACATTTATGTGCCTTAAAGTGTTTTCTTATTGGAAAACTGTTTAGTTTTTTTGCGTCACATCATACCAATAATAATGGGACTAAACATTGCAGTTTTTTTGTTTGAATTTTGACAACACTGAATTTAATTTTTTTTGTGTTCGTTTATTTGTTTTACTTTTAACAAGAAATTTTTAACCTAGAAAAAAAACACAAGCACCTTTTAACCTAGAAAAAACCCAAACAAAATAAATTCTGCCACATAAAGTAAACTTCTCATACCGACCACATGTCAATATTTGCACTGAAAGTGTTAAGATGCTGTCGATTTGGGTGATTAAACCAGATTTATGTAATGCTCTATTGGAATTGAAAAGATATTTAAAAGAATTTAAGGAATGGCGTGAGTTATATGAAATGGCAAAGTCGATAAAAGCGGAATGACGTTTGAGTAAGTGTTTCAGATTTTGAAGTGAAACTTCTTTGGGCGCGAGGAAAGTAGAATGTCAAAACCGAGTTTCGTGCAACGTTTTCGTGGAATGTATAGTTGTAACATTTGAATGAATTAATCACAAAAAGGACGGAAAATGGGTACTTAACTAACAACCGAGATAGATAGAAGTAAATATAATTTAAAACAGGAGCAATAAAACTTTCTTCAGGTGCATTTAGCCGTTTTCTGTTACTGGCTTCGGGGCTATTTATTTAATTGTCAATTGTCTATGTAAATTTATATGTCGATTGTTGTATTAAAATATTTTTTACGAATTTAGTGTAATCTATTAGGCTCACACTTATTATTTTCTCTCTTTCTCTCTCTCTCTCTGTACCTTACTATACATTTATAAATCGAGTTTTATATCGCCAAAGAAGTTTTGCTTCTATCATTTGAACTAAGTTGCACATGAATTTTTATATATTCTCTCATTTTATTTTTATATTCACGACAATATTCTTATCGATTTCTTCTATATCTAAGTAACATTAAGACATTTTTAAGCAATTTAATTCTTTATTTGAAATACAATAAAGAGACAAAAATAAGACGGAAAGACAAAAATAAAATTACAATTTTTGTATTTATGAAAATTATTTGTAATAAATTATGTGCTACGTATTGTGATTATAAAATATTATAAATGAAATTGTCATTATGTGAAGTAACTATTATATATATATATATATATATATATATATATATATATATATATATATATAATAGTGTATTATATGTATAATATAATAGTATATATATATATATATATATATATATATATATATATATGACATCCATATTTTTTAAAATTATGTTACCAATGTCTTTCTTTATTGCAGAATTCACACAGTTTTTACCGATAATTTTACTAAAAATACAGACTCAAAAAGGACATAGCAGCAACTTTGTTGCCACTGTTAACTTAGAACTACGTCTCAAGCGTAAACAAAACGAAATAATTACTTCATTTTGTTTACTTAAATGTAACTCACGTTATGTAGAACGCCGGAGATTCGAAAAAAAAATTATTGAGAAATCCCCATGTTCATTACCCTCCCCTGCCATAACATTCTCTCAGTTATAATATGTAATCAAATGATTCATTGAGACAAATCAAACGAGCTCAAACTCGATAGGTTTACTGTTAACCTTTGAGACGTTCTTATCAAAAGAGAGATAATTTTTCACCGTGTTATCAGCTCGATAGAGCCACATTAATATATTGTCATCAGAATTATAGAATTTGACCAAGTTTCAAATCCATGCATATAGAAGTGGTTGAAAATTGAGTTAGAAGACTTGATTAGACACTTAATTATGTACAATCGAAACTAATGTGTTAAACAAATCGTTACTTTTCTATGAATCTTTTTCCTTTTTGTGGCACAATTAAATATATTATTAGGGGGAATTGATTTTTAAGTTTCAGTTTATTTCTTGTACAGTAGAACATAATACACAAAATGTGGTAAATAATACCATAAAACCCGAGGAATGGTAAATTTTAAGATTTTCTATTAAATTCCAAGACGTACCAAGAAGTAACGGTAATATCCCGAGGTTTAAAAAAAAGCGTTGTTTCCTACTTACTTTTACCAGCATTCACAGATAAATCTTAAGTTTTGCCACAGATTTGCAGCAAATATTGCAATATTTTTATTTTGAGACTTGTACATCATGTTTTCGTACTGGCGAGCACATAGTCATTCCAGCTCCTTGTCTCAGCCTCTTCCATTAGCTACTTGCGCTTTTATTCCATTAAAAAGTTTGTAAGCATATACAATTTAAATATATAATTCACTTTTATGTATGTGTTTTTTTGACTCTATTTATTACTGTAAAAACCCGAACGATGATATTTTATACATCTTTTATATTAATTCATCAACGTGAGTTCATTTTCAGATAACAGTAAATCTTTTTACAAAAAAAAAATTATCGAATAAGAAACGCAAGAAAGAAAGTAGTTATTTGAAACTTTTACACCACAATATCGTTTCCGAAAATAAACATAATGTGCAATTTCTGTTTTTCTCTCAACCATATATACATCCACACCCACATACCAATAAGTATTACATTTCACTCGGAACTGACTCCAAAAATAACTAGCATAGCAGTATTTTGCAAATTTATTTACGTTCTTGAACGATATTGTAGCGCGAAACTTCTGAAAATACTTGTATTTCCATTATTTTACACTTTTAGTGCGCTTCTTATTTGGTAGGTATTTGAAATCGGTTCAATTTTTTTGTAAAACGTTTTCTTTTTCCACTTTGATTTACTACATGATATTCTGCATTACCCATAATATCACGAACTTATGATAAATTAAATATCAATAATGTTTCATATATTTAAATGAAAACAGATATTTGCGGTGCTTAATTAACTTAAATATATTTAATATATGTCTATATACACACGTACGTACATACATACTACCACAAAAATCGCGTTCTCTCTTTTGGCTTCACCGTAATCAATGAATATAGCCTGTACTTACTTTGTCTACTAATATCCTCGTTACTTTATGTCTTTTTATATATATATGCATACATATACCTGCCTACAAGTATCCTAATTGCTTTATGTCTCCGTGTATTCATTTCTTACCTATGTACTAATGTTTATTTACTTCATACCTTTATACATACCATGAAAAATAATCATCTAAATTAGTTAATTAATGCCGGAGGCATGAGTTAATCCATGGACTTAATCTATGAGTTGATCTAATTAAAATAGACCGTACCACTGCAATATCAAGCTGAGGAATCGGAAATCGTAGGTTAATGGCAGAAACTCTGCTGGTGACCCAAAATACTATTTTAAGAACGGCAGGTCCTGAAGTTTCACTATCCAAGCAGACAGTTCTCCACAGCATGACGAATGAGTAGTTAGTATCCGGGGTTCAATTACAGAGACTCTGCTGGAGACCTACAATACTAACTTAAAAGTAACAGGTACTCTCGTCTCACGATTTAAACAGGCAGTGCCCTCATAGAGTCATGACTGCGGAGTTAGAACCCGAAGTTCAATGGCAGTCTTGATTTGTGATTCAAAACACTAATTTAAAAATAGCAGAGTTTTATTGTTTGGGCAGGCAGTACTATTGCAACATCAAGACTGAGAAGTTGGATCTCGCAGTTTAATGGTCTCTGCTTAAGATCTAAAATACTGATATATAAACAGTAGATCTTCAAGTTTAGGCAGACAAAAGATCTTAGGCAGGCAGTGCATTTGCAGCATCAGGATTCATGGATGAAAAATTTAAATTAAATTGTATATATTTGTATTTAGTTATCAACCTATTTAATTCGTTACTTTATTGCTACGTCAATACAAATCAAATCGAGTCAAAAGTCGATGAGTTTACACTTCATAATGAAGAGTTCTTGTTACCAACTTCCTGCTCCATCATTATATACTGATTTTGCTAAAGAGCAAATTTACGTCGTTCTTAGTAGTGTTTTGTGAGATTATCATAAGACTTCTATCATTCAAATTAGATCGCGGCCCCTATGCTGTGAATTGAGGAATTTTATAGTGCATCCTTAATTTACATGGTAAGATTCAAACTAAATTTATGGGATAGTACTAGGAGTATGCCCTTCAAAATAATAAAAAAAATCAGGCGAATTAAATGCCGAGATTTGCGGATATAAGTATAATATACACAAAAAAATGCAATCGAATTGAGAATCTCCATAATATCTAATTAAAATAACAATATCTAATTATTATTAGACCGTTATAATACTAGCGACTTATTTCCCAGATCGAAGTGTCGGTTACAAATTTTGTTAGAATTACAAAAAAAAACATATCGATGTTCAGCATCGTGCTTAAAATAAAATTATCTTATTGGCTAAACGTCTCTTAAACTATGGTGGAGAGGTAGCTGCTTGGCCCGCTTTGTAATCCCTTTTATTTCTCCTTATGAACAGTAAAACTAGCGAAGACAATACATAATGTAAGACAATATATGATTCACAATTAAATGAAACTACGTGATGTAGTATTATTTCTACTTTCTTTAGTTTCTTTATCACGACCTAGGTTTCGTTGTATTACAACATCTTCAGGTGGGATATTAGCAATGATTCTCTTTGCTAATATCCCACCTGAAGATGTTGTAATACAACAAAACCTAGGTCGTGGTAAAGAAATTAAAGAAAGTAGAAATAATACTACATCACGTAGTTTCATTTAATTGTGAGTAATGAATTTCTACAAAATTAACGCCAAATATATTCAACAATATATGATTATGATGGCCTTTTAGTCTATATAGATATTAGGCGCAGTAGGGTTTTCCTTCAAATTTCAAAAATTTTAGAGAATGCAATTCTTAACATACCTCCTGTCTTGAACGATCCACGTTCAATAAATTAATTACAAAATATAAAGTTGAATTTTGTTTCTTAAATTATACATATTTTCAAAATCATTAATTCCATTTATCAGTCATAAGTTATTGGTAAAGGAGCAATTCGGGATATAGATCGTTTATAAGTTTTTAAATATGTCTTGATGGTGATACCACGAACTTCGCCATCGTCTCGTAGATGAACGTCTATACTGCGTCCAAGTAGGCAGTGTAAAGATGGTATGTTGTCTTCTTTCAGCAAAACTAGCGTAACGGTTCTTATTTGATTATGCGTTTTACCCTGTCATTTGTTACAGACTATCAGTTGATTCAAGTACTACTTGTACCATCTTTTCCAAAAGTGTTATTTGATGTACTGAATAAGTTACCAGCCTGTAAGTTGATTAATTGCTTGTGAACTTATTTCCTATGAAAAAGTGTGCCTTGAATTAAGGATTGACTCGATTTATATCACGTATATCTCTAAATCTTCGTAGGGGAACAGTTTATCACCTATTGTTCATATAAAATGAGCCTTAAATTATTTTACGGCGGCCTCCCACAGTCCACCCCCGTGTGATGATCTTGGACGTATGAAGTGCCAATTTGTCCCTTTATTATTTAAAAATTATATTATGTTGTCATTATGAATCTGTCTATTTAATTTTTTGCACCAACACATTGGTTGCGTTATTAGAATATAAATTCAAAGCTTGTCCAGCTCGAGCAAAAAAGCAATGAATGTGTTAGTGTTTAAGCCGGACACTAATTCAATGTAAATCGCCTTAGTTGCAAAACATAAATACGCAGGCTTAATATTTTCTTTTACCACGGTTCCTATATTTTTTTAAAATATGAAATGTCCCATGATGGTCAATTCCAGCATTTAAAAATGGTTCGATTTGTATAAAAACGAAACGGAAGCTCGCCCATAAATTAAGGACAGTCAGTTGGTTTTGAATTGAAACAAGTTATACATTTTTTGATAATTGATTTTGTTGCAGCCATTAATGTGCCAGTAATTTAATCTCACTACATTCATAGTTGCTCATATTCCACTATGTAAACTTACAAGGTGTTGTTCACGTATAAGTAAGTCAGTAACGTGATGTGAGATAATTGAGAATTTTCGATAGTGTAAAAATGTTGAATTCTTTAATCTGCCATCTACACAAATAAGTCCGTTTTAATCTAAAAATGGATTTAATGCCCGAATTTTATCATTATAACTAAGCAGTCCTGTAGTGGATAATGGCTTGATTTCGTTCTTAAAACATTCTTATTGGGTCATTTTTACTATTAAATTTAGTGCCTAGTCTGACTCTTTCGTTGTGAGGTATCTAATAAATGTATCCCGGTGTTTCATGGTATTGTTTTTAAATCGCAATATATAAGCAAGAACGTGTTTGACTTTACCGACTAATGGATTGTCAATTAAAATTTAATCAGAGTCTGTAATGGCAGTTATAATTATTGGTTTTAACTCCGTTGATGGTACCACTTTTACGATGCTGTTTGGCCTTTCACCCTGATTTTGTTGTAGGCAAGGACTGTTTGGCCATTCATTCTTATTATATCGTCGACCTGTTTTCCAGCAATTTTAATTTTAAAATTCCAATGGTAGTTGCTCACGTGAAAGAACGTGTGCCATATTATCCTGAGATGGCAGCTGTCTTCAATATATCATTTTTGCTGAGTCACTAATTTCTGAAACTCAGTTGTCAACAAACGTTTTGAGTAAATATGGCTGTGTTTTAATCCACTGCAAAGCAATGGACGAATCAAACCACAAAAAGATATCGTCATTTGTTCGACAAAAGCAAGCAAGGCAGTTTTTACGAGTTGGAAGAGTAATAATGGCGCACGCAGTTTCAACTTAAGTAATGATATAGTTTTTAGTGGGCAGTTAAATTTTTGGAACATAATATAGATTTGTAAATATTTCTCCGGTGTTGAATATACACCTCACATAAGTTCATATTTTGTATGACTTCCCACTAGCGTCACAGAATCCGTGAATTTCAATGTGCTGAGCATCGCTTTTATAAATTTTCTTAAAAACGTGGTTTTATTTAGGATCGATAATTGTTGTTGAATCGTCATTAAAGAGGAAAAAATCATTTCATCCAGTGTAGCATTTCCACAATTTTTGCATATCATTAAGGATCACTGCGCAATCACCGATCATCGCGCAATGATTGATAAGATGTGACGTTTAGTGAATTTTAGATTTATCTCATCCTTCTTCTTATATATGATTTCATCTCTTATTTGGTATCTCGTTCGTTGAGGAGAATTTCTTTATAGACCTTTTCGATCTCGGCTAATAAAACAATTTGATGTGTCTGAAATCTGAGGATGATGTAAAAGCTTTGTATGATGACTCCGACTTTTATGCAATTGTTCAAAGAAATTCCTGTGCTAGTTTTGGATGAGGCGTTATGCATGATTCTTACTTTCCCAGTTGAGCACGATCCTTTCAATTATAGGATGATGTGGCTGGAAACAATGATGTTCTATAATTTTATGTGAATTGCTACGTTTTATATGTCCTAGTGTGATAGCTTCACGCATACCTTCAATATATTGTGTTTTTAACTCTAGATTTTAACTGAGTTTTTTCTCTGATGTATAGAATTGTTTCTCGGCGTTTTTGTGATTCATTTGGATTTCCATTTTTTTCATTAAATGATAGACGAACAATGTATATCTCGTTGAGTTGTTAGTGTAAAATGTTCTTCTACTTGATATTCTTTCACAGATAAAAATATCCTTTTATCTACTTCCTCTATTTCCCAAAATTTTGATATGCTTTTGTGTAGTTAGTTAAACGTTAGCATGTAGTTTTTATTTCTTGATATTTTTTCATCGTTGCCTACTTTTCCAGAAATTATCCAACTAAATTTTATTCCATACAATTGCGACTTATATCCTGGAATTTTTACATTTCCAGCGTATACGAGCTCGTAAAATATTTCGGTGTAAAGGAACGCATCAATTTCGTCCGTTTCATAAAATTTCGGCCCGGCAAGTTTGATATCGTGAGCTATTTTGAGAATATTTTCATTTATATATACGTTTGGTAAATGGTTACGAATTTGCAGAAGGTCTAAAAATTCTACTATTTCACTGTAATTGTTGAATTTTGATTAGAATCCTGTTTTGACTGTATATTTTATAGAGTTTCTAGCTGATTTAAACCTTCTACTGGGAGATCTGTATTTTTTAATGGTAACTTTAATCGACACCCAGTTTTTTCGTGATGAAATGTCATTAGAATCCCTTGTCCAGTAACACTTGAGCTTGAATAATTTTTCCATTCTTTGCTTTTATATTAATTACGCCGTCCATTATAAAACTTGTATAGTCACTGTGGTACTATATACCTTTATGTTTGAGCTTCCCGATTTTCTGAGACTTGTTGATTATCGTAGTTATTGGCGTCATTGTAGTGTATTAATGTATTGTGTTTGTTCAAGCGTATCTTACATTCTGACCATTTACACTACTACGGTGTCCAATATTTAAACAATTTAAACATGCTTTAGCTGGCTTGTATTTCTCAATGCATTCATTTATATCCATCTTTTTGAATTTTTGAAGTATGGTGAGTAGATTATTATTTAATCTGAGCTCTCTTATCAGTCTCTTGTAATCAACAGAATGGAATTTATTTTCTAATAATAATGCTAGACCACATGTTACAAAACATATACGTGATAAATTAGAGGAAATCGGCTGGGTTCTACTCCCTTATCCACCATATTTGTCATACATTGCACCCTATGATTACCATTTATAGGTTTCCATTTCAATATTTGATTGTTGAGTAACTTCGGTCTCGACTTGATGAAATCACGAATTTAGGCATATATTATTTGCGATTGACTGGTTGTGTGAGGGATCTGGTTATGTGAAAGTTGTTGTCAAAAAATAATTTTAGAACCTTGATTTTGTTTACGAAATAAAGGTTTTATAGGCATGTGCTATAAAACTTGCCATAATATCCTTTATATATATATATATATATATATATATATATACACACACACACATAAATACACAACCACACCTTTGACACGCGACGGTTTGGTTCAGAAAGTTCAGGAATGAGGACTACGGCCTAGAGGACAAACCCCGTAACGAATGTCCTGTTGAATTGGAGGTTCAACAATTACGACGCCTAATTAAGGAAGATCCTTGACTGTCGACTCGTCAATTGACAGATGAGCTACACTGCTATCATGTCACCATAGAAAGGTATTTGCACGAATTGGATAAAGTTTCAAAATATGGTGTATGGATACTCCACAAATTTTCATCATGTCACCTTCAGTGCAAAGTTAATACTTGTCAACATTTATTGACATTGAAAAGTAACTTCGACTGGTTGAATCAGTTAGTAACTGGCGATGAGACGTGGTTACATATGTCAACTATACACCCAAAAGTCATTGACTGGGTGTAGGGGTCGACGTTAAAGAAGATCTCCAAAATGACCTTGCACAGTTTTTTGAATAAGTCACTGGAAATTTACGAGAAAGGCAATATTATAAAGGCAATAAAATCTGCTAACTAGATGGCGATAAGTAGTAGATAGTAATGGTGCATACTAAGATTAAAATTTTTCAATAAAAAGTAAATTTTTAGTAAATTTTTCATTACAAATTGCTGAGCGCAACACGGGTTTAAAAACTTATTAGCTGACCCAACCTACTTATATATATATATATATATATATATATATATATATATATATATATATATAAATATATATATACGTATGTATATATTCAAGGATGAGAATTTGTTATTGTCATCAATTCAGCTTTTTTGTATTTTAATGTAGTTGAACATACTATATGTAGGCTGCATTATTACAATAAAGGTTTATTTCTCATTATATCACACTATCATTCTTCCAATATGTGAATTAAGCAGCCGTGACTACATTCATTTGAATCTCAGTCTTCCACTACATCATCTGAGATTTCCGTACTTGCATGCAATATTTATTAGTGCTGTTAAATTTGGAAATTCTGGCATCCCCTGATATGAGATAATGCTCAATTCATCTTACCCATCATTTCTTTGAAGAATTAAACAGTATGTCCTTAGGCTCAATATATGAAAATAAAATAGAACTTATTCATCAGACCTATTGCATTTCGTAATTATTAATATGATTAGGACGCTTGTCCTCTACAGAATATCAAAATATAGTTTTGACTGGTCCAGAAGGCCGATGAGAGATTATATAATCTTAAAAACACATAATTTATAATGTAGTTCCCTGCCTCCTTGCAATGAAAATTGCATCATGTCGTGAAGGCAAATTATGTAAATGTTGACCAGACCACTATTTATTTTCATTTAGCCCGACCTCGATTTGTTGGCTGTAGTAAATGAATATTTAACAACAAAGGCATGGAAAATGCAATGCAAATTGGGGTCAGTAAGTTGGAGCGGCGTGGCGATCGCTTGGCAAATGTATGCTTCGCGTCGGGGAAGTTGCCTAAATGTCAACTTTGTTATGAAAATTGGTAGAGCTTTGTTGCTGACTTGAATGTTTTAATATGATAATAATTGTTAATTTCTGTGTGGCGTTAACAAGTTGTAACTTTGTTAACAGGGACGTTGACTATTTTCGGGAAAATGTTTAAAACCATATATGAGTTCCTGTTATAGCACACAACATTTAAAATTATTTTTTCGATACAACTAATATTTTAAATATCATTATTTTAAATTTCATTTCAAATTTCAGTCCAAAACGCCTGTACTTGTCACATAACCGCTGTGATGTCACATAATAACAAATACTGGTAAAATTATAAGGTGGTATAAAGTTTTTTCGTAGTTTTTGCTTTATGATGATTTCTAAATTTTATAAATGTGTTGCAATGCCTCAGTGTGCAAGTACTACAATTAAAAAAATCTGAAAATTTATTTATTCACGTTCCACTTTCGTAAAATAACAGTAAAATATGGCTTCAGCTGGCCCACAGGGATCCAGCCTTTGTGCCTACATAATCTTAAATCCTATTTTTGTGAAGATTATTTTGATGTAAATTTTGATAATATTTGTTTATTTTTCCCATATTAAAAGTTATTATTTTCAAGTTTTCCAAGATAAAAATGGGAATTATGACGTTAGTAATAAAGTATACAAAGTTGGGTAACAACATTTTGCACTTATTTTATTCTAGTTGCCGAATGATAAGGAGAACTATACAGAAGATCATTTGATGGGCTCGGTTTACAGGTCCGAATGAGAGTAGCTCGTTTGCCAATAAAGTTTGGGTGCCAAATCGACAGAAAAAGTGAATAGATAACGTAACAACTAGACTCATGAAAGTTAAAAGGCAAAGATTGGAAATAATAGCGGAATATGAAAGAAAAATAGAACAAGCTTACTTAGGTCATCATAAGTAGATAAGCTATCGTAAAACAATAATTTTCTCTGTAAATTCGCACCATTTGCCTTAATAAATCCACTTTTTAAGCTATGAGAATCGTTTTCAAACGAAAAAATAAAACAATAAGCAAATTCTTAAGAAATTGCATGATAGCGATGATGTTTGCGAATGTTGTCACGTAATTTGAGCGTGATTTCATTACATTTTGATTACTAAATAGTTATATAGTTAAATTTCTTACAAATAAAAAAAAATTGGGTTTTTTAGGATTTCTATTATAAAAATTGCTGTTTCGCGTCAAAGTTATATTTTTATTTGAATTTTTTGACAGTCAACATCGCTATTGCAATAAATGAATTTTTTATCTTATTTGTGGTGGGTGTTTGGTGGCGTTGATTGTATTATTTTGTAAGTAGGAGATTCTAAATTAATATTATTTTAATTGGGAATACTTTTCTAGTCATTTTATGTAATTAATTTATACACATAATTATATGCATATATATATATATATATATATATATATATATATATATATATATATATATAAATTTAAAACGGGTTTAAGTTAGGATTAGACATTGGTAAATTTATTTAATATTAAATTAGATTTTCGGTTATTTGTTTAAAGAATTCAAGTATTTTTGCTAAATTAGTTTTGTAATTACCATCATTCGTACTGCCTTGTAAGTACCCGTCAAATAAGCTGTAGAATAACTCTTAATTTCTGATGGGATTTAACTCATGAATATAATTTTTATGACATAATTAGCAGTTTGGTTTAAAGACATCATTAGAAGTTTTTTGTTTTGGAAATTACTTCATTATTATTATCGAGGTACTTCATTATTATTATTGAGGTTTTTGTCTTCCTTTCTTTCTATAGAACAGCGCATATAATCCTGGCCAAATCATGTACTTACTTTTCTCACTTGGCGTCATTATGAGTTGCGGTGACTATTTTTCCGATATCTGCATCATTAAATCTTCCACTTGTCTTTCATATCTTAATAAAATTCATTCAGAATTATTTTCTTTATATCAAAGTTGCTTACTCAAAATTCTCAGACAAACGTTTATCAGTTTTTTTCTAAATCGATTTCTGAGAAAATCAGCTCTTATTCGTAGTCGAAAGACAAACTGAGTGACCCTATAAAGAATTCGTTTTTTCCCTCTAGCGGTAGTGAGAGAAATAACATATTTAAGCTTTAATTGATCCTATTTATAGCTTAGATTTTAAACTTATGTTGCTCTGCATAGATCTCTTATTTTTAGAAAGCTTTCTTAGAAAGCTTTTAATTATTATATAATATATTTATATATTATATGTAAATTATAAGCAGTTTTGGTGAACTAAAAGCCCACTCGACAACGTGCCACTTTCTCATCGGTTAATGTTTAAATGTAATAGACAAATGAGCATAGAAATATGACTTGTATAAATATAAATATTAATTGGAATTTTACCCGTAGTCTCCAGAAATATATATGTGTATTAACTAACTTACTATTACTTAATTTAAAAGCTATAGAAATAGGTAACATACATAAAAATATCTTCCTACTCAACGCAGCAGTGAAAATTTTGGTATATGCTGTTTTAACATGTTAATTTTTATAACATGGAGATTTTGTAAAATTGAATAAGAAAATTACAGTTAAAGCATTCATCTTCGATATTTCTGCGTACTTATAATATTATACTATGTTTCAATAGTTAACGCTCCAAATGATTGTCAGGAAAAATTCTTAAATATTCATTAACGTGTGCATTTATGCCATACTTATGTCATATTTTTACCGTACTTATATTTTTAGCACTTTAAATATAATCTATAAATGGATTAACTAGGAGGATATTTAATAGCGTCTGTTGAAAATATATTTTCTTGTCCTCGTTATTGTTTAATCACAGCAAGAGAAATATAAAAAAGATGTAATTTTTTTCAGTATATTATAATTCAAGCATCAAGTTCTAAAGGAGAAAACCTAGTTCAAAAAATGGTACTTGAAAACCGGAAACCATTAAGTATCTCGTTCTATCCTTTTTTATAATCATGTATACGCAAATGCAATATAAAACAGTTATACTTGGGACAAAAAACGAAGAAGGATATTTTAATAATGGTCTCTTAAATCTAAGACAAATCTCCGGATATGATTCACTCAAGATAGCCCGGGTCCTTTAATGTTCTGCAGCATTTGTCTGCGGGATAATGAATTAGTTATTTAGGAGTCGGTTAGCTGTGGTTGTGGCTTTTTATTTTGTTAGATTTTTAAGTAACCTGGGGAAAATTCGATTACGTAAAAGCAAAAGGAAACTTGGATTAAATTAAATAGTTATCTGTAATAGATACAGTTAGTTACAAGTGAATATTTATAAGAATTTTTGTTTAATATTTCATTTGAATTAGTGATAAAAATGTAAGTATTTTAGAGATTAATGACATAATAACTAGGTTTTGCCAGGGGCTCCGTCTGAGTGGGGTGCGATTTAGTTATGATGTAACTTTTGATTTATTTATTGATATTAATATTCAAACACAAATTATAGTAAAAATAAATATATTTGCCTAACCAGTATATCTCGTTAAAATATTCATTAAAATAGAATTCTATAAACAATTAAGTTTATATATATTGAATACTTTTCGATAGCCTCAATTTTTTATATGTGCAGATAGATATATTTAAAAAATATTCGTAAAAATGACTATATATTTCTTTTCTTTATTTTGCAATTTCGAAATCTCTTAAATTTCGGTTTATTTGTTAAAAATGTTTGTTTTATTTCTTAAAAAATATTTATAAAGAAACTAGCTAAGTTGGTATTGGTGTGATTTTAAGTTACGTCAAAATTTCCCCGTGTCCATTGACAACAGTAATCGTGGCTTAGTTCAAATTATTATCCTATAATTTAACATAAGTGTAAACTGTTTATCACGAAACTCAAGGAACCTGGTATTTTCTTTTGTTATAGGGAATATATATATATATATATTATTATACTTTATGCATTGTGCAAATAAAATACATGTTAATTAATTCAAATCGCTAAATTTCGACTTCTGTAACTTTTACAGGAACTTCCTATCATTTCAATCTTTAGTATCTTCTCCTTGGTCTTCCAAATGTAGATATAGTAGGCATAGTGTAGGTACTAAGTCTTAAACGTCCCCCAATACCACTTTTCTTTTCTTCTTGCTCTATCTCATGTGTTACAAGTTACTTTCTTATCTATTCACAGACTTTTTCTCTTTGTAGTCATATTTGCTGTTTAAAATTCAGTTTATAGCTGATCAAGTGAATATACGGAAGCGGTAATATATTAAGGGTCAATTTTACCCCCTGAATACGTGTTACTCACGAAAACAGCAGTAATGATTGTACACAATAACAGCAATAAAACTAAATATTCTTAGAATTGTCGACATTCGTGAAGATAATTTCGAAGTCTATGTAAGACTATTGGTAATAAATGTGTACTTAGTGATAATAAACAATAAACAATTTTTGCGCCTAAACAATGTCTTTCGTTCGTAATATAGAATGACGGCTTCATTACACGGGTGAATTAGTGTATGGGTTAGAAGGCAAACCAAACAAGATCAAGCAACGTTTATGTTATAGAGAGTTTTTCATTATAAAGAGTGTCAATATAAAGAGTTTATCTTGTATCATATAAATTAAATTAATTAGTAATCATTATTCGTTCGCATGATAATTATAAAAGATAAGGTGCAAATTAATGCTATGATAAACATACAACTCTAATCGATAATAATATTACCGCCCTAACTATGCTTGAAATAAATTATCACTAGTTAGACATCTTGTTTCTGTACATTAGTTTTCAATACTCGCAATGTTATTCAATAGTAAATACGAACTGATGTAAATATTTAAATTTTTTAAGATATAATTTAGTGTTGTTGATTAAAATGGATAACACGAAAACAATTCCTGTTTGCCCGTACTTTTGCAACATTCGATAATTTTTCTTTTAAATTCCTTTACCAAAAACATAAAGCCACATAATTCATATATTTGTCAAGCATGTTTATAACATTTATACAGTGTTATAAAAGCAAAATGCGAATCTGGCTCTTGGAACGACGATTCCGTAACTTGTTTGAAGTAAAATTATTTTTTTTTTTTAAAATATGACTAATATAGACTACCTAGAGCAAATAACTTTAATAATATCTAATATGATTAAGTATCGTCAATATTATTATGAAAGTTTTAGAAAATCCAAAATCTAGAATTGTCGTAGTAGTTTTTCTGCAACAGATGCTTAGACTTCTAAAAATTTTTCATAATTATAGGTTCATTAGTTTTGGAAATAAGGGAGAGGGGTATTTTTGGACATTTTTCCAGCATATTTCTACAAATACACTACCTAAAATTTTTAAAAGATGTTTGAAAGAGCTAATTATGAGGGTTTCACCCTTATAATTAGCCCTTTCAAACATTGTCCCACATTATTTATGAAATTAAAAAAATAGAAATTCGAGGATTAAATTTGCCCCCGCTGAAGTTTCTATGTACCTAAATATTTTTCATTGTTAGCCATTGAGACAGGTACTGATTATTATTACGTAAATTTGAAATTTCTACGTCAAGCGATTTAGAGAAACAATTGTGGCAAATTAAGGGACGAATATGTAGGTAATCTAGTAAGGGTTCTCTTTTTCATTTTGAGGTTTGGAGTCTTAAATATGATTATATGCGGTCTGTTTTTGTTTCATAAGGCAATAAAAAAGCGTAAGGCAATATAAAAGCTCTGTCGTACTATTTCAATATATCTTCCAAGGCTATGGTAGCAAAAGCTGAAATAGCTCATTTCTTTCTCCGTCAAGTAAAATATTTATCAGCGAACACACAAAAAACCAGGTAGAAGCACGTCATTTAAAATCAATAAGTTTCATAAATATAAAATGAAATAAAAATATAAGTTAACATTGTTTTCGTAAGAACCACATAAAAATTTATAACATTTATACAGTGTCTTTTGAAAATTTGTCAAATTTAGTGGAAAATTTTAGGGAAATAATATGTGTCTAGAATAGATCATATTAAATGTTTAAGTCGTTAACCGTCGGAGATAAATCGATGGTATTACTGCGTTGAAGTAGTTTATTTTTGTATGAAAAGTTAACATTTAACATTAATTTTGTACAGGTAATTAATAAGTGACAACTTGGTTCACAAAGCCATTACTATGAAAATTGCATCACATGGCCAAGGCTAATTATGTACACATTAACTAGGGCATTATTTATTTACATCTAGCCTGACCTCGACTCGTTGCCTCCAATAAATGAATATTTAACAACAAAGGCAGGGGAAAATACAATGCAAATAGGGAGTAAGTTGGTGCGGCGCAGCGGTCACTCGGCGTTTCGCCTGAAGCAAGTTCAGCAAACATCAACTTGCAAAGCTTGTAGTTGAACTTTTATGTGTATATGAAATTTAGAGCTTTATTGTTATGAAGAATGTTTTAATACGATGACTATTGTTAATTTATGTATGGCGGTAACAAAGATAAAACGGTGCTGATTTTTTCTCTCTTTCTCTTTTGTTACGATTAATTGTATTGTTTTGCAGACTGGAAGGAATTTTGAATTTTCCAACGAATTTAGATCAGATTATTATATTTAGAGATTCATTAAAAAGAAAAAAAAATTATAAATACTATCTTTTTGTGGTGGCTCTACCTATTTTCTTCGTTATGGTCATAGCTTTCACTATTTTATGATAGAATTTTAACATCTCTAATAAAATGTCTTCTTGCCATCTGTAACGTTTCGTGCTAGTTTAAGTTAGTGCAGAGACTCAAAATGCAGATTAGATAGAAAGGTATTAATTTATATATTAACCTTTATTGACACATGTCCTTGAACGTTTATCACAATTCAAGGACATGCCTCACAAATGTTAATAGCTACATTAATACCTTGCTATGTCATTCTGTGTATCCACACCAATATTTTATACATCAATCTTCCTAGAAAAATTCTTTACGGCAGTTTTATAAATCAATATAAAGTAGAGCCTACTTGATATAAGCGATAGTAGTGATTATATATATATATATATATATATATATATATATATATATATATATATATATATATATGTATATAAATATATATATATATATTAGGTTGACAACTTATAATCCGCCATCTCATCAAACTTTTTAACCGATTTCAAAAAAGGATGAGGTTCTCATTTCGTCAGAATCTTTTTTATGTATGTTCAGTGATAATTCTTTATTGAGTGGACCGATTTGAATGTTTCTTTTTTAATTTGAAAAAGGATACTTGTAGATAAATTTTTAGCATATTCATTTAGTTTCATTATTAATTAAACATTATTTAGTTAGCAATTCAATCCTTGCGTTTAAAACGGCGACATGTCACCGATGTTCACCATTTTATTTTATGCTGGCTTTCCGTTACAAAACAGTTATAAATTCTGTTGCAAGTCAATAATAAAATATTACTGCAAATAATTTCTGACTATTTTCTAAGTTTCAATTTTGTCTTTTTACCTTTCTTTCTAAAAAAAAATAAGTCAAGCAAACCCGTCACTCTTTAGACCAATTTGAGGAATATTATAGAAACTTCCAGAATGTTTATTTTAGAAAGACATAAAGAGTATTCGAACTCCTGTTCAGTTTGTAATTGAGTAATTGGCGAGTAACGAATAAATTAAAAATGGAAGTATTTCAAAGTGAACTTAGAGGGCTCTTTCTTCATGAATGTCGGTGACGGCAAAAAACCAGCAAAGCATCACGCAATAAATACACAACGATGGGTAAAGGTTTACGACACAGCCAAGCACTGATAGCAAAGATTCAAAAAAGGAAATTTTGACCTATGCGATAAACCTCATCCAAAGCGACCTCCTGCAATTGATTTAGAAAAATTAAAAGCGTTATTGAAATAGATTCCAGATTAAGTTTGCGTTGTTTGGTAGAGCTATGGCTAAATATATCCCAGATTAAGTTTGCGTTGTTTGGCAGAGTTTGGCAGAGCCATGCCCTTATACTGTAATGGAAAATCGACTTCGTACTTTGAAAAAGAAGTGGAAATAATCAGTTTGGCTACCACATGAGCTAACACCTTTACAACTTCAGAGGAAAGCCAATGTGTGCTTTGATCTACTGAGTTCCCATCACGCCAACGAGATACTAAAGTACAATAGTGGGTGGCTCATGTTAACTTTTAGCCTATACGTCAGTAGCTAGAGGCTGGAGAAAAATGTGTATCAAGACCAAAATATAATATTGGACAAAAATACTTTTGTTAGCATAGTGGGGTGGTGAGATATAAATGGAGTTATTCACTGGTTTATTGATTGAAACTCTTTTAAGCTAACAGTACAATTACATATAAGGTCTATTGTGAACAACTTAGTAAAATTACCACTAAACTTCTTTCAAATCAAATAATAGTTTATTTTTTACATGACAATGCTCGAGCCCACGGAGCAAAATTAACTAGTGGAAAACTAATTTAACTTAGATGGAATATGCTACTTTACCCACCGTGCTCTCCAGATCTTTCGCCATCTTATTACCATCTGTTTCACTCTCTGTCTAATAATTTACATGAGAGAAAATTGAAGATGAAAGTCGTATCAAAATCGAACACCGATTTTTCAATCGAAGGCCTAAAGATTTCTAGGAGGATGGAACTTTAACTCTGCCTACTTATTATTGAAAAGTTTAACACTATACCGACAATGCTTAATAATTAATGATTAACTTTATTAACTACATATAAAAAATTGATAAAATATCTTTTAAAAAATTGACTTCAAAATAGGAGGTACTAAAAAGTAAAAAATAATTAAGTCAAAATAGCTGCCTACTTATTCGCAAAAAATAACTAAGTTACTTATTTTTGGAGTCGGTGCCAGCACTGTTGGTCAATTTATAATTTGATTTGTTTATAATATAAATTTAAAACCATAACTTTTAATGTACCCAAAATACGAAATAGTTTCCTAAAGAGAGTATTTAGAATTTAAAATGTTACATTGGTTTAAGTAGATCGGCGGTGCTGACACCGACTTCAAAAATAAGTAACTTGGTTATTTATTGCGAATAAATAGATATGTCTTATTACTTAATTATGTTTTACTTTTTAGTACCTACTTTTTTGAAGTGGGTTTTTAAAAGATATTTTTTTAGAAGTTTTAGTTAAGGATCATATTTATCATCACACTATAACTAACATTCGATTCGATTATTTTCTTTCTTAGAATACTGCATAATTATAAAAAGTCATTGGCAAAAGCTATTATATATATAATTTCCTCTGTCAATTGGTTACCAATGGTACATAGAAATGAAGCAAAAGTAATAACCGGTAGTGGTTAGCAGTTAGCCATTGAGGAGTTCTGTTCTCCATATTCGAAATTTAATATCAGATTTAGCGAGGTAATAACTAAAGTAACATATAACTATTAGCAAAAATATTGAAACACGATTGACTTACCACCTTCCATTAAGGAGTTGCTTTATTCATCTTCAAACTCATCATCAGACCCTGACTTAATCAACGATGCATTTAATTTGCAAAGTAAAAACTACCAGTAGTAAACATCTTCAATTACGGTTGATTTACTACTACCCGATAAGGAGTTTCATTGTACATCTCTAGAACGCATCATCTGTCTCTGACATGAGCAATGGTGTTGGCTATTTTGCAAAGTAACAGCTACCAAAAGCAAAAATTTTGTATAACTTTTAATTTACCACAATCCGTTAAGGAGTTCCATTGTTCACCTCCAGAACTTGTCATCAGATCCTGACCTGGTCGACGGTGTAGTTCTTTTGCAAAATAATAACTATTAGTAGCAAATATTTGAATCACCTTTGATTTACTAACATGTGTTAATAAGCTCCATGGTTCATCCTCAGAACTCTTCATCAGACCCTGATCTGGTAAGTGGTGTAGTTATTTTGCAAAGTAACAATTACCCGTAGCAAATATCTTAAATCATATTGGGTTTCCTTCCACTTGTTAAGGCTTTCAATGGTTCATTTCCGGACTTCATCATAAGATCATAATCATATCTACAAGTATCCTTTTTCAAATTAAAAAAGAAACATTCAAATCGGTCCACTCAATAAAGAATTATCACTGAACATACATAAAAAAGATTCTGACGAAATGAGAACCTCATCCTTTTTTGAAATCGGTTAAAAAGTTTGATGAGATGGCGGATTATAAGTTGTCAACCTAATATATATATATATTTATATACATATATATATATATATATGTATATATATATATATATGTACATAAATAAGTAGGCAGAGCTAAAGTTCCATCCTCCTAGAAATCTTTAGGCCTTCGATTGAAAAATCGTTGTTCGATTTTGACACGACTTTCATCTTCAATTTTCTCTCATGTAAATTATTAGACAGAGAGTGAAACAGATGGTAATAAGATGGCGAAAGATCTGGAGAGCACGGTGGGTAAAGTAGCATATTCCATCTAAGTTAAATTAGTTTTCCACTAGTTAATTTTGCTCCGTGGGCTCGAGCATTGTCATGTAAAAAATAAACTATTATTTGATTTGAAAGAAGTTTAGTGGTAATTTTACTCAGTTGTTCACAATAGACCTTATATGTAATTGTACTGTTAGCTTAAAAGAGTTTCAATCAATAAACCAGTGAATAACTCCATTTATATCTCACCACCCCACTATGCTAACAAAAGTATTTTTGTCCAATATTATATTTTGGTCTTGATACACCTTTTTCTCCAGCCTCTAGCTACTGACGTATAGGCTAAAAGTTAACATGAGCCACCCGCTATTGTACTTTAGTATCTCGTTGGCATGATGGGAACTCAGTAGATCAAAGCACACATTGGCTTTCCTCTGAAGTTGTAAAGGTGTTAGCTCATGTGGTAGCCAAACTGATTATTTCCACTTCTTTTTCAAAGTACGAAGTCGATTTTCCATTACAGTATAAGGGCATGGCTCTGCCAAACTCTGCCAAACAACGCAAACTTAATCTGGGATATATTTAGCCATAGCTCTACCAAACAACGCAAACTTAATCTGGAATCTATTTCAATAACGCTTTTAATTTTTCTAAATCAATTGCAGGAGATCGCTTTGGATGAGGTTTATCGCATAGGTCAAAATTTCCTTTTTTGAATCTTTGCTATCAGTGCTTGGCTGTGTCGTAAACCTTTACCCATCGTTGTGTATTTATTGCGTGATGCTTTGCTGGTTTTTTGCCGTCACCGACATTCATGAAGAAAGAGCCCTCTAAGTTCACTTTGAAATACTTCCATTTTTAATTTATTCGTTACTCGCCAATTACTCAATTACAAACTGAACAGGAGTTCGAATACTCTTTATGTCTTTCTAAAATAAACATTCTGGAAGTTTCTATAATATTCCTCAAATTGGTCTAAAGAGTGACGGGTTTGCTTGACTTATTTTTATTTAGAAAGAAAGGTAAAAAGACAAAATTGAAACTTAGAAAATAGTCAGAAATTATTTGCAGTAATATTTTATTATTGACTTGCAACGGAATATATAACTGACTTGTAACGGAAAGCCAGCATAAAATAAAATGGTGAACATCGGTGACATGTCGCCGTTTTAAACGCAAGGATTGAATTGCTAACTAAATAATGTTTAATTAATAATGAAACTAAATGAATATGCTAAAAATTTATCTTTATTAATTTTAGGTATTTAATAAATTAAAATCCATAATGCAACTAAAGACATACCAACTTCGATATGGTCTGGCAGATGATTGGCTTACAATAGAAAGCCAGCAGGAAAATAAAATATTGTTAGTGTATCGTTTTAAATGTTATTTAGTGTCCAGTTCAAAATATTATCTAGATATTTATTATTTTATAACGAACTATCCGTTCTCGATAAGCCGACCGTACACTTCGGTTGTAAATTGCGTAGTCCAAAGGCTTACACGAAAACATATTTCCTCATAATTTTAGCAACGTAGACTTACAATATTAAAAATTATCTAAGCGGTCTTCAATTAAAGACCACAAAGGAAAAATAAAAGTTAGATAAGCATATTACTACAATAAATCAAAATTAATGGAAGAAAAGTAGCATGTATTATTTCTACAAACTAGTGAGGTTGCGAAGATGACGAGAGACCTCTTTCGGATAATTTCTATTCGACATGCCATGGTGCTCATATACAGGTACTTTTATAGCACCTTGTTTTTATCAAATTCTTCAAACGCTTATCTTATCTTTAATCTTATCTTCATCTTATCCTTATCTTATCTTTATCTTATATTTATCTTATCTTTATCTTATCTTTATCTTATCTTTGTCTTATCTTTGTCTTATCCTTATCTTATCGTTATCTTATATTTATCTTATCTTTGTCTTATCCTTGTCTTATATTTGTCTTATCTTTGTCTTATCTTTATCTTATCTTTATCTTATCTTTATCTTATCTTTGTCTTATCTTTGTCTTATCTTTATCTTATCTTTATCTTATCTTTGTCTTATCTTTGTCTTATCTTTATTTTATCTTATCTTTGTATTATCTTTGTCTTATCTTTATCTTATCTTTATCTTATCTTTGTCTTATCTTTGTCTTATCTTTATCTTATCTTTGTCTTATCTTTGTCTTATCTTTATCTTATCTTTATCTTATCTTTGTCTTATCTTTATCTTATCTTTATCTTATCTTTGTCTTATCTTTGTCTTATCTTTGTCTTATCTTTATCTTATCTTTATATTATCTTTGTCTTATCTTTATCTTAACTATATCTCATCTTTATCAAATTCTCAAATTCTTCAAACGCATAACTCTGTTTAATCTAGTTATAATCAGGAAAGTTTTTTCGGTAAGCTTGGAACAATCCAGTTCTTCGATCTGACAACCGGTTCTACTTCATTAAATTACACCGATGGTTCCATATATATAACAAAAATTTATTAACGCTCCGGAAGCCACATCACTTACTCTATCGGAATTATATTTATACAAAATTAGCTTAAATAAAAATCTGGGTTTAAGTCGTAGATGAACAAAAGTGGTTTAATATTTCCAAAATGGCGGTAGATTAAATTGAAAAAAATTTTTAAAAATCCATCTTACAACAAAAGTACACAAACAATACATTATTAAAGTGACTTAAAATAATACAACTTTTTTTCCATTACTGAAAAAAGAAAAACGCCTACACTACACGTCAGTCTATTCGCTAATGATACGACGTCTCCATACAAAGTCATTTAATTTTGATGAATATTTCTTGGAGAAATGATAAATTTAATCCCACGTTTTCGTGCTTTTATTAACGAGAATCTCGCTAATTAAGTAATAAATTTTTTTTAAAAATTCATCTTACAACAAAAGTACACAAACAATACATTATTAAAGTGACTTAAAATAATACAACTTTTTTTCCATTACTGAAAAAAGAAAAACGCCTACACTATACGTCAGTCTATTCGCTAACGATACGACGTCTCCATACAAAGTCATTTAATTTTGATGAATATTTCTTGGAGAAATGATAAATTTAATCCCACGTTTTCGTGCTTTTATTAACGAGAATCTCGCTAATTAAGTAATTAATTTTTTTTCGTGTGGCGTACACCATTTAAACTAGTTACGTAGGTTATATCATACAAAAAAATTTACCCCTTATCAAGTTTCTATTAGAATATGGTGTTGTGTTATTTACATAACGTGATAAAATTATATTTAAATTACATTAAAAAGTCTAATTAAGGGTCTAGTAGAAGACAACTATATGGCGCTGTGTTTAATGGCAATTAAATTGACACTTTAATTATAATGGATTTTACGTTAATTTATATTGTTATAGGAAATATAATCAAAATAGGGAAATTATATTTTCAACTGAAGGTGACAACGACACCCAAGAATACGGTGTATTGAATGAAATGATGGAAGAATATCATTCAATACTTTATATAGTGGAACAATAAGGAACGGAATGGTTTTGCTTGTCCGCGAACAAATTATTACCAATTCACTGGTTTCATGAATTGTATTGCTCTGGTAGTAAAATATTCTTAAATATTTTCTAAGACCCTCTGAACATCTAGATTCCAAACATTTTCTAGAATGTATTCGTTATTAAAATAATGCCTTTCAAATGACGTCTTTTGGAATCAAACAGATAAGCGAAGGGCCATTTATACTAACTTTCAATATTCAAAGCCGGTTTTGCCATTCTATTGGTTTGCTATTACCTGTAAATAGCCCAAATTTCTACAAATCTATTTTGTGGTGTTATTTTTTATTTAGCTTTCTCAGGAATCTTTTTTCAAATAGGTTATTTATTTTACACAAAATAATCTACAATAATACGTTTAAAAACAGATTTCAATTCGGTCAACATTTTAACAATTTTTTTTCCAAACCTTTATTTTGATCAGTTCGCATCTGTCTTTGCCGTATCGTTTTTTAAACCTAAATATAAATAAATGTGACGGTAACCGGACACCTGTTTGATTAAAAAGACAAATATTGACAATATCAACATCCTTTATCGTTTACAATGACCGATTTGTCATGTCAAATACTGTCACGTCCGGTTGCCATCGTACGTAAATAGGTATCTAAAATTAATGAGGTATCCTCTACTGGGTCCGGGTTATTTACCTATTTCTTGCCTTTACACAGTTACGCGAATAATGAGCCTTGTAAACTTACAACACCTGATGACGAACAACGCTATGATAACTTTCTTTTCAAATATGTAGTAGATGAAGTTAAAGTCTTAACTGGTAGCTTTAAATATATAATGTTAGTCGTCAAATTCTTCGAAAATTCTATCTAGAAACTAACGCATACTAATTAAAATAAAGTACAGTTTGACCAACTCAGACGCTTTAAGATGATTCACTACAAATATTTGTTTCTTGTTTATACAAAATATTCTTAACTAGTTTCTAACTAGTAAAAAAATTCTTTAATGCAGATGTGCCAAAAATAAATAAATTAAAAAAATGGGTGTCCTCAAGTACACACATCACAGTAGATGTGAAAATTTTGGAAATCAATATAATCGTACTGTATATGTGGGTACTATAATAAATACAATAAAATAAGTGATTGTAATAACTTTTCCTTTTAACCAACAGGTCCAGGCAATGGATTAAAACAATTGGACGGATGGACTCGAAGAGCTCAGCATTTAGGAAGCTTTTCATGGTTAACATCATCAGACACTCGGAATATACAAATTGTTCTGAAGACTTAGATCAGCTACTAATGAGCGTAGAAGAGGCTCAAAACTCATACATAGCAAAAGAACCAATAACTATAGAGTTATCCCAAAAATCTTTGCAAGTGAGGACCACTGATTACAGGTTCGAGCTTCCTGAAGAAAATGCTTTTACGTATGTATGTGGATATTTATTAAAATAAAAAAGTGTCATGATATAATAAAGAATGCGAAATTTTGCAAAATTATATTAAAAAAATATTTTCATAATCTTTAAAGCACACAGAAGTGACCATCCATTTGGCGCTTTAATTAATCCACCAGAAGATTTCAAACAATATATTTTAAAAATAGATAGCATCTATAAAGATCATTCTGTGAATGGCGATTTTTATCATGTTGGTAACGAAATAATTGCTAAGATAAACGAAATTAGATTTGATTTACCATGTTCTTGTTTCCGTTTGGAATACCTAAAAAAGCTATTAGTGAGATTTAAAATATTTAATGTAATGCGATATAACAGTAAAAAGTTTAGAGACAAAAGTTTCAGAAGAAAATAATTCAGTGTAGGTATCACATTTGTAAATAAACGATATAAATTTTTATTTCAAATTTTATTTCTTTTTTAAGCTCCATACTAAGTAACTTTTTTCAAATTCTATACAAATAATATAGTGCTAAAAACGTATAGTGCTAAAAACGTATATAGTGCTAAAAACGTATAGTGCTAAATGTATATTTGTATAATTACATTTTTACAATGATGTATCTACATTCATCTTGTGAAAGAAATACGAATTTTTTCTCTTACTAACTTATGATTGCCTGGTAGCTATGATAATTCAACAAATGTAGTCACATTATAATTTTCGACTTTCAAATTTGAAAGAAATAAACATTTTTTCTCTTGCCAACTCATGATAATTGCGATAATTCGAATAAATGCGTTCACAGTATAATTATATATCATCGAACAAACTCTTTCATACTCATATGAGCCTACTACTTCGGACAAGTAAATCGATAAAAAATAATGCAAAATTAAATAAATGTTTAGTGAGCAACTTCGTGGTGTCGTTTTTATGTTGCATCCTTGCAAAGTTCATTCATATTTCTAAAATTTCACTCTCATTACTTTTTCATTCATCGCCCATAGAAGTATAGCTTCAACAATATTCCTCTGTTTTTCTCTTACTTTTAATAATCCCCTTAACAGCACTTAACATGATATCGAGTTGCTCTTTCAGGTTTAAGTATAATTTCACGACCGCATGAAATATTATTCGTCTCTTTCTTTCTTACCTTAAATAATACGCATTGCAGTCATCAACACGGTATTGACTTCTTCTTTTATGTTTAAATAAAATTTGGAATGGCTCGTATGTTAGTTTTGTAATATTTTAAGTTACATTTTAATTAAGCTATTGAAATCAATAAGTGATTTCACTTTACAGTTATAACATCGACATGCAGAATTTATTAAATTTGATATGGGACAAAAGTGATGGATTTTTTGTTTATTACATATTATGTTGAAGATTTTATTTCATGTCGCGTTCATTTCCTAAACTTAATGTGACTATGAAAATCAAAACAAGTCTGTAATACCAAACAAAACTACTTTTAAAAACTTTAAGTGTAGGAATAACTTAAAGCTGTTAAAAATGTTATAGGGATAAATAATCGGTGGATAAGTATAAATCTCTGGTAATATTAGAGATTCTAATTTTAGATAAACTATTTCAAAATTTAAAATTACCATTAGCGTTGGCTTGTTACGGTAAATTCCGAGAAATTGGTGATCAAAACTAGGCACCAATGGCGAAACAAAGGACATAAACGGTGTTAAACAGCCCACTAAATATGCGCCGACTTTTGGATACGGTGGATGACATCCAAGACAATCAGCAACTCGTAAGCTCCCCGCATTCTTCCTTATTTCATTAATAGTTCTACCTATATAATCAATAGGTATACCTATCAACAGTCGAATTTATTACGTACATAAGCAGTAGGTATAATATATTACCCATAAAACCATCAGTCATACCTATTAACAGTCGAAAAAAGGATTCGCCATGGACGCACGGTTTTGCATGCCACCTTTATTATTAGCCAAGTATATTACTAATACAATAAATAGGCTTACTTATAAATAGTCAAAAATAATAAATTTGTTTTGATCCTGCGGTTTCACGTATCTCCTTTACTAATCTTCGAATACATTACCTAAAAATTAAAAAAATACCTTCCATTAGTCGAGTTAATATCTATATAATCAATAGACATAGTGTCAATAGTTAAGAAAATTAAATTCACTATGGTTATGCGATTACACGCGCCTCCCCTTTTAAACATTTTGCGGTAAACTGAAGCAAAAAGGTAAAATTTTTTATAGCGTAAATAGAATATTAAAAATAAAAAGAGACACAAATTATATATTTAATGAGAATTTTAAAAAGTACTGCTTTTTAGATTTATGTTTCAGCTCAATCCCTATTTATCGTGCAATCGTTAAACCTCTAATTACCATGTCATTAAATTATCTGAGTCCAGCGCTTAACAACAATTCTACCTCACGTTTACAATAGTTTAACCAGCACGCGCCGTATCATTAACGACGGTGAGCTCTATAGCTCGCCAAGCGTTTCCCACAATGTGGCCTTTCCCGTGGTCTCGTAGTACAATTCCCACGAGAAGATAACTTGAACTTAATAATAATGTTACCCAGTAGCGTTACCATGCTGTCGACATTTGTGAAAAGTTGTTTAACGTTAGACTTTTAGTAATTTTACGTCAAAGTTTAATTGAAGTTCATTTAGAGATGATGGAGCTGACAGTTATCTTTAGAATTTCATCCTGTAAGTATATTATAATTTTTCTAATACTTGGAACGAATTTTAAAGGCTCATAAATTTATGCCGGTAAAAGCTCGCTATTTATTTGCCTTTTACGTCAATGAAGTATTATTTTTATGAAAAATTTATCTATTGTTTCCATATTATGGAAAACGAATCAATGAAATTTTAATAATGGTCAGATTATGTTAACGAATAATAGACAGCGATATCGCAGAATTTTGTTGATGGAAACATTGACAAAAGCATATTTGTTTATAAAAAATATATAAAAGTTAAATTTCAAATCGTTTAAAAAAAAAAACAAAATCGTTTAAATTAAAGAAATTATCATTTTTTAAAACTTTTTATTATTACATTACTACTTTTCATTAGAGAAAAAAAGGTATATGTTAGACGACGTATGGCTGAAATTAAACTTATTACGTTTTACGTGCGTTGTATAAAAGGAATGTGTTATAAAAGGTAGTACGAGTATCGCAAGGCTAGATATAAAAATGTGGTATAAGAAAGATAAAATAATGAGGTCGGTTTATGATGCATTAATTTCAAAATTTCAAAATGATCACGCCGCTTAAGCGACATATATTTTGTGACGCGTTGGTGATGGCTGATGATGTAAATGTTAATAACAAGGAAGAGGCGGAAACAATAGAATATGCATGGAGATGTCCCACTGTTGATGGTATGGGTGGACATTCGGCTACACCGATCTCGCATATTTTTTGGGTGCTGAAAGTGCGCAATAAAAAGTTTCACATTAAAACGGATGGATGGAATGGAACATGGAGGCAGATATCGCCTTAAGACTATTTTTTATATTTTTAAGTAAAATACCTTATGGAAATTAAATTCATATTAGAATTTACATTTAATATTACATGTTAGTATTTTATAAATTTGTGATTGAGATAACGAATATGAAAAAATATAAATTAACCTATGTAGTACAAATTCCGAAAAAAAATATCAGTTAACTACTTATAAGTATTATGGAATTAGGTTGAATAAATTGTTTGTATGTTTGTCAAGTTACGTGTATTTTTAAACTATTTGGGAACCCGAAGATTGAATACCCCTTATGTTTGACTGAGTCTTGCTCCTAGTATTTTCCTTTTATTTTCTTAGGCAATCAAAGGCAATAAAGATTATCTTTTTAAAAAGGAGGAGTAACGTTCATTACAATCTTGAAGACTACGAGGGTAGCACTGAAAGTTCACGGAAATTCCCATTTGTAAAAATGACAACACAAAAATTAATACAAAATTTGAAAATTGAAGTCTTTAGTAAAACACGAATTAATTCTAAAGGAAACGAAACGAAAAGATATAATGGTTTCATTCAATGTGGCTGTCACAAGTGAGCAGAAATCGTAGTTATATTGACAAAACAGGGAACGAATTATAAGTAATGTTCCTATATATTCCGAATTGTATTCAGTTTGTCTGGTGTCGCAAAATTATTAATCACATTTTAAGGTCTGAAATCTATAAATCAAGATATATATAAGAACATTACTTATAAAATTATCAATCAGTCATTATCAAAAAATTTTTTAAGTTACGTATTTTATGTTAACACGTCAAATTTAGTTGTTCATATTCGTATGCTTTTTGGAGTGAGCACGTTTCAAAAAACTATCTCGCGCGGTTCACACGTACATATAGATAAAATTCTCACGGGAAGTAGCGGTTTACAATGAGAATGTCGGAAGTAGTTATGAGAAAAGTAGTTGCGCTTTTGAACTAAGGCGACAAGTTTGTAGACAATGTTTGTGAGTCCCACGGTGAAGGGGCTTTTGTAAGTTTAGAATTAAAAAAAAGTTTTTAAATGTACATTCAGAATAATTATTTTTTTTATTTACTTCCATTTTTTTATCGAAACTTATTCTGCCCCTGCAGTGTAAGTTTATATCTAAAGAAATTAGGTCATAACGAAAAATTAACCATAACGAAAGTACAGAGTGGGAACTTAATGGATAGAATTTTTCTTCTTGTTGTAAGCTTTTCAGCGCTTCAATGAATTCCAAACCGCCAGTAAAGTAAGGACTGCTAGTTTTACTTTTTTATAGTCTTAATTGTGGTAAAGCGAATATTTACGTTTACATATTAAAAATGTTAAGAAATTTAATTTAAAACTTTTTCTTAATAATGGGGTATACATGGTCCGTTTTGTATAATAATGTATATTTTTTTGGTAACTATATTTATTGTTTTTGTTACAAGACTACCTTAGTATAAGGTTGGCAACTGTTTCTGTATACGAATTTAACAACTTTTTATTTGTAGTTAATAAAGTCAACAGTTAATTATATAAGCACCGTCAGTATCTAACACTTGTCGGCAACGTGTAGGCAAAGCTAAAGTTCAGTCTTTGTGGAAATATATGGGCCTTTGATTGAAAAACCGCTGAAGTTCGATTTTGATATGACTTTTATCTTTAAATTTTCTATCACGTAAATTATTAATCAGAGTGAAAGAGGTAGTAATTAGACGTCGAAAGAACTGGAGAGTACTGTGGGTAAGGTAGCATATTCCATCCAAGTGAAAGCAGTTTTCCACGCGTTACTCTTGCTACAGGGGTCGAGCAACGTCATGTAAAAAATAAACTTTGCTTCGATTTAATGGAAGTTTAGCGATGACTTTGCTCAATTTTTTACAGTTTATCTGAGCTGTAAATGTACTGTTAGCTTGAAAGAGTTCACAATGAATAACTCCATTTATACCCAACCATGCATTTAAAAGTATCTTTTCTCCAATATTATATTTTTGTCTAGATATACCTCCAGCTCCTAGCCACTGACGCTTACGCTAAAAATAAACATAACTGAAATGTGAGTGGATTATGTCAATTCTCCTCATTATGTTAAGTCTCCTGTAACCAGATACTTTAGCTTTTCGTAGGTACGATGGAAACTGAAGTTGAAAGGATGTAAGCTCATATGGTAGACAAAAGGAATATTTCCACTTCCTTCTCAGGGCATGAAATTGTTTTTCCATTGCAATATTAAAAATAGCTCTCACAAACAACGCAAACTTAATCTGGTATCTCTTTCAACAAGGCTTTTAAATTTTTCTAAATGAATTGTAGGAGATCGCTTTGGATGAAGTTTACCGGACAGGTAAATTTCTTTTCTTTAGATTTTTGAAACCGGTGCTTGACTGTATTGTAAGAGGCACACGTTCATCCAACGTTGTATATATATATATTGCGTGATGCTTTGCTGGTTCTTCGTCCTAAATAACTTTCATAAAAAAAGAATTCTCTAACTTCATTTCGAAATACTTCCATTTTTAATTTATACGTTACTCGCTTATTACTCAATTACAAACTGAACGGAAGTTCGAATGCTGCATTCTTTTTATAAGAAATATTCTAGAAGCATTTTACAAGAAATGTTCTAGAAGCTTCTGTAATATTCCAGAAATTGGTCCAACAAAGTGACGAGTTTACAAGTTGCCAACTTAATATTTTACTTTTTTCTTTTCAGAAAAATATGATATGGAAAGAAGTTCCGCTCCTAGCGAGTGTGATGGTCATTTACCTTTTTTTTAATTTCATTAAAATGGTTTAGTAAAAGATGTTAACACATAATTCACATGAAAAAAAAAAATTTTAATCAAAATATTGACACAGATATAATAACAATACCTGTATATTATAAACATACATGCGTGGGAAAGTATCAAATAGGCGAAACGTCAAAAAGTTATAATAGATAGCTTTCTTTCTCAGGGTGTTAATAGTGTCGTAATATTTATGAACAAATAAATACGAGTTTACGATCCATTATGATAGAACTTTACTAAAGAAAAGATAATGATGTTGAAGTGAGATTGACTAATAGATTGTTTCGAATATGGAAAAATAGTTATTCACTGCATATAAAGTTTATCACTATATTTTTAAAACATATATTTATTTAAAATAATACGCATACAATATCCTATTCACTTTTCGAGATATTTACAAATTCGTGAGAATAAAATGCGACTTTTAATATATACACCAATTTTAAACCAAAATATTTTTGAAATAAAGTCCATCAAATACCAAACGCAGTATTGTTTTGTTTCAGATATGAATCAGCAAAGACGTTAAGACTAAAACGGAAAACATTTAAAAATTATTAATAAAAAAGAAACCGTTAAAAGTTTTTGCGATCGCATTAAGTTTGTTAATGAAGCAAAGAAGAACATCACTTGTAGCTTAAGGGGGATTTATGAAAATTTAATAAAAAAGTACGGCTTAAAAAAAGTTTAAGAAAATAGCAAATTATTATGAAATGTGGTTTATAGATAACCGTTAATCTTACACGAACCATTTCATTTACTAGACAGAGATAATAAAGGAATACGAAGCAAAGAGAAAAATATACCTCATTTGAAGTGTTACGAAAAATGTTTCGTAATAAATATACAACGAAAAAGGAATATAATCCTTACTCTGTAATAGACTTTTTTAGCGGTGTTTTTATATTTATAATGTCAATTTTATGTGGTTCCTTTACAGATGTTATAAGTTGTTTTTGATGGGTATTATTTAAAATTTATTTTTACCTCTGCTCCTCTCTGTTAGAAAAATATGGGAGCTACAAAACCATCTAAATTTTTACTGTTTTTATCAAACTAGTCCATAGTTTGATTAATTTCATAATTTCTGTGGACATCTTCGTTTCCTTATCTCTCACATCCTCGTAGTTTCTATAATTTTACACTTACACACATAAAGTTTTGTCTAAACGTTTTTTGTAGGAATCGCTCTAATATCCTTTTTATGCCCTTAAATTTCATTGTTACAAGTATATAGGATTATATAGGAATCACGATTATATATAGCAAAATTATTAACCATTTTTTTTAATGTACCATACTACATATAAGTTGGAGGGATTTTTAGTAGGTGCCATAGAATATATTTCTCAAAATTTCTAGACATTTTTTTCAGCTTGTTGCGCGATTTTTTGTGTACCTTATTTCGTTTTTTCCGGAATGATCTCAACAATCGAAATGCATCTTTCATATTTTAAAAGTCGTTTGAAAAACCAAAAACTTTTAAATCACTAGCGCTATTGTATTATCCTATTCATTCGTTTTTTAGATATTTCAAATTAACGATATGTTAGAAACGTTTTTTGCTATGTTTTTGCTTTATTTCTTTTCATTTCTAAATATTGTTACTATGATCTCTTATAGTCCATTTCGGAATTAATTAAATTTTTTTGCTATTATTAACGGGTAGAGATGGTTTTTTACCATGTGATCGTAAATGTTTTATTAAAAATGCAGGAAACATGGTATCTTAAGAGACAGTATATTTTAAATGATGAAAAATTAGACTTGACGAAGAGAAAAAAAAGTTGATGTAATTTAAAAGTAATGTTCTTGTGAAAATATTGGATATCGGAAGCGGTTAGGTAGATAAGGATACCCAGAATCGAAGAAAGGACTTAAAAAGACAAAAGCCTGGGACCTAGATTGGGTAGGCATAGATGTACATGTTACCGTGATATATTTTTGCGTATTTCTCTCCACACTCTTACCTCTAAAGCGGTTTTTTTTTTACTTACTAAAAAATAATTACTGTTCCACGTTCTTTACTACACCTTATATATGTACGAACTTTGAAAGATATTAGTCAAGTATTTGACGAGTGAAAGTTAGACAAGTAAAGAAAAAAAAACTCCCATCCTCATTTATAATATTTAAATATAATATAATAATATTATTTTCGTGGTAAGAATTATATAATGTTATTACTGCTAGCCGCAGAGTAGGTACAACGTGTCCACCAATTCATGTGTTTTGAAAGTATCGTGCCAGATAGAGGAGAAACCAAAGGGAACATTGTTTCACGAATTATTAAATATAGAATAACCTTAAGGCAACTCCGCTCCATATGATAGTCACGGAAACTAAAAGGAGAGTGAACCCTAAATATTCCCAATTATTCTATTGTATAGCTGTGAGAAGTGGTTGGCAACAAAAGACCTCACAAAGCGATTTAAAATTTTCGTCAACCTTAGATACATTACCTGAATAATCTTGACCCGAGAAAATATTTAACAAAGATTTTCCAAAACAGTTCAAGGAAATTCCCATTGAGTATCAAATAAAGTGGCGCAAACGGAGGTTCATTGATCATACCCTCCGAACGGAACCAACAGGCTGCGAATTGGAACCCTCAAGGGAAGAAGAATGGTGGCCTTCTTAATTAGACCTTGCGGCGACTCATAAGTTAAGCATCGGAAAGACCTGAAATGAAGTAAACATTTATTAATCATTTATCGATTCTGCATTATAATAGTATTAAATGTTAATATAATTTTGCATTTAGTGAAATCGAAAATAGATTAAATGGAGTCGCCCATTTCTTAAATCAGTACGCTTGAAGATAGTTTGCTTTTAAAACTGACGAAATATTTTTTAATCTCCTTTCATCTTTGGATCCCCCGAAATAAAATCATACATTCTTTTAAATTTTTGCCAGTCAATGTAGTAACTTATGAATTTTAGATTATTTATTTTGTTAGAAAATAAAGTGTTTTGATGAACAAATCAACGAACATTATGGTTAGACAAAAAGATTTAATTCGGACCCTAGTGTTAATAAAATATCATAACGCCGTCTAGCTTAATATATAATTAGCTTTAAACATGATAATAGGTTAAAACATTAATATTAGCTTCCCACCGTTACAAACCTTTCATGGAAAATAAAACCACTCGTAAAACTGAGGGATGTGTCTATAAAAATTCATTGTGTTCACAAGGGTCGTGTAATAGCGCGTGCCGCTATTTTTTGTGAATATATAGAGAGAAGATCGGATACCCGTTACAATGTTATCTACTTAACGTCTTATTAAACAATTAGTAATTAATTTGACAGTTGGTAGTACAGTTTTATTTATGTATCATATGTTTGCCTCATAGTTAATGATAGTATACTACGATGTTGCGATGTGTTGTGTTGATTACTGGCTTCAATTCCCGGTCGTACAGTGAGCGAAGCGGAAGTGATGTTTGTAATAGTGTAGCTAAAATGCCACAGATCGTTGATGGAGTATTATCACGGGTGTAAGCAATGCCACCTAGCGAGGCGATTTTGGGTAATACCTTCAATGACACACGCTTTGGGAGCTTCTATATCCATCAGAAGACGGAAACAGCCTGTTGTTAATGATAATTTATTTAAATACGGACTATTTCGTCAAGTCAATATTAGAACAAGATTTTAAGTAAATATAAAACATATTGAAGACATTAAAATGTTTCAAAATACTGAGTTTCTAAATGGAAAACTGAGTAGATAAACATGTCAAATTGTGGTGTCATACCAAACAGAGTATTAAAAGATGTTAGTACAATTTACGATTAGTAAAATATAGCCGAACATTTGAGATAAAAGAAAAAACTTGAAATTTTTTTTGCCATAATAAAGAGGTGACAATTTTAATTTTAGTGTCGCTAATTTATCAATACATCCTCTCATAAATTTAAATTAAATTAAATTTCTTTGTTAATGAAATCCTACGAGGCCTTAATAAAATTCAGACTCGTCCACTTTTTTTTCTTAATTAATATGATGATAGACTTAACTTCATTTAGGGATTTTGTGATGTCATTTTATCTGAAATGGTAAACAATTTTACGGATAGTTGATAAACAAATCCAGTTTATCGTTTAATTTAATAGTTGTACAAGCTTTTTGAATCGAGCAATTATTAATAGGCTATATATCTGATGAAATCGGTTTATCGAATTAGAGATCATTACTTTAACACCTTTTGCCTTTCTAGCTATTAACATAAAAGTAACTGTTTTATGGGTAGCATTTTATGCTACCCATATAACATTGGCACAATTAAAACTAAGAATACATCTACAATACTAACGCCATCTGTTAGAGAATTTTTGTAAGTATTTTTATAATGCTGTCTGTGTCTTATGCCAATATTATTGTAATTTTAAATACAGATTGCAGATTGCGCAGATCGTTATTCATCTAATTAAAAATAATAATTATAAAATTGTAGAATTTTAAAATTTTAGACTTTTGTGTCTTTTTAGTTTTAATTAACGTTTATTTTCTCTTTCTGGAAGTTTCCAAAAATTTTTGTATTTGTTTTAAAGAAATCGTAAATAACCGAGAAGTTTCTTTGTAAACGCCCTTATTTTCATGCATACAATTATTGAAATATAATATATAAATATTAGGGTATATATTTTAGTTACAATCCGTCCCCATGTCGCCCGGGTTAAAGTGAAACATGGCCGTAATTTATTTTATCCGTTTTTTTTCAAATAAAAATTATTTATTTTTAGCCACTTTCCAAAAACGCTGAAATATGTATTTCTGTATTTCTCTCTGAGAGCCTGAGTCTGAGAATTACCCTTTAAAAAATTTCGGCTCCACTTTCTCATCTTTACGGACTGATTCCAAAAAATTATGTTACTCAGTGACCAGTAAGGAAAAAAAAAATTAAAAGTCGCAAACAAAATATTTTAAAATATATATCGATGAAAACGCAACAATGGCTTAAACCAAAATATTAAATATTAACAATTGAATACTATTCTGTTTAGCAAATATTAATATGGTTTTAGAACAGACACGATATCCTTCCATCCCTATAAACCATTACGAGCTATTAATTTATTTTAATAAATAAAATAAATAAACATGAAAACTAACAATATTTAACAGTTCTCTCCGTACCGGTTCCACCCCTCGTTATCCGCTTGAGAGGCTATCTAAATACTTCTGTGCACGTGCCACTATTTAAATAGGTTCATCCTTCCACTTCATTCCAAGGTAGTTGGTTATTTCTCATTCATACATTTCGTTCCCACGGTATGTTCGTTGTTCACTAGGAAAATGTAGAATACGGGAAAGATTTATAATTGTAATTGTCTTTTTTTGGTCATAACTATTTGACATGAATTGACTTCTGAAAATAAGAGTTTTTTAGCTGTATAATAGAGGATAAACATATTTATAATATTTATGAACTAAGCTTGATTTACTTCCAAGTTATTTTGCTGGTATTAAGGATTGTGAAGGCGTCAATTTACATTTATTTGAAACCAGCTGCTGGTCCAGGCTTTACCCGGGCTTAAAGATACAACGGTTGTGTAATTTGTTTTCTTATATAATAATTATGAAAATTAAGTGTTTATTTCTTTCAATCAACTGCACCGTGAGACTGAATTTCCACTACATGTTTATTCCCGCTGCACATCTAACTTCCAAACTAGGTATAACTCTAAGTTAATTGTCCAATTTAATTATGATTATTTAATATGCTCCATTTCATTGTGCTTAATCAGAATGGGTCATATATTATGTACATATATATGGGTCAAATATGATTGTATACAATCTGCATTATCACATTTGTAATTAAAATTATAACGGCATATTTCTTATGAGATCATATTTCTTATAGATATGATTTCTTATGTTAATTGCTTCCATTGTCTGAAAAACGGAGAAAAAATATTATCTGACATTATCTGAAAAATGGAGAAAAAACTATTGTCGTGGAAAAAGAGAGAATTAGTTTCAATGAATAACTAAATAATATTGATTAAAATTAGATCAAATTATAATTACTATTACAAGAAAAGTCTGAACTGACAATAATGTAAAATGGATAAATGAATAAAGTTAAGTAAGATGTGATGAATTTGAAAATTGAAAGTTCCAATAAGGAAAAAATATTATTCATGAAACCTCTAAATAAAAATAATTTTATACATAAAAAAGTTATAAATAAACTCACTGTTGCAATTCCTAACCGCTTTTCCCACGTTCCGCTATTCTCATGGGAATAATAACTATCTCATAGTATATTGACTGTTATGGGAGCGGACAACCATCCTAGTACAAATACAGGGGGGTGAGTTTTTGTAAATTGGCGCATGCCAAAGGTATTGTTAATGATATTATAATTTAATAGGGGATTAAAAACCGGTAATTGGAGTCCAGGTTTAAAAGTCTTTATCCGATTTGACAATTTGATGTGAAGTATTAACTCTAAAGTCGGGGTGTGTGTAAGTTTAATAGTAAAGTCAGAATCCTGCTTATAAAAAAATAAGATATTATTTGTGATATACATCAAAATTTTTGGATGATGATAAATATTAATGAAAGCAAAAATATGATGTGAAGAAACTAGGTGATATCAAAGAATGAAAAAAAGATGGTATATAGAAACTGGATGATATGAAAAAAGTAATTTTTCAGATCATTGTAGAATAGTTTTCGTATTAGCAAAGCTCCTCTTTATTTAAAAGTATAAAATACAATATATTTGGAAGGAGTTAGTTGTAATTATAAAAGTGTGTCAACGTTTGTCCCGTTTAACCATCAAACTGAGTTTGACGATATGTGATTTAATTCATTAAAAAATAGTTTATGCTAAAATAGAAATACATAATTGTTATAAATAAAAATTATTAATTAAAAAAAAGTAATTGCGATGTAGGGTGAATGTGGGTGATACGGTTGGTGCTCCAAGTCACTACCCCCTCTCGATATGATTAAAGAAACATGATTCAGAGCCAGTTCGATTATATAATTGTAATAATTCGAATTGAAATAATCGTTTTAAATACATCAAGATATTTATCATGTGAAGGTTGACATATTATTTTGATGCAAGGCATTCAACAAGTAATAAAGTTAATTCAAAATCTATAAGAAGATAGTAAAACAACATTCTTCACTTGAATTTTTTTTAAATCTCTGAAAACTAAAAATTTATCTGATAAAAAAAATTATTACTTTCATATTCAAAATTGGAGAAAACAAATAGATCGGTAAATTAAAAATAATTAAAAATGAAAAAAAATATACTATTTCTGTACCTAGAAAATTATGTAATAAATACAAATAATGACATTGCAGTTAGTAGGTCACGTATAATACGCGGTAGTTGAAGTGGGCAAAGCATAATACGCGGTAAAACTAATACAAAAAAAATTACTTTATTGTAATACTACTAGATAAAATGCACATTTTTTTATTAATTTAGTTTCTAATTAGTAACGTGTATAGCAAGCAATTTCTGGAAATTTCATGTATTAAAACAGAATAAACTTTTATCATTTCACATAACTTTAGAAGGATAGTCGCTTATATAAGGGGCATCGTGATTAAATTTGAGGGGATCACCCCTCAAATTTAAGCACGATTTTCCTTTCACTAATATACAGCATATGATTGAATGTTAAGCTGTATCGTTCACTCATATTAAATCTTAAATCGCTTGTTACACACAATGTCATATGTAAAACTAGACGAAACTTTTACCATTTTATGTAACTCTAGAGAGATAGTCGCTTATTTATGATTCATCAAATTTAAGGACGATGTTCCCTCACTAATGTAGAGATGCATACGCTCAGCATATGATCGCAAGCTAAACCGTATCGTTCAAAAATATTAAGCCTTAAGCCGCTTGTTACACGCATTAGCTTTAATATCACTCCGCGGCGACTTGTCTGTCCGGGTTTTGTGGTGATCTTTTAATTAATTTTGAAATTACATTAGCTTTCATTCACCTACACATATTAAGTTTTAAATGAAATATTAAAAATGACTATTGCAAAAATGAAATTACATTATTCAAAAGCTATAAAATTGAACTCTTTGCAATTCTCAAGACTTTTTTGGATTTTACGGGTTATTCGTAATTATCTAGTGTTTTTAAACTTCTAAAGTTTCATCAATGTGCTGTTAGCAAAGTTGTGAAAGAAGAGTTAGAATTGAAATAATTATTATCCTTAAGGTGCACCTTAGAGTCTCACTATATATATATATATATATATATATATATATATATATATATATATATATATATATATATATATTTGAGTGGATACTGAATTTGAAGAGTTCACAATTTATGAGGAGATAGAACCTGTTTTTAATGACGAACCGAGAAGTCTAATAATTAATAGCAAGGTATGTCGTACATCAGCCGGCGATAGTTTAGTATTGGTGATATAATGACTGAAGGAATAACAAATTGGCAACACCAATTGGATGTCGTTTTTAACCTCATTTTGCAACCTTGGATTTGATTGACCAAAGCTTATAGAACTCAAGGGGTGGACTCGAATCGTCGAACGCTTGGCAAATTTCGTTTTGACATGCGCCAAAAATGTTTATGTGGGTTCCTTATACTTTAAATTTTTGTCCGAAGAATCCATGGCATGGTGCATCCGGGGTTAGCTTATTTATATTTGCATTAAAAAATAACCAGGCGTTTTCCTGCAATTCTGGTACACAACATATGTAACACATACTATTCCACTATACTGAGCACCACATTATGCGTAAAATTGCATTGGAGAACATGTTCTTCAATATAGAGTATAATCAAGTGGAGCTTTAGAAGGTGGTATCTTAGTGACCACGACTTGGTTGATCTAGGTTTATTATTATTTTTGAGTCATTTAAAGCGTTCACAAAATGCGCTCTCGAATAATTGGAGGTACTAAATAACACGTTGCGAAGCAACAGATACGTGGCACTATTAGGAAATTTTCAAGGGTCACACTTTTGCATGACGCACGACGACGAGGCAACGGTAATATGGTTCCCTAGATGGTCCTGAGACAATTTGGGTAGAAAATGGTTGGACGGCGGGAGTTTGATGTTGAAATTTGAACAAATTAGGAAACTGTTTACCAGTTTCTATAACTAATGTTTTGCATTTCCGTAACAGAAATCGAAAGAAGGATGTTAAAATATTTACTGTTAAAATACAGAATGTGTACATTATAAAAACAAAGATATTGAAATGGCTTCATGTTTTCAGAAAGTTTATCTTTTTTACTTGAATGATGAAGGTTAAAATTGCTGAGAGTATTTTCATATGATTATTTCTTCATACGTAACAAATTTGTATTTTCTGTTTATTTATAGTTAATAATTAAGGCAAACGCGAGATATTTAGGGGCTACCGAGATGCATTGTCAAACTTTATGCAAAATACTCCACAATTATTTGTATCTTTGCTTCATATATCTGTAGGTATTTTATTGATGTGCAATACAAGTAACGTATGTTGTGCTATTGGTTTAAGTATAAAAAATTGTAACCTGTGTGTTGCAGATATTTTAACACAATTGTAACTCTTATCTGTTTTACACTTAGATATTCAAATAAATGGAAAAATTGAGCCGGTACCGGAATGAATTGTCAAACTAACGGTGGGATACGTCACGACCGGTCGTGCCTGTACTTCAAGTATTTGTAGTTTTGCAATGATGTGAAAAATAAGATAAAGTAAAATACTAAGAACGAAAGAAGTATGGTTAACTTTCAGTCACAGAAATTTTCTAGAAAATACCAAGATGTTTCAAATACATTAAGAGTAAACAGTTATCAATAGATGTTTGGTTTTGTGTAAGCAGTTATCAATAGTTTATACATCTATACATTTTGAAAAACTTTTTTAGGTTATTAGAAAAAAATATCACCAAAAAATAGGGTTTCTGCAATTATCATAAAGAATTAAAACTTAGTTTTATGCAAGAATAATTTAATGCTAACTATATTATAAATAAATATTATTTTGTCATTCCAACTATTTTTACCCAGCTTTTCTCAAAAAAAGTATTACGAGTGTTTAAACAGATTATGCATCCTTATGTATAAAATTATTGAGTCAAAAATATATAGTAATTGAATTACTAAAATATATTAATTTAACTTTGGTGTAATTTTTTACACGTCGGGAATAGTAAGAATTATAAAAATATTTTTTGGAAAAAAATATTATATATGTTTAATTCGCTTCACTAGAAATGTAGAAAGTTTTGTATTGATCTCATGTAATTTTGTTGAAGGTTATTAAAAATATCTGATTAAAGAAAATAAATTCACACTTTTAAAAAATTACTACTAGCCTTAAAACTATGGGTCTTATGTCATTAATACTGTAGTTTAGTACATGTAGTATATTTCGAAAAGTACATATTAAGAAACGTTTTGTAGAACTAACGTCATCCAATGTTATCTTCTCAAGACTGAATTCTCATTTTTTTAAATTTGCTAGAAATAATTTAAAAATCAAAATACCCGTATTACGCATATGGCAAATTTTTAAATTCAAAATTTAAAAAAAAACAAGTAAAATTAATAAAATTATTAATACCATAATCAATTTTGTATATTAATTTATACAAATACGTCCAATTAATTTTACAAGTTATGCAATTCATAAAAACACCATAAATTAAATATACGTATTGTCTAATGAGAAAATATACATCTTCATTTTAAATGGCTATTTTATATACTGGGTAATCTAAGAGTGCAGAAGAAAGGAAATTTAAATTGAATTCTGTTAAGAAACAATATATTTATAAACAATAACAACATAAAAAAGAAACTCGAGTAATGGAATTCGAACAAAGACCGCGGACAATCCAATTTTTTTCCTTTAAACCATATTTAGATATATATGAACTTAAAATACATAATTACTGATTACTGATATCAAATGAAGTAAAATTTTAAGAAATATGTGCTGAAGAATTTTTTTTACATTAAATTTAATAACATAATGTTGTTTTGTATAATAAAATCAAAGAACAAAAAAACACAAGCATCGAAGATGACGAAATGACTCAATGGGCAAACGGACGAAATAAAAATCTGCTTATTGACTCGGTTCCTCTCATTTGGTAGCACTCGGTTCAACGCCGAGTATATCCGAAGTTAAAGTGTTTGAGATGAAATTCGCGATTCCGCTTTCACGAGGCGCGCTTTGACTATACTTAGTCTAAAGCCGAAGATAGGTAAAGCGCCACGCAAAAGAGAAGTCACGAAATTGCAAATCTTCCCTATGAAACAAATTTTGAATAAAGTGAGCCAAAAGGAGTTTCAACTTCAAAAATCGCGTGCTGATAATTACTAAATGTTTAATAACTGACCTGATATCTCGCGGTTGCTTTTACGTTAACGCCACAGTTCACGTGAACGAAGTCCAGGTAAGAACTAATAAATTGAAATAAGCAAATTTTAAATACTGTGTCAACTGTTTATAATGGCACTATTTACGATGGAAAACTGTCTGTAATGTAAAAATGGCTTCATTTTGCTTGGTTTGCTTTCTAACCCATACAATGATTCACTCTTTGGAATGAATCCGTTATTTTCTATTACGAATAAAAAGATATTGTTTAAGCGGCAAAACTTTTTTAATAAAATTTATTTTTTATAATTTTTTTCTGTTTTTTCTTATTGAAACTTTTTTACTTCTGCAGTGTAAGTACATATATAAAGAAATTATTTGCTAACGAAAAATGAAACATGACGGAAATGGGAGTGGAAATTTAATGAAAATTAATGGATAAAATCTGCCTCTCGTTGCAAGTCTTTCAGCTCTTCAATGAATAACAAACCGCCACTAAAGTAAGTACAGCTTGTTTCAATTTTCTTTTGACCTTAATTATCGTAAAGCATATATTTACGTTTCCGTATTAAAAATGTCGAGAAACTTAATGTAAAATGTTTTCTTAATATTTTTGTATTACACGGTGACTTTTGTATAATAGTTATATTTTGTATTTAACCTTTTTTGTTATTTTTATTACCGAAATATTTTACTTTTTTCCCATTCAGAACAATATGATATAGAACGAAGTCATTTCTGGTACGTGTGGCGAACATTCACCTTTTCGAAAATTTCATTACAAATTTAGTAAGAAATTTTGATACATATTTCATATGACAACATTTTTTTAGAGTTAAAATAATAACAGAATTATAATAACAAAATCATAAAGATCATAAAGAAATATGAGTGGGAAACTGTCAAGTAGGCGAATCGTCAAAAAAGTTATCATAAATAGCTTTCTTTCTCAAGCTACATCCTAAAAGGAATCGTGAAATAGTGTCATAATATTTATTTAAAGATAAATATAAGTTTACATACCAATATGATAGCTATATTAAGAAAAACGATGCATTTTAAGTGAGACTGACAAACAGATTGTTCAGAATGTTGAAAAATATTTACTTATAAAATTTCATATTTTATCGTATAAATGTTTGTACCAATTTACTGCATATAAGGTTTATGGTTATATTTGAAAAACATGTAATTTATGAAAATAAAAAGAGACTTTTAATATAATATACCCCAGTTTCAAACCAATATCATTCTGTAACAAAGTAAATCAAATTCCAAATGCAGTATTATTTTCTTTTAGACATGAATAAGTAAAGACATTAAGACTAAAACAGAAAACATGTCAAAATGATTAATAAAATGGAACCGTTAAAACATTTTCTTACATATTAGTTATAAGCAAAACGGAGTGAAGAAACGTATAAAATGTTCTACCGATTTACTGCATATAAGGTTTATCGCTATATTTGTAAAACATGTAATTTGTGAAAATAAAATGAGACTTTTAATATAATATACACCAGTTTTAAACCAATATCATTCTGTAACAAAGTAAATCAAATTCCAAATGCAGTATTATTTTCTTTTTGATATGAATAAGTAAAGACATTAAGACTAAAACAGAAAATATATCAAAATGATTAACAAAAGGAACCGTTAAAACATTTTCTTACATATTAGTTATAAGCAAAACGTAGTGAAGAAACGTATAATATTTTCTACCGATTTACTGCATATAAGGTTTATCGCTATATTTGTAAAACATGTAATTTGTGAAAATAAAATGAGACTTTTAATATAATATACACCAGTTTCAAACCAATATCATTCTGTAACAAAGTAAATCAAATTCCCAATGCAGTATTATTTTCTTTTAGATATGAATAAGTAAAGACATTAAGACTAAAACAGAAAACATGTCAAAATTATTAATATAAAGGAACCGTTAAAAGTTTCTGGGCCTCCATTAAGTTTATCAATGAAAGAAAGAAAAACATCACTTGTAGCTTAAAGGAGATTTATGAAAGTGGAATAAAAAAAGTACCGCTTAGAGAAAGCTTAGGGAAATAGAAATTTATTATGAAATATGACAGAGAAGCTTTAACCGTTAATCTTAAAAGAACCATTTCATTTACTAGATAGAGAATAATAAAGGAATACGACGAGAAGAGAGAGATATACCTCATTTGAAGCGTCACGAAAAATGTTTCGTAATAAATATATAACGAAAAAGGAACATAATCCTTACTATGTAATAGACTTTGCTAGCGGCTACGTCGCAAAGTCTATTATAGAGTAAGGATTAGCGGTACGTTTATATTTATAACGTAAATTTTAGGTGGTATTATTTTAAATTTATTTTTACCCCTGCTCCTCAACATTAGAAAATATCGGAGGGTTTTTATCGAACTAGTCCATATTTTTATTAATTTGATCATTTTTGTGGAAACGTTCCTTCACTTGTCACTCACATCCTCGCAGTTCCTACAATTTTACACTTATACACATGTTTTGTCCAAATATTTTTTGTAGAAATCGCTTTTGCGATGATTTTTTGCGTCCTTAAATATCACTGTTACGAATATATAGAATATATTTGACTATTCCTCTATAGCTTAAAATCTAGAAAACTTTTCTAGGAATATTTTTTCCGGATTGATCCCAATAATTGACATGCATTTTTCATATATACTTTTAAAAGTCGTTTGAAAGAACGACAGTTTAGAAATAACTTGCGCTATTGTATTCTTCTTTTCATCCTTTTTTAGATATTTTGTATTTAGGATATTTCAGAAACATTTTTGTCACAAGTATTTCTTTTCATTTCAAATATTGTAACCATTTCGGAATTAACTGAATTTATTTTCTATAACTGTTGATGGGAAAAGTTGCTCTTTCAACAGTAAATCTGCCATGTGTGCTTAAATGTTTTATTAAAGATATAATAAACAGGAGAAAGTATATTTTAAATTATGAAAAACTAGGTTTGACCTAGGATTTCGTAAGCATGGAAATAGAAAACAAAACTGTATTGTAATTTAAAAATAAAAATAAATATTTTGAGTTTTGTGAAAAAATTGGATCTTAGCACCGGAAACAGTTAAGTAGATACGCAGAATCAAAGCAAGGACTTAAAAAGAAAAAAAGTCTGGAGCCTAGAGTGGATAGGCATAGATATACACGTTACCGTGATCTGTTATTACATACTTCTTTCCAGACTCCTAGCACTAACGAATTTTTTTATTTACTAAACTATCATTACTCTTCTGCTATGAAAGATATTCTACCTTTATTTCTGTAATACAGCTTATATGTGTGCGAGCTTTAACGGAAATCTTTTAAGTATTTGACCCGTGAAAGCTAGCAAAATAAACAAAAAAAAACCAAACCCCCATTTGCATTTATAATATTTAATTAAATAATAAAAATATTGTTTTCGTAGTAACGATTATACAACGCCGTTAATATCAGTTGTATGACAATTAACATATGACCTCCAATTCGTGTATCTTGAAAGTATCGTGCCTGATCCAGGAGGAACTGAAGAGAACACTGCTCCATGAATCATCAAATCTAGTACGACCTTAACGCAACTCCGCTCCGTGCGATAATCATGAAAACCAAAAAAAGAGTGAGCTCTAAATATTCTCAATAGTTCTGCGTTATAGCTGTGAGAAGTAGGAGGCCACAAAAACCTCACAAAATGATTTTATATTTTCGTCAACCGCTGGTTTAGATATACGAGTATTACCCGAATATCTTTGACCCGAGAAAATATCCACGAATATTTGCTAGAAAAGCGCAAAAAAGTTTTCACTAAGTATCAAATAAAGTGCCGAAATTGATCGTAGCATAGGGTGGGAACAAACAGGCTTCAAACTGACACCCGCAACGAAAGAATAATGGTGGTCATCCAGAGCAAACCTGACGGTGGACTGTAAAGTGGAGCAATTTGCATCGGGAAAATATCAGAAAGACCTGAAGTGAAGTAATTTGTTATTAAATTTTACATTGAATTTTTGCATTGTGCATTGAATTTTTGTTCTATTTATTATTTTTGCTTGTTAACTTCATAGTAAATGTTAATATAATTTTGCACTGAATGTTTACTAGCGTTAACTATTTTTTAAATTACTCGTAATAAGCTTTATATGACGATAGTCTGTTTTTAGAAGTGAGAAAAGATTTTTTTTATCTCTTTTACATGTTTGAATCCTACGAAATAAAGTCATATATTTTTTTAAATCTTTGACGGTCAATGCAAGTGACTCATGAATTTAGATACGCAGTTTTACCATACAATAAAGTGTTTTGATAAACAAATCAACAAACATTGTGGTAGGACAAAAGGACTTCATTTGGACACTACTGCATTAAACCTTGCTAAATAGTTAACGCTGGCATAACGACATTTAACTTAATACATAATTAGCTTTAAACATGGTAATATATGGATAAAATATTAATACTAACTTTCCGATGTAGCATAGACGCTTCGTTTGATAGCCTAGCTGCCCAAAAGGTATACATTTGATAACCCCAAAATAAGTTTCAAGTAATGTTAAAAACAAGTTTTATACTTTTGTAGTAACATTTTTGGAAAAAGTACAGACTTAAGCAGGTATGAATCTATTTGGTATGGCGCACTTCAACAGGTTTGAATTTATCGTGTACTTCGATGGGATGGCAGTGGCTGCTAAACTTAGAAGTTTTGTTACCCTTGAATTTTAGCTTCAATTTAGTTGTGAACTATGGCAAGCTTAACTTCTGATATTATTTAATGCAATTAAATTTCTATTTATACAAAAGTTTTACTTAAAATTAATTTTTAAAATTTAGTAATAAAAATTTAAAATTGAAATTATTTTTCAAAAACTTTAAAGTCAGCAAAGGCAAAGGCCACAAAAGTTCATTAGAACTTCACCATAATTGTTCAAATTATTCTTTATAACTAACTTTAACCAACTTTTTTAGTTTTTGATATTTTAGCGTTGGAGGGCGGTGTAGCGATAAAAGTTATTTAACGTTTGGCAGAATGAAGTTAACATGTCAAGAAGATTAAATTGTGTATATAATTATGTTAGTGATAAATTTTGTCTCAATAATTGGGATGAACATTTAACAAAATAGGTACAATCTAAAAGTGAGACTTTGGTGAAAAACAGAAATTACCGTAGATCGAGTGTAATTATATTTTGAATAGATTTTGATCTAAAAACAATGTGCGTTTAAACGAAAAACTGGTGTATGATATTGATTATATTGCTATGCCTGATGTATTTCAAACCAGTAGCTTTTTCAGTGATGGGTCTCGCAAATCGTTTGAGGACAGCAAGAAAAGTATTAAAAAGTTTTTCATTATTCAATATTAGCAATGTTCCTGAAATTGTTTTTGCAGCTCAAATGGGTCTACAAGCAGCAGATAGAAGCAAATATCGAACTATTCGTTCAAAAGGGTCACCAAAATAAAAAAAAGCACGTTCAGCCTCAAAAATTCTACCCGTCTCTGATTGAAGTGTTAGCTTTTTTGTAAATGGAAAATTTTCAAATGACCTGTATATATCAATGTGTCAGATTAGTAAAGCATGCAAATCCGATTTTTTTTCAAATTATTACATGGTTGTGAGTGAAATCCATACGATATTATCATAACAGAATTTTCAGCGGGAATTAAATTGCAGTCATTGGTCGACCACAAAATCAAATGACTGATCGTAGTACAGCACGAAGTGTTGAAAGTAGCAAATATAGGTGTGAACACACTTCCAACTATTCATTTAAAATTAGGGTTAGAGTCAGTACAAGCAGTGCTTCTCGACTAGCAAATGCTGAATGTGATAATTTCTACGTTTTTGTAGTTTCACTAGTATCATTGTTGATAACAACTATTACAGAAATAGTTGATACTAGTGAACATCAACAGAAAACAATTATTTTATAGCACAATCCTTGGCCTTTGTCAACAAAATATCAAAGAACTTCTCAATATTATAAAAAAGTACATTCACAATCGATTCCCCGATGAAATGGAGCTTTTGGTAGATATGCCAAAACCTGAATTCGTCACCGGTAATAAGGGAAAGAAAACTTGTAATTTTTTCGAAAATTCGTCTTTGGTTTCAAGCGTCACTGGTGTAGATAAATCACTAACATGATGTTTAGGATTTATTTTAAAAACGGTATGTAGTGTATTTGAAATTGACAGAGAACTATGTGAAAACGTTGCTCTGAGACTACAGATCGGTATATATCAAAATATAAATAGTACTGCATGCCGCAGAGTATCCATAAATATTAATACATGGTGGACAACTATTCACAGAAGCCATATTATCAATTAATATGTTGTCTGAAGAGGCCCAAGAGGCTCGTAATAAAGACTAGAGAAATATACCATTGGTGCAAATTTAGTTGAACAAAAATTCTAGAAGACATATTACAACTACAGCTGATTTCATCAAATTCTCTCGTAATTAGTCTTCGTATCAAACGAGAAGAAAATTATAAGAGCTTATCAACACAGGTAAGTCTTAAAACGTGGAGAGCAAAGTTGGGAGGACGATGAATGAATATTTTCTCAATTAAAATACGGTTTTTACTCAATTTATTCCTTTTTCATCATCAAATATTTGGGATTAAACATTTTAATTTGTTGTAAGCAGATTTAAGGTTATTTATATTTTAATATAAAGCAAATAATTTACAATTTTTGTGACTTAAACTAAAATTAGCCAAAAAGTATATTTTGGGCTGCCAGATTAATGATGGAGAACCACCGTGTGTCCCACACTTCCTATGGGAAATAAAATCATTTCGTGGAACTGAAGTGTGTGTCGATAAAAATGCATTGTTTGCACAGGGTCGAGTACTAGCGCGTGCGGTTATTTTTTGTGAATGGATATACGGAAGATTGGGTACCAGTCACAACGTTACCGTATTAACGACTTAATAAAATTAGTAGTAAATTTAATAGAAGGCAGTAACGCCTTATTTATTTATTGTATATTTACCTCATAGTAAATGATAGCATTCCATGAGGTAATATCGCCTCCATAATGTATTGTGTCGCCCACAGGCTTCAATTCAGCGGGGCTGGTGATGTTTGTAATTGCGTATCTGAAAGCCACAGACCAGTGACGGAGTTGCATCCAAGCAGGAGAAATTTCACCAACCTAGGCGATTTTGGGCATTACTTTCAATGATACACTTATTGGAAGGGATCCATTTCCAGCAGTAGACGGCTGATAATTGATTTACATATATAATATTTCAACATTACAAAATATATTAAAACATTTAAAATACTGAGTTTTTAAATCGTAAACTGAAATAGGAAAATATGTCAAAATACCAAGTATTAAATAATGTGGTTTGCGACGAGTAAGTGTAAACGAATATTTGAAGGGATTTGTGTCAAAGAAAATAATAAAATCTTTCACACAATAAACTACGTGCAATTTTAATTTTAGTATCGGAAAATTATCAATATATCTGTTAGTAAAGTCGAATTAAATTTAATATCTCTGTTAATTATATCCGACGAGGTCTTAAAATTCTAACGTATCTTCCAATTTGTCTTTTAGACTCTATTTCTTCACCATCATGGGGATACATATAACAACATTTAGGGATGTGATGTTGTTTTATTCAAAGTGATAACGTTGATATGGATAATTAATAAACAACTCCAGTTAGTCGTTTAATTTAATAGTTACACAAGTTTTTGAATCGAGTATCTATCGGATGACATCTGTTCATTGAATTAGAGACCGTTAATAATTTCTTCTTAATAATATCGGACGAGGCCTTAAAATTCGAGCGTATCTTTCGCTTTGTTTCTTAGTCTCTGCTTCTTCATCGATATGGGGATACATGTAACATCATTTAGGGATGTGATGCCGTTTTATTAAAAGTGATAAAAATGATACGGATAATTAATATACAACTCCAGTCAGTCGTTTAATTCAATAGTTACATAAGTTTTTGAATCGAGTAGTAATTTTTGTTCCATTTATCGGATAACATCTGTTCATTGAAATAGAAACCATTACTTTGATATTTTTCTCAGGTACAGTTAGAGTTCAGACATAAAAGCAATTGTTTTATGAGTAGAATAAATTTATGCTCTCCATATAAAAGTTGCACAGTTACAATAAAGAATAATTAATTCAGACATTTAAAAGGAAGCTTTTGTATCGACAGATGTAACTACTAAGAAAAATTTCACAGGGTTTCATTGACATATGATGTGATACTAACGCCATCTATTTGAGAATTGTTGTAAGTATCCTAACAATTTAAAATTTTTGTAAGTATTTTAATAATGCTCTCTATTATTGTAATTTTAAATGCGTATTGCAGTTGGCGCGCTTTGTTATTTTTCTAATTAAAAAAATTAAAATTAAATATACGTAATGTCAAAATTGTAATTTTTTGTAAGTTTTCCAGTTTTAATTAAGTTTCGTTTCCTGTTTCTGTTTCCAATATTATTTAAATTTTTGTTTTCTGTTTCCAATATTATTTGAATTTACTATAAATAAATCATAAATAACCCAGAAGTTTAAATCAACCAAGTGTAAAAAAACCAGAAGTGCTCAATCAGAATGAGTAATTTATGTATTGTATGCAATCTCCATTATCACATTTGTATTTGAAATTATAATGGCATGTTTCTTGTGAAGGAAGAACAAAACAACAATACACGAAGATATGTGAGTTTTATCTGAAAAATGGAGAAACAATTATGATAGTGGAAATAGGGAGAATTAGTTTCAATAAATAACTTAATAATATTGATTAAAATGAAATGAAATTATAATTACTATTAAAATGAAAGTCTCAACTCAATCATAACGTAAAATGAGTAAATGAATAAAGTTAAAAAAAAAAACAATTGAGATATGGTGAATTTGAAAATTGAATGTTCAAATAAGAGACAAATAATATTCATCAATCCACTAAATAAAAATAATTTTATACAAAAAAAAAGTAATAAATAAACACACTACTGCAATTTCCAACCGTCTTTCTCATGTTCTACTATTCTCATGGGAATTATTACTATCTCATAGTATATTGACTGTTACACGAGCGAATACCCATTTCAGTATAAATACAGGGGGGTGAGTTTTTATAAATAGGCGCGTGCCAAAGCTTTTGTTAATGATGTAATAATTTATTAGGCTGTGGCAAACCGGTAACTCGCACCCAAGTTCAAATGTCGTTAACCGATTTGACAATTTGTGGTGAAGTCTTAATGCAAAAGTCAGGGTAAGTCAGTTTAATGGTAAAGTCAATAAAGTCATAATCTTGTTTATGAAAAAGTGAGATATTATTGGTGATATATATCAAAATTTTTGGATAATATTAACTATTAAGGTAAGATATGAAGAAACCAGATCAAGTAAGAGAGTACGGTTAGGTAAGGAATTCTTGTAGAAAAAGAAGTAATTTTTCAGTTCACTGTTGAATAGATTTAATATTAGAAAAGCTCCTCTCTATTTAGAAAGTATGGAATACAAATATGTTTGGAAGGCGTTAGTTGTAATTAGAAAAGTATGTCAACGTTTGACACATTTTTTCATCAAACTGAGTTCTAAGATAAGTGATTTAATTGATTAAAAATAGTTTATGCCAAAATAGAAATTGTTATAAACAGGAAATAATAAAAAATATGACTTAAAAGAAACTAATTGCGATGACCGATAAACATCGGTAATACGGTTGGTGTTCCAAGTCACTTCACCCTCTCTGCTAATTCAAAAAAACAAAATTCACAGCCAGCTTCAAATCGTGATAACTCGAGGTGAAGTGATCATATTAAATACACCAATATACTAATTGTATGCTATCAAGGTGGAAATTACACAATTAATCTTTTGGTGTTAGGTACTTAACAAATAATAGTGGTTATACAAAATCTACAATAAGATAGTAAAACAATATTCTTCGTTTCGAAGTTTTCTTTAAATGTCTGAAAACTACAAATTTCTCTGTAAAAACAAATTATTATTATTCATATTAACAATTTGAAAATGGAAAAATATACCCTTTCTGAACTTGCAAACTATGTAATAAATATAAATAATGACATTCTAGTAAGTGGGTTAAGTATAATACGCGGTACTTTAAGTGACTCAAGTTTAATAAGCGGTAAATCTAGTAAAAATAACACCCATTGTATTGTATTTTACTTCAATTGAAGCTGACGGATTATTTTAAATAATTATTTTAAAACGTAAGAAACAAATGGACACTATAAAAACGAGGGAACTGATAATAAATATATTTGTAATAAAACGAACTTCATAGTAGTCTCAGTCATCAACAAAGTCACGAGCGACTTTGGAATTTTATAATGAAATCCCATCTCATGCTATTATTTGCACTAGTTTGACGAGGTCGAGCGTATCAGTAATGATTTACGTAGGCTACGTACCATAACAGCGATCACAGAAGCCTATACCGATGCTGCGTGGCGATGCTCTTGCCAGTCATGATATAGACTGGCAAGAGAATAACCGGTCAATCGATTGCGTTTCATGCCCAAGAATAAACCGCAAGGAATACGGTTTTTGGATGCCAAGGAAATAGTTACTTTCTTGAAAAAACGTCGAGAAAGAAACTTTTTGGAAAAGTGGACTGGCTGCATTTCTCAGCAGTTCTATCAAATTATGCGTAGAGTTACGGAGACTATTTTGGAAACAATAGATAAATTACAAACTTTTTAGCAGGTACCATATTTAATATTAAAAAAATCCTCTTGTATATACTATATAATTTATAGGACACTAAAATCGTTGATTAATAATTACAAATAAAAATACACGAATTCATTTTAAAGGAAATGTAACGAAAAGATGTAATATCCGGTTGCATTCATTCTGGCTATTGCATATAACCAAAAGTAGTAATTATTATTAAGATAGGAAACGAATTATAATTAACGTTCTTATATATTGCGCATTATTTTGTATTTGCCAGGTGTCATAAAATTATAAATAATATTTAAGAGCCTTATTAGCAACTAAAATTTTTTCTTACAAAATTTTTATAAGCCATCTTTTACGTCAGTTCAGTCCGCGTGCATATAATTTAAAATATAAAAATTTCTAAGTATTTCTTTGGAGTAGCGGTGTATGTTTAATTTGCACAAGTGATACTAAACATAAAGTGTAAAAATGGTGTTAATCACTCGTAAACTATACTTAAAATCAGTTACTAAATGCTATTAATAAATTATTATTACAAATAAATAATTAATTATTACTTACTGTAATTCGATATTATTAAAAAAAAGTGGGTGGTTTGTAATTCTCAATCGGTGCCCGGTACATGAACAAAACGTTTTAACGTGTTTACAAACTTTACCTGTCGACGACCGCACGTCGTGTACAAAACGATAACTATTTTTCGAGGCTTCTCGCAGCACGTTCGTGGCGCAGCGTGTAACGCTAGCGCCCGCGTCGCTGCGTCGTAAAGCGGGCGGCGTGAGCTCCCTGGTTTCGAGATTAGTTAGAAGCGCGCCTTGTTCTTTGTTTTGTATTTTATTAGTACGGAATTAAACAACACTTCTGCTGCCATCTAGCACTCAGCATTTGAAATAACACTTAATACGCGTTGAGTTGGAATATGCGAAGTCATCATGCTACAGAAGAGACATCGGGTAGCGTGTGAAAAAGCATGGACAACGAAAATTCAAGAGGACAATCACAGACAGTGATGACGCAATATTATCCTCCTACAGCTAATGAAGCCCAATTGCTTCAATCAAATATTATACTCCTCGCTGAAAATACACGAAGGAAACAAAATGAGGAACAACTTTATTCTGCTTGGTGCCTAGCTAGACACAATGAAGATAATATGAAAAAAATTATCTTTTTTTCTTCAGGAACAAGTTCAAATGCAAAAACCTGCGACTCAATAAAATTGAGAGTAAAATAAAAGTCTCCGGAAACTAACCATGACTTCTCTACGAATTATGGAATGGAATGCCAATGGAGTTGCAAGCAATCCTATATAGAGAAAACATTGACATTTGTCTTATATCAGAAACGCAGTTTACTAAAGAGTCCTTTATTAGATTCAAAATTTACTCAACCTATTATTCAAATTAACCGGTTAACACGGCTTGCCTAGGTAGTGCTGTTATTATTAAAAACTGCATCAAAGACTTTGAAGAAGAAAAATGTGTGGCTTGCCATATCCAAGCCACAATTGTAATGGTTGAGACAACTAAATAAAAACTCAGGGTAAGTGCAATCTATTGCCCACCTAGATATAATATTTATACAGATGAATATATCACCTTTTTCAAAAAATTAAATTGTCGCTTCATAATTAGAGGTGACTTCAACGCTAAACACATCGATTGGGGCTCTGGACTAATCAATACTAAGGGGCGAGAATTATAAAGGGCGGCTGTCAGTTATGGATGCGAATTCATGTCAAGTAGTAAACCAACATATTGGCCTACATATCCTAATAAAACTCCGGACCTAATAGACTTTTTTGCTGTTAAAAATCAGCAAATTGTATTAACATTTAAGAGAGATTTGACATGAACTCTGATCATTCTCCAATTTGCCTAACGGTTAGTGACAAAATCATTTTGAAAGAACAAACATTACCTCTTAGTAACAAATAAACAGATTGGATTTATTTTAACTACTTATTAGGAAATTACATCGACTTGATCGTGCCGATAAAGACTGTTAACTAATTGGAAAAAGAATTAAACGCTTTTACCGCAGCTATTCAGGGAGCTGCCTGGAATAATACGCCGGTTATTAAAATAAAATTAAAAGTTCTTAATTATCCGAAAGAAATTAGAGTCCCAATATCAGAAAAAAGAAAACTTAGAAGAAAGTGGCATCAATCAAGAAGCACATATGATAAAATTATACTTAACAGAGCCACTAGACAACTAACTACAGTAATAAAAAAACATCAAACAATTATCAATCAAAAAATTTCTCACAGAACTTAATGCTGATAGTAGAACTGAATACTCACTATGGAAAGCTACAAAATATCTTAAACGACCGTTAGCTCAAGTACCCCCTATAAAAAAACTGATGGAAAATGGGCTCGTAATAATTCAGAAAAAGAAGATATGTTTGCTCAACATCTTGAAGCAAGATTTTATCCAAACGAGGGAGATGATGCTCTGCCACCTCTTTATCCCAATGTTTATCTTGTCAGAATTCCATTAGTTACACCAAGTAAGTTGCTGATGAAACTAAAAACAACCTCAATGCGAAGAAAGCTTTTGATGGATTTGATGTAATTACAGGTAACACACTTAAAAGATTTCAAAGCAAAGCTCTGGTTAAATTAACTACTCTGAGCAATGCCTGTATTCGGCTAAACTATGTCCCAGCTGAAGTTATTATGATAACAAAACCTGGCAAAAATCTAAGTGAAGTTGAATCAAACTGATACATTTTACTCTTACAAATCATGTCAAAGCTATTTGAGAAACTAATTTTAAAGCGTCTCAAACCTGTTCTTGATCAAAGAAACCTTATACCACCACATCAATTTGGTTTCAGAAATCACCACTCGACAATCGATCGGGTACTTCATATTACTGATGTTATTGAAAAAGCGTTAGAAAATAAAAATGTATGTTCTGCTGTCTCCTTGGATGTAGCACAGGCATTTGATAGAGTTTGGCACGAAGGTCTACTACACAAATTCATATTACTTCTTTCCGATCACTTCTACCAACTCTTAAAATCCTATCTGACTAATCGGCACTTTCGGATTAAATAAGACGGATTAATAAGACACTTATTCAGACTTGAAGCTGATTAAGGCTGGGTCCCTCAGGGTAGTGTTCTAGGCCCAGTTTTGTATTTGGTATACATTAATGATGTTCCAATAACGTTTTATAGTACAACAGCCACTTTTGCAGATGATACGGTAATAATGGCAGTGGGGGAAACTGTGGAAGGTTAAACTAGAAAATTGCAATCTGCTCTCAACGAATCCAAATCAACACATATCAACTTTAAAAATAAAAAGATAACCCAACAACCAGTCTTTATTAATCGTACTCAATTACCATATGCAAACACCGCTAAATATATTGGTATGATTCTCGACGCCAAGCTTCGGTGGAAAGAACATATTAATAAGAAACGAGACGAACTTAATATCAAGTTCAGAAAAATGTATTGGTTGCTTGGTCGTAATTCTGAGCTTTCAACATACATCAAGCTTATTTTGTATAAGGAAGTCCTACGCCCAATTTGGAGTTATGAAACACAGCTGTGGGGCTGCGCCAGTAAGTATAATATCCAAGTGATACAAAGATTCCAAAACAAAGTGCTTAAGTGTATAGTTAACGCGCCTTGGTATCTCCGTAACTGTGATCTCCATCGCGTTCTTGAGATTCAGATGGTAGACGATACTATTAGTAGATTTGCTAGTTCTCACCAAAAGAGACTTCAAAACCACACTAATCCAGAAGTGTCCAGACTCTCAAATGTGAAAATACAATTAGAAGGCTCAAAAGAATAACACCTTTTTAGCTTGTTAGACATAAGAACACTAAGTGATTCAAAGGAAAATTTTAGTTTAGACAGCACATAGTATATTAATTTAGAAACAAATTAATCTTTAGTTATATAATTAGTTGTAATAAAAATTGTATAATAAAGAAAAACAATCTTTTTATATTCATACGCCAAATTCAACCGTTCATATTTGCATACTGATAGTGCAAAATTTTTGATGTGAGCTCGTTTCTAAAAAGTTTTCTCGCATAGTTCACATGCGCATATCGTAGATAAAATTCTCACGAGAAGTGGTGGTTAACAATAGCAATGTTAGAAATTGTCGTTGCGAGAGAAGTAGGGGACGATTGGAACATACCGCGTTTCTAGGTTGCGCTTTTGAATTAAGGCCACCAGTCAGGTAAGGTGTTAATGTTTGTGAGTTGCACGGTGAAGGGAGCTTTTGAAATATTAGAATTGAAAAAAAGAAGTTTTTAAACGTACATTCGGTGGTACGATTGTACTTTTTAACCAAATTTGAAGCTTGTTTTACCTCTGCAGTGTAAGTTCATATCTTAAGATTATTTGGTCACAAAAAATGAAACAAGACGGAAGTGGGCAGTGGGGATTTAATAGAATTTAATGGATATAGTATTTTCTCTTGTTGCAAGTTTTTTAGCGCTTTAAAGAATATCAGACCACCAGTAAAGTAAATTCAGCTTGTTTCACTTTTCTTTTGACCTTAATTGTAGTAAAGCGTATATTTACGTTTCTGTATTAAAAATGTTAAGAAATTTAATGTAAAACGTTTTTTTTTAATGTTGATGAATATGATGGTCACTTTTGTATAATAGTTATAATTCGTAATTAACTTTTTTGTTTTTGTTACAGATCTACCGAAATATTTTACTTTTTTTCTCTTCAGAACTACATGTGACGGAAAGAAGTTTCGCTTCTTGCACGTGTGACGATTATTCACCTTTTCAAAAATTTCATTATAATAATTTAGTGAGAAATTTTGACATATATTTTATATGAAAACATTTTTTTATAGTCAAAATATTAACACAAATATAATAACAAAATCTGTGTATCATAAATCAATATGCGTGGGAAACTAATAAGTAGACGAAACGTCAAAAAAATTAAAAATAATAACTTTCTTTCTGAAACTACATCCCTGTATGCGAAATAGTGTCATAATATTTATAAGAAAATAAATAGAAGTTTACGATCCAGTATGATAGAACTATATTGAAAAAAGATGACGACATTTAAGTCAGACTGACAACAGATTGTCCGGAATATTAAAAATATTTACTTATAGAATTTCAGGTTTTGTAGGTAAATATTATAAGTTATATACAAAACGGAGTAAAGAAACGTACAAAATTTTGTAATAATTTACTGCACATGAGGTTTGCCAATATATTTTTGAAACATATATTTATTTAAAATAATATGCATGCAATATCCTTTTCACCTTCCAACATATTTACAAATTCGTGAGAGTAAAAAGAGACTTTTAATATAATATACACCAGTTTCAAATCAATACAAAAGTATTACAGAAAGCTGTAACAAAGTTCATCAAAGACGAAATGCAGTATTGATTTCTATTAGATATCAATAAATGAAGAGTTAAACAGCAAACATGTCAAAATAATTAATAAAAAGGAACCATTGAAAGTATTTGGGCCTCCATTAAGTTTATCAATGAAGCAAAGGAAAATATCACTTTTAGCTTAAAGGAAATTTAGAAAATGGAATAAAAAAGGACTGCTTAGAGAAAGCTTTAGGAAAATAAAAAATTATTACGAAATATGGCTTAGAGAAGCTCTAACTGTTAATATTAAAAGAACCATTTTATTTATTTGATAGAGGTAATAAAAGAATACGAAGCGAAAAAAGAGATATATCTCATTTGAAGCGTTACGAAAAATGTTTCGTAATAAATATACAAGGAAAATGGAACATAATCCTTAGTCTGTAATAGACTTTGCTAGCAGCTACGTTTTTATATTTATAAGGTAAATTTTAGATGGATCCTTTACAAAAGTTCTAAGTTGTTTTTAATGGGTATTATAATAAATTTTATTTTACCCCTGCTCCTCAGTATTAGAAAAATATAGGTGCCACAAAACCACATAAGTTTTCAGGGTTTGTATCGAACTAGTCTATATTTTGATTAATTTCATAATTTCTGTGCACACGTTCGTTTATTTGTCTCTCACATCTTCGCGGTTTCTACAATTTTTCACTTATACACACAAAGTTTTGGCCAAATATTTTTCGAATAGGAATCGTTTTAATAAAATGATTTATACCTTTAAGTATCACTGTTACTAATATATAGGATAATATAAAAATTCAATTTTTAATCCTACCACACTAGATATGCAAATAGGAGCGATTTTTAGTAGGCGTATTAAAATAGAGATACTTTCGACAACTTTTTTTTCAGCTTTGTGAAGCGATTTCGGGTCGATATTATTGGCGATATAGATTGGTATTAAATATAGATTTCTTGTGTATAGTTCGCAATGAGTTATATGCCAGAAAACAGTCGGAAATAAATTTTGTTTAGTACTTAGTAAGAACGTTAATTTAAAATCACTGGAAAATCCGACTTTTTCTACTTTTGATACATATTCGTTATTCTTTCCGGATTGATCCCAGCAATTGAAATGCACCATCCATATATTTTTTAAAAGTCGTTTGAAAAAACGACAGATTCAAAATCACTAGTCATTCTTTTTTTCATTCTTTTTTTAGATATTTAAATTTTGTGACATGTCAGAAACTTTTTTTGCTATAAGTATTTTTTTTCATTTAGCAATATTGTTACTATAATCTTTTATAGTCTATTTCGGAATTAGCTGAATTTATTTGCTATAACTGTTGACGGGAAAAGTTGCTCTTTTAACAGTAAGTCTGCCATGTGTACATAAATGTTCTATTAAAAATTCAATAAATAAAGTATCTAGAGGGAAAGTCCTTATTTACAAATTATGAAAAACTAATTTGACCTACGAATTTGTATGCGTGGAAAGTGAAAAAGAAATGTTAGCATTATTTAAAAATAAAAATAAAAATATTGGATTTTGTAAAAAAAATTGGATCTTAGCACCGGAAACGCAGAATCGAAGCAAGAACTTAGACATTCTGGGGTGTAGAGTGGATAGGCATAGGTGTACATGTTACCGAGATTTATCATTATGTACTTCTTTTCACACTCTTAGCCCTAACGAATTTTTTTATGTACTAAACAATCGTTACTATTCCGCAATGAATCGCGATGAATTCTATAATACAGTTTATATGTGTGCGAGCTTTAACGGAAATCGATTAAGTAATGGAAGCGTGAAAGCTAAAAATAAACAAAAAAAGCTTAACTCCCGTTCGCATTTATAATATTTAGATACGATACGACCTTAATGCAACTGCGATTGTTATAGTTATGGAAACCAAAAGGAAAGTTAAATCTATATATTTCTAAAGATTCTGATTTATTCATGTGAGAAGTAGGAGGAAAAAAAGCCCTCACAAGGCGACTTTGACCCGAGAAAATATCTTATATATGTATATATATATATATATATATATATATATATATATATATATATATATATATATATATATATATATATATATATATATATATATATACATACATGTAATTTTTGTCCTCTTTATTATTTTTGTTTGTTAACTTCGTAATGAATGTGAATATAATTTAATTAATATTCGAAACTTTTCTAAGACTTTTCACACAAAAAAATTTTTGAAACAAAACAGATTTTGTTTTCAAAAATAGACTAAAAGAACAAATCAACAAACGTTGTAGTAACACAAAGGACTTCATCCAGACACTTCTTTTGTAAGCCATGCTAAATGGCTAACGCTGTCATAATACCATCCAACTTAATAAATAATTAGTTTTAAACATTATAATAAAACAGGTTAAAATAAAAAAAATACTAGCCTTCCGACATCGTACAGACGTTCTTTTTACTGATCTGGCTGCCCAAAAGTTATAAATTTGATAACGTCGATATAAGTTTCAAGCGATGTTAAAAACCAATTTAATACTTTTATAGAAATGGACTATAAAACATTTTTGGAAAAAGTTTGATATGGCGCACTCAAGCAGGTTTGAATCTATTGTGTACTTCGACCGCTCTGTTGCCTCGCAATTGGCTGGCAGTGGCTGCTAAACTTAGAAGCTGTTTATACACGTAAATTTTAGCACCAATGCAGTTATAAACTATGGCAAGTTTAGTTTCTGATATGTACATATATTTAAAATTTTTATTTATAATTAAAACTTTTATTTATAATTAATTCTTTAAATTTAGTAACAAATATTTAAATTCCACATTTGTTTTTTAAAAATTTAAAGTCAGGAAAGGCAAAGGCCACAAAACTCCATCAAAAATTCAACATAATTTTTTAGATCATTATTTAAAAGTTTATTTATGTATAAATTATAACCAACTTTTTTGGTGTTGATATTTTTGCGTTGGAGGGCGGTGTAACGCTAAAAGATTTGTTTAACGTTTGGCGGAATGAAGTTAACATGTCAAGAAGAGTGAATTGTGTATATAATTATATTATTGATAAATTTTGTCTCAATAACTGGGGCGAACATTTAACAAAATAATTACAATCTAGAAGTGGTGAATTTTGTGAAAAACAGAAATTACCGTGAATCAAGTGTAATTATATTTTGAATTGATTCTAATCTAAAAATAATGAATTTTTAAACGAAAAATTGGTGTTTGTCATTGATTATATTACTATGCCACATGGATTTCTAACAAATAGTTCTTTCAGTGATCGGTCTCGCAAATTGTTTGAGGACAGCAAAAAAAGGGTCAAAAACAAAAAAGGAAGCAACATTTGTTAAATGTTAGCAGTATTGGTAAAATTGTTCATGCAGCTCAAATGGGTCTACAAGCAGCAGATAAGCATGATGTTGTGCAGATCTTGAAGAAAGTGTCAAACTATTCGCCCAAAAAGGGCCATCAAAATAAAAAAGCGTATTCGGTCCCAAAACATCTTTCCGCCAAGATGGGCTGTGGTGCATTAGCTTTTTTTGTAAATGAAAAATGTTCAAAGGACCAGTATATATCAATGTGTCAGATTAGTAAAACATGCAACACGTTGTGAGTGCAAAATACAGTGCTATCCATACGACATTACCATTATAGAATTTTCAGCGGAAATTAAACTGCAGTCATTGGTCAACCACAAAATCAAACGACTGATAGTAGTATAGAACGAAGTGTTGCCAGAAACAAATATAGGTGTGAACACACTTCCAACTCTTTATTTAATTTCCAGATGGTATTGTAATGGAGCAGCAGGTTAGAGTCAATACAAGCAGACTGCAGCAAAAGATAAATATGATAATTCCTACGTTTTTGTAGTTTCACTAGTGCCACTGTAAAAAACAAATATTACAGAAATAGTTGGTGCTAGTCAATATTAACAGAAAACAAATATTTTATGGCATAATTCTTAGCCTTTATCAACCAAATTTTAAAAGAAGTTACCAAAATTAGAAAAAAAGTACGTCCAAAATAGATTGTGTGATGAAAAGGGGCTTTTGGTAGACATGCCAGAACCTGGATTCGCCACGAGTAATGATGGTAACACAGCAGGTAGTTTTTTAAACCCTGTCTTTGGCTTCAAGCATCACTGATGTGGATGAATCGTTAACAGGATGTTTAGGAGTTATTTTAAAACATTGCTTTGAAACTACAGATATATATCTGTTAGAGAATTTTTGTAAGTATTTTAATAATGCTGTGTGTGTCTTATGCAATTATTATTGTATTTTAAATGCAGATCGCAGGTGACGCACTTCGTTATACTTCGAATTAAAAAAAAGAAGAAATAAGTTTTGGAATGCCAAAATTTTAATCTTTTGTATGTTTTCTAGTATTAATAAAGGTTTTTTTCTGTTTATGAAAGTAAAGTTTCCAAAATTGTTTGAATTTATTATAAATAAATCAAAAATAACCCTGAAGTTTCAGTTTAAACGCCCTTGTTTTCATGCATGCAATTATTTAAATATAACATATAAATATTAGGGTGTATATTCTAGCAGCAGTCCGTCCCGATGTCGCCCCCTCTAAAATAAGCCACGGCTGCATTTTGTTTTATTCGTTTTTTATATAATAATTATTTGTGGTTAGCCATTTTCCAAAAACGCTGAAATTTGTATTTCTTTATTTCTCTCTGAGAGCCGAAATTTAAATTTTCATGTCTCTAACTTTAATTATTAAAAAGTATCAATACAATCTTTACCTTTATTTTCTCATATTTAGTGAGCACTAAGGAAAATTAGAAAAATACACGTCCTTGATTTTAAGTTTGTAGAAGTAGTCTGTAGTAAGTTTGTAGTTTGTCAGTCAGTGAATGTTATTTGGGATTTTATGTATGTAAATAAAAAGAAGCTATAACGGCTTGAAAGTCGCCATAAAAAAATCGCAATAAAATATTTTAAAACATGTGTCGATGAAAAAGCAGTAATGGCTTACATCAAGATATTAAATATTAACGATTGAAAAATAATCTCTTTAGCAAATATTAATATAATTTTAGAATTATTCTTATAAAATAGTTACGAGGTCTAAATGTATTTTATTTAATAAAATAAATAAACATAAAAACTAACAATATTTAACAGTTCTCTTCGAATTAATGCCACCCCTCGTTATCAGTTTAAGGGGCAATTTAAATACCGCTGCGCACGTGCCACCGTTTCAATAGGTTCACCACTCCGTTTCCTTTCCAAGGTTCTTTATCACTCACACACTTCATTCCCACGGGATGTTCGTTGTTCACATGGGAAAAGTTTAATATGGGAAAGACTGTTATAATGCAGTTTGTTTTATTGGGTCATAACTTTTTGTTATGTATTGACTTTGTCGAATTACACTTTTATTAAGGAGAGTTTTTTAGTTGTAAAATAATAGTAAGTTATGGTGAACTTAAAATGTGAGAGTTCAAATGAAGGACAAATATTATTCACAAACCCTAAATATAAAAAGAATTTTATACAAAAGAAGTAATAAATAGACACATTACTGCAATTCTCAACCGTCTTTCTCACGTTCCACTATTTTCATGAGAATAATGACTATCTCATAGTATATTGATTGTTACATGAGCGAACAACCATCCTAGTACGAATACAGGGGGTGAGTTTTTGTAAACTGGCGCGTGCCAAAGCTTTTGTTAATGATATTATAATATCTCACCTTTTTTTATGAGCAGGGTGAGATATTATTTGTATAACACGGGGTTAAAAACCGGTAACGGCTGCTGAAGTTTAAACATGGTTAACTGATTTGCCAATTTGTGGTGAAGTCTTAATGCTGAAGTCATGGTATGTCAGTTTAATGGTAAAGTCAGAAACCTGCTTATAAAAAAAGGTGAGATATTATTTGTGATTTACATCAAAAGCTTTGTATGGTGATAAATATTAACGAAAGTAAAAAGAAAGCTTTTATTTTGTCAAAATTATTTTTGGTTGACCTGACAATGTCTATACCTGAAACTAGATTATACGAAGTAAGATACTACTGGCACTTTGTGAACTTTCGTATAAAAGAAGTAATTTTTCAGTTCATCGTAGAATAGTTTACATATTGACAAAGCTCCTGTTTATTTCAAAAGTATGAAATACGAATTTGATTGGAAAGACTTAAATTTTGCAATAAATAGAAACAATAACATTCTGGTTACTTGAAGTAGGCCAAGTGTAGTAATCATTTAGTATATAGACCTAATAACCACCAGTCAAAATGCACGATAACTTTTGATTAAGTTAATTTCGAAATAATAACGTGTATAGCAAACATTTTTGTTATGATTATTGGAAATTTTATGTATTGAACGAGATGAAACTTTTACCATTTTACGTAACTCTAGAAAAATAGCCGCTTATTTATGACTTACTCAAATTTAAGCACGATGTCTCACAAATATAAATACGCTTACGCTCAGCATATGATCAACAGCTAAGCTAAGCTTGTTACACGCATTAGCTTTAATATGGTATTCTTTTAATTAGTTTTGAAATTACTTTGGCTTTCATTCACGTATTTAGTTATAATTGCAATATTAAAAATAGAAATAAAACAATCAGTTTATCTTATTCAAAAGCTTTCTAATTTAATTGTTTGGTATCCGTAAGGCTTTTATGGATTGTATGGGCTGTTCGTAATTATCCACTGTTTTTAAAACTTTTCAAGTTTTACCGATTTGAGGTTTAGAAAGTGGTGAGAAGAGAGTTAGAATTGAAATAATTTTTATCCATAAAGAGTATCTTAGAATTTCACTATGGATGTATATAAGAATACGATGAGTTTGACGAGTTAAAAAGTTATGAGGAGAGAGAACCATTAACAGACTAGCTCAAGAACATTAACAGACTAACTCTGCAGCCTTTGGTTTGATTGACCAAAGCTTAAAGAACTCAACGGATGGGTTATCGGTTTTCACGAGTTTTCTATCTGCTGACCACGCGATTGTGGAATGCGCGACAAATTTTGATCTGGCATGCGACAAAAATTTTGATATGGGTTCTTCATACTTTCAATTTTAGGTAGATGAAACATTTATCGATAAAAAGGGACTTATTTCACAGATTGTCTGTGTTCATTGGCAGTCTAGGTGGACTTCCTCCGATTCCAAGGGAGAAAATGCTAGCTTATCTTTTCTTGACGTGTTCGAGGGATTGAATAACACTTGGGTCGATAGTGATTATTATACCTCGTAGTTGTTAATGGAGCACGGCGCATTCCGCGTTAGCTTATTTAGATTTGCATTAAAAGCTAGTCCGGCGTGTTCCTGAGGTTTTGGTATGCAACATATTTATTACATACTATTCTACTGTACTGAGCACGATGACGTAAATAGAGTTTTATCGGAGAGCACGCTTCCTAATATGAAATAGAATCACGTTAAACGTTAGCATTTGGTTTCTTTAGTCACTATGACTTGTTTTATTAATGAACAGATGTTTTATTTATTTAAAGCTTTAAAAAGAAAAATGCGTTCTCAAAAAAATAAGGTAGTAAATAACCCATTATGAAATAACAGCTTCATGGCAGTATTAGGAAATCTTCAAGGCTCATCTTTTTTATATAAGGGAGGATGTTATGTACTCCTGGACCGCCCTAAGACAAGCTGGGTGGAAGGTGGGAATAAGCGTTTGAATTCGTGTTGACATTTGGACCATTCAAGAAACTGTTTATTAGTTTCTATAACCAATGTTTTGCATTTCTGAAACAATAATCGAAAGAAGAATATTCAGCTAGTTATTATTAAAATACAGTGTATGTATACTGTAAAAACAACAATGCTAAAATCACTTCAGGTTATTTAGAAAACTTTGCATTTTTTACATAAACGTTGAATGTAACAATTTCTGGGTGGGTTAACGTGAGATTATTTCTCATAGGTGGAGAAGCGTAACAAATTTGTATCTTCTATTTGTCTTAGAGTTAAATTAAGACAAATGCGAGACATTCAGCTCTTACCGAGATGCATTGTCAAACTTTCCGTAAAATACTCCATGATTAGTTGTGGTTCTGCTTCATATATCTGTAGATATTGTATTCATATGAAATATATGTAACGTACATTGTCTAACTGGTTTAAGTATTAATTATTGCAGGTAATGTAACAAAATTGGATCTCTTACCTATTTTACAGGTAGTTATTTAAATAAATGGGACTAATTTAGTTGATATCAAAATGCATTGTCAAATTAACGGTGAGATACTTCGTGACTAGTCGTGTCTATACTTCATATATTTGTAGTCTGTTTTGCAATTATGTGAAATATAAGATAACGTAAAATACTCAGAGCGCAAGCAGTTTGACTAACTTTCAATCACCGAACGTTTCTAGAAAGTATCAAGATGTTTCAAATGCATTGATGGTGTGAGCTATCAATAATTATTTTGGCTAGAAAAAATCATGACTTAAACCAAATACATAAATATATAAAAAATAGTTTAAATATTTTGAACAATCATTTTTATCACAAATAAGTACATATAAAAAAGCAATGTTTCTGCAATTGTCTTGAAGAATCAAAACGTGCATTTATGTAAGAAGAATTTAATGCTAGAGTATATTATGGATAAATATTATTTTGTCATTCCAAGTAGACTACTCGGTTTTTCTCCAAAAAAGTGTAGAGTGTAATGCTATCATGCGTCCTTATCTATTAAATTTTTAAAATAATTTGTTTGTGCAGTAACTGAATTGATAAGATGTATTAACTGACTTTGATATTATTTTTTATATGTCGGATGTAGTAAACATTTCTGAAACACAAAAATATCTTTTGCACAATGGGCCACACTACAAAAATATAAATTTCGAGGTAATTTATTGTAATTTTATTAAACGTTATTAAGGCTATCTCATTATAGAAAATTAATTCACACGTTCGAGAATGTGCTACTAGTCCTAAAACTATGTGATTTAAGACACTATACGTCACTTATACTACTTTTATTATATTTCGGAAAGTACACACTAAGAAACGGTTTGTAGAACGAACGTCATCCAATGCCATTTTCTTAAGTCTGAATTCTCAGTTTGTGAAATTTATTACTAATGGTTCATAAACCAAAATGCAAGTATTAGGCATCTGAGAAATTTTTGAACATAAATTAAGAGACAAGTAAAATTTATTAAATAAATAATACCGAAATAAATTTGATATATTAATTTATACAAATAAGTCCAATTAATTTTACAAGTTATGAAATGATTCATAAAATACACCATAAATTAAATAAACATATTCATGTAAAGAGAAAATATACATCTTCATTATAAACGGTCACTTTATGTACTGAGTATATCTACTCAGAATGCGGGAGAGAAGGAAATTTATTTGAATTCTATTAAGGAATAATGTGAATCTAAAAAAATTACATAAAAAAGAAACTCGGGCAGAGGGATTTGAACAAGGACACTTAAATGTTTTTTTTTCAACTAAATATAAAAAACTCAAATTTTTAACAAATATTCGGTAAGAAAAGTTTTTGATATAAATTTAATAAAGACCTATTTTGATATAAATTTAATAAAGATTTATTTCCTATAATAAAATCAAAGAACATAAAAACGTAAGCATCAAGGTTTGCACCTGGTTTTCTATCCGTTCGCACGTAATCCAGTGTTTTAACACTATACCAACGACTCATTGGGCAGAGTGACGAAATAAAAATATACTCATTAACTTGAGTTTCATTATAAAGAGTTTACACTGTACGTCCATTGGCAATTGGTGCACTCGGTATATTATTTTCTCTGTATCTAGAAGATAAATCTTCAAATACTGTCCAGATCAAATACGTATTGAAAATGTTGGGTAAAAGTGATAATAACAATATTCTGACACGCAGTGGATATTTTTAATATCTACCTTATCTAAGTATTGGTAAATATTGATGTTTTGAATGCCCGACTCTCGAATGTCGTTTAATTAAACGGTGATAGTCAAAACATAAATTGAAATTTCGGCCCCTAATGGTAGTTTGTGTAACTGCTATTACGTGTCGCAATTATGATGGGTATACCATTTAAGCGGTTCTATACACCTGTGGGCTATTTTAAACCAAATGTGTTTGAAAGTGCCTCTGTATACCCTCTGTGAGGCCTTCGATTTTATACCAAATATTATTGAAAGGACAATTATCGTAGATGAATGGTTAAAGTTTAAAGGTGTAATTTAGACGTCGCAATTATGTTTTGTTTGTAAAACTGAAATGACTACTAAAATTATTTGAAGGAAATTCATCAGTAATTGAATAAATAAAGCAAACGATGTAAAGTAGAGAAAGGTCAAGGGCGAGACCCTAAATAAGTTTGAACTATAGTAATATGTATGTAATTTTTTCGCTCTCATATTCATTTTAGTCGCATCTAGAGATAAATGAAAAGATTGAAATTATTAATTTGTTGATGACCAATTAACTATTGAGTATATTTGGAATTAATTTTGTAGAAATTCATTATTCACAATTAAATGAAACTACGTGATGTATTATTATTTCTACATTCTTTAAGTTTTTTACCACGACCTAGGTTTCGTTTTATTACATCTTCAGGAGGGCTATTAGCAAAGATCTTTGCTAATATCCCACCTGAAGATGTTGTAATACAACGAAACCTAGTTTATATTCTTTATTTATATTCTGCGGATAACAACTTACCAAAACTCACTCACCATAAAAAATCATTGTACCGTTTTTTTTTAATTACAAACGTGGGTTCCAAACTAAGGGTCGTCAGGTAGCGTTACTCATTATATTGTTATTCGACAGAATTGAACCGGAAATTACAATGTAGTGTGGTTAAACGAGTAAGCTATTGTCATGGATATCGAGATGGGACAGTCTTCACTAGGGATATAATGGAGTTCTGTGGGAATACAGTACAGTAATGACTATATATCTAGGTATATCAATAGAATAAATTTTGTGGGGACTGGTAAATTGTAAAAGTAATAAAATTTGAGCTGTTGGAGCTATCTACTTTGCGCGTATTAAATAAGGGTTGTATTTTAGTTTATGTAGAGAAATATGAAAATTTATATTAAAAAAAAAAAAATATATTTCCTGGGATAGTTAAACAATAGCAGGTTTTAATTCTCACAATGTCATCTAGGGTCTTTTTTCAAAATAATTTGCTTTTGATGGACCATTTATTCTTGCTTTTATTGGAACTTAAAATGTTTTATTTGGTTTTGAGTAATCGTTTTAAAAGTGAATACATGATACTTATATTAGAAAAATTATTCAAAAATCCGATTTAAGGTTTTAAAAATTTTTAATGTGACATTTTTTTAAATAAATTTTTGCGGGAACAAAGGTTCAGAATAGGATTTTATTTAAATACCCCGCAGTGTAAGTAGTGCAGATTTAATATGTCCCTTTTTATGTTAAATTAAAAATATATTAAGTCAAAGAAAAGAAAAAGATTGTAATATTAAAATTGTTTTAAAATAATGGTAGTTTCGAAAAAAAAATTTGTTTTTTTTTCTATATGAGTAGATATTGAAATTATAGTAATACATTCTCTCATTTCCAGTACTACATTCCGTGGTTCCCACACTTCACTCTTCCCATGAGAAAGATAGGCGAAGTATCTATCACAAAAAAATGACCGTATATGCGTGTAAGAATTTCAGATATATTATGGGCAGAAAGATGAACAAGGTCATTTAAAAGGTCCATTCACTACAATGTAAAAAAATAGAACAAAGAAATACGAGTGAATACCTCCATGATGCTTTAAAACTGTGGTTCAAGGTATTTGAAAAAAACGTAGAGTTGTGTTCCATGGTTTTGAACTTGTTGATGCAAGTTAATCTAGATAATATTTCATAGCGAGAATTTACGTTGCCCCTTGCTAAGTCTAATATGACGCAAACGGAATATAAAATTTGAAAAAATTTGTTTCCAAGGTCTACCAAATACTTCATTCGATGGGATGCGAGAAAAAAATTGCTACCACTTTGGTTAAGTAGAGTATTTTTTTAAACATTAATTGAGATTTCCAGTATTTCTTTACACATTAACGGAAATATACGTATAAAGCTTTCTAAGATTTCAAAACCGTAGGTTTAGGCGGAGGGGCATGATACGACAAAATTAGAAAGTGATGGTTTTTCATTATAGATACCCAAAACCTTTAAAACATATCTTTATCTCAGAATAGTGTTAATATCTTTTAATTGTGCAAATATGTACTTATAATATATATATATATATATATATATATATATATATATATATATGTATATATATATATCAGAATATTGAATATAATAATAATAGAATATTATATATATCAGATATATAAGTACATTGTGTGAAGTAATATTAACGTGAGATAAATTAGGAGAAAGTTATTAAATAAATATGTTTGGCGTTAGTTTTGTAGAAATTCATTATTAATAATTAAATGAAACCCAGGTATATGGTAAAGAATTCAAAGAGAGCAGAAATAATAAATCAAATAATACTACATTATTTATTTTAAATTTTTTTTATGTTTTGTTTTTAATTAAAGTACATATTTTCAATTATTAAACCAAAAAACAAATACGCCAAAATTTTAAAATATCATACATTTTTCCTCGTAAATTCGTTCCTTATGAATCTTGTTTTTATGACAAAAATTGAAGCACGTAAGTGAGAAAGTATACGTGGAGAAATGAGTATCGCCGTATAAATTCGTTTTCATCGTCAAGTAGATAAAAGCCTAAAAATAATAATAAGTCAAAATTGTTTAAAATTACATTTGAAATTAAAAAAAAAATTAAAAACAAGCTGTGTGTTCAGCAAATGTCTTTATATTAGTGGTTATGCCTAAATTTTTAACGTTCAGTGGATAGATCTTTTCATGACACAAACGTAGTGTACATGAAACATGAGATGGGTGGTTTGCTTTTTGATATAAAACATCTAATGACATATTTGGATGGGAGTTATAACTTTTTGATGGTACGTTGCCATTTGGACAGCTTTGCCTCTAATCGGTAACAGTATCAGAAAATTAAAAATATATTTTCATCAGATTGTTAAGAAATATGTCTGTGATAAATTGTTTCATAAAAATGAAAAAATTAAATTAAATTAATATTACAAAAGTTATTATTTTATTATTACAACTATCTGCATATTTATTTTTTTCGTTTTCAATTTGCTTAAATAAAAATATTTCATTATAAAAATATTAAAAAAAAATTAGAAGTTTCACATCTACCTGCCGTCGCATGACCGCTCACAATTTTTTTAAACGAAGTTTTTTCGTAACAATTCTTTCGAGGCGTTTCAACTCGGATCGTAAACTATGTTATTACCACTTTGCTTTCGGATCAATATGCTTTCCGAAGAAATGTAAGCCATTATGTGAATGAAAGAAAAAGGAAAACTTGCCAGCGCAGTGCAATCAAAATTAGCGACCGGTTCTACTCTGAAAATTTAAATAATTACCGAGAATTCAACTTTAGACTATTAGTAATTGACAAAAAAAATTTTATGAAATTTTAAATAGATTTATAGATGTAAATCTAATTCCAGCTACGTGTAATGATAAAACAAGCAGCGACTTTAAACTGTATGCTGCAAATGGTACTGAAATCCCGTATTTCCAAAACAAAATTTTAACCCTCAATTTGGGACTTCGTCGTGATTTTCAATGGGCATTAATTATAGGTAAAATAAGTAGAGGCATTTTGGGTGCAAATTTTCTTAATCGGTTTAATTTTTTGATATTAAAAAAAAAAATTGATGGTATAACAGAACTGAGCATTATTGGTGAAATTAGGTCGTCTAGAATGAAATATAAGCACCTTAAACAATAGTAAATTTTCTGATATTTTGACACCATTTCCGAAAATAACAAAATCCGATTTACTAATTTCCAAAACAAAACACAATGTTGAGCATTGTATAACTACAAATGGCAAACCAGTTTATTCAAGAGCGAGACAATAAGGCACTAAAAGATTACAGATATCTAAACAAGAATTCAATTTTATGCTTGACAAAGATATTATAAGACCATCAAATTCATCATAGGCTAGCCCACGTCATTTGGTCACAAATACAGACGGCACTCTGAGACCATGCGGAGATTATTGCCGTTTGAATGACATCACAGTACCAGATCGATACCTCTTACCCAGAATTGAAAACTTCCATCACATTTTAAAAAGAAAAAATATATTTTCTAAAATTGATTTACTACCAAACTCCAATAACAGAAGAAGATAAACAAAAAACAGCAATAATAACACCATTCGAATTGAAGAGTTTTGGCTAAAGAAATGATTTCTATATCTTTCAACGATTCATTAATGAAGTTTTCAGTGGATTAGATTTTATTTTTCCGTATCTGGATGACATCCTAATAGGGCCAGAAACTGAGGAACAGTATACGAAACATTATACGGAAGCATTTAATAAAATTCAACAGGGTAGTCGAACGAGAGTAAAGAAATTAGAATTTTTAGGATATTTGATAATACCAAATGGCTCAAAACTTCTTCCAGAAAAAGTACAAGTAATAACAAATTATAAACTTCCCCAAATTATTCATGAACTTTGCAATTTTTAAGAATGATTAACTTTTATGGACCATATTTAAAACATGCAGCTATAACTCTCAAATAAATATTTCAAAGGTATAATAAGAAAAGATCGAAGGGAAACTCCATGGACAGGAGAAGCTAGGAAGTCCTTTGAAAAATGCAAAGAGGGTTTACCCAATGCCGCTGTACTAATTTTTCCTAAACCAGATCTACGATTAGCTTTATGTACAGATGCCTCTAGTTACGCAGCTGGATCTGTTCTATCGCAATATGAGGACGAACATTGGAAACCGTTTGCCTTTTATTAAAAAAAACTAAATGATACTCAAAAGTCTTACAGCACATATGTACGAGAACTTTTGAGTTTATATCTTTCCATCAAACAATTTAAGCATATACTAGAAGGACAAACATTTTTGATATTCACAGACCACAAGCTAATTATATTTGCATTTAAACTAAACATTTATAAAGTATCACGAAGACAATTAAGACATCTCCAGTATACTTCACAATTTTCAACAAGTTTAAAATACATAACTGGAAAAGATGACATTGTTGCAGACTCGATGTCTAGAATTGAATCAGTTTTGGACATTGATTATGAAAAATTATTTAATTTTTAACAATATCCGTCTAGAATAAATAATCTGGTATGATGTTTCGACCCCAAACATTCGATCTTTCACACCACAACTATTTTGATTAAATATTTTCTATAAAATACATGACTTGAACCATCCTGGTATCAAATTCCCAGTGAAACAATTAACATCCAGATTAATTCGCACAATATCAAAAAAGATGTTTGAGAATGGGCTAAAACTTGCATTGGTTGCCAGAAAAATAAAATTAATCGGCGCATACATTTCAAATTCAGCTCATTTGAAGAACCTGACGAAAGATTTAGCATAGTCCATATGACATAATCAGATTATATCCACCATCAAATGGAAATAAGTATTGTTTAACATGCATCGATCCTTTCACATCCTGGATTGAGGTTATAACGATAGAAAATATTACCTCAGAAACAATCACAAAAGTATTTTATGGAAATTGGATTTGTGGTTTTGGTGTTTCATCAGTGTGATCATATACAGAGGAAATAAGTTCAGATCAAAATTCTTCAGATGTTTAAGTATTATTTGTGGAACTAAAATACAAACAACAACTTCATACCATCCACAAATCAACGGCAAAATTGAACAAAAACACAAATATTTATAGCAGCAAATAGAGCTCACTATTCAGTCAAATGGAGTGAAACTTTATCAACTATACTCTTTGGTATAAATGCATATCTACGTGATGACACCAACTGGTCCATTACAGAAATGATTTATGGCAAATCACTGAAGCTACCAAGAGCATTCTTTCAAGAACCAAAAACCAAATTGGAACAAAATACTTTCACTAGCGAATTTCGAAAAGAAATGGAAAAATTAAAACCAATGCAAAAGAAAACAGAAATTATTTTTTCATAAGGATTTAGATTCGTGTTCACATATATTTGTCAGAGTGGATCGTGTCAAGAAATCTTTAGAATCCCCTTATGAAGGACCTTTTCCTGTGACTGTTAGAAAGGACAAGTATTTTACAGTGAAAATTAAAGGACAAGATATCGGTGTTTCCATTGATCGATTAAAACAATCTTATTTTTTAATTTCATTTGATATTAATTCTCGAAACCTAACAAATAAAGAAAAACAAAGCAAACCATTAAGTGGAGATAGAAATGGGGAGACAGAGGATTCAAAATTTAAAACAACACGTTGTGGGAGAAAAATTACTTCCCCAGCATGCTATTAAGATTACGTAAACCTTTATTGTTGCATATTAATTTTTAAGTTAATGATAAATATTTTGTAAATAGCATTAATATTTCCTTTCTAACTTGCAATGTAACTGTTCCTGTGATATTAACATTTATTTTTCTCCTTGTATCCCTATTGTGTTGTTTGGACGGGGAGTAGTGTAACCTCTACGAATTATACAATTTTTGTTTTTTACAACATTTTTGCAGGTTGTGACTGGCAACGAGAGAAAAAGGATGTTTTTGTTTAAAAAGAATAATTGTTTTCTGACGTAAAAAAATGTCATCGAGTAATAAATAACTTCGTTTAAGAAAATACCATGTATTAAAGAATTTTTATAAGTATTATAAATTATAAAATGCTCTCTGTGTCTTATGCATTTATTATTGTGATTTTAAATGCAGATGCTATTATTATTTGGATTTTTAATGGCACATTTTATTATCCTTCTAATTAAAAAAATATAATAATTATATTGTGGAATGTCAACATTTTAATTTTTGTATGTCTTTCTAGTTTTAATTGACGTTTATTCTTTATTTACGGAGTAAAGTTTCTAAAATTATTGGTATTTGTTATAAATATATCATAAATAACCACGAAGTTTCATATTAAACACCCTTGTGTTCATGCACACAATTGTATAAATATAACATATAAATATTAGCATAAGCTAATTCTAGCAGCAGTCGTCCCGACTTTGCCCGGGTTAAAATGAACCATGGCTGCGTTTTGTATTATAAATTATATTTATAATAATCATTTATGGTTACCATTTTCCAAAAACGCTGAAATAAGCATTTCTTTATTTCTTTTTGAGAATCTGCATATAAAATTTGCATGTCTCTTACTTTAATTATTATAAAATATCAATACAAACTTCACCTCCATTTTCTCACCTTATAAATTGAATTCCAAAAAATAATATTACTCAATGAGTACTAAGGAGTATAGAAAAAACATACGTGCTAAGTGTTAAATTTGTAGAACTTATAGTCCAGAAGATTCCGTGATGGGTCAGCCAGCGAGTGGTATTTGGGATTTTATGTATGTAAATAAAAAAGAATCTGTAACGGCTTGAAAGTCGCTAATAAAATATTTGAAAACATATGTCAATTAAAAAGCAATAATGGCTTAAATATTAACGATTGAAAAATATTATATTTAGCAAATATTAATATGGTTTTAGAATAGACACGATATCCGCCCATCCTCATAAAAAAGTTAAGAGCTCTTAATGTATTTTAATCAATAAAATAAACATGAAAACTAACAATGTTTAACAGTTCTCTCCGAATTAGTTCCACCCCTCATTATCCGCTTACTGGGCAATTTTAATACCGCTGCGCACGGGATACGGTTTAAATAGGTTCACCACTCCGTTTCCGTTCCAAGGTAGTCAATCTTCAATCATACACTTCGTTCCCACGGGATGTTCCTTGTTCACAAAGGAAACGTAGAACATGGGAAAGACTGTTATAATTGCGGTTATTTTTTTTGGGTCATGACTTTTTATCACGAATTGACTTCGTCGAATTAAAATTCTAGGAAGAAGAGTTTTTTAGCCGTATAATGAAGAATAATACTTATGAACAAGTTTGATTTATTTTCAAGTCATTTTGCTTGTATTAAGGCATATAAAGGCGCTAATTTACATTTATTTAGAGCCAGCTGCTGATCCCGGCTTTACCCGGGAACAAAGGTACACTGATTATTTAATTTGTTTTCTTATATAATAATTATGAAAACTTTAGTATATGTTGCTTTATTTCTTTCTGAAAATACAAGCACAAGTTTTCATGCTTTATATTGATTTATTTCAAAATTCCTATGCAATTTTTCACCAAATAGTTGTAGCATAACAGACATTTTAAAAATTATGGAAATTTCAACCGACTGCATCGTGAGACTGAATCTCCACTACGTATCTATTCCCGCTGCACATGTAACTTCCATACTAGGTTCACCTATAAGTTAATTGTCTGATTTAATCAAGATAATTTAATATGCTCCATTTTATTGTGCTTAATCACAATGCATCATTTATCGTATACAATCTTTATTATCACATTTGTATCTGAAATTATAACGGCGTGTTTCTTGTGAAGGAAGAACAAAACGACAATACACGGAGATGTGTGAATTGCTTCGATTTCTCATTTATCTGAAAAATGTAGAAAAAATTACCGTAGGGGAAAAATGGATTATTAGTTCCAATAAATAACTTAATAATATTGATTTAAATTAAATCAAATTCGTAGTTATCATTACAAGGGAAGTATCAACTGAAATTAACGTAAAATGAGTAAATGAATAAAGTGTGGTAAATTTGAAATATGGGAGTTCAAATGAAGGCAAAATAGAATTCATGAGGCCTCCAAATAAGAATAAATTTATGCAAAAAAAAAGTAATAAGTGACCACACTACTGCAATTCCCAACCGTCTTTCTCACGTTCCACTATTCTCATGGGAATAATACCTATCTCAAAGTGTATCGACTGTTAAACGTACGAGCGGACAACCATCCTATTACAAATAGAGGGGTGAGTTTTTGTAAATTGGCGCGTGCTAAGCTTTTGTTAATGATATTATATTGTAATACGGGGTTAAAAACCGGTAAGGGGTGCTTAATTTTAAACATTTTTAACTGATTTGACAATTTGTGGTGAATACTTAACGCTAAAGTCAGGGTAAGTCAGTTTAATGGATAAGTCAGAATTCCATATATAAAAAAGTATATTATTTGTGATATACATCAAAATTTTCGGATGATGATAAATATTAATGAAAGCAAAAAGATGATATGAAGAAACTTGATTTTTTTTGTGTAAGAGACTACAGGTACATAGGGAATTTTCGTATGAAAAAGTAATTATTCAGTCCATTGTAGGATAGTTTTCGTATTAGTTAAGCTCCTCTTTATTTAAAAAGTATAAAATACAAATATGTTTAGAAGGAGTTAGTTGTAATTAGAAATGTGTATCAACGTTTGACTTGTTAACCATCAAAGTGTGTTCGCCAGTATGTGATTTAATTCGTTAAAAATAGTTTGTACTAAAATTGAAAAAGTTGTGAACAGAGTGAATAAAAATTATGAATTAAAAAAAATTAATAAACGTCGTAATACAGTTGGTGTTTCAAGTCACTGCACCTTCCCCGCTAATTCAAAAAAATATGATTTAGAGCCAGTTTGAAATTGTAATTATTCGAGATGAAATATTCGTATTAAACACATCAAGATATTAATATTATCCTATGAATTTTAGTATTAAGGAAGGTTTTATCCTATTAATGTTAGGCACTCAACAAGTAATAGAGGTGATTCGAAATTTATAAGGATATAGTAAAACAACATTCTGTGTTCGAAAGTTTTCTTTAAATCTCTGAAAACTACAAATACCTCTGATAAAACAAATTTTTGCTTTTCATGTGAACAATTTGACAAAATAAATTAAGAAAAATTAAAAATTAGAAAAATGTACTAGTTCTGAACTTAGAAAATTATATAGTAAATAGAAATAATGACATTATACTTAGCGGGTCAAGTATATACGCGGTACTTGAAGTGAGTCAAATAAAATACGCGGTAAATATAATAAATATAACACTTTTGTACTGTAATACTATTTAGCCCATGGATCTTATAACTACAAACCAAAATGCACGACATCTTTTATTTAAATTATATTATTAATATACATATTAGAATACATATTAGAATTTCACTATGGATATATATGAGTAGATACGGAGTTTGAAGAGTTCACGATTTATGAGGAGAGACCTATTTTAAACGACTCGAACAACTCGGAAGTCTAAGAATAATTAGCAAGGTTTGTCGCACATCAGTCGGCGATAGTTTAGTATTGGTGATACAATGACTGATGGAAAAACAAATTGGCAATACCTCATTTTTTGACCTCACTTTGCAGCATTTGATTTGATTGACCAAAGCTTACAAAACTCAACGGGTGGACTCGCAATCGCGGAACGCGTGGCAAATTTCGTTTTGCACGCGACAAGAATTTTGATGTGGGTTCCTTACACTTTGAATTTTTGGCCGAATAATCCATGGCATGGCGCAATCCCCGTTAGCTTATTTAGATTTGCATTAAAAGATAACCCGGCGTGTTTGTGCAATTTCGGTACGAACACATGTATCACATATTATTCCAATGTACTGAGCTCGACCATTTGCGTAAAATTTTATTGGAAGGCTTGTTATTTAATATAGCGTAGTATTACGAGGAGCTATAGAATGTGGTATCTTTAGCCACTATGATTTTGTTGATTAACCTATTTTCGAGTGAAAAAAATAGAGGTACTAAATGATCCATTGCGAAGCAATAGATACGTGGCACTATTAGGGAATCTTCAAATGCCACTCTTTTAAATGGGTCCCTGGATGGCCCTGAGACAATCTGGGTGGAAGGTGGGAGTAGCTTTTGAATTGACGTTAAAATTTACTATTCAGGAAACTGTTTACCAGTTTCTGTATCTAATGTTTTGCATTTTTGTAGCAGAAATCAGAAGAAAGATGTTAAATTGCTTATTGGAAAAATACAGAATGTGTATATTTTAAAAATAACGATACTCAAATAACTTCATGTTTTCAGAAAAATTTACTCACTTAAATGTTGAACGTAAATATTGCTAAGCGGATTTACACAAGAGAATTTCTTAACGGTTGAGAAGCGTAACAAATTTGTATCTCTATTTGTCTTACAGTAAATAATTAAGGCAAATACGGGACGTTTAGCTGCTTCGAGACGCATTGTCAAACTTTCCGTAAAATACTCGAAGATTAGTTGTATTTGTGCTTGATATATATATATATATATAGGCAATGTATTGATGTGAAATACAAGTAACGTGTGTTGTGTAACTGTTTTAAGAATTATAAACTATAATCTGTGGTCTAATGATGGCAGATAATATAATAAAATTGTAAATCATATCTGTTTCACATCTAGTTATTCAAATAATTAGAATCAATTTAACCGATAGCGAAATGCATTATCAAACTTGTGGTGAGATACATCATGATCGGTCGTGTCGACACTTCATATATTTGTATGTTTTGGATTGATTTAAAATGTAAGATAGCGTAAAATACTCGAAAATTAGTTGTATTTGTGCTTCATATATATATAGGCAATGTATAGATGTGAAATACAAGTAACGTGTGTTGTGTAACTGATTTAAGAATTATAAACTGTAATCTGTGGTTTAATGATGGCAGATAATATTATAAAATTGTAACTCATATATGTTTCACATCTAGTTATTTAATTAATTGGAATAAATTTAGCCGATAGCGAAATGCATCATCAAACTTATGGTGAGATACGTCGTGATCGGCCGTGTCGACACTTCATATATTTGTATGTTTTGAATTGATTTGAAATGTAAGATAGCGTAAAATACTAACAGCGCAAGTGTTATGATTAACTTTCAATCATAGAAACTCTCTAGAAAATACCAAGATGTTTCATTGAGGGTTTCAGTTATCAATATTTATTTTAGCTGGAAAAAATTAGGGCTTAAATTACTTACGTAAATTTGAAAAAAATTGTCTATATATTTTGAACAACCTTTTTTAGGCTATACATACTCTATCAGCCATTGTATAACAATAAATAGCTTTCTTTCTCAAGCTACGTCATAAAATGAACCGTGAAATAATGTCATAATATTTATATGCAAATAGATATAAGTTTACGATCCATTATGATCAAATTATATTAAAAAAAATGATAATATTGAAGTGAGACTAACAGATTGTCCACAATGTTGAAAAATATTTACTTATACAATTTTATATTTTATAAGTAAATATTATAATCTATAAGTAAATATTTATAAGTGCATATTAGTTATAATCAAAACATAGTAAAGAAACATAAAATGTTCTAACGATTTACTGCATATAAGGTTCGTCACTCTATTTGTAAAACATATATTTATTTAAAATAATATGCATGCAACGTCCTTTTTAACTTAGGAGATATTTACAAATTTGTGAGAATAAAAAAGACTTTTAATATAATGTACACCAGTTTTAAACCAGTACGATTCTGTAGCAAAGTTCGTCAAATTCGAAACATAGTTTTATTTTCTTTTAGATGAATAAGAAAAGACATTAAGACAAAAACAGAAAATAAGTCAAAATGATGAATGAAAAAGAAACCATTAAAAGATTCTGAGCCTCCAAATAAGTTTATCAATGAAGCAAAGGAAAATTTCACTTCTAGCTTAAAGGAGATTTATAAAAATGGAATAAAAAAGTACGGCTTAGTGAAAGCTTAGGGAAATAGAAAATTATTATGAAATATGACTTAGAGAAGCTCTAACCGTTAATCTTAAAAGAACCATTTCATTTACTAGACAGAGATAATAAAGGAATACGAAGAGAAGAGAGAGGTATACCTCATTTGAAACGTTACGAAAAATGTTTCGTAATAAATATACAAGGAAAATGGAACATAATCCTTAGCCTATAATAGACTTTGCTAGCGGCTACGCTTTTATATTTATAACGTCAATCTTAGTTGGTTCCTTTAAAAAATTTCTAAGTTGTTTTTGATGGGTATTATTTTGAATTTATTGTTATCCCTGCTCCTCAATATTAGAAAGTAGTCGGAGTTACAAAACCATTTAAATTTTTAGGGTTTTTACGAACTACTCCATAGTTGGATTAATTACATAATTTCTGTGGACAACTGAGTGTTTTTGAACTCTGTGAAGCGATTTTATTGCCTACCTCTTAGGGTGAGATATTATTGGGGATGTAGATTGGTATTATACAGAAGTTTCTTGGATGTAGTTTGTAATGAGTTATCTAACAGAAACCAGTCGAAAACAAATTTTGTTTAGTACTTAGTCAGAGCATTCATTTCGAATCACTACAGACTACTTTTAGGAATATTCTTCCAGGATTGATCTCAACGACTGAAATGCATCCTTCGTACATACTTTTAATTGTTGTTTGAAAAACGACAGTTTTGAAATTAATAGCGCTATTGTATTCTTCCTTTCATCCTTTCTTAGATATTTTGAATTTAGGATATTCAGAAACATTTTTGCTATAAGTATTTCTTTTCATTTAAAAATATTGTTACTATAATTGTTGACGAGAAAAGTAGCTCTTTTAAGAGTAAGTCTGCCATGTGTGCGTAAATGTTTTCATCTAGAGAGAAAGAAAATTTTAAATCATGAAAACTAGATTTGTCCTGCGATTTCGTATACATGAAAAGAGAAAGAAAAAACTGTTAATGTAATTTAAAAATAAAAATATTAAATTTTGAGAAAAAAATGGGGCATTGACAAAAAAATGGGGCATTATATATGACGATAGTCTGCTTTTAAAAGTGAGAAAATATTTTTTAACCTCTTTTGCGGGATTCAAATATCCCCCGAAATAAAATTACATATTTTTTAAATCTTTGGCAGTCAATGCAAGTGACTTATGAAGTTAGATACGCAGTTTTACCATTAAACAAAGTATTGAATATAATTGGCGTTAATTTTGTAGAAATTCATTATTCACAATTAAATGAAACTACGTGCTGTAGTTTTATTTCTACTTTCTTTAATTTCTTTATCACGACCTAAGTTTCGTTGTATTACAACATCTTCAGGTGGGATATTAGCAAAGATTCTTTGCTAATATCCCATCTGAAGATGTTGTAATACAACGAAACCTAGGTCGTGGTAAAGAAATTAAAGAAAGTAGAAATAATACTACATCACGTAGTTTCATTTAATTGTGATTAAATAAAGTATTTTTATGAATAAATCAACAAACGTTGTGATAAGACAAAAGGACTTAATTCAGACACTTCTGTTATAAAAATGCTAAATAGTTAACGCTGTTATATAGCCTCTAGCTTAATACGTGATTAGCTTTAAACATGATAATAGAACAGGTGAAAATATTAATACTAGCTTTCCGACATTGTCGCACACTTCCCATGGGAAATAAAATAATTTCGTGGAACTGATGTGGGTGTATAGAAAAATTCATTGCGTTTTCACAGGGTTGAGTATTAGCGCGTGCGGGTATTTTTTGTGAAAGTATATACGGAGGGTTGGGTACTAGTTACAATGTTACCGGTTTAACGTCTTAATAAAATGATTAGTAAATTTGACGGTAGGCAGTAACGTCTTATTTACTTACGGTGTATTTACCCCATAGTAAATGATAGCATAGTATGTATTCATTTATTATGGGGTAAATACACCGTAAGTAAATAAGACCCCATAAAGTAACTAAGGTAATATCCACTACCGTAAGTAACTAAGGTAATATCGCCCCCGTTATGTATTGTATTATTCGCTGGCTTCAATTCAGCAGAGCTAGTGTCACGTTTGTAGTAATATACAGCCTAACATTTATGTTATATTTATATAATTGCATGAATGAACATAGGGAAGTTTAAAATGAAATTATTTAAGATTTATTTATAACAAATTCAAATAATTTTGGAAACTTCACTTCCAGAAAGAGAAAATGAAACCTAATTAAAACTGGAAAACTAACAAAAGATTGAAATTTGGACATTCCATAATTTAATTATATTTTTTTTAGCTAGAAGAATAACGAAGTGCGTCATCTGCAATTTGCGTTTAAAATTACAATAATAAATATTATTATTGTAATTAAGTAACTGCATAAGACACAGCCAGCAATAATAAAATATTTACAAACATTTTCTATTAGATGGCGTTAGTATCCCATCATACGTCGATGAAGCTCTGAAATGTTTCCTAATGTTTCATCTGTAAATAGAAAAGCTTCCGTGTGAATGTTTGAATTAATTATTTTTAATTTTAATTGTAAAACTATTATATAGGGAGCATAAATTTATTCTACCCATATAACATTTGCGAATGTTATATGAATAACATAAATGTATGCTACCTATATAACAATTACTTTTATGTAAAAAACTACAACTGTAACTGAGAAAAATGTCAAAATAATGGCCTCTAATTTAATAAAGAGATGTCATCCGATAGTTGGTAAAAAAATTTAAAAGTAGTGTGATGTTTGTAGTAATATACACCCTAATATTTATACGTTATACTTATATAATTTTTAACGCTGTTATAACGCTAATGGTTTCATCTGTAAATACGAAAGTTGCCTGCTGAATGTCTAAATTAATTATTTTTAATTGTAATTGTAGAACTGTTATATGGGGAGCATACATTTATTCTACCCATGTAACAGTTACAGCTATTATATGAATAACATAAATTTATACTTTATGTCAAAAGCTATATATAACTGTAACTGAGAAAAATGTCAAAATAATGGCCTCTAATTTAATGAAGAGATGTCATCTGATAGATGGTAAAAAAATGATTACTCGATTCAAAAGTAGTGTGATGTTTGTAGTAGTATACACCCTAATATTTATAAGTTAAATTTATATAATTGTTAACGCTGTTATAAAGCTTTCTTTTGAATGTCTGAATTAATTATTTTCAATCGTAATTGTACTGGTCTCTAATTCAATGAATAGATGTCATCCGATAGATAGTATAAAATGACTACTCGACGTTGTTTATTTGTTCAAGTTGATGCTTAATAAACCATGTCTGCATTTTGTTTTATCCGTTTTTTATATTCATTGTTAGCCATTTTCCAAAAACGCTGAAATATGTATTTCTATATTTCTGTCTGAGAGCCTAAGTAGAAAATTTTCTTGTCTCTACCTTTAATTATTATAAAATTTCCATGCAATCTTCACCTCCATTTTCTTATTTTTACGGTTTGAATTCAAATAATTAATATTACTCAGTGAGCTCTAAGGAGCATAAAAAAGTGTCAAATTTTAAGTTAGTAGAACTTATAGTCCAGGAGATACCGTAATGGGTCAGTCAGTGAGTGGTATTTGTGGTTTTATGAAAGTTAATAAAAAGAAGCTATAACAGCTTGAAAGTGCCCAATAAAATATTTTAAAATATATGTCTATAAAAAGCAGTAATGGCATAAACCAAAATATTAAATATTAATGATTGAACAATATTCCATATAGCAAATATTACTAAGATTTTAGAATAGATACGATATCCCTTCATCCTTATAAAATAGTTACGAGGTATAAATGTATTTTAATCAATAAAATAAATAAACATAAAAACTAACAATTATTAACAGTTCTGTCCGAACTAGTTCCACCCCTCGTTATCTTTTTAAGGGGCAATTTAAATATCGTTGTACACGCGCCACCGTTTCAATAGGTTCACCACCCCATTTCCGTTCCAAGGTACTTGGTTCTTTATCATTCACACACTTCACTCCCACGGGATGTTCCTTGTTCACAAGGGAAACGTAGAATATGGGAAAGACTGTTACAATTGCAGTTTGTTTTATTGGGTCATAGCTTTTTGTTATGAATTGTATAATAAAAGATAGGAATATTTATGTACTTATAAACAAAGTGAGAAGTAATTACAGGTTATTTTGCTTAATTAAAATTTGCTTAACCTGGCCATAAAGGTTCACTGGTTGTTTTATTTGTGTTCTAATGCAATATTTTTAAAAACTAAACAGGATTAACTATCAGTTAATTTTTCCATTTCATCGTAAGAGTTTCATATGCTCCTTTTATGTACTTAATGAGAATAAGCATTTATTGTATACAATCTTCAGTATTAGATTTTCATTTGAAAATATAATGGCTCGTTTTTGGTAAAATAAGACCAAAACAACAGCACATGGAGATGTATTAATTGCTTCCATAACTCATATATAGGAAAAATTAAGAAACAAATATTGTAGTGAAAAAAGAGGGAATTAGATTCAGTAAACAACTAAATAAAATGATAAAATTAAACACAATTAAATGAAACTACGTAATGTAGTACTATTTCTATTTTCTTTAAGTTCTTTACCGCGACCTAGATTTCGTTGTAGTACAGGTAAGTTATTAGCAAAGATCTTTGATAATAGCCCACCTGAAAACATTGTATTACAACGAAACTTAGGTCGTGATAAAGAACTTAAAGAAAATAGAAATAATACTACATCACGTAGTTTTATTTAATTGTGAATAATAAATTTCTACAAGATTAACGCTAAATATATATAGTATTAAAATTCAATCAAATTCGTGATTACTATTATAAGGAAAGTCTCTGACAATAAGGTAAAAGAAGTAAATTAATAAAATTAAAAAAAAAACAAGTGAGGTATTGTGAACTTAAAATGTTAGAGTTCGAATGAAGGACAAAGATTTTGAATAAACCCTGAAAATAAATATAATTTTATGCAAAACAAGTTACAAATAAACACACTACTGCGATTCCCAACCGTCTTTCTCACGTTCCACTATTCTCATGGGAATAATAACTATCTTATAGTATATTGACTGTCATACGAGTGGACAACTATCTTAGTACGAATACAGGAGGGTGAGTTTTTGTAGACTGGCGCGTGCCAAAGCTTTTGTAACGATATTATAATATAATATAGGGTTAAAAACCGGTTACGGGTGCACATGTTCAAATGTGGTTAACTGATTTGACAATTTGTGGGTGAAGTTAATGTTAATGAGTAATGAAGAAGTTATGGTAAGTCAGTTTAATGGTAAAGTCAGAAACCTGGTTATAAAAAAGGAGTAAGATATTATTTGTAATATTTATCAAATTTTTCGGCTGATGATAAATATTAACGAAGGCAAAAAGAAGTTTTAATTTTTTTTTAATTTTTTGTGTTAACCTGACAATAACATGATTGAAACTAGATGATACAATGTAGGAGACTACGGGCACGTGGGGAACTTCCGTGTAAGAAAAGTAATTTTTCAGTTCATCGTAGAATAGTTTACATATTAGCGAAGGTCCTCTTTATTTTAAAAGCATGAAATACAAACAGGATTAGAAGAAGTTAGTTGTAATTAGAAAAGTATGTTAACATTTAATTCGTTTAATCAATAAACTGAGTTCGATAATAAGTGATTTATCATTAAAAATTGTTTACGCTAAATTACAAATAATTGTAAACATAGTAAATAAAACTTGTGAATTAAAAAAACTAATTGCGATAAAGGGTAAACTTTAATAACAAGGTTGGTGTTCCACGGCATTACTTCAAAAACAATTTAAAGTTATTTAAACTTTAGATAAAGTTTAAATAACTTTAAAATTCTGGTATATATAGTAATTACAAAACAAGTTATTACTTTGGAAATTAAAAATTTTACAATATAAATAGAGTAGCAGATTATAAATAATCAAAAATTTAAAAAAACATACTTCGCCTTACTAATCTTACTTAATTATGCAATAAATAAAAATAATAACATTCTAGTTACTAGAAGTAGGCCAAGTGTAATACGCAGTAAATCTGATAAAAGTAGTACCCGCTGCACATTTAGCATATGGACCTAATAACCACTAGCCAAAATCCACGACATCTTTTATTAAATTAATTTCGAATTAATAACGTGTATACCAAACAATTTCGAGTTCTATTGGAAATTTCAAATATTAAACGAAACTTTTACCATTTTACTTATCTCTAGAAAAATAGTCGCTTATTTATGATCTCCAATTTAAGCAAGATAACCGTCTCAGAAATATAGAGACGCTTACGCTCAGCATACGATCTATAGCTTGGCTGTATCGTTCACTCATATTAAGTCTTAAGCCTCTTTTTATAAGCATTGGCTTTAATATCACTCTGCCTTTTCACTTGCCTCCCCGGGTTTGGTGATGTTCTTTTAATTAATTTTGAAATTACTTTGGCTTTCATTCCCGTATTAAGTTATAATTGCAATATTAAAAATGGAAATAACAATCAGTTTACAATATTCAAAAGTTTTATAATTTAATGGTTTGGTATTTGTAAGGCTTTTTTGGATTGTATGGGCACATCATAATTAACCAGTGTTTTCAAAAATTTTAAAGTTTTACCGATTTGAGGGTTACAAAGTGGTGAAAAAAGAATTAGAATTGAAGTAATTACTATCAATAAAGGGCAACACAGAGTTCTACAATGGATATATATGAGTATATAGTGATTTTGACAAGTTATGAGGAGAGGGAACCTGTTCTTAAATGAATAGCTCAGACGTCTAAGAATAACTAGCAAGGTTTGTCGTGAATAGATCGGTGATAGTTTAGTTTTGGTGATATATTGACTGAAGGTATAACAAATTGGCAACACCAATTGGATATCATTTTTGACTTCACTCTACGACATTTGGTTTGATAGACCAACACTTACAAGATTCAACGACTGGGTTATCAACTTTGCGAAATTTATACCTGCTCCTCGCGATTGTGGAACGCGTGACAAATTTTGGTTTGGCATGCAACAAGAGAGAGAATTTTGATACGGTTTCTTTATACTTTGAATTTTTGGTAGGATAATCTCTTATCGATAAAAAGGGACTTATTTTAGAGATTGTTTGTGTTCATTGGCAGTCTAGATGGAGTTCCCCCGATTCCAAGGGAGAAACTGCCAGGTTTTCTTTCCCGACGTGTTTGAGTGATTAAATAAGACTTGGCTCGTTTTTGAGTGATTAAATAAGCACGGCGCTAACTAGAAGAGAAATCTTCAAATGCTGCCCAGATCAAAGAGGCATTGAAAGTATCGGTTAAAAGTAATAATAGTAATATACTGATACGCAGTGGATATTTTTAATATCTACCTTACCTTCCAAGTATTGGTAAATATTGATGTTTTGAATGCCCGAATTTCGAATGTCGTTTAATTAAACGATGATACCCAAAACAAAAATGGAAACTTCGGCGCCTAATTGCAGTTTATGTAACTGCTATTACGTGTCGCAATTATGATGGGTATACAATTTAAGCGGTTCTATACACCTGTGGGCTATTTTAAACTAAATGTGTTTGAAAGTGCCTTTGTGTACTCTCTGCGAGACCTTCGATTTTATACCAAATAATTTTGAAAGGACAATTATCGGAGATTAATGGTTAAGGTTTCAGAGGTGTAATTAAGATGTAGCATTATTTTTGTTTGTAAAACTAAAATGGCTGCTAAAATTAATGGAATGAAATTCAACAATAATTGAAGAAACTTAAAAAATAATCGACGACGTAAAATGGAGATAGGTCAAGCGAGATCCTAAATTAATTTGAATGATAACTTTTTTCGCTCTCATCTTTATTTTAATTGCATTTAAAAATAAATGCACATTTAAATAATTAAGTAGTTTATTAAAAATTTACTGGTAAGATTCAAAAAGTTACTTAAAACTTTTCTTCAATATTTTTGTGAATTTCTAAATCAGAGTCTATTATAATAATATTTTACTTATATATTATGTTCTACAAGTTATGTTTCGTTCAATATTCACCTAAAATACATTTTTTTTGTGTAAATGTGTTATTTCAGTTTGATCCGATAACTTGTAACTCGAAATATTATTAAAATTAATTTTTCGTAAGAAAAATCTACAATAATAACTTCTATTTTTTTTCATTACTATTTATGCCTTGCTATAAATCTACAGAAATAAATGAAATCAGTTGTGTGAAAGATATTTGCTGCAAAGATATATTTACATATTAATTTATATCGATAATAGTGCACTGAGCCATGGTAAGTGATTGCTAATTATAATTTAATAAATAGGCAAGTGATGAAGAATTTTAATTCAAAATTATTCTCACTAAAAGCCAAATAATAATAGAACAAATTAATAAGATAAATACCCGATACCTATCGTGTTTTTTTTACGTATGGCTATGCCACACCATCCAATCGACAACACTTTGTGATAAAACCGAATCACAATCTTTAATACACACTAAATTGACATTTAATACAAAATTAACTCAAAATATTTGAATAGAATATTATTCTTTGGAAATAAATATTCTTCTGGCTATAGAATATGCCTCAGATTTTCTTAGAAATTATAAGTAAAAAAATTAGTTTTATGAATGCATCTCAACTACAATGAAAATTGGAATTCGCTGTTTCGTGTAATGTGTGGTAAAGAATAATTAACAAACAACAATAAACTGTTAAATTATTTCCTACGGATAACAACTTACCAAAACTTACTCACCATTTCTTTTTTTTTTTTTTTTTTTTCTTTTCAATCATCATGCGATCGGCTTCATAAGCCCTTAACAGATCTGTTGTAGGGGTTTATTGGCAAGAGAGATCTATTCTTCCTGTAAGGAAATTGTCTCTTATTCTATTATGATGCTGATTATCTAATCATGTCCCAAATGTGTTGCCTTTTGAGCCTTAAGAACGTGGACTCCAAACTAAGGGTTCGTCAGGTAGCGTTACTCATTATATTGTTATTGGACAGAATTGTACCGGAAATTATCATGTAGTGAAACGAGTAAACTATTGTTATGGATATTGAGATGGGACAGTGTTCACGCGGGACATAATGGAGTTCTGTGGGAACATAGTATAGTGATGACTATATAACTAGGCATATCAATACAATAATTTTGTGTGGACTGATATTTTGTAAAAATAATCAAATTTAAACTGTTGTAGCCATCTAGATCGTGTGTATCAAATAAGAGTTATGTTTAATTTATGTAGAGCGATATGAAAATTTATATTTAAAAAAATTAATATATTTTCTCGGATAGTTAAACCATAGCAGGTTTTAATTCTCACGTAACGCCATCTAGGGTCTTTTTTCGAAATAATTTGCTTATGCTGGACCATTTATGCTTACTTTTATGGGAAACTAAAATGCTTTTATTTAGTTTTTAGTAACGGTTTTAAAAGTGGGTATATGATATTTAAAGTTGAAAAAAATATTTTTAAAAAGTTTTGAAAATTTTTTTTAATTAATTTTTTTGGGACCAAAGGTTCAGAATAGGTTTTATTTAAATGCTCCGCTATATCGTCAACGCAGACGTCATATTTTTCGTTTTTATGTTAAATTAAAAATATATTAAATCTAAGAAAGGAAAAGGAGTAATATTAAAACTGTTGTTGTTTTTTCTATCTGAGAAGTTATTGAAAATATATTAACAAATTCTCTCATTTCCTATACTACATTCCGTGGTTCCCACACTTCACCTTTCCCATGAGAAAGGCAAGCGAAGTATCCATCACAAAAAATTACCGGATACTTGTATTTACAACAATGCATGCGTGTGACAATGTAAGATATATTACAGGCAGAAAGATGAGCTTGATGCTTAAAAGGTCCATTCCCCAAAATGTAAAAAAATGGAACAAAGGAATACGAGTGAATTCCCTTATGGTACTTTTAAACCGTAATTGTTTAAGGTATTTGTAAAAAACGTAGAGTTGGTTCCATAGCTCCATGCCTTGAACTTGTTGATGCAAGTTAACCAAAATAATATTTCAAAGCGGAAATTTTCGTTGCACGTGGCTTTGAAGTCAGATATGTGGCAAAAACAACTTAAAATTGAAAAATTATAAATTGAAGGTAAATTATATTTCCAATGTCTATCCAATACGTCATTTGATGGCTTGCAGTAAAAAAAATTGCTTCCACTTTGGATATGTATAAATATTTTTTTAAAATATTCATTGAGCTACCCAGTCATTGTTTAAACGTTAGTTGAGATGTCCAGTATTCTTTTACAAATTAATTGAAATATACGTATAAAGCTAAAATTTCAGAACCGTAGATTTAGAATGGTAGAAATATTAAGGTTGTGATAGGCGGAGGGACATAACATGATAAAATTATAGTGTTGTGTTCATTATTAATACCTAAAAACTTTGAAACATATCTGTATCTCACAATAGTATTATTATCTTTTAAATGTGCAAATATATACTTACACACACACATATATGTATATATATATATATATATATATATATATATACACACACATATATATATATATATATATATATATATATATATATATATATATATATATATATATATATATTTATATATGAAGTAATTTTAACATGAGATCAATTAGGATAATTTCTTTCTTATGTTTTGTTTTGAATTAAAGTAAAGAACTACATTTTTTCAATTATTAAACCAAAAAGAAATTACGCCAAAATTTTAAAATATCAAACATATTTCCTCGTTAACTCGTTCTTTATTAATCATGTTTTTATAACAAAAATTGAAGCAGATGAGTAAGTATAAGTGGGAAAATGAGTATCGCCGTATAAATTCTTTTTCATATTCAAGTCCATAAAAGTCTAAACATAATAATAAGTCAAAATTTATTTTAATGACATTTGAAATTAAAAAAAAATTAAAAAATCTGTGTTTTTCGGAAATATCTTTATATTAGTGGTTACGCTTAAATTTTTAGCATTCAATGGATAGATCGTATCACGACACGAACGAAGTGAAACTAAGTGAACGTGAAACTTGAGATGGGTGGTTTACTTTTTGGTATAAAACATCTAATGATGCATTTGGATGGGAGTTATGACGTTCTAATGGTACGTTGCCATTTGGCCAGCTTTGAGTCTTGTCGGTTAAGAGTATCATAAAATTAAAAATATATTTTCATCATATTGTTCAGAAATATTTTTGTGATGAATTGTTTCATAGAAATGGAAAAAAAATAATATTTTACTATTTAAACTATCTGTATTTATTTTTCGTTTTCAATTTGCTTAAATAATAATATTTCATTATAAAAATATTAAAGAAAAGTTGGAGTTAGAGGGTTTAACCAATGCAGCTTTACTAATCTTTCCTAATCCAGATTTACGATTAGCTTTATGTACAGATGCCTCTAATTACGCAGCTGGATCTGTTCTATTGCAATATGAGGACGAAAATTGGAAACCGTTTGCCTTTTATTAAAAAAAACTAAATGATACTCAAAAGCCTTGCAGCACATATGTACGAGAGCTTTTGAGTTTATATCTTTCCATCAAACAATTTAAGTATATACTAGAAGGACAAACATTTTTGATATTCACAGACCACAAGCTAATTATATTTGCATTTAAACTAAACATTTATAAAGTATTACGAAGACAATTAAGACATCTCCAGTATACTTCACAATTTTCAACAAGTTTAAAATACGTAACTGGAAAAGACGACATTGTTGCAGACTCGATGTCTAGAATTGAATCAGTTTTGGACATTGATTATGAAAAATTATTTAAAATTTAATTTTTAACAATATCCGTCTAGAATAAATAATCTGGTATGATGTTTCGACCCCAAATATTCGATCTTTCATACCACAACTATTTTGATTAAATATTTTCTATAAAATACATGACTTGAACGATCCTGGTATCAAATTCCCAGTGAAACAATTAACATCCAGATTAATTCGCAAAATATCAAAAAAGATGTTTGAGAATGGGCTAAAACTTGCATTGGTTGCCAGAAAAATAAAATTAATCGGCGCATACATTTCAAATTCAGCTCATTTGAAGAACCTGATGAAAGATTTAGCATAGTCCATATGACATAATCAGATTATATCCACCATCAAATGGAAATAAGTATTGTTTAACATGCATCGATCCTTTGACATCCTGGATTGAGGTTATAACGATAGAAAATATTACCTCAGAAACAATCACAAAAGTATTTTATGGAAATTGAATTTGTGGTTTTGGTGTTTCATCAGTGTGATCATATACAGAGGAAATCAGTTCAGATCAAAACTCTTCAGAAGTTTAAGTATTATTTGTGGAACAAAATACAAACAATATCTTCATACCATCCACAAATCAACGGCAAAATTGAACAAAAACACAAATATTTATAGCAGACCATAGAGCTCACTATTCAGTCAAATGGAGTGAAACTTTATCACCTATACTCTTTGGAATAAATGCATATCTACGTGATGATACCGACTGGTCCATTGCAGAAATGATTTATGGCAAATCACTGAAGCAACCAAGAGCATTCTTTCAAGAACCAAAAACCAAATTGGAACAAAATACTTTCACTAGCGAATTTCGAAAACAAATGGAAAAATTAAAACCAATGCAAAAGAAAACAGAAATTATTTTTTCATAAGGATTTAGATTCATGTTCACATATATATATATTTTTGGCAGAGTGGATCGTGTCAAGAAATCTTTAGAATCCCCTTATGAAGGACCTTTTCCTGTTACTGTTAGAAAGGACAAATATTTTACAGTGAAAATTAAAGGACAAGACATCGGGTTTTTGTTGATCGATTAAAACAATCTTATTTTTTAGTCTCAATTGACATTAATTCTCAAAACCTAACAAATAAAGAAAAACAAAGCAAACCATTAAGCGGAGATAGAAATGGGGAGACAGAGGATTCAAAATTAAAAACAACACGTTGTGGGAGAAGAATTACTTTCCGAACATACTATCAAGATTACGTGAGCCTTCAATGTTGCATATTAATTTTTGAGTTAATGATAAATATTTTGTAAATAGCATTAATGTTTCCTTTTTTGCAATGTAACTGTTCATGTGATATTAACATTTATTTTTCTCCTTGTATCGCCATTGTGTTGTTTGGACGGGGAGTAGCGTAACCTCTACGAATCATATAATCTTTGTTTTTACAACTTTTTGCTGGTTGTGATTGGCAACGAGAGAAAAAGGATGTTTTTGTTTAAAAAGAATAATTATTTATTTTTTGACGTATAAAATGTCATCAAGTAATAAATACTTTCGTTTAAAAAATGCCATGTGTTAGAGAATTTTTATAAGTATTATAAAAATGTTGTCTGTGTCCTATGCAATTATTATTGTGATTTTAAATGCAGATGCTATTATTATTGCGATCTCTAATGGCACATTTTATTATCCTTCTAATTAAAAAAATATAATAATTATATCGTGGAATGTCAACATTTTAATTTTTGTGTGTCCTTCTAGTTTTAATTAATGTTTATTTTCTGTTTGTTAAGTAAAGTTTCCAAAATTATTTGTATTTGTTATAAATATATCATAAATAACCACGAAGTTTCATATTAAACGCCCTTGTATTCATACATACAATTCATTAAATATAACATATAAATATTAGGATATAAATTCCAGTAGCAGTCGTCCCGACTTTGCTCGGGTTAAAATGAACCATGGCTGCGGTTTGTATTACAAATACTTAAAAAAATAATTATTTATGGTTAACCATTTTCCAAAAACGCTGAAGTAAGCATTTCTTTATTCCTTTTTGAGAGTCTAAACATAAAACTTTCATGTCTCTTACTTTAATTCTTATAAAATATCCATGCAACTTTCACCTTCATTTTCTCACCTTATAAATTGAATTCCAAAAAATAATATTACTCAGTGAGAACTAATAAGCATAGAAAAACATACGTGATAAATTTTAGTTTGTAGAACTTATAGTCCAGGAGATTCTGTGATGGGTATTTGGGATTTTATATATGTAAATAAAAAGAAGCTGTAACGACCTGAAAGTCGCTAATAAAATATTTTAAGACATATGTCGATGTACACATTCAGAAATTACGACAATTTCAACCGACTGCATCATAAGACTGAATCTCCACTTCATGTCTATTGCCGCTGCACATATAAGTTCCATTCTAGGTTCACCTGTAAGTTAATTGTACGATTTAATCATGATAATTTAATACGCTCCAATTTATTATGCTTAATTAGAATGCGTCATTTATTGTATACAATTTTTAATATCACATTTGTGTTTGAAATTATAACGGCATGTTTCTTGTGAATGAAGAATAAAATGATAATACACTGAGACGTGTGAATTGCTTCCATTGCTCATTTATCTGAAAAATGGAGAAAACATTTTCGTAGGGAAAAAAGCCAGAATTAGTTTCAATAAATAACATAATAATAGTGATTTAAATTAAATCAAATTCGTAATTACCATTACAAGGGAAGTATCACCTGACAATAATGTAAAATGAGTACCTAAATGAATAAAGTTAAAACAAAATAAGTAAGGTATGGTAAATTTGAAATATGAGAGTTCAAATCAGGGAAAAATAGAACTCATGAGTCCTCTAAATAAGAATACCTATATGCAAACAAAAGTTATAAGTAACAACACTACTGCAATTTTCAACCGCCTTTCTCACGTTCCACAGTTCTCATGGGAATAATATCTATCTCAAAGTATATCGACTGTTATACGTACGAGTGGACAACCATTCTATTACAAATAGAGGGGTCAATTTTTGTAAATTGGCGCGTGCTAAAGCTTTTGTTAATGATATTATTCTGTAATACGGGGTTAAAAACCGGTAACGGGTGCTCAAGTTCAAACATCGTTAACTGATTTGACAATTTGTGGTGAGGTCTTAACAAAGGGCAAACGTTGGTAATACGGTTGGTGTTCCAAGTCACTGAACCTTCACCGCTAATTCAAAAAAAATTGATTCAGAGCCAGTTTGAAATTTTAATTATTTTACATGAAATATTCGTATTAAACACATCAAAATATTAATATTATCCCATGAAGTTTAGTATTAAGGAAGGTTTTATCCTATTAATGTTAGGCACTCAACAAGTAATAGAGGTTATTCGAAATTTATAAAAAGATAGTAAAACAACATTCTGCGTTCGAAAGTTTTCTTTAAATCTCTGAAAACTACAAATACCTCTGATAAAACAAATGTTTGCTTTTCATGTGAACAATTTGACAAAATAAATTAAAAATAATTAAAAATAAAAAAAATATACTAGTTCTGAACTTAGAAAATTATATAGTAAATAGAAATAATGACATTATACTTAGCGGGTCAAGTATATACGCGGTACTTGAAGTGGGTCAAATAAAATACGCGGTAAGTATAATAAATATAACACTTTTGTACTGTAATACTAATTAGCCCATGGATCTTATAACTACAAGCCAAAATGCATGACATCTTTTGATTAAATTAATTTCGAATTAGTAACGTGTACAGCAATATAGCATATAGAGATGCATACGCTCACCTTATGCTCGAATGCTAAGTCGTATCGTTCACTCATATTAAGTCTTAAGTCGGTTGTTACACGCATTAGATTTAATATCGCTTTGCAGTAACTTGCCTCTCTGGGTTTGGTGGTGATCTTTTAATTAATTATGAAATTACTTTGGCTTTCATTCACCTATACGTATTAAGCTATAATTGCAATATTAAAAATGGGAATTGCAACAATTGAATTACATTATTTGAAAGCTATAAAATTCAACTTTTTGGTATATTCAAGGCTTTTTTGGATTGTGCGAGTCATTCGTAATTATCCAATGTTTTTAAAACTTCTAAAGTTTTATCAATTTGCTGTTAACAAATTTGTGAAATGAAAGTTAATATTAAAATAATTATTATCCTTAAAGGACATCTTAGAGTTTCACTATGGATATATATATGAGTAGATACTGAGTTTGAAGAGTTCACGATTTTTGAGGAAAGACCTATTTTAAATGACTATCTTGGAAGTCCAAGAATAATTAGCAAGGTTTGTTGCATATCAGTCAGCGATAATTTTGTATTGGTGATATAATAACTGAAGGAATAACAAATTGGCTATATCAATTGGATATCGTTTTTGACCTCACTTTTTTTATTTGATTGACCAAAGCTTACAAAATTCAACGAGTGGACTCGCCATCGTGCATCGTGCAAATTTCGTTTTGGCACGCGACAAGAATTTTGATTTCCTTACACTTTGAATTTTTGGCCGAATAATCCATGGTATGGCGCAATCCCCGTTAGCTTATTTAGATTTGCAATAAAAGATAACCCGGCGTGTTTGTGCAATTTCGGTACGAACACATGTATCACATATTATTTCACTGTACTAACCACAACCATTTGCATAAAATGTTATTGGAAGGCTTGCTTTCTAATATAGTATAGAATTACGTGGAGCTTTAGAATGTGGTATCTTTAGCCACTATGATTTTGTTGATTAACCTATTTTCGAGTGAAAAAAATAGACCATAAATATGACCCATTGCGAAGAAATAGACACGTGGCACTATTAGGGAGTCTTCAAGTGCCACTCTTTTGTATGAGGGATAGTATTATGGGTCCCTGGATGGCTCTGAGGCAACTTGGGTAGAAGGTAGGAGTAGCTTTTGAATTGACGTTAAAATTTACTATTCAGGAAACTGTTTACCAGTTTCGGTATCTAATGTTTTGCATTTTTATAGCAGAAATCAAAAGAAGGATGTTAAATTGCTTATTGGTAAAAAACAGAATGTGTACATTTTAAAAATAATGATACTCAAATAACTTCATGTCTTCAGAAAAATTTACTTTTTACTTAAATGTTGAACGAGAATAAGAGAATTTCTTAAAGGTTGAGAAGCGTAACAAAGTAACAAATTTGTAACCTCTATTTGTCTTACAGTTAATAATTAAGGCAAACACGAGACGTGTAGCGGCTCCGAGACGCATTGTCAAACTTTCCGTAAAATACTCGAAGATTAGTTGTATTTGTGCTTCATGTATATATATATATATATATATATATATATATATATATATATATATATGTATATATATATATATATATATATATATAGGTAATGTATAGATGTGAAATACAAGTAACCTGTGTTGTGTAACTGGTTTAAGAATTATAAATTTTTATGTGTGGTCTAATGATTGCAGATAATATAATAAAATTGTAACTCATATCTGTTTCACAGCTAGTTACAAAATAATTGGTATAAATTTCACTCTATTGGCCATTGCATAACAATAAATAGCTTTCTTTCTCAAGCTACATCATAAAATGAACCGTGAAATAGTGTTATAATATTTATATATAAATAAATATAAGTTTACGATCCATTATGATAGAGCTATATTAAAAAAAAATTATGATATTGAAATGAGACTAACAGATTGTCCACAATGTTGAAAAATGTTTACTTATCAAATTTTATATTTTATAAGTAAATATTATAATCTATAAGTGAATATTTATAAGTATATATTAGTTATAATCAAAACGGAGTAAAGAAACATAAAATTTTGTAACGATTTACTGCATATAAAGTTCGTCACTCTATTTGTAAAACATATATTTATTTAAAATAATATGCATGCAATGTCCTTTTTAACTTAGGAGATATTTACAAATTTGTGAGAATAAAAAGAGTCGAGATATAATATACACCAATTTTAAATCAGTACGATTCTGTAGCAAAGTTCGTCAAATTCGAAACATAGTTTTATTTTCTTTTAGATGAATAAGTAAAGACATTAAGACAAAAACAGAAAATAAGTCAAAATGATTAATAAAAAGAAACCGTTAAAAGATTCTGAGCCTCCAAATAAGTTTATCAATGAAGCAAAGGAAAATTTCACTTCTAGCTTAAAGGAGATATATAAAAATGGAATAAAAAAGTACGGCTTAGTGAAAGCTTAGGGAAACAGACAATTATTATGAAATATGACTTAGAGAAGCTCTAACCGTTAATCTTAAAAGAACCATTTCATTTACTAGACAGAGGTATCAAAGGAATACGAAGCGAAGAGAGAGATATACCTCATTCGAAACCTTACGAGAAATGTATCGTAATAAATATACAAGGAAAATGGAACATAATCCTTAGTCTATAATAGACTTTGCTAGCGGCTACGCTTTTATATTTATAACGTCAATCTTAGCTGGTTCCTTTAAAAAATTTCTAAGTTGTTTTTGATGGGTATTATTTTGAATTTATTGTTATCCCTGCTCCTCAATATTAGACAGTAATCGGAGTTACAAAACCATTTAAATTTTCAGGGTTTTTAACGAACTTCTCCATAGTTGGATTAATTACATAATTTCTGTGGACAAGTTCGTTTACTTGTCTATTACATCTTCGCGGTTTCTACAATGTTTTTCTTCACATGAAGTTTTGGCCAAATACTTTTTGTGTAGAAATAACGTTAATATCATTTTCACGCACTTAAGTGTGCTACTATTACTGATGCATAGGATTATATAAAAATTCATTTTTTAACGTACCACACTAGATTTGTAAATAGTAGTTATTTTAATAGACGCAATAAAATAGAGGTACTTTGACAATTTTTCAACTCTGTGAAGCGATTGTATTGCCTACCTCTTAGGGTGAGATATTATTGGCGATGTAGATTGGTATTATGTAGAAGTTTCTTGGATTTAGTTTGTAATGGGTTATCTAACAGAAACCGGTCGAAAACAAATTTTGTTTAGTACTTAGTCAGAACATTCATTTTAAATTACCACAGAAACCTACTTTTAATACATATTTGACTGTTTCCGCATAGCTTAGTCTAGAAAGCTTTTCTAGGAATATTCTTCCAGGATTGATCTCAACAACTGAAATGTATCCTTCGTACATACTTTTAATAGTTGTTTGAAAAACGACAGTTTTGAAATTAATAGCGCTATTATATTCTTCCTTTCATCCTTTTTTAGATATTTTGAATTTAGGATATTCAGAAACAGTTTTGTTATAAGTATTTCTTTTCATTTAAAAATATTGTTACTATAATTGTTGACGAGAAAAGTAGCTCTTTTAAAAGTAAGTCTGCCATGTGAGCGTAAATGTTTTCATCTAGAGAGAAAGAACATTTTAAATAATGAAAAACTAGATTTGTCCTGTAATTTCGTACGCATGAAAAGAGAAAGAAAAAACTGTTAATGTAATTCAAAAATAAAAATATTAAATTTTGAGAAAAAAATGGGGCATTATATATGACGATAGTCTGTTTTTAAAAGTGAGAAAATATTTTTTAACCTCTTTTGCGGGATTCAAATATCCCGCGAAATAAAATTACATATTTTGTAAATCTTTGGCAGTCAACGCAAGTGACTTATGAAGTTAGATATGCAGTTTTACCATTAAATAAAGTATTGAATATAATTGGCGTTAATTTTGTAGAAATTGATTATTCACAATTAAATGAAACTACGTGATGTAGTATTATTTCTACTTTCTTTAATTTCTTTACCACGACCTAGGTTTCGTTGTATTACAACATCTTCAGGTGGGATATTAGCAAAAATTATTTGCTGATAAGACAAAAGGACTTAATTCAGACACTTCTGTTATAAAAATGCTAAATAGTTAACGCCGTTATATCGCCTCTAGCTTAATACGTGATTAGCTTTAAACATGATAATAGAACAGGTGAAAATATTAATGAAATAAAATAATTTCAGGGAACTGATGTGCGTGTCTAGAAAAATTCATTGTGTTTTCACAGGGTCGAGTATTAGCGCGTGCGGGTATTTTTTGTGAAAGTATATACGGAGGGTTGGGTACTAGTTACAACGTTACCGGTTTAACGTCTTAATAAAATGATTAGTAAATTTGATGGTAGGCAGTAACGTCTTATTTACTTATGGTGTATCTGCCCCATTGTAAATGATAGCATACTATGAGGTAATATCGCCCGCGTGATGTATTGTATTGCTCGCAGGCTTCAATTCAGCAGGGCTATTGTGATGTTTGTAGTAATATATACCCTAATATTTATATGTTATATTTATATAATTGTTAACGCTGTTATAAAGCTTTCTTTTGAATGTCTGAATTAATTATTTTTAGTCGTAATTGTACTGGTCTCTAATTCAATGAATAGATGTCATCCGATATATAGTATAAAATGACTACTCGACGTTGTTTATTTGCTCAAGTTGATGCTTAATAAACCGTGTCTGTATTTTGTTTTATTCGTTTTTTATATTCATTGTTTACCATTTTCCAAAAACGCTGAAATATGTGTTTCTTTATTTCTCTCTGAGAGCCTAAGTAGAAAATTTTCTTGCCTCTACCTTTAATTATTATAAAATTTCCATGCAATCTTCACCCCCATTTTCTTATTTTTACGGATTGAATTCAAATAATTAATATTACTCAGTGAGCTCTAAGGAGCATAAAAAAGTGTCAAATTTTAAGTTTGTAGAACTTATAGTCCAGGAGATTCCGTAATGGGTCAGTCAGTGAGTGGTATTTGTGGTTTTATGAAAGTGAATAAAAAGAAGCTATAACAGCTTAAAAGTAGCCAATAAAATATTTTAAAATATATGTCTATAAAAAGCAGTAGTGGCTTAAACCAAAATATTAAATATTAATGATTGAACAATATTCCATATAGCAAATATTACTAAGATTTCAGAATAGATACGATATCCCTTCATCCTTATAAAATAGTTACGAGGTATAAATGTATTTTAATCAATAAAATAAATAAACATAAAAACTAACAATTGTTAACAGTTCTGTCCGAACTAGTTCCACCCCTCGTTATCTGTTTAAGGGGCAATTTAAATATCGCTGTGCACGCGCCCCCGTTTCAATAGATTCACCACCCCATTTCCGTTCCAAGGTACTTGGTTCTTTATCATTCACACACTTCACTCCCACGGGATGTTCGTTGTTCACAAGGGAAACGTAGAATATGGGAAAGACTGTTACAATTGCAGTTTGTTTTATTGGGTCATAGTTTTTTTGTTATGAATTGTATAATAAAAGATAGGAATATTTATGTACTTATGAACAAAGTGAGAATTAATTACAGGTTATTTTGCTTAATTAAAATACTGTTCCGGGCTTAACCTGGCCATAAAGGTACACTGGTTGTTTTATTTGCTTTCTAATACAATAATTTTGAAAACTAAACAAGATTAACTATCAGCTAATTGTTCCATTTAATCATAAGAGTTTTATATGCTCCTTTTATTGTACTTAATGAGAATAAGTCATTTATTGTATACAATCTCCAGTATTAGATTTTCATTTGAAATTATACAGGCTTGTTTCTTGTTATACCAAGACAACAGTACATGGATAATTATTAATTGCTTCCATAACTCATATATAGGAAAAATTAAGAAACAAATATTTTAGTGAAAAAAGAGGGAATTAGATTCAGTGAACAACTAAATAAAATGATAAAATTAAACACAATTAAATGAAACTATGTGATATAGTACTATTTCTACTTTCTTTAAGTTCTTTACCACGACCTAGGTTTCGTTGTAGTACAGGTGAGTTATAAGCAAAGACCTTTGCTAATAGCCCACCTGAAAAAATTGTAATACAACGAAACCTAGGTCGTGGTAAATAACTTAAAGAAAGTAGAAATAATACTACATCACGTAGTTTCATTTAATTGTGAATAATGAATTTCTACAAAATTAATGCCAAATATATGTAGTATTAAAATTAAATCAATTCGTAATTACTATTATAAGGAAAGTCTCTGACAATAACGTCAAATGAGAAAATGAAAAAAATTAAAAAAAAAACAAGTAAGTTATGGTGAACTTAAAATGTTAGAGTTCTAATGAAAAACAAAGATTTTGAATAAACCCTGAAAATAAATATAATTTTATACAAAACAAGTTATAAATAAGCACACTACTGCGATTCCCAACCGTCTTTCTCACGTTCCACTATTCTCATGGGAATAATAACTATCTTATAGTATATTGACTGTTATACGAGTGGACAACTATCTTAGTACGAATACAGGAGGGTGAGTTTTTGTAGACTGGCGCGTGCCAAAGCTTTTGTAACGATATTATAATGTAATATAGGGTTAAAAACCGGTTACGGGCGCACATGTTCAAATGTGGTTAACTGATTTGACAATTTGTTGGTGACGTCTCAATGCTAAAGTTATGTTAAGTCAGTTTAATGGTAAAGTCAGAAACCTGCTTATAAAAAAAAAGAGTAAGATATTATTTGTGATGTTTATCAAAATTTTCGGATGATGATAAATATTAACGAAAGCAAAAAGAAGTTTCCATTTTGTTCAAATTGTTTGTGTTGACCTGACAATATCCATGATTGAAATTAGATGATGCAAAATAAGAGGCTACGGGCACGTGGGGAACTTTCGTGTAAGAAAAGTAATTTTTAGTTCATCGTAGAATAGTTTACATATTAGCAAACGTCTTCCTTATTTTAAAAGCATGAAATACAAACATGATTAAAAGAAGTTAGTTGTAATTAGAAAAGTGTGTTGACATTTAATTCGTTTAATCATCAAACTGAGTTCGATCATAAGTGAATTCATTAAAAATTGTTTAGACTAAATTACAAATAATTGTAAACATAGTAAATAAAACATGTGAATTAAAAAAACTAATTGGAATAAAGAGTAAACTTTGATAAGAAGGTGTTCCAAGTCACCATTTCAAAAAACATAAATCAGAGACAGGTGAAATAATCATGCTAAAGGCATCGAGATACCAATTTTATTCTGTGAAATTTGACATTGCACCATTATTAATTTAAAGTTACACACTCAACAAATAACAGAGGTAATACACAATCTATACGAAGATAGTAAAACAATGTTCGTTTGAAAATTTTCTTTACATCTCTGACTAAAACTTTATCTTTAAAATTTTAACCAGAAATTTAAAGTTATTTAAACTTTCGATGAAGTTTAAATAGCTTTAAATTTCTGGTATATGTAGTAATTACAAAACAAGTTATTACTTTGGATATTAACAATTTTACAAAATAAATAGAGTAGCAGATTACAAATAATCAAAAATTTAAAAACATACTTCGTCCGAATTTAGAAAATTATGCAATAAATAAAAATAATAACATTCTAGTTACTAGAAGTAGGCCAAGTGTAATACGCAGTAAATCTAATAAAAGTAGTACCCGCTGTACTGTAATACCATTTAGCATATGGACCTAATAACCACTAGCCAAAATCCACATCTTTTATTAAATTAATTTCGAATTAATAACGTGTATACCAAACAATTTCGTGTTCTATTGGAAATTTCAAATATTAAACGAAACTTTTACCATTTTACTTATCTCTAGAAAAATAGTCGCTTATTTATGATCTCTTTCAATTTAAGCACGATAACCGTCTTAGAAATATAGAGACGCTTACGCTCAGCATACGATCTATAGCTTGGCTGTATCGTTCACTCATATTAAGTCTTAAGCCTCTTTTTATACGCATTGGCTTTAAATATCACTCTGCCTTTTAACTTGCCTCTCCGGGTTTGGTGATGTTCTTTTAATTAATTTTGAAATTACTTGGCTTTCATTCCCGTATTTAGTTATAATTGCAATATTAAAAATGGAAATAACAATCAGTTTACATTATTCGAAAGTTTTATAATTTAATTGTTTGGTAATTATAAGGCTTTTTGGATTGTATGGGCTGTTCATAATTACCCAGTGTTTTTAAAACTTTTAAAGTTTTATCGATTTGAGGGTTAAAAAGTGGTGAAAAAATAATTAGAATTGAAATAATTACTGTCCTTAAAGGGCAACACAGAGTTCTACTATGGATATATATGAGTATATAGTGATTTTGACAAGTTATGAGGAGAGGAAACCTGTTCTTAAATGAATAGCTCAGACGTCTATGAAAAACTAGCAAGGTTTGTCGTGAATAGATCGGTGATAGTTTAGTATCGGTGATATATTGCCTGAAGGTATAATAAACTGGCAACACCAATTGTACGTCGTTTTTGACTTTACTCTACGGCCTTTGGTTTGATAGACCAAAACTTACAAAACTCAACGAATGGGTTATCGAATTAGAAGAAATTTATACCTGCTTCTCGCGATTGTGGAACGCGTGACAAATTTTGTTTTGGCAATGCGACAAGAGAATTTTGATACGGGTTCTTTATACTTTGAATTTTTGGTAGAATAATCTTTTATCGATAAAAAGGGACTTATTTTAGAGATTTTTCGTGTTCATTGGAAGTCTAGATGAAGTTCCCCCGATTCCAAGAGAGAAACTGTCAGGTTTTCTTTCCCGACATATTCAGTGATTCAATAAGACTTGGCTCGTTAGTGATTATTATTCCTCGTAGTTGTTAATGGAGCACAGCGCTAACTAGAAGAGAAATCTTCAAATGCTGGCCAGATCAAAGAGGCATTGAAAGTATCGGTTAAAAGTAATAATACTAATATTCTGACACGCAGTGGATATTTTTAATATCTACCTTACCTTATAAGAATTGGTAAATATTGATGTTTTTAATGCCCAAGTCTCGAATGCCGTTTAATTAAACGATGATACCCAAAACGTAAATGGAAACTTCGGCGCCTAATGGCAGTTTGTGTAACTGCTATTACGTGTCGCAATTATGATGGGTATACCATTTAAGCGGTTCTATACACCTGTGGGTTATTTTAAACCAAATGTGTTAGAAAGTGCCTTTGTGTACTCTCTGCAAGACTTTCGATTTTATACCAAATATTATTGAAAGGACAATTATCGTAGATTAATGGTTAAAGTTTTAAAGGTATAATTTGAACCTCGCAATTATTTTTGTTTGTATAACTGAAATGGCTCCTAAAATTAATTGAATAAAATTCATTAATGATTAAAGAAATAGACACAGATGACGTAAAATTGATAAAGGTCAAGTGCAAGATCCTAAATTAATGTGAATGACTTTTTTCGCTCTCATCTTTATTTTAGATGCTTTTAAAGATAAACGAACATTTAAGTAATTAAGTAGTTTATTACAAATTAACTGGAAAAATTTGGAAAGTTATTTAAATTTTTTCTCAATATTTTTGTGAATTTATAAATCAGATTTTTACGATTATTTTTTGAGACGAAACACCTATTTTTCACAGTTTCTCATTATTTTCTTCGACGAGTCTACTAGATTAATATTTTACTTATAAATTATGTTCTACAAGTTATTATATTTCGTTCAATATTCACCTAAAATAAATAATTTTTTTTTTAGTTTGATCCGATAACTTGCAACTCGAAATATTATTAAAATTAAATTTTCGTAAGAAAAATCTACAATAATAACTTCTATTTTTTTTCATTACTATTTATGCCTTGCGATAAATCTACAGAAATAAATTAAATCAGTTGTGTGAAAGATATTTACTGCAAAGATATATTTACATATTAATTTACATCGATAGCCATGCACTGAGTCATGGCAAATGATTGCTAATTATAATTTAATAAAAAGGCAGGCGATGAAGTATTTTAATTTAAAATTATTCTCACTAAAAACCACATAATTATAATAGAACAAACTAATAATGTAAATATCCGATACCTATCGTGTTTTTTTACGTATGGGCCTATGCCACACTATCCAATTGACACCACTTTGTGATAAAACCGAATCACAATCTTTAATACACACCTAATTGACATTTAATACACACTTAACTGAAAATATTTTAATAGAATATTATTCTTTGGAAATAAATATCCTTCTGGCTATAGAATATGCCTCAAATTTTCTTAGAAAATATAAGTAAAAAAAATAGTTTTATGAATGCATCTCAACTACAATGACAGAATTCGCTGTTTCGTGTAATGTGTGGTAAAAAATAATTAACAAACAACAACAAACTGTTAAATTATTTCCTACGGATAACAACTTACCAAAACTTACTCACCATAAAACATCATTGTACCGTTATTTTTTCATTAAGAACGTGGACTCCAAACTAAGGGTTCGTCAGGTAGCGTTACTCATTATATTGTTATTGGACAGAATTGTACCGGAAATTATCATGTAGTGTGGTTAAACGAATAAACTATTGTTATGGATATCGAGATGGGACAGTATTCACGCGGGACATAATGGAGTTCTGTGGGAACATAATATAATGATGACTATATAACTTGACATATCAATACAATAATTTTGTGTGGACTGATATTTTGTAAAAATAATCAAATTTAAGTTGTAGCCATCTAGATTGTGTGTATCAAATAAGAGTTATGTTTAGTTTATGTAGAGCGATATGAAAATTTCTATTAAAAAAATTAATGTATTTTCTCGGATAGTTAAACCATAGCAGGTTTTAATTCTCACGTAACGTCATCTAGGGTCTTTTTTCCAAATAATTTGCTTATAGTGGACAATTTATGCTTGCTTTTATGGGAAACTAAAATGCTTTTATTTTGTTTTAGTAATGGTTTTAAAAGTGGGTTTATGATACTTAAAATTGAAAAAAATATTCAAAAACCCGATGTGATCTTTTAGAAGTTTTTAGTGTTCAATTTTTTTTAATAAATTTTTTTGGGACCAAAGGTTCAGAATAGGTTTTATTTAAATGCTCCGCTATGTTGTTAACGCAGACGTCATATTTTCCGTTTTTATGTTAAATTGAAAATATATTAAATCTAAGAAAGGAAAAAAAGTGTAATATTAAAACTGTTCTAAAACAAAGGTAGTTTCGAAAAAAAATATTGTTTTTTTTCTATCTGAGAAGTTATTGAAAATATATTAACAAATTCTCTCATTTACTGTACTACATTCCGTGGTTCCCACACTTCACCTTTCCCATGAGAAAGGCAAGCGAAGTATCCATCACAAAAAATTACCGGATACTTGTATTTACAACAATGCATGCGTGTGACAATGTAAGATATAGCAACATGAGCAACGTCGCTTAAAAGGTCCATTCCTCAAAATGTAAAAAAATAGAACAAAAGAATACGAGTGAATACCTCTATGATACTTTTAGACCGTGGTTTTTTAAGCCATTTGAAAAAAAAACGTAGTGTTGGTTCCATAGCTTCATGCCTTGAACTTGTTGATGCTTGATGAAGTTAACCAAGATAATATTTCAAAGCGGAAATTTCGTTGCACGTGGCTTTGAAGTCTGATATGTCGCAAAAGGTTAAATATGTTGCAAAAACTGAAAATTGAAAAATTATAAATTTAAGGTAAATTTTATTTCCAAGGTTTATCAGATACATCATTCGATGGGTTGCGGTAAAAAAATTGCTTCCATTTTGGTTATGTAAAAATATTTTTTAAATATTCATTGAGATATCCAGTAATTTTTTAAACATTAATTGAGATGTCCAGTATTCTTTTATTAATTAATTGAAATATACGTTTGAATATTCTTTAAGATTTCACAACCGTAAATTTAAAACGGTAGAAATTTTAAGTTTGTGATAGATGGAGGGACATGATATGATAAAATTATAGTGTTGGTTTTTCATTAGTGATGCCCAAAAAATTTTAATTATATCTGTATCTCACAATAGTGTTTGTAATGCTAATATCAAAGTTAACTTTATATTGGTGGTTACGCCTGCATTTTTAACGTTCAATGGATAGATATTTTCATGACATTAATACTTTTTGATGTGAAACACCTAATGGCGCATTTGGATGGGAGTTAAAACGTTCTGATGGCACATTGCCATTCGCGTCAGCTTCGCGTCTTGTTGGTTACGAGTATCATAAAATTAAAAATATATTTTCATCAGATTGTAAAGAAATATTTCAGTGATAACTTGTTTCATAAAAATGAAAAAATAAAGTAAAATTAATATTTTATTATTAAAATTATGTAAATATTAATTTTTTTCGTTTTAATTTGCTTAAATATAAATATTTGAATATAAAAAAAAATTAAAAGTTTCACATCTGCCAGGCGTCGCATGACGGCTCAGAATTTTTTAAAGAATGTTTTTTTCGCAATATTGTATTTTTCATTACTTTTAAATTTATGTAATGGGTACACAACAATTGTCACTTTTGCGATAAAATTTCAAAAGTAAAGTAAATCTAATTATATATAGTAAAATATATTTATATATAGTTTTCATTGATAAGATTTCATATATCTGAAAAAATTTCATCACCATTGAAAATCGGACGCTATAACGAATGCAGCCGTAGATATAAGCAAATTCGACATAAAACTAATAATAAAATCCTTCATAAAAATTCATGTGTATATTTATCACCAATCTTGCTTTTTTGTTGTTTTATTTATTGTGACACCTCATGACTTTTTTCACATGGAATCCTAAATATAGAGAAATAATTCCTTCATAAAAATTCATGTGTATTACATTATATTTTATTATTACATTTATCACCAATCTTATTTTTTGTCATGTGTATATTTATCACCAATCTTGCTTTTTTGTCGTTTTATTTATTGTGACACCTCATGACTTTTTTCACATGGAATCCTAAATATAGAGAAATAATTCCTTCATAAAAATTCATGTGTATTACATTATATTTTATTATTTTATTATTACATTTATCACCAATCTTATTTTTTGTCATGTGTATATTTACCAATCTTGCTTTTTTGTCGTTTTATTTATTGTGACACCTCATGACTTTTTTCACATGGAATCCTAAATATAGAGAAATAATTCCTTCATAAAAATTCATGTGTATTACATTATATTTTATTATTTTATTATTACATTTATCACCAATCTTATTTTTTGTCATGTGTATATTTATCACCAATCTTGCTTTTTTGTCGTTTTATTTATTGTGACACCTCATGACTTTTTTCACATGGAATCCTAAATATAGAGAAATAATTCCTTCATAAAAATTCATGTGTATTACATTATATTTTATTATTTTATTATTACATTTATCACATGGAATCCTAAATATAGAGAAATAATTCAATTGTAATGTTATTTAGAGAAATAATTCAATTGTAATGTCATTACAGGCTTATGTAAAAAAGAGTTAAGAGTTAATGATAATTTAACAGTATTCATTGCGAATTAATCGCGCGTAACTGACATAATAAAATAACCGTTGAGCACGCGTCGGCAAATGTATGGCATCGGAAGCCACCCCTATTTGTCCCTAAGAGGATAATACTTCTCACAAATAAGAGTCTGATGTCAACAAATGGAACTTGTGTGAGAAAATATAGGTCGTGAGAAAGTCGGTTACGATCTATTGTATCTTTTCAAATTGTTTTTAATTTCTTTTATCACTCTGTACTCTATATTTATACTATTCTTTTTCCAGAAGAAAGGAAGCATGTAAATACTAAAATGTATGTAGTAATTACGAAAGGATATGTACAGATAGACTTACATATATATTTAAACGAAAATAGATTTTTATTATTTGTTAACCGAGGAAGTTTTAATATACCTCAAACGTTTTAAAAGAAAGATACAATTTTTTGTTACATTTAATTTCACAAATTTTTGAATATCCATTTTTTTTCATACATTCCTCCGAAAGAAGGATTGAAAAATATTTGAAATTCAGTGAAGATGTTTTAAAATGTGTAAATCACAGAATATCACTTTTATCAAAGTAAATACTGAATAAGGTTTATTTTAAATTAAAAGGTAATAATTTTAAACTTTATATGCAGCGATAAACGTCCGTATTGGATTTTACTTCAGCAAAATAATAAACTTTCAAAAAAGTCATGTGGGAAGTTTATTTCATAAAATTTAGTACTTGGTCAAATATTGATTACCATTCACGGAATTTTGCACAAAATGATTGCGCACGCGCCGATAATGTTGATGGTTGTCACCCCTCTCCGTGTCCCTTTTGTTAAAGTGTTTCATTTTGCTACACTTTAAATATGATTACTCCTAATTTTTGGTTCAACTATTTAACGTAGAGTGTGAGTAAGACAGATAGAACTTTTACTGAAATGTAGTGCAAAAAGTCATACTAATTTTTCGAAATTATCTTTAAATATATCCTGTTTTATATACTCATATTAACATTTCACCAACCTACTCTGAACTAATATATACAACATTCGATCGCAATAAATTCTGCTTAAAATTTAACTATATGACCACTTTCATCGATTAATTTGAAAGTATAAAGCTATTATCCTTGAATAATTTTTTTTTACCACCAAGTATCAAATGCACTGCCACCGTAACCAATTAAAAGCCCACAACCGGAAACAACACTTTGTAACTTTTGAGCAACTGCACTGTTCCCACGGGTGCGCGATCCCTTGAAAATTGACCCATGAGAATTTACAAAGTACTGTGGGAACGTTTAAAGTGTGTGAACATTTCCAACTTGTTACATTAAAACTGAATACGACTATTATTGAGTTATTTAACTAGCCATACTCTTATTTATTTGTTGTATTTTAGCTGACTGCTATAGGAAGATTTTCTTCCAGTAAGGACTGATTTTTCAATCTTTAAATAAAATCAATAACTATTCTACAAATAACATAACTGGGCTCTTTAATGTCAGGTAACCGTTTTGCCTTTTTCAATGGTACATTATTCAGATAATAGTTAACTGTGGTTTAGTTTAACCAACTTCACACTAGACATATGCAAGTGAGATGGACATATATACAGAATTCAACACGTTAGACTGTGAAGAATAAAGCGTTAGTTTGACATTTGACGATCAATGCAACACACACAAAACTACCCATGACCCCAAAACTACCCATAACCCATAATTTAATTTTTTGGTTCATTGTGGTTGTTTGTGACCCGTTTTTTATAAAATTTGTTATTAAAAATCAAGAAATGAGAAACGCGAACGTGTGTCTAACTTCGAATAATCCGAAGTTAATGACTGAATTAGTCATCAATTATCGTAATATCACAGAGAAGCCACCAGAGAAAATACGGTACGATGAGTTGCCAAACATAACCCAAAACGTCATTTTAACTGGCCAATAAACACTAATTAGGGCCTCGAAGTAGTAGGTAATAATATATCTCTGTTTCAACATTTAACTTCTATCTGACCATTGAAAAATGCTAAATTATGCTATGCGTCGAATAAATCCTATCTGGTTGTATATCTGAAGATTGTAAAACCAGCTCTAAATTTAGTAAAACAATTTAAGCAGATGGAATGCAAATAATTGTGCAGGTAAGTAATACCTATTTAAAATAAAATAATTATGACTGCAATAGGTATACCGTCTCATACGGTAATAGTTAAAGTATTAAAAAATATATTAACCAAAATCTTAAATTAAGCATTATTCAAAACCAGTTTCAACCGAATAATTTTTTAACAACAGATAAAAATACTATATTTAACTGATCTCTTGTTACCTCCAGGTATAAAAACCGTTTTGGCCTTTCCGTTAGTCTTTTTGCAACAGGGTACCCTTGCAATTTTTATTTAAACGACGATGAAACACTCCCATAGGAACTTTTGTGGTGGGAATTTTAACTCCATTGTATTTTGAGAGCGTAACAATCGTTTCGAGTTGGCTTTCCAAAGATGTTCAAACATGGACTTGGCACGTGTTATATTGTAGTCAAAATGTGGGCAAGAGGGTAGGAATAAATGATGTTAAAATCTATTTAAATATATACATGGCGGAAGGTTAAGTATATTCATAATGTCTTAATTTATTTTAAGTTCGTTAATGTAAATTCATGTATGTAAATAATATATGCGTTAATTTTAAGGGATTAAGATTTTACGTAAAGTCAAATGTTAAATAATCGTTTACTATTATGTTGATAGTATGCCTGAGAATTAATCAATATACAATTGAATATATAGGTCAGTTTAAAAAAAGAATTAAATAAAACTGTGCGCATCTGCACCGACGCGCTCCTGGAGTTTAGTCTTTAAGTACGATTGTCTTGGAATGTATAAAATAGATAACATTGTATATAAATATAAATAACAAGATAATTACATGTAAATGGAAATTTCTTTAATAAAAAAATGATAACTATACAATTATTTTTAAGTAAAACGCAAATGAACAAGTTCAAATTTATACAATAAAATTAAAAACATTTCGTAACGTCAGACTGAGGAATTAAAATTAAGAGACTTTTTAATTTTGTAGGACAGAATATACCAAATAATCGCCCATAATGACATTTAATGATTACATCTTGATTTAAGTGAGCGATAGTAAACTATATGTATCACACTCCGTCATTGCAAAACTTATAAAATCGTGGATAAGAATTTCTTTCGGATGTTAGATATATGGGATTTTAGATAAAATTATATTTTATATGAAATAAATGTATTTAGCCATTTTAGTATATTTTGAAAAATATTTAAAAAAACTTCATCATGAAAGGAAAACATTTTCTAGTTTAGATATTTCTTACACTTTTAGCGTGAATGGAATTATTAAAGGCACGCAAAATGTATAATCATATTTTCATGATTCGATTTTCAGGAATATGTTTTTATAAATTTAATATTACGAAGAGTATTTGTAAGAGAATAGGATCAAATCTGAAAAATCTACTTATCTCTTTGTTAACGTTTAATTTTATTTTGTTCTTTTAAGAGTGAAACTTTGAGAAACCCACTCTTAGGCAGCGTCCACATTTTAAAGTGAGTCGATATCCATCAATTATTAATGTGATAGAATTCAATTTATTTGTTTTGAAGGATAGTAATAGAGTTTGGGCACGGATATAGCCACTTATAATTTAAGTTCGATTTGCTTATGTATGGATTCCAAAATAATTTTTAAAAATATATTCAAATATTTAAAATCCTGTTAAAATTAGTAAATTTGTAGGCGGCTGACGGCCGTTTACTGCAGAGACGTGAGTTTATGTCATCATTTCTAGATCACCTATAATATTTGGTAAATATAAATTTGAACTTTTTCATTACTTCCAAGCTTTGCTATTGTTATAAGATTAAATAGTGAAAATCAGACAGTTTAACTTAGCACTTAGATAAACAAATAATGTTATGTCGTATCAAATATTTAATTACTTCGTTTAAAAAAATTGTTTCTCTAATAGCATATAACTGCATCACAATTGGTTTTATTTAAAATTACGCTTTTGTTATTTTATTTTATTTTTTAAAAATTGAATATGTAAAGAAAGTTTTAATGCTCGCATTTTGCATAAAAATGGTCATCTAAAACTACTTAAACCATAATCTGCCAGAACCCATATAAAAGCTCAGAAAGCTTATAAAATTATCATTATATTAAGTTTAAAAATACATATAATAGCATTTAAAATTATTGAATTGAGACCGAGGGATTGTGAGATGGATCTAGATGGATGGATCTTCTATAATTATTATTGTTAGTTAAGAGCTTTAACCGGAAATACCATTGAGGGTGTTTACCTTTTTTTCCCACAGCCATTTGAATCCCATGGGAACTTGGCAACATATAGTTAAAGGAGATATTTAAATTATCAGCGACCTTTATAAGGTTAGGTTTATATACACAACCAAAACGTGCTTAATCAACTCAGTTAATATATAAACATTCGGGTGGTTACACAGCGTTGTAACTAGTTTTATCTTAAAGATTGCACGGGTCAGGGTCCTGTTATTAAGCGAATAACCAGTTTTATATCTGACCTTTTTTATTCTTCTTTATTTGAGTGCGTATTTTTCGTCATTCCGTGGTGTTCACATTAAATAAAACTTACGAAATAAATAACATTATTAAAGATTTGATTAAAATATTATGTCATTATTAAAATATTATGCAATAATAGCCCTAACATTGTAATGAGAACTTATATTCATTAATGAAAGTTGTTTTTGCAAATTGTTTTAATTTTAAATGTTTAATTTACGTACAAAATTAATAATTTCTCGTAGAGGGTATATTTTAATGTAATTATGTAATTGATTGACATAAATTTTTTTTAAGACTTTGGGATATGATACAAATTAAATCCACTTCAATAAAATAAACTTAATAAATTGGCATATAATGTACTAAGCCGTTGGAGAAAACCATATAAACATTAAATTAGTTGTTTCTCAACATTTTAGAATATATATTTTTGTTAACCAAAAAAAAACATTAAGCATCACCCGGAGAAGTTCACAGAAGAAATGAAACTTCTTTAAACTATTTTGTCTACTGATTAGCGATTTAATAAAATATTTAACACAATTTTCTTGACCACCATATTGTTAGTGTTCAGCCGGTTTCGCCGCCGACTCCGACTACGACTGAACACTAATATTGACACTTTAAAGTGATACAATTACTCAGACGTTGCTAAAAAGTTTCACTTTAAAAAAAATTGTAAATTCATCTCATTTGCGTGAAGACTAACAGAGAATTTATTATTATTACTATTCTTTACATTGAAATTAATTATTTTAATTATTTTCCTATTGTTAACTGGAAAATTTTCTATTTGTTAGAAAAAGTAACCATCCCTTATATATACATATTAATAAATAAAAAAAGAGTATAGTATAGTTGTGTATAAAGATGTTGGTATACTGTGATAATTGTATTGATAATTTAGCCAGATAAAAATTAAGTACCAAGGAAGAAATGCGTGTAAACGTTCCCATAGTTCCTCACAAATTCTCACGGGATCGCATCACCTTTGTGGGAACGTTCAGTTGTTCGAGAGTTGCGGAACGCTGTTTTTGGTTGTTAGCGTTTAATTCATGATGGCTGTATAATTCAGAGTTACGCTTAGAGACAGAAACATTTTTTCTAAAATATTTAACTTTATGTATTATTTTTATTTTTTCAATTGATCGTACATAACAATTCATGTAAAATAGTTTTAAGGGTGGTTTTAAATTAAATTACTAGAATTTCTTGTGGAATTATAAATAATGAAGCCAGAAATTCCACTTTTTGTAAATTAAAAGAGTTATTTTTTTATTTTTATGCCATTTAATTTTGAATATTTGACATTTGTATTCAAGATGAATGTCACTAATCATCAACAGTATAAATACAATTTTAGCAAAGCAAAAAAATGTTCACGGAAAAAATTAAAATAAAAAAAAAATTCGAAATATATTATAAAAATTAAATTTGCAGTTCTTATGAACTACAACGACTATTTTTACAATGACACTAAGAATAATCTTATCGGAATAAAGGGTACGAGGGGGATTTCTTGTCAAATACTATAAAAGCAAATGTGAGAAGGGGAAGTTTCTGTAATTGGCTACAAAAGGTACGTGTGCACTTGTATTTTAACTAGATCTCGCGGATTATAAAAAGTGTGAATATTTTATTTAATTGCTTAAACCGTTATTAAACAATTATTAAGTAAAGTGTTTATTTTGAAATGGTAATTCCCACTTAACAGCTTCTCGAATTGTGGGACGCTTCTTTATATTATGAGGCGATGTTTCTGTGTGATTACTCGCTCAAGCACTGACCATGTTCAACATTGCTTAATTTCTATTCTCGGGTAATAATTAGCTTCTTAAAACTTTTACTTTAAAGACATCATTTTTATCTTTGTATTATTTTTCTCCAAATTCTCCTATCCATCTTTCCGATTATTTTATTTAATGTTAATAAGCATTTTATTAAGTAATATATTTTTCATATGATGGCAGGTCAAATGCAGATAGGATAAATATAAATATACACGATAAATATAATAATACACATACATACACACGCACACGCACACCCACGCCCACACGCACACAAACACACACATACACACATGCAGACTCGCACACACACGCACTACACACAAACACGCACGCACGACACGCATGCATACACGTACACAGGCACACACACGCACAACACACAAACACGCACTCACACAAGCATGCATGCATGCACGCGCATGCTTACGCCCACGCGTACACGTACGCCCACGCGCACACACACATATACATAATTGATCAATGTAAGTGAACAAAACAATTTCCTAAGTCAATTGGTGATAAGGTAATGTCATGCATAATAAAATAAAATATATTGCCGTGGTTAATATTAGACATTTTGGAGACTCAGATTTGGCCAGACCCATATTATTCAAAATTGTATTTTTGAATAAATAAGAAAGCAAATTAAATCAATTGTATCAAATAATATAAAGATACCATGGAATGTAAAGGGAAATAAAAAGATAAGAGTAAAACCACACGTTTATCCATTTTAATTAATTGAAGTTATTAAATTTATACTGAGCAGTTTTTAAATATACAAATTATTTACGCTACTAAACAAATTAAAAACAAAAGTCTTTAATACTGCCTTTTCGCTTTCAAATATATTCACGTCGAAAGATAATAGTTGAAATTAGATCAGAAAATTGAAATTTATTCAAATATGGAGATATTTAATACACCTATACCGCTATATCTAAGTGTAAAAAATTTATTTTATTTTTAGGTACTTCCTTTTCCATATTCGTTACATTGTAAATACAGTATGGCGCGTGCCAAATTCCTATCTTGATCCCTCTAGTTGCTATCCCTTTTGAGGTGGTTTATTATACTTTCACTCGAATGAAATACAATGGAATTAAAATTCCAGCCTTACAATTTCCTATGGGAGAATTTTATCTCTGAGGGTCTGAACATTAAGCGGGAAAAGAGCAATAAAAGATTTAAAAATGGTTTTTATATTTGGTTTTGACAATAAATCTAATGTGTAAGGTATTTTATCTGTTGTCAAAAGTTATTTAAATTTAAATAAAATATAGTGTAAAAATTAAAATAGGGATGAGAAACATTTTACAAACCACACAGGGGTGTGAATTTGAAAAGGTAAAGTTCAAGGTGTGAAGTCATATAACATGTTTGTGAGGTAACAGTAGACGGATAACGTGTCCAAAAGAAACTAAATATATGTATCTGAGCTCCAAATTTAGATTAAAATATATTTTTTTAACACAATAGATGATAAAAGAATTTTATGCACCATAATTCCTTATTAGACTTGCTTACTTAAATATATTTGTCGTTGTGAAACTTCGAATAATTTTTAATAATTTATTATATTAGATTTTTCTTTATTCAAGGACCTATTTCAATTCCTCTCTATAAATGATTTAAAATATATTGACATGTTAGAATTTGAAATTTTTATTATTGACTAAAAACACCGAGTTTCAAATTATGTAATTTATACGTTTCTTTTCGTCAAAGATTAGTCTATATATTAAATATTTTTTATGACTACAACGTTTTTCATGAAAATTTGTCTATTCGTTTAGGTGTCATTGAGTAACAAACATCCAAATACTCTTTTCGTAGTATTAATATTCAGTGCTTGCGATACTGCTAGCAATATCATAATTATACTATTTATCTTATTCAAAAGGAGTCTATATGTTAATTTGAATCATTAGTTACGACTATTATAAGCTTCATGAAAATTTGTCCATCCGTTTAAGCGTTGTTGAGTAACAAATATCCAAGCACTCTTTTCGTAGTATTAGTATTCCGTGCTTTCGACGCTGCTAGTAATAGCGTGATTATATCGTTTTTATTTTTAAAAGGTAGTATGAATATCTATTTGAACCATAAGTTACGACAATAATAAGCTTTATGAAAATTTGTCTATACATTTAGGCGTAATTGAGTAACAAACGTTCAAACACCCTTTCCGTAGTATTAATATTCCGTGCTTAAGTCAAGCACGGAATACTAATACTGAAAACTGTGCAATTATACTATTGTCTTGTTAAAAGTAGTCTATAGTTAAATTATAAGTTGATGGAAATTGTGAAATTATACTATTTTTATTGTTAAAAAGTAGTCTATAGTTACGAATATAACAATCTTCATGAAAATTTCTTTATTAATTTGGACAATGTGACAAGATTTATGGTTACGTTATTGCGTATGCATTAGTGTAACATATCAGCGAGAGCAAAAGGGAAAAAATATACATGGAGAATAATTGTACGAAATTATTTGTATAATATTATACACAGTATTATAGTTCAAACTTGATTAGTTGCTAATTTTGTTGCACAATATTTTTTATGTTAGATACATATTTATGTTAGATATGTTTAGATGATGTGCTTATTATATTATATGAAAATAAAATATTGGTGATTACACGATTAGTGAGACTTTCGGTAATGAATGAATGCACTAAAATATGAAATCCAATGTACTATTTCTTAAAAATTATAAATAAAAATGAAGTGATATTTTATGGAATATCCTAGGCGTATAGAATGAAATAAAGTTTAGGTCGCTTTTCTTCCTTGCAACAAGTAAAGGAAGAAAAGTGGTAAGCAAAATTCGTTACATTTATTATTTTTACCAATTTATTGCTCGTGTTCTTGACCTAGATTTTGGTCTAACCTATTTTTGTACCAACTTCATTTTCCTAGTGGACAAGAAATGGCCCTTCCGAAAATACGATTACCCGATGTAAATATTTTTTCTAGTGGAACATGTGTCAAAAGTGAACGCCATCTGGGTATATAGAATTTTATATTTTTATTATTTGTGCCAAACTTGGCTATTTTTTATGTTTATGAAAAAATGGTTAAAAAAACCTCATAATTGCTTTTAAAGATATATCGAATGTTATTCATTCGATAATATATGGGGATTTTTTTCAAATATTATATTTCTATTGCAAATCCGACTGAATGTTTTTTTTGTCTCTAAAAACGTAGCCATATCATAGGCTAAATTACATTAAATACAAATCGATTAATGCCTCAATTGCTAAAATGGCTTCCTCAGTTTTGGGCTACGATTAAACCTCCGAATATAGCTACATACATATGCACATACATACATAGACCATGTATACATACATATGCACATACATACATAGACCGTCAAATTAATTATATTTCCTTGGCTGCGCCGTAATAGTGTAATTATGCTTAATAAGAACATGTCATTAGTTTAGTTTAAATCGGTTTGCTAAATTTAACTGGAAAAAGTCTTCTGGTAACAGTTTGCCATAACGGGATAAATAAGTAAGAGCACACAAATTTATTTATATCTCATTAAATATTAACTCAACTTACAACTTAGTGTTGTGCGTTGAGCATATTATAACGCGTTGAGCATAAAATAAACGAATATATAAAAAGATTACAAATAGTAAGCAGGACGTGAACCGGCCAAACACTTCACAATGTTAATTCGAAATTTAAAAATATACTGAACTAGCGCCGTATTTAATTTGAATTGGACAAGTTCAATATTTTCACACGAACCACTCACATTGCTGCTTTGGGTACGGATGCACATTCCTGCTTGGGGTAGCCCAAGGCAGGAATATTTGTTAACCTTCCCACAGTACTTTGTGAATTCTCATGGGATTGCATCGTTCGTGGGAATAGTGCAGTTGCTTGAATATTGCGGAATGCTGCTTCTGATAGTTGGTAATTTATTAGTAACAATGTTAATATGTGTAATGATAACATGTGCACTTTAAGGTGAATATACTTTTTATTTCTAAAAATTATTTTTTTTCGAGGATTATAATCCATGAAGGTAAATTCTTTTTGAAAGTAAACGACAAATTATTTTCTGTACGTTAAATATTTGCAATTTCAGGTAAGTCATCAGTGGTGATATTTATTTTGGTGCCCGAGAAAAATGAGAAGAAAAATCCTGTCGGAACTTTACTGAATTAGGACTTTATTATGCAGAAATAATTTATTTTTAAAGAAAAGTTTCTTCATATTTTGTTGAATCTAATAGTATATTTAAATAGTTTTTTACCACAAACAAAATTATTGTGAAAAATTAAAAAAATTAAAATTTTTATGCCGATATAATATATATTTCTTTTTGCGAAATAATGCACGTAACACTGAATATACATATCGTAATAAGGAGTATAGATGCACATCAACGTGCTGTGTTGTCACTCACTGAACTATATAAAATTTAACCTTTTATTTTGTTTTACTACGAGCTAAAATATTGTTTCCCGAAAAAGGAAGTTATATGAGTTATATTAAAATTTTTTTTATCAGCATAATTGCTATTGCGAGCCAACTTCTATATGTACTCGGCACCATATAAATGTTGTCTCGCAATACCAATTTATCAGTAACTTGTATAATGAATTATTGAAGAGCTTGGTTATAATTAGTGTTGGACCAACAGAATTGAAATATATATGAACTAAAAGTTTTCAATTAATACTATACACCATATTAAGGCAAAAAATAGCAATCCCGATGGAGAACAAATGTGGCAGCATATTATTTTCAATACAATATTTATTCAAATTATAATTATTAATAATATTTATTGTTATCAAATATTTCAAATTATACACAATAAATATTAGATTCAAGTCTCTAGCCCATAATTCATAGGACCAGGTATTTTTTATCTTAATGTACGGTTTTAAATAAAAATAAGATTGTAAATAATTTACAGAAACTAGGTAAACCATATGTGTCAGAATATTTATATCTTGATATTTACCCAATTTAAATTTCTAAAAAAGGTAAAATATGATGACCTAAATTAATATAATATACCGCAAAGTAATACATGGTTAAGAGAATACGCGACGAATGGTTAAGTGATTGCAAGGTAATTTAATATTAAAACAAGGAAATCTAAAGTTAAGAGAGTGTAATATTAAAATTCTAAAGTGTAAACAGCAATTTAACAATGATAAAGTAATAAATTTAGCAAAATTTCAAAATTTTTTTAAGACATCTATTTTTATACTTTATCTAATTTTCGGCTTGGTTTTTCACAACCCAAGTGATAACGAAGATAATATACATGACGTTATTCAGTACTGAATGTACTATACTTTGCCTTTGATTATCCTTTCTGTCGGTTTTACGTTCAGATGTCTCAGAAACTATCCATCGACATTTATAATGGGAATTAAATTTCCGCACATCCGTGGGATTTACAAATTGTTAACGACGTTATAACGACGAAATAAAACCGTTTAATGGGAATGGGATTCGCTTCATGGTTGTTCCAACTGTTTTTCCCACAGCCTATATTGAAAAAATTAACCAAACACAAGGAATAATTCCACTAAATATATGACAAAAGAAAATACATGAGGAGGGGTGTCGACCACTGTCACGATCGGCGCGTGCGCATTCGTTTTGTGTTCGAGGTTCCATGAATAATAAAAAGTGTGAATGTATTGTTTATTTATTACTGGGGCGATAAGTAAGAGGTAGTAGGTAATGGCTTAATTTTATGAAATTAACGTTTTCGTCAAACTTATCATTTTTGTAGACAAATTAGATATGAGTGTGAATGTTGCATAAGTTCATATTATAAACGAATTTCCATTACTTTTCAATTGAATGTTAGTTGAGAGACCACATGTGTGCGAACAGTTTGGTAATGGTGAATCATTGTCACCATCATAAGAAAACAATTACACTATCCCATCATGAGACCAAGGTTTGAATATTATGTCCTATTAGGTGGTCCAAAAAAATACCATTACATAAAATCGCTCGGGGCATTTATTTGCGTTTTAAATAATTTTATATAATTTTTTTATCAGGGACGTGCCAAGTAGAAGTGAAAACAATTTTTCTTCAAATTTATTATTATGTTTGTTTTCGAAACTCACTAGACGGGAAATTTTTTATTAAAATTATTCGTCGTTATTAAATCAAAATTAGGTGCTTTTGCGGATTTTTTTTTGATAATTTTAACCTAAGTACATTACATAAGTGTTGTAAAGAATACGCAATAATTATTGCCAAAGGGCAAAATTACTCAAGTAAATATATACGTGCATGATTTCAAGTGACATTCAGAAGAGTAAAAAAATTAATTTTCACTTGAATTAATTCCTCAATAAAATATTGCAAAAAAATAAGATATTATAAAACTAAAACAAATATTTAAAAATTTACAACACGTACCTGCGACATATGATAAAACTCTCTTGGTAAACTGCATTTGTAAAGAAGTGGGAAAACCCTACTGCGCCTAATATCTGTATAGACCGAAAGGCCACCATAAACATGTTTCGTCTTATATTATTGTCTTCGCTAGTTTTGCTCTTAGGTGAAATAAAAGGAATTACAAAGGACCGAGCATCCCGAAGGCGGGCCAAGTAACCGCCCCAGCACGATAACTTTATTTTAAGCATCGACGTTTTTTTGTAAATCTAACGTTTGTAAACGGCACTACGATCTTGGCAGTTGAGACCATTTTAATAAATATATCATATTCAAAATGTTTGTTAAATAATTCATTTTTTCGTGAGTTTCTTAATAAAATAAGTTGTCAGTGTTGTAACAGTCTAATAATAATAAGATATTGTTATTTCAGCTATACGTCCCATAACAGGGTAATTTTTTTTAAAATTACCCTGTTATGGGGCGTATAGGTGAAATATATAGGCTGTTGATTAATAGGTATAGCAAGGATTTTTTTGAATTTCTCTCAATAATAAAAGATAATAATTCCATAAAATTGTTTGATTTGAGTTTTTATACGAAAGGCCAACAAATTTTTTGACAAAAAACTATTTTATATTTTTAACATATTTTTCATCATAATTAGGTATACATAAACATTACATTATCATAACAAAAACTACGAGAAAAAAAATTGAAAAGCTGAATTATTAACGCAATCTATATATCTTTCTGTGAAATAACATTCTCATCCCTTAGTATTAAAATTTTAATATAAAGTATCGTACCGCTTTGATGATAACGCATACGTACAATTCACAATATTTAACCCATTGGTGTACCTTAAAATAATGTATTTAGAAAACGGAATTAGATATAAGAAACTTTATCGCTTATAATCATCTTATCTTGTGCACAGGACAACATAAAAGTCAGTTTGCTATATCAGTTCAACAATCTCTACATATTATTTCGCAAAGCTGATTTTGTCGGTACACCATATCTCCTTTAATACTTTATCAAAATCAATGGTTGATCTATCATTTTGTAGTTTACCTTCAACACTAATGATGAAAAATAAACAAACTATGCAATTTAATTTTTTAATTAGTTTTTTTAATTTTTTATAAACTGCTTCGTAAAGATGGTAAATAGTGCCGACTTGTATTTTTTTCGCAAGGGCCATCTACTAATTTATAATGGAGATTATAAAAGAAATTAAAATTCTACTAATCCACGAGGAAGAGCTGTCAACGATAGTTCTCACAAATCGATATTCCCATGTGAACGGGGCCGCCTCCTGGGAACGAGAGTGTGAGAATATTATCAGCCCTAAGTCAAAGTAGACAGAGCAAATACTTTGAAGGTGACGCGTGCCGAGTTTTAATGTATTAAACGTGTAATAATATTATGTAGGGGAATTATTAAGAGCACTTGCATTGATTCGATTAAATTGTGGTTAAAATTCAGATATCGATTGTTATGATGACCGTCACGAGACGGTTTAAATTTATTTTTCGTACGACATTGCTAATATATTTCTTTTGATTGCCGTTAGACATCGAAATTAAATATTATCTAAGTAAAATATATTATTATATGTCTACAACCAATTATTCAAGGATGGTACATTTAAAAATATAATTAATTTCAGGCTCAAAAAGATCGTCAGATTCAGACTCCGAAACAATAAATCCATTTTGGAAATTTAAAATTAAAAAATTATATTAATATAATAGTTCTAACAATACGTGTTCCAGTCTATACGATTTTGCTGATATTATAAGCCAGTTGTATTTTTATCCAGGTCTGTCCAGAGAAAAGACTTGTAGCTTTTTGTACCTACTTACTGCTCTCATCGAAGCCAGTGCTTGTGTGCAACTGCACCAACTGGTGGTCGCGGTACGATCTTTCATTCTCTCCACATATTTGTTTAATCTTCATCTCAATATAAGCACTTGATTATTCCAGTATTAAATGAACGTTGGCCAGTTGAAACATTATATTAATATATATTCATTTTCCGTACTCACAATTGACTTCAATTTTCATTATTTCTTTCTTTCTATGTATATTCTAATATTTACCAAAGTTTATTAATAATATTTTATTATCATTTTTGTAGTGATAATTACATTTATTAATGTTATTTTGAATGAAACATTGGCGTTGTTCTTAATTGAACTGTATTTAAATCTAAATTACAACACTGTAATATATTGTTAGTGGCATCCGATTATTCAGTCTGAAACTCATAATTTCATGATTTAAACGTTTTTTCTCCATAAGTAATAAATCAAACCAAAATATGACGTTAAAATGAAGTAACTTTAATAAGAAAACCTGTGTTAAAATATCCAAACAAAAATTGGATATAAACCTTTTATATCTACAATATATTATTTTTGCAATCAAACTTTCACATCGCGTTTATTTTAAAAATATTCAAATCCGTGTGAAATAATTAAATTAAGATGTGGTCCTAAAAATTCTATAGATCAATGAGTAGACACTACCAACGGTATTTCTCACGACATGATATTCCCATGTGAACCGAACCCGTTTCGTGGGAATGAGGACGTTTGAACGTTATCACCCCATCTTCAAGCGGAAGTAGGTAGGGCAAATACTTGTAAGGTGACGCGTGCTGCGTTTTATGTGTTAAACGTATTACGATATTGTGAAGGGGCATTTTGAAACAGTATTTTGTGATTTGGTTAAATTTTAAGGCAGCATTTTGTGTTTTGATTTAATTTTGAGGCAGTACTTTGTGTTTTGATGTAGTATTTTGTGTTCTGATTTAATGGTTTGAATTAACTTTGAGGCAGTATTTTGTATTTTGGTTGAATTTTGTGGCAGTATTTTGTGTTTTGGTTGAATTTTGAGGCATTCTTTTGTATTTTCATTGAATTTTGAAGCAGTATTCTGTGTTTTAAGGTTCTGTATCTCAAAAGGAAAAACATTAATCTTATAAGATCGTATTATCTTCCAACGTCTGTCTGGTGCAGTCATTTTTTCCAGAAACGGCTTGATGTGGAAAATTAAAATTTAACATTGTATTAAAGCAAAATTTTATTCGACAAAACTTTAAGTTAAAACTTCAAAATTCCATATATATTATGACAATTCTCAAGTGATCAATGTAGATATCAAAGCTTTTGGATATATTATCGATAATATATATTTTCACCCTACTTTATTATATTACACACTATTGTATATAGCAATTAATATACATTAATTGCTATATACAATAGTGTGTCAATAATTAATTGCTATATACAATAGTGTGTCAATATAATCAATTAAGTAGGGGGAACATATATATTATCGGGAATATCTTCAAGTATTAATTAGTCATAAACAAAGTAATTTCACTTCAAATGAGGTATGAAACTGTCGATGCTTGAATCAGACGTATATTTCATCGGTTATTGTTAAATTGTAGTTGAAATTCACATATTACGTGGTTAATCCTTAAAATAATCAAGTACTATGACTTTATTGTTATGGTTTTCATCTTTTCTGTTTTTTATTCTTCCTTTACTCAGAACTAGTTTCTATATATAGGCCTTTTTACTAGTAAAGTAATATATTTTTACAATATTTTGATATGATTTACAGTTTAATCAGCAAGACAGTAACTTTCCAGATTTTCGTCATATCTGCATAATTTTATCCATATAAGTTTAGTTTATATAATTTTAGATACACGTAGACTATAACTGGTTTGAAAGACCAAATCAGAGAAAGTTTCATCAAATTGGTCTAATTTTCTTGGGGAAATTTGCGATTATTTCGGTAACATTTGACAATATCATAAACGTATTATTTATTTTATTGCAACTGTTCGCAATAAAGTAAATAATACGTCCATTAACTCAAGTTATTTTTAACTAATGAGCAACACAAAGTTACTCAACTGAGTCAATAGATCAATCCATAGTAGCAAATATGATACGAGAGAGAGAGAGTACCTACTTATTCTACCTTACTCAGATGTGTTAGGATTCTCAAATTTTAAAAAATCAAGTCAAATTTGGAAAATGTGTCTCGTAAAATCAATTATTCTTTTGATAGTAACAGAAACACGTTAGATGGTTTCAATCTACATAATCGATTCCAACACTAAAAATAGAACTGTTAAGGTTAGTAGTTCTCAGTAATAATATACGGTTTACTTCTTAAAATATGTCATTATTTTCTAACTTATTAAGTCGATATGGGATACTTGAATTATATAAATATGTGGAAAGATTTTGCGAAGAGTATTTTTTGCCATTAAATATTCTCATGTGAACCAACACTGTTTTATGGGAACAAGAGTGTGTGAACATGGTCACCCCATTTTAATACAGAAAGTGGCGCGTGTCGTTTTTTTATGGATCAAAAATTTAAATGGGGAGAAGGTGAATGTTAAATAGTATTTTGTGTTAGTTTAGCTACATTGCGGTTAAAATTAATGCATCATTTGTTTGACATATATATTTAAAAGCATGGTGATTAATTTTAGTCTTCACGTAGTCTATTTAAACTGACTGCGGTACACCAAGGAGGGTATCAGGTTTATGAACGAAGATATGTAGGTATATCTGGAACCGGAACGTATAATCCGATTTGATTAAAATATCGTTAGAATAGTTTTAAGATCCCAGGTGTCTTAAAGTAATATGACGGTTTGAAGTCATACTTTTGTCCAACATGAAAAAAGAAACATTAGAAAAATTTCCCAAGATAAATATCGAATTAAAAGTCTTCGAAAGGAAAGGGATTAGAAAATCTTTTAAAAATATATAATATTTTTTATAAACAAATGCTATATTTAATAAAATGTATCACCAAGCAACATTGCTTGGAAGTTGACTTTGGGCTATTCGCTAGTGTAAAAATTTTATACTTTGAATATATTCCGAAAACACCAATACCAATATGCAAATCAAAGAACTTAGATAGACCATTTTAAAAGCATTTATGTTTTGTATGCAAATATTGAAAAGCATATATTTGAAATATTTTATGCCGAAACCATTAGAATAAATAGTTTTAAATTAGAAGAAATAGTTTTCGAAAATAAATCGAAAAATACTGATATGAAATATGGAGAAAAAATTACGTAATTTTTTCTGCAAATTTCATATTAGTATTTTTTCTTTCTAAACGTCTATGTTATCGTAGGCGAGTTTTCCCTGTTAAGGGACATAACTTTTTCATAATTCCGTACTTAACCAGCCAGAGTGGGACCCTGATGTAAGAACGATGTCTATACAATCGTTCTTAGTCAGAATCCCTAAAAGCAATAAGTTATAGAATTTAATTTTACGTAGGTTATGTAATTTTTTTACCCTGTAACAAAAATAATATTCAAAATAATATGCAATTTACATTAAGAGTGAGCTCATACATGCAACAAGGATAAGGAAAGGGAGAGATAGGATTTTTTTCATCTAGAGGTATGGAATATAATTAAAAATTTCGTTGAACCAAACAAAATCGTATTTTCCGCATCTTTTCTCCAAAGATAATTATAGGGAATATGAAAATTTTCCGCATTTAGACATACCCTGTTACCATATCTTGACCCCTACATTTCTAATTATAATAGCATGTAAATTATGATTGATTAGAATAAAAGTGTATGAGTTGGCACGATTCTTTGTGGTATATCACATCCGTTAAATCATGAAAAAAAACATAGATCTATTGTTTCAAAGTGCATTTAGCTCTCTCGAAGTATATAATGTCATAGCACAAACTTAAATTAGGTCTATTTTATAATATCTTGATGGTAATGTAGCTCTTTCAAGCCACATGCTTTAAGCATTAGTTTACTGTAATAAATAAGAGTCACGAGAAAGAATAAGTGATTTTATGATTCAACACATTAGTTGGATTCGACAATCGGGAAATAATAACCTGAACGATAATTTAAATTTTTATGATAATATAATTATTGTCACGTATTTATCATTAATATTACCGTTTGGACATGCTCTAGAAGCACTACTAAACATAATAAAATCTACTGTGATATTGTGAATTTTACAGGAGTTACACTATATAAAGTACATTGCATAACTCTCTATCAATGCAATATGTTAATAGTAGTATGTTAATTAACAAATATATAAAATAATATAATAAATGCTCCTTCATGTTAGTTAATATTTAAAACTGTTAAAAGGTTAATTTATATGAAAGAGCCTGTTCTAAGCTGAGATTCGTTATTTTATATATTTTCTAATCAACATGCCACTATAAACAATATAGTAAGGAATAAGCTATAAAGAATCTATAAAGATTTATATTTATATATATTTTTAATGCTATATAAATTTAAAATATTGGATAAAACCAAATGTCAAGCAGTACACACACACGTTGATTACTTTGGAATTTTATAAAGCAACCCATGAAAATTGTAAGTCTGGAGCTGTTTATTTGATTTCCATGGAAACTTTAATAAAAAAAAAATTTCAAAAAGTTACTGAAATTCGTCCGGTCTATATCACTACTTAATTGAATGCGAAGACACTATTATTTTTGTTAATATATAAAGTAAATCAGTTTAGGTAATGTCTCTTCTTTCTGTATAATCCTTACTGTCTAAGGTATAGGGTATATAAACAATTTCCTTATTCTCCTCGGTGATATAAGGAGTAGTATCTGTCACCGCACTTCCTCTTTTACTTATTCTGCTCGGTGATATTAAGAGCTGTGCTGGCTATTTGTCTCTAACCAGCACCCATGTGGTTCTACTAACTAAACATTAATTCGAATTAAAGCGGATCATTGATCTTAAAACTCGAGGTAGTTAATTCACTAAATGGAAAACTGAAAACAATTTTGTAAGCTCATTCGGTAGTAACCTTCACACGAAATAGCTTGTGATGAAAATGGTACTTCAGGAGGAAACAGTGTACCAACTTTGAAGCAACTATCCCAACGTGTTGGCAACGTATGGTAATTACTTTCTACAATTCAAAGCACTTAGTCTAATATCGTTTACGATTATGATAGTAACTATATAAGTTAAGAGTATTATTTATATACATATATATATATATATATATATATATATATCTGATATTTCTATTATTTTTTGGAATAATTTATTTTCTTTTGTTTCAGTGTTAAATATATGGAACAGTGGTTAAAATATAATTAAAAATTAAATTTACGTCAACGATTTTTAAATTTGCTACCATACGTTGAAAAGTTTTCCAGTTACGATTAGGACAATTCTACGAGGGTTACATATATACTTCAGTATATATAAATATTTCAGGTATTGTAGTATTTATATTAAACTGTTTTCCAATGTAAATTATTGTCAAAATTATTGTATACTCTATTTTATACAAGTGTAAAATTACTACGAACATCTCAAATATTAGGTAAATTTTTAGTAATGCGTTTTTTCTTAATTTGGGTGCAGCAGTTTTGAAGAAAGAGTAATAAGAATATGCTTTTGGGGACCTTTTCAATAATATCTCTAAAATTACCTTATGTAAAATTCTGAAAAAAAATAGCCTATGAATTGTTAAAATTTATTATTTCTTAATCGATGTCCTACAAGATATTTGAAACTTAAAAAAAATCTTTCAGCGCGTCATACAAAGCACACAAAAAATTGCATATAAATAGTTTTCATTGTAAATGATTGGAAAATATGCAGTTTAATATGCTTTACGATCATGAAAACTTTTACATTCTTAACATCATGTAAAACATCGTCTTCAATATAGTACACTGAATTGATGTATGGATGGATGGAATAACAACTTAGAGTAAATCCCTTGTTAATTTCTAACCTTGTAAAATAAGGCTCGAATACTAAATCATCAATAGTACATACTGGGAATCGAAGCACAAGGCAAAAATGCCTTCCATATTAGACAATTTTAAAACACATTACTAACAAAAAATTCATAAGCTTTCTAATATAATTCACACAAAATCAAATTGATGGAAATGTGTAAAAATGAAAGATGTTTTGTCTCTCACCATTTTTCCAAGAGATTATCCAAGAGGAGAAAATGGGTTCCTTTCAGGATCATACATATATATAAACATATATATATATATATATATATATATATATATATATATATATATATATATTTATCCATCCATCTATAAATCCCAGCAGATTTTCCGATTTTCTATCTATTCTATTAGATGTTAAATCTCTTTAATAATTTAGATTGTAAAATGCATTAAAATATTTTGATTAATTTAGAGACCAAATCGACGATAATAACTATAAAAGTAAATTCATTAAGTACGGGAATATCTTGCAACAAAAGGTTATTTACACCATTAGTTGTACACTTTTACAGTTTTATAGTATTTACAATCAAGTATTTACTTATTCTATGTGAAAATAAAAAGTCTACGTGTTTCTCAATATCAATGTAGTATTTTCGTTTTTAAACTTAAAACAAATCAAGTTGTCAGCTAAATATAAAAACAAATGAACAGTGTAAACAACTAAAAAACACGCCTTAATAAATATTGCAATAAAACAACACTCAAATATTATACACGATAAAAGACATGGCTTACACAAAAGCCCTTCCATAGCAAACAACACAGAATTATCGAATGTCCTGTATACTATATAAGAGCTTTCGTGCAAGCCACGCTTGTTACTGTGTATAATATTTGACTGAAAATCTTTGCCTTAAAATACAACTGATATGTTAAGCATTCTCATTCACATAATATCAATAGAAGGAGAAGCAAAATGTTTTCATTTTGAGAAAATATCTGTGGGCGACTGGGCGCAGATTCTGTTCATCACTGCCAATACATCAATATTACGAGGCGTCTTTCTGGTCAGTTTGCAAAAATTCAATTCTTTGATATGAAGTCTACAAATAACTTTACTCTACTTGGAGCTACGTACCTAGACGTAAAGTATCGCAATACTAAATAGACTATTACGTATACAACAATTAGAAGACAAAAACCATTAGGATGCGTTATTCCGTTATCTAGTTCAATGTCTAACTTCCAGTTCTATTTCATTAATTTTTTTCGATAGTCCCATTTTATTGTGTTGTCATCAAAACTACACATAACTGCCAAGTTTCATGATGATACAAAAATTAGAAGCCCAAATGCTATGCTGTTAGGGTATATTGTTCCGTTATCGAGTTCAATGTCTAACTTCCGGTTCTATTTCAATAATTAATCCGATGGTAATATTTTATTGTGTTGTCATCAACAAAAGACACAACTGCCAAGTCTCACGAAGATACAAAAATTAGAAGCCCAAATACTTTTAGGATATGTTGATCTATTATCGAGTTCAACATCTAATTTCCGATTCTCTTTCATTGAATCAGTCCGAGGTACTATGTTGTTGTATTGTCTTCAGAACTACATGCAACCCCCGAGTTTAATAAGGATATAAAAATTAGAAGTGCACGAAATTAAGTTTCGTAGTTTCCATTACATAGATAGTAAGTTATTAGTTAGTTAGTTGTAGGCTGACCTAATAAAAGCATGTTCTATATACGAGTCAAATAAAGAAACTACTTTTAAAGTCGGTCAAATCATTATTATAGACAGAATTTGTTCAAAAATATACAACTGAAAACCAGTCACTAATAAATACTTTAACGAAATGACATATGGAAAATAAATAATTATCGATTATTCAAATTGCAAAACAAACGTTACTTATTTAAAATTTGACGAAAAACTTTATTCTGAAAGAAAAAAATAATATGTATAATACAAACTTGGATATATGTACGTGACTTGTATACAAAAGATAATGATAAGTGCTAATGAATGTAAAGAGGTTACATAACAAGTGTAATAAAGACAATTTTTTTTTATGAAACTAAACCCTGTATAAATTTTAAGAATTATTGCAATATTTTTATATAACACACTACACATCTAAGCTTTATAAATATCGTATGGCACCTTCATATAAAAATTAAAACCTATAAAGCACGAGTAGACCTCGCACTATGATGTTTCCGTGTACAATTTAGGCACTTATAAATATTTAAGGATACATAGTATTCTTTTAATCTAGTTACATTATTATTTCACAACGTAAAACGTAAATGTACTTTTCACCATATCTTACATAGACATAAAACATGTTGCAATTTAAAAAAAAATATATGATCTAAGATAGTCGCTATAGATGATGTGTAATCTTCTAGTTAGATTTGAGCAAACGTGATTTTTTCATGATTTTTGTCTAAGTTGATTCGGAAATAACAAGGGAAGTTCTCTATTTTCGCACATTTTTTGGAATATATCTTAGAAAATAAAATATTTTTGTATTCCTCGTAATAATCCCTTTTAAACGATATCTTGTAAAATGTAAATGAAAAAAAAATTTTAAGATGCTTATTTACCGCTACCCCTTCTTCAATTCTTATATTAATGTTTTAAAAAAGAAAGCACAAAATATGTGGTTAATCAGATGTAATACTAAGTAAAATTTAAAGTCTCTGCGTCATATGGTTTCTGATAAAATCGGATGTGAATATAGAGGAACTTAAATATATTGTCTACTGTAACTTTACAGGCATAAAAACATGGTGTATTTTTAAAAAATGCCGACGTTCGGAATCATCGCTATATTTTTAGTACAATCTTCTGTGGTCTTTTAGAAATCCTAATTTTCTTGATATTGGGTGGAGTAGTTTCGGAAATAAGGGAAGAGGACCTCATTTTTTTGTAAGTTTTTCAGTGTAGATATAATACTTCAAATTACAAAAAAAAATACTTTTGAAGTTCATCTACGTAATCCTTTCAAACAGATCCCCACACTGTAAAGGGAATTAAAGAAAAATTCGAGTATTAATTTGTCTCCCTAAAATTTTTCATAAAATATTTTTGAATTGTTTCAAGAAATGTACAGGTTAATTTTTTTTATTTCTACGCTAAATTTCAAATTTCTAGGTCAAGCAGCTTCAGAGTGAAATGACTGTGACAGACGTATGGACTGAGACCTGAGCGATATTATAAAGGTTCTGTTTTTCTTTTTAATGTACGGAGTAATGTAATATCTTAAAATGAGAGTAATGTAACTAAAACTTCATTATTTTATCACCGCATGACACTGATAGCATCTTGCATGAACCTTATAATTCGTATGTTGGAGCAACACCTAGACTATTATCGTAATAGCAGCTCATGGAATACTAATTAGCCAAATGTTTGGAGAGATTTAAATGAAATATGGTAAAGGTAGAGTCAACTATCCAAATTGATAGGCAACTCATTTTCTTTTAGTAAATAGTAAATATATAGTGACTACAACATATCAACAGATGGCTGCATTAATTGCAAATACGCTCAATATTATTTACAGAGAAATGTTACAATAAACTTGCGGAGTCAAAAGGACAAATTACGCCACCTCAATCCACTGCCCAAATCCTTTCATCTACGTCTGAGGAGCCGCGAAAAAAAGGTAAAAAAAGGTAGGAAGTTATTAATATCAACAGACTGCATGAACAATGTCATTCAGTATTACTTATTAAATTAATATTAACTTACTTCTATAGATAAAAGTTTGATGAGAAGCTTACGCTAGTAGCTATTTAAATTCACCAACGTGGGTTGGTGAATTCCAACTTAGTACCTGTATTGTATTCACCATAATATTTCTTTTTAAATTTTCATCTTTTGGAGCCTATAAATGTTAATAACCAGATGTAAGTAGTGGTGTAATATATACTTAATTTCTTTTGATGATATTATGCTATTTTAATTTAATTTAAACGAGAGACTGAACTATGTCCTCTTCTGAGTATAACGAAGCTTTGTTTATGTCTCTCAATGTAAAAAATAACAACTCCGAACTAAAGCTCATTTCAAGCAAATAAAGAATAATTCGAAAGCGAACAAAACCACAGACGACTTGGTTTTGTTCGGTTAATACATTTCTTTTATAGACGTTATAATCAACCGTATATTTTATATTTTAAACATCCAGGTAAATAATATAACCGTAATTTTTTAATTCATTATTCATAAGTGGAACATTTATAACTTGAACACGAATTAACAAATGATATCTCAATAAAACTTAAAATTATGGCTCGTATAATCGCTTCGTATAATCTTGGCCCTTTAACCTTTTCAGAATCGGTTTTCTGAGAATTCCAGTATTTGTTCAACAGTTTTGAAAATGCGAATAAGAATCGTGTTATGAATGTAAATGATTGCCTTTTCGTAAACATTAAATCAATTAATTTGGTTAGATTAACCTTAACAAATGTGTGTTGACTAATAATACGTTAATAAGATCCATATAAGTATGAATTAGGGATTATGTTAATTCCTAACAGATTATGACACAAAAAAACTATAATGGACTAACACATAAAGGCTGATATTTAAAATAAAATTTAACAACAAATACTTGCATTTTTTAAACAGATTTCCGAAAAATATTTTAATATTAAATAAACTGCACAGTATAAAATCTTAAGTTTTAAGACTTTAAATATGTTTAAATATAATGTATATATATATATATATATATATATATGTATATATATATATATATATATATATATTCATTATATATATATATATATATATATATATATATATATATATATATTATTGCTATTTAAGACTACTTCAACCTACAAAGAAGAGAAATAAAGAAAATATTACTATCAAGAAAGTTACAACTTTGTCATTGCTGCACAGAAATTAATAATTGTTATCGAACATTTAGCTTAACAACAAAACTATATTCCGTATATACGTAAAAGTTCAACTACGACCTTCGTGAGTTGTTATTTGCGTAACTTCTTTCAGGCAAAACGTACATTCGCAGGCCTCAACTTACAGCCTTTATTGGCATTGCATTTGCCCTGCCTTTGTTGTTAAATATTCATTCATCGTAGCCAACGAGTTGAGGTCGGGATAGGCGTAAGTAAATAGTGGCCTAGTTAATGTGCACATAATGAGACTTGAAGATGGGATGAAATTTTCATTGTAAGGAGAATGGGGAACTGATATTTCGCTTATTCATTTTTATTATTAATAATATTTCAACGATCTTCTGTACTAAGTTTATATAACATTTTCATATTCTATACAAAGTAAGCTCTTCGAGTGTAGTTCCGAAATTTGACAAGTCTGATAAACAAGTTTTATTTTAATTTCATATGATGCAGCTTAATACACATTATCAAATTTTTCAGTGCTATAATAGAGAGGCTGGATTGAGCCGAACATCAAGCCAAAAAATACCTTATTTCCGGTGGTTACTTTGGTATTGAAATTCGTTTGATATTTTATTATACTTTGTCATGTAACGAATATTAAAATAATGATGATGCATATAAATTCGCGTATGTCAAGAAAGGTATATTTGACTATAAACTTATTATATGACATAAATGAAGGCCGAAATTATAATAAATGTTAGAGGAATAAAAAAATTAAGGAATATTAAATAATTTTGGTATAATGAGTATTCAATCTTTTATATAATAATACAATATGACATTTTTACGTAACTATAAACAAAATTGACAAAAATTTTGATCGTTGACAAAATAAAAAACTTTTATTCATGAAAGTATTCTGCTTAACCGATGAAGTAATTATTACAACAAGCATCCATTATTACTTGAGATAACGATATAACATTCAATAAATAGTTCATCAAGAGTTCAGTAGTACTAGTTTTGTTAAATATCCACATTAATAATTACAAAAATGTACAAAAAAAGTTAACCATGGTGAATTTAAAAGTTATATATTGATATGAAAATACGAAATATTTTTTATAAATATTATGGACTATATAACGCCACGTCACGAACAAGCTATATTTGTTTAAAAACATAAACTAAAAATAAATAAAATATTATTTTTAAAATATTAAAACGAAGTCTCTTATGTAAATCTCCTACACCGCATACTCAGCAAAATTATTTTTCGAAAGGAAAAATTATTTTTCCATCGTACTAAACGACAATAGGGTCACATACAAAATTAAATGAGACCTTTGACCAATAAAGATATGAGTGGATATTGTTGAAAGTATTTTAGCAGAGAATTAAAAAAAAGGGACAGAAATAGGATACAATAATTAAATCACAACAAAATAACATATTTAAAATAATTATTTTTCAAAAAGCGAGCATAGTAATTAGTCAGAAATTATATAAATTTGATAAATAGCTCATATTTTAATTTCACATAATGTAGTTTGGCACACATAATCACATTGTTCGATAGTTAAATCAAAATAGAATTGAGTGATAGTTAAATCAAAATAGAACTTTATTTTCGATGGTGACTTTGGTATTGAAACGCGTGTAATAATTTATACTCTTTCATAAAAGGAAAATAAAAGTAATGATGTTGAATGCAAATTTACTTATACCAAGAAAGGCACACATAAACATATAATTATTTTATGACATAATTGAAGGCCGAAATTAGAATAATTCTTACAGTTTAATAATTACAATCAATGTAATTAAATTTTTCTCAACTAAATGAAACTACGTGATTATTTCTACTTTATTGAAATCCTTTAACACGATCTAGGTTTCGTTGTGTAACATCACCCTCAGGTGGGCAATTTGTAAAGGTAGGGATTTGGAGCTTCCATTCTTTACAAATTGCCCACCTGAAGATGTTGTCATATAACGAAACCTAGGTCGTGGTAATGCAGTTTCATTAAGTTGAGAAAAATTGACTTATAATGAATCTCTACAAAATTAACGCCAAATATATTCAATACAATCAATGTAGTGATTAGCAGGATACCTCAAATATTGATTAAAATATTGTAAATATTCGAATAAGATTTATGTTGTTTTTAATTATTACATGGACAGTGAACCAGTTCGAAAATATTGGAAATTAAGTAATAAATCTGAAATCGATCTCTTAGCAAACGAACCCCCGCAATTTATAAATGTTTTAAACTTTTGTATCAACTTAAGCAGTGGGTGATTCTAGTATTCTATTTGCCGATTTCAAGCAAGAGGTATTCATACTAGTGTATATAATATTTCTATAGTATTTGGAACAATTGCCTCATACTCTTAATGTAAGTGTAAACTAAAACAAAACTGTCATTTAATTACATCGTAAAAAGGAGAGAAAACTTAATAATGTCCCTTATGTTTTCTAGTTAGACTATTTAAAAAAAGAATTGACTTGAAAAATCAAGGTAATAGTTTTTTTCTAAAAAAATTAAATTTTAATGATAATGCAGAAACCATATCTGAATCATTGTTTATTTGACCGTATTTAATTAAGGAAAACAAGCATCCATTTAGATAGATTAAAAAAACGGCGGACAAAGAAATTAAAAACGGCGGACAAGTAAACATATTAAAATAAGAACTTGTGAAAACAACCTAAATACCAATAAATACTCAAATATATTTTTTCATTCCAACTTATATGTTTTATTTTAGTTCTTCGGAACATTTTATTAAATTATGAGATAGGCACCATGTTATATTTATATATACACAAACACCCACACACACGCAAACACACACACTCACTCACACACACACACACACACACACACATATATATATATATATATATATATATATATATATAAAGCTTTCGAAATATTTTTTTCGACAAAATTCATTTACCTAACCAAGTTGAGACAGTTGCAAATCAGAAACTGTCACTAAATAAATGATCTCATTATGTCGATAGAAGGACGCCCTAAAAATCAAATTCGAACGAAAAAGCTTCGTATCATATGCAATTTTCACCGTATCGTGATTTAACTTAGAATTAAGCATGACAAGAGACCTCAGCTTAAGAATAATCTACCCACCATACTTCACTCAAAATGTCAATTTGTATCAGTAGAGAATAGATTGAAATTTTGGTAAACGAAAAAGCTTCATATCATACGCAATTTTCACCGTATCAAGATCTAACTGACTTTAGAAATATAAAGTATAAAACAGGTAATAAAATTCCCTACTTGTGTGTACTAACCATAAATTAAAGTGAGAAAAAAGTGTGAGCAGGTGAGAGAATCCTGATTTAGCAAGGCGACATTTCCTTGACATATGGTCAAAAATTTTGTGATAACTGTACTATGCCACATATATCTAAAATTAAAAATTTACTAAGTACGAATACATAAGACCATTTTCAATATCAAAACTTGCTAATGAAATTTTTACTATTAAAATATGAAATTAATCTGTTTTTCAATTTCCAGTATAAGTTAATATAGTGTAATCATCACTTGCACTTAAAAAATCTGCATCGATTTCATGTTCAATTTCTTTTTCAAAGTAACTAACCAAAAAACACGTACAAAACAAAAACTCTCTGAAACCCAGAAATATTTCACCTCAAAACTGTGAAATGAAATAATTATTATTTAAAATACAGTTAGTGGTGATTCTCTCCACTTATATTATATTCTTTATGGTACATAAAATAATTATTTACAAAGCAGCAAATAACACTTTCTTTTCACGTATCTGTCAAAGCTAAAACAAATTATTTATTTAGTTACCAAACATTCTCAGATGTGCGCTTTTTATTTCCTTTTTTCATTAAAGATTAAATATAAAATAAATATTTTTAAATTTCTATTTCAAGAGTGTCATTTTTAAATTAAAAGCATCGCTTTGAGTATAGTCGCGGTAAATAAATCGTCCATTCGTATTTAATTTTTTGACGTAGAATTACGACCCAATTTTGGAATGGCTCCTGTTTAATAGAGCTCGATATGACAAAATCATGTCACATTTTGAGCATTAATATTTTCGAAATTAATTATCATATATTAATAAAAAGTACGTCGATATATACATATATATATGTGTGTGTGTACACATACATATATATAAATAGCTTTACAAATTTAAATATTTTACATAATGTATTTATTACATAAATTATGTATTTCTTATATTCTCTTATAGAGGAAACAAGCTAAGTCTTAAACGTCTAACAACTCCTGACAATCAATTTGATATTTCTTTAATAAAAAAATTGATAGTTAAAAAACTAAAAAGCACACTTTTGTAACAAACGAGTCGATGAAATAATCAAATGTGGCCAAATTTTTTAGATTAATTTTTACGGTTTGCCATTGAGAAGTTCCCATGGCCATCTTCCTCTCTATCATGGGATCCTTCCGGTTACAACATCTAATCAAAGGATTCATTGAAATAAGTCAAACGAGTCCAAACGGGTTGGCTCATTTGACTCCTCCATCATCAGAACCTCCTGCTTGAAATATGTGAAAAAAAACATTTCATCGGGTTTGGGCTCATTGAGACGAATCAAATGAGTGCAAACCCCACGGGATGAGAAACACATTTTTTTTGCCAAATTTTTATGTTTTCAAATCTTGAAATTTTGAACGGTGTACGTTATGTGATTTGTTTTTGAGTTAGGAAAGCTAGACCTTTGTTTCGTTTTGTTTAAACTAAAGATCTAAATTGATTTTTAATGCGACGGAAAAATATTATTTTACTATACGCGTATATTTATATTACAAACAATAGTCAATTCTTTTTAATACTGCGTTTAAGAAAAATTTGGGAGCCGTAACCTGCATTCGGCTAGAAAAAAATAAGTACTTGCTCGATATTACTCAGGTAGTGGCAATTTTATTAATAATATTTTATAATTGAAATGTGTAGTATATATAGAACTGCATAATTAGGATATATTTATTTAAATATTTTGTAGACACTCTATAGAAACAGAAAACGTCCAATTCGATCTTAGGTGTTTCGTTATGCATTTATTCCTTTATAATTTTCCACCCTTAACAGCTTAATTTTTTTCCACCCTTAAAAGCGTCATTGTAGCACTCAATTTCACGATGATGCCGTAAAATTTAGATAAGAAATAGCAACTTGAAGCTTTCCGGAAACCCGCTTGAGGAAATCATAATATTGAGGGAGGTGCCAATATCAACGTTTAATAAAATATTCCAATAAAACTTTAATTAAACCCTGTTCGAAACGTTTTAATATTCGTTGCTACGAATCAAACTTTGCCACTAAAAGAATTATTGAACCAAATTGAATTAATTTGAATTGGACTATTTCAAAATTAATCACTTTTGGTATAATATTCTAATGATGCTCAAGAGAGCCGCGTTATTGAAATGGAATTAATAAAAGAAATACGAGAGTACTCAACAAGTAATATTAGTTATTGAATAACTGTTAAAAGATTATGACCTGTTGGCAGTGTCCAAAGGTTAATAAAAACAGATTTTCCTGAAGAATATTTTATAGAATTTTTTCGCTCTACCTCATTTCACTTCTTAATTTGTTTACTTCAGTACAATAATATTTTAGTATCGCTCATATCTTGTTAATCAAAATTCAGATGCGAGAAAAGTAGTTTTCTTGTAAATTTTTACTAAATCAGTTAAATTTTTTTCAACTATTGTCCATCCTTTAGATCTGTGTAATGGTTGGGTATAAATTTGATGTCTTATAATAATTTGGTTTTTTGTTAAGTGAATTTTAGCTATAGATTATAAGTTTTTTTTCATTCGTTCATTTGTATTGCTGGAATAGAAAAGTATAATATAGATTATATTAGACTTTTCTATTACAACAGTGCAAATGAACGAATGAATGAAAATTTCATTATCATTTACAAAATGTTATGTCCTTACCGACACAATAAAAACTTCTGTATTATTCACTACATCACATCCGTCATCCTGCAAAAAAGAAGAGCGACGCTGTCACAAGTAACACAATCAGATGTGATTACAAATAATTCAACCATATATGTTAATTACTGAACTATAAAATTTTAAATCATTGAAAATAATAAGGTACTAGGTTAACACCCTCTGCTCCACTCGCGTAGATCACAACTTTTGCAATTGACAATCGAATTTGAACAACTCTATCAATATGACTTCTATATATTCATAGACCTTTTTTCCTAGCCGCGTTCAAGGACACGCCTCACAAATACAACATGGCTATGTAACTTGAGTATCTACTCTAATGTTTTTACTTAATATCCACCGTCCTGGATAAATACTTTCTACGACAGAGAAACAGCATTAAATCCAAGTAGAATTGAGTTAGGAGAAAAAAGCGAGATAGAAATTGCTTTGTATATATTACGATGTTATGTAAAAGTATGTATATATGTGATGTTTCAGTAGAGACGTTTAAACTTAGTAGTATTTTCTTTACCAACCCGAGATTGATCCTTTCACTCACAAAATTAAAAAAAGTTTTCAAACTACGAACTATTGCTACACGAACTTCATTTACAGAAGAAAACATAACGTAACAATGTGAGTGAGCTTTCTAACAAACTTTTTTTTATTGTCGAAACTGACAAAAATAGGATTCGGATAACAAAAGTTCAGCTGCCGGTACAAAGGCCGAGATATATTTATAGTTGGTCAATATTTTCAAACAATTCCTTTAACTCATGTATGCGATGTTTTGTAATCTTATTTGTGGACATTCGGCTACAGCCCGATTATAGTATGTTTGTTATTTCAATTTATAAGTTTTAAAGTACATATTTAAGTGTATTTAAGTTTAAGAAAATTATATCAATTAAACATTACTGCAATTAAGAAATAAGGGGCTGTAAAACAACGTATATTTTCCTTCATCCTGAAGTACTTTTTAGTATAATTATGAAATGAAACAGATAATATCAATGGTATCGAATTATTTGACCATTTAGGCATTTGAAAACTAATCGAGTACTTAACGCATGTGCTCCTTAATTTTTAGTTGGTCAATTTAAAATAAAATAATTTATTACATTATATATTTTAAATTTTAAAAAATCATATATTCAAAAGAAATTAGGTAATATTATTCTTCACCATTTGCCTTATAAAACCTTATTTTATTGGTATCCATTATTTTCTATTTATTGGAATGGTGGAGTGTACCAATAATTTCAAGCAATTTTTCAGCATTTTACATAAATTTTTGCGAAAATGCTTTCTAGTTATAACATTTTTATTAGCTTTCATAATACAAAATTTGTCTACCAAATTTTGATTTAAGCTAGTAGGATATGTCTCAATAAATGAGTTCAGTATTTAGTATTTGTGATAATTTACCTTATCTCATTATTAAATTTACAAATTACTGTTTTCTTGTATTTGTGGACTATTAAAAAAATGACAATTTTTTGGTTTAATAATGAAAATTACCAGAACAAAAAAGGTTTAGTAGTAAAAGTTAAAATACAATGAAGAAAATGAGATAATTTCTAAATGATCTTGTGCTTGGTTTTTAACAAAAGGACATAATTTGATTTATTGTTAAGTGAATTTTAGATATTTGTTAAACCATAAAACTGAATTCAACTCGAAAAACATGTAGTTTGCTGCGCCCGCGACTTCGTACGAGCGGACCATAGAAACAGCTACCGATGCCGTTTTAACAAATATACTTCCACACTTCACATATTTCCAATAGATATACATATATATCCGAGTAAAAAACTTGAACACGTGATTTAAAATTTACGTAGCGACATCTATTGATATACATAAGTATACTACACATTTGTGTAATTACTTCGCTTTGAGTTGCTAGAAAATTCTGTGTTGTTTTGTTAAAGCAATGTGAAATAATTTAAAAAAAAATTTTAATACTCAGTTCTTCGGATTGAATAAATCTATTGCGACAAATTAAAAACTATATCTTACTTGTAATTGATCCCTATGCTTTTTAAAAATTTATTCGATTTGGGTTGTACTTTTACATGATGCGTTCACAAATACACAAACAAACAGACATAGAGTTACAAATTCCAGTAACGGTCTTAAGGAATTATATAATTTATTCTTCAGACCCTCAATAATTCTTTCCGGAGATTTTCAATGTACGAAAAAAATTTTGCAGTTTTATTGTACGTACAAATATTTTATTGGAAATTAGATTTATTACAATATAAAAGACAGGATGTTTTCATAATTTACGTCAATTCAATTAAGAATATTAAATTACTGGAATTGTAATATGCTTGAAACAAATTATATTTAAATATTTTTCAACACTTTTAATAATGTAGCAATATAAACTACATGTTATCTTGTTGATGATGCTTATTAACCCACATATATCTCAAAAACTAATATAAGCATATTTACGTGTAAATTATAGGGCGGATTAAATATTTTTTTTTCAAATTTCATGTATAGATTGGTTTGTTTTGAAGAGGCTAGTTATAAAGGTTTGAAATATATTTTTTTCAGTATAGTTTTAGGTAGTATATATTCAGATAATGTGTCTTATTTTTGAAGCTACTAATCTGAAATTATAAAAAAAAATAAATCCTACGTAAAGGTTGTGGAAAAATTACAATGATTTAAATCAGATTTTCATAATAATGTTACACCTACTGAATAATATTTGGTATTATTAAATATTTGTTCAGCTAGAAAGTCCATATTACCAGTGACGAAAGAAAGTAATTTCGTTCCAACTAGGTATGAAACTCTCGACGAATGAACCAAAATAATAAATTCCAGACTGAATGAGTTCCGAGCTGTGAATTTTGTGTGATTTCAAGAGTTCCTTTTTAATTGTCTGTGAAGTGTATGCCAAGAAAAAAAAGCGTTGATTTTATATTTTGTCTAATAGATATCTGTGTTGCTAACAATAAATTTTAAATTGGATAAGTATTGCAGGGAATTAAAACAACGCAACACGCTAATGACGTATTTGTTTACGCTCTCATTTGACGTAATTGAATAAAATTTAAAAAAATAACGCAGTTATTATAGAGGTGTATACTCTTTGACAAAATAACCACAATAACGTGCAAACTTAAAAATTTAAAAAAATTATGTCCGAATTTCGACCAGTGGGCGACCACTAGTAAATATTAAATTGTAATTTTGAATTATAAGACGAATGGCTTCAACCAGTAAACATCTAAATACAACATATCATTTGTAAATGCAAGTAATATTTAATTTTAATATTTTATAACGTTTATTATAAATGATATGTCTAGAAGATAAAGATGTGTAAGCAAATATAATACACGCAAGTATGACAAGAGCAAACTGAATTTTTCGATCAGGTTTAAAATGTTTCCGCGCCAATACGGTTGCAATGACATTATCTCATTTATACTTGCAGCATACTCGCTCACTCGTAATTATAACGGACCAACTTTCATAATTACATTTATTTTTATTATGTATTTGTTTCCTTTGACGGCCTTCTTCTTTCCTTAATCAGTGATATCGTATATTGGAATATATGTATATAATAATATTTTTGGAGATTAGGGAATAGGATATGCAATTTTTTGCATTTTTTAAACGTTTTTGTTGAATAATTATTTTCGTTTTTAATTTTTTTTACATACGTATCAGTTCTTCATATCATCAGATTTGATTTGATACATCATATATCGGGATTATCAAACTCTATAACTGTATCCAATTTCAAATTTATAGACTACTCAGTATGGATTTTAGAAAGCTGTGACAGACAATCGCAAGGATATACGCCGAAGTTTTATCGTAGGATCGTAAAATAAATTATAGGGATGACAAGAAATACTAACACTTATTCTACAAACTTGTATTTAATTAAATCATTCCAGTTTATATCAAGTACCATTACAGGCCGCCCATTTTCAAACATTTCACTTGAAATAGATTCAAAACATTTCATTAATTTCTTCGAAGCTGTAATTTGATTCACAGTGATGGATATGGAAATGATTGGAATGAAATTTAATTAAAGTATCGTTGGAATATTTAACGGAAGATTACATCGATACCTTTCTTCATAATGTGATATTCCTTAAGTAGATTTCAGAAATGAATGTTTGTACCAAAAAAAATATTACAATGTTGCTGTTGAGTTCAGTGACTTTTTCGTTTAACATATTTTTCTTAGTAATTCAACAAAATGATTTCTAGTTTCTGTCAATTTAAAGACCACTGATTTTAAAAATGTATTCACTTGTTCTTAAAAAAATACTAACCTTTATAATATACAGTACAAAAATCTAAAACCAAAAGTATTTGGTTAGCTAGCTTTTATAAACATGTGTAGCTATGTTTATGACATATTTGTGTGATATCATAGGTCTCAATTCATATTCCGTAAATTTGTGTTTATATGCGACATCTAAGCATAGTATTTATTGGATGTAACCTATGGCGATTTGTAGGAGATATTCCACAGTAGATTTTTGTCATATTACAATGTGTTCCTTGTAGAAGTAAGAGATATAAGAAGAGTATCGAATAAGATTTCAGCAGCTCAATCGAATTAAATTTTATTCCTTCATTTTTTATTCACAACTAAATGAAACTACGTGATGTAATAATATTTCTAATTCATTTTGATTGTTAACCACGGCCTAGGTTTCGTTGTATGACAAAGTTTTCAGGTGAGAAATATGACGAAATTTATTTCTTCTCTGTCAATATCTTGAAATTGCCCACCTCAATATGTTGTCATATAACTAAAGTTATGTCGTGGTCAATAATTTAAATTAAGTACATATAATACTACATCACGTAGTTTCATTTAGTGAATATAAAATTAAGTGATACTGAAATTCTATTTCATTTAGTTGTGAATATAAAATTAAGTAATATTGCATTTTTACAAAATTAACCCAAAATATATTTAATATTCGATATTTTATTCGATTTGGGATGAAATTACTGTACAAAATAATATTAAAGTGTTTGTGATTTTCCAATTGTAAACTGCAATATATTATTTGTTCGCAACGAATTATCACTAAAGTGAATCTATTGTTAAAAAATTATCTGTCGATCCGTCCATAGCAGAGGATTTGACTCAAAAACTACTAAAACTAATAACATGAATTTCACAAAGGTTATAGATAGTAATCTTAAAAGCAATATAGTTTTTGTTACATGGTAATATCCCAACTGGTTTCAGAGTTATAATGATAGAAATTACGCAGAAAATTAAACAAAATCTGCTGCACAGTTGGTGAACAGCGGCAGGCTGTAGGTATACGCGGGAGTGCAAGTTGAACCGCGCGGGATTTAAATGAAATTAATTATTTGTATCTAATATAAGATAATAAAATAAACACATTAAGATATTGCACTTGCAGACAAAGTCGCAAGGTACCGATCTATTTTAAAATAAACCCTTTTAAAACAAGTAATATTCAAAATAGGAGAAAATCTTTTTAAACCCTATTTCACTATTTACTTACAATGCTAACATTCTAGCTACTCTTTATAATATATAGTATTATTCTTGTAATAAGTTTTAGCTAATTTAATTATTTGCTGAAATAGTAAAACAAATATTTTAAAGTTGCTAATTTTTAATTTATCTCTCGGCAATCAGAATTCTTTCACTTTAATACTAAGAGATTTACAACTCTTTTAGTTTAACCTTCATTGTTATGAAATGTTACTAAAATCCCTTTTTGAATCATGTTAAAATAAATTCGGATGAAACATTTTCGTGTACCTCCCTATCAAATTTGGAAAATAGGTTTTTTTTTATTTACTACGTCGATATGGGGTCTAATTAAAAAGATCTTTTAAAATGTAATCGAAAGTTCTACTCTTAATTTTTAGAACATCTCCTTCGCAAGGTTTGAATTTTTAAAATTTTGATGTAAGATCACTATATAAATATTGAAAAAAAAACAACCGAACGACATATATCGTTATTTAGAGAATATGTACATACAGAAAAAATAATGTCCCTTCAAAAACATTACTGCACAATGAGCTAAGCACCTTTTTAAAAAGTTAGCTATAAAAAGTAATTAGATAAAATAAGTAAAATTCTTTCAAGTCTTCACTTAAAACTCTCTATGAAAAAGTTCTATTTATGAATAAGTATATTATATATATATATATATATATATATATATATATATATATATATATATATATATATATATTTATTTATGAATAAGTTATATTATAATTTTTTTGTATTGTATCTGTCATAACATCCAACTTTGTCGCTGTTTATCTCCATATCATTTTGCCCTTTTAGTACGAGTGACATTTATTCACTTCTTCCATGTGTGTGCTCAATTAACATTTTTCATTATTAAATGTTCACACACAATGCAAACTGATTTCTAACTTTAATAACAGAGAAATTGCAAATTTTTAACATTATTTTTTATAATTCAGATAATAAACAGAATTTCAGATAATGAACAAGGATAAGTAGTAAATTTTTGATGGATTTCTTATAATATATCCAGATACGGAATGGTGGGCATTCATTGTGTTGCAATAACTTTTAGATAGCAAATGTAAACGAACTTGCAAAATGAACCCAAGAAAAACCCTAGACTATTTATCATCCATTAAATTTATAAATTAATGTGGAATAAAAATATTTTATAATAGAGTACTTAGGCAGATGAAATTCACATTTTCATGAAGGAATAAAATGAATATTAAATCTTTTCCTTTTCCTCGCCTAGGTATAAAAAATATAATTTTTCCGTTGCTTTTAAGATAATATTTTTTTGTTTCTTCCTGCAATATTCAGCTTAATAAAAGTCTCGAATCCACCGCGACCTAGAGACTAAATAAATTATGGTAATATATTTAAAATCACTAGATTTTTCCATTTGCATAACTGATTGTTAAAGCGATCAAATCTGAAAATTATCTACCACGATACTATTTAATATTGTAATTTATATAATACTCAATAAATGTAGACACAAAAAATTAAACTCAGTCATCTAAATTTCTTTATGCAAAACTTTACTACAACTTTCCTGCTTTTATCTCACTTATTCTCACAAATTTTTGTATTTTTTGCAGAGGAAGTTGTCTCCTTTTACAGTAATGATTTTATGGAAATTACCTTCATCCTTTAGAGTCCATTTAATTTCTGATTAATGACACATTTACATTAGTTAGTTACATTTTTCCTATTTCCATAATTTTTTTTTTCTCTAAATTTTGACACGATGCTCATTAATTAAATTCGATGAAAAGAAAATCCTGTCTGTAAGTCTTTCTTAATGTATCGCATTTAACAATAATAAACTTTAGGGAATATTTAAACACTATGTATGTGCAAAATTTTAAGTTTCCATTTCTTATAGAGTGAGCTATTTCCTTTAATTCTAACTGAATGAGCAAGTGAGCAACGAAAGTGACGATATTTGATGTAATATCTAGCAAAAACTGACATGTATACAAACAGGAAACTTAGAAAAAATTATTATATTAAAGACACAAATGCCATTTTTTAAATTTCTTAATATATTGATGGAAGAGTAGATTATAAACCAACGATCTATATTAGTAATATAAATATAAAAAGTGAACATGTTTTTATGTATGTACAGTTTGTCGTCGAGATATGAAAGTAGGGCCTCTCAAAGAGAGGATGGAAAAAAAGTGAAACATTTTAATAGAAAACACAGGCTAACAGATAAAGTCCAAGATCTAATATTTTGATATCACTAATGGATACGGAAACGAGATATAATATCTTGAAAACAAATTTAAAGTTAGCTTCTAAGAAATATTTGAAAAACAATATCGGATGTCATCAAAGAAGTGGAAGTAAGAGCGGTGTGGAAATACTCAATTTTCGGGATTTTATATTCCTGGGATGTCATGGAATATAAGTTTTAGGGCGTAGATGATTTTATAAAAGTACTTTCAAATGTTGCAGATTAAGACCTTATTTATTTTACACTATCCTATCGGGGTAACACAAATTATTTGACACGTGTAAAGCTTAGGTACGGACACTTATTATTTGATATAAAATTTTTAAACCTCCACATGGTAGGATACTAAAAAAACATGTTACTTTCATTGTAAATAATTAGTCTAAATATGAGAAATAATTGAACGAAATGTCACGAATATTGTTCAATTAGAGACCGAGAAAAAATTTACCCACCATAAGTGATTTTTTTAGAAATTTTTATATTGAAAATTTATACCGTAAGTTTTTCCTGTAAAATATACCATTTCACTACATCTTCAATACGAACCAAATCTAGAAGGTCAATGAAAAGTCACGCGCAAGTCATCATGTCATTTCCTACACATTATTTTCTTTCCTCAAATATCGTCGTCGTTTCGTCTCTCTCTCTCTCTCTCTATCTGTATCTTTCTCGCTTCCTTTCTTTTATCTTCTCACTCTATATTTGAATACTTTAATATTCGTAATACATTAGTATTTACATAGATAAAAATACTGTATATTTATTATTAAAGTGAGAGATATAAGGAAAATAGGTCAAATGTGTTTATAATCAGTCAGTCTCGCTGAATATCAACTCTAATTTTTATCTTACTGCACAATATGTATATTCAATACACGAACACATATTAGGCACAGAGCATTCTCAACTTATTTTAAAATAATAATTTATAACAAGATATAAACACTAACACCCGACCGTGCAAAAGACCACCGAAGAAAAGAGTAGAAGACATCCAGATGTCCACTCACTGGTGGATTTTTGATTTTATGAAATTTGAGTGTGATATAAACAGAAGTGGAGGAAATCGGAAGAAGCCTATGTCCGAAAAGAAAAAAGTAACAGGCCGTCATAATTGATGAGCAAGATTAAAAATAAAATGTAAGGTATTTAAATCATCACTAAAGTGATTAGCTCGATTGAAAGAAAAATCTAAGAATGTCATATATTTAATATCGTCATTCATTATTTACTAAAATTTGTCACGCAAAAAGTACCTTCCAAGAAAACATATTTGCCTGGTCTTTCAAACTAAATATACAAACCAAATTGGTATTTTGTTCACCCGGATCTGTCAAGCAAATATTGTATTAAAGTATAATCAAATATTCAGACAAACAAATATGGAGGAAATTCGAAACTGAATCCCGTAACATCGTGCGAAGTGAAAATCGTGGGAACGTGTCTACACATTTACATTCGTGGACCATGCAAACGGAACGTGCCCGTTTCTGGTTTTGCGCTCTATCGGAAATTGCACTTTTATGCAAGAAATATGTGAAATACGTAATTCGCATATGTGCATAAAATTTTGAGACATTTATGAAGTGATAATGTATAGCCATTTTGCCACAATATGCATATTGTAGTTGTATGCATATTATAAATTATTTCCTTACGTAAAAACCTCCATACTTTTAGTTAAGCTCGTGCTTTGTTAAATCCATTTCACTCAGTTCAATTTATTAATTATTTAAATTTTTTTTGTTTATTATATATATATATATATATATACATATATATAAACATATATATATATATATATATATACATATATATATATATATATATATATATATATATATATATATATATATATATATATATATTCACGTATGGCTAACCTAATTTGTCGATAAAAATATAATGAATAAAGAAATACTTAAGTCGGTGGAATGAAATAAAAGGTAGGGGTAATACATTCTAAAATTTAAGTTGGACGTTTCGTTCATTATTTTCATAAGCTAAATTATAGTATTAGGACTAACAATTTCAAAACAAATGTGATGAATTTCTTGCAAGATTATTCAGGTAATTCAACAATACATAAAAAGAATAAAAACATTAATTGCCTTATTTTAAACTTAATAAAACAAATAAATAATATAGTTTCTCTCACGCCTAATGACAGGTAGCCATTGGAAATGCTGTAACCAGCGAGCATTAAGATGGAAACAGTCGATGTTTCTTAACAATCTAATCTGTTTCCGTCCTTTAACATTGCCAATATAATTATTTTCCAGCTCTCTGGTTGGCTGCTCTGTTTTATTTCTTCCCTAAATATTAAAGATTACGACTTTTATGTTGCCGTTTTAAAAATATTATTCAATAGTAAAATGTTTGAGAATGTATATAACGTTCTTTCGGGTTTTTACTTCATATTCATCCCCACGGCTATGTTTTAGTGATCTATTATAAAAACATTACTTGAGATTATCTGTTAGGATGCTTTTCATACTGGCTTCATTCTCGCAGTAGTAATAGTCAATTGTGTAGAAGGTTTTGATTCCTTGAAGGCTTTTGGTTCCTTGACGCTTAAAGCACAATGACCTATTTTATATGGACATATTGATAACTTAAATGACAGGGTTGAAATCGTACTTTTTATGTCAATTTTATACTTACACGAAATAGTGTAATTTACAGTTTTTGACAAAAAATATTTATTAAAAATAGGAAAGAAGGTAAGTATTAACGATTGTATAGATAGTACGTGAAACAATATTTCAGGAAACTTGAAAATTTGCATTTTTATGGTGCGTATTGGCGTCAAACTATTTAAGAATTAAGAAATTCAAAATTTCGTTCTTGTGAGTCGCCACGAAAACACAAGCGGTGTACAATGGGAACTCTCATAGTAATTAATTATATTTAAATATTCGATTAATTTTGAGAAACTCCCAGTATTAAAAAGATGATAAAATGTATAAATGTTTATTCTGTCTACTTATAAGATGTTTAAAAATTGTGGAATTGCTTATTTATGAAATGAAGAATCGATGAAATCTGAAAAAAACCCAGTGTGTAAAATGACATGACGAATGAAGGAAAATTGTAGGCAGCATTTTTGTCTTTAAATTTCATTTTTAAATCAAAATTAGAATTAAAATATTAATGATGGCCGAATTGGACCTTTTGCTTTAACGATGCGTTAAATTGGTATTCTATAGAGTTTCGATTTCTGACTGGTATCGTCATTACCTTTATTCCGCCATTTTCCAAGTACAGGTAGTACTATAATTCTATCCAAGTGTGGTTTTTTATATGTATATGTATTTGTACTATAATATATAAATATATATATATATATATATATATATATATATATACATATATATATATATATATATATATATATATATATATATATATATATATATATATATATATATATATATACGTATAAGTAACGATCATTTAGATAATCGACAAATGGCAAGACATGTGGTTCCAAGATTACGGCAAGGCTATTAAACTACCTCTCTGTATGAATACCAATTTTGTGGATCTCATCCTAGAATGATACCTCATCCATAACTTATTATTTCCTAAATGCGATGCTAACCACGCCTTTGCATTACGTGCTGACGATAATCAGAGCTCTGCCAAGTCATTCGGTTATCATCATAAAAAAATAGCTTCCCACTTTGCTTCAGCTCCAATTAATATATTTTCTTGCAAACAGTAGTTTGGATTTTCAGTAAGCTTGGATTCAAGTTCAGCCCACAAGCAAGCCCTTATGGCCTCAAATTCAATTTAAAAATTTTGTATTTTTAACTTAACTATTCATAAATATAAATTTTTCACAACTCAAATATATTGTCTTCTATATTTTTCAACAGTGCAAAAACGAAATATTTATAAAAGTTTTATGTAGATCGGGGATATCCTATACGTTTTGATGATCAGTAAATAAAACTATTGCATGAAAAAAAATAAAAATGTTAAGGGGCATATCTTTTTGTTGCCTGAAGCAAAGTATTTGGGGTTTTACAGCAATGACCGGATCTTAGAAAAAGGTTTTGATGCACACATAGATGCACGGATAATCAACTTTCTACTTTATTTGAGTTCTTTACTACGACCTAGGTTTCATTGTATTACAACATCTTCAGGTGGGCTATTAGCAAAGATTCATCTTTGATAATCTGATATTATCAGATGCGTCATCATAAAATATCTCCAGGTCTATCTAAGGGATTGTCGCGCAAAATTATTATTATGTTAACGTGCTTGCATGTTCTGGCATATGCCTACCAAAGCATATCATTATGTAACCATCTAAGAAATTGACAATGAGTAATACATAAAATAGATTAACGAAATTAGCCAAAAATATGCTACTAAACATGAAAAATGACTCCTGAACTAAACGGATGCAGGAGTTATTCGACTTTTGGATATTACCCATGAATTGAGAAGGCTAAAATGTATGAAACTACATAAATAAACTTCATGAATAAACTTAATTTATCTGGGAGTTCAGAATTAGTATTGTAAACTCGCACGAATACTTGAAAATAAAATAAAATGCATTTTGTCAATGATAATTAATTAAAAGTAATGTACCATACATATCCAATAAAGGATGGTTTATGATTATGTTTATGTATGTGGGTAGATCAGCCAAAGCGCATTTTTCCATTATACTTGTTTTAATTAAATGAAGAATTAAAACATACTATATTTTTGGTAATTATAAACCCCACTTGCAATGTTACTTAGTAAAAATAGCATTTTAAAAACCGTTCTACTAAAACTACTGGCTTATTTGTCAGACCAAACGCGGTGTTAGATTTGAAATGTTATTTCACGGATTTTCCATGCATAATTTTCACAATTTTTCCTGTTAGCTTCTTTAAAACCAATTGTTTAATTGTAATTTTTGATGTTTTGCAATTATTTACGTTTTGTTACACTAATTTACAACACTTTATTCAAGTTCGTATTCGTTTTTATTCTAGTGCCATTTACCATCGAAAAGATTTATTGTTAGGTGAGAATTAACTCTAACGATAAGTATATGGAGTAAATTTTACCAAACCTCTGATTCATTTTTATTGTATTTTTCTTAAGTTAATTATTTGAAAAACTGGTGCAAACGTAAACGTGATACATTAAATAAATTATCGCGTTACTTCCTACAAACTTCTTTTGGAAAAAAGAAACATGCGTATCTAATAACCAAATCAATTTTGATATGCTTTTGCGATACGTTTCCATTGCACATATTTAATTTTAATAAACAACTGTTAGGCTTAATCACTTCGCTTGTCCTTTGCACAGTGATTAACTTGGATTTTCTTAAAACGTAATACTTACAAATGTTATAAAATAACGAAAATAATATTTGCGTTAAATATAATATCATAGCCAGAGCAAAAGTAATGTAATATTTGTTTAAGACATGTATTGCCTAATATTCCATATGTAGAAAACATTAATAATTGTGTAAAATTAGGTGTAAAATTAGAAAACCAAACCTTAAATTATGAGCAAGGTTATTGCACATTTAAAAAAATTACACCGTATGAAAATACACTCTCAACACGTATTTTAATGTTATGCATATCAAAAGAAGCTTGAAATTTTTTACTGAAACTATTCCAAAAATGCACGTCAAAATCTAGGATTCCAATAAATAATAAATGTTTACGCGGTGATGGGAAAATATATAAAGTTCGTGTTGAGGGTGTATTTTTCGTGCGATCAAGAGCAGAGAACCGCTGAAAAATTTGAATTAAGTGCAAATTTTCTTTCGAATTTTCATACTGATCATGATGTGGTTAAATGCAATTTCCTGTGAATATCTTATAAATATCCAATTGATCGTAATACATATACAAATTTATAAGTTCCTAAAAATTATACAAATAAATGAATGAAACTGAAGGTTATTCAATATTTTCATATTAGCCTTCGAAATTTGTAGTAGAGAATACATGTATAAAAACGTAATTATGTCTTGTTATTTCATACTACTTAACAAAATCAAAAGATGGAACATTGACCATACTAAATAACCACAAAGTAGGGACAATGAATTTCGCTCATACTCTGAATATTTCAATTTTAGTGATCCGCGTCCCAAAAGGATAAATGGAACTCATGTAAGATCATATACCCCAACTCTGAAACTAGTTGATGTAGAAACTGCTATATTATTGTACGATATATACTTTAACTGGTACACTTTTCGATAGGTGAATTTTTAAAACAAAATTTTAGTGGGAGAGGAGAACGATTGTTTTCATAATTTTAAGTAATATGTCTGCATACATATTGATGTGGCATAGGTTGTGAAGTAGCACAAGGACCACGTGAATAAATCTACCCCAAAATAATATTTAAACTAATCCAGAACAATATTTGTCTAAATTTGAAGTCAATTATCGTCACTAACTAGAAGAGTCAGCGTTCACATGGGTATATTTTAAAAGTCGTCATGTCATTGGTTTATCCTCAGAATTACAATGGCAATAAACGCAAAATAATTAACATTCATAGACCTGAAGATTTCCGCAGCAGGTCTATTTCTGTACTCCCAAAAACTCCTTACAGATAGGAACCAGGAACTTCAAAGGTCTAATTCCGAACAGGATAGAATTCCAGTCAATCCGGGTAATTCTTAAGAACTCCTTCAACTGTGTTTCGACTAGAAAATGGAATAATACTTAACTAAGTCTTTTGACTCACCATTATATTTACATTAAATAAGACGAGTTTTATTTAATTGCACTCTTTGAATGACTCAACTTTTTAATATATTTAGTTTACAAACTTGTAGCAAATACAATTATACAAAAAGGCAAAACATCAGCAAAAGCTTATATATATAAATCTGCTGTTACCGAATAGAGAAGTAACATTTGATTCAATTTTAATTCAGTCTGATTCACATTTGTCACCATTATTTATTTTAACGGAAATTCAAAGAAGAATGAAATGAATAAAAATTAGAAATTAGCTTAGTGATATGCTTATTTAATGAAATTAGATGTTATTAAATATTTGTTGCGCTAGAAAGTCCATTTCTGTGATGACTTCTCACAATTTTGATTCTCATGATTGGATTCTCACAATTATTTTCGTCATAGGGATGACTTTAAAATTATAATATTCCTATGACTCAAAGGGTTACTGATTTTGATGCTGAGTAACAGTTTATTGCAGTTGCTGATTCTGAAATAAATGGTGTGGCATGATATTTTTCAGCCGGAGACGTTTCAGTTGAATTATTGAAATATTTCATACAAATTCATAATTTTTGTCAAGAAATGACAAAAAAGACATTTAAAACGAGATTTATATTATTTCTTACCAATTAAGGAATACTTTTGAAATGTATGCCACATTTGAAATATTTAGAATATTTGGTAATAGAGAAAATGAAATGTACTTCAAAATAAACGTGAGTAATCAAATGTTACTAATGATTGCACCTGAAATTTTCTGTACGTAAGTTTATAATTTCAGCGAACATTTAAAAACGATGCCAATTTTAAATATATTCCTCATATATGATCAATTTTCCTACTCTTGTTAGATGAACAATAATAAAAGAAGATGGAATAAAAAGAATGTTCTAAAACGTTTTTCACATCGCTGAACTGGAAAACCGAAATGTGAAAAATGTGGAAGCAATTTATCACCATTTTAACCTAAGTGAAGACGTTACGAGAAAGTGCGGCAGATTTTCCTATCACGCGACGCGGTATCTATAATTTTTTAGAAAGAAGGGAAAAATTGTCAGATCAAACTTACTTCAACTTTAGTCTCATTTTTTTTGTTATATGATATAATCGCGCTGTATATTAAATGTGCAATTAGCAAACATTGGCAAACATGAATTTCAATATATTCATGTAACTTTTTGTAATAAACTCATATTATTATTTACAAATAATTTGCCAAGTGAATTTTGCGGTAAATATAGTGAAGTTTTTAGATAAATATACAGCGAATAACGAAACTGAATCTTAGAGAGATGATTCAGCACAAACCATTAATGAAATGAAATACAACCGTTCTATGTCATGTATCATATTTCGATGCATGGAAATCTTCTTAAAAATTATTTTAACGTATTTTTGCCTTATTTCTTCGTATTTATATAAATATATTTTGTTTTTTTGTAAATTAAAATTGGTGTAAATCTTAAGCTGGATGAATTACGATGCTGTAACTTAAAGACAGACGTATAAACATCGTGACATTATACACATTTTGTTTCTTCCATTCGGTTACAGAACACCAAAGAAGTTTATTTAAGATTGTCGTCCTAAGATTTGTTAATAAAACATGTCAATTAGATTTATAAATTGTAGGTTTTTTAATATACATAAGTTTATAAATTTGTTACTATTTCTATAGAGATTATAATACATTGCATATCTAAAAACAAACAAGTTTACATCGTATGAGCTATCTTAATAAACTTTTCAATTTTAATGCATATTGACATAGTTAACAAACGAATTTATAATAACTTGTATTTTAACAAATATTCGACATCAACTTACATACTCAACACCAGCCGATCCACATAAAACAGGAAAGGTTGCACTAATAAACCATCCTTCATCTCGCTAGTATTTCCTCACATACTCTACATCTCGTCCTACCTGCGCGTAAATATTTAATATTTAGTGGAATCTGCTCGAATGGACAAACAAGGCTTCGATGGGTGTCAGAAAAGTTTCTGCGGAACACCCCCTATGTCTATTTCTCTTTCCGTAATTATAAATACTCATTTATTGAATTTAAGTTTGACTAAAAGCTATGGGCTTATTGGACGTCGCTTTATTTTATAAAGAATTTATACCACTATGAAATATATCTTTTAGTCATAGTGGCAACTGACTAGTGGCAACTGTCATAGTGGCAACTGATCATAAGTGGCAACTGACTATTGTGTAAAAATTAATATAAATTTAACATTATCTCGTCAGCATTCCGATTATTGACATTAATTTTTTTAAATAGTATTCACGTCCTATTTATATTAGTTATGAAGCTGAAGTTTGTTTACCATGGTCTCTGGAACTACATGTTCGATTTAAAAAATATAAAAATAAAAAAAAATATTTTTATTAAAAATATTTTTATTACGATTCCCATAGTTTAAGGAAGATTATAAGCTATATGTTATCATACTGTGGTTTCTAAGGCAACAGCAGTAATAAAAAATGGAATAGAAGTCGAAAAGTACTGGTTAGAGGGTGGCAGGTAGAGAGGCTCTTGTTTATTTATTGATTGTTAATCCCGAGTATTTCCGTTAATGTATCCCTAATCCGATGGTCTATGTCGTTTGGAGAACGAAGCGAAGAGGTTTAATGACTGCGAGTTGAGGTGGGAAGCAACTAAAAAAGATTGTGCGGGTGAAACTGCGGGACACGAATAATATTTTTCTAAAGAAACTGATAGTAAAGTACAAACATGAAAATTTTAATAGTTTACTATAAAGTTCATTGCAAATAGTATTTATATTACATTTAAGTGAGTTATATGTTATTTTCACTACCATAAAGGGTATTTATGCAGTAAGAATTTCACGTATAAAATATTACCGTAGACACTCAGATTACAGAGCTACGTAATATTTGAGAGATGTATCCTTCACCGCGGATGACGCGACGATGGCAGCGACACTGAGGATCGGGGGAAGTAATTTTGTCAGAGAGATGGTAAAATACATTCCAAATCGCTGCGAGTGGAGCCGTTAGTCAGTTTTTTACAAACTAACTAACGGCTCCATAGTGAGCTAGTTTTTTACAAATTTTTCTTTTTTTCAATCTTAATCAATTTGTCGTAGAATTTACAAAACTAAAATCAACCACCACAAAAAAGTCAGATAAATGAAATATTACTGGCAGCGAATTTAAAATGTTATTAGCGCTACACATAAATTAAAAGTTGTTTTCATTTTAAAATATTCAACCGTTGCAGAGTTGAATGCGAGAAAGCTCTAAATTTCATATACACGTAAAAGTTCAACTACTAGCTTCACGAGTTGATTATTTGCGGAACTTGCTTCAAGCGAAACGTATATTCGTCGGGTGACTGCAACTCCAAATATTTATTCCCTATTTACATTGCATTCTCTCTGTCTTTACAGTTAAATATTAATTTATTGGAGCTATGGAATCGAAGTTAAGCTAAATGTAAATAAGTAGTTGCTTTATAAATGTGGACATAATTTTCCTTGAAGATGTACTGCAATTTTCGTTATAAGGGTATGGTGAACCGAATTAGTATATAGATGTCACAAAAGTAATGTAAAGCGGATACAAAAACTCGTGCTTATGTTAATTTTTGTTGCCATTTTGAGATGTATATCAGCAAACATTTTTATTTCAGATAGACCAGTAAGTCATCTATTTAATAAAAAAGAAGAATTAGTCACAATTAAATGAAACTACGTGATGTAGTATTATTTCTACTATCTTTAAGTTCTTTACCATGACCTAGGTTTCGTTGTATTACAACATCTTCAGGTGGGATATTAGCAAAGATATAATATCCCACCTGAAGATGTTGTAATACAACGAAACCTAGGTCGTGGTAAAGAACTTAAAGAAAGTAGAAATAATACTACATCACGTAGTTTCATTTAATTGTGAATAATGAGTTTCTACAAAATTAACGCCAAATATATTCAATATTTAAAAAAGATGAAGTTATCCAGTTAGTAAATAAGAAGCTTCTATCACAGTTCTCCATGATGCAAAGAGTTATTTTGTATTCGTTCTATGAGTTTGGCTAAAAAAACTTTGTAACTCAGACACATAAAAAATCGCTGAACATATATAAGGATGTTTCGGACAACTCTTTATATTCTCTACCTTCCGTTTCCGCTTGACACTATTTTTTGGGATATTCTGTAAATAAGTCTGTAATTAATAATCTTTTATCAGTTGTCTCTACCAAGTTAATAGTATGATTTTTCATAAGGAATAGGTTTGATTTCTCATAAGGAAAAACTTCTTCTGTGCAGTAATAGTTTTAAATCTTGATGTTATAAAGGAGTTACATTTTTATTTTATGTAATGAGTCGCAATGTCACGGTTTAGTTATTCGGGGTGCTAATAGATAAGATAAATTGAGAAATATGTCGTGCCGAAGGATATCTTTACATCCGGTATTATTTTTTAAATTTTAATTGGAATTATTTTTATTGTTAATTGCACGCGTGCACATAATGATTATGACCAAATACATACTTAAGAAAATTAAGGTTACATCAGAGAAAGAATAGTACTAAATTGAATGTGATTTTAACGAATTCTATTCAAATAAATCTAACCTCATCTCCTACCAGGATTTCGCACCTCATAAGGAAAAACGGAAACCTTATATGTTTTCTTTATAATTGGCCCTTTGTCCGCAGAGTTGGGACATTTATTTCAGTAACTACTTACCGTAGGAACTTATAATTTCAAAAAAGTATTAAAGCATATTGCTGCTGAAAAAAATTTCGAAAAATCTCAGTTGTTTCGTAAATAAGGGATTATCTATAAAACTACTGAGCTTAAATTAAGAAAATTATGGGGTTTTTAGACACTTATCCTCTGTTTAATATCATCAGGTATTATAAAATGTGTAAGTATATAAGAAATAAAAAAATCGTCAAAAAATCACATCGTTAATAAAACTAAAAATTCACATCCATGAAGTTGTATTTATAGGGCAGTCCTTAATTTTTATAATAATTTATGCGCAACAGTTTTCATTAGCTAAGTATAATTTAACTTATTGAGAAAAAAATAAATTTTGATAAGAGGATTATTTTAAAATAAAACGCATCAAACAATAAGCTTTAGTTTTTATTTTAGTTAACTATATAATAACATTACCACATGATTTAATACTGTATCCTCTATACGAGTCTCGTTAAATTATTGCATTTCATGATTGCTAATGATAAATTGGCCGAAAAATAGAGGTGGCCTTCATCCGCAAATGGGTAACTCAAACAAAAAAATGCATGTTAGTTATCAAGTTGAAACATTAAATGATACTATTATTATGCTTTTGGTCTATTTTTTACTGTTGTCATTATCGTCATTATTTTTACCTTATATTTATTTTTTAAGATATTAATTTTTATTACGATATTGTTACAGGTTTAGTTAATATTACTCTTAGTTACTACCACTAATATTATTATATATTTTGTTGAAGTGAAATAATTTAATTCCTGAATTATTGATTTAAGTAATCTATTTTAGTATATATTTTAATGTAATTTGAATTATAAGGTTTGGCAAATAAAAAGACTGGATAATAAAAGTAAATAAAATGATAAATTGAAAAAGTTGTAATTAAAATATTTCAAATAATTTTTTTTTCTTATATCTAATAAAGAAAACAAAAATTAGATAAATCTGGCCGTATAAATAAATATGTCCATCCAAAATTCTTGTAAATATGCAACGTTTCTTAATTTTCTAAATTATGATTTCGCGATTAAAACAAAAATATTCTTCAATTTAATTAACAATTTGAAATTATAACGCCCGTAATGCATTATGATCGTTTTCTTTTCTTTCTTTCAATAACGAATTATAAACGGTTCATTTATCAACTGTATTTTAATTGGTTTTGTACTTATTCTTGGTTTTAATCAAATACATAATTGTAAGCCTATAAAAATGCAAATAAAATCCAAAACCCTAATATTTGGTACATGTGAAACTAACATTTAGTATATGTGAAACTATGTAAATATGAAACTTTCCCACAAATTATTATGTCGCATCAATTCTTTTTTACATTATTTCAAAATGGGTATATCGGTGAAGTTTATGGAAGTCAAAAGTGCTATTGCAGTCCTATTGTACTGAAGAAAATTGATAATGAGAGGCAATTTGTCATATTTAACAATAAAACATAACATTTAAAAAACATTTTCTTTTTTTAAATTTTTTCCTAAGATTTTTCTATTGTCTATAATGCATCATTTATGACTATAAATATCCTATTAAAAAGTTCAACTCAAAAATTCATCCGGTACACTCCGCCTCTTATCACATAAATAATTTTTGCACAATATTTGTATATCTTAAAATATTAATCTCAATTTAATCTTAATACAATAGAATTTGTTATGATTTTACATATGTTATCTAACCATTTAAAATGGACTAATTATATTAAACATTCGCAATTTTACATGAACTTGTATGAAAAATAATTTGTTTAGAATGACTGCTTAGAATAAAAAGTCGCCCAAATTGACGAATTTTTGAATAGGTTAGTCTGGTTATTGTACACTACTCTCCTAGTAATAGAAAGTGTCCTGTCCATATTCCGAATGGGTGGGAATGAAACGTAGCCAACCTCCGGGGAAGTGAAGAGTATCGGAAAGAATTGAAGTGAAGTAATTCATGATGCATAGATAGATGAGCGTGTCGAAGCACCGAGGATGTCCTTTGTCCTACCAAGTGAACGTGGAAAGAGAGAGAGAAGAAGAGGTGAAATTCTTGTACTTAAATATATTTTAACCTAAAGGAATTAATAAGGAGTTTCCCGATTGACAACTGTTAGAGATACGCGAGATTTATCTAAAAAAGTGCTTATTTATATTTACTATTTTTTTTAATATTAGGAGATATAATCCTTTTGTAAATTGCAACGATACTGATAATATAATATCAGCTTACTGGATAAGATATTTAAATTAGAAATCAAACATTTCAACTAGCTTATAGGACTGATATGTTAACGTTGATAAAATTATAATAATATCTGAAGATCCCCAGATGACACAGTGAGGAGAAGAACGACGAGGTAATATGCAATATTCCAAATGTAGAAGAATCCTTGAAAACAACAGATGAATTGAACCTAAAAGTGATGTTCAGAATTTTTAATGGTTAACAACATGAATAAACGCGCTATAACTGGCATTCAGTTATTTTTTTTCTTAGAATATTGTATGTATCGCATAGAAACGGAGTGAGAGTAGTAGCCCCCTATGTACCTAGTCGTAGGTTTCCGCTCTCAATGTTCAAAGTTCATTATACAATTTTACAAGGTAACAACTATCACTTTTCTCCATATACGAAACGTAATGTAAGTTTTTGTAAAATAATAACTAAAGTAACAACTAACCAATAAGATCTATATTGAATCATGATTGATTTACTCCATCCATTAAGGAGTTGCACCATTCATCTTCGGAACTCATCACCAGACCCTGATCTGGTCGATAGTATAATTATTTTGCGTAATAAAATCTATAAGCAGCAAATATCTTAAATTACGGTTGATTTATTACCTTCCTATAAATAATTTCATTGTTTATGTTATATAGCCACGTCACTACACCCTTGGCCATATACATTCAGGAATGCATATGGCCAAGGATGTCGTGACATGGCCAACGGTGTAGTAATTTTGCAAAGTAACAAAAACCAATAGCAAATATCTGGAATCGCATTTAATGGATCCGTTAAGGAGTTCCATTGATTATCTTCAGAACTCGTCATCAGACTCTGATCTAGTCGACGGAGTAATTATTTTGCAAAATAACAACTACTAGTAACAAATATCTTTAATCGTGGTTGGTTTACTAAAATTCGTTAAGGAGTTCCATTGTTCATTTCCTGATCTAGTAAGTGGTAAGTAGTTACTTTGCAAAGAAACATCTACCCATAGCAAATATCCTGATAGTTGAGGATTCGCTAAGGATTTCCATTGTTCATTTTCAAAGTCATCAGACCATCTTCGAAATTTATATGGGCCCACCCCTAAAGCACTCTATTTCAATTAAAAAAATAATCATCAAAATCGGTCCAAGATCGGTCGGAAATATTGCGAGGAATTGAGAACCTCCTTCTTTTATTGAAGTCGATTAAAAATGAATTAAATATTGCGCTTCGTAATTTTAATTTGATGTGTTTAATGTGAATTGCTGCGCGACAATTTTCAAACTTACGGCATACTGAGTGATAATAACGTAGATCGAAAGGAAAAACAAGTAAATTGAAGGGAGAAGTATTTGACCAAAATTTTCAAAGAAAATTGCCAAAGTGACAAACAGTTACATCAAATCGGAAATTTACCTATTTCCCTCATACAACGCTCCGCGCTTAATATTCGGACCAACATAACTTTGTAATTCCCCGAACACACTTTATCAATTGTGTTTCAACTCATTTATTAAACAACTAACCCACTTATATGTATTATGTTCTCTGGTGAGATAACTTCGACTATAACGCTATAAAGAACGAGGATAAACTTCGATTATATTTGTGCACTATATTAGAAATATCAAGATGTGTCTTGGGTATTGTGAAAGAAAAATTAAAGTTTTCTTTCTTTATTCTCAATTAATTGAGTAGCACGTGGTTAGTATATAGATTTAACAACGTTTAGTAACTTTTACGAAAATAGAGTTTGCAAAGTACAATAGAACTTGTTAAGTAGATCACGTATAAGTAAGTAGATCACGTAGAACAGTTGGGAGAGAAACTTACATTACAATTGAATAATTGAAAGAGAAATTGAGAAGCATACGTTTAGACGTATTTAAATATCTATTATATTTTTTTATGGGCATAACTTTCATAAGCATTTAAAATATTGTTAATTTTTAAAAACTACAAGATTCAAAATCGTTGCTGCAGCTTTCCGGTAAACCTATAGTAAATTTTTAGCATTTTTTTTCATAATTTTTACTTTAGAAGATTCAGAGATTAAGTGTTTATTGAAGATATTGTCAAACAATATCTGTAGAATTATCCTGCAGTTCTAAAAATATTTTGGAAACATTGTAACTTTCTCTTTCTCATAGAATATATGAATTCTAATAATATAAATTTTTGAGTATTAACTACTATTTTGGGTTAATATACTTTATTACTATAAAACATTTCAATTTCTTACGTAAAAAGGTTTATAAAAAAATTACTATGATAAACAGACGAACGGTCAGACATCTAATAAAGATTTTGTTTTTTTTTTTTAATTTTTTTGGTCACATAAATTTTAAAAAAAATTATTGTAGGTGCGTACGTTAAAACAAAATAAAAAGAAATTTTTCTTTAGCACTATCGATTTGCATTTAGTAAGTTTTCCTTATGTGGCAATTTAACATAAAAAAAGAATAAAAATATAAAATTACTTCTTCTACATACATAATGATAGACTATAAAATTAGAAATGTTTATTATAAAACTAATTTCAAGAAAAAAACTTGCCCTGAACTTGTTTCTCGTTTAATTTATTTTACAATGATGGAACTCAGTGATCATAAATCATGCGTATGAATCTATTAGATTTACGAGTATAAAACACGATGTCTATCTGTCCAGCTTCGTGTTTGATCACTTATAATTCTAATTTTACTTGATGGATTTTGATGCAATTATTAGCATGTATTTTCCATAAACATATATATATTATTGGTCTATATGCCATTAATTTGCGTTGCAAGATTATTGAACCATAACGATATAGGTGAGATAAGTTTAAGAAACAACGGACGAAACCAAAATAAATTGTGATCTATTTTGGCTTAAAGCATCTAAGATTGTTAAAAATAATAAGATAAAGTTATTGTTCTTACTTAACTTTTTGATACAACCAGTTAGCTTATACTTATTTTTTTATATTTTGTAATAAACAAATTAAAAAAACATTTTCGGCAATGTCATCAAAATAGTAAATAAAAAGTGATTCTAGGAATATTTATGAAATATAAACTGGGTTGTTAAAAAGTATTCAGTAAACATACATATATGTATATATATATATATATATATATATATATATATATGTATATATATATATATATATATATATACATATATATATATATTTCAATATATATACATTTATATATATACGTGCATATTCAATGAACAATCAATTTTTTAAATTCAATTTCAATGAACATTTTGAACAGAGGATAAGGGCGTTGTATACATGTGTTAAAAAATTTAAAACTTTAACTGTGAATTTATCTATCTAAAAATTAATAACAAAAAAATCTATTAAATGCAATACACACACACTTTTCTCTCGAATGGAGCTGCAGAGAAAATAATAAATTTTTAATTAATTTCTAAATACGATATTAAATTTTCATTATTTATGCGAACTTTATGAAACATAATTGTTAACCAAAAACTGATAAAAATTGGCAAGTCTCTTTTCCATATTCATAACCAGATTTAATGGATCTAATATTAATTCAATATAATTCAAATTTTCCTTTATTTTTATGTAATCAAGTATTTTCATCTTTATATTAAAAATCTTACAAAATAGAAAGCATTCTGCCACGGCAAAAAAATAACTAATTCATTATTCCGCAGACAGATGCTCCGGAGGATTAAAGGACCCGGGCTATCTTGAATGAGTAATATCCGGAGATTTACTCTTAGATTTAAGCGACCATTATTAAAACATCCTACGTTTTCTGTCCCAAGTAAAACTGTCGTATGTAACATTTACGTATATATGGTTATGTAAAAGTAAATAAAATGGGTTGACTCAATCATTTCCTGTTTTGATATATTATTATTTTAATTAAGGGTTTAGTTTATTTTTAGAGTGGTTTTCTTTTAAACTTTCGTTCTTTGAATTATAATGCACGAATGAAAATTGCCATAATCATTCTATACATATATATTTTTTCTTTATTGTGTGAGGATGAGGAAAGAAATTTGTGTCAGACACGAATATATATTTCCATCATAACCTTCATTGCTACAAAATTATAAATTTAGTTTTATATATATTGTTTTCATACGCGGAAAGTTACAAATATTTATCTAACAAGCAAAGATTATCGACAGTAGTTTAAATAAAATAATCGATAAACCAAACATTTTCAATAAATTGTCTTTGAAACATTTTCATATCAAAAACGCTTAAATAATGCGCAATCTAGAAGGTTACCCATTATGTGAACTTATTAAAATAACAATACTGGTCATGAAATGCTTTTTTAAAATATATAAACATACATTGGGAGACACTTTACTCATTAAAAAAAATTATTTAGATGTATATAAGAAACATTACGATAAATATAAACATTTCAAATGTATTTTATAAAATAATATTTAAATATATAATTAACTTATTTAATATGTTTTTTTATTTCATTAATCATAATTTCAAGGTACAAGCTGATGAAGAGTGAAAAATTTTTTTGTCAAACCGGCTTTGCCGAGACAAAAAGGGTTTATGACTATTACGTTTTATGCGTTTTTCATGTATTAATTTTTACATTTAGTGAGTTATGATAAACACTGAAACAGGTTTTTTTTTATTTTCATTTCATAGTGTTTTTAAAAAAAGAGGTTGGTTTATCGTTATATTTAGTTTTCATTTTATCGGTATCGGTTTATTCAATCAGAAGACATGCAAAATTTTTTTTATCTAATTCCATATCGTCTTTCTCTAGTTTTTTCTCTTTATATATATATATATATATATATATATATATATATATATATATATATATATATATAACGGATGTACATTTTATACATTCACGGTTCTGAATACGAATACTTATATCTAATAATATTTCATTAGAAAGATATATTAATCACCATTACGATTAAGAATAAATTTCTAGAAATAAAACCTGTACTAAGAATAAAGATGTATTTAAAGGCCCTGCTAAATTATATAACTGACAGGTGTTGGTAGATTGTAACAGATAGGTGGAAATGTTTACTCGCTCTTCCTTTCTAAATAATAAAACAATTTGAAGTTTCTATTTAGATTATTTCATACGAGTAGTAATTTTAAAGTGTTTTTTATTAATAAAAATAATAAATTAAGCTCCGTATTAAACTGAGAATTGTTCTGAACCGAATGAAATAAAAACGGACTACAAAGAGAAATAAATATGAAAAACACTCTCGTTTGTTAAATATATTGCAATGGAATCAGAAATGAATCGTCTGCAACATATAATTCCGAACTGGATAATTTTCAAAAAGAATTTTGATAACCTACTATCAGTAACAAGCATTCACTTACCCTCAGTCGAGGATCTTTCCACTGAGTTCAAGCAGTTCCGCGATCAAATTCAGGATATCATGACCTTGCTTTTAATTTATACAATGATTTGGAGCACCGTATGAAGTACCTGGAGGTAAAGGGTCGTCGATATACCATCTTCATCCATGGGTTGAAGGAAGAAGCTGCTGTCACTCCGAAATCAGCCGCTCTTAGGGCCTCTTTGAAATACTTTGATGTTTCGCAATAGGTGAACTTAACCTGGACTCGTGCTACCGTCTGGATGCTGTAAATATGTAGCGCAAGGCTCCGAGACCAATAGTGCTCAAATTCGGCTGCAGCGAACATGGTTAAAAAGTATAGTCGGTGAAGAAAGCGTTAAAGGGAACTGGCGTGCCTTGACGAGCACGCCAGTTCCCTTTAACGCTTTCTATACCTTTTCTAATTCGACCCCTTGCAGTTATTCTTTGCTGAGGCTTACGTAATTTTCCATTCCAAAAACTGCTGGACACGCGATGGAGGAATTGTTGTGATGTTCCCTGGTGGCTGCCAGGAATACATTACATGGCTTGCACAGTATATATATATATATATATTTATATATATGTATATATATATATATACATACATATATATATATTTATATATATATATATATATATATATATATATATATATATATATATATATATACATACGTACATTGTCAGTTTATAAATTTTGAAAATATAAATGTGGCAGTTTGTCTTATTTGCAAAATCTGGCTTAAACGTTCACTCCCCTCTAATATTTATTCGCTTTCAGGTTTCATACTAATCCCTAATGATTGCCATTGCGAGCGCGGTAGTGAAGCCGCTATCTATCTTCGGGATGATATTCCTTTTAAAATTGTCACAAAATCTCCGACCGACTGTTTGCCTACAATGGAATATTTATTTATTGAAATTACTCTTGGTAGTTGTGTACTCACCTCCTGGTATTTCGTATTTTGGTGATTTTGAGAGTATTATTGATAAACATATACCACTATATCCCCATACGGTGTTATTGATGACTACAACACTTGTCTGTATAAAAGTGGTATGATAAGTGTACAACTTTGGGACATTATAAATGCTGGAAACCTCATCGTTTTTCCATTTTTTGCTATCTTTTACCACGTAAATTATCATTCCCTTCTTGCTCTTTTCACTATATCCTCCCCTAAAAGCGTATGTTTTTACGGTCAACTGCTCCTGGGTTCTCACACCATGATCTGATTTACCTACCCTATAAGTTGCATAGTCCTAGGCCATCTCCTAAAATTTCCAATTGTCGTAACTTTAACAGTATTGACTTGCCTTGTTTGCTTAAGGATGCCAAGTTCATTGATTGGGATAGTATTTTAGCCATTAAAATGGTTCATGAAAAAGTTGTAGAATTTAACAACCGTATCATCAAGCTGTTTGATGAGTATGCACCCCTTAAATTAGAGAAAAATAAGAGAAAGTCAGCACCATCGCTTAGTGACTCCATCAAAACAGTTATGGCTACTCGCGACCGAGCTAAAGTCAGATATAAAGCGAACACCAGTCTTTCAACACGGGAGACATTAAGAGTGCTTAGGAATAGATGTACAAAAATGCGTAGAAATTCTAAAAAGCATTACATCTCTACTTCTGCACGCAAATGCTCTTCTTTAAACACTTGGAAGTTCCTTGGCACTCTGTGAATAGGTAATTCTTATACTGACGCCTATTGCCAGCTTGACCTTAATACTTTGAACTCGTCCTTTGTTAAGGCTCCCATATTACTTGACCCAGCTGTCCAATCGGAAACATTAAAGAGAATCCATCCTCTCCCTTCTAATCACAAATTCACGTTTAATAATACCTGTGATTCGGAAGTTAAAATCAATCTTTTGGCAATAAAAATCATTTCTATGGGATACGATGGTTTAAGTATTAAAGCCAGTAAGCTTCTCTTAGATTTTGTACTCCTTCCTCCTCAATCCTCCTAATATTACTGACATATTTAACACATCTCTGACAACTGTCACTTTCTCTTCTCAATTGAAGAAAGCGTAAATAAAACCCATACCAAAAGCATTGTCGCCTGACATCCTAAAGAAATTCGACCCATTCCCATACTGTCATTTCTATCGAAAGTCTTTTTGCGCATAGTCCATGCCCAACTTTTTCGATATCTTAACGTTTGCAAATATCTAAATCCACGTTACCTGTTTTTTGGTAGCTTACCAGTTGATTTGTTATTTTTTATATATTTTCCAACATACACACGCAAATATTGAGCAAACATTACATTGAAATTAAGGTTTCTTGTACTTTGACAGGCAGCCCCGATTGTAAAAAAAATGATCTTATAAGCAAGGGCATTCGTATAAAATGAGACTATTTTAATTTTACAAAATTTTGCTCTCCTTTGTGTTATTAATTCATTTTGGCCATTTTATTTGAAAAACTTAGATCTTAAACCTATTCGGGCTTTAAGCGAATTCAGCAAACAAATTGGGAATTCAATTTCTTGCAAGATTAAGGGAGAAATTAAAATAGAAAAGTTAAATTTTTCAATACAGCCAATTACGCAATGTGAAAAAATTTACGTAATGGTAGTTACGTACGTGCTTTTCGTTCATTTAGTAATACAATTATTGTGACGGGTGAATCTGAATAATCTATTTTTATTTGTTTTTAAACTGAATTATATATAATTCAATAAAACGATTTTTAAATATAAATCATTTGAATATTATTGTTATATTTATGATAGACTTTATGGATAAATTCACGAATGTAACAAATATTAGCAAAATGTTAATTTTCATTTGGTAAAAATCACATAAAATACATTGTTATATTTAGTCACATTTTCCCCCTTTTCTGACTCTATTGATATAAAAATAACAGAAAACAAGATATAATACATACTACTAAAATTTTTGTTTTATACTACTAATGTTTAATAAAAAGAATGGAGTTAAAAATAAGTGTGTTGATAACAATGATATTTTAAACTGATATGTCATCATAGATTCAAAAATGGTTCTGTTTTATTTTTATAAGATATTGTGTGTTGATTATTTTTATAGATTTGGTTTGTATGAGATATGTCTTTGTTTTCCATAAAATTATCCTTGTCTTCCATAGGATTATTATTTTATGCACTTTGTTTCTTTGACTTTGCTTATTTCAGTATAATCTACATAAGCGATAACTGAAGCTATTTTTTTTGTTAAGTTTGTAAATTTGACGAGTCAAGAGTCATAAAAGCAACACGATATTTACTGTTTGCTCTTTAAAAACAAAACTAAAAAATTGGGTTATGGATTTAAAAACTTGCCACTGAATAGAATAATAATATACACCTATATTGGTAAAACTGGATATCTACCTGCATATTTGTTTACGATTTTTTCGTTAGAATATTTTACTTTAAGGTATGTATTTTGTTTTTATTTGTTTTTTCAAGGGTTGCTTATGTTATTAAATTTATTATATAATATAGTGATCTATTAGTAATGTTAGTATTAACTTAGAATTAATTTATTTTATATATAAGAAAAAATCCTTAACTATATTTTAGCTGAGCTTTAATTTATAAATAATATATTTTGTATTTTCTTTTTAAATATTAATAACATACGTTCAAAAATGCAAAGTTGTAAAAAAATATGGTTATGCGATCGGCCCTTTCGAGTGATGGGGTTTTAAAAAGAGGTATTATTGTTATAAACTTGTAGTATAAATAATACATATGAAGGTTTACGGGATCTGAATCGGGAGTTGAAGTTGAGTGGAGAGAGGAGACAGGTAGTCAACACGTGAATGTTTGATTTTGCATAAATATAATAGATCGTGTCTTTTTCTTCGTGTAGCTAGTGTTGACAAATTTAATCTCTGTAATTTGATTTCATAGGATTTATAATCTCGTCCAAGATAAGGTATTAGCAAAGATAATATAATCAAGTACCTCTTTTGTATTTTTTCACTGTATGATTTGTAGTATGGAGATCAAATAACTGACCTATATACTTCTAATTAGTGAACGATATAAGTATATGAAATGTTATAGTTTTTAAATCTTTTAGTAAAACGAGAGACGAATCCTAGAATTACATTTATAAACAATATGATCATAGTGAGAACAGAATTTCACTTTTTCGTAAAAGAAACTCCAAGATTTCTGATGATTTACCTTGTAGGGTGAAGCCATCCAATATATACTTAAAACTTTATTGTAAATTTGGACGGTCTTTAACATTATTACAGAGATATAGATCTTAAGGTTATCTGCATGGAATATACAGGGATACGTCATTTACGTATATGAGACCATTAAAGAATATTATAAAGGAAAGGGTTTCTAAATGCAAGTCCAGTAGATTCCCTGAGGTGATTGTTTCAGATACAGAAAGATGATCTTCGATACTCACAAACTAACTCCTGTTATTTAGATAAGATTTAAACCTTCACAATAAACTCCCATCGATGCCATAATCTTCAAATTTCGTGCAAAGTATCGAATGATTGACCTTATCAAACGCTTTCGAAAAGTCTGTATAAACAAAGTTTACCTGCCTTCTTTTGGCAAAAGCGTTACAAAGATAGTTTTTGTATGCTAATGAATTGCTTTTTGTTGATCGTTTCAAAACAAAACCATGTTGACTGAAACAAAAAAAGGACAAAAAATCTTATTTTGATCAATGAATAAATTCTCTCTGGATATCTAAATGATACTTTTACTCTGCATCAAGTCCATGTTCCTGTATACATATCAAAAGAAATGTCATTGCATTCGACATCATCTTGAAGTATTACTTATATACCTTGAATATTTCTTTATCTGGATCACAATTAGTAATTTGATTGTCGTCAAAACATCTAGCCATTCATCATTTTTACGAAATAATTAAAGTATAAAAATAAAAGAAAAGAAATATGAACACAATTCGGTGGCTTCGTAAGGTATTTTTCCAGCTAAGGCGAAGTATCAGACGGATAGTGCTGCAATAGACCCGGGATTATTGATAAAGTAGTGTAGCATGGGTTAAAAATTAACCACCCTTAGGCCTTTGAAGGTTAAAATAAAAAACAAATACATAATTTTTTTCAGTATTTTCACATCCCTACTAAAGTAAAAAATGTTGAAACAACCTGGCTGCAAATCATTTACTTGGATTCGCAAGTTCCACTAATAAACACAGAACTCTTCAGCTGATATGTGGCGTTAAAACTTATTATCACAAAATAAGCATGATGTTTTTCTAATTGTGACCCAGTCATCACACAATAATTTTTTAAAAAGATTTAAGCGCAATTTGTCATGTGTGTAGATATATATCGAATAAATATATATTTGATTCACAAGGTTTTTCGGAAAGCATTTCTTTTTATTCCTTCGTGATTTGTCAAGTAAAGTTCGGGCAAACAATAAATTGTAAATACGCCTCAAGGCAGCGATATCGATTTTCGAAGGTCGTAAAGGGAAAAAGCTTTGACAATAATAATATGCCGTGCTCGTAAGCACACCTTCTTTACGGGTACAAGAATATAAAGCTTCGATAGAATTATTTATTCCCTCGTATGCACAACATATATTTGTATTGTATTGAATTTGCTGGTCTTTATGTTGCTAATATATTGATATCTATTGACTTAGGAAACTTAGCTCTGATTTCTTACGTTGCTTAAAAAAATTAGGGTAAAGATTTGTAAATATAATTTTTTTGGAAATATGTATCAATAATGAAAAAAAATTAATCAAACGTTTGAAAAGTTTCTCTTATTAATTATGAAAAGTTTCTCTTCCGTAAATGATAATTATTCATTCATTTGACCCATATAACTTAAATTTTTCATGACAAGATTTTTTGTGTAAATGCCTATTATCAGATTAGATGAAATTTATGAAACGAAAATTTTTATTCATGGTTTTTTCCTAAACACTACTTTTTCTTAGCTATAAAATATTTAAGTATCATTAAAATGTGTATGAGAGGTTTTGTGGCCGAAAGGAAAGAATACATGCGTAATATTATGATTGTTGTCTATTCAGCTCTTTTAATTTTTGTTGGTTAGGCTAGAAATTAGAAAAATTTACATATATCGTTTGCAATTCTTGCAGAAAAAATTATGTTATTTTTCCAGAATTTGAGTTTATAATTAATGTCTTGCATCTTTTTCTGGCAATAAAATTTATACAGATATTTTGGTAATATAATATGTATAGATTAAGTATAGTAGCTAAAACGTTCGCAGTTATCATATAATATTCATGTAAATTTGTGAATCTATTTCTTTTAGTGTACCTTTAAGTTAAATAGCAGAGAAAATTTTTTAACTTAAACATGTTTATACAAATCACATTTTGCTTATTATTGTTTTAGATTACTAGATTTTATTCTAAGATTTTATTCAGATACTTCAAATCTGCAATTCCATATTTATTAACAGATACATATAGGTATGATATGCAAGTAGCATTTATTAGTTATGATTATAAGTCTGTCAATTATGAAACACCTCTTTCAAAAATATAGTTCATTTATAACCTATTCAGAAAATAGAAGAAAATAAGGTGAGTACTTTTATTTATAAACAAATATTCCCATTCTGAAATATAAAGTTGAAATTGTAAAAGTCTAATTGGATCGAACTCAACATTTCTACACAGCACGTCTAATTTATGTAATTAGAAATTATATTACAAAAAGTATTTGTATGTAAGGTACATGGATTTAGTCTGTTCTGCCGTTTTATATAACTTAACTTGCAAATGAAATTTACTGAAATCAATGCATATACTACGTCTTAAATACTACAAAACTGATCATAAAGAGAAAGTTAAAACAATTCCTATTGAATTTTTATCTTGCACATAAATTCGTTTTTATATAATCTTATCAATAATATTTTATTTAATAGAATAAAATATTATGGAACAGGGTTTGAGATGAAAATTATGTATTGTAATTTGCATTAAAACGTTAACATTTAAAAAGTTTAATAAAAGAAAATTATTGAAAATTAAATGAAACTACATGATGTAGTATTATTTCTACTTACAACATCTTCAGGTGGGCTATCAGCAAATATATCTTTGCTAATAGCCCACCTGAAGATGTTGTAATACAACGAAACCTAGGTCGTGGTAAAGAACTTAAAGAAAGTAGAAATAATACGTGATGTAGACGTAGTTTCATTTAATTTTCAATAATGAATTTCTACAAAATTAACGCCAAATATATTCAATAAAGAAAATTATATTAATAAATTATAAAAATTGTGCTGCTAATCAATCAAAATCCAATCATATTCGAGTCGATCCTCGAAAGAAGCATTTATATATTTTTGGCCTTACTGCGTGATTTAAAAATTTCACAAGTATACCCACGTGCACTGTGCGTGCAACTTTTGTATTGACAATGATCAATTAGATGGCAATATGATTATATTTTAATACCTAGAGAAATATAAAACAGAAAAAATGATTGAAATATTTTTGCATTTTTTGCATAAAGACAAATTTACATAGATAATTGTATTTGTTCCATAATTAATACATTAATAATAGTTTCGGTTTAATTAAATAAAAAAATGCATGGCAAATTTCAGAGAGCAGTATACAGTTTTTCTTTGATATCAAACCAATTCTGTTTTCTTGGCGATTGATAAACTCACCACTACCCTAGGGCAAACAAAAATGAACTGAGATGGCGAGTATTAGTTATTTGCAATATTTTTTAAATTCTGTTTGATTAATGCTTTAAGAGCCGAGGAGGCATTGAAGAGAAACTTCTTTAGCAAAATCAGTATGTCACGTTAAAATTATGTAACGCTTGAAGAAACCAATGCTGAATGCTTCCGATTGGTGGCAGAGTCGGCTGTGAGCTAACAATATGGCAGTCGAAAATGTCAAAAAGTTTTTTCATAAATTATTAAGTGATATGAATCGTTAAAGAACATTTACTTCATCCATGAGCTTGTATAGGTGAGACACACAATTTGTATGACATATGAAATGTTTCATTCCCTTCTTATTAAATTTGTCACTAGTTCGGTTGAAAGAAGCCTTTTTTGCTGATTTAACATATCGCTCACTCCTGTTATAATTTATTTTCCTAATATAATGTTGGATCATACAGTTTTAGGATACGTAATAAAATTAAGCTTTCTAAGTTACATAGTATTTGTTTTACAAGGCTACAACAGATGGACAGAAACCAAGATGTGGTCGAAAGTGTGCCGTTTTCACCTTTGGTCCGGTATACTGACTACTGCATGTATTTTCAGTATTTCTTTTTCCCTTTTTCGATTTTCTATTCTCTTCTAACTTCTTTGCATACCAAATTTTTATATACCCATATACAGATACAAGAGAATGGAAGTTAGCTCTAATCGTAAAAGTTCCGGTGAGAGAGTTTCATCTCGATAAAAAGAGTATTTAATGAGTGCAGTTATAGCAAACGATTAACCGAAAAGTGGCCCTGGGGCGTAAGGTAATTACTTCATTGTCAAAAAGATACACGGTGAACCTGATTTTACATAGGCTCCTGGGATGTTGATGATTATTCTTTTTAGATTAATTACCTTGTGTTTTAATATATTCGTGACGATAAAATAATATTTTATAAGGATATGTATAATGATAAAAAAAATAAATGAACAGGAAGATTCCACATCGATTCTTACCTGTAGGTTTTACATTAAATATGTAATAAAAAGTATTAATATTTTATTTCCAGCATTTTAAAATAGTTATGTAAATAATTATAAATGAATGAATTCAAATAAAAAATTAGTTATGTGTGTTTGAGTGGTTATTAGTTTGCCATTTTATTTTAAGGCGGATATTATTTTTTAATCAAAAAACTATCTATTATTGAATATCACATACATTTATTTTTCTGACATTCATTCGTAGATACATCAGATACAACAAAATTCATAGTCATGAAATTTCATAATCTCGTAAGCGACAAATTGTTGAACAAGAAAAAATTTAATTTGAATCATAAATAATGAAAGTTATTCTGAAAAATTCATCTCAAATTTTTAGATTTTTTCCAAATCATTCTATGGAAAGAGAAATTCTCCTTCCACGAAACAGAAAGTCCCTATTACGTTAAAAATCATCAGATAATGCACTGCAATGCTTGGGCAAACAAAACGTTGCAACTACGCTTCAAGACAGCGACGTCAATTATCAAAGTCGTCGAGGGAAAAGCTTTAACGACAACAATGCTCCGCGCTTTTAAGAAGTACCCTTTTCACGATAACAATGCACTACATTTTGGTAATAGAAGGTTTCAGGGGAATTATTTGTTCCTTTGCATGCAACGACAATACTTGCAATTTATTGAATTTATATGCTTTGTTGAAATGAAAATGAAAATTGAAAATACTCAACTAGGGAGACTGTCGATTGAGATATAATTTTACGGGACATGTATTCACCAACAGAATTGGAAAAATATGATTACACATGCTCTCATACAATACCTTACTTATCATATATAATCAAAGATATTTTAACGACGTTAAATGCAAAATCATTTTTTATGGTAAATGCAAATACGTGTGCCGCGTTTAATTAAACGTAAGTAATGAACAGATTAGATTCGACGGGCTCATAGCAGAGTTGTACTTGTTGATTCCATTCGATAAATAGGGTTAAGGAGTACGTATGCCTAAGTTAATGATTGGAGAGTGGCCATTAAACATACATCTTAATAATATACTTGTGAGTTTTTTTGCAATTCGAAAGGCACGCTAAGTGGTTGGTTTTGAGTATTATCAACGTACACATGGTAAATGCGAGGAATTTTTAAATCTAATTAAGTTGACAGTAATCCATTGTTTGCTGTTCCGTTTTTAATAATAATGATTCTTCTTTTAAAATTTTTTGGTTATATATTTTTCAAATAATACAAAATTAAGCCGTGTTACTACGATTTTAATTTCGTTGAAAAGCTCTTAAAGTTTATTGTATTTAACGGCGACTTTTAAATGTAAAGTAAACATTGCTACTTTGCAATTAGCCATAAAGTTAAATAACAAGAAGCTGCATTTAGAAATATAATGCAACTCAGTAATTGAAAGAAAGTTAATTATACACTCTATAGTTGATATTTAATTTTTAACTTTACCCACATTTATTCAAATAAATTGAGTTAACACAAGTGTCATAAGCTATCTCTTTTAGGCTTTGTGGAACAAGTTCATAAACTTCTTCCACCAATTCTCCCCCCGCGATTTTCTATAATACTGTTCTTTTTCAGCCCCTATTTTTGTTACCTTAATACATATTCCTACAAAGACTCTTACATCTGGTATTATACACTTTAAAAATCAGATTTTTAAAGAATCTAAATCAATTTTATGCGGCGTTATGGGGTAAAATGAGACTGGTTACCGAAGAGTAAAAATGTTGTTATACTCGTAGTTTTAATTAATATCCGATTTTTAGTTAATAGGCAATGAAATATGTGGTTTAACCTGTGGGTCACGAAAAATCTGCATCCCTGCTAAATCTCCTGTGGGATAAAGCTAAGTAGAAATAAGTACTAATAAAAGGAAGATTCATTCAGGAGATAGAGAAGTAAGGCATTAATGTGCCATCTTTTTTTTTAACCAAAATCTCTATTAACCTGTAATCACAAATATATTGCTAATGAAAATGGCAAAAATATAGTGGTCTGTTATTTATTAGTTCTGTTTTTTATATTGGTGTGTTATATATTTTCGGGTGGAACTGACCCTAGAGATATAATAATGAAATATAAAATTATGATATTAAAAAAAATTGGTAAAATAAGATTAGAAAAAGTCCATCTTAATATACGGTTTTAAATTTTTACCCAATTTTAATAACTCAATTCAAAGAAATCAGTTCAAATTATTTCTTATTTAAGATAATAAAAGAGTAATTGGATTTAAAGTTATCGTTATAACTAACGTATAAATTAAAAATAATTTGTTAGAATTATTAGCTTGTACCAGACTATCTTAATTATTCAATGAAGTGTAAAAGAATTAGCATATTACATGTGGTTAGTAGTGCCAGTATGATTCAGGTCACGTTAATATTTCATGATTTAGGTGGAGTAGCTAAACTGAGTGTCTAAGTTATTCAAAAAAGTTATTCGTAGTGCTGGAAATATATTATATATATTTATATGTATTATATATATACATACATATATATATATATATATATATATATACATATACTTTTCTTTAAACTAATCCTTTCTCACTTCTCCCAAATTATACAGCAAATGATAGTGTAAGTATGTTTATTACACTTTCACGCCTCAACTATTTAATTGATCTGAATAAAATTTAGTTTACCTCTTTTATTGAGATGAATATATAATATTATACCAACCAACTTCACGAAAGCAAAGCAGTGGCGATCAACTAATTTTTATTAAATAGATCTGCTTATAAATATGTTTTTTTCTTAGCTCACATTATTATAGGTTGAACCATCAAAATAACCTCTTTCCAACAAATATTAATCTCTTCATACGAGTACAATGAATTATTTTATTAAAATATAACAATAAAGTTGTATGAATTATAATTGGTTATTTACAAGTGATCCAAAATCGTTTCTTAAGATCATAAGTTTGTAAACAATGTTATCTTATCTAGACGCATATGTATTTATAAAATATAAGAGTTAGTTTCTTGCACAGTTCATAAGGGGTAAATTTATAAATTAATAAGTGAAGATTTTTAGAATTTTGTACCCCCTTTTAAGCATATTGCACGGACAAGTGTGAGATTTGTTATAGTAAAAACTTATATGGAGAACGAGTACAGAAAGGTAAAATTTACATATAAAATGTGTTACCAATACATTAAAAGTTCATTGTTTTCGCTCACGAATAAAAGATTCATTATTTATGTTCATACTGTCAATGTTAAACACATAATATTCCTTGGTCAAACATTCGCACAGAGTAGAGATTATCGCCAAAGAATGTTAAAATGTTAGATTGACTGAATGAGTTTCACGTAAACTACTAGGCGACCATTAGTTATTATATAATGGCACCACTATATGAAGTGTTAACGTTTATAATATGATGTATGTTATGATATTACATTTTTACTATGTTTTAAACGGAACAAGCAGTTTTGAAATATTTTTTAAAGTCAAATGAGCATTGTTTTTTAAAGCGTGATCGACTTAGTTTTCACAAATTTATGTAGTTCTTAAAATTTGTTTCGCGTAAAACTGTTGAAATGTATATTTGACAAAACAATAATATAGATACTTTTCGTAAATATTAACATAGAAAAAATTTCAAAATAAAGAAAGGCTGTGCTTTATGACATTACAAAAAAATCACCGTTCGCGTAACGCTAGCATACTCGCATATATATATATATATATATATATATATACATTTCATGCACTGGCTATGAGAGGAAGAGATAAACAAAATGTGCGCGCGCACTGCTCTCTCTTGCTCCTACAGTGTGATACAGACAATAGGCTTGCACTGTGTCTTAGATATACGAAACATAACTGGCTATGAGAGAAAGAGAGAAAGAAAATGTGTGCTCGCACCTCTCTCTCTTGTCCCTACAGTAATATACGAATCGTAACTCTCTCTCTTTCTGTCTTCACTAACTTATATCTGTCTCTCAACTTCCGTTCGCCTCGCCCGATCACACTTTTCGTAACGCTCTCGTCACGCTTTCACCAGCTTACTCCCCGAGTCAAGCGTGCATAAAGAAGCTTTACTTCATTTATAAAAATGTGGGCGCTAACGGCAGAAAACACATGTCATTAGCGAAATAATATAATTAAATTTCACTCACTTATACGTGGAATAAATATAATTCTTTCAATACTTAAATTGAATCCGCACTGCGTACTGAAGTTTTTTAATATGAAACTAAATAAAAAATGAAACAAAACGTTTCTGAATTTAACAAAAGGTCTGTCTGGTCTATTTATTTTTAATAACCTTTTAACTTTGGAACATACCGCCCAATTGACTATTACAAAATGTTTTTGAGTATAATATTATAGTTTAAAGTAAAAAGTAATGTTTTTTTTAACATTTATTAGAGTTTCATATTTCCAAAGTAAAAAAGAACTCTATTAAGATCACTCAGGCATCCGCCAGTCTGTCTCAGCATTTTTCTCAAAAGCCGTTAATTTTGCTTGATATTTTGCATAGTGGTAAAACATATCAACATGGAACCTGCAATGTGAGACACCTAAAAATATTGATATTAAAATTTATGAAGGTATTCGATTTTTTTTATTTAATTTCTTATGTGGTTTGAGATACCGATTAAGAGAACAATTTAAAAGGATCCCAAAACCCTTATTTTATGCTAAATAATTCTGGAGATATTAATAAAAATATACACAAACATTTTTTTATAACAGTTTAATATTTGAATCGTTTAAAGTGATTAATTAGGAGTTAACTCTATGATAAAGTCTACTAATCCAGATATATCAATTGAAAAAGCGACTTACAACGATTCTAAAACTATTTTATTTTATTTTTAGAATTTTAAGGTAAGACAGTTCTAGAGATATATTTTTAAAAATATATGAAAAAAAATTGGCACATTCCTCTATTTCCCGCAACAATTTGAAAAAAATTAGGAAAAACAGGGTTACTAGAAATTTATCTACCGTTTACCGGAAGTTCTAACATCACAATTATTAAGTACCTTAATACTTCTTTTTGCAGCCATGAAACACATGGTAGGCAATATATTTAAATGGTGAAAAATAGTATTAATACTTATAAAAAACGATAAGAAACTTGGAATCAAATGATCGAGTAATTAGTAATTGAATTATTAGTAATTTTAGTATCGAAAGTATTTGTAGGATTAAATCTCAGTTTTTAGATATATTCTTCTACCAAAACGGAGAGCTTCTTGCACGTTTGGTAATTTGTCAGGTAACGCAAGATAAAGTACGGGCAAACGATGTACAGTAGATAAGCATCAAGACGGCGCGGGTGTACCCATTATTAATGGTTGCTGAGGGAAAAAGCTTTTACAATAAGTAATACGAGTATATTCATAAGGAAGGGTGTTCTAGGAAGAGAAAAGATTAGATAAGTTGTTTATTTCTTTGTATTCCATAAGAATATTTTGTATTTTATTAAATATACTTGTAGTTTTATTGCTTTTGGCTTATACTTTGTTATTGCTGTTCATGAATAGTTAATTTTGGAGACAGATTCGACATCAAGGTTTTCCAGGTGTATATTGACTTACTGTTTTGCTTTTTCGGAGTTTGTATCAAAAATAATTTCTTGTTTCGATGGTCATATTTTCCGTTTCTGCTCACGTATATTATGGTTGCGCTTTTGAATAAGTTTCTGAGGAAAACAATTTTTATGTGACTGTTTTTTTATTTAAGAGTCATTAATTTTTTTTATAATTATTCAACCTGGGAAAAATATTTCATTAATTTTTTTAAGGGAAATTCCATTTAATGTATATGTAAAGAGATATCTACAAGGCGTTTATTAACGTGATTGCAATCGTTTTTAAAGAAATTAATTTTAACACGTTTCCCCGTATCCAGTGCATTTGCCAAAAGATTACAAGTGTGAGCAATTCTAAACTTTACACAAAACACAGCAGCGATTTGCGTTAAGTCTAGAATTGCTAAAAATGAGACACACTTAGCTAGAGCAAGATTTACTTTTTCTGCCCTAATATTTTTTGGCGGTTGGAGTCATACGTATCTAGACGTATATCAATAAATGGCGCTACGTCTATTTTAAATCGCGCAAGGAAATGTTTCGACCCGATATACATTGGCGAAATGATTTCGGCCAGAAATGAAGTTTGGAGTGGGGGGGCAGAAAATAAGTTATGAATACAAATTAAAGTGCGGGCGGTTTCTGCTTTTATCCCAAACACGATTTATACTAAATTTTCTTTCAATTAAATAAATATAAACAATTGACAATTAAATTATATGCTCTTCGAGAATACTTGGTGTTAGTTTACCAACCTTACTCTTATCATAAGTATAAAATTTAGTTTTTAATAAATTGAATATATATATATATATATATGTTTAATTGTCAATAAAATACTTTCATCTAGTCTCTAGTTAGAAATGTTGACATAATAAAAAGAGTTCAAATTATTCTATTCTTCATGGAATATGTCACCTGTTAACCGTCTTTAATAAATAATATATAATTTTGGGCTATATTGTGAGCAGTAAGTTCATCGTACAAACTAGTTATAACGCAAAGGAAAATGCGTTATAAATAATAGATTATTTTTATTATTAAGTTGGTACAAGCGTCTTACCATTTAAGTATACACATACTCATGGTAATAATTTCCTTTCTTAACAGCTTGATATCTACAATTAATAAAAATTAAATAAATTTACTTTACATAAATATGAATGTAATACAAGCTATACCTATGTTTTAATCACACACAAAGATTTAATAGATCACAAAGATTAAATAATTATTTGAAAGTATTTAACTAAAACATATAATGTATAAAACAGAAAGTATATTAGTTAACTGTATATAATATACAGTTAACAGGTTAGTGCTGTTGACTTGATGCACTCAATATGAATGTGGTGTATGTGTTGGCATGCTGATTAGAACCTCAATTTATTAGTAAGTATGGAAAATACTCGTATATTCAGAAAGTTTATTGTTTCAATTATTGGGTATATCATTGTTTTTAGCGGTAGTGAATGCTTAATGTAGTGCTCGATATTGGGGTTTCTCAAAGTTTTTTTTTTATTTTACTTACAGAAATACAAACTGTCCTCAAAAATTGGGTCCTATACGTATTTGTCTTTCATTAACTATTTTGCAGATGTGAATATAAATTTAATTGCGAATCTACCTAACTCTCTTATATATCAAGAAAAATGTTAACAATTTCCGAAACGACTAAATTTAATTTCACACAAACATTCAACAATCTGAAATATTTTTTTGAAACATAGGTAATTATTGAAGAAAATATTTTAGCTAAGACATAGAGTCTTCACTTAGTTGGTAATTTGAATATAGTGGTTGAAAAAGACCTGGTTAAAACAGTGACTGTAAATGCATATAAGAATTACAGTGTTTATTTGGAAGGATGAAAAAGAATGCAATTGTCGATGAAGAACAGAGTTTTCAGATTATGAGCTTGCAGAGGAATTATTTACTCTCTCTTGAGCAATCAAAATTTTTTTTAATTGTTCCTTCTGTCTATTTCGGTAATTTGTCACACGCTTGTAACCAAGTATGGTGAACCTAACTCAACTAAACACACCTTAATATTTTGAGGCCAAAGTTTTAATCTTATGGGCTAATATTAGCTACATTAAAATTTTCTAATTGTCCCGGAAACTACTGCAAAACATATTATTTCGAAGAAATTATTATGGTGTACCTTGCAGTAATACTGTACTTTTTTGACTAATTTAGATGCATGATGAAAATTATGTAATCCATTTAAACATTGCCTGTTTTATACTAACTCAGCTTGTTGAAAATTAGTTTGAATAATTTAATTAAGGTTACATGTATTTACCCTTACATAAAGCCTATATTACTACTTCTAGGTTAATGTTGAAAAATCAGTAAGCGTTGAGGGGTAAACTCGTACAGTATTTAGTGTTACAATATCCATAGTGTTCCAAATTTCTCTCGTATTTTTCGCATGTCACCCAAATGAAACTTTTTACAATTAAGTAAATGAAGATTAAAGCGAAGTTCAAAAGTACTATGCGCATTTGTAACTATACACAGAAATAAAATTAAAGTCTATATTGTATTGAAATTTTCTTTTAAACACTTTTCCGTAACCAAAATTAAATTTTCAACTTTTAAACAATTTTCCGTTGACCAAAATTAAAAGTATCAGCTTGAACTTTAAGCTGAATTGCTGTGACAGTGTCAATAATTTATGTTTACCACTTCTTATCTTAATAATGAAAATTAATTTTCTTTTCCCAGGAAAAATATGACCCAAATCTTGATATAACTCCCGAGAATCGCCAAGCTAGATTAGTTTAACTTAATCTGAACTCCAATAATCAATTTCTTGAGGTTCAGATTTGGGATTGAAATGGATTTGGGATTCTTAAGGTTCAGATTTTAATCTGAACCTCAAGAATCCCAGTAAAATTTTTGTGCTCAGACCACCAAACAAATTTACAAAAACGTAAAATAAATTTCTTTGGCCTTTAATCGCCATATATTTTTAAGAATATCAAGCGTGCAAACTTACACTTAAGTATTCAATTGTCACCTCGTAGGACATCTTCATAATCTGAATTGGGACACAGTGAACGATTGGCGCGAGTACACAATGGAGGGCGCGGTCGCAACTGAGTCAGCTGGGGTGCGGCTAATCCAATATTTGACAGGCAATTAGTGAAGCCGGCGGTGATGTCATGTACTCATCGCCGATGGGGTGGAATGTGTGTCCCAGTGTAGTGACGAGTAAGGCAATTTAATTTATTAGGAAGTACAGAAACACCTGTTGTGTTATTGATATAATTTGTAACTTTGTTGCGGAATGAAATATTTTGTCGTCTTCAGAGTTCTGTACACACTTTTTTTTAATTTTTAAATATTAATATGAGTATAAAGCTGAATAATTTAAAAATATATCAATTTTGCGCATCAAAATAAAAAAAAATATGGTCTGCTCATTGCCAATTAAATTTATACCTTGATTTTCCGTCTTTTTCATCTTGAAGGGTATGTCATACTTAAATTATTTTTATTGCAATGTCCACTACTTCGATTTTCCGAGTCCTTTATTTCGAAGTTTATTCATCAGAGACATTCCAAACATAGCTCTTTCCATACCTCGCTGTACGAATTTAAACATATTGATCAGGCAAGTCATTAGTGTTCATATTTCTGCGCCATAGCTTATATAGGTCACAAAACTGAATAGTCGTTATTAAAATACATTGAAAGATTTAAGTATTGGAATTAAATTTATAAATGAAATTATATTTATTACAAAATGATGGAGCAACTTATGATATAAATCTTAATGTAACCTAACTTAACAGTGAACAATGAGTTCACTTTGAACATGTAGATTTTAAGATTATAGATTGCGGATTCTAAGGTTATATATACGTGGATACTTGGTTATAGATACGTGGATCAGAATTACAAAGTGTTAATAGATTTCCTATTTTGTTCAATCGATTGGCACAAATAGGATATATTTTATTATATAACTTATTATGATTTTGCACATATGATAGGTCAATTCCGAAATAACAATATAACCCGGTGTTTTTTAAATGTGTTCAAAATTATTGTAATTACAATATAATTTCAAAGATCTCGTTCAGCAGTTCTGAAAAAAACTTCAATTCTGCTTAATTTTAAAATTTTTGATTAATCTTGAAGAATTTGTTTTGTAGTTAGTTTTATACCTAATCTGATATAGCGTACATTTTATCTCCAAACAATGAACCAATCGGGTTCTAACATTTACGTGATATTTTAATGCACACATTGATATTATTTCTGTTTTTTTTATACCTCAAATATATAATATGATTAATGCAAGCCTAAGGTTTGTCAAAAGTCTACTTTCTTGAATTCATCATTATCATCATCATCAGTAGCTCGACAGTCCTCGGTGGATGGGTTCAGGGCGCCATGGTTTTCCAGTTTTTTATGTTGAGAGTATCAAAAACAATTTGTGGGTAGTCCTCCCATTTTAATTTGGGTCTTCCTCTTCCTCTTGACCTAGTTGGTCTGGTCAGAAAAATCGTTTTGTCGTCCTATCTTCCTTCATTCTAATTACATGGCCGGTCCACTTCATACGTTGAATTTTTATAAATTTTATTATATCTAGTTTTTTAAGTAAGCAATATAGTTCGGTATTAATTCTCCTTCTCAAAAACTCATTGTCAAAAAACCCACCAAAATGAATCTGAGAATTTTTTGTTCAAAAATTGCAAGTGTGTTTTCACCAGTTTGGGACAATGTCCACTTTCATATAATATTAGTTTAGTATCTCTTCTGTTATTATTGGATTTTAGAAACCTTCTTAGTCCAAGAAAGCATCCGTTCGCTGTAGTTGTTCGTCTCCTCAGTTTTGGAGCCAAAATGTTGCCAGTGTTGATTTCAGATCCAAGGTAGATGAAGGAATTTACCCTTTCAAATTTGTAATCACCGATTTTAAAATGTGTGGAGGAGTCAGAGTTGGTCACAAATTGTATTTGGTTTTGGTCTAGTTTATTGAGAGGTACATTGTTTTGGTTTCTCTTTCTAGTGCTAAAAATGCCTGTTTGAGATCTTTATAAGTTCTAGCAACGATGTCAATGTCCTTGTTCCTTGAATTTTAACTCTCATTTTTGTGTCAGTTAGAGGGAGGAAAAACAACTTAACCAGTTTATCAGGAATATTCAATTCATTCAGAGCCTCGATTAGGCGTTCTCTACTGAAACAGTCAAAGGCCGTTTTGAAATCCATAAAAAGGTGATAAGTATTAATTTGGAATTTTCTTATTTTCTCTAAGATTTGCCGGAGGTTAAAAATTTGCTCAGTTATGGATCTATCTCTTCTAAACTCGCACTGGTGATCACCAATAATGTTTTCGGCATAAGAAGAAAGTCTATTGAAGAGTATGTTTGAAAGAATTTTGTACGTGGTATACCGAAAACTGATTCTTCTGTTGTTGGAGCAATCGAGTATATCTCTTTTTTACGTATGGGACATACTGTACTGAGCTTTCAATCTTGAGAAAGTGTCTCGAAGTTCCACACTAATAGAAATCATTTACCTTGTCACTGAGGATCTGTCCATTATTATTTCTGCAGAAGGCTGTTCTCGGTTTGAAGTCCCTGTGGCCAAATCAGGTATATAAGATGAGTATGGAAGTAATTCGAATTTATAATTATGGTTTTCACTCATGGTTTCAAAGGATGTGTCAGTGCGCGCTTTGTCCTGGTCAAAGAAAATATTTTTGTTAACTTTCCTGATGACGACCAGGAAAGTTAACAATAATTTCCTTATTTCATCACTCATACAACGTACGAAGTTACTATAGTTAGTAGAATTCATGGTGGCACCCTTCAGTAGGTAAGCAACTATAATTATATATAATATTTATATTATATATATATATATATATATATATATATATATATATATGTATATATATATAATATTTTTGTACTATTGAATATAGTGATGGATACAAGTTTCATTTGTAGTCACAAATTTGTAAAGTAATTCTTGAAAATTAACTTCAAACAACTCCAAACAATCGCGCAAAATCGTGAACCAGTTGCGTTTTCGTTCGACTGAAAGGAGTCTTGGAACCCATTTCGTAGACTCTTTAGAGAATCCCGGTTTATTCTGACTAATGTCTTAGGTCCACTCATTAGCGATTTTTATAATCTAAAACACTCTCTAATTTTCAATCTGCAGTCTCCCATGATCAAATCCCAAATCATTCCAACGTTTTTTTCAGAAGTCACAACTAACAGACGTCCGGTGGATAACTTTTACTTCTGTGCCCACCGTGTATAGATACATCTGGTCACTTTTTGGCAATTACAAATTCTCCTAACATAGCTACAGTATCTTCATCGATCTACTTTAATGTTATGTTGTTTTATCAATAATTATTTATTAATATCATAATTTTCAATTCCAATCTTAATCAAGAAATCCATCACTTGACAATAGTTAAATCGTAATAAACTTGGAACCCGAAGGAGTAAAACAATAAACACTTTGCACAGTGATAACTAAATAATTGATAAATATAATTAGAGTAGTACAAATGCAATATTATGATTATTTCTGTATGAAGCTGCGAAATTTCAGTACACCCTCGTATAACATGGCAAATGTATTTTTAATTCAGTTAAAATATTTAAATGAAAAGATACCAAATAGATATGAAAAAATAACGAATAAAACAAAAGTAAAAAATCAATTGGAAAAACAAAAACGGAAAATTTACAAAATCTTAACCAAAAAATTTATTTATGAAAAATTAATGAAGTGAATAAATTTTAGGATTGTAAAATGCATAAACTTAAAATTTACTCTAAAAATTAACTTTTCTGTTAATGTTTCATATTTTAAATTTATTTATCATTACAATATATGCATATGTATGCGACATTTATTATATCAATAAAGACATTTTCAAATTTATTCTCGATAACTTGGCTACGAAGAAAGTATATCTGTCAAATATCTAAATGACAATAAATGGGCTACATAAGGGCAAACTGACTCAACGATTTACAAATCTTTCCGAATATATTATTTGTATACATGAGAATAAATAATTCCCAAAGGGTGGGTGGCATATTGGAATTGTCAAAGGTTTTTCCTTCTTTACCCTTTTACAATCGATGCCGCCATGTTTGAGTGTATTTACAATATTATATTTCTTCTTTCTTTGTTAGGCATTACACGATCGATTTTCAATGGAAATTGTAGCATAATGTTTTCCTTCGGTTGCGTTCTGTATCGTTATTTTAAAAATATATATTTATTTTTTGTAAATATAGCCTGCATTATTTGAGCTTCAAATATTAAAATTCCCAAAGGAGTACATCTTCTTTAATATACTTAATTATATCGATGTTATCAGGTGATCATAGGAGTTTTGAAATTGCAGGAATTGTTGTAGAGTAATGCAGTGTACTCAAAACTTAAACCCAAATGAACGTTACTATCTCTCTGTGGCACTCTAGATATGAAGTGAATGTTAAGATGTATGTTTAAACCGTTTTTTAATATCACTTTCATGGCTGCACGTCTGACTAAGATACTTTGCTGGTATTGGTAGGTCTCTGGTAAATACTATAGACTAACACTGGACCATTATTGGGAAACTTTAAAAAATCCTGGTAAAATATGAATAAAAAATATGATAGTTTTAATAGCTTTTAAACTTATTGATCACTCTTTGTAAAATTTGCAGAATATATGTTAATAAATTTATTATATGTGTTCTTATTAGGTAGGTATATGATTTTTTCTTAATACATTTGTATGTCAAAAGAAATATAGAGTACCGAAAACAATTTTGAAAATACGTAGGTGTCTACGTATGTACAAAATTTTTTTCGGTACTCTATATTTCTTTTGGAAATAGTAGGGGGTCAAACAATCTAAGAGATGTAAAGGAATTCCAGGAACCTAATGTGTAAGCCCTACGGTTTACACAATAGACTTGCTGTTTTTTTTATTTTGTTTGCATAAAACGCATGCCCTACTTCTCTTACCTGATACCTTCTTCCATCAGTTTGTGAAATCAATACCACTTATAAAGATATGTGAAATTGAAATGCCTGTCTCTTTGAATAGTAGAATATTAAAACAATACTAATGTTAAAAAATTGTCTGTCTATCTGTCTGTATAAACGGATTTATCTCTAAAACTACTAAATTTATTAACAATAGTTTTAGGATAATAAATAGAAATTCTCGTACCAACTTAATTTTTTTAACGATTCTAAAATTCAAACAATAATAATTGCGTAGGGAAATAAGCAAAATATCCGCCACACGGATAGGAGAAGTGATCGGTAAGAACCCGCGTTAGCGGGCAGCGATCTGAAGGAGGTAGCACAACATGCACAGGATTTAAACTAAATTAGTTATATGTTTCTAATACTAAAGCATAAAATAAACACATTGACGTACTGAATTTTAACTAATTATTGTCTTATATCCATAACATATTATATGTTGCTAATAATTATAAGGGTTTTTTAACGTGATACTGGCGCGGCATTATAAATTAATTATTTGTTTCTAATACTAAAGCACAAAATAAACGCATTGACATACTGCCCTCGCTCTTTGGAATTCCGTGTGTAATATGTAGAATTTTAACTAATAATTATCTTATACACATCACATATTATACAACATGACGTTACTGACACTTATGAGGTTTTTTTAACGTGATACTGGCGCAGTTTTATAAATTAATTATTTGTTTCTAATACTAAAGCATAAAATAAACGCATTGACATACTGCCCTCTCTCTTTGGAATTCCATGTGGAGGATGTCGAATTTTAACTAAATACTGTCTTATACACATAACATATTATTCAACATGGCGTTACTGAGATTTATAAGGGTTTTTTAACGTGATACTGGCGCGGTATTATAAGATTATTTAGTGTTATATATGCTCTCCTAAATCAAGCAGCCAAGTAGTTCTCTTTAAATATACAATATAGAAAACTATTAGTATGTGGTTTTTTAATATTTTTACAAAATATAATAAATTAAACTGTACCATAACGGCTATCCATCTTTGGGGGATATGATTTAATTTAAATAATAAAAAATTAATTTATCATTATTACTATTTATTACTTTATCATCTACTTGTACATCATGTGTTAACATACTCACCGTGCCTCTCGTGGACGAACTATGGATCGGAATATATACACGACAGAGGGTGCGATCTAGCTTCGGGGTGTGGCTAATCCAATATTTGACGGAAAATTATGTGACGATAAAGCGAACTAGTTGAAGCGAATAGGGTGACATAGTTTTCCTGTATAGCGCTTAGTTTGTGTCACTTAGCTTTTAATGTGGAGGTAGAAGACAATATTAGGTTTACAGATTAAGTTAAAAAATCCGGCGATTTATGTGATTAATTAAAATGAATTTATAATGAGGGCAAATTATATCCAGGTCCTAATTAATAGATTTTTTATTTTTCCATTTCTTATAGCACAGGTTCACTTGTAATCTGGAGGGTATGTAGGTAAATCGCATGAAGAATCTTGTGTAAAATTTTTGTATATGCACTTAAGATCAAATAGGTTTTAAATGGTACCTAAAACGTTATATTTAACATATATGTTCTTACTTTTACTAATATATAATTGTAGATAGCGTATTTCTTTATTTTTATTACTTGAATAAAAGAACAAGTAAACTTTAAACTTATTCGGAAACTAGAAATAATCGCTAAGGAGGAACTATACACTTAGTTTATTGATAATGATAAGAGTGAAATAAAAATTCTGAGTTGTTCAAAACTTTCAATGTTTTGAACAATTGATTTTTCAATTTGGATCAAACCTGAGATAAAAGCTTCTGTAAAAGCATGTTGTTAGAATAATTTACTGATGAGCACATAGCGTATCCAACATCCAAATGAAATAGGGTCTCTTTGTGCATGGGATATCATAGTCGAAGTACTTCAGTAAACTGAGCTTTCCTTTATAGGGTTCCATACATTAAAGATGAAAAAGGAATCGTTATGGCGAAATTTACGTTCTATCTGGGTATATTTTACGGCTTTACGATTCCATAAAATTCTGTTCATTAAATACTGATCAGTTTTGTCAATCTATAACACCTTTTTTTATCAGAAAAATTTTCATGTATAAGCTTCCTATTTGACAAAGCAATAAGGATAACAGATTACAGTGATAAGAATTCAGGATAACAGTTGACAGTGATAACAGTTAACAGTTACAATTAAATAGAAAATTGAAGTTATATACAGGATAACAGTTAACATTTAAATAGAAATTTTAGAGGAAAAAATACGGTATGGATTTTTTAAAATTTCTAATATATTTAATTCTTTATCAAAACTATTCTTTTAGATTTTTATGTAAAATGGTTTAGGAAAAATATTAAAAATATTTAAGAAAATAATATCACCCTCGGCCTCCAAAACTGATGCTGTAAATATTATGAAACAAAACAGCGTCACTGGATGTTTACTTAGACTCTTTCGGAAGACTACAGCAATGATTATAAAGTTCATAATTTTTGAGAAATTGGCGATATTTTGACGTCTGTAAAAAAGATACTAAGCAACACATTTAGGTGGTGAAATATAACATTACTATGTGTAAATAATTTAGAAGAAATGCTACGTTATACATTTAAATATTTATATGTAACAACACGTATGTGAAACCCTCTTAGTGTGGTATCTACTGGTACTTAACAAGTTTTCTTATACTCAGCAATTACTATTGATGTCAATACAAAATTTAGGATGGTCGTACGTCTGTACGATGATTATACATATAGTGAAAGATAGAGAATTCCGAGAATATTATAATTTTATTTTAAATATAATTAAAAATAAACCGCTAGGTCAAATGGAGTATCATACGAAAAGTTTGTTTTGTAACTCATTCCGAAATATTTATATTTTATTGTAAACCATGTAGATTTTAGTTGTGCTTCTTCTAAATTTTAAGTCTGTGTTTTAACCGTTTTTCTGCTTCTAAGTTTTGAGTTTGTAAGTTGAAAAATGTGACATAATTTAGATCGACAGATAATCTTGTATATAATTACGTAGACAAATATCTCATCAAAAATGTAAATAAAAGTATAAAATAAAATTTAAAACTACTAACAGAAATTTCACGTATTTGGCACAAGTTTTACATCTAACGTGGAGTTAAATACGAAACATATTTTAAAATCAAATTAAGCCTGTTGCGGGAATAAAAACTTGCCTAATTTAAATATAAAAGTGATGATTAATATTTAAAAATATTCAAGCGTATTTTTATGTTTCATGTTTATATTTCCACTTAAATAACTACTTGGACTTATGTTGATTTCAGCTATATTTTAGCTAATATTTTAATCTAAGTTGGACTTAACTTTTTTTCATATTTAGGTTTTTCGAAAAGATTTCACGACTCTGTGTTGAGAACTGATGAAAAAGAGAATTTATCTTAATTAATGCTAAAACGTAATAATTTATAATATACTAAAACGCTATGAAAAATCCGATCCCCTAAGAAAAAATTAATAATCCTTGCAATACAATAAAGAAAGTTGTCGAAATTTTTTTCTTATCTGAACCCAATATCAAAATACATAATTCTACAGAATGGCCCTTAATTGCTCATAATTAAGCTTTATATATAATTTTGAAGAGAATAACATTTTATCATGATGTAAAATACGAGGAACACCATCTATTGAATGAGAGTAGCGGTGTCTCGGTATAAATAACGTTAAGTATATTCACAATTAAATTAAACTACGTGATGTAGTATCATTCCTACTTTCCTTAAGTTCTTTACGATGACCTAGGTTTCGTTGAATTACAACATCTTCAGGTGGGCTATTAGCACAGATTCAGGTGGGCTATTAGCAATCTTCCTAAGTCGTGGTAAAGAACTTAAAGAAAGTAGAAATAATACTACATCACGTAGTTTCATTTAATTGTGAATAATGAATTTCTATAAAATTAACGCCAAATATATTCAATAGTCAAGTACATTTTTAAGAATATATCGCTAGTAGCATGATTTCAATTACCAGAAAAGGTTGTAGTTTGCTAGGAATATTGGATTCTTTGCTGACCATCGATGCACCGTCGATAAAAAATATCAAAGTTAATTAATTTCAATTACAAAATGTGCAATATAAAAATAAGCTTAATCTCATATCGGTAGGCCTAAATAAAAATAATTCAATAGGTAGTGTTGAAGATACGTCAACTGCATATATGCGGGACCTGCGCTAGCGTCACCGAAAAAGCAACGCAAACAAAGGCAAATATAGAACCGGATACCGGCGCACAAAGCGAGAATCTTTTCTTTAGAATGTGTTAGATTAATTAGTAATCCGCAAATTAACTGTAATATATATTACTAGCGTGACCCGTGCGAAGTCTTCGCATTATAAATTATTCAACTCAATTTAATAAATCAAAATTGATTGCAGGTATTCAATTCATTTCTAATTTTGCACAATGCTTATTACGTTATTATTCCATTATGAAGCTCAGATGACAGATCAAACAAATATTTTACTAAAATTGACATATAGAGGCGCAAGTATCAAAAGCATTGAGCTAAAGCGCCACTTTATTTATACGTGAGTGGATTTGAAATTAAACAAAAATTTTACCGACCGTCAATCATATTGACGTTGAGCCGTTAGATGGCAGCATTGCTGTTTTGTGTATATAATTTTAATAATTAATTAATTTGCAAAAACAATAGCAATAATACATTTTTTAGTTGTAGATGCCGGTAGAGCAAACAATTATCTATAAAATGATATATAATTTATGTGGATTAGTTGTGAGGTTTTTTCTAAAAAGGGAGAGTAACATCTTAACCTTAGCGTATTAATATATATGATGAAGATTTTCAATAGTTTTTTTATATATTTTAATTATTTTTGAAGTATAATAAATGTTATATTTTTACTGAATATCAAATTAAGATATAATTTTTACTAAATTGTAAGATATAAAAAAGTCCCTGACTTATTTTCATTTTGTAATAATTATGATAGAAATATACGCTGAGTAACGTGCACTTAATCAAATTGAACTGGATATAATAATTATAACGTAACTGAGTACAATAAAACTTGTTAAATACGAGTAGATTTCACACTAAAAGAAAATTAATATCAGGTTTTGGAAAACCTAAAGAATGCTTTTTAAATTAAAGACGATTTTCAGATCTTAAAAACCGGTTTTGTGATAATAACAATTATCACAAAATAAGCATTTTAAATAAATAAAATTATTGCATGCAAATGCCAATATGAACTGAATTTAAATATGTTGTTAAATAGTAGATAAATCCATTATAATATTAATTTTTTTGTAATTTTTCTGTTATATATACTCGTGAGCCGGACGTCAGAAGGACGTCGTGAGAAGGACGTCAGCGCGCGCGCACGCCCGCACGCACCCACGAACGCACACATACACATATGTATGCGTGTATGTGTATGTGTGCTCGTGCGTACGTTTGCGTGCGTGTGCATAAACATGTGTGCTTGTGTGTGTGTATTGTGCAAACAAAATAAGAAAAACAGCAAGTTTCATTCGTATGAAATTTCTTTACATCTCTTAGATTTTTTGATACCAACCATTTTGAAAAGAAATATTGAGAAGTGATAAAATATGCGTATGTATTTGTGATAAAAAAAACCATATATATATATATATATATATATATATATATATATATATAGATATGCATATGTAACAAAATTACTTTTCTTCTTATATATCCTCTAAATTTTGCAAGCATTGAGGGACAAGATTACAAGCTTTTAAAATTTTCATATTTTACTAGGATATTTTAAAGTCTTCAAAAATGGCAAAGTAGTAGTCTGTAGTCTTTACCGCAGATCAACTAACACCAGCAAAGAATCTTAGTCGAACGTGCAAGCTTCAAAGTGATAGAAAAGTGCAATTGGCTTATATCTATATAACGTTTACTTGATATCATATCTTAACATTCACGTCATATCTCTAGCGGCTATAGAAAGATAGAAATATCCATTTTGGTTTAAGCTTTAAGTTAATTGCTTTAATGTCCAACCATACCTGCAATACCAAATTTAAAAAAGCTCCTTTCAGATATTCCATCGTGCCCGGAGCCAAAAATAATTTAGAAAAACAAACAGGGGAACAACAAGACATTAAACCAGGCAGTGGACCATTATTAATATCCTCAACATTTCCAACATTTTTGAAGTATATTCCCAATAGTTGACCAGTGACCTTCAGTTACTTATTTTCTATAAGTTAATGAAAGCAAATAACACTACCAGATATGCAGATAAAGCAATAACGAGAGTATTAAAGCAAGTTAACAATAATTGGGTATTTGACTAATTTTTTTTTATTTCGTTAATCATAATTTCAAGGTACTGTGTTGTGAGGTCATTTTTAATATTGCACATTATATTCTACAAGAGGGAAAGAGACAGGGATATACCCAACTCTATTCGTATCTTCGAATTTAGAAGCCTATAACTGGTTTATTTTTCAATCAATTTTTGATTTTTTTTCAAGACTGGTTTTTAATTAACTTATATTTCACAATATTGTATGAAAAATATCAAAATTTAGAATGAGTCAACTAAATTATTTGGGAGTTTTCAGGAAGCGTAGAGCAAGAGGCCTCCTTAATCCACTTATAAGTATAATTAAGGTAATTTAGAATATGCAGACACTGAATATTTAGAAAAAGAAATAAATAATATAAGAAATAGTTATAGTAATATAAAGATTACCAGAAATAAGCAAATAACAGTAACGGAGTCGGCACAGTTTATACTCTGACTTAAACTTAAACTTACTTCTGACGTAAAAAAAGTCCACATTTCATGAAAAGTCTATTAGATTTTAGTAATTAGATTAATAATTTAATAAAACAGCAAGTAGAGAAATAAGATGTTTATATTAATTTATTAATTAATTTGGAAGGTTTTAATATTATAGTAGATAGATTAGAAAATGCTATAGATTGTGTTAGGTTGGGTAAGATGCATGGTAGTATAATCAAATTCGATGTATTGCGTGAAGCCATTCAGAAAATATTTGTTGGCTTGTAAATTTTTAGCCACAACCTCGGGACTTTTCGAGAAAGATTCTCGAAACTTCTAGAAGGTTTTACTGTGGAGTATAAATAGGCCAATGTACAGTTAGTTGACAACAGTCCAATGCTTTAAGTGTATTGCATAAAAGACAGTGGATTTAAATCAATATCAAATACGGATTCTATTACATTACAAATTTCGTCTGGATCTCGATGCAAAGACCGCCGCTTATAATATGTATCATGCGATGGCCGAATCCACAGTATCTTATGCGACGGCAAAGGTTTGGTTCAGGAAATTTTGGAATGAGGCCTACTATCTTTAGGACGAACCCTGTACCTGGCTTCTTGTCGAATTGAGCTTACGTGAAAAAAATTCGAAGTTAAAGAGGATCTTCAAAATGACTTCTCACAATTTTTTAATCAGTCACCGGAATTTTACAAGAAAGGCATATTGTCACTGCTTCACTATATGGCGATAAGTAGTAGATAATAATGATGTATACTTAAATTTAGTGCAACATATAAATTTATAAAAAAAAATTTTGACAGCAACTTTGGGTTAAAAACTTATAAGTCAACTTAATACCTATATAAGGATCTATATAAATGTATAACGATATCGTTAACTTGGCAATAGTTATGGAAACAGGAAATAGAAGAAACAAAAGAATGGATTATCAGCCTGAATGTTAACAGAGAAAACAACTATGCTAAACGGAGAGGTAACCTGAAACTCCGTGGATCACATTTAATAACATGTAATGAATAAATATATAGTATTAAACTCGAATGACTAACGTGAAATTTATATCAAATTGACAGATAGCAGTTTATGTTTAGTTATATATTTTAAAACAAAATTTTTTGATTATAATTTTTTCTAATATTTATTAAATAAAAATTTACCCAAAAATAAATAAAATGCAAGTAATTAATATGAAATATGACGTTACTAAATAAAATAAAAATAACAGATATTTTACTACATACTACTGACGAAACTAAATAAAATTAAAATAACAGATATTTATATGACTTGTAGTCAAACGATCAAAATCATTTAATTGATTCTTTGAGTATAACGTATTTCTTTCTAATGGTGTTATCAAAAATAGGTCTTTTCACAATAATTGCCTCTTTAATATTTTCCGGCTACGTTTTGATATTTGGTATTCATTATCTGAAAATCGACTAAATTATATTATCAAATATTTTGAAACTTTCTTAAGTGATCGGTTTATAGCGACGGTTAACGTTTGGTAGTAATACGATTGAAGAATTTATGATCGTTTGTAAAAAAATACTTACGTAACTCTATTTATTTAAAACATCGTTTTCATCGTAAATTTTGCAATGTCTTCTGTTTAAATAATTAATATATAAGTCATAAAATAATGTCAAAAAATCCATCTAAACGGATTAAAAACAGTGCATACTAAAGCAAGCCCCGCATATTCTAAGAATTTTTTATTTCTTGCTTTAATAAAAAATATGTTTATTTGTTAAAAAATATTTTAATAAGATTTGGCCTACGTTCATCCCGAATTCACAGTAAATATTTTAAGTCATAAAATGTTTCGATAGAGAGCTTAAAAGCTTTTGTTTTATTTGCTATAAAGCTTTTGTTTTATTTGATGTGATTAAACATCGTCAGATGTTAACAAGAGTCATTGCCCTTGGAAGAAATTTTAAGAGCTATTAAACGCAGATCTCTTTATTTAATGACGCTTTTGTTGTTTAATCAAAATAAATTTTGTTACAATTTCTGTAATTAGTCATACTGTAAACTATATAGGTTATACTATTGCTATTTATATGCTTGTTCTGGAGTGGCTTACTTTTTAATTATTATTTAAATTCGTAATTTTACATTCAATATGTGCATCAAATCTATCACTTATATATTAATTTTATGTAGTATAACGGTTTTAAAATTTTTCCTATTCGTATATTTATTTTAACATTGATCTTCTAATTTGAAAAAACTTCAAGTTTTATCATTGAAATGTTATTTTAGATGAAATGTATGTACATATATAGTGTCACTTAGTCGAGCGAGTAAAAATTGAAAACAGGAAAACTATTTAGTGAGAGTATAACAGGAGCTGTTACAAACATTTTTTCCTACGACTGGTATTATGAACGTATTGCTGACCTGACCTAGCAGAGGTTCCCGTGTATGGAAAATGCAATTACGACATGCATTATTCTCAGGAAAATTACATATATGGCCTGACGCTGAACTGAATTTGCTATTCGTTGAGCATACAAGTCTCTTATAATAATCATAATAATTAAATAATTATTTGTTCATAAAAATACACTCTTTGAATGCCGTAACCGTTTCGTACATTCTTAGATACAGGTAAAAGTTTATGAATACCTCTGGTATAAGGTGATATTAATCTATATGCATAATTTGTATTAATTTTGCTTTTACGATCTCACTAAATGCTGTTGTCCTAATTTTTTTTCAGGTAATTTTTAATTTCTACTTTAGTTTTTTTTATTGTACCAAATATTTTTATATTCCGCTGAAGAAATTCGGTACCAAAAATATTACTGAATATGTACAATTTTGCTTAAAATACTTCCTTAACGGAATCCCACTTGATAGCGATCTGCGAAAAAAGAGTTTTTCATCTCTAATTATACCTAGAATATTTCAAAAGGAAATTAATACGTTTTTTATAGTTAAATGTCTATATAATTTAGCTACGTTTTTCTATAAAATTTCATCAAAATGTTTCTTAATGTAAGAGATCTTTTTACAAATATTTAAAAAGTTGTGTAAAAGTATCATGCTTTTACAGTTAGACCAATAGGCGAAATTATAAGGATTTTTGCTTTTCAGCTATAAAACTTTAAAAAAGGTTTATTAAAAATTTACGATTTTTTTATATTTTTTACTTTAAAAATCATCACTGTCCATAATACACTTAATTATTTTTAGTTCCAATTTCCAACAGTTTGCGCAATCGAACTGAATGAAAAAAACTTTAAAAGTAACTCGGTACAAATATCTTTAAAAAGAGACTCAAACTAGTGTTAAATCTAATAAAAATTAGCCACGCAAGATGCGCTAAATTAACAAAAAAGTGTCGAATCCAAACAGTCGGACGGCCAGGCGCGATGATTCTTTCTGTTACACGTCACATATAACTTTGTAAACTTATGTTATGTTATGTTTATTAATAGTTCGTTTTTAGTTGTGATCTCTGTGTAAAACTTGACTTTATAATGATAAAATCGTTCATAGTACAATGGAAAACATAATTACTAAGAAAAAAAGATGCTCCATTAAAATAAACATCTACTGGTGACATTACAAAATTGAAAGGACGCATCCTCGTTTTACTATAGCGCACTAAAAAGACGAAAAAATAAAACAAGGACTGACGAATATATGACAAGGGCTGGCGCTTGTTATTTTTAAATATTACTACGGAATCCTAGAAAATAAAAAGGACTGATAAATAAACGAGTATCATAAAATAACGTCATTTCTTGAACTTTGACGTAAAATATATTCATGAGTAAAGTGAAATACGTTTATATATGTTCATAAAAATTTTATTAGTATTACCGAAGGTTAGTTCTAGTTTCTATGTTTCATATATCGATATAGAGAAGTCGATAATTAGTTATTGAAAATTAATACTCGATGAACGACTGCTATACTAACTCAAACAATACCCTACAGTAATTCTCACTGCTCATAGGAATATATTACGAGTATTTGGGAGAGGGGCTCGGAGGATCTGTGAACCTCGTAGCCTTTATGGCGACTTCCATAACAATGAAATTCATAACATGTTTCTGGGAAAAGGGACCTTACATTTACCAGGCAAATTTTTATAGAGAGTCAAAAAAGAAAAAAAAATTGGTGTGCTTATGATCACACGATGGAAGTGAAAACTCCTAATTTTAAAATAATAATAATTGCATTTATGTTATATGTTGAATATATAATTATACTTGTATATTAATCATTCAGCGGAATTTCGTTATCTTTCAAGGTCTTGATTGCAAAGAATGTAACAATGAATTTATGGAAACTAAAGTATGCTATAAATATTTTAGAATCAAATTTAATTAAACATCTAAAAAAAATGTGTGTACGGTGCACTTAAAACGTGCTTAACTTGATATATAAAAAAGTGCGCAAAGTGCGCCAAAAAAAGTAATTCACTTGGCTGATGCCGAAAGGAGCTAAGTTTACCCGATTTAGGTCACTATAGGCCGTCTCAGTTTCGTTCTCTGCTTAGAAAAAGGGCACAGATGTGCCTAAAGAAGTTTTCGCTTCAAAAATATGATAAAACTCGATTTTAAGTTTTTAGGGTGCCCAAACCCGAAGGATCCAAATGTAATCCTATTGACGAGCAATCATTGTCTGTCCGTCCGTTTGTCTTTTTGTCTTTGAGATGTTGAAATTCACATATAATATTTTATTTCTTAACCTAAAGCTAAAAATGGTATTTAATAAGATTTAAAATTATGTTTGTAGGGAGATCGCAACACAACATTAAAGAATAATGAAAGCACGAAGACATCCTATTTTTTCTTTATCGAAGTTTATGTTTTTAGATCTATTTGGTTATCAAGTATATTTTACTCCTAATATAGGAAATAATTCAATAAAAAATATAATTTTAGACACGCTAGCATCAAAAATGGACTGTAATTTTCAAACCCGTACATCTCACAACTAATGTTTCTGGAACTAACAACTTTGATAATTTGCAATTAAAAAAATAGTTTTTAAACAATTTTAATGTAAAACTCATTTCCCGGGAAGATGAGGCTAATGTCTTTAAACAGTCATCGATTAAAGGGGTTTGGGCATCCCTGTTTGCAATTTTAATTTTGTTAAAAACTGTATAAAAAGTAGGGGAAATGAACATTTTTTTTAGTTCGCGTGAGTTCAAAATTAATCTTATTCACTTTTCCCATTCATGAGTTCAGAATAATCAGCAAATATCATTTTTTTTCTTACAAATTAACTTATGAGATTACTAGTACTTCGTGATCATTAAGACAATATATTATGGTGGTAAATATATGTATATATACATAACTACACTTGTAAATTCTTTGCAAAGTGTTCAAGGACGACTACAATGCACATTGTTTCTTTAGAAGACTAGCAGTGCCTATACATTAACAAATGCTACGTAAAGGAAATTTTGTGCCGAACGTCGATAATAACAATGGCTTTTGCTTTAGTTCATAAAACAAAAGCTCAAGTCGAAGCGATTTATTGACACATTTTTACGTTTGAAAAATTGTATCGCGAGTGCGGAACGAACGTACGTCGGAATTTCTTGTGAACCTTTTGAACGAATAAACAAGGTTCACATCCAAGGACAAATATAAGCTTTTACATAAACAAACTCCTCGAGTGAACGTAAGGGGCTTACTGCGTGATGCTTTATTTTATTTGTCTCCTATGTTTTGTGGTTTGTTTTGTTTTATGGTAAACAAGGTCCTTTTATTGAGATATTGGGTAATGCAAATAAATGCTTTTAGGTAAGATTTAACAGTGTTTCTAGGAATTTGATTTAAATGATTTTATAGTTTTCAAAGTAGGAATTTGTTTCTAGTTGTTCTTTATTACTGAAGGCAAAGAATAGTTTGAAAGGAAAGAAAGTTTGAGATCAAATAGAATAGAAATGAAATAGACTTTTGTCAAGATTTAGGCAAGTAATAATCTTAAATTCGATTCACTTCTTTTAAGAATTACATATTTCCATTGTTTCTCTGACGTCATGTTGAGACAAACTAGCGTTAATTTCTTTGGTTACAAACAGTCCATAATGTCAAGGATATGGTTGTCCTATATTATAGTCAGGAATTTCCAATCCATATCGTTAGTTTATTCACTATCACATATATACATATGTATATATAATTCTGTTTTTTCACTTTATTTTTGCCGTTGAAAGCAATAAGAGTGGGAACAGAGTGGTGAAGAGAGTGAGGAGAAGAAAAAAGGAAGTGTCTCATAGTGTAGAAATGGGGGAAAGTCTTCTGAAATAATTTTTTTATTTTACCATATAATGAAAAGCACAATCTTTCTGCCGCTATAGACAAAAGGCTGCGAAATTTAGAAAATTTTTCTAGGTTAGCTTCTAACTTAATAAATTCACAGTAACATGAATGGATAATTTTGATCGCTTTTAATAATTTTCATACATTTTTTTAGTTTAATCTAACGAAATTCATTAACTATTACTTTAAGTTTTATGCAGTAATATTTAAAAAAGCTCAATTTAGAATAAACTTAATTTGCCTTAAAATCAAACTTTGGGATTAGCTTTTTAGACATCAGATTTGCTTTAATTTTCTTGTCTCAATAGTTTCTATAGAAGCGGCTGACCATATTATTATTGCTCTGTCACTGATGATTTCTTGCCAGTTAATGAAGTCAATGTATTTATGATATCGCTTCTAAATTTAAGTTTGGTATTTTAAATAAGTTTTTGGAAATACAGTAATATTTCTGCTTACGCAATTTTGGAGTTACATACTTAATTTTTAATTCTACTCGTCACGACGTGGCTCACAATATGTTACACGTACGAGTTTGATGTGTTCACGTACGACAATTCGCAAGTGTTGGGTGTCACGTTACTTAGTGGCTACATTTGAGAACTCTATGGAAAAATAACAATAAAATGCTATTGTCGTTGAAAATTCAGGTTCATCAATTTAACTTATGACTATTTTAAAACTTAGTGACGGTTTCGAATTAATTAGAAATTTAATTGGGATTTTGTAAAAAAAAATTCTAATGATAATTGCAACATGTCAAGACCGCAAAGGACTAAATATTTCTTCTTTCTGTTACGTTGAACGCTTCAGAAATATGGTTATAGAGTTGTTTAGTAATTCACGATTGATCACCAGTTAAACTCTGTTTATATTTCTGTGTTATTTTCAAAGTCCTTCGTTCATTGCGTTTATTACACTTTTGTCTGTAAACAATTTGTGTTTGGAATACTTGGACGTATCTAACAGCTAGGGGAAATTTTTAAATTGGCCATATGGTTTATAAAAAAGAAGTGAACAAAAAATATGTAGATCTTACTTAAAAAAAAGTTTGGAGCTGTAAAACTATTTTCTTTGATTTTATTATGTCACTTCAAAATAAGTAACTTAAGTTTTTATATTTCAATTTCTTTTTGATCACTAAATATTACAATTTTTTTGGTAATTTCTTGAATAAAAATCTATAATTGCAAAAATAATATACTCTAATAGTACATTGTTTTGTTAATGACGGGATAACTAGTTAGGAATCTAAAATATGCATAATATTTTTAAGTAACACTCTAAGCGTAATTTTCACCCTACGTCAGGTTTCCAAGTCTCATCCCTTACATAATTCGGATGCAATGTCATACGAGTGTTAACATAAAAATTTAACTACTGCTACTTATTTGGATAACAAGAACTACGTTATTGTTATTATGTATACCAACTTTGACATTATGAGCATTTTTCAATATTTTTACTTTTATATAAGGAATGACATTTAAAATAAATGGCATCCTATATTTTGACTACATATCTCGCTATCATAATTTGGTTCACATATGATCAATCTTTGAATTACGCATGTAAATATGAAGTAAAGTTCATTCGATTTATTACTCCGTATCTTCCATGGAAACTTACGTAATCGTTTAAGGATACTTAGGAAAGTGTTATTTATAGTATCTATGAAAATACTTTGTAAGTGGCTGTTTACGTACGTAGTGCTTAAACTATAGGCGATAACCTGTCTTCAGTGTTTTCATAAATAAGGTTCATTAGCATAATTTCTGAAAATGTTATATTCTATTCAAATAAATCCTGCATACAATTTTGAAATAGAAATATCAAGGTGATTAAAGCAATTTCTAAGAGGAAACTTATGAATATATATATATATATATATATATATATATATATATATATATATATATGTGTGTGTGTGTGTGTGTGTGTGTGTATACATGTGTGTGTTTCCTCTAATCCTCTTTAAAATCCTCTTTAGTACATTATTATATCTTATCACGGTTCTTAGAGAAAAAATCATAACTCATTCTCCTTCAACTAAATTTCTCACAATATAAAAAGTATCATATGATGTACTCATAAAATGATACTGAAACTGAAGCGACATTGAGTATGTTTCTGATATTGATTAGTAATTATAATTTGTTTTGCAATCTCAGAAAATAAGGATTCCAAAATATTTTACATTCCCAATTTTATTTTTCTTCTGACCCAGCCGTAAAATTCAGTAAATTATTTTTAGAAGGATAGTATATTTTTTTCTATTTTTACTGTAACTGATAATTTACATACTTAGTAACTGATTTCATACCCCCAAAATAAAAATTGTGGGCGTTACAAAACACTCATTTTAACTCAATACAAATTTGAAATTTGGCGTAGTAACACACCTAATTACTTAAATTTCTTACACAAGTTACCCTTTTAAAATATTCATATTGAAACCAAAGAGTGTAAATAAATTAACGTAACTCTTTGTACAACTTTTAATAATATGTCAATATTATTCCAAAGGATTACCGATTTAATTTCAATGACAACACACGATAGACTATGATGGCGAAAATGTACGAGGGGGGTTGACCATGAATGAGATATGGGACCATAGCCAGGAGAAGGAAAAATATTATTTAAAAGGATTTGTTACGACGACTACAGAAATAATTTTTCGCAATTTTAAATTGAATTTTAATAATGTATTTTAAAAAAATTGCATAAAAAACATTCCCCACCATTGCCACAATTATCCAAACAAAAATCATGGAAAAACATCTGAGGTAAAGTCTCACTAGATTGTAACAGGGGAATTATTGTCATTATCCTAGACCTTACGATTTTTTAATAATTCTAATATTTTCTATAGTAGGCTATATATATACAATGTAAAAATTAATATTTTTAAATAATTTAATAGAAATTCTATGTATCTTTAAATTTTTCTAAGTTCTTTAATATGTGCTAAACGAATTACACTTTTAAGTATTTATAAAATGAAAACACGCCGCCATTAAGTGGAAAAGTACGTAACTATGACATCGTATATTTTCCTATGACGGATGTCGCCGTTTATTGACTTATCTAATTATAATCCTTTTTTTACATGTTGAAAAATATTTTTAATTTTATGTTTTTAGCGCGTTACGTTTCTTCAGTCAATTCTTCAATATTTAGTCTAAATTTTATTTAAATCCTTGAAAGTGAACACAGAACGAAGAAGGGAACATACAGATATTCGATTTTATAAATAAAAATTATTGTATCAATATTGTTAATATTGAATATTTTTAGACTATTATTATCACTTAAGAAATTAAGAGCTGAAAACATCATTTTGCACACAAGATAATTCTTTTTTTAACTGTCGTGTTATCAGTTGTTACATAAAACTTGAACTAAAATTTTACCAGTTCAAAAGAAATTGAAAGAAATTTTGTTTGTCGTAGAAACATATTTATATCTATATATTAATAAGTGAGGAGAAAATTTCATAACCTTTTTAAGAATATTGCGCGCACGGAGGAGTGCGAGATTTGGCATAGTTAATATGGAGGAGTGCAAAAAGCTAAAATTTATTTATAATATGTGTTGCAAATATGTTAAATTGCATATTACAAATACATTAAAAGATTCGTTGTTTATGTTCATCCTGTCAATGTCAAACATAATAGTCTATGGTCAAACATTCGCACAGAGAGATTGCCGCCAAAGAATGAGTAAATTCTAAATGAGTTTCGAGCTGTGAATTTTGTGTGATTTCAATTTGAATGTTCCTTTTTCAATACGCTGGGAGTATATATTGAGGCAAAAAAGCGTTTATTTTATATTTTATGTAATGGATATCCGTGTCTTATATATTAATGAAATACAATTTGTTTATATATACCAGTTACAAAAATAAAATTTTGTAGCAACAATTTAAATTGAATTACTATTTAGGTTTTCGACAAAATGAGTGATCAGTATTAGTTATTAGGTATATCCGGGTAAAGAAGAGGAGGAAATCGTTTCATGGATCTATTTTAATGTTATTGTGATGCATTTACTGGAAATGCTTTGAGTATTTTATGATTTGTCCTATTCTTGATTAAGGCTCTTACGACTAATATTTAAATTATAAAATTTTTCTATTCGAATTTCTTTCGAAGAGATCGTTTGTTTTCTATTGCTTTTGTTACTCTAAACGTATGGAAACAGACACATTTTACGCGATTTTGGTATTTTATTCACTGTAACATATTTTTGGCGAAATTTTCGTCCTTTCTTCTTTACAAGCGCAACAGCCCCTTGCAAGCCTTGGCTGCCTCTACTACGCGTTCCTTCCAGCATTTCCTATCAGTTGCGACTCGTTTCCAGTTACTTAAGTTCAAAGTGTTTATATCTTTTTCGATGTCATCCATCCATCTAGAGGATGGTCTATCTCTTGGGCGAGTACCCTCGGTTTTTTTTAATGTTAATATTATAGTATGATTATCATCTGGGCTTCTCCACCTGTGACCATGTTAATATGTTACTGTGGATTAATTTGGTAATTTGTGGTTATTCTTAAAGCTTATACAGTTCGTAATTATATCTGTTTCTCTATCTACCCTCTCCTTGCACTGGGCCAAAAATAGTTTTGAGGACCTTTCGCTCAAACTATCCAGTGATCGCCGTGAGTCTACGTTTAGGGTCCATGTTTCGTCTGTATAAAGTAGGACTGGTAGAATCAATGTTTTTAACGATATCGCGTAGCGTCACAAATATCCTCGCAATATTGGAATATAATAATTTATCGGAGTTTTTTTTACAGTATACTATGTCTGAAAAATTGTATCCTGAATTCGGAAGGGGAATATTTTTAAGCGACTAAAAAACATTAGTACCAAAGAACGTAGCTTAATAGAAATGTGGTTTTTTTTATTCGAAAAACTTATTTTCATATTCAATTTTCATTTACCCCTTATGTTTTGTAATTGAAAAAATTTTAGTGTAGTGGCAATGGTTTTAATCGGGTATTATTTAAATATACATAAAGCTATTTTGCGTACATATTTATTTACCTATAAATTTTGCGTTTCGATTTATTGTGTTCTGTACTGGAATTAATTTTATTTATCCTCATTTATCTTACAAAATATTTATTCGATTTCATATCCTGTTTGAGGTAAAGTAACAAAACAATGAATTTCATACAAGAATAAAGCGTCAAGTGTGAGAGAAACAGGAAAAACAACCGTCGTCTAAAATGGAAATGTACTTTGCTTCATTACGAGTATTAAATTATTGCCTGAATATTTTTGTGGGAATATAATAATTAACTACTAACAATAAATAGAAATTCGTCAACAAAACTATTAAAATTTGTGATGCAATTGAAGAAAATCGTTTTTTAATGTGAAAATCTAAGTCAATATGTTGAGAAAAAACACCTTAATGGAAAGTGAAACACATCAGTAGTAAGGAGAGTCAAACAGTGCATTAGTTAATAGCAAATCACGATCAATCAATAAAGTAGATCCAGCTTATTTCTGGCTTTGTCACACTTTCAGTCATAGTAAAGCGTATATACATATTTATATGTTGGTAATATTGAGACGATTACTTAAAAGTTGAACTGCTGACAATACATTTATAAGGAAAATAAATGTACTGCTTCAAACATTTTCGGAATAAACCCATTTATACGCCTCGGTACACGGTACGAAAAAGTTGACTTGGAGGCATTTTAAATAATTAACACATCAGTTCATATTGTAATTATGGTCCATAATGAAAACAAGCAAAAATCTGATAAGTTTCTTAAGAATTTGTTTCCGTAAGAATTTCCTTAGGAATTTCCGTTGTGTCTTAATCCGACTTTGAAATGTATCACAAATTGACATCAAAATTCAAAGTGACGTAATAATATGAACAGAATTGTATATTTTTTATTGTATATTTTTAGTACAGTTTGTTTCTAATTTTCCGGTTCACTATTCATTACTCTAAATCGGTAATTTTCCTGAGTTATTTCCTTATTTAACCAATATCATGACGATGATTAAGGTCGTCTCTTTTTCGAAAAGTAGTGAAAAAATTATTGTGAATATCATAATAAATAACTAGATAGTAACAGTCTCATTTCAGTCGCTTTGTTTGGGTATCAGAGGTGAGGATACCAAATTTTTAATTTCTAAATTTATCGAACGGTGGAGCGCGCCTCTTTTATTGAAAACGTCGTTACTTGCCTGCACATTAAGTTACAAAACGCTTGAATTCTACTTATGAAATACTATTTTGCAATAAAAAAATGTATACGGAGTCATTACAAGAAAAGTAGCAAATTCACGCAAGAGATATCATATTGTCGACATTGGGAAATAAAGTTAAGTAAAATTTGAGCTCATTTCGCAGAAAGCTCTTTAGAAATGAATGACGTAAATCATTATTTATGCTTTGCAGAAAATGTTATAGCCATCAAAAGAAAATCTGTTTAAATGCAGTGTTTAAATTTATTAATAAAAAAAACATACAATACTCATGCTTCACATTGTATTATACGATAATTTTAGATACTTTTTGTATATAACAGCAGTCCTTTTTCATATTGCTTGATTCCCAACCGAAAATAAAAATTATAATGTAGCTTTAATTTTTAGCTTAATCGGAATTTTTTTTTCTAAATCCTTAATTTTGCAGACTTGCTTTGTTCAGTAGACATTAAAGAAAATAACATAACTTTAAGTTTCTTAGGAAACATTTCATTGGAACAAAAAGAAACACTCTCCCAGTGTGCCAAGTATGAACAAATTCAATGAAATAATTAGACTACAATTTGATTTCGAACATATTGTCTTAGTCTTATTATATGTTTGTCAATAAGATTATCAATTTCAATAAACAGTTTTTTCCCCTAATACATTCAAAATATTCCAGTAGCTTCGTCCAACAAAAAGGTAAACAAATTTATTTATTGTGAGCCAATCTTTTGAGAAGAGCTTTACCCGTCAGGTTTTTGATAAACGATCTTAGTGCTTTCCGGTGACTCTACATTTCTTTTGAATTGCGTTGCAGTCTCATTGTTTCCATCTTTGTGTTTTTGTTCGCCTGTGTCTACCGAGCGAGATCACATTTAAAATAACAAAATATGGCTGCTTCGAATATGCGAAATTGTCACGTTACTTTTGATGTAGCGTGAGCAACGTCGAAGCCACATTTATATATGTATATATATATATATATATATATATATATATATGTATATATATATATATACATACATGTGTGTGTGTGTATGTATGTATGTGATTATAGTATGAATGATGAAAAAATTATCATAGAATAATGAAGTTTGGTATAATGATTCAAAGCAACTATACTAGATAAATATACACAAAAAGGTCTTTTATTTTCACTTTCTATAAATGTGTGTGTATAAAGTGGAAAAAAAATATTTAGAAATTAATGGCCGTTCAAAAAAATTCTTCCAAAAAGTATAAATTATCTTTCTATTTTATCAATTATTTTCTTCTTTCGGAACTGTCACTTTATGTCATACATTTACAGAGTGATAAAAAACTGAGTTTTTAATTTCAGACTTTTTTCAAATCTATAGAACTTTCACAATTTGCTCAAATCACTATTTTCACATAGTTTTTACTTGGCCCTATTTTAATGGGGATATGCCTTTCAAAAATGAACATTCAAGGAATAGTACACTCAGAAATATAAAAAAAATTCTATCTCGACTAGTAGAATATCGTTGAAAGAAGCTCCTTGATTAGGAGATTCTTTTTTAATTAAATATTACCAGTTTGGGACCTCGTTATAGAAGATTTCAGACTTATTTTCATGAGCTGTATTTAAAAAACGACTATTCCTAGAAAGCTGTAATATGTTTACATAATTAAACGTATACTTGAAATGTAACAATTAAAGATGTATTGCTTTTAATTTTTTTTAATAATTATTATATAAATGTTATTATGTATATATATATATATATATATATATATATATATATATATATATATATATATATATATATATATATATATATATAGATTTCATTATAAAATTTCAAGCAGAACATTTTCCTTTCTTAATGGCAGAGAGTCTCCTTTAAATATTTGATTTTTTTAAACCTATGTATCGCACTTGACAAATTTCGAGTAAATAAATAATATAACTATGAAAGGAAGCCCGATTGCAAATTAAAATTTAAAAATTTTGATAGATTATTTTGATTACTTGCACATATTATATTACTATATTCTACTACTATACTAAATCACATACTAAATTAATTATAAAATAAATTGCTGTGAAAAACGCATGAAATCACTTTTATATATCTCTAGAAATGAACTTAGACAATTTTTCTTACATACTTTCTATCACAGCGTAAATTCCATCAGCTATGATTGCTGTTTTACTTTTTAAATATGTTAGGTTGGCAACTTATAAACCCTGCACTTTTTTCAACCGATTTCTGGTATATTATAGAAGCTTCTAGAATATTTCTTGTAGGATATATAAAGAATGCAGCACTCGAACTTCTGTTCAGTTTGCAATTGAGCAATCGGCAAGTAAAGAATAAATTAAAAATTGAAGTATTTCGAAGTGAACTTTGAGGTCTCTTTTTTCATGAATGTCGTTTAGGGCAAAAATTACGAACGATTTGCGAAATTACGTTTAGGAAGACGTATTATATGCATAACGATGACTGAAGGTATATAGTCTTACGATACAACCAAGCACTGGTTCCAAAGATTCAAAGAAGGGAAATTTCACCTGTTCTACAAACTTCACCCAAAGTGACCTTTTGATTTAGAAAGAATTACTCTTATTCTCAAATGGGAAAAACTTTATACTTTGAGAAAAAAGGGGAAATATTCCACTTGGCTACCACATGAGCTAACACATTTTCAACTTCAGAGGAGAGCTAATGTATGCATTGTATCAACGAGAGGATAAAGTATCAAGTTAAAGGAGAATAAAAGTGGGTGGCTTAAATTAATTTTTAGTGTAAACACCAGTGGATAGGAGTTGGAGTAAAATGTGTACTTATCTAGACCAAAATATAATATTGGGAAAAATATATTTTTGAGTGCATGGTGGTGTGTGAATAGAGTCATTCATTGAGAAATTGAGTTAAAAAAAAAATTATCAATAAACTTCCTTCAATCAAAGCAAAGTTTACTTTTTACATGACAATGCTCGAACCAACGTAGCTAAAGTAACGCGTGGAAAACTACTTTCACATTGATGAAGTATGCTACTTAACACACCGTACTCTCCAGATCTGTCGCCAACTATTTACCATTTGTTTCGCTATCTTTTATAGAGAATTTAAAAACGAAAGTCGTATCAAAATCGATCATCACAGGATTTTCAGTCAAAGGCCCAAAAATTCCTACAGGAACTTTAGCTCTGCCTAAATGTTGGTGACAAGTGTTAGATACCGAAGGTGCTTATTTAATTAACGATTCTTTTTATTGACTACTTATAAAAAATTTAAAAGTTTGCACTTTTCTAAATAGGTACGTTATCTATGCTTGTATATAATGTGGAAAATTTTATTTCTTTATTTATTTATTTGTTTCTTTGCGCGAATGTCTGGAAATAACCTACAATTTAAAAAAAAATTAGGCTGTATATCATCAGGCTTGGGCTTTGGTAAAAGGAAAAAAAATTTACTTTCTTTGTTTTTTTGGGCTAATCTTTGGTCAAATTTTCAAATTATTTATCTACTAGAAAGCCTGTATTTTAAATAAGATTATATAAGCAAATCGTATATGCAAGTTAATAGTAAAATGTAATAGAAATCGGTTAAAACTTCTTAATAAGTGCAAGGATCTCTACCCAAAGCGGTTTATTTATTGACAGAAAACAAAAAACATGTTTGTGTCCAATAAACATCAATTTTAACAACAAAATCCGGCTTCAAAAAATTGAAAGGAAAAAAATATTTGCTTTGTTTGTTTTTTCGGGTTAATCTCTGGAACAGGCTAATCCCTGGTCAAATTATTGTTGTACTACTGTAAGATTACATAAGCAAATAAAATGTAGTAGAAATCGATTAAAAATTCTTAATCAGTGCAAGGTCCTCTATTTGTATCCAATAAACAATAATATAAAAAAAATTCAATAAATTGATTTTGAGAAAATGCACTAAATATAAAAAATAATTGCGTATTTTTGTTTCTAATATTTACAATCAACCTTTTTTTCTATTCAATGTATTTCGTAAGAACTATGCTTTTACCACATAGGTTTACCACCCAGTTTAACTTCACATCTAACTCAATACATACCTATTACTAACAAACAAATATCAAAATATTTATTTATAGTTCACTGAAACAAACATTTATAAATATGTTTTTAGACTGCTTAAAAAATATTTTTGGCCTCGGTGTCAGGCAAGGTAGGTCACTACTTAAACGTGGTATGACTTACTATAATTATAACAATAGGTATACACACGTAGACGCAGCACGGCCGGCGCCAGCGGTGGTTCGGCACGGTGTGCGGCGGGGGGCATGTACGGTAAGGGTGGAAGGGGAATAGGTTAAGTGAGCGAGATGAACGCGGATGCCCGCGCTGGACAGACGCCACACAAGAGAAGGCAGCTTTACGAAATACTTTTACATTTATCTACATTCACTGAGTCACGACATCCTTTTTACGGTAATTCTTTGGGGTCATTATTAATTGTGAATAGGTTTAATTAGGTATCGCTTTAAGTAGTCGTCTTGTTCATTTATAATTGGTTTACTAGGTCGCTAGATATTGTCACAAAGTTCATTTAATTAGGTGTTGCTATATTGTCGTACTTCCTTGGCTAACACCGACTCCAAAAGTAACAATAGTTGTGCATTATATTGTCCTAACAATTGTATGGTCTTTTAAGCACTCCAAAAATATATTTATAAATGTTTGTTTAAGTGAATTTTAAATAAATATTTTCATATTTGTTCGTTAGTAATAGGTATTGGTTGAGTTAGATGTGAAATTAAAGTGGGTACCTATATATGCGGCAAACGCATAGTTAGAACGGATACAATTAGTTGACAAAAAGATTGACTCTAAATTTTAGAAACAAGAATTCGCAATTATTTTTGATTTTTTAGTACCTTTTTTGCGCTTTTTCAGAATAAATGTTTTTGGAGACGGTTTTCTTGTTAATTTTTTTTATTTCCCTATATTTAGTGAATCTGAATACTATAACTAATTTTATTTATCTGGATATGGGTAGACCTACTAAACGTTCTTCTCTTATAAGACAGCTCCGTTTAACTGAGGCAAACGAAGAAAAGAACCTCATAAGAAAGCATGGCAAACAATTACAATGCTCTCCTTTTAGGTATATAGAAGGTATATATACAGATTATGCCATTTGCTGTTGAAAATGTCGACGCAAGACTATTTTTGTAAGTAATTACAGGCCGGAGGAATGTTTCAGACTTTTGAGATTTGGCAGTGATATAACCAGTATTTACAAGAACATTTTCGATTTTTATGTGTTACGCCCAAACAAGTTGGAGGATTTAAGTCTTGCTGAATTTGTCGTCCGTTATAAAATCATTCCTAATACAACATGATCAGAGGATAATGATGATGCGGAACTGAGAGACGAAGATATCACGCTAGTTAGATATATCATATTGCAGGACAATACGAGAATGCATGTAAGAAATAAGCCGGTAATATTACGTACCCGATATTATACAATTAATAGTAACAAAAAGTGTATTATTGCAATTTAGTCATATGCTTCATACCATTACATGATGAAGGCGTGTTACTGTTCGAAAATAAAACCACTGAAGACCGTTTTATAAGGCGCCAAAGAGATCTTTGTCCGTTGCAAGGTAAAGTCGTTTGTAAACTGACCATAAATATGTAACAGCGCGATGACACCAAATTCATCAATTTATTGAACAGCTTACGAGCAGGTGAATTGACGACGACTCAGCTGGAGTTACTATGAGAGTGACTGTATATGCTTTTAAATGGTGAATTTGCCGATGGAATCACCGTTCGTATTTTTCTTACGGTCAGGCAAGTCGAAGATTATAATGACCGAAATAAGCAAGGAAAATGCAAAGTCACATCAAACTTATCAAATCAACGCAGCGAATAAGTCTCGAGGAATAGCGACAATTGATAGAAAACCACTAGATAACGTAATTCCCAAAGACGTCAATAGCTGTGGTGGTTTTCCGTCATCGATAACAATTGGCGTCCGAGTGATGAGACGCAACATTACCGTCTCTGAAGGGATAGTGAATGGAGCTTTGGGCATAATAAATTAAAATAAAAATTATATGGCCGGCCTTAAAGGCAGATTAACTGGAGGATGGGAAGCTACAGGAAGCCATGTACGTAAAATGTGATGACGAAATTACTGCTAAAAGATAGTAATGATTGTATACCAATACATCCATTAAGTACTCAAGAAGTAAGATGTTAAGGAAGGGTAGAGGGTTGTATGCTGCTTCTAATATTATTCTGGGCGGTCACAATCCGCAAACTACAGTATCTCGAAAGAGCTGCGACCTTGGCAAAAAAAAAACTTTGCAATAGGGTAAATATACGTTTCGCTAAGTTGGAAGGCAAAGTTTGGAATGCGCTGAGGAGATATGACTCAAGTAGCGAAATTTGAACGATAAGATATGATGTTGTATTCTAGAGTTCCTTCCAGCTTCAGCATCAGTTCAGTTCCATGATACCACTTTCATGAGAAGTTAGAACCATTAATTTAAATTTGCATTATCATAGTCGCTCAACTTATTATCTGTAATGGATTTTGATAATTACTAAATCATAATTAAATTTTGTGCCCAATATAAAATTTCATCCTTAATTTTTTTATCCTCATGGGTGGTAATTTGTCTTCATAATATGTATTTGTTTCTTTTCTGCATTTGTATATATTTATATGTATATTTTCCCGTAGATGTCCTAAGAAATGGAGCACATAAAAAATTATATTCCCTGTTTACCACCCTTAAGAATGCTAATTTCCAAATTTTCCAAATCGGCTAATAAATAACGGAGTTCTAATGAAAAAAAAATTAAAAAAATACAACCTAATTGGAAACCTCTTTTTTTCGGAATCGATTAAAAAAATTAATCTAAAACTCTCTGAGATGGTTTATATTTCATCGAAGTTCTATTTTACGAAAAGCATTATTTAATGATGTAACAGAACAGTGAACATCACAGAACAGTGTCATATCTGGTAAATAAGAGAAGAGGGGAAAAGGTGAAGAGATTATGTGGAATAATTTACCATCTCAGTTCTAATTACTTTATACCAGTAAGTCTGCAAAATTTTAATTAAGGTTACTTTCTTTCCTCAAATCCTCTTTTTTCCACTCTCTCCCTCTTTCTTCCGTTTCTCTTATTTCATTTTTTATGCATAATACGCTTTACTTTCTTTATTTTTCCTCCTTAGACATGTGTAATTTTAAGTTCTTTTGGCAATAATCCCTTGAAAGGAAGCAACATGAAACTTAAATGAATTTGGCGGTCACGCAATAGGAATTGAATCTTGCTTTAGAACTGAGAAATGGCTAGTATCGTGACTATACTAGCAATCAGATTTAAAGTTTAAACTAAGATTTATTTCTTTTAGTATTTTATTAAAGGTGCTTTTGAGATGCAAATATATATTGAATATATTTGGCATTAATTTTGTAGAAATTCATTATTCACAACTAAATGAAACTACTTGATGTAGTATTATTTCTACTTTCTTTAATTTCTTTACCACGACCTAGGTTTCGTTGTATTACAACATCTTCATCTTTGCTAATATCACTCCTGAAGATGTTGTAATACAACGAAACCTAGGTCATGGTTAAGAAATTAAAGAAAATAGAGTTAATACTACATCACGTAGTTTCATTTAATTATGCAAATATATCTTATGATCTATAGAAAAAATAACATTATGAACAAAGTATTTAGCATTCGTATTGACCGCGAGAACGAAGCGAGTAACAAATAATTATTATCTTTTTTTTCCAAATGCTATCTTTATCTAAACTTTGATTTATTTAAGATTTTATTGTACTTAGGAAAGAACTTAAGCAGTTTTTAAAATTAAATACCTGTTCATACGTTCGGAGTCTGTGTGAATCAAAGAGATAAATAAAATTTAAATATATTTGAGTGATTTTGAAATTTTCAGCCTGTAAGTACTTTTTCATTTGCATATTCGATTATTAACACAAGCATAATGTAAAAAAAACTCATATTATGACTAACTAGTCATAATATGAGTTTTTTAACTACTAAACTTAGTCTGTACGAAAATGGATTTAACTCGAAATCTACAAAAGCTATTCACAATAAGTTTACAGAGGTCTTTAGTGCAATTTAGTTTCATCCTATTCCATTAAACCGTTCTGAAGCTACAATGGTAAAGATGTTTTGCATAAACTTTAACAAATCTATACTTATTATTATGAACGAAATAAGAGCATAAAACAAATGCTTTAAAATACTGCACTTTTAAGTCAGAGTTCCATACGAAAGAAATCGATAGGCACCCTTAATGAAAAATAAATCTACATAAAAGTATATTTTTAATATTTTATCGTTAATACTCACGTTTTAATGGTACTGCAGATAATTAAATCTAATATATCAATTTTATTGGAATGAATAAGCTAAATTAGTAATTTATTTTATCCATTTAATAAAAAAAGAGAAAATAGAAAAAAATTAAAGTATAGTACTCCAAAAAAACTAATGAAGAGGAGATGAAGAAGGAAGAAAAGAGCGGAAGAATGAAAGTTCTGGATTAAACTTGATTTAAATATTGCAAGAATTACTCATATAAAATGATTATTTACAAGATCTATTTTCAGGAGAAAAGGCACAAATATTATAATAGAAATATTACAAACAAATTATAAAATGGAAACATTTCCAGAAAAAAATTATAATTCAATTCTAAAAATATTTGCACAAACAGTTAAGCCCCAATTACCCGTTTGAGCTTGAACTTATTGTTGGAAATTTCTATCTATTTTCTAAGGTCAAAATACGAACAACCGAACACATCAATTTTTAAAGTAATTAAATTAGATTAAGTAAACAACAGTGAAATTTACTTCAATAGTTAATATACAACACAATTTTCAATGACGAAACAAATACATTGAAATGGTTCAGCTTCAGTTTCTATTAGCATACATTTTGAAGTCGCTTCATAAAATGTCCAAATGAAAATTTTACGCCCACTATTATTTAATTGTTGTTACTAGCTATGATTTTAGGCAACCAATAAAACTAAGTCCTTAATAGCATCAACAACTGTGATGAATTTCTTAAAAATAAAACTCTGATTACCAACAATACTATTTGACGATTAGATTGTTCTTAATTTGACTCATTGAATTGTCAGATGAAAATCCACATTACTATCACTAATTGCAGTTAAAATGACATTATGAATATTTAATATTTGTTAAACATCTGAATATAAATTATGAACACTCTGTATATTTCCAACACAATTATCAAAGAAATGGGAAAAAAGAACGGAGACAGAAACACATCCTATAAAATGTTATTATATGGTAGCACTTGTTTTTGGAATTCAATATTATTTCAACAAAATGGTGCCATGGTGTTGTTTTAAGAATCATCAATAGTGTTGTTTTAAGAATTCAATATTCTGAAGTTTTAGAATCCTATATTCTTTCGTGATAACTCTAAGTTTTCTTTTAAATGAATTGAAGAAAAAGGCCACTATTGAATAATTTTCGATATCCGAGGAAAAATGTTTTCGCGACCGACGATGTCAAATCTGTACACATACCTTAATACACATTACGGCTCTTGTTTTTGGTAGAATATAATTTTCATAACTTAAATAGTTCGTTTTTATAATTCCAGAATGTTAAATTGGATTTATCGGAACTATATTTTTTTAATTACTTAATCGCCTCTTTGCGATCGAAATAAACTACATTTTCTTTGTATAAAGAAAACTTAACTAATCGAGTTGATCAAACATGTCGAGTTGAGTTGATCAACTTGCAAACTATTTATAAATAAAATAGATCCTATAAATGTAATGGCGCATATAATAAAATTAATATCTTTATTATTCCTAATTTAATAACGTGAAAACTGTCCTACTTTTGTAACTGGAAAAAATAAGTAAGTGAAATATGCCGGTGGGGTTATTATATCCACAAATTTATTTTCAATTTTTTTCTTATTAATTAATTTTGTTGCTGCTGTAGTTGTTGTTGTTGTTGTTGTGTTCATATGAGATGAAGAATATCTCATATAGAAAAATGGTTGCCAGAGACTCGAAAAATGGACTTTTCCAGTCCCGCTTCTACGAGCGGCTGGGAATCGAACCCGGATGCTAGCGGGATGCACGGTCATGGGCTCAACCCAACACACCACGGTGACAACACATCATAGTTATTAATTTATTTGAATGAAAATCACAAAAATATTATAATTATTACTACGTTTATAATCACCCCTACATCAAAAAAGTCATGTTCGTGTAATGCTAATAAATATTCAAACGTTAAGTCTTTGACACGAAATGCCATTCCGCGCGTTTGAAATTTTTAGTTTAGTAAATATATATTGTAAGTTTTATCCCACAAGAAAAAGCTCTTATGTTTGGTAAAAGTCAAGAAATATAATATATTCTCGAAATATAATTTGCGACGTTGAAAATAATTTCTAGGAAAACCTTTTGACCTCGTTTTCAACCTTCAGCCACGATTTATGTTAGAAGACAGAGAGTGGTAATAATGAGGTGAAGAAACAAATAGATAATAAATTTCAATTAAATTAAAACGTTTGACCTCGTTAACTTCGTTTATTAATTCTAACTCTACGAATTTTAGATACAATATTCGATGTTAATTTTAACATAATAGTTTTGTCACAATATATATTGTGGAAAATCATAATTTTGTTTTGGATCAAAATGTTTACGAGACTAAAGGTTATAAATGTATTTTGTTTCTGGGATGTTAACCATATTCTTTCTAAATTCGTTATTAGTGCTGTAGGATATATGATATTTGAAGCACACAGAAAAATTTTTGTTAAAATTTTGAAGTAAGACTTCATTAGAGGCAGTAGAGTGTGGTTGATTCGTGTATTACGACGAAAGTAGATTTGTAACAGACGTAAGACAGCAGAACGGAAATACCACCTGGGTACAACTAAGTGTTAAAGCTTTGGAATTTTCATGATTTTTCCTCCCATTCTTAAGTATGCACTATTCGTCTTCTAAACGTTTCTAATATTAGTATGTGCTCCAAAACGCTTATAATTTTTGATATCTTTGTAATTATGTTTATATGAGGAGAAAATGGTGTTAACTTGCAAAAATATTTAATTTTTTTACATTTATTATATATAAATCTATTGTATTATGATTTTGTATTTCTAAAAAAAATTTAACGCTAGTAGAAGTGGTAATACGAGAATTCCCTGCAATATTAAGTCCATATAGTAAACATTTATGACCATATAGTATTTCTATTAATTTACTTACAAATATTAATATTTGTAAATTATTTGTCACCATATAAATGTATTAACTGTTTTATATTTCTAAGGTATAAAATCTAATTTATCAAAAATTGAAAAACTGAGAGCATTGCTTTAGTTTTTTTGTAAAGTTTAGGTAAATTTTGGAAGAGCTATTTTTCATAGTTTCGTCTTTAGCAATTGTAGAGGTATTACGGCTGATTTTTCAAAATGTTGTCTCTATGAATTTCTGTCTTTATCAAATAGGTTTATATTTTGGAGCATTTTTAATAATGTCTCCAGAATTTTTCTAAAAACACATCTTTAAAAGCTTACTCTTTCAATGGATATCAAACATATTTTTTTAAACATTATAATTTTTATTATGCTTCTGCTTGAATACTTTAACTATTGAGATATTTGTGGGTTAATACGATTTATTGACATATGGAATTTTAAGTTCCTATGTCAAACAAATTCTGAGAGAAATGACTGCGACCGACAGATAGATGGATGGATACATTAATGATTTAACTAGGGATTCTTTTTTGAGGTACGGAATTTTAAAAATAAATCGACTTAGAAATAATTCGCATGATGAAATGTTGACTAAATATCAAATGTTTTAACATTCATGCATGGTTATTTGTATAAAATTTGGAAAGAAAATTAGCAAAAAAAATAAATGCCATTCGATCATATTAGGCAATGAAATAAATAAAAAATAGACGTATTTTCAACGTCGGGTATCATGGATATATTTCCATAATTTAAAGGAAAATTTTGTAAATTTTCATACTATTTTATATTAAGTGATGCCATTCTCTAATTATAACTAGAAACTGACATAAAGTTGAAAATGTCTAAACAAGACTACTATTTACTTGCAGGAAAATTTTAATTATTATTACCTGCTGTATATACATTTCTGGCTATTCTACTGAACAACAACTACAGTTATAAAGAAACGACAGTAATTTTCTGGCAAGTAATTAAACAAAACTGGAATCAGATTCTGTAGCTATAATTAATCACAACTCAAGTAGTACCGAAGAAAAAAAAAGAACGAAGAAATATTATTATAATCTGCTAAGGCTATATCTTATTAGTTACGGTCCAAAAAATTGTGGATATTAATTCAAAAGTTTCATTAATTTGCTTAGAATCACCAAGAGGGCCATGAAGAAAACCATTTTGGTTTTTAGTTTCAATTATTTATTACTTGGATCCAAAAAAATGTAACCGGTATTAATATAAGATGTGTATCATTGAAATCACATTAGACAAAGTAATCATAAGAAACTCAAATAAAAATGGACAAATCAACTTTTGTCTTTTGAACACATGGTCCACGGCGCGAGTCGTCCTTTGCTTTGTTGGAATGATATTAAAATAAAATTGAGAATATCTTGGATACAGCTCGCTCACAATAGATGTACATAAAAAAAAGGAACGGAGGAGTGGACTACTACAGACTGAAGAAAAAGAAATATTTTATATCAATGGATTACATGAGTTTATGAGTTGAAATTTTGATAACCATTTATTTTAAATATCCAAGTCATTTTAATAATGGTTATCGTAAAATTTACTATGTACTAAAATATTTATTGCGATTCTGGATTACATGTTATTTCAATATGGTAATACTAATATTTCAATATGGCATTGAAGATATTTCGTAGCTTTCAATTTACGACGCGGTCCGACTATCGATTTAATAACTACTCATTAAACTATGAGCAAAAACGAGAAACGAATGCATAACTCGACAACCAAACTTCATATAAAGAGTGTTTTTTTCAATCGCCTAGCGAGACAGAAGTGAATGATAGCAGCAAACTACAAACAATTCACTCGCTTTAACCACACTGCTCATCTGCACTGTATACGCGTTCTTGGGTGTTTATTTTTTGCATCGACGTTCATTCAACGGAGAACAAGTTGCTAATTACACCCTCGAGCGATCCGGTCACATACAACTCATATGCGCTCTCGGCAATAAGCGCCACATAAATATAAGTAGACAAAATAAAATGAAGTAAACATAAAGACAAATGTATATCATCAGAGAAATAACGAATGGTAGTTCAATTTTCTGTAGTGTATATTTATCTCGCAGGTATGATTTTCTGAAAGTTGTGTGCGATTTTCTTTTTTATTTTATGATTATGATTATGGCAGGTAGTTATTGCTTTAATATCTATTTTATAGTTATTCGTAATTTTTTGCAACAAACAATGTTTTTTTAGTAAAACAAAACAATGTCGAGGACACGAAAAAATCATTTTTATTTATGAAAAATATTAGAAACATTAGTGAATGGTGTAGATCAATATCAAAAGTTTCATTATGAAGATAGAAAAATAATTGACTTATTATTTAAGAGAGTATATTTATTTAACGGGCGCAAATTTTTCCGTCGTTTTCTATGGAATTTCACTTATTTTAGATTTATTATTTGATTTGTTTACGTAAATTCAAAACCTTTATTTTTGTGAATTTTTCTAAACTATTTTGTTTGAAAGCCTTTAAAGTATTTGAAAAAGATTTATAATTGTTATGAAACTTCTTTCATTACTTTTTACTATTGGATTTGAATATCATAACCTCTGCCCTTTGTTAATCGCATTTGTCGTATTTCACGGACAGAAATAAAATGTCGCACTGAAAACTTTAGGACAATATCATTTCCATTATGTAATTTTCGTTTTCATGAGGATACGTGTTTTTACATTATTGTTTCATAAGATAATATTTATAATTTTTATGGATATAATAAAAATTGCATTATATATAACCTTTTATAAGCCTTTTTTCTTATAGGAACGGGGGAATCATTTTTAAAAAAATTTTTTTCCTTACAACAAAATTTAATTTTTTTACAACGAAACTTCTTTCTGTATACCTATCTTACATAACAATCTAAAATGATAAACAGACTTAGCATCCTCTTCACAATTATTCACATGATACGTGAAATATGAAATAAAAAAATGTTAAAAAAAATATTAATATATATATATATATACATATGTGTATAAACTTCATTACGATAAAATCACTACTTACGGAGTTATCCATTATTTTATCTACATGGTGCGAGCGCTGTTATGCGCGCGATGTCATTTATAATTAACACGGGCGCACGAGAGGTTAGTTCACTTTATCATTATTTCACAAGAAAAATTGTTTTTAAGTTTTATATTATGAATGAACTTTTTATTGAATGTATTAACCGGTCGATCTTGGCCTGTGAATACACAACTTTTATTTTATTAAGATCTAGAAGTGAAACGGACAGACAATTTTAAATAAAGCTAGAATCAAAAACCATGAATTATTTTTATTTTATATTTTACAGATGTTCCTAGAGGTAGAGTTGTAAAGACAATTTTTATTTTGTTATAAGTACATATTGTTCTGTGGGATAATAACGTATTTTGCACGCGATCATTTTGTCACGAAATGGTACCAATGCAATTAAAACACTGCAATACTTTATATCAAGAAACTATTTCCCGATTCAAGTGACGATTGTGGATTTCGCTTTTCCAAAATTAGCAATAGCGGTAATTATATTTTATTAATTAATAAATATTTATCCCGCAAGAATATTATGAAAAGATTGTTATGAAGAAGGCAGCTTTTATAATTTTATAGGATTAATTTACATGTATTTCATTTGGTTTCAAATTTATATTATCTAATTTAGGTTGTATCTCACGATCTGAATATGACCGCAATAAATATGTTAAGAAGGAAAATGCACAGTACCTAATGATACCTATAAATAGTGAACACGGTTCATTATTAAGCAAAATTTTACTCAATACATTATCTGAAAAACTCCCTCTAAAAGTCTATCCATAAGTCCAACATCTGCTATTATACATTTTCCATAAGTCTCAACAACTGTTAGTAATACAACAAAAAATATTTTTATAATTATGGTAATGCGAACCGGAATTGCATGATGTAAAAATACGATTCTTAGAGACTACGCAAGAAATTATTTCGAATCACCCACTGCTTTTATCGTTCAATGTACCAAAGGACTATAAAGTTGCCAATTATTTACAGATATCCATAAATATAGCCGTTTGAATCATAACATAAGCAAAAGAAAATCTTGCCAATTATACACACCTTGTTATTATCACAGTGAATACTGTGCAAACTCAAGATACTCTTATAGTGCTTCTTCAACACCGAGTCCACTTACACTGTCTGGTTTATCTGTTGTTGGAGAAATCATGTTTGATTTTTTAAAAAACTTGTAGTTATGAGGTGTTGGAAATCGGACTTATAGTTATGAGATATCGGATGTTCTAGATATATCAAATATTTAAAATATGAGTGAAACTCTTCATTTGGTAATTAAAATCAAGAAAACTCACTCTTTTTCGAAACGTAATTTATTTTTTCATACTACTAAGTAAAAGTCAAAGGAAGATAAAAAGTCAACATAGTTAATTGTCGTATTCAAATAAGGATTGCTAAGCAATCTCTTTGCTTGCTCTTGCAGCCAGATTATGCAACTGGAACAATACATCTTGCCTGTAACAACACCTTTATATGTATCCCAAATTGTACATGTATATTTGTCTTTTTGCTGTAATGTTATGAAATTTGTAAGTAGACAATGCTCGGTTGCCGTAAATAGTCGAACTGTGACCTTATGCTCGATGTTTTAGAAATACAAGGCTATAAATGAAAAAGGATTTGTTATTTGTTAGCACATTTAAGTGATTTAATTAGCATTTTTTTATGTATACCTATCTTACATAATATTCTAAAATGATATATAAATGATTTCTCCTCAAAATGATTCACAAGATACATAAAACATGAAAATAAATGTTAACATAAATTTTAACATAACTAAAATATTTGTGAGTTAATACGCTTTGCCAATACACCAAACTTCAAGTTGTTCTATCAAAGGTTTCTGGAAATAAAACTTTGACCGATAGACAGATAGATGGGCGCGTAAATCGGGGATATAAGGCTTCCTTTTTTCTTTTGAGGTACGGACCCCTAAAATGTAAAAAATTATATAACAAGTTCAAAACAAATATTTAAAAACTGGCTTATTCTCTCATGTAAATTCAAAATTCCTTTAGTTATTTAAAGAAATATTACAAAAACAAAATGTTTCAAAGATGTCGATTACCTTCATCGATTTTTATTTTATATAACAAGTTGATTAAAATGATCTAAAAATAAGGGTAAAACTGCAATAAATATGATAAACCTCCGAAATAATGAAGCAAAATAAAGATAACATCTGAAAACCACATAACATATGAGCCCTTCATAGACTAATACGAACGAGTAACAGAGCTCAAATGAGTCCCATGAAAATTTATTAAATGGCCTCCTAATATGAATTTGCTTTCCGGCCACTGCTCGGGTAAGCCCGGCGGGGTTACATCTTCTTTTTTGTAGTGTTTGTTTAACGTAGTAAAAAAAGTGAAACAAAAGCTCGGGCGAAAGTTGTCATTCGCCGACCTTTATAACGAGCGAGTTGACAGAATTCATTCGTTTTGAATAAACTATGATGCGGAAATTTAACAACTTGAATGTTGTTTCTGTATATGTAATGTTTCTTGAATACAAAATTATTTAATTTAAAGGTTTGTCTAATATATATTATGACTGTGGTGTCAGTTTATTTACTTATTTAGTTAGTAATACTCTTGCCCACTTTACGCGCAATACGTTGAACAAGTTATTGTAGAACAAAAATACAAATAAAAGATTTATCGGACAACTGCACAAAATAAATATTAACGTGCAGTCAATGAAAATGTAAATTAAACATGACGAGAGTAATAAGCCAGCCTTGATCTACCTAAATGTTCTACCATCTTGACTCTAAAATCGCAATTTTAACAAGTAAACAAGTCAATATTGTGCCATATTTCCAATACCACAATATGAAAATTAATCCCGCACTCAATCAAGAAATGCAAACGAATGTTAATAATTATATGCGGATATTTTCCCGTAACAGTTTCCGTGACAGTCGGATACAAAAAATATTATTAAACTCAACACTGAGGGGATGTCAATATAACACGTCAACATTTTGTGTAAATACGGGGTTAGGTGCAAACTTTCTTTTTGAAAGTCTTTGATCGTAGACTAAGACTAACTGGCCGCAGTTCTGGGTGTGTTCATAAAAATAATTCCTTTAACGTTGCTGACTGAGATTTGAAATTATCATAGTCTCATAAATAATTACAAGCCTTCAACGAATTTCCTCCCGAAGTGCAGATGGTAATTTGCATGGTTTTTATGTGTTAATTACGGGAAAGTAGTTAAAAAATCCCATCATGATTTTTCGTTTCCATATTTTTTATATTTTTCTGTAGGAAGTGGGTTTGAAGGCAATGCATGCTCATTTAAACTTATAACTATGAACAAAAACCATTATTTATCGTGTAAAGAATCAATTAAAATTAATTATATCAATGATATTTACAAATTATTACGATCGTTGCGTAATTATAGCTAAATTAGTTTAAGTATATGAGCAATTTCATTTCATTATAATAAGCACAGTGACTATAGAGGATACCCTTTCTTTTTACGTGAATGGGACAGAAAGGAATAGGGTACGATAATATAAGAGAAAATAATGGCCGGCTAGAACTAATTCGAATCCAGGAAGTAAGATAGTTCTACGGAACTTAGTACCGCCTAAAAAGTTTAACTGCCTCCATTGCATATAAAACTAGGTATTATGAAACAATCTGTAACGGATTTAAATACAGAAGGCGATCCATTTAAGTATTTAATACTTTGTCTACTATTTATATTTATCTGAACCTAAATTGAAGGAAAGTATAAAGATGAAAACTTTGAAAGCTCAAAATTTGAAACAATATCAATTACATGCCTCAAAATTTCCAAAGATTAGATTGCTTCTGAACCTCATATTACACTTCGATGTTATAATATCGTATAATTTTTCAAATATTGAAAAAAAAACAAAAGTTGAAAATTTATATTTTTACTTCAAAATTAATTTCATCGACAATTTCTAAATTAAAAAAAGTCAACATAGATAAACCGTAACACGTTCCCAAACACAAAGACGTTATTCCACGTAATATCAGAAACATATTGTTCCTGGTACATATCCATTATCATGAGGCTTTCCCAGGAGAGACTGTTATATTTACGCGAGTTGACAAGCATGAAATATAACTTTCGAAAATAATATTTATAACGTTAATAATAGTTTCGAGGAAAATGCTAGATATTCCATCGTATTGAAAACATTTTCCTCCTTGAAGTACAATTTACTGCAGAAAGTTACTTATAAAGGCGAAAAATGAATCAGACTTACAAGTAAATAAATAATAACATGATTACATTGTTATTTCATTTTATTCGTTCACTTTTAATGCAACAAATGTCAGACACTACTTTTAATATTAATGATAACATAAAGATTTTAATGTGTGTCGTGTTATTTAAAATTGTTCTCATCATGAAGTAGCGATGCTGGTGAAATCCCAGTAAAATTGAAAATATGATATGAAAACTTAAAACTGAAAATATGTTACGAATTTTCGAAGAAAAAGCTCATTACCCGGGGCAAGACGAAAGTCGACACAAAGGTTATCACAAAAAAAATGTGCCAAAATAAAGCTGCGAACGTACGTTATACTGTAATTTTTAAAATAAAACTGCCCAAGTGCGTAATACGTACAACGAATAATTTCATAATTGCTCATACCTCCATAAATAGTTTACACAAATAAATCAATATAATTTAATTTGAAAGTTCTGATCAGGTGATAGTATATAGAAATATTCCACATTTTTCAAATCCTTAATTAGAAAATATAGGGAAGGGCACATGGTATGTCATTTTGAATCTCAACATTTCGCAAAACGGATCTTAAATATGATTAACGAAACCATCATCTTTAAATTAATATTCAATAATATCCAAATCAATGCGCACAAAACAAAGTCTGTTTTTCCCGAGATATCTCTGGGAAAAAAACAGACTTGCAATATTCGAGGAAATTATATTTAAGAGACTAATTAAAAGGTTTGAGTGAACAAAATATAGTTTCAAACCAAATACATGTGTCACAATTCATTTTGAGACCCAAGTGCGTATCTCAAAAAATATAAAATACACAAGGCTGTGAATTTTATAAAGTTTGAAAATTTCCAGATTTTGTAAAAATGTAGCAATATTTAAGGGCAAAGTATAACCAGAGTTAGAAAAGTCCTCAACAATATTTAAGGGGAATGACACAGAAAACTCTAAACCCAGACCCAAACTCAATCACCTTAACGCTAAATACTGCTGAAAATATAGCGAATGTGACGACGCTTTCAAATTTTAATTGCAAAGGAATTAAACGATTCAAAAATTAATATTAAGTTTAATTTCAATAATACAGAATTGACGTTTTCATAATAACAACTGCGGCAGTGTCCGGCACTATAATTCCTTTTTTTCGGTTAGATTAGTAAAACGAAAATTTATAACTTACGACTTAATAAGCAACGGACAACTTCGTAGAAAAAAACTAATAGGAAGTGAGTTCAGTAAAGCCAATTATTTATTGCAACACGGACAACATCAAATAGTGAAAGTATATCGGTGCCATTATTGCGGTTGACACGCGAGCGCGTCAAGCATCACAGCATGGGACACAAATCACGAGCATCACAGCATCACAGATGCCGCCGATTTATGGTCCCAGTAAGCGGTGACGTTGACGATGTAATGTGTAGGGTGATGTATCGCTTTTCTGCATGACATTACGTTAAGTAATTCCTATGTGTGGTATTTTGAAGATTATATTCGGTAGCTATGGACGGAGCGATGAGGATGAAATAAGCGAGGTAGACCTATTATTGAGAAGTTAATCTTCTTCCCAGGTTTGACCTGGGAAGATTAACTGTAGAAATTGTATGAATTTAAATAACAAAGACGGGGATGTAGACGGACACTACGAAACTGTATAGATTCCGTTTCTGTCATTTGGGGGTAGATCCTTACCCCTATTTGACAACAGCCTGAACATTGCTTAAGCGACGTTAGATAGACCGAAATCGATTTCACAATTAAATGAAACTACGTGATGTAGTATTATTTCTACTTTCTTTAATTTCTTTACCACGACCTAGGTTTCGTTGTATAACAACATCTTCATTCTTTGATAATAATCCATCTGAAGATGTTGTAATACAACAAAACCTAAGTCGTGGTAAAGAAATTAAAGAAAGTAGAAATAATACTATATCACGTAGTTTAATTTAATTGTGAATAATGAATTTCTAAAAAATGCATGCCAAATATATTCAACAACTCGGGAGTATTGACACGGTGAATGTGGTATATTCTAAATTACTATAACAAACTAAATTTGCCCAAAATTTTGGAAGATCTGTTGTGAAACTAATTAAACTCATAATCAAGATCTTATGTTGATCAACCCGCCGGATACGGATGATATTTTATAAAAATAATTTTATTTAGCCAGTAACAATCAGAAATAGTTTAAATATATCTGCATCTACAAATACACATTTTGTATCTATAAGTAATTAATTTACAAATGTCTAAATACATTTTATAAAAGAGTACTACGTCACATATTTCAATTTAAATACTAAAAGTTTAACATGATAATGTAGAAAATTTTACATTTTTACTAAGTTCAAAACTTAATATCCAATAAGTTATTGCTCTAAACATATAAGATTTTCTCTTTAAAATGTGTAATATAAAGCACAGAAAAGTTGATAAAATTCATTAATAGAGGGAGGATATACCAATTTGTTTTCTGACTATAACGTAGGCGAATTCCGCGAGCTAATATTTTCATGTTTACTACGTTTATAAAAAAGGCAAATTGAAATTTGCAAAAAAAAACTACTGTTTAATGAGCTTTATAACGAGTCCGTTATATTTTTTGCCAAGAAGTAAATTGCGTGAAGAAAATTAAATATAATATTGTCGCACATTTTACCTAACGAATTCAGTTCAATTCCAATAACAAAATTAAATTAGCCAAGTCGTGAATGAAATATTCGCTTTTCTGACGGATATAAATATAAATAATATGTGTACAGTCACAAAATGTATTAATACAAAACTGACTTCACACAAAGAAAAGAGAAAGCTGGTCATAAAGAAATACAATGTAATTTTGAAAAAAAATTAAATTTTTTTCTTAAATTATTACAAAATAGAACATTTTAATAAATGTATATATGTTGTACTAGCCGTGCCTACAACTTTGTTCTCGTAAAATTCGGAAAAAGAAAAGTCATTACAATTTTTTCTCTTATACGTTATCTTGGTTATAAGCTATTACCATACCAAATTTCATCAAAATCCATCCAGTAGAATTCGTGGGATTAACAAAAAAACTAACAAACAGACAGACGACAAAAATTCTAAAAACAGGTTTTCTTGTTTCTATTATCATTCTTCACGCTAAATCAATCACTCTTTTTAAAATATTTTCCATGTACAGGATTTACTCTGTTACAATTTTATTAAAATGTAATAAAAACACACACACACACACACACATATATATATATATATATATCTATTATATATATATATATATATATATATATATATATATATATATATATATATATATATATATATATATATATATATATATATATACGAGTACAGTAGCTATTCAAGAAGTATTAATAAAAATAAAAATTACGAATCGTCGTTTAAAGTGTAGCCATTACCTATGTAAATGAATTAAAAATAAACTATTAGCAGAGCTAGCTAAATATATACAAAGCTAATAACTAAATTTTATACAAAGTTATTTTTCATCTCGGGTTGAATTATAATTTAAAATGTAATTTCCTTTATTTGTTTCTTATACAAAATTAGACAGTTTGTTTCCTTTTATGTGAGGTTGATTATGGTTATTTTTACTATTACGGATAAATTCTGTTAGGAAAATATTCATTGCAGATGATACGAAATGTAAAGCAGATAACATGAAATACATATCGGTAGGCATAGACCTAATAAGAGTCTAATTTATTATATATTATAGATTCAGGCTAAGTCAGTCTATTTTTTATTTAGAAACGAATCTGATGAGCATCTGGTTATTAAAGTTGATAATAATGAACTGAAGATAATAACAGAAACGAATCCCTCTCAAGCCAAAGCGGAATTAGTTTCAAAATTCAAGGCCAGTGTTGAATTGAAACTGTAAACAGCACCGCTTGTCATACTTCCCAAATTTTAAATCCACTTCTATCATGTTTTAGCGGTCTGAACATTATTTTGTAAGACGAAAAATAATTAATGCAAAAAGTTAACTCATCCGTTTGCTTTCAAGGGACTAAATATTTAAAGCCATAGTTTAAATCAATTAGGAGAAACGTTCTCCGAGAAGTACATCACTCTACTCATTTGACACAAGTTTATTAGAACTATCAGTAGAATTTTTAGAAGTAAAAAAAAGTGTATACTGTACGACATATCTGACTGTTCGACACAATGGTTGGAACTAAACAATTAGAACTGGATCTTTACCAATTTTATTCAGACATTTAGTTAACGGAACGTAATTGTTTTCCTCATTCCAGGACGACCACGAGACAATAGGCCTCCTTAAAACTATAAGATCGATAGCTGAAAAATACTTCGCCAATTTCTAACTTGAAAGTTTTTTTTCCCGAAAATTTTGAAAAATTAATCGATTTCCATTAAGCAGTTTCTTTTAAATATAAAAAAATTAATTAATTTTCATAAAATATTTTTTTAATTTCTTCTGCGTGAAACGGCACTTTACAAATAATGTGTGACTGACTGGCTAAACATGTTTGAAAATTGATATTAAATATATTTGGCGTTAATTTTGTAGAAATTCATTATTCACAATTAAATGAAACTACGTGATGTAGTATTATTTCTACTTTCTTTAAGTTCTTTACTACGATCTAGGTTTCGTTGTATTACAATATTTCAGGTGGGCTATTAGCAAAGATATATATATACACCAACAAATTTTATGTGGTGTACATGTATATATATATATATATATATACATATATATACATTATGCTTGATTGTGTAACTCTCTGCCATTTAATCTCTTACCACACATTCGACACGCCATACTAGCAAACATATTTAATTGCCTACACTGTTACATATGTACTCGCCTATCCGTATCCGTATGTTTGTGTGCGTAAATTAATGTAGGGCTGCCGTAGCGTGCAGGTAAAGAATATTTATTAATACTACATATCGATCGCCAGCGTTGCGGACAATCCCGCCGATCAAGCGAGTTGACGTTATGCGTTAGAGCAACATAGCTGTTTCTCTTTCTGACTAATAGCGTCGATCGAATAACTGTCTCGATAGCACGCTGGTGTAGTCGCTTTGCACTGGTGCACGCGACTTTATTATTATCTAATTGTAAAAATGTAATTATATGAATAAATATTTTTTACTGTGCATTTAATTGTGTGAAAGTGATTTGATAATAATAATATTAAGATGGCATTTGAAAAAAATGTACTTAGTATGGATCTTAAAACGAAATCAAATCTTAAATAAAAGTAAATTTTGTTTATATATAAATGTGATATACTGAATTATTGTCTTCATTGTAATTTTGACTTTATTAGATTTGCTTCGTGTGAAAGATCTCTTAATAAATAATACAACATGCCTACAGCCGACTCTACAAGAATACGTTTCCCAAACGTATCGCGTTCGAACAAAATTATGACTCTTAAGAATAGTTTGAAATTTAAAACTGCTCAGTGACACGTTAGTGGACACACATTATAGGTAAATAAGTTGGTGACACAAAATAAAATTATTTACAACAAACAAAAAATGAAGACGAAACAAGCTCCTTTCCTTAGTGACTTTATTCTTTTGTACACAGTGCAATGACGGACTGTTATATTGATTTACTATAAATAGTTAATTATAAACTTAAAAATTAATTATAATTAAAATTTTAATTACTATAAATAATTAATTATAATAGTAACACTGAATTACACAAGATAAACTCAACTAAACATTGCACAATTGAACAAAGCAGAAGAGCACGCAGCAAGCGGCAACCTAGGAACGCGTACACATGATCGTACCCGTTATCTGCGGGTGACGTTAAATTGGCGGGGGGTGAGTGTCGCTTCTTTACGTAGTAATATTTATTATTCTTTGTTCTTACTATCTGCATACGATTTAGATCGTCAAAGAGGTTTCACTTCCGTCACGTGTACTTAGTTGCAGGCGAATTATTTTCTGTTTTCAAATTTCTTAATAGATAAAATTCGTAATATACTAATTTGCAAATTTTTGCCTTATTTATTTTATCTAACACGATTAACTGTCATGTGGACGTGTAAAATTAAATTTGTTTGTGGGCAACAAACTATTCTTTTTTTAAAAATTTTGGTAAATTTCATGGGATTAATTGGCGGTTCATTTCCTAATTTATAAAATATTAAAACAAGTCAACTTTTTATCAGTTTTTTTTTAATTACACGACAGACATTTTAAGTTAAGTAATATATTTTTTGATCATAGGTATTTTTTTATTTTCCACGAGGTTGTAATAATTCATTCAACCGACATCTTCAACGTCAACTCACCCAAGCTATTGACTTGATTTGAAATTCTCTTTTTTGCCACTAAAGCCCACAAAATTTCTTTGATAGCAAACATTCGTAAATGAACTTTATTTATTCAGCGTAAGTTTTCAAATTATATTTTTAATCAGTCAATAAGTCTTAAGTTAATCTCAAATATTTTCTATTCATTTCTACATATCCCTTTCAAACAGACCTGCGTGAAAACTCATCAAAGATCTGTCTAGATTATGTGGCCTCTTAAGGACGCGATATACTGAACTGATTATTGCTCAAAGGAGTTTAACTTTAAAATTTTTACAAATTATTGTTCCAAATTCTCACGATGTTCTTGAATAATTAAATCACAAAATTGTGTAAACAGTTGATTTACAATATGATGAGATATGGTTATTTTCCTTTCTTATATACCTAAAGATCCTTACGATAGCTATGTATATATACATATATATATATATATATATATATATATATACAATAAAATAAATAGGGCGAAAATAATAGAGATTAAGAAAACATAAATCGTCGCTTTAGTTACTGGCTCTATAAATGTACAAGAGAGCAAAAATACTGACATGTGTATTGTCTGTAATAAAATTGATCTAAACCCCAAAACTATTCAACTGTGAGCTGCATAGAGAAAAATCGTAGGAAAATTAAAAGTTTTCTAAATTAAGTTAGAATAAAAAACAATTTGGAAATCATCATATTGGGGAGAAATAAGGTAACATAAATTGAGAATGAAAAGCAAATTGAGCATTAATAAATTAACCCGTAAGCACGGTTTTACTTAGTACAATTAAGTATTTAAGTACAATTACAATCTTGAAATTTAAATTGAAATTTTTAATGAAAAATAGCTCTTCGCTGCAAAATTTCTAGTAATCAAAAGTTTCATAGCTTAATAATTTAAAGTTTAAAAGCGCCTTTCGCTAAGGAGCTTTCAAATATAAATTTTCCCTCTGACCAATCGTGACAAGATTCATGAGGTAATAAAAAAAAATTAGATTTTTACAAAATTATGTTTAGTATGAAACATTGGCAAATTAAAAGCAAGTATGAAAAGTTCTTTATGTCAAGCTTAAACTGTGTAAACGTAATAACAAGTGTAAACTGTGAGTCTAAAATATAATTGTATGTTCCTAATACTATATTAAATTTATGATTTCCTTCGAAAAAAACGTAATGTTTCTAATTTGTGTCTGTATTTAATTCGTACAAGTTAAAACTGTGTTTTATTATAAGTCGTATCTAGGATCAAATGAATTTGAAAAACCTTGAAATATAAATGGTATTTTTGCACGAAAGTTCAATTTCATGTTCTTATTTTTCATTAAAAAATATTAAAACAATGACTTCAAACGTAAAAGTTATATTATTTTTCTTAACATTAAAATATCAACAAGCTCATAATGTAAAATGATTAATATTTCTAGGTAAATAGTTTAAAAAATTTACCTTGATATGTTATAAAGGACTTTTGTGTAATTTGAAACCACAGGCAAAGAGCTTCAAAAAGAAGCATATTACCGTAAATACGAAGAACTGTATATTTATAAATATATTGTAACAACAAATTTTGTTGCGTAAATCTACTCAAAAATTAAATATTCCAGAAATTGTGAAGCGCGTACATAGACATTAAGTTTTTACCTTTGTTTTGTTAAGTCAACCACCAAAAGTCTACTAACTCTGTACTGCTCGTACAAAAATAAATGAAAAATACGTCAGTATAAAGGCTGTTACTGTGATAACTTAATAGTTGATGGAAGTTGCTTCAGGTTGGACGATATTTCTGAACATTAATTATATTATTAAAATTTACAATAAGAACCTTGGTGGTCACATATTGTTTTATCAATTCACTCATGTATGAACGTATACTTATCTGTAAATTTGGTCCATACAATTCAAAGTTGATAAACAGATTTGAGTACAAGTTTCATATAAATGCGAATATACATGCAAGTCACATATTTTTGAAGCATAGTAGTAGGAAACATATGATGTCAGAGCATAATTTTCAAAACGCAATTAAAATTACTGAAACCCATATTATTGTTCATATATAAATTCTTTCAATATTTGGGTAAATACTATATACGCCAATTATCTTACTCGTTATTAAGTTGAATGTAAGTATCTCTCCTCATGTTTTTCAATGAAAGTGGAGATAATTTACTCTTGCTCAGGAAAAAAGTTAAATTATTTTTAAAAGTCATGAAATTGAATGTAAGTATCTCTCCCCGTGTTATTCAATGAACTTGGAGATAATTTACTCGTGCTTAGGAAGGAAGTTACATTACTTTTAAAAGGCATGAAGTTGAATGTAAGTATCTCTCCCCATATTTTTCAATGAATGTGGAGATAATTTACTCGTATTCTGGAAGGAAGATAAATTACTTATAAAGGGGTTGAAGTTGAATGTAAGTATCTCTCCCCTTGTTTTTCAATAGACTTGGCCGTGAATTCGAGAATTTATTAAAATTTATAATAATTATTTGTGCTCAAGGATGAAGTTAAATAACTTTTAAACATTTTTTTAATGAACTCACGGCAATTTTCACAAACGAAAACGTCAGTAAACTAAAAATTCATAGAAAATCATTGCACTTTGATAGTAACAGAAAGGCCTTGTTTTAAAATATCTGTATCTATAAATATAAATTTAAATGTTTCAAAATCCAAACACATTTTCTAAAAGTGATGTGCCATATATTTATATACAAAAAAATTAATATATTAATGAAGCCAATGTTATTCAATTGTTATTAAAAATAAATTTTATATTTGAGCTAGACTGGAACGTAATAAATTAGGAAAGATAACTCTAAATATATATGTTTTTTCCATAAATATTAAAATATAAAGCTCAGAAAGTGAATAAAGTTAATTAAACAATGGTGAGAAAAGGAATTCGTCTTCCGACTAGAGTGTAGGCCACCACTCTATAAACCTTCTAAAGGTTTTATGCCTGTCCATCCGTATATCACAGCATTGTAACTTTTAAATTTTATCGTCACAGGTAAACGTAAAATAATTATGTTAATATAAAAATACAATCGAACCTACCTAAAACTATCATTTTAATTTTTTTCGGAAAAATTATTTTTAACGTAGAATAAAGAATAAAACAAAGTTTTTTAAAATGCGGTTATAAATATTATGTATTTTTTGTCACGACGTCTCCTTCACGAGATGAGACAGGAAAGATCAAAAGTCTGTATTTTCCTATAACTTTCTGGCACGTCATGTATAAATTGTGGTGGTGGGAAGTATAACCATTATTTTTTTTGCTTTATTTGAGCGCTGAGTAACGAAGTTATGCCAATATGCATTACTTTAAAATACAAACTCGTATATAATTTTGTGATGTCACAGTCCAAATATATTGTTTTATTTTATTATTGACCTTGTATAGTATTTGCATTGTTCAACTCACAGAGCACCAATTATTGCAGCGCTCTCTGTAGGACTACCTCTAGTATACGCCCTATTTTCTTCAGCTTTACACGAAAATAATTTTAATTACTTTTTTTGGCCAATCCATTATGTCATGTATGCATACATGCCTATATAAACATAAACATTCACACACGTATATACACATGCATACACGCAAGCAAACACATAGGTAAAGGCATAAACGCTTCGTTTTAACGTCAACGATACGTAGTTTTCCAATATTTTTGTAAAAGTTTACTTCATTGAAATAGTGATTTTAATCAGGATGAAGCACTTCATTGTTTCTTTTTGTACCTGTTTATGCAAATATTTTGTTTCTTCCCAGTCAAGTGAATTGAATATCCAGCTTTTGGTACTGTATCAATAGAGACTTTCGATTCATTTGCACTGGATAATTTACATATATGTAAAAGTAGATCTGTTAAGTAGAACACACTGAGACAAGATGTGAAGTACTTTTACTGATGAAAATCTAAAATGAATAGTTAAAAGGTTTCTTTTTTTATACTTATTTTATGTTAACAGAGGTAGTCTTTGATTTTATCTGAAACTATCTGTCCCTTGAACAAATAGCCATAATCCCCAACTAGGTGCCGTGTTTTCTCAAATTTCTAAGACGGAAAAATGCAAGTAACATAAATAGGAAAATACTGACGGCCTGAGAGAAATAGGTATAAAGTAACGATGATATAACTGATCGTTATATTTTGCTGTAAAGCCTTATTCCTCGACCAACAGTTGTATTTCCCAAATTACTGACGCAGAAAAATGCTGGTAATGTAAATAGGAAAATATTTAAATCGTGGGGAGGGATGAGTGTAAAGTATCAAAGAGATAACTTGACATTATATTTTACTGTATCACCCTAATCCTCGACCGGCTGTCATATTTTTTTAAATTACTAATGCAGAAAAATGCGGGTAATCTAAATATGAAAATATTCACGGCATGGGAGGGATAATTATAAAGTAACGATAAGATAACTGGTGATTATATTTTGCTGTATAACCCTAATTCTCGACCAGCTGTCATATTTTCCCAAAATACCAATGCTGGAAAATACAGTTAATGTTAATAGCAAAATATGCACGGCGTGAGAGGAATGAGTATAAAAAAACAATGAGATAACTGGTTATTATATTTTACTGTATCTAAATTTAGCCTAAATTGGATTTTGCTGGATTTTAAAAATATTATTTACATTTATAGAAAATATTTGCGCAGAAAAAGCATTTCTTAATATTTAAGTGCCATTTGAGAAAATGCGACATACTTTGCTTGTAGCTTTTAAAAATATTTTATTAAATTTTGATATATTATTAGTTGATAGATTTTTTGTTACGAAGTTACAGAAAGCCAGTAACCACCATTTAAATTTATTATCAAGTTAAACAGATTTTAAAAACCTGAAAATATTTTATTCATTTTAAAGCTAAAAATTACTAGCTGAAGAGTCGTTTTGAGAACGTTTTTAATTAAACTTTATTACATAGCGAACAAAACATTATTACATAGCGGGACTTTTTCCATTATTAAAGATATGGTTTTTATTAAGACAATGTAAATACAATTTTATTTGATATTACCTCGGTACTGAATATTTGTGCTTATAAAAAATATTGAGAATGTAATGTTACAAAGAGTTTTAAAATGTAATATTAAAAGCCGCTAATGAATATACCAGAAATATCTCCAAAAAGTATACCTCTAATTACGAAATTGGTTATTTTTTAAAATGTAATTTTTTATGTTTTTATGTAAAAGAAGTAACTTTTTGGGCGTTTTTTGCCAGCTTGATATCGTCATTGTCATTACAGATAAGTTCTGTTGTGAAAATTACTCAGGGCAGCGTTTATGAAATATAAGCAGCCGACATAACAATATAATTTAATTCATGGTAGATTTTATTATTTGTTCAATTGTATCATAAACATTTCTTTTTCAAAACGAGACTGGTGAGCAACAGGATATTAAGGTTAAAATTAATAAACTGAAGGCAGTAATAGAAATAAATCTTATTTAAGCTACAGTAAAGCTGATAGCAAATTAATGGAAGTGGATTTCTGTCGAGGTAAAACTAGTAGTAAAATTCAAAACAACATTAAAAATATAGCTGTAAATTTTGTCACTTATTATATTCACCGAACTTTGCGTCTACTTCTTCGGTTTTTTGCGAGTGTGAATATTTTTCTGTAAAGCAAAAATAAATGTTCCAATAAGGTTTCAGCGAACTGAAGTTTAAGAGAAATTGTATAAATCAACTTAAAATATAAAAAAATCGTTTTTAAAATAAAAAAAAATAATGTCATGATCTAAACGGATGCCAGCAAGAAACATCTTTTGGGGATGTGCTCTACTGTTAGGAAAAATCTCTACTAAGTTCAGTAGAACACATCTTTTGGGGATGTGCTCTACTGAAGTCACAAAACAAAAAATTATGGAATGTTTTTGAAGAATTTTTAGGTATGACAAAATATTCGACGAAAGAGTATTCGTCACAATGGTTGAATTTTTATAAATTTTGTCCTTCTTGGATCTAATTTCATTGTAATCGCTCGACCTAGATCAATTTTATTCAAAAATTTACATATCAGAATGAAAATTACTCGAAATATAACAACGGTCATTAGAAAGTTGTGATGAATCTTAAACTGATTTTATGCTTAAAAGCTTCAAATTAACGGACAAAATATGACCTAATAAAGTAGAATTATTTTGTCGATAGCAGCAAAGCAGGATAGAAAAGTTTGTTTTGGTGCATCTTTCCTCGCTTCTATTATTCAGAAACGGAAAAGCACCCACGAGACAATTAATCTTTTTAAAATTATAGAATACATAGTTCAAAACTCTTCGTCATTTATCGGATATACCCAACCTGTAAGCGACTGATTTTTACTTTTCTTTTGCACTTTAAAAAAGTTTTCTAAAAAAATCATTACTAAAAACACGGTAAAAAGCAATTCAGAAAAATATCCTTAAGCAATTTTTTGCGACTGTGGCATAAAATATTCATGATGTGGCATAAAATATTCAGGATACATCAGTCTGTATTTCCGAAATAAATTTTTTTCAACACCTTGTCTTCATTTTTTTTGGACAAAATGACCTTCATGGATAAAATCTAACTGAATAGAATATAATTCATATATCAATAGGATGGCAATAGTTAAAATACTTTAATTCCCAATTTGCACACTTTTCACATTCATTAGAACCATTGTTTTAAAAACAGAATCTAATGGGTTAGATCAACAAAGGTCGATTGTATTTTTTTGTAAACTCTCAATAATATTAATTATAATATATAATATTAGTTTTTCTAAAAATACAAGGAAAAAAAAATTCAAAATATCTACAAAATAACACTTGTCTAATATTTGTATATCTCCCATCGGTTTTTTTTTGTAAAATAATGCTCTTTTGCCAATACTTCAAAACAAAGTAGAAAATAATAATTGATTAAATGATGCCTAATACAAAATAAATTTTGTAATCCCCAAGGTTAGTGCTGCATTACTTGAATTAATTTATCGACAACATAGTTTACAATTAGTGTTGCTAACATGGATTAATTGCTTAAAGTATAAAAGAGCTAGTGCAGACATGTGGTCTTTGGTAATTTTTGGAAGAATATTTTAAAATTTTTTTGGGTTGCGTGTCTCAAAAAAGAAAATCAAACTCTTGTAACACTACTGAAGTGTCTGTCCGTTTACCTATCTATCAAATAAAGTATTTTTTTCAGAAACCGGTTAGGAGTAGAAACGTGACATTTAATGCTTAAAATATTTCAACCTGCATATAAGGTTATATTCAAAAATATTTACCTAAAAATTGCCTAGGGGCAAATGAGCTAATCGATATATTTTTTAAATAAATATACAGTATAACATTCTAATTGGAAAAACAATCTAAATAAATTCAAAACTTTTTTAGAATTTCAAGTTTTAAGATAATTTCAGAAATATTGTTAAAATTGTCCACATAAATATAATTCTCCCTCCATCTCCAGAGCTGCTAGAAGTCAAAAGTATGGAAAAAAAAATGAATTAGCAGAAGATTATCTAACCTTTACCGTAAAACTTTAATGATGATTCTCAGTCTAATTTCACTTTTCCAAATGCGCTATTTTTTCTGCGCCTGTGAAAGACTTACTAGGCAATATATCTACATGGTGAAAATAATATATATTAATATTCCTGAATATAAGTACTATGTTTTGGTAGGAATTCTATTACCCCAAATTCAATTACATACTTATGTAAATAAGTTATAGCGTGCACAATGACAATAAAATGACATTAAAAAAATTCCAATTTAATTTTAAAAAATTGAAAATAATACGTAAATTAATGCTAACTAACCAAAACGTAAATTTTGGAAATAAGAATTCCTACGAATACATAAAGTGGAGAAAGTTTTCATAAAGTTTGCTAAACGAGCTGTTAAACATGAATTTTTCCGTTACAGCGTAAGAGAATCCGGCGAACCTATATTTTTGTGTTTACATATTTTATTTAGCTTATTGAAAAAAAACAAATTGAAAACTTAAGCGACAGCCATCATTTGTGAGAGAAATTTAATAATTTATTTCTTAGAATTCCTATTTGCTATTTATCAAATCCAGAATTTAAAATTAACATTCTTTAGAAACAAAACTAAATTTTTATATAGTTAGACGTTCCAATTTCTAGAGATATACTTACAAAAACGTTCGTGTCGCATAACGATAAATTTACATGGAAAAAGTTGCGTCATTTTCAATAAAGCTGAACTAAAATACATTTATAAAATTAACTACCCTGTCTTCTTGGATTTCACAAAAAATGAGATTAGTATTGACAACACGCGCACGTGCACTTGCGTCAGTTAACTCCAACGCACTTAGCGTTTGCTTATGCATTTACATGCACTGTGCGTGTGCGTATGCGTATACGTGCACGTACTCCGGTGCGTAAGTGCGTACAAACTTGGAAGTGGGTACGTATACCTGTGCGTGTGCGTGTACGTATTTGTATGCTTGGAGGTATATGTCTACTACTAGACATTTTTAAGGTCAATGCCGAGTAAAATATAGCACTCACCTGTGTATGGGTATGCATGTAAGTGAAAAAGAAAGAGAACCGTCGACTGGGTACCGATTACGAAAGTGAATTCAAACTTCATTTGTTATTTAAAACGATCCAATAGATATTATAAAATTATATATATGCACCGCGAATCTTATGCATTAAAGGCGTATTTCAAAAGAGATTCTTAGTTAAAAGGTGATGCTGTTTTGCCCGCAAATTAAATTCCGTTGTATATTCCTGTTTTAAAATATAACATTTCAGTTAATTTCTTAAACTACCCCATTATAATTACATTAAATGAAATAATACAATCATTATTATTTTAGCAACGAGAAAATGTATAGTCTTGTTCCTATTGATTGATACTTCATTGAGTTTATAATTTTGAGAAATATTTCTATGCATATTTAACTACTTGATGATTTTTACATAAGTTTCGTTATTACTTATTTTTTTCATTAATTGTATATTAATATGCGTAGTGCTATTATTAATATTGCGTATTTTAAAATAATAAGAATCAACATTTTATGTATCTTCAGTGTTTATTCACTTTAATTCAAAAAATATAATATTAGATATAATATTATCCGAAAATTAAAATTATATTAGTTTGGCTAATGAGGAATGAGCGGAATATTATAATTTTTTCATTTTGTTTCCAATTTAACAATAATAATTCGTCAATATAATAATCACCACCATTTTGTATTACATAGCTCCAACGCACTGGTTGAGAGTGGATAGCATCGGCGTAAAATTTCGGTGACTTGGAATGAAAAAATTGGCATATGAACTCTCGTAGATGGTCTGCATCATCAAAGTATTTTATTTGATTTGAATCGGGAAGAGTCTTCCCGTGACCACAGGCTGTGCAACCAGTCAGAAACGTCGGGACATAGTGAGTACTTAGTATATAATATCTAGGTTTACTCATTAAATATATAATTACCGCGAAAAAACCCGATTCAAATCAAATAAAATATGTGTTCGAATCGCGAAAGTTTGAAAAAGTCTATCAAAGTATTTTTCGCGTAAAGCGTTTCTGAGCGACCTAAAGAAACAATAATCAGTGGATGGTAAGATCTGGGGAATATGGCAATGGGAAATCTACATCAAACCAAAATCCAAAACTTTAAGACGGTACCGTTTGGTTATATGAAGACCGGGGTACAGCTGCGGCTGGTCCGGGCTAAGTTCATGTGGTATTTGAAGCTTTTGCCTAAGTGGTGTAAATTATTCTCTATTGTCTCGTGGGAGCACCCGAGCTCAGTTGCTAGCCAGCATGTCTGTAAACGGCTGTCTTCTTCGATTACCAATTTAAACCTGTCATTATCCAGTTTCTTCGGTCGACCAGAGGGTGGTGGAACATTCAGGGAATAATTGCTGCTACGAAGCTGTTAGAACTATCGTTTTACAGTAGATTCAGATATGGCTTCAGGAGCTATGATTTAGTATATGTTACGCGTAGCTTCGGCGTGACAGACCAGATTGGTACACGTAGATTAGACAGTGTTTCATATGCGTTTTAATGTCGTGCATATTTTATGCGTGTTACAGTGAAGCGTCTTAGTTACTATTAAATCAGTGAGAGCGCCTTTTATGTATCTTCGATCATGGAAGCTTCTAGAATGTTCCCATATTTCCTAGATAATTTTTGAAATAACACTCTATTGGGTTGGTTGAAACCAACCCAATATATATATATATATATATATATATATATATATGTATGTATGTACACATACATATTTCTACATGTATCTATATATCTAAGATAAAGTTAGAGAAAGCATAAACCAGATTACTTTTTAAATCATACGGTTCTAAGACGAAATTCACAATTTTGACTTTTTTTCCGTATTTGAGAATTTCCAGATTCCGTCTTTGCCACTTCGCTCCCTCACATATATTAAATTGTCTTTAAAATTTTTTTAATCACGACGAGAGATAAGGGTAAAGAAGACGAGAGATCCAGAGACGAGAGTACGATGGATAATAAGGTACTCCTGTTGGAAAATACTGCAACCAATCATTGGTATGATGGGAATTTAGTAACTCCAGTTATACGTCCAAAGCACGAACTTTTTTCTTTAGCAGTTTGAAAGTATGAGAGCAGATATGCCAGATAACGAAAACTTAACTGTAAATTTTTTTCAATATGGTTATTCCTTTTTGTTTAATTAGGTGTCGGAGATGGCCCTGAATGAAGATAGTCATTGATATAAAAATTACTTTGGTTGAATCCTTGGTATCAATATTTAGCTACATTATAGGAGAAATGTACCTTCGCTCTTTATAGTGTACATATTCCGTATTTTTTCACTTGTTTCTATTCTAAACGGAATTCATGAAGCTAGAGCATTACAAGTTTCCTTCGTGAAATTGCTCTATTCTCTTTTTTCCTTTACTCATCAAAACTCAGGTTTAAATTGAAAATAAGATCAAACTCTACAATTTTGATGTGCTTGACCAGAAATGTTCGAGTAGTTTTTATAACATCCCAGTAATTACTGGAAAAAATTATATGTTTATTAAATGCTAACCAAATATTAATAAAACTGCACACATTCCAATTACTCAACACAGGGCTCAGCGATCATTGGAATATGAAGCGTGCGTTCGTGTTATCCTCCGATTTATCTAATTAATATAATGAAATTTTATCTAGATTTTAAGAGAGAGATTTTAGGACGAAATCTACATTTCTTTAAATAAATGTGGCTACTTATGAAACAAAATTTGGAATAACTGTAATTCACTGTTATCAGAATCAAATATATAGAAGCTAAGATACATACATATGACATAATTCGATTTAAAAATTGAAACGATCTAAATTGAACTCTTTCATTAGATAGCGTTCGGCGCTCGTTGAGATAGGACACCATGTATATAATCGATGTATTGTTTATATAATTAATTCGATCATTTCCTAGGATACGTGCTTAATTTGATTTTTTATATTTTTATACTGATTAGTTAGATATTAATATTATACAAAATATTACTTAAAGTATTTTAAAAAAATTGTTTGTTAGAGAATAAATCCTATTTTATAAGCTTAGGATCATCGCCATATCACCGATTAAGTTTTTTCATATAGTCTTCACGATAGTCAAACAACGGAGATCAGCTTCAATTTAAAAAATCCCAATATGTGTGCGAAAGAGCTAGTGAAGTTTAAAAATGAGATTACCAAATATATTTTTGCTTACATATTTTCTTTAGTTATAAATGTGAGCATGCTATTTACAAAAAGAGCAAGTGTATGCCGCGTAGTGTCTCATGTACTAGCGTAGTGTCTCACAACTTTGTAACTTTGTTTTTCATAGAGGGAATAAATTAGGGCCAAATATTTCGTAAAAGAGGCTTAAAATTAAAGTAATAATTAAACGGAATGTTGATTTCATTTTGAAAAGACCTGTATAATACTCTACCCGATATTGTGTGTGTATATTGGGCTGGTATTTTCAAAATGAAATCAAGTTATCGTTTTTTATAACGTTTCGTTATAAAAAAAACGCTGAACATTTCGTTCCCATGCTGAACGTTTCGTCTTTCACAGCATCCCTACAAAACAATCTAGTCGCAAAAATTTATGCAAGTAGGTCTTAAACCAATAAACTGTGAGGTTCTGACAGATGGATGGAAGGGAAGAAATTAATAGGTGTCCTTGATTTGAATAAAAAAGATTAAAGTAATATTTTCAAAACTTTTATTTTTCCAATAACGTAAATGCAAATTATATGAAGTAATAATGATTTTCCAAATAAAACGACGAATTTTCCATTTAATTCTGATAATAAATTAATCTAACAATGATTTTCCTTGAAAACGAAGCAGAAGTCAAATCAAATTTTTTTAAGATATTTAAATGCGGCCATGATATGAGACAATTGTTAATTATATATAAAAAACCTGTCAAGTACGAATAGAACTTGCATTACGAGGTTTCATGAACGTTTAGAAACTTGTAAACATTTAGCCTACCCTGTAAGTTTTGATAATCAGTGAATAGACAATTGTATGAACAAAAATATACGCTTTAAGAGGCTATATTTTTTCTTATGTGAATATATGAAATTAATTTCAATTGAATATCTCAAGAGTATCTGAAAAAAGGGCTTTAATAGACAGACGGACGGACAAACGGAAGAACAGCCTAGTTATCCTATAAGGGTTTCGTTTTTTTCATTTTGAGGGACTGAAGCTTAAAAACAAGATTTGAATTTTTTTTTTTATTTTTATTTATTTACGATTATTTTTAAACCTGTTCAACGCCATATTTTGGCCACCTACTAAAATTTGTATATGGCGGATTTAGAAATAAGAAAGGTAAAAACAATTAATATAAACTAACAATGAACGCACATAAACAACAACGTGTAACATTTTCTGGTCACGATTCATCAATAATTTTAAATGCATTTAAGGGTCGAATTTCAAAAATTTCCTGCCAAGTAATATGTTAACCCCTCAATTCTTCCACCGAATATATTACCTACGGGCGCCCATTAACTTAAGAAAAAGGGTCGTTTTTAGTTTAACGTAAAAAATATGAAACGACATGTTTAAAGAGGTCGCGAAGTAAAAAACATGTGTTCTATTTGTCAAAGTCGTAACAGAATTTTCATAAATACGCCCAGTGCATAGCCAAGGCGAAAGCACAGCATAGCTGCTAAGGAATCTTCGTAGACTGAAGTGAAAACAAAAACCAATTTTAAATATACAATATCAAATTGTATAAAATAAAATAGTCACATTTTGCTTTAAATAGAAAAAAATGCAAGAGATATGCAGAATCTTTTATTAAACATACTATTTATTATAATCGATCTATAGGAATAAAATATTTGGTTAAATTCAATGTGGTTCTACTAACAGATAAACATTAAAAAAAAAGTTGTTCATTAATTTATAGGAGTAATATATAAGTGAAGAAATATTTTTATATTCTAATTATTGAACTACTATGTTTTAAAAGTTTTCTGGAAATGTTATTTTTATGATTTTGATCAGTAGGGATAAAATAGAAAAAATAAGCTTATGATAAAAATAATAAGTTGCTCTTATAATATCGTACTGCAGCCAATCTTTGGTACGACGAAAATTCAGTAGCTCCATGCATCGGATGGCACTTTTCCAAAGTTGAAGGGCTTCCCCAAGAATTAATTTTTTTCTTCATCAATATGCGAAAATGAAAGAAATTCCGCTTTTTAAAAAGTATAAAATTTAAAAGTTTCGCGATTTTAATTTCTGACTACATCGCGCTTGCATGAATGAGCTCATAGTTTGCATTCGATTTCTGTAACAGATTCTGAACTTACAACATTGAACGTTTTTCTAGAATCATTGTAACAGTCCTTGAGTTATAAAAACATATTAATTAATAAAGTTTTAGATATCCGTACCTCAAAAAGAAAAACGGAGCCCTTATAAGATCACTAACGTTTCTCCATCTATCCCATATATACATCTAGCACAATAACCTTCTCAGAAACTGCTTGGGATTTGATTTAGGAATATATATATTAGCTCATGCATATCTTAATAACTAATGATCAAAAATATTAGCATGGAAGTTTAAGGGGAAAAATTAAGTACTGAATTTTTTTATATTCCATGTATAGTGTGGTTTGAAAGGGCTGGTTATAAGGGTTACATGGGTCTGAGCCAATTTTTGGTTGAAGTTTAAGGCAGTACACCTTCAGAGACATACTGAAATATTCTCAAAAATATGCTTCCCCCTTATTTTCTTATATAATTCGTGTAACAAAAAATTTTATGAATATTGACAACCGCAAACAGTGGTTGAAGAGTGATTTTTTTAAATGTATTTATTTATGTTTTTGACATAAACCGACGTATAAAACATAATGCAAAAAATGCTATTTATTGAAATTTAATATATATCAATAAACTGTGATTTTCACTTCTTGACTACATTTCCGTTTGCATATTTGATTAATAAATGAATATAATGCATAATATTAATCTTCACGTCTGTAAGAATGGATTTAAATCAAAAATTACTGAAACTATTTACGTAAATTTTACAGACGAATTATATATCCACGGTATATATACTAAACATGGAACAAACATATTTTTTATTTTATCATATAAATTGATTTTATCTTAATTTTTTAAGCTATGCCTGCGAGTAAGGGTTGTATAGTCTAAACTATATAGATCATACAGGTCAAGTATTAATTCAGGTAGAGTGTAATCCACAAACTTTTCTACATGTAATCATATAATTACTATACTTTTTGATCAGAACCCAATATATTTTAGACGATATTTACGTGTTCGATTATATTCCGTAAGACTTTGGAGCAATTACAAAACCAATTCAATAAGGTTCCATCCATGATGCAGAAGCAGAACGTTTGATTATCAAAAGCATTTTCGATGAAGTCCCATAGTAGGCCATGTTTAGTGCTGCATCTTTGAGTAATTATATATCTTCAGACTGTATTTTGTTTTTTTAATAAGTGGTCTAAACAAAGCCAAAAGGCCACGCGTACGAAATAGTGCTAGCTAGTATCTACATAAATATTAACAGTAATACAAATTTGCCATTGAAGAACGGGATCTCTTTCGTAGAAAGATATATATTTCTTGCATAGCCTCCTTACAAATATAAGTAGGAAAGTTTTAAGGAAATATCTAGATAAAATCTAATAACAGATAACATAAATCTTTCTACGTCTCGCTTGATACGAATATTGTAGATATTGTAGCATCAATGCAAAAAAAAACTGTAAATTAAGAGTATAACTCGCACTACGAGGGTTTTGCACATATTTAGGCAATTATATTTAAGGGTACGCAGTATTTCTATTAAAATATTGACAAATATTAATATTCGACAAAGTAAATATATTTCATACCTTTTTAGCGTTATAGCCAAGCTGAATTTTAGTACTAATAGTGGGCGATTAAAACGACTATGATACACAGACGGGCGGACATGGAGTAGAGTGAAATTATGAGAGTTCCTAGTTTGGCTGCGGAACCATGGTATTATATAGAAAAAAAAACAATCAGACATAATACTCATAAAGTATGAGATGGGAGATGACTAACTATTTGAACGGTAGCTTTGCTTTCAAAGTGTAGCGACACATTTCAATAATACGTCATATTGATAAGGTATTCCCGTATATTGATAAGATTTTCTCATCTCACCAAGTGTCCACTTTTGTGAGATATGCCGTGAAAAGTGAACAGAACACAGATTTTTCAGAAATGTTTAATTAACATCAAATACTTTAAATATCGTCACTTTTAATACCGAAATTTTACACTCTCTTTTTTGATTTATGCAATTGGGGATGCGGCCTTCATGGTTATGGAAAATGTTTAATTACACCGAATATTTATTATATTATTATTTATAACGTCGATATTAAGACATTGCATTTCTAATTTAATACTGGTACGGGAACATATTTGGTGTTAATAAAACTTTTGAGAAATGTTTCAATAACACGAAATGTTTTATTGTGTCGTTGCTTGTAACATCGATAATAAATAATTTTTTTTGTTTGAAGCGGATACTGTATAGAACTCATCAGACTCCTGGCTAGGTTAAAATTCAACCTGTATTCTTGTGAGATTAACCTTCCCTTTGTCATAAATATATACCAGGTTAAAAAGATTACCTTCAATTTTATCACATAAAAACTTAAAACTAAAACTCATAATTGCCGGGGTATATTTTAAGCCCTTTTGGATAATGGTTCTAATTAGATCAATTCGGCTCAATTCCAATTAATTTATTGACCAATTAAATAATTTCAAACTCGACAGATGAAAATAACTTCGTAAACTTCAGTCTATGTAATATTTTAAAACTTGAGCAATGTGACTATACCTTTAAATAACGATCATTATTAAAACTTCAATGATAAATAAACAGCGCAAGGTAATTTTTCCTTTTTGTTATATTATTTCTTCTATAATTATCGCTTTTTCATATATTTCCAATGCAGACTTGCAAATATGCTAAAAAAAGTAAAGAGACAGTCATTTATATATTTGATTATATAAAAACATAGTAAATGTTCGACAAAATAAAAAAAAAATAGAAATTTTAGGAAAAGAATTAATTAACATATTTTTCTTCGCAGAACATTTTTCCCTTTATGTAACTTGTGTTATGAATAATATAACTGCAAATATTGAATATATTTGACGTTAATGTTGTAAAACCACATATAATTTTTTGGCCTTATTAATTTTTTGCGTCTTGACTCTGTCTCTCTCCATTCTACTCCATGTCTAATACCAAAGTTCAATTCTTCGTCTTCAATTGATAGTAAAATAATATATATAACCTATCAATCTGTTTGTTCTGTAATGTTAGTAGCCAAAAATATTTAACACTGTGTCCATTTATGTGTTTTCATTTATTTCCGAATTTAAAGTAGAGAAAACTATTTTGAGGTATCTACGAAAACATAGTTTAATTTTCAGACTTATCAGTTGTAAACTGTTATCTTGCGACAAAATAATCTTTGGTAATATTTTCTTTTTATAAAATATATTTATCTGACATTGCATTATTTAAGTAATTTTTTAATCATCCACCAATAATTTTATATTTTGACCTATTATTTATTTATTTATTTATTATAAGCCCAGCTTTTACAGCCCATCTCACTTTTGAACAAAGGCTTCTACTCACTGTGCCCATTCTTTACATTCTTTCGGAGTTCTTAATCAAAGAGGATCCGCGAATTCTATTAACTTCTCTTCAATGTGTAGTAGGTCTTCCTTTCCATCATTTATTTTATTTGGGGTACTACTTGGCCGTTATCGTATACCATCATTTGACTCTTACTTTCATTATGTGGCCCGTCCGATCCCATATTGTCTTCAATCCAGCATAATTGCGATTCAATGCGCACTTAGTTTTAAATTTTTGTTTTATTCCTCTTTTCTTTTTGTCTGGTAGTTTGATTTATAAACCAATTTTAAAAAAATTTTTCTATAAATTTTTGTTATAATTTTTAACTAGGGCCCACATTTGGAATCTATGGTTTATGATTAAAGTTATGCAAAAATTAAACACTTTTCCTTTTGCATTAAATTAATTGTTATTGGAAATAAAAAAATAATACAAATGGAAATAATTATTGGAAATAAATCTGTTAGCAGACATTGACAATGCTTCTATTGTTATCAAACTGAATGGCTTTTTCGACTTTGTCGAGGTTTATGTACATTTTTTCGACAACCTCCAACAAGACATAATCTGCACTTTATTTTTTCTCGCTAGTTCAAAGAATTCCGTAAAAGTAACATAAACAAATTATCATAAAAAATAACATAACTTTTTATAAAAAATACAAGGCTTCTCTTTTGTCCGACTGACGATTTTGATAAAACTTTCCAAGACTTTATTCTTTTTATTTCTCTCTATAACAGTTTCATTTCTATTCTTGTGACTATTCTGTTATTTCTTCACTTTTTCAGTTTCGATGTTTTTAATAGAGGTGCTAAAGTCTTTCTTTACATTATACATTACTTTGGTTTTTTATTGACTGGTAGTCTACAATGGCAGTCTAGATTTTTTATCATTCGTTCAAGTTCTTTTTCAGATCTGTTCTTTTTCCATTCCAAAATGTTAACTAATTGTTAATAATTATATATTATAATTAAAAAAAAATGAAACAGTTATGCCGTGAATGAATAATATTCTGGTAACGTTATTCTGGTAACGTTTACCTTTGTATACAAAACGCATTCTTCAGTTTCAATGATTTTTTCTAACCATGATTTTAAATTTAACATATAAATTAAAACTTAGTAGTTTTACACTAAAAATAATAAACGAACTTTTAAAAGGGAACCGATATAACATATTTCCTTCTGTTGAATATTCATTGGCGCTCTACCTTTGAAATATATTCTATGTGCCACGTAAATAAAATAAAGACTTAACTAAACGTTTGAAGCAACCACTGTGGTGACCTAGCCACGCCTGCCTCTCATGTCTGTCCATATAAGTGGAAAACGCACTCGGGGGAAATTAACTTATTTGTCTGCAAACATGGCCTCTCAGCTCAACACGGATTGTGTGAGTTCTACGTGACCGCCGGGATACAGCGTGCATTCTATGAAATACCCTCATAAAATGTCGTATTTTTTATTCATTACCACTATGTTGCGTCAATCAATTGCTTAGTTTCTACTAAATATGTTTATTTTGATTAATCCTAATTTATCAATTTACAATGAAATGATATATATATATACATAGATTCCAAAAAACTCAGAAAACCAAACGTTTTACGCGGGATTGCGTATTATATATGTGAACACGTGGAGATAATATTGAAACAACTTATAAACATGCAAATATTTCATAAAAGTGCCTCGACGTTAGAAGTGAAACTTTTATTTATATTATTATTATTATTCTGAAGTGTCCATGGCAACGCATTGACATCAACAAAAATTTTGTACTTCCATCTTCTCAATATTATTGATAAAAACACATATACACTTTATTGAGAATTCGTATACTAGCCTTAATTTATTGGCAGTCTGCTATTGACTGACGTGATGAGTCACAGAAAGAGGAAGAGAAAACTCTATCGAACGCCCGCTTTTTTCACTATTGATGTGCTTGAATTTTCTTTACAGTTCCATCTCTCCATATACCAACTTAATCGTTACACCGAAGCACTACAAAAAAGCATTTTCACGCACTTTTCTGAAGCATTATTTTGAATCCATTAAAAGATTGTTAAACATTATTAAAACAAGACATCGAATTAAGAATCTCTCGCTCAAGTTGAGGTATTAGAAATATATTTCTTTCTAAATATTTAAAATATCTTTATAACTTAAGGTGTTTGAAATTATTTTATCCTTTTATGGATGAATTTTTATTTTCGAGAATGGTTCTGAAGTATTTCAGCTTTGAAGTTCTGAAGCAGTTAAAGTTCTGAACACTAAAACTCATCAAAAAGCTTGGATATAATTTTTGAAAAATCTTAATGCTACTAAAATTAGTATTCAAAAACGTTTCTTTTAATACTTTGTAATATTTTTGTATATTGTTATACTAATACAGTTATCTCAAGCGCTTTGTGATATGCGAATATTTTTGGTATCAAAGTGTAAAATTGCATTTATTCGCTAAATAGCTAATCTATGTGGCATCAAAATTCATTTAGTTACTTTTGTGTATATATACATATATGTGTGTGTGTATATATATGAAAGAGATGCCGTTCTATAATATCATATTTGTTAGTACGCTTAAAATTTATAAAAATACTAACTGTTCCCACGACTTCGTTCGCGTAGCCTTTTGTCTTTGTTTAGACCAATAATTTAAAAAAAACAAAATAAAGTTTGAAGATATATATTTTTTCAAAGGTTAATGCTACAGCACCATGTATTGCTTACTATGGAACTGCATTAAAATACTTTTGATAATCAAACGTTCTGACACTGCATCATGGATGGAACCTTACTGAATTGGTTTTGCAACTGCATCATCCTCAATATACGTGAAATATAAAAAAAAACAAGTGTTTACTTTTTCTCCTAAAATGTCCATGCAAGTATTTTTAACTTTTGCTTTAATATATTTAATACTGTAGCATGTTCCAAGCGATTTTTGAGAATATAGCTGCGACAGATCGACAGATCCAAACGTTAGTGATCCTATAAGGGTTCCATTTTTATTTTTGAGGCACACGTATCTAAAACTTCACTAATTAATCAGTTTTTTAATATCGAATATATTTGGCGTTAAGTTTATAGAAATTCATTACACTTAATTTTTATTCACAACTAAATTAAACTAAAATGAAATATAAATAATACATGATATAGTATTATTTATATTTCATTTAAATTCTTAGATACGATCTAGGTTTCGTTGTATGAAAACATCTTCAGGTGGGCAATTTGTAAAGGTATCTTGATATTGTCATACATCGAAACTTGAAGATGTTGTCATACAACGAAACCTAGGTCGTGGTTTTGAATTTAAATAAAGTATATTTATTTTTAAAGTATATTATATTTGAATTTAAATCAAGTAAAACTTAAGAATAGTTCAGTTTGTTTTTAATTTTTTTTTTCCAAATTGACTTAACATTTTTGTTAAGCTTTGTTTTTCGCAGTTACTCACTTTGTAAAGCTTTTTAAGATAAAGTTAAAAAATGCTTCGAATGTTAACATATGATATTATATAAATGGATCGTGAAACATTTTTTAAATTTGTAATATTATTTACTACAGCCGCTGGAGGTGAGTATTATCTACCATTGAAGATTTACTTTTAAATAATTGGAATAGTAATTTCCTAATGTTTTATATTTCACCAAAAAATTGTTCACAAAAAATCTCTCATATGTATGGACTTCGTCCTCTCGTATAACACTCATGCGAACAAAGCAACATTAAACTAAAGACCAAATGATTAACAATGTAACAATTTAATAAGTTGAAAAATGGCTGATCATCAAACCCCATTGGAGTTGAAAGAAATTACACACGACCCTGACCATTATGAAAATTGAAGCGTAAAGTCGTCAACTACTATATATAGTATAAACGAAAAAAGAAACAATAAAAATAGTCTAACAGATGGCATTAATGTATGAAAATGCTAAACAAGACATTTGTTGATTTCTTATTAACGTAAATTGCAACTTTTCTAACCTGCGTCACGCAGATAAATGTAACATTTTTATCCCATAGAAACTAATACTACCACGCCTATTTTATAAACTCAAAAACTATTATAATGATTCTAGAAATACATTCAGTGGTGTAAGTTCAGAATCTGGTTAAAGACATGGGGTGCAAACTATGAGCCTAGAAGAGAAACTATTCACGCAAACGCGTTGCGGTCAGAATTGAAAATCGTGAAACTTTCAGGAGAAGAGGTGCAAATATTCTATTTGGGCACCAACTAAAATCCTTTCAACTTTGGAAAGTGCCAACCGACGCATGGAACTACTGAATTTTCATCATACCAATGTTAATACAAGACTATCTGTTATTAGCTTACTTTTTTCTATTATCTTGTTAGTAATTAATTGACTTTAAAAAGTTATAATTTAAAATCTTTCAAAAATATTTTTTTTTCGAATACCTTTTATAATATTGTAATTATATAAATGGAAAATCAAATTATTTCCATGTTGTTTTCTTACTTCCATAAACTAATGTTCCATTGCTTTTCTTAAATTATTATCGGTTAGATGATCCACATTGAATTTAACCAAATATTTTATTTCCTTAAATAGATTATTAGATTTATTTAATAAAATGTCTGTTTAACAAGAGAATCTGCTGTTTTCGAAAAAAGTGTTAGATATTAACACTTTTTTCAAAAACATGGTAACTAGTTTTATAAAGGTGTTAAGTTCAACTTTATCGGAAATGACCCAACTTTATCTGTGTAAACTTACCGTTATGCGAAACGAACTTTCCAATTGTACGATCGTTCCAATTTATGGTCTTGTAAGTACGTGTCTATAAATTGGAACTTCTAACTATATAAACATTTAATTTTACTGTTATATATTATCGCGATTTTAGCGAAATTTTAAAATTTTACTATTATACTACATCACGTAGTTTCATTTAATTGTGTATAATGAATTTCTACAAAATTAACGCCAAATATATTCAATATTATATTTTAGACTCTTTGGTGCAATTTATTTAAAACAGATTTTTATTTTCACTTTAGTCTACAAAGAATATTTAACTATTACCGTTTACTATACTCTATAGAACACATTTACTCTATCAGGTCATATTGCGTCCGTTGATATGACGCTTTAAATCATGCAATCAGCAAAATATTTATCACGACTTTCTAATGACCATTATTATATTTCTGGTACACGTTTATTCCGAGATTTAATTTTTAAATAAAATGGTTTTAGATAGAGAGATTACAATGATATTAGATCTAAAGAGAAGAAAGTTATTTAGATCCGACCTTTGTGACCAATACTCTTTCGTACAGAGTACATATTTTATTATATCTAAAAATTCTATAGAGCTTTCAATTATTTTTTTTGTAAGTTTAGTAGAGTCCTGTACATCCCGAAGGATATTGGTTGCTGGCATTCCTCTAGATTATGACGTCAATTTTTGATTTAAATTATTTCGGTCTCAAAAAATTGTATTGAGTTGATTTGCACAATTGTTCTAAAAATTCAGTTCGCTGAACCCATATTGGAACATTTATTTTTGCTTTAACAAAAATGTTCAGGCTCGCCAAAAACCGAAGAAATAGACTTAAATTTTGGTGAATATGACAAGTGACATAATTTACCGCTATAGTTTTAATACTAACTAAATGTGTAAATAATGCTTTAATTTTTTTTTACTAAGAATTAAAGAAATGTTTTTCAGAATTTTGCTACTTGTTTTACTGTGACAAAGACCTGCTTCTATTATTTTTCTACTAGCTTTACTGTGGTTTGAAAGGGATTTGCTCCTATTACTGTTTTCTTTATTAATTTTAACCATAATCCCCGATGCTCGCCAAACTTGTTTTGAAATCAAAATTTTTAGAACACACTTGAACAAATATTTACCATGCTATAATAAATGCGTATACTCCGTTTTGTATTTCATAAACTCTGTCCTAAGTAATTTGCACAACAGAACTTGCCCCTGTGATAAAAAAAACTGGCACAAAACAGCCAAAAAGTTACTTCTTTTATATAAGAAGGAAGTAAAAAATATATTTAAAATTAGAATTCATAAGAAAATAAATTTAAAATTAGAATTTATAAAAGAATAAAAATAACATGATATAAAATTGTCGGATCAAAATAATTGAATTCATCGTTAAAGTCTAACATTTGGAAGATATTTATTGCATACTTATTAGTAGCTTGTAACATTATGTTTTACTTTTTAAACTTTGTTTAAACTTTTTGTATCATTACATTTTAAACGATTTTTATAAGCATAATTAATTAGTACTGAGGCAATATCAAATAAAATTTTATTTACTTCATTGTGAACAAAATATTACCTTCAATAACGGAAAAACCTTTTAAACCGGGGTGAAAACCTTTTAAAGCAAAACAAAATTTTGCTTTTAAATAATGTTTAATTAAAAAAGTTTAAAAGTTCTCAAAACGATTCTTCAACAAGTAATTAGTTTTCAGCTTTAATATGAATATAATATTTTCAGGTTTATTAAATCTCTTTGACTTGATAACAATTTTAAATGGCTGTTACTGCTTTCATCTAAATTTATAACAAAAAATCTATTAACTTACACATTAAAATTTAATGAAGTATTTTTGAAAGTCATGCGTAAAGTACGACGTATTAACAACAAATTAATAATGTTAGCTTTTCATTAGTGAGAAAAAGTACCCTACGTATTACCCCAATGTGTTCTACTTAACAGATATACTTTTACATATACGCAAATTATCCAGTGCAAACCTAAAATCAAAGCTCTCTATTGATAAAGTACAATGGCTTTATATTCCAATTCACTTGGTCGGATAGAAACAACATGATTGCTTACGCACGTACAAAAAGAAACACGCTTCATTCCGGTTAAATTCACTATTATAATTAAGTAACCTTTTATTTTCCTTATTTAAAAAAAAAAGATTGAAAAACTACGTATCGTTAATGTTAAAACAAGGCGTTTAGGCCTATGTTCATGTATGTGTTTGCGTGCGTGCATGGATATGTTCCTGTGTGCGTGTTTATGTTTGTATATGCACGCATGTACTCATAACATTGGTTAACCCAAAAAAGGAAAAAAATATAGTTCTTCTCGTGTAAAACTGAAACAATTAGCGTGTGTTCGTACAGAGAGAGAAATGAAAATAAAACAATACAATTTTACTATGATGTCAAGAACAAAATAAAACAATACAATTTTATTATGATGTCAAGAACCATATTCAAGCTTGAATTTTAAGTGATGCAGATTGCCCAAACTTCGTTACTCAGCGCTCAAATAAAGCAAGAAGCTTGTACTTCCCACGACCACAATTTATACGACACTGACTACTAACAAGTCAATCAACATCAACGTATAAAAGGAGTCCACAAAAAGTCCACACAATATTGGGTTTGGTGTTAAAATAATAATAAAGCTGCTGATATGAGTACAACTTACACTATGAGGTTTCCATCCAACAATATTTAAGACCTTAAACAATTTATTAATAAGTATTCACTAACAAATATTGATATAATTTTTGTATCATATTAACAATGTAAATGCATGATATAAATTTCGAAGGCAAAAGTATAATTATCTGATTTCCTATGTTTATTGCATTTATTATTAAATATTAACCAATTTTCTTTTACGGGTTTCTAGAATGCTCCTTTTGTGAATATTTTAGATTTTTCCACACACCGTACACCGTTACACCGTAACAAAAAATATCTAATATTTGTGATCGTGTTTTGAAAAACCTTTCATTTTATTCTTCATTCTATGTGTCCCGTGAAAAAATTATTTTTCAAAAAAAAAAATTAAAATGGTAGTTTCATGTAGGCTCTATTGTATTTATATATTTGTATATGTTGGAATAAATGTAGAATATTTATTTTGATTGTAACGATACGATTTAAATTGAAAGAGTTACGATTCTGCAATAAACGGACGAACAGACATTAAACATTTATAAGGTTTTTCACCATACGTCTATAGAACCTGAAATATAAACACACTTGTATAGAGAAATAAAGAAACACCGCCAATAAATCAAAAGAGAAATATGGTATTTTTTGCAAAACCTGTAAGTAGTTTTCATAATATTGTTGTTTGTAAACGCTATTTCAAGGGAACTCTTGACCCATAAAGGTATGATTGTGTCTTGTTGGGTCCTCTCGCATTAAAAGTGGATTGGTTATTTTAAGTAACCGTTTCTAAAAAGTTATTATGTGCACTGTTATGTTTTCAACGGGTTTTTAAACTTAAATGTAACGACTCTTTATATAGTTCAAATAAATATATCTATATAAATATATCGATTAATTTGCGTGTGCGTCTTTTTTAAGCTAGCTTGTTGTTTGTGTTATAGTGATGAATTTTCGTTTTTTACTAGTTGCAAGTTGCTGATTTTTTATTGTTTTTTATTTTTAAATATACCAGATTTTTTTAAAATTAACTTCTATTTCTCTGATATCAGACCCATATTCGATCCATATCGTCAGTATTCTTTCGGATTTTAAAAAAGGTATTCATGCAAAAACACGTAATTTTTTCTACACCCAACTAATAGTAAGAATGTAAAAAAATACTATAGTTCCAACACTAATGTCATACTTATATTACAAAATAACAGAAAAAAGCATAAATTAAAGGAGTAACGTTTTAGGAGGTGTTTAGTTTTTTCTTTAAAAACTAATCAAACAAATGCTTAATTTTAGAGCGTAAATAAGTTTAAATATAATATAAATAGGTAAAACCATAATTAAAGCAGACAATACCGCAATGCAAATAAAACCCTGAACACGTAAATCTGACCGAAGTTCAGTTTTGTTAATAAATTTTAACAGTAATTCACAAATTAATTAAATTCATGTTTGCCAGTTAACTGAGTTATATGGCTTGGAAAATTTAATTTTATTGAATTGAAAATTGAGATCATTTTCTCAGTTGTCATTTAATCAAATTTTTCACAAATTTTATTGTCATGATTTTCTCAATTGACATTAAAATTAAATGATATATTTCCATTTTATTGATTGACAGTTGAGAAATTTGTGACTTCTATGTATATTTGCATTTGTATGAAACTTGCACTTAAGAATGTTTGATAAATGATTTCCTACCAATTTATAAATGACTATACGTTCATACATGAATATATTTATAAAAAAAATATTTAAACGAAAAATATTCTTGCCGAATCTTAATCAAATCTTAATTATAGATAACTTTCAGAACTAGATTCGTCGAATAAATATACGACAGCATTATAATAAAATGTTTTCACGAAGTTTGCTTCACGGAAAATCGTATCTCGTTATAAAACTCATGAAACGGTAGTTTTCATCCCAGTTTTCAATTTGCCTTTTTTATTCTGTTAAAGAAACTTAATAAATATGAAAATATAAGCTCGCAGGATTCACCAACGCTCTAGTAGAAACATGAATTTGTATTCCCACTCTCTTTTAATGAACTTTATAAATTTTATGAGCTGTATATTTTCATATTTGCGGAGAAAACATATACATTCAGATCTTTTTTAATGTATTATGTTTCAGTCTAACTAAAATGTCAAATTTATTTTCAATATCAAATTTTAATAACACTGGCTTGATTATCATGTTAAAGGTTTTGTATTTAAATATGCTACGTATATAAATATGTAGCATAGTGTTTTTTATTAAATGTTGGAATATTGACGAGTTTTAATTTATATTTGTATAATTATGTTTGTTAGCTTTTGTAAACTATATCTTTTTGTTACTGTCAAATGGCTTTTTATGGATTATAATTATTAAATTGACTTTTTCGTTTGTGAAAAATAGTTATGAGTTCATTAAAAAGCCCTTTATAAGTAATTTAATTTTCGGTTTAAGGACGAATAAATTATCTCCAGGTTCATTTAATCCAATTAAACGTAGTAAGATAACTGACGTATATACGATTTAATAAAATATTTAGAGAATTCATATATGTGCAATAATATTGGTTTCAATCATTTTAATTACGTTTTGAAAATCATGCTCCGTCGTAAGCATGTGATCTGATTCCTTATATTACGCTTTAGAAATTTATATCTTCTATGTTTATACAGTTATATTAAACCAATTTACAAATAGATATATGTTCATAAATGAGTGTACTGATAAAAAAATATCCAGACGAAAAATATGCTTATCGTAAATATTAAATACACATTTAACGTTCAGAATTATCGCACAACCAGAAATAATTTCCTTTAATTTGTACTTCTGTAGTTACCACAGTAACATTTTTATAAAGATCTATTTTTCATTTATTTAGTATGAGTAGTATAGAGTTTGAATATTTTTGGTTGTTGGCTAAACAAAATAAAGGTAAAAACTGCATGTGTGTGTACGCACTTTGCAGTTTTTCGAATATTTCATTTCTAGGGGAGATTTACGTAAACTAAGTTGTTATTACATTGTATTTTTAAATATACACTTCTTCAGTTTTACGGTAATAGACTTCTTTTTCAAGCCATATTTCTGTATTGAAATTACACAAAAAACCTTTATAACTTATTAAAGTCAATTTTGTAAACTAAATGCACAGAAATATTAATAATTTACATTTAAGCTTCTTGATATTTTGAAGCAAATAGAAATGATACAATTTTTAAGTTTGAAGTCATTGTTTTAATGTTTTGTAATAGTTTTGTTAAAAATAAGTAAGAAAATTGAATCTTTCCTACGCATGGATTTGAAATGAATTTGGATCATTTATACGCAAATACCATTTACACTTCAAGGTTTTTTCAAATTATTTGAACCTAGATACGACCTATTACGAAATACAGTTTCAACTTAAGCGAATTAAATATAGGGACATAAATTAAGAAACATTATATTTTTCGCTAAAGGAATCTTAAAGGTAATATTACATGGAGAATATAGCATTGTATTTTCATCTCACAATCTGCAATGAGTAAATTTTATCTCCCACCCTTTTAAAAAGCTCGACATAAAGCACTTTTCTACAAACTTTTAATTTACCATTGTTTCATATTAAACATAATTTTTCAAAACTAAGAATATTAGCTCATGAATCTCGTTACGCTTTGGTCAGAGAGAAAATTCATATTTGAAACCTCTTTTAGCGAACGACTTTAAAACTTTATGTTATTAAGCTATGGTACTTCCATTACTAGGACTTTTATAGCAGAGAGCTATTTTTAACTAAATGTTTCGCTTTGAGTTCCAAAATATTTGTACTACGTAAAACCGATCGCATGGGTTAACTTGTTATGTTCAATTCACTTTTCTTTTTCAATTTTTGTTACCTTATTTCTCCTGAATATATTGATTTCCAATTTGGTTTGTATTCCAGTTTAATTTTGAAAACTGTTAATTTTCTTTTCGGTTTTTCTGTATACAGCTTACAGTTGAATAGTTTTCGTTTTTTACATTTAATTTTATTACATCAGCATTTTGGCTCTCTTGTATATATATACAGAAAGTAACTAAAGCGATGAATAGAAAATATTTATGTTTTCATAAATTTTTTATATTTTCATGTTATTTGTTTTATTGTTTATAAAAATGTGATTTTATTGCTTTCTTTATAATTGTCTTTTAAATTGCTTATGAACATATTATATGTTTAAGAAATCTAAACACGAATAAATCGGTCATTGAGAGCTAGATTTTTAATTTGCATGAAATTTTTAAGGGATATTCACAAAAAAAATAAATTTGGATATTCATGCGACAGTAAATATAAGAAAGGAAGACAACTATATTTTATCAAATATTTAAATAATTTTGAAAATGATACGAAAATAATTCGTAAAAATTTTAAAGTTAAACTGGTTCGAGGAGGAATCAATTCAGTATATCGCGTCGGCTTGTACGTTTTTAAGAAGTGACGTCATGTCAATAAATTTCGGATGAGTTTTCACTTGGGCATACTTAGAAGGAACACGTAAAAATGAGTAGAAAATATTTGAAATAAACTTAAGATATATTGGCTGGTTGAAAAATAAAACTTGCAAACTCTACTGAGGAGATACAGTCCATTTATAAATATTTGCTACTGAAGAAATGATTAAGAATTCGCTTTAGCGGCAAAATTGAAAATAATAATGAGAATATTAAATCTACCTTCGAGTAACTCGTCCCCAACTATTTTTATTGTTAATTGAATACTGTTCCAAATCAGCCTGAATTTATAGGTATGGCTATTCAGTATTATGTATATTTTTTTAACTAATCATTGATCAATAATGGAAAATTAAAATCAATAGTTGGGAATGAAAATTTCGGTTGAATGAAGTATTATAAGCCCTATGAAAACAAAAAAAAATTATGTATGATTAAAAATGTTATTCGAGTCAAATTTTTTATTGTATATATAGAAAAAAACTATAAAAAAGTTGTCATGTTTTTGTTTTAAAAATTTGGAAATAAATCATCACTTATTTCCATGAAATTTACCATCATTTTTGACAAAAAAATTTTTGTTGCCTATAATAAATAATTTAAATTTTACACATTCACGTGGAGTAAAAATTGTAAGAGTTAATCGTGTCAGAGAAAATATTTCAAATTAGTATATTACGAATTTTATCTATTAAGAAACTCGATGACGGAAAGAATTTCGCCTATCAATAAGTACACGTGACAGAATTGAAATGTTTTTGGCGATCTAAATATCGATTTTTAAGCATAAAGTAAGGGATAAAATGACAGAGATGGTCTCTCCATCTCTGCCATTTTATCTTTTACTGAGACACAGAGACAGAGAGATAGAGAGAGCGAAGTGGGGGGGGGGAGATAAAGAGGGAAATAAACATTAATTAACTCACTGTTGAAATACACGCAGCACATGCGCATACCTACACTTCAAAGGTATTTAAATTCAAAATAAATACATTGAGTTAAATATCTTAATTATTAGCTTTTTAATACTCTGTGTAAGTAACTATAACAATATTCCAATTGTAAAGTTTATTGTTTGTACTTTAATTCAATGAATGCAGGATTTATTTTTTTCAGATTCCAACGTTTCTTATCTTTTTACATTACAATATTTGTCATATGTTTATTTTTTATACGTGTTTTAGAGTATTGACAAAAAAAGAACAACCAGATACTTTTTAATTCAAGAAATTTGATAAAAAGTAAGAAATGGGTGTTATTAGTTATACTAGTGTTATTTTGTGTATATTTTGCATTCTCCATATCACTGTAATTTTTAAAATCAAAGTCTTATCTTGATTTTCTCTCTCAGGAGGAAGAGAAAATTACCGAGAGTTTGCAAAAAACAGCAATTGTCGTTTATCTATCTAATACGTTAGACCCAGCTCTTAAACCAATTCTTCCAGTGGATATGCATAGAATAGAAATTAGGAATTAAAAACTAATTATCGTTATTTTCGTCTTAAAAACTCTTCGTTACTAATAACATCAAATATGTTTAGACAGTCAGACTTTATCTGCGAAGTGCTATTTCACGTAGAAGAAATAAAAAAAATTTGAATTTTTTCATTCTAGTAAATTAAAGTGCATACTTGCGTTATTGGTATACACTTTTAAATTTTGATAGGAGTTAATTCATTTTTTATATTAAAAAAAAAATTTAATGGAAACCGAACAATTTTTTAAAACCAATTTCTATTGCTTTTTAGAATATAATTTTTTTACAAACATTTTTTAAAATTTCAAAATAATTATGAAAATCGGTCGATGTAATTTTTGGTTGGCAAGTTGAATGACGAAGAGTTTTTAGCTATAAATCCCATAGTTTTAAGGACCTTTTTTTCCCCATGTGTGGTCGTAGAATGAGGAAAGAGTTATTAATTAGTTTCAAGTATATAATTACAAGATTTTCATTATCCTTTGTATACGTCTGCCGTATCAGATTTCCAAAAAAAAAACAATTGATCAGTTTCAAGTGTATCAGTGCAAGTTTCATTATCTTTTGCTCTTTATAGTATACGTTTCTCGTGTCAGATACATACTGAAAATATATCATGTTGTGACAAATTGTAAGAATATGTTAAGTGTGAAATCGATAAAATACTTCGATTCTATTATCACGGCTCCCAATGACCGTTGTGCTATTTCGAGTACAATAACGTTCCAATATCTAAAAATCTGAATAAAATGAATCTGAATCCAGTTTCCAATTCAATTGTTCTAGCACCAAGTTAGTTAAGTCGGATTTGTCGTACAGCATACACAATTTGCTGGAGATAAAAATTCTGCTTATCATTCTAATATTCTTGTGTCAATTGAGTAGATCGACTTCCGGAGCACGTTTCTTCTAGTTGATTTATACCACGGCTTTAAATGTTTAGTCCGTTGAACACGAACGAATGGGTTAGCTTGTTGTATTATTTTTTTCGTCTTCTAAAATAGTTTAGACTGGTTATACATGACAGACGTGAATTCAAAGTTCAGCGAGTATGACTTTTTTCAGGTGTAAATTTTATAACTTAAATTTTGACACTAATTAAGTTTGAAAGGAATTCTTTTATGTTATTACCTTCAGGTTATTATTATCAACTTTAATAATCGGATGCTCATTAGGCTCGTTTAGAAATTAAAATTTGTAGAATGCGTCTGAATCTATGATATATCATCTGTTATTAGGTCCGTAATATATCGAGATACGATATGTTTTTCATGTCATGTGCTTTACGTTTCCTATCATTTGCAATTCCGTAATGGTAACAATGGAAATTTTAAGCCTGGCATGAAAGGAAGAAAGCCTGTATAATTTTATATAAGAAATAAATAATAGAAATTATATTGTAAATTAGAATTCAACTGGAGACTAAAAAAAAGTTTGTATAAAATTTCACTAGCTCAGTTAATAGTTTATTTTTAATTCATTTAGATAATGGCTTCACATTAAAATGCGATTCACATTGATTATATTATTTGTATAAATCGTCTCTGTATAGCTATTTTGTACTTATATAATTATATCTTTTTTATGTTATTTTAATAATTCTTGGTAATTTACAATCTCTATACTCTATCCATAAAATTACAACAGGGTGAATTTTGTACATGGAAAATATTTTAAAAAGTGTTGATTTAGCATAAAGTATGATTTAATATAAAGTATGATTTAGCATAAAGTATGATTTAGCATAAACTATGATAATAAAAGCAAGAAAACCTGTTTTTCGAATTTTTGTCCGTTTGTCTGTTTTTTAATTTGTTCGTCAATCCCGCGAATTAGATAGGATGGACTTTGATGAAATTTAGTATGATAATAGTTTATATCCAAGAGCAACATATAAAAAAATCCCAATAACTTTTCTCATTCCAAATTTCACGGGAACGGAGTTACAGAAACAGCTAGCATAGCACATGTGCTTTTATCAAGATGCTTTATTTTGCAACACATTTCTTTTTATTTTGAAAACTTTTTTTGAAAATTACATTCTTTTTACATAAGGATGGCTTGTTTTCCCCTTTTAGATATTAAATACTTATTCGTGCGACAATGTAATATTTGTTTCGCGCATAACTAACAGTGAAAACATACTCACAAATTAACAGCAATAACGTACAAACTTTAGAAATATCTTCTAAGAGGTGTTTAGTTTTTTTTAAAGAAAAATTGGACGAATGCTTTATTTTAGATCCACAGTAAGTTAAAATGGCACCTAAATATTTTTTCGCCTTTTAAGTTGCACAATAATTGAAATATAAATGTCTTAATGCAATTAAAACTTTTAACACACAACTTTATAAATGTCTGGTGCGAAGTCAGTTTTATATTAATAAATGTTGTGACAATAATTCACATATTAGTTAAATTTATATCCGTCAGAAAACCGAATATTTCTTTCATGACTTAGCTAATTTTGTTAAATGAAATGAACTAAATTCATCGAGTAAATATACGACAGTATTATATTAAATTTTCTTCACCCAATTTGCTTCTTGGCAAAACATACAACGGGCTCGTTATAAAGCTCATCAAACGATAGTTTTCTTTGCAGATTTCAATTTGTCTTTTTTATTATGTTAAATAAACTTAGTAAACGTGAAAATAAAAGCTCGCGGAATTCGCCTACGTTGTAGCCAGAAAACAAATTTGTATTTCCACTCTCTGTTAATGAAATTCATAAACTTGTTTGAGTCTTATATTACACTTTTTGAAGACAAAATGGTATATATTTAGAGCCATATCTTATTCTATATTTTTTTTCAGTCTAGCAAAAGTGTCAAATTTTCGTTATTATGATGTTGACATTTTAGTATTTAAATATTTATTTGTGGCATTGTACTCTTTTATAAAATATGTTAAATATTTTTAAATTAATTACATGTAGATAACGTAATTTGTATTTGTAGATGCAGATATCTTGAAACTATTTACTTTTATTACTGGATAATTAAAGATATTTTTATAGAATGTCGTCAACATCAGCATAGAATCTTAATCATGAGTTTAATTATTTTAAGGTATTTATCAGGTATTCCAAAATTTTATTCAAATTTAGTTCTTTATAGTGCTTTAGAATATATTACGTCCTACGTCGTTGTTAATAAATAATTTGATTTCTCTCTACCTAGTGACGTTAAGTTTGTTGCTAATAGAGGCAGAGATTTATAGTCAAATAATAGAAACGGAATCCTTACAGTTTCGTCATGCCGTTTCGTCTCTTCGTCCTTGTTGTTCAAGCCCATGTATTTTCTACGGTTTTTGACCTGAGAACAAGATTAACTCATCAATTATATTTCTATCCACTTATTTTGCCCTCATCCCTCCATCCACAGCTACCGATGTAATAAAAATATCCATAAAAACACCACACATAAGAATGCCGTTAACGCGGTGACGTAACGTAATATCACGACGAAAAGTGATACAGCACTCGGCGCATTACACGGTCAACGTCACCGCTTACTGGGACCATAAATCGGTGGCATCTGTCCCACGCTGTGACGTTTGACGCACCCGCGTGTCAACCGCTATATCGGCACCGATATCCTTTCTCTATTTGACGTTGTTCACGTTGCAATAAATTCATGACTTTATTGGATTCACTTCATATCTGATTTTATTACGAAGTTGTCCGTAGGTCACTGGTATATATACTCTCGTTTTATTAATAGGATTAAAATAAGAAATTATAACGTCGGACACTGCTGTAGCCGCTGTTATAATGAAATGTCAATTGTGTCTATTAATTTGCAACTTAACATTTCCGAGCGCGCTTACGTTGCCTATATTCGCAGCGGTACTATGCGTTGGTTTTAGGTCCAGGTGTGGTGTTTTCTATTTTATTCTCCTTAAGATGTGTAATTCTGGTAGTACTTTGCCCTCAAACACCGCGACATTTTTAGAAAATCGGGACATTTTCAAACTTTTCTTTTCTCTCGTCTTTTTGAATTTATGAGATCTTAAGATGAATTGTAAAGTATTAAGATGAATTATAACACATATTCTTCACATTCTCAGGTCTTAAGATAAATTGTAACACATACATCCGAGTGAACCGAATGTAGGTTTAATCCAAAACCAACATTCGATTCACGCGGATTGGGTAATTAATCTCTTAGATATGATTGCTTTGAATATTGCAAGTCTGTTTCTTTTCAGAGAGATCTCTAAAAAAATAGACTTTACTTTGTGCACATTGGTTTAGATATTATAGGATATGAATTTTAAATTTTTAATAATTCCGTTTTCTGAAATATTAAGATTCAAAATGACGTAGGATGTGCTACCCCCTCCCCTATATTTTCGAATTAATGATTTAAAAATGAGAAGTTTATTTGATATTGATCAGAGCTTTCAAATTAAATTATTTCAATTAACTTGCGTCAACTATTTAAGGAGGTATAAGCAATTATGAAATCGGTCGTTGTGTGTGTTACGTGTTTGGACAGTTGTTCTTTTAAATTGTATTGTAATGAACGATTGCAGCCTTATTTTCGTCACACGTTTTTATGTTAAATCGACTTTCCACTTGCTTTGGGTAATGAGTTTATTTTTCGGAAATTCGTGCCATATTTTCAGTTTTACTAGAATTTTACCAGCATCTCTACTTTTTGATGGAAATAATATTAAATAATACGACATATATTAAAATCTTTACGTTAGTATTAATATTAAAAGCAAGTGGTTTGACATTCGTAATATTAGTAGCGAATAAATAAAATGAAGTAAAGATATTATCGTGTTATTGTTTGTTTACTTGTGATTCTAATTAATTTTTCGCCTCTGTAAATGAATTTCTCCAGTAAATTGTACTTCAAGGAAAAAAACCTTCTCAATGCTACTGAATATATAACATTTTCGTTGAAAGTATTATTAACGTTACAAATTTGATTTTCGAAAATTCATTCAATTCATTTGATTTTCCAAATTATTTCAAGCTTGTCGCGTAAATATGAAAGTCTTGCTTGAGAAAGTCTCATTGAGAAATACACATTTACTAGGAATAATATATTACTCCATACATTGATTGGAATACAATTTTTGTGTTTAAGAGCGTGTTGGCCAGTCTAAGTTGATTTTGTTGATGAGTTTTAAAGTTAAAAATATAAAATTCCAGCTTTTATATTTTTAAATAGTCGAATAAGTGTACGACATTGTAATATCGAAGTGTAGTTTGAGACTCATGAGGCGATTTAATATTAGTAAATTTTGAATCATGTAATTGTTATCTTTTTAGAATTCGGGTTTTTAAGAAGTTTCTAATTATTTTTCTTAACGATACCCATAATGCCAATTCTACAGGGCTCAATATTCTATCAAAGTTTTTGTCTTCATTAGTTTTCAAACAAAGGTAATAAAATATATAAAGTAAGTAAGTAAAAATACTCTTTTTCACTTTAGCTTCACATAAAGAGGAAAGTATTAGATACCTCCATCGCCATATTTATTTAAAACTGTCAGGAATTGTTTCATAATACCAAGTTTTATATGCAAAGGAGGCAGATAAACTTTTTAGGTGGTACTGGTACTTACCTCGAACCATCTTATATCCTGGATTCGAATTGGTTCTAGCCGGCCAGTATGTCCTATATCGTCGTATCCTGTTCCTGCTGTCACATTTACATAAAAAGAATGGATATTCTGCATAGCCGCACTGCCTATTATAATGAAATGAAAATGCTCACATTCTTGAAATAGCTATAATTACTCAATGATCGTGATAATATTTAATTTTAATTGATTTTTTACAACACGATAAACAATAGTTTTACTTCATAGTTATAAGTTGAAGTAGGCATACATTGCCTTCAAACTCATTTCCTACAGAGAAATGTAAAAAAATATGGAAACTATTTTATCGTAATTACGAGTACCACGCTAAAGTCTAAAATCACCAATCACCATTGGCAATTCTGAAGGAAATTTGTTGAAGATATATAGTTATTTATGGAACTATAATAATTTAAAATATAAGTATGTCAGTAACGTTAAAGGAATTAATTGTAATTTAATATTTCCAAAAATTTGAGAAAAGTTTGAAAATATCTAGAATTATTACAGCTTAAAACCAAAGAAAAGAGTCCTCCAAGAAAATAGTTTGTGTCTAGCCCTGCAAATGGACTAAATGTTATGGTTATAATAACATCCCCTCAGTGATGGGTTTTATAATATTTTTTGTATCCGACTGTTACGTGGGAAAAATCCAATGTTTAATATATTGCATATACGTATTAACATCCATTTGCATTACTTGATCGAGTGCGGAATTCATTTTCTTAACATGATATTGGAGATATTGTACCATATTGACTCGGTCTATTGTAAAAACGCGATTTTAGAGCAAGATGGTAGAAGATTTAGAAAGATCAAGACTGGCTTATCATTTTCATCAAGTTAGATTTACGTTTACTTTGACTGCATGTTAATATTTGTTTTGTGCAATTGTCTGATATATCATTCGTTTTTATCTTTATCTTGCAATAACTTGTTCAACGTATTGTTCATAAGTTGAGCAATGATATTATTAAGTAAATAAGTGAATAAATTTACACCACTGCGATAGTACATATTAGCCAAACCTTACAATATTAAGGAAATAATTAATATTAATGAAATAGTTTTTTATTCAAAAAACATTACAAATACAAAAACAACATATAAGCTATTAAATTTCCGCATCATGATTTGCTCAAAACGAGTGAATTCTGTCAACGCAGTCGTTATAAAGGTCGGCGAATGACAGCTTTCGTCCGAGCTTTCGTTATACCTTTTTGCCACGTTAAACAAACATTGCGAAAATGAAAATATAACTTCGCCAGGTTTACTCCAGCAGTGGCCGGAAAGCAAATTTTTATTAGGAGGTCATTTAGAACTCATTTGAGCTTTGTTACTCGTTCATATTAGTCTATGAAGTGCTCATATGTTATATGATTGCTGGAAATCTTTGTTTCATTATTTTGGAGGTTCATCTATTACAGATTCCACATTATTATTAAGTCAACTTAATTAGTATAGCAATAAATTATTAATGGAAGTTACTATATAAAAAGCTTTGAAGTATTTCTTTTGTATTTATTATATCTTAATTAAACTAAATGATATTTTAAATTTACATAAAAATAATTACAATAAACATTAATTTTTAAATATTTATTTTATACAAATTTAAACCTTAATATAATTAAGAACGTATTATATAATTTGATTCTGTTTAGGGTCTCGTACTTTAAACAAAAAAAAAATTGGAAATCCGTCTGCCTATCGCTCACAGTAATTTAACAGCATGTTTTGACTCAGAACTTGAAATTTGAAATTTATTGGTAAAGAATATTGACTCCCATATAAAATATCTCAATTGTGTCAATATTTACACTCAATTTTTTGACGCAGATGAAACGATTAGGCAATTTGTTTTCATGTTTTACGTATCATGCGAATAATTTTAAAGATAATTCAATACTTTCATAACAATTCTGAGTTTTTTATGCAATTCGGGATGAAGTATTAATGACCACATAAATTAAAAATTATTTGAAAGTCTAGAAATACTTTCAAATACAATAGGAGAAGCTAAGAAAAATTTTAAAAATGAAAGGTTTTTAAATTACCAATTTTGCTCAATTATGAAAGGAAATTTATTCAATCATTATATTTTGATCTAAACTGGCATAAAATGACGTTTTCAATAGTAGTTAAAGTAAATACTTTGCGTAGAAAAAAAAACGAAATAACTCATCTTAAACGGATCCATTTCATAGGAAATGGCGGAAAAATTTGCATATGTCAAATGAATATTCAAAAACTTAGAGATTCACAGTTGCGAATAAGAAATAAATTCTTTTTCTATCTTTGTAATGAATATATTTATACAGATATATCCAATTTAATAATGTCATTAAATTGTGAATAATGAATTTCTACAAAATTAACGCCAAATATATTCAATGTCACTAAAATTTTTTTTAAGTAAAAGTGACCTTTTCGCGTCCCCGTTGTTGTTTTATCAGTTTTACCAAAAAACATTGTCTATTACAAAAATATACCAATAAATACAAGACAGACCTTACAAAAATAAATAGTATTTTTTTTTGCACTAACTAATATATTTACATTAGTATCATAATCATAAAAACAAAATTAAAAAACAATTTTCAAAAAATCGTAGCTACAAAAATGATTACATGCTACAGACAATTGAACTATCATTCATTATTTCATTCTATTTACCATGCTATATAATTGTCTATATGTTTACTTTATTTTACTCTGACAATTTAGGTATGTGTGGCGCTAGTCGCAGAGAGCAGAACCGTCACATATATCTAATAGTATCGCTTGAGGGCGTAATTAGCAACTCGCTTTTCACAGAATGAACATCATATGTGAAAAATAAACATATATGAACGCGTATGCAGTAGAGAAGAGGGGTGGGGTTAGAATGAGTGAATTGTTTGAAATTTGCTGCTGTCATTTATTCTTTTCTTGCTAGGTAATTGAAAAAACCTTCGTTTTTAAGTTTGGTTGTTGAATTATGTATTTGTTCTTTAACTTTCGCTTATAGTGTACTTATTCTCATTTCTCGTTAATCATCGGTAGTCGGATTAAGGCTTAAATTGAGACCTATGAGATATCTTCAGTGTTATTTGATATTACCAAATTAGAATAATATGTTTTAATGCAGAATTGGAATGAATATTTTTGTATGTAGTCAATTTTCCAACAAATATTATTAAAATAATTTGACCAAATAAATATAAAATATACTTCCTAAATGACCTATAAATGACCATTAAAATTGATAGAGAAATTCATACAACTGATATATAAAATATTTCTTTTTTTTTAGTCTGTAATCGCTCGCTTCTCGAAGTAAGCATTTTCCATGATTTTCTTTGTATGTCTATTTTGATCGAGCCGTATGCAAGTTATTCCCAATTTTATTTTAATATAACTCCAGAACAGCGGAGGACGACTTGTGCCATAGACCATGTATTCAAAAGAAAAAAGACGTTTTGTCCATTTTTTATTATGGATTTTTTTGAGATTGCCTGGTATATTGGGATTTTAATGATACGGAAGTTTCATTAATATCGGTTACTTTTATTTCGACCAAAGCTTCTTCATTTTGCATTATGTCGGTCAAACTCACAAGGGAAATGATTCTCTTCTTGGACTTTTGGGTAATTCTAAGCATATTAATGACAATCTGAGTTCTGAGTATATTAGTGACAATCTGAGTTCTCAATTCCATTGGTCGTGACTGATAAGATATAGATTTCGCAGATTATAATAATATTTCATCGTTAATTTTTCTTCGGTTCTATTGGACTGTGATTAATTACAGCTGCGGAATTTGATTCCAGTTTTGTTGCCAGACTACAAAAAATTACTGTCGTCTATAGACATCTAGTTGTAGTTCAATAGGATTGTTGTTCAGTAAGATTGCCATAAATTTAAATATAGCAGAAAATAATAGTTCAGATTTGTCTACTAATAAAGAATAGGTTTGTTTAGATAGTTTAAACTTTATATTCAGTTTCTAGTTATAATTGACAACGGCATCCTTTAAAAAAAAATGTTATGAAAATCTACGAAATTTTTATTAAAGTTAAGGAAATTTATTCGCGATTTTAAGAATATGTTTATTTTTTACCTATTTCATTGTCCGGCAGCATTTGATGTTTTTTTAATATTATTCTTTCCATATATTATGTAAATAATCGTGCATAGATACATTTGATATTTATTCAACATTTCATAGTGCTAATTATTTCACGGGCGGACGATTCACTTTTATAATCCCGTACCTCAAAAAACTGCCAGTTGCAATCGCTTTTCTTAGAATTTGTTTGACGTAGAAGTTGTAAATTTGGTATGTTGGTAAAGCATATTGACTTACATATATCCCAATAGATAAAATATTCGAAGAGGAGTATAATAAAAAATATATGTTTAATATATGTTAACTTACATATATCCCAATAGATAAAATATTCGAAGAGGTGTATAATAAAAAATATATGTTTAATATATGTTAACTTACATATATCCCAATAGATAAAATATTCGAAGAGGTGTATAATAAAAAATATATGTTTAATATATGTTAACTTACATATATCCCAATAGATAAAATATTCGAAGAGGAGTATAATAAAAAATATATGTTTAATGTATGTTATAAAAAATATATGTTAAAAATATATGTTATTTTATATCTATTAAATACATTTTAATACATTTTTGAAGATAATGTTTTTGGAAAATTCTACAGATATTGTTAAAAATGCTCATAAATTTGTCTGAAATTGATAAAGATAGAATTATGAAAAACGGCCGCAATATATCTGTAACTGTTAAAGACGAAGTTATGACAGCTTTTCTAGACATTTGCCTAAAGTTTACGGAAAAACTAGAGCGATGATTCTCAATCTTTCAGTTTTTGTAAAATTATATGTTTACACCTTCGAAAAATATAATAATTAATATATTTACGTGGGGAAAAATATTTATAAATATTAATATTTGTAAATAGTTTATTAAGAATTCTATGTGCCCTTAAATGTTTATATAGCAAAGAATTCATTGCATTATTTGCAACTCTATTATATATACAACAACTATTCCCGTACTGCAACTTTTGCTCGCATTCAAAATTATTATAGAAATACAAAATTATAATATTATAGGTTTATTTGTAATACATGTTAAAAAAAATGAAACATTTTCAAAAGTTAACACAATTTTTTCGTCGAATGAACATAACTACATAAATATAAAGAGTTATAGGCTTTTTGAGTACAAACTACTAGTAGAATTACATAAAAGTTGAAGAGTGTCTACTTAAGAAAGGGACGCAAAATCATTAAAATTCGAAATATTTAACAGTTTTACCATACTGTGGTATTTCTTTTTTGATATCTTACTTCTGTTAATTACCTACTATCGTGGTGCTGCCAGAATCGATACATGCGTTATAGCGTCTAATGAAGACTTCATTTTTTACTTCAAAATTTTAACAAAATGTTTATATGTTCTTCATATATCATATATCCTAAAGCACTGACAACGAATTTACAATGAATATGGTTAATAACACAGAAATGAAATATATTTAATTTTTTTAGTCTCGTAAACATTCTTACCCAAATCAAAGTTATCAATTTTAACAATATATGTTGTGAAAAAATTTTCATGTTAATGTGAACATTGAATATTGTATCCAAAATTCATAGAGTTAGACTTAAATAAATGAACTATTTGTTTCTTTACCGCTGTCTGTATTTATAACTACGCTTCTAACATAAATCTTGTGTTAAGGGTGAAAACGAGGTCAAAACGTTTTCCTAGAAATCTTCTTCAAAGTCGTTAATTTTATTTCGATAATTAATTATATTTCTTGACTTTCGCGGAACATAAAAGAGTTTTTCCTTGTAGAATGTGACTTACCATAGATATATATATATATATATATATATATATATATATATACATATATATATATATATATATATATATATATATATATATATATACATATATTTACTAAATTAAAAATTTCAAACTGCGCGGAATGACATTTTGTGTTATGGCGATTTCACGTTTGAGTATTTATTAATTGTAAACGAATGTGGCTTTTATGATGTAGTGGTGATTATACATGTAGTATTAAATATGAAATTTTTATAATTTTCGTTCAAATGAATTTATAAGAAAAAAAATTAAAACTAATTTGGGGATACAGTAACCCCGTGAACATATTTTACTTGCAATTAAATGAAACTACGTGATGTCGTATTATTTCTACTTTCTTTAAATTCTTTACCACGATCTAGGTTTCGTTGCATTACATCTTCAGGTGAGCTGTTAGCAAAGATGACTAAGAAACCTAGCCTAGCTAAAGCAAAGAAACCTAGGCGTGGTAAAGAACTTAAAGAAAGTAGAAATAATACTACATCACGTACTCGTGAATAATGAAATTCTACAAAATTAACGCCAAATATTTTCAACATTTTACTTGTTCATCTGTTCCTATTAAAAATAGGATAGTTTTCAAGTTATCAGATAAGTATTGATAAAGAGATTAATTTCATTATACGCGCCATCACGTTTACACAATTTATTTTATTTATAAAAAGTTTGCAAAATATATTTGGTCAACTCGATCAACTAAGATTTCTTTGTGCAAAGAAAACATAGTTGATTTCGATGGCAAAGAAGAGGTTAATTAATTAAAGTTGTAAAATGGAGTTCTGATAAATTTAATTTCAGATTTTACGAAAATGTATTACTTAAGTTATGAAAATTATGTTCCACAATGTATTAGAGTATGTGTAACAGATTTTATCCTCGCATATGCAGAATTATTTAATGGCAACTTTATCTTTAGTTTGTTTAAAGTTTTAGAAGAAAATTTTGAGCTTTAGGGGAGGAATATTGGATTCCAAACTTCCAAAACATTTTGTCGAAAGAATATTGAATTTCAAAAACAAGTGCCACCATTTAAAAGCATTTTACAGAATATATTTCTGCCCCCATTCTTTTGACAGGGAACCCTGTTTTACATGGTTGGTATGCGACCGGAACGGTCTGACCACGAGCGGCCCCGAAAGTGTGAGTACCGGCGATCGCTTGCATTTCAGTCTATCGCAGATCGAGTACCACACCGCATATGTCTATCGATAGAGGACAGATGCGCAATAATCAGAAGCAAAATTAAAATGATATCCGGTGGTAATGTCCTAAGTTATGAGTCACTGCGTATGAGTATTTTTTTGGATAATTGAGTATTTTTTTAGACACTTATAACTTTGAAACAACTTATGATACAGTTCTAAGTGTTGTTGGATAGTGCCTGAAATAGTGAATCTTGAAATAGAAACAATTTATAAACATTTCGTTACCTATGAAAATTATGAGCTGTTGAAGTTTGGTAAGCAGCAATGGTGCACAAAATCAAAGAATGTGAAACGGGATGCCTCCAAAATTCAATTAAAAAAAGAGGAGGTTAAGACGTTTCGATTAAGCAAAAAATCGTCGAAAGCAGACAGCTAGAACCCAGCCAATTTGGCCTCCGAAATTGATGTCCATGACGAAAATTTAGAGCCACGCCCCAGTACAAGTGGAGTGAAGTCATCTTCAATTTGTATAAAAATAATGAATAGTGAACGAATCATTTCATTTCGATCGTTTCTCAATTGGTAGCGGACTACAACTTATCGCTATTTGCATGCAGACCGACAACGCTTCACGAAAGATCCGCAATAGATCTTACTTTTGTGCGTAATATGAATATCGCAATAATGGCATACATAGTTTTGTTACCATATACTGATAGTTCATAAGTTAACGATGTAAAGAGAAAGAAATTAGAAATAATTATAATGAATAATGCAAAATGTGTTTCGTTTATTGTCATAAAGTAAAACTGTGTTATGTTCCCTTCATGTATAAATGGAAGGGTTCCCTGAAAAAGCTCCGGCACGACCCGCTCCTGCTCACGCCTGCGACAGTCTATGCGACAGTTTCCTTGATAGTTATACTAGAAATATATAAATATATTGAACAGGATTTGTATTCAGATGAGTGTATATAATGAGTGTAATTGACTATACATAATTTGTATTCAGATGTTTAAGACATTTTTAAATAATGGCAATGCCATTTTAACTGAAATTTGTGGTAGTAATGCGAATTTCCTTCCGATATGTCAGAGAGTAGAGAGTTAGATAAGGAATATCCAAATTGAACTAGAAATATTATGATTAGTAATTGGAGACTAATTCTTAAGAACGTCTGTTGTTATTGATATTTTTAAGAACATTTGTTGTTATTAAAAACTAAGATCATCGTTTGCCTAAAATCATATCTAGCAACAACAATTCAAAATTTATGCTAATGAAAATAATAGTCTAACTATTTCACTATATTCGTTTCATTATTGAAATGCGTTATGTATAATGGCTGTTTAATTAAATTTCAGCAGTGATTGTTTAATTAAATTTAATTCCTTTCAAAATTTATATATTTGTTTTCATTTCGATGCCAGAAAATATATAGACATTTCCCAGTTCAAGCTCGAACGCAATAGCGTATTTACTTGGAGTCAATGACTGAGGTAAACTTCATATTTATTAATTTGTCTTAGAAATATTGTGAAAAGTAAATTTTAACTTACGTTTCAAAATATTTGTACTATAATATTATTACTATAATAATGCTACTGTAATATTTGTGTCTTTACTTCTCAAAATAGATGCGGTAAATAATAATTTTATATAAGTAATTCTGCAGTAATTTTATGCGAGTAATTATTGCAATATCTAAATCAACTTTAGTAATAATTCCTTTTCTTTCCTTTACTCTCTTAATCTTACTTCTGTTTTCTTTAGGTCTTTCTTTACGTGCTGTACTTTCATTTTATTATTACTTCTTTCTAATGAAATGTATAAAATAAATTACTAATTTATCTTATCCGTTTCAATAAAAAATATATTATATATAATTCCCTGAAATACCATTAAAATGTGATTATTATTGATGAAGTATTAAAGTTATGTTCTTTTATTATAGATTTATTTCTCATTGGCGCTACCTTGCGACTTCGTCCGTATGGAATTCCGACATACAAGTGCAGTGTTTAAGGTTTCTATTTTATGTTCTTATTTTATCCATAAATAATTAGATTTATATAATTTTCTACAAAACCTCTTTACCATTGTAAGTTCGGAATAGTTTGGGATATCTCTTAATTACTTCTTTAAAATTATTATTTAAAGCTTCTGTAGATTTAGAATTCAATCCATTCACATAGGCAAAATTAGCCATTGTGGGAATAATTTTTTAACATTATGCTCATTTTAGTAATCGAATATGCAAAACAAAAAATTATTTATGAAAAAAAAATTCAAAAATCACCGTAATATATTTAAATTTTATTTATCTATTTGGTCCTCACGGACTCCGAATATATTAATAGGTATATAATTTTAAAAACTCAAAGTTAATTCTTAAATACAATGACATTTTAATTAATCAAAGTTTAAGTAAAGACAGCCAAATCCATTTAAAAAAAGTAAGATAATAGTTATCTGTTACCCACAGCTTCATCCTAAACAATAAAATGGCAAATATGTAGTTCATTCCAACATTCTTTCTGTGAGACGTAAGTTATATTTGCATCTCGAAAGTACCCTTAATAATTAAAGTATAAGTTAAAATATAAGAGGAAATTAGTTTAAATTTTAAATCTTATCGTCTTGACACTTGCTATTTCTCAATTATTAAGTACGTATATTCAATTCCTACTGCGTTATCGCCAAATTCGTTTAAGTTTCAAGTTGCTTTCTCTTTAAGTTCTTTTACTTAAACTTAAAGTTACACGCATCTAAGGAGGGAAAATAGAAAAAATAAAGCACGATACGGAAAAGAATGGAATAAAGAGACGCACAAGAAAGAGGGAAAGAGTGGAAAAAACATGGTTCGAAAAAGGAAAGTAAACTTTATTAAAATTTTGAAAAGATTACTCGTATCAAATTACTGGAGCTAAGATTGGAAATTATTTTACATAACCGTTTCCGGAAAGTATTATTTTACATAACCATCTCCGAAAGTACTTATAATTAGTTACAACAGACTAATATATAATTGTAATTAACTTCCTTTTTATGGCTTATTGCATATTAGTCAATTATTTATTATGCAAAGTATATATTAAATCTATGGCTCACATGTTTCTAGAGTACATACCTATATGTAAATCTTACTGTCGTATAAACAATCTATGTCAACTAAGTTACTAGCGAATGTATATAAAAAAATATGTGTTTACGTACGTATGGACTACCAGAGGTTTAAAATATATCGCGGGTATGTCGCCATAGTGACCTCAAATAAAGTTAATTTACTTTTACATGAATTAAAGGTTTAATATAATGAAACTGGAATAAATAAAACTCTCACAAAACTGTATTATATGAGCTAAAGCTTAAATGTGTCGGCATATTATGAAACCCAATAAAATTTGGGCTAAATTGAATTACCTCTGAATACGATTTATGACTAGAAGGCTACGCGGCCCAAGTCAACAACTCACATTTTTATTTATACAATGTTTGTGTAATATATACTATATTACACAAACAAAGCCAAACAAAAGTTCAGATGAAAGTTGCTGTTTGTGGAGTTTGTACGCTGACATTGAATTGGTACGCTGACAGAATTCGTTCATCAGTGAGTTAATTGTGATCTGAAAATATATTATAATGTATTGGGGCATGCTTTAACGTGATGTAGCCTGGTGACCTGGAGAGTCTTATATTAATTGTTATTGGATTTAATCAAGCTGTCAAGACACTGTCGTCAGAATGAAATTTAGAGTAGAGAGGTATATGAAAACGGTAATCTTTATAGGAACTAAATAATTTATAATTAATAACGGATGTGAGTATTTTTTTTATGGGTAATAATATGAAGGCGGATATTTTTAGTGTGTTATTTAAATCTATTGATGGTACTAGAAATTGTGATGTGTTTAGATAAATTATTGAAAGCTATGTTAAAATTAATGTTGCTCAAATAATGTGTCTTAATAGATGGAAAGATACTAACTATAATTTTTTTTTAATTTCATTCAGTTTAAGTTCTATCGAATTCTCAGTATCGAATTAAGTTTCAGCAATAAGGGTTATATACCTATATTAATATCAGGTATATATATAATAAGTACGTTAATGTGATTAAAGTTTTTCATTTGATTTGGTGTCATCAGTTTTTTCTTTTTTATGAAGCTCTTTGTTTTCATTCATTATATTGATAAATTATATTTTCCTGTATGAAATTAGATACAAACAACAAAATTAACAATATTTTGTTATAGGCTATTTTTAACGTAACCAATTCCAAGTTTAGATTAGAAAATTGTTCTTTATGACGACTGTCAACGCGTACGAACATGAAAGAGCTTTTTCCGGAGAGCCTCATTTTAATAAATATTTACTGTACGTAATATTTCGCAACCTAAACCGAGTTAATCATTTCGCCTCTGTAAATTTGTTTTGGTGAGGGATTCTGGAGTTTTTATACATTTTTAATGAAATCAGGATTATTTAGCAGTATTATTTTAATAATTTTTGTTTGAACCGGATCAAGTAAAAAGTATCGAATTTTCGATAAAACGGTTTTTCGTTAGAAGTGTATAGTATAGATGATGTATTAAGTATATCTTTTTATTTGGTGACGTATTTTAATTACATTTTCCGTTATTGAATATATTTGGCGTTAATTTTGTAGAAATTCATTATTAAAAATTAAATGAAACTACGTGATTTATTATTATTTCTACTTTCTTTAATTTTTTAAAGATATCTTTGCTAATAGCCCACCATTATAATATAACAAAACCTAGGTCGTTTTAAAGAAACTGAATAAAGTAGAAATAATACTACATCACGTAGTTTCATTTAATTTTGTACATTTTCCGCATTATATTCATTTAAAAATAAAAAAGTCCCATGACGTTAGACGAATTAATCTTTTCTAATTTATTATTATAATATTTTCTAACACATTTCGACGCTTCATCACTTAATTTGCATACAGATTACGAAGGGCCTTTATTAAATTGTCGGCATTAGTATTTGAAATAAAAGTAAATAAATAGTTAGCATATATTTCCTTAAAAATTAGAAATAATCGAGAGCAACACAATAAACATAATTATTGTAACAGAAAACTATAACAAAAACAATTAACTAATTTCTCTAATAAAAACGGCTCTGTACTTAAAACGTACTATATTCGTTAACTTTTACTCATAGCTTTGCACATTTAAATATATGCGGTGCGGTACCCAGCGGTATCCTGCTCGTGTGGTTATAAGTTATACATTTACATTGTCCCAATCATCGTTCTTTTCATTTATTGTTTTGCACAATTAATAGTCCATTCACTAATCATTAATGCCAAATCGGAGAATCACACATTAAAATTAAAAGATATTGTCATCTCTAGTCGCTCTTAATGTAGTGGTCTTTCTAAAAGAAAATAAAAACAAAATGATGTGTTACTTCACAACGAGTCGAGATTCTCGAAGAATGGAAATTTACATTAAAACACTAAATGAGTAAATAACACAATAAAAATATAAACAGGATGCAGTAACGAGCATGTTTGTTACCTATACATTAAATTTAGCATATTTAAATAATTTTCGTATAGAAATAATTATATATATATCAATATATATATATATACATATATATATATATATATATATATATATATATACACATGCGTGTGTAGCCACAACACGGTCTGGCGCTTAAACTTTCGGACTGCTTGCGATAAAGTTCTGTATTTGATTCTTTTATTCCTATCTAACTCCGAAATTGCGACTTTTATTTTATTCACAAACACCTTAATAAATTTCAATAAATTGTTCTATTCAGGTAAAATACACCAAATTAAAAAGTAATCTGTAACAACATACAATATATGCTATCATTTACGTGAGCAGCGTAGTAAATATACACTCTAAAAATGATATCCGAGACACACAATTAGGGGTGAGATAGTTTTTTTATATTATTCAATTTTTAAAAGTAATGATATACGTTACACTTAACTAGATAAATTCATAAGTTAATTTTCCATGGCATTTAATCCAGACTATTATTGCTTGATCCGCACCTCGCTTCTTATTGCAACACAAACGATGTCCAGTTTGGCGAATTTTATTCAACATATTATTTACCTCACAACTATAGAACTAGCCTGAAATGTGCATTCATTTCCTTGAAAAAAATTCAAATATTTCTAATAAACGCGGGAGAAACCGCGAGCAAAACCAAGTATGTTGTATGTTCGACAAGAAAATAAAATAATGCTAGTTTACCACACCAACATAAATATAAATGTATACACGCTTACTATTTACAAGAAAATAAATGCAGCGTGATTATAGAGTTTACTTTGGAAAAAATGTATATTGCAGATTATTTATTTGTGTTAAATCAAAATGTGTGTCAAAGTTTCACACATATCTCAAAAATGGTTTTGCTATAAGTAACAAAACATTCACAAGAAAACAAGTGCAGTGCGACTGTACAGTTCATTTTGAAAAAACTTTATATTGCAGATTATTTATTTGTGTTAAATAAAAATGTGTATAAAAGCTTTACGCATATCTCAAAAATGGATTTGTTGTAAGTACCATATACTAGCAATATGCCCCTACTTACATTTTATAAGAAAATAAGTGCATTGCGACTGTACATTTCATTTTAAAAAAGCTTCATATTACAGGTTATTTATTTGTGCTAAATACATATTTTCGCAGACATTTCTATACTTTGAATTTATCTCAAAAATATTATTTTTTTAAAAGTACCTAATACTAGCATTCCGTCTCGGTTTCGTATGAAGGTTGATGTGAAAAACCTTGCGAAAAGTTTTGTTTAATTAAAAACGCCATCATAAATTTTAAACTGTTCGTTAAGAAACGAATTGTGAAAAAAGAAACTTATAATCTAAAATAGATGAATTGAGGAAATCTCTATAAAATTGAGTTGATAAATCTAAAGATAGCCTTGTAAAATAAGCATAGAAAATGAAAGTAGAAAAGTTATGTATTCTAAACAGTGAAAAGTATTTCATGGATTTTATATAGTTTATGAAGTATGTGCCGTTGCTAGGTTATAGAATAATTTGAGAAGAATAATGTTGTTATGCATTATTGTTGAGACAGAAGTGTATATAGATACTAATCCGTTATATCCGACAAAGTTCTAGATCGATGAAGGAAAGTGCTTGTTAATTTTAAAATTATAATATTTTCGACTCTTCCATTTAATTAAGAAAAACAAAATAATTCGATATTTAACTTTATATATCTTTAATTACTGGGGCGCTTTTATAAGAATTTGTGAAAAGATAAGAAACTAATAAAACACCACTACGTATGTTATTTTTTAAAATTTTTTGAATAAATAGTTAAAAAATGGATCCACTACGGGACTTGGTGGATCCATTTTTTAAACTATTTATGGAACATGTGAAACATCTATATGTATAATGTGAATCATTTTCATATTTTTATATAGAAATATTTTTATTTGAACGAGGTGAAAACGAAAAAATAAAATTTAACTCTGCAAAAGTAAACAACTACTAAGTTAGTAACAATAACTAATAAAATATCTACATTTAGGTTGAATAATGAACATTACTATTATTATTAAAATTATTAAACAAAGCTTTTAACATTTTAAGACAGTTTAATGCAATAAAAAAACAAGTAAAGTTGTAAGCTTTAGTAAATAAGAAACGATGCTGGTACGAATTAAGTAGGAACGAGCTAGCAATTCAAAAAGCTGACCGAATAGCGTATTAATTCGGAAAGAGCCGAAAATACACAAAGCTAGCCAAACGGAAAAGTACGTCTTGCCATCAAAACATTTTAACTCCCATCCAGACGCGCCATTAGATGTTTCTCACCAAAAAGGGAGAAACCATACGTTGCACATAATTTTTAAGGTTAATATTTTACAAGTGACGTTAAAAATCGTTAATGAACTCGATGGGGTGGACATACAAAAAAGATCACTTTAAAATATATTTAGCAACAAAAAATAAAAAAAATCTATTTAGATGCAGATTAATTAATATGCCTATTTAAATCATTTACTTGATAAATTTCATTCAATGCACTTACGACTAAATGATTATTTCTTATCAAATATATGCTTATGTAATATTCATTATTTCGTCAAGTTTGTGATGAATTTTAAATAATTTAGCTACATATTTGCATTATATATTGTTTTATAGAAACAGGAAAGAGTAAACCTGTTCATGTAGTAAACTACAGCGATTTTACAAACCTTAGTTACATTAGTTTTGCCTTCGTGACTGACCTGATATGAAATGTTATGCACAATAAATACCCATTACAATAAAATATCGTGGCAAATCAATTTTATTTACAAGCTTGTAGGCGCGTATAAAACATACCTGTTCATCTTAAATTATGCACGTGTTGGGGTCTGCGCGGCCCCCACGATACCAGTTACGTTAGTTTTTTGACATTATAATTTTTATTTGTTTCTTCTTTTTTACAATTATTTAATCAAGATGTCGCGGCTTTTAAGTGATAAAACAATAGGAGAGATCGTAAACGAAGATTCTGATACCGAATCAGTGATTGGAACCAGACCAGAAGACGAATGTAGTGATAGTGAAATTTTGAAGATCCAGTAACCCTTGATTCTGACAATGATGGCGACGTGGATTCTGATACTGAAGCGTCTTCCTCAGAGAGTGAAGATGAAAATGTTGGAGGACCTAGTCAATCCAGCTACTACAGAAAAAATAATTACAAGTGGTCTAAATATCCACCAGCGCCTTCACGTACTCGTCAGCATAATATAATAAGGCAAAGACCTGGTTTGGTTGGTCCCGCTGCATCTAAAAGTAATATTACTAAGAAGGAATCGTTTGAATTGCTAGTTGATAATAACATTATACAAATTAATCAACTAAACCAATAAAAAATATACCAACTACACCAACGAGAAGATTACCGAGAAATCGGAAAAGACTACTGCGGTTGCGTATTGGACGAACCACGTATCTGTTACAGAGATGAAAGCTTTTATAGGTATTTTGCTGTTGACAGGAGTATTCAAATCAGGACATGAAGACGTAGAATCTTTGTGGGTTACAGACGAAACAGGTCGTGATATTTTTAGAGCTACCATGTCTTTGAAAAGATTTTTGTTTATTGTGTCAAATCTTCGGTTTGATGATATTGCATCGAGAAAGGAGCGAAAGGCTGTGAATCGCGCAGCGCTAATTTCTGAAATATTTGATAAGTTTATAGAAAACAGCCAAAAAAATTACTGTTGTTCAGAATATATCACCATTGACGAAATGTTATGTCCATTCCAAGGCCGATGCCTTTTCAGAGTGTACATGAAATCAAAGCCTGCTAAATACGGCATCAAAATATTATGTATGTGTGATGCTCAGATTCACTATTTATATAACGCTTTCATATATACAGGTAAATAGCAGGAACGTACAAAAGGGCAACTATCTATTCCTACACAATCCGTACTACAGTTGGCTTCCCCGATTTTTGGATCAAATAGGACATAACAACAGATTACTGGTTTTCTTCGGTGGAGTTAGTTGATGCATTACTCGAAAAAAAATGACGTACGTTGGGACTTTACGAAAGACAAACGTAAAATCCCCACTGAATTCAAACCACATAAGCATAGAGAACCAGGATCTTATGTTATTGGATTTACAGCTAAAATAACACTATCTTCTTTTGTTGCAAAAAAAAATCAAAGCGTTGTAATGATTTCTTCAATGCATCATAACAAAAGTGTTATTGAACGTACAAAGAAACCGGAGATTATTGAGTTTTAGAACTCCACAAAAGGTGGAGTGGATGCCTTACATAAAAAATGCGCTAATTACTCAGTAGCTCGCAGAACACGACGTTGGCCAAGTGTAGTATTTGCTGGTATTCTAAATATTGCTTGCGTGAACGGCTATGTCTTGCGGAAAGGTTCAAACACTGAGAAAAGAATGAAGCGAAAGAACTACATAAAATCTGTTAGTGTAGAACTCATCAAAGAACACATCACAAACAGAAAATCTAAGTATTTGAAGTACCCCAGAAATTTGCGCGATATAATTGATAATTTCTTAACGTAATTTTCTAACGTGGCATCATTACCCTCGACGTCTAATGTTGCTACTTCAAGCCAAAACGTCTTGAAAAGAGGACCCTGTCACTTATGTGACAGAAAAAAAGATGGAAAATTTGCTACAAAGTGCAATAATTGTTCAAAATTCATTTGCAAAGTACATAGTAGCACAAAAACACTATGTGATAATTGTCAAGACTGAACAAAGTTTTGTTATTGTATTCATAAGTCTTAAGTGAAGTAGTTTTAAAGTAGTTTTTTGTGAAATATTAATAAGAGACTATAAAGCGTTATTTTTTTATTTAAGTTTACATATTCTAGATTAAGTAAAATAATATTATTTTTGGTTATAACTTTCCAAACAATAAGTTTCATATATATTATTATCGTAAAAAAAATATTACCAAAAAGTTTTTACTATTTTGTGATGTGTTGTAATAATTAAGTAAGAAGATTTATAAATATAAAAAGTGATTTATTTCATAAATCGAGCCTATTATTTGTCATTTATGAGCATTTAATCAAGTACATAGTTAAAATTTGTTTGCTAGAAGCAAAAATCATACGGGGGCCGCGCGGCCCCATAATACCAGTTACGTTTGTCAAATTTACGATACCTGTTAAGGGTTAAATTAAAAGTTCAGAATATGGTGAAAATGGTGACGTTTGAATTTTCATAGTTTCTAATGCTACATTATCCTTGACATGTTTTATATTTTTAACGTTATATTATAATTTACATTTGTGAATGAACACTGATTATTTTATTTAATTTCTTTTAAATATAAATTTCAAGATCGTAAGATCGTAAACATAGTTAATTTGAAAAACAAGTTATACGTGTTATTCATTTTTTATCATATGAAATCTCGTCTGTGGGACATTTTTACGAAATAGTCCCAAGTAGTTAGGAAAGAGTATGTTTAAACATTAATTTCCATGAATTTTAATTCTGGTGTTATTTATAAAGTAAAACAATGTATATTGGTTTAAGCCATTAACTTGCATTAAATAGATGTGGCATTGGTGCTTTAAAAGGGATCTTTCAGAAATAAGGAGTGTGCCTTGTCTTCAATGCAATCAACTCTTACATATTTGCTTTTTTTAATTCTCCGTGTCTTTTCATACAGTCCGCATATGAACTCTACCCTTCCCACTTTTTTATTGGTTTTGTATTTGTGCCGTGCGTTTTCACCAGCGTAGAATTATTTTAATTATGTAACTCTCCCCAACGCCGTCACTGAATGCCTCCATCCCATTTACCAACGATCAAAAATCAGTCGTAAGTCTGAAAGGTATATCGGCTTGAATACAGTAGATAAATAAGCCGCTCTTGCGAGAGAACTTTGCACTTTTTAAAAAGGTATAATCAATTTCTTTTACATTTTTTACTACTAATTTGCACACGTACACGATTTACTCACATAATCTTTCTTAAAATACAGGCTTCCTAAGGTAAAAATTATTTGAAAATTCATTGCGTGTTTCTAAAGATTAGCACAAAGAAACTAACGAAGCAAATTATCTTTTTTCCTATTGTCACTGCCCGTAGCGTAATGATATATAGCTATAATTTTTTTCAAATCGAACGTGTATTCCAGGCATTAGCGCAGACAAGCAAAAATAAATAAAGAATTATATTTCTTTATATATTACCATAGATAACATACCTATTTAAAATAAAGTCGATGATATGAGCAGTATCACCTGAATATATTTCCGATATAAAACAGAAAGAGTCAGAATGGCAGTTATGCCGTAATTGAGAGTAAGTACGTAAAACTGTTTAGTGATAACTTTACAAATATATAAAAGTGCTTGTATGCATTCTTCCCATAGAATTTATTGTAATACAATTTAGTATGTGCATGTAATCAAAATAATCTATTAAATAATTCAATTGAAATAGCGGTAATGTTCAATCGGACTTTCTTCCGTAGTTATATTATTTATTTAACAGAAAATCGTGTTTCTATTACCACTACGTAAATATATTACTTAATATGTCTTCTATGCCATTAAGAAGGGAAAATGTTCTATTTGAAATTTTTATTAATAATTATTCCATATACTTCATAACAGTTATATATTAATTATTAATCAAAATAATCGTTTTTCAAATAGAGCTTCTGAAAATAAGTGTGAGATCGACTTCTATAACGAGGTCTTAAGTCGCTAATATTAGGTGAAAAAAATCTCCTAACGAAAGAGCATGTTTCGACGATATCCTACTAGTCGAGATAGAATTAATTTTTTTAGATATTTGTGAGTGTAATTTTCCTCGAATGTCCATTTTTATAAAATGAAATGCATATCCTCATTAAATTAAGGGCCAAAGAAAAACTTTTTGAAAATAGTGAGTTGATCATATCGTAGAAGTTTTAGAACATTGAAAAAAAATTTTGAAATTAAAAAGTCAGAGTTTTTCTTTTGCTGTAAATATGTGACATAAAGTGAAATAGAAATTTTCAAAGATAGTGTGTGACATTGAGTGAAATAGAAATTTTCAAAGGTAATTGATAAACTGAAAAGACAATTGACACTTTAGGGTAGAAATTTTTGAAGGCTTATTCATTTCTAATTATAATTTTTTTCCACTTTATACACACTCATTTAGACAATGTGAGAATAAAAGAGTTTTTGTGTGTTTATTTAGTAAAGATGCGTTGAAAATAATTAAAAGTTGGCTATTTTCTGATGCCAAAAAACAAACAAAAAACACCTGCTATAATTACATACATACATACACACACACACACACACACACACACACATATATATATATATATATATATATGTGTGTGTGTGTGTGTGTATAGCTTTGGTGTTTCCAATGCTAAGTGACAACTTCACATATTTCACATTCGAAGCCATATTTTATAAATTTGATCTCCTTCGGTAGACACAAGTAAACAAAAGCATAAAGGCAGAAACAATGATACTGCATCACAATGTAAAAGAAATGTAGAGTCATCGGAAAGCACTACGATCGTTTATCAAAAGCCTGACGGGTGAATCTCTCCCCAAAAGGTTGGCTTACAATAAACAAGTTTGTTTACCTTTTTGTTTTGACAAAAGGACTGTAATATTGTAAACGTATTAGGGGAAGAACACTGTTTATTGAAATTAAAATTTTTTTTTATAAACGTACAGTAAGTCTAAGACCGTATATTCTAAATTGTAGTCTAATTGTTTCATCGAATATTTCTATATTTGACACAGGGAAAGTGTCTCTTTTTATTGCAATCAACTATTCCCTAAACAATTTGATATTCAGTTATTGACTTTAATATTATTAAAAAAAGCAAGTGTGCACTTAAAAATTAACGAAGAAAAATTTCTTATTCCGATGAACATTCAAGCAAAAATATGATTTGCGTTTTTCGGCGAAGATAACTTTCAAGATGAAAAACTACTGTGAGTCTATATGAAAAGAATTCGTATCTAATATTTTCGTATAACATATTACCAAAGATGAGTATCTTAGAATTTTCATTACTACATATTAAATTTTAGTTTAATTAAGAAAGTTGCAGGATAGAAAAAAATACTAGTGCATTTAAGCGTTACAGTTTCACGATGGGAAGTTGCCAAAGTGCTCTAAAAATATATACTTTTTACATCCTCATGAAATGAGACAAGACATGTACTTGATATCTACTTTAATCATTGCTTTATAACAATGTTTAAAAATGGTGAAATTTTCTACATAGGGATAAATTATGATTTACATCATTTATTTCTAAACAGCTTCCTGCAAAGTGAGCTCATACTTTACTTAACTTTATTTTCCAATTCCATGAGTGAATACGCTCACATCCATCGTATACGCCCACAGTCTTTATTGGTGATAAGCCTGCATTGCACTCAGTAATATCTTAACTGTTATTTCGATATGCATTTGAAAATAATTAGGGTATATTTGTTAAAATACTGTAATAAATGTTTAGGGATGCAGCTGAAAGTAAAAATACTACTTTCGTAATAACTTTTTTATACGTTTTTAATGTAAAATGGTGCTTCATAAGCAGAAATCACGCATTTTGTAACATAAAGTGTACGCAAGTGACGACGTATTTAATAAAAGGGACGCGTTCCATAGTTTGATAATTTTCGAAATTAAAAGTTTGCCATCATTACATGCAAACATAGCACGAGTTACAGCTAGTTATTTAATAAAATATTCCAAAATAGGTATATACACTACTTTCCAATAAGAAAGAAAATTACCACTCAAGAGATGTGAAAACTGTCTCGGAAAACTGGAAAACAACACTATAATAAAAATACACAACAAAAAATAGAATATTCTGTTCCATAATATGACATCATTTTAAAATTGATATAAATTTGTGCCACATTTCAAAGTCAAATTTAAACACAGCCGGAATTCCTAGTGAAAACTTTACGGACACAAATCCTTAAGAAATTTATCCGATCTTTATTTGTTCCCGTTATGGGTTATAATTAAAACATAAATTGAGGAATTAGTTATTTAAAATGCCACCCATTCAACGTATTAGTACCGTGACATTCCGAAGCGAAAAATGGATTTTTTCTGCAAATTTTTGAAGCATTCATTTATTTTCACTGTGAAAATGTTATCAGTAGTTTAACATTTATACTAATTGTCTCAATATTATCAATAAATGAACACGTATATACGCTTTACTACGACTGAGTGCATAAGGACACCAAAAATAAACTTGATCTATTTAATTAGTGATTTGCTGTTCACTAATGCACTCTTTGACACTCCCTACTAATGATGTGTTTCGCTTTCAGTTACGGTGTTTTTGTCAAAATGTGGACTTGCAGTATTGCAGTAAAAGACGCTTTTATTTAATTACATCACTAACTTAAATTAGTTTTATTGGTGAATTTTTATCTATTTTTAGTAATTATTACATAGCAAAAAAATATTTAGACAAAAATTCATTACTCGTAGTGAAGCAAAGTATTTTTCCATCTTAGGCTATGGTGATTTATTTATATTCTTCACACTCGATGCGTTATTCTTGTATGAAAGTCATTGTTTTGTTATTTTATCTCAAATAGAATATAAAACTGAATAAATATATTATAAGATAAATGAGAACAAATAAAATGAATTTCACCCCAAAACAATAAAATCAAACTCAAAATTTACAGGTAAAAATCTATGAAAAGGCTTTAGATAAATTCGTAAAATACTCAATGAAACCCATTTCAATTATAGTAAACAAAATTCAATTACAAAAAGTAGGAGGTAAACGAAAATTACTTATGTAGGTAATCCTATCGATTAAAAAAAACACATTTATGTTAAACTAAGTTCTTCGTTGCTAATCCTTTTAAGCTGCTTAAAATTTTCCTGTTCCGAATTCGCGATGCAATTTTGCAAACATAGTATACTGTAAATAAAAACTACGTTATGTTATTACATTTCATGCTCACGAGGAGGCGCGTGACGCTACAGGATATCGTTAACGTCGAGGCTTAGAAAAAGTTTCAGGAAACTGCCTTACCATATTATCTTCAGCGTAACAATGCAATGGTACCAGCGATTAGATGTCGTGGATATCTTCAAATAATTTTGTTACTCTTTAAGCAATTTTTTGATGCGAGGCTGGTTTTTTAGAGGAGTGTGAGTAAAGTAACTTATTGTTTCTCACGACATTTTATATTATGAGGAAACAAAACTGAGGAAACGAGTACAAACTTTTTACTTTACTCATTCCTAAGGAGCAGTACAGGTATTTTGACATTTAATTATATCATTAGCCGGTAGATCTTTATCGTCGGAAATGAATAACGAGCTAAGAAAAAATAAAAAAAAATTGCAAAACCATTCAAAAAATATAATTACCACAATTCCAAATAAACTAGATAAAAGTATTAAACGGTAAAAAAGTAAACCAGTTAAACAATAAAATAAAAAATCTGGATGTTAATAATAGAAGAAACAACATCGTGATGTGTGAAATATCGGAATTGCCTAGTGAAAAGGAGGAGGATTTCTCGTCAATAGTAACGAATACAATCACAGAGCTTGACATGGTATTGAAGTGAAGCGAAATTAACAGAATTTAAAGCTTTGGAAAGATGGTGAACAAAGGAAGCGCTAAACCTATTCTTGTCTCGATTAAAAATTTATAAAAAAAATCAAGATTTTTAGAGACGAAATAAAATTAAACCGTCTACTGATATTACACAATTATTCCAAAAAAAAAACTGGAAGAGCGGAAAAATCAAGTAACCAAAAGGAAAACGAAAAGACAAATGTACAGAATTTAGAAACATCCAATACTAAGCTCTGTCTGGTGTACAAGGAGGATGGAATTTCTGTGTTAGACGGATAGGCATGCACTTGAGCGATTTCATACATTTTTCCTTTTATTTTGGGGTGCAGAACTTTACGAATGTCAGGTATTACTTGTACACATTTGAATTAGCAGTTACGGTAATAATGGAAGGAAAAGTACCACCCATAGTACTAAAAATAAATTACTAAATTTTATGACTAGGTCAGAAAAAACCAAAATTGGGAATGCAAAATATTTTGGAATCCTTATTTTTTAGGATTGCAAAACTAGTCATAATCACTAATTCATATCAGAATCGTTATTAGAGTCACTTCAGCTTCGGAAGCTTCAAAGGACACGTATACATAGAACAGTTATTTATATATATATATATATATATATATATATACAAGCTTTCTTCTAGAAATTGCTTAAATTACTTTGACTGTTTGATTTCTAAATTATACGTCGGATTTGTTTGAATGGAATGGGAAATTTTCAGAGAATATGCTCATGAAAGTTATTTACGACAATACTGAAAACGAGTCATCGTCTATAGTTTAAGTTCTACGTACGTAAGAACACTTTCAAATTATTATCGTAGACATTATAAATAATATTTTCCTAAGGATGTTCCTTAAGCGATTACGCAATGCAACCTAATAAACCGAGTGAATCATATTTCTTACCAGTACGTATAATTCAAAGATTCATAATCTAGAAATTATGATAGCGAGATAAGTAATAAAAATCTAGGCTGCCATTTCGTTCAATATTGAATCTCATTCTTTGGGTAAAGGTGAATCGGGTTTTTTGAAAATACTCATAATTTGGAACTTGGTATACCTAATAGCAAAAACGTAGATCTTCTTATCAAAATAAGTAGTGGCATTTAATTTTTTTTTATTCTCGTATAACAATGCCTCAGAATTATGTAAGAGATGAGATTGAGAAACCTAATGTAGGCTGAAAATTACGTTTAAAGTGTTTAGTAAAAATATTATGTAAATTTTAGTTTCCTAACTAGTTATGTCCTCAATAACTAAACAATATACTATAGGAGTACGTAATGTTTGGAATTATAGATTTTTAATCAAGAAACGACCAAAAAAAAATGGCAATATTTAATTGTCAAAAAAAAATTGAAAAATAAAATCTTAAATTAAGTTACTGATTTTGAAATAATTTTTTGTGTACGATCTCCATATTTGTTTTTTGCTTCTTTATTGTAAATTTTGTGGTCAATTTACAGATTTTCCCAATCTGTTAAATACGTCCAGGTATCCCAAACACAAACTGTTTAAAGATAAAGTGTAATAAACGCAATAAACGAAAGACTTGAAAAATAACACAGAAATTTAAATTGGTAAAACTCTAATTATTTACTAAAGAACTTTTTAATCGTATTCACGAAGCGGTCAATACAGCAGAAGAAAGCAAATATTTAATCTTTTTTTTTTTAAACATTTGTTTTCCTTAAAAGTTAAATTGAAAAAAATGTAAATAATTAAAAAAAGCATTCAAAATAATCCGCTCACGTTAATACGAATTTACCAAGTAAGAAGCCAGCCTGGAAAATTGATCTTAACTTCACAACCTTACGGCTACAGCAAAAAACTTGTGCTTTTGATTATGTAGCAAAAAACGTAGGAAAAAATTTTGGATTGACTAAAAAGTAATGAGCGTTTTGTGAGAAAATTATTTAGAAAATAAGGAAAAGTTCTAGCAGCTTCCATGATCGAAGATATATATATATATATATATATATATATATATATATATATATACATATATATATATATATATACATATATATATATATATATATATATATATATATATATATATATATATATATATATATATATATATATAAAGGGCGCAGGATTTTCTCACTGATCCAGTAGTAACTAAGACGATGCACTGTTAATACGCATAAAATATAGACGACATTAAAACGTACGTGAGACATTTTGTACTCTACGAGTACCAGTCTGGTCACTCTGCTGTCAAAGCTACGCGTAACATATGCCAACGCGTAGTTCCTAAAGCAATGTCTGAAGCTGCCGCAAAATTATGGTTCCAGCGGTTTCGCAGCAGTGATTATAACCTGAGTGATCAACTAGACTTTAGTCGACCGGTGGAATTGGATAGTGACAGGTTGAAATTGTTAGTATAAGGAGAAAGTCGATTAACGACACACTGGCTAGCAATGAGCTAGGGTGCTCCCAAAGGACTATAGGGAATCATTTACACCGGTTGGGAAAAAGCTTCAAATGCGTAGTGTGATTTTGAGGCGTGGGTACTATCTGAACTTAACCCGGACAAGTCGTAGCCATTGCCCGGTCCTCATCAAACCCGCCTCAAAGTCTTAGACTTTGGTTGATTTGGTCACTATACACATTTGGTTGATTTGGTCTCTGGGGAACATGGCAGATCCTTCAACTGCCATGTTCCCCAGACATTGCACCCAAACTGACAGGTTACTGCGAATTATTGAGTATGACTATAAGAACATATTCCAACGACTAAATATTAATTTCAAATATAGAAATTTTGTTTCTATTTCACTTATTTAAACTTTTTAATATTATTAGAGAAACACATATCGATTTCAGTAATATTGAGAAAGTTAATTTTATCACACATAATAACTTCGATATTCTATGATACAATAAATATTGATGACTTATTTGCCAAATAAACATATTTAAATAAAATAATTATACTTAAGTCGATAACGTTATATATATATGGTGGTATACATGGTAGGAAATGATAGAATTTATTAATTCGATTGTCAATAAATATAATGAAAGAATATAATTACGTGGAATGATAAATATATTTGCCATGGGACTGGTCTTTTTTAATTTCACAAAATTGGAAATTTATTTTTCCCAGAAAAAAAATTTAGAAAATAAAAAATTTAAGTTTCAAATCAAACAAAGAAAGAAAGCCTCTTAAATAGTAGTAGTTTAGTTGTTATCATATGAATACAAAATAAATGAATTGACTTCTAGCTTGCTTCACTCTTAAAAAAGTGCTTAAAAAAGTTACATAGCGAGTGAACCAGAAATTTCTAGTTTTATTATGTAATGATAATTCAAACCACATCCTTGACATTTATGAACTCTTTGTGGCCAAAGACATTAACGCTAATTTGTCCTAACATGAAGTCAGAGTTACAATAAAGGAAACATGTAATTCTTAAAAGTAGTGGATCAAATTTAAAATTGTTACTTGCCTACATCTTGAGAATATTTGTATTCCATTTCTCCTGTATTTGATCTCAAACTTTCTTTCTTTTCAAACTCTCCTTTGTATACAGTAATACAGAACAACTAGAAATAAATTCCTCCTTGAACACCATAAAATATTTTAACTAAAATTCTCAGAAGCACTATTTATACTTGCCTAAAGGCGTTTATTTCCATTACCAAATATCTCAATAAAACGATCTTGTTTGCAATAAAACAGAACAAACCACGAAACACGGGAGACAAATAAAATAAAGCATCACGCAGTAAGCCCCTTACTTTCACTCAAGGCGTTTGTTTATATAAAAGCTTATAGTTAACCTTGGATGCGAACTTTGTTTATTCGCCCAAAAGCTTCGCAAGAAATGCTAACTTGCGTTCGTTTCGTACTCGCGATACAATTTTTAAAATGTAGAAATGTGTCAATAAATCGCTCTGACTCGAGTTTTGTTTCACGAACTTGAGCAAAAGTAATTGTTAATGCAGACAGCATTCGGCGAAAAGTCAGAAAATTCCCTTTACGTAGCATTTGTTAATATATAGGCAATGCTAGTTTTATAAATAAATGTGTATTGTAGTCGTTCCTTGATCACTTTGCAAAGAATTTATAACTGTAGTTGTGTATACTTACACTTATCTACCACCATAGTTTACTGTAGTCATAATGATCACACAGCACTAGTAAACTAATAAGTTAATTTGTAATAAAAAAATGTATTATTTGCTTATTACTCTGAACTCATGAATGAAAAAAGTAAATTAGACGAAATTCAAACTCATCCAAACCAAAAAAAATATTTTTCTTTTTCCCTATTTTTCACACAGTTTTAACAAAATGAAATATACACGCAGAGATATCTAATACCTTGTTATATATGACCGATTAAAGGTCATGGGATCGATTATTCTGGGAAATGAGTTTTATTTTAAAATTTATCAAAATTATTTTTTTTATTACATATTATCGAAGTTACATATATATTACAGTTATCGAACATTAGGTTTGAGATAAACGTATTTCAAAGGACAACGCCCATTCAACGTATTCATGAACAAATACAAAATACATAAAGAGTTATTCCTTGCCTCTATTTAAAATTACTACTTTATTTTTGTTTGCATTTAGAACTTTCTAGAGGGAAAAAAATTATCTAAATATTTAATGTGATCGATGTAGATAGATCCATCCCCTCCAGGAAAAAAGTTTTCTCTACGCTATAACCTGAAAATAAAGATGTTAGTGACAATTATATATCATATGTTATCGATATTTTTATTCTTTATTTCGTATCGGAAGGAAGTATCGATAGTATTTAAATACTTCCTTCATGCAAGTATTTAAATACTCGAATATCATCATGTACCAAATGTCGAATATCATCTTGTACCAAATACAGATATAATGGATATTTTACAGAATTATTTGGAACTATTAAGGTTATTGTTTGTACCTGTAAATAAAAACAAAATATATCTTATGAAAAACTATTTGAAATGTCAGATTTGTTAAAGTACTTAAAATATATTTATAAAACTTAAAAATATTTATAATTCTACCAGAAATAACACTTTGTCTATATACTTTGCAGAAAGTCTGTTTCTCTTTTGTGATGCAATAATTTTGTATTTCACAAATATTTTTCACGAAAGTGGTGAGGCAATACTTAATAAATAAAATCTTAATAATTATTATTAAGTGAGAAATAAAGATGTTGCCTCTTTCCGTGTTTACCCATTAGTACATAATTTGTATAATGTAAAATAAGCTTGGTTAAATATTATTAATTATTCATCAAATATCATTTTCAGTCTTATTAAATACGATTTTAAGTTTTTGGTCTTAACCAAAAACTTTGTATGCGAATATTAAATGTTGTATGCGAATATTAACTTCTCAAAAACAGACATACGGACTGACGAACAGATAATGATTGCTCAACAATATAATTCGGGCCCTTCGCATTTATCACAATTTTGAAGAAAAAAACCTCTATAGGCACACCTGCACACTTTTTCAGAGCAGTGAACGAAACTGAGCCGTCGTGCTCAGGTCGGTGACGCTGAATCGGGTAAACTCGGCTCCCTTCGGCATCAGCCAAATAAACTATTTTTTAGGCGTACATTACGAGCATTTTAGATATCAAGTGAACTACTTTTTAGGCCTACCGTACGTACATTTTTTAGACGTTTAACTAAATTTGAATCTAAAGTATTTACAACATATTTCAGTTTCCATAAATTCATTGTTTCGTTCTTAGAATGTGATAGCAATGAAGAAGTTCGATCAGTGCAATATTCCACTGAATGATTAATTCACTAATATGATTATAAATGTTGTAACCAATAAAAAATAAATAATTGTATTTTAAAATTGCTCCTGGTTCGTCGAACTAATATACATTATATAATATCAATGTAATTATTAATACGTATATATTTTAAAATTAGACGTTTTGACTACTATGGAGTGGTCTTAAGCACATACCAAATTTCTTTTTCTTTATTTGTTTCTTCCTAAAATTTGCCTGGTAAAAACAAATTCCCTTTTCCCAGGAATATGTTATGATTTTCATCGTCATAAAGGCTGCAAGGTTCCCAAATCCTCCGAGCCCTTTTCCCAAATACTCAGAGTATATTCCTACGAGTAGTGAGAATTACTGACAGCTACTGTTAGGGTTAATATAGTTATATTTATAGTATATATATATATATATTTATAGTATATATATATATATATATATATACATATATATATATATATATATATATATATATGTATATATATATATATATATATATATATATATATATATATATATATATATATATATATAGTTATAGTATAGTATCGTTACATGAAACATTAAGATATTGTTGCATGGCTTAATAAATCAACCTTCGTTAATACGAATAAATTATGGACATGTATCAACGTATTCAACTTTATTAGTAAATACATTATAAAACGTCAAAAGTCCAAGAAATGACGTTTTTTATGATGCTTACTCGTTTATCTGTCAGTTCTTATTATTTTGTAGGATTCTGTGGTAATATTTAAAAATAACAAGCACCGGTCCTTGTTATTTTTTCGTCAGTCCTTATTTTATTTTTTCGTCTTTTTCGTGTGTGCGCGTCGAGTGCGCCGCGTCGTAGACGCCATAAAGTGTCCTTTCAATTTTGTCATATTATCAGTAGGTTTTCATTTTTTTTATTTTAATGGAGAATATTTAATATTTCCCATTTTACTTATTACGATTTTATGGTTGTCAACTCAAGTTTTAAATACACAATAGAACTAAAAAAGGAACCGTTAATAAACATAATTATACATAACATAACGTTATATAATTATATGTGTCGTGTAACAGAAAGAATCATCACTCCTGGCCATCCGACTGTCTAGATCCGTCTGTGTTTTTGTTAATTTAATGCATCTTGGAGAACTAATATTTATTAAGTTTAAAACTAGTTTAAGTTTCTTTTTGAGTTATTAATTTTTTTTTTAATATATAATTCTATTTATGTCATTTCCGATCGCGCAAACATTTAGAAATTGGAAAGGAAAATAACCAAGGTCTATATTATAGGCAATGACGATTTTTTAAGGAAAAATTTAAAATAAAATTGTAAATTTTCAGCCAACCATTTTTTAATGTTTTGTAGCTAAATGGCAAACATTTTCGTTCTCTTTATCTGTCTGTAAAAGCAAGATACTTTTACATAGCTTTTTAAATATATCTAACAAAGATAACGTAAGAACAATTTTAATGAAACTTTACAGAAAAACGTAGCTAAATTTTACAAACAAGTAAAAATAAAAAAAAACGTATTCATTTCCTTCTGAAATATTGCCATATATAATTAGAGATGAAAAACGCTTTTCTCGTCATCGTGTTATATGCCATTAAAATAAAAAATAATGTAATTTATGTAAATATTTTATAAATAATACTTCATACTCCTTAATTTTGTAAACCTTTACCTGTATCTAAGAATTTATGGAACTGTTACAGACTTCGAGCAAGGAGTGTTTTTTAAAACAAATATTTATTTAATTATTATAAATAATACAAAAGACTTGCGTCCTCTATGAATAGCAAATTCAGTTCAATGTCAAGTAAGATATGTAATTAGCATGAGAATAATATCTGTCGTAATTGAATTTTCCATACACGAGAAACTCTGCTAGGTCAGTTCAGAAACACATTCGTAATACCAGTCACGGGAGCGAATGTTTGGAACAGTGCTTGAGATACTCTTACTTAATGATTTTCTTGTTTTCAATTTTTACTCGCTCAACCAAGTGGTATCATAGTTGTAATTACATTTCATCTAAATTACCTTTTGGCTATTTTTGATCGTAAAATGCTAATGATAAAACTTACCGATTGTTCTTTCCAAATTAACAGCATTAGAAAATCAATGACAAAATAAAAAAAAAATAATACTACGTAAAATTTTATATAACACATATTTAATGTAAAATTACCAATTCAAATAGTAGTTAAAAGGTAAGCTGCTCTAGAACAAGTATATAAATGAGTAGTTAGTAATTGTAACAATATTTATTTTGATTAAATAAGAAAAGCGTCATTAAGTAAATAAATCTGCGTTTAGGATGTCCCATAAAATTTATTCGTAGGGCAACAACTCTTGTTAACATCCGACGATTTTAATCACATCAAATAAAACGAAAGCTTAAGAGAAAGCTCTCTACCGAAACATTTTATGACTAAAAGTATTGATTGCGAATCCGGCCTGAACGTAGGCGAAATCTTATTGAAATGTCTTTTAGCAAATATACATAATTCTTATTAAAGTAGGAAATAAAAATATTCTTAGAATATGCGGGGCTTGCTTTAGTATGTGTTGTTTTTATTCCTTTTAGATGGTTTTTTAACGATATTTTATGTCATATAAGTATATTACATGAATTTTAATAAAATTTGAATTTAATAGTATTTGAAGTCTTCGACTGTAAAAAAAGGTTTAAACTATTTAAGTTTTGAAAGCTTGTTAAAACTTATTTTTGAAATGAGAAATACGATCGAAATAATCTGCATTGATTATTTATACAAAAAACATTGCAAAATTTATTATGAGAGTGATGTTTTAAATGAATAGAGAGATTTAAGTATTTTTTTATAAACGAACTTAGATTCTTCAATGTCGTCAGGACCAAAGGTTAACTGCGTATTTAAACCGATCACTTAAGAATGTTTCAAAATATTTGAAAATATGATTTAACAAATTTTCAGGTAATAAATATCAAATATCAAATAGTAGCTGGAAACTTTTAAAGGAAGGCTAATTGTGAAAAGATCAATTTTTTATGACACCAATGAAAATAAATATAGGGTATTGAAAGAATCAATTAATTTATCTTGATCATTTGACTGCAAGTTAATTATAAGTGCAGCAAAATATCTGCTATTTTTTATTTTATTTCATTTCCTCATATTTCCAATTATTTACATGTATTTCGTTTTTGTTTTGGGTAAATTTCTGTTTAAAAAATATTCGAAGAAGCAAATTGAAAAATTTTGTTTCAAAGTAAATAACTAAACATTAATCGTAATCTTTCGATTGGATGTATATTTCATGTTGTTTATACGAGGTTAATACTATAATTTTTCATCACATATTATTAAATATGATCCACGAAATTTCAGGTTATCTCTCTGTTTAGCACAGGTACCGATTGATTTGGTGTTAACATTCAGGTCGATAATCCATTGTTTTGTTTATTCTATTTGTTATTTTCAAGTTGAAGGTATAACTATTGTCAAGTTGAAGGTATCGTTGCTAGATAGATTTTCATGGTCTATTATAATTTTTATGTCGCAGCACATATCTGTATCATATTTTATTATCAAATCAACTTGCCAATAAAATTATTTTTATGTGATATATGTACAAAGATTATTAAGTTAGCCATAACCAACTGGGCTAATTAATGCGTATCTTTCTCGGTTTGGCATTAAAAAATATGTTCATTGGATTGGGAATTAAACAAATGTGGAACTAACTTAATGTATTTACTTGTATCATAAGGATTTCAATCAGACATGTGGCAGTTTCTCTAGTCATATATGCTATAACTTTAACTAGCATTTCCAAAAGCGTGAGATGTGTTGAAAAAAATTAGTTATAATTATGGTAAGGTATTTTCTCAATGGCTTCAAACAATATGTCCAAATTTATTATACTACTATGCGTCTTCTCTAACCTAGCAAATAATATGGCACTTCTCAATCTATCTACTGTAATATTAAAACCTTCCAAATTAATTAATAAATTAATATAAATATCTCTATACCAAAATTTCTCTACTTTTTGTTCCATTCAATTATTAATCTAGTTGCTTAAATCATGAAATGTGAACTTTGTTTACTAAGTGTATCCTGTGCTGATTCATTTTCTGTTATTTGCTTAGATATATTAATCCTTATATTATTAATTTCTATTTCAAAATATTCAGTGGCCGCTTAATCTAAATTACCTGAAATTAACTGAATTATGCTTTTATGTGGATCTATGAGGCCCCTTGCTCTACGGTTCCTAAATGAGTATTCGATTTTATTGTGTTATTTGCTTTTATTACATAATTTTATAACTGAAAGCTACTAGTCTGCAATTGGGAATGTATTTAATATATATTGGAAATATCGAGGTATGAATCATAAGTGACTGCGTGGTTTGAGGTCTTGTTCGTGTCAGCTAGCACAATCCCTGTTTGTTTTTTAATTTAGTATCGTCAAATTTATAGGCCTTGAATAATACAATATGTCTATGATTTGCTAGAATTTCCTTCAGACATTGGACTAAGAGTACTTAAAAATTTAACATTTTCTCGTTGTCTATCGTGAATTGACATTTATGCAAATACAAATAAATAATTATAAGATAGCCATCATAAAATTCGTGAGGTAAAGCAAAAACCGAAGGAAATGATAATAGTAATGGAGGTATTAAGAATTCTGTTTACCAACCCTATAGTCCGCATCTGCCCTGGATTTTAGTTCAGTATATAACACAAAAACGTACTGATTTTTTCGTAGTTACTTTTTATGTTATGAGAACAATTACCAAAATTTCGATCATGGTTTTGGCAGCAGGAAATACCGGCTGCACGAGTTGCGGTACGGCGGGGTTACTTTTTAAAAACCCTAATTTTACCTTTATTATAAAAAGGCGTCATAAGTTTTAGTCACAGGAGTAATTACGTTTATGATTTAACTCCATTGAATACAAATATAGAATGAAATGAATATTGTCATCGAGCTTCGCATGATGAGTTTAACGTGTGATGTCAAGTTCTTCTCCTCTTTGCTTTGTTAACTGGCGTGTGTTAATTGTTGCTGGATTTTGTACGATCGGCAATGTAGTCCACTGCTGTACGCAAGCATAGCTCATAATATGAGATATGCTAACTCGGGTGCGCGCACATGCACATGACACACATATCATATTCTTCTTTAGCTATTTTCGACCGCCAAGGTATGAACCTTCATTATATGTTTTCTCGATGTGGTCATGGCAACCTGATTTTCGCTGTAGGCGTTTCTCTCCCCATGGTCTTCATTCCACCACGGCCTAGTACTATGAGCTTTGTTTGCGGAATTTTAATTTGGCTATCCATATTTGATGTCGCTAACCTTGCTGAGTTTTCTTAATAATTTCTTTTACGACCTTAAAGTGTAACGCCTATTACTTTTTTCTCTTTAAACTACAGTGACTTTGTTTAGGACGTCCTTCGTGAACGCCCAGGGCTTCGCTCTGTTTGTGAGTACTGGTAGTATACACTGGTCGTATTTGTAAACCTTCTGTTCAGTATTGGTGAAGACGATTTCGAGCTGACCACGCCATGTAATATGCACCTGTCAATTTTAATTACCTCCCTGTCCTTACCCATTACGACTTTCTGAATAAGATACACGTATTTTTCCACTTTTTAATGATAGTGTCATTTATCTTAATTTCTTCAGTACTATTTGAGCTATTAGTTAGGACCTGGATTTTGTCAAGGTACATTTTTAACATGCTATTTAGAGACATCGTTAAATTCTCGTATTTTCTTGTACCCGTTCATCTTGAAGTCTCTCTGCTTGTTTCAGAATAGCACAATCATCATCATCCACATTCATATGATCATTCACAATCCTATGGTTACTCAGTCTCTAGCCTTCTATGTTAATACTTCGTTGCTCTCAATGCAGAGTTCTAGAAATTTATCCTCCAGTACGAGAGTAGACAGTCTTGGAGAAAACGTATGTTTTTGCCTTACGACTTTCTCTCAATGCAGAGTTCTATAAATATCCTCTAGTATAAGACTAAACCGCTTTGGAGAAAACGTGTGCCTTGCTCGACGAGTCAAAATCCGGAGAGGGCTCAGGATTTTGATTCGTTGGGCCTATGGTTCAAAGTTTCATTTTGATAGATATTTTATATAATGTAAGTGTAGCAATACATTTTTAGGAGACTGAATTACTGTTCAGGATTCAATACTGTCAGTTTCCCATTTTCATATAGTAGGACAGAAGCGTTTTCCTATTTCTGGTTATTCGATTGTCTTCTAGGTATTTTTAAATATTCTAATAAGAAATGGTATCCATCCGTTTTCAGTTTTTAGATAATGCCATTTGATATTTTTTACCAGTTGGTATCTCAAGTTTTCTTATCTCCGGTACATCTTTGATTCCAACATTTGTTATTCTCGATCGCTTAGGATTTTTAGAACTGTACAGTTGCAGGTAATATTCCTATACGACTTTCTGGTGTTGCTTATATTCCGTAACTAGAATTCCCTCCTATCACAACGCATCGTAATGTTTTGAATATCAGTTATCAGAGCTTCCCGCAATTCCTTTGGACCTGTGTACTTCTCAATGACGTTTTTGCTAATTTATTGCCACGCAATGTATCTCTCTTCCTTGTCTCTTTACAAACTGTCTTTATTGCGGATATGTGCGGACATATATATATATATATATATATATATATATATATATATATATATATATATATATATATATATATATATAACATTTAAGGGCTTCCATTTATTTTTGCTATACATTGACTTTCAAGTCTGTAGGTCTACCAGAATTCCTCTATAAAGTTTGATTAGAAACAAGCATGACTACTTAATGAATACAAAAAATACGATTTGAAGGGCTGGATATTTTTTTGTGTAAACCAAAAAAAATAAAATGTTTACTTTAATTTTTAACTTCAATTTAATTTCAACATAAAGCAGTTTCTGAGGTAAAGGTCTTTTACTCACAGACAGATAGATGGACAGACGGACAACTAATTAATCTTACGAGGGCTTCGTTTTTTATTATACTAGGCATATAATCATATGGCTAATCGGACATGGAGGTATATGTAAAACTATGGGAGAGGAGGTTATATAATTAAAACCCCAATTAAACCATAAAAGTATTTTCTATTTTATGAATTTTCCTAGTTTAAATACAATATTGAAATGAAAAATTTAAATTCACATCAGGACCGTAATCCTTAGGGAGTCAAATTCACATTAACAGTGTAATTGTTACCTGCAAATATTAGTACTAGAAATATTATAACCACAAGAAAAATGATAAACCCCCACCAATTCATGCTAGTATATAAGTGAAATTACAATTTTCGTGTTATGACCTGGTAGTAATCTCAATTAGTTTTAATTATGCTTTATTTGATGTAGAGAAAATAAAGATGTGTAGCATCAATCTTTTTCTATTTTCAATGTAGAACTAAGTCGCTACTTTATCTCTTTTAACCATTAATTTCCACGGAATATCCCAGCGAGTCTAAGTAAAAAATATTTGCTCTACAAATTATAAATTATATGCTAATTTATAAATTGATGCTTATACGATCGAATTTCCTAACGTCTTCGGGCAGTAATATATCGACCATTGAGGAGAAAAGAACACATGCATGCATTGTTTGCCATGTTGCCGAGTATCGTTCGCTCGGACAGAGTTCGCTGGTTCTTTTTTATTTCACATTATTAAAACGGCATATGAACATCTTAATAATAATTTGACGAATATTTTAAACAAAATAACCTTATCCATCGTAAAAAAGTCGCTAATAAAATGGTAGTCTTTATTTAGATTTACCAAAGAATGTACATTGGTTAGTGATTGTCTTAAAAAAAAAAATAAAACTGTTCATTTCTGTCATTCCATGTACCATGGTGATTGCGTTGATCTTAAAAGTAATAAATATGATTTGGTATCATAATAATATAAAAGTAGTTGCATATTCCAATGACTAAAAATGTTTTTATATTCATGAATTTAGATATCTGCGGAATAAATCACTTTGTCATTGTTGAAAGCTCAATCGGTACTTAAAAAATGCTGAAGAATTAATTGTTGCAAATCTAGAGACAAAATTACAAAATTTGATACTGCCTAAGAAATTTAATTATACAAAATCACTAAATCTTCCAATCGACGAAGACCCCTTATAAGAAAATAAAACTGATAATAATAAAAATAAATGCATTAACATAAATATTATTTATTGTTGTTTTTCAAGTCAAGGATCTGTAAGTAATTTAGTCCACAATGTGCCGAACGTATTAATGAATAAAGTCTTGAAAATTTTGTTGTTTTAGGAAATTGTAATTTTTAGTTAATTTTCCATTTGTAATATATTATTTATGTGATAAATCGGAAAAAGCATAATAATTTTTGATAATAATATGTTCTTTAAAATGATAACTATTCGTATCCTAATAATTTAGAGTCTAGCTATGTTATATTAAACACACATTTTAAATTTTCTATGTTTTATCATTTATTTCTGTTCCCGAAATAAAGAAATAAATGCACTCAATCAAGCATTTTGTGAAATAACATAATAATATGCAAACTACGATTTTCTGTCAATTGTTTTCCTATCTGAATAAAACTTCTTTTTTTCCTCTATAAAAGTATGTAACTCATAAACTCTCATAAAATCGTTTTGAAAATTAACTATACCTGGTAATGATATACTGTTTGTGAGTTAAAAGTTGAGACTTATTTAATGGTGGTATTGCACGACAAATTGTTTAGCCCTACAATGATAATCGTAAGAATGCGTGATTATAGTCGTCACATTAATTTTAAAAATAGAAGCTGATAAAGTGAATCTAATTTTGTTTCATCGTAAACCCGAAATAATCCCCATCGAATGCCCATAAAATGTAGTATCACATTAAAACTCATGTCCAATTTTGTTTCTAAATAACTATTTACCTGCATCCGCCCTCAAATGACATTGATTGCAACATAACGACATTGTATTGAACCGTAGAGTTTGTTTGTCTTAAATATTATATTTGTCCCTCGATACTAACTCTGTTTACTCAACTGAGAATTTTCTCGTGTTCAAATTTGCTCTGAACACGCTATACAATTTATTTTTAACGTAAAATTGCGATCAAATGACGACAATTCAAAATGTTAGTTTTATAAATCTAAACGTCCAGGGACTAGGTGGTGTAGTTCTCCGGAATCTTTACATATCTTTTTATAATTTCGTTAATTCTTTAATATATTTATATTACATGTAAGGACATATTTAGAATTTATTATATATTAGGACTTACTTAGAATGTACACACGAAGTTTAAATTTTGCTTAAGATGGAACCTCTGCAATAAGATGCAAGCAAGAATCTCACTTTAAAATTGGGCAGATAATACCTGTAGTGCAATGAAATGAAAGTATTCATTTGATGTTAAAGAGACATTTTTAGACGAGAGTTAAATGCTTCATTATTCCGAAGATATACACTTTTTTCTTAATTTATGACTCAGTTTCTTAAATAGTTTTGCATGCGTCTTTCTGCTCTCAGTTTTTTATTACACGCTTTCAATTCATCTTAAACATTCTATCCTTTTTTTCCATATCACTGGTTTTTCAAGGTCGAATTTTTCTTTTATAACTTCGTTATTATTTTATTGCCTAATCTTTTTCTGTAGCATTCCGTAATGTTTTCATTTTAATTATATATAAATTTTCTTCAATCATATGTATCCGTCTTCTTTATACTCATTCTTCAATAAGAAACATTTGAATCATAAATTTTGTTAATTTTTATTAGTGATAATTTTTTTATTAACATTACATTTGAGGGTCTTATACTTGTCAAGTGCAGTTGAGATGTTAGATCGTTAGTTTATTATTTTTATCAACAATGACTTTATTATCTAACCCACTTCTGCTATCTCACAAAATCTCAGGGAAATGAAATAATAAGCATAGTTACTCAGTTTTTCTAGCATAATTGTAACACGGTTAGGAGTAAATCAGTTATACCAGATTTAAAATTTGTTATTCAATTTACCGCTAAAATTTAAACAGTGCCTAAATAGGTTTCGCTTCAAAAGTAGGTTTTGCTTCAGAATATATTTTTATAAGTACTTTTTTTCATTTGAAAATATGAAATGGGAAAAACATGGGTAAAGAAATATTTTCTGCAGAAAAGGAAGAAAAATGAATCATTTTACCTTTTCAAAGAGTTCCTTTTTTTGTTTGTGTTTGAAAAAATAATTGGGAACAAGTAAAATGGGTTACACATTTTAAATTATTCATGAATTAATCAGATTTCCCCTTTCACGGCCCGCCAACTATTAACTGTTTAATTATTACATCCTCTGAAAATTTTTCTCCGCGATACGTAGTATTAAAATTTATGAATGGTCTAGAAAAACTTACCTGGTGGGGGGCTTCACTGCGATCATATTTTAAACGCAAATTACAATGAACGTTTCCGTTTGCCTCTGTAAAATATTGTTAGAATGAAGCCTCACGAAAAAGTATTTTTATGTATTTTTTGGCTAATTTTTTTGTTTTCGTAGAGTGAGATTTATGAAAGGAAAGTAAATCATGTCCATAAAACTTGATGATGCTTTATTTTCAAAAAAATACAGAATTACAATTTGTGTATTATATACATGTCAATGGTTTGGAAAAAAATTTATCACCCCTGCATGTTTTAAATATTCCTTCATATCATTAAATAAACGTTTATTTTTCGATAATTTCCTACTATTTTCTTATTTTAAATTTAACTTTCTCAGTCTTCAATAATACAGCAAAATAATGGATATTATTTTTATGTGTCAATTAGTAGACACGTAGTGAAACATTGACAGAAAATCCTTCAGTGAAATTGGTAGAAAAATAATTACTCAAATAATTGTGCTCTCAATATTTACCCAAATATTTACGTATAAATTAAATTTCATAGAGTAAAATAAGTTTTATAGAGTAATATTTATTTAACGATATGAAGAAATAATAAATATGTAAGAGAAAACAAAATATTTTCCAGGCGGATTGATCTATGATTTTATATTATTGATGGAAAAATTGATAATTTCTGTGGTAGAAGACATTATACGTATAATATTGTATCATAGTGTCTAATAAAAGCTATGTCTTTTTATTTATATTATATGTTTCAGAAAATATAACATCGTAAACTTTAAAAAAATTAACTTTCCTTTCATAAATTTCACTCTATGCTAAATACGGGAAACGAAATGCGGTAAAGTAAAAAAAATTCGGTTGAACCATTTTCTGCATTCGTAAATCGGGTTTCATAACCATCAACGTGCACGAACATAAAAAGGCTTTTTCGTGAGGCTTCGTTCTAACCAATATTTATCGTACATAATGTTTCACGTTCCAGCGGCCAGCTGAAACGTTCGTTGTAGCTTGCGTTTGAAATATGATAGTAGCGAAGCGCCGCACCCGGGCAGCGCATTTATCAACTTTATTCCACATGTCATGTATCAGTTTTGAGAAGATGTGATACTGGGTCAGTTAATAAGCTAGGGGTCTGTAAGAGAGGAAGTCTGATTAATTCATCGATAATTTCAAATATAGAATACTTTTTATTAACGATGAAGGTATATGCGTGTAGGGTGAGAGGTTGTTTGTTTGTGTATGCAATCCAATGTTTCCATTTATCTCCAAAACTGTAAAATATGATTTTATGTAAAATGTTTGTAATTCATTGGCAATGGTTTTTAGATAGTTGTTACGGAGATTACTCCCCAGGGAGCGCCGCAATAAACATTTAATTGGAAACGAATTTTCCTATTTATCTCTCAAACGATTTGACTGATTTAGATACAGTTTTCTACAAAATATTTGGAACTAATCGGTGATAGTTCTTAAATAGGTGTTGTAGGGCTATAGCTTACCAGGGGGCGCTGAAACATTTTGTTGCAAATGAATGTTTCCAATTATCGCCAAAATGGTATGACCGATTTAGACACCGTTGTCTTCGTAGACATTAAAGTCGAAAAAGTATAAAATAAAAAGCAAAATTATACATTTTCGTAAAAAAACTCACAGCGGATGTAGTCGTTGTAATTGAAAAACGTTTAAATATTTCTTTGAAAACCCCCCCGACTAAAGGAAAGGAATAACGTATTAATATTATTACAAACCCAGGAAAATCCGTTGGTGCTGCCACGTCCTACCTATCCCTAAAATTTTGCAGTTTTATCGGTTCATGGCAAAATAGCTTTTCTATGCTGCTACGATGTAATTTATATTGGGAATGGAAATGGCAATTGTAGCCCCGACGGATTTTCTTAGATTTCTAATTATATTAATAGGTTTTTACTTTCTATTAGTCGGGGGGTTTTTAAACATTTTTCAATTACAACCTCGCAACGTTGCTACATCCATCGCGGTTTTTTTTTCGAAATGTTTAATTTTGTTTTTTATTTAAATTTACACCAATGAAAAAAGGAACGCTTTAGAAAAGCTTGAACTTTTTATTTTGTGTCTACTTCTAGGCATATTCATATTTACTCATATTTTTTCCATTTAATATTTACAAACAAAAAAAATACATGTGAGAATATATCTATTTGATGAAGAAGTTATTCCATACTTTAAAATGAAACTTATTCGAGCACGGTTTTTTACATTTTCGATCTTAGGTACGGTCTTTACATTTTAGAGCGAATATTAAATGTGGCAAAATTGGTTATAACCTAGTCCCTATTATGGCCAAATACTATGCAGCGCCGTTCATTACAGTATTGCCTATGGGAGATAGAAGTAGTGAGTCAGATGAAAGAGTCACACATTGTTATGAGTATTTGTAAATTGGTAGAATTTTAGAGTACATGCTCCTAACAAAAATCTATCTTTTTTACAGCCGCGTTGTTAGTATCGATTTGTTTTCAACGTATGTAAAATGCCGTTTTTCAGAAAAAAAATTCAGCGATAGTACAACAGAACAACTTGCTAAAAAGTTTTCATTTTAAACTTGCTTATATATACACATATATTAAATATACACACATATTTGTTCGTGCAATAGAAAATATTTCATCTTTTGTGAATGTTGTAATTCTTGGGAAATTGTTTTTACTAGTACCACGTTTCAAGGAAACTTTGTTCGCAATTACCCTTTCAATAGTTTCTTGTCTATAAACTTATTCTTAGCGATATTCATGATTTATATTTCTATTTCTATAGTTTGATATCATAATTACCATCTTAAATATTGTTTTATATGTCCAAAGTGACCATCACAAATTTTCGCTAAAATGAACTTGGAAAAAGAATGGCATAAGAACTGTCCCTCTACAATTACATTCAACTTTCCTATCGTGTTAGAAACACATACACACAGCCGATTGGCCATATACTACACAATTGTGAGACTTCGATTTGCTCCGTCTAAATAAAATGAAAATGATATAACAGCTATATTATATCGCAAAGACTTACTTTGTGACCCCAAAATGGAATTTAAAACAAGTAATGGCATAAGGTCTGTCAAATGCATGAAAGTTGTTATATATATAAATATATATATATATATATATATATATATATATATATATATATACATACATATATATATATATATATATATATATATATATATGTATATATATATATATATATATATATATATATATATATATATATATATATATATATATATATGTATATATATATTCGGAACTTACTCTGATATTTTATATTGGAAACCGTGATAAGATTTTAAAATTTTTTTTATATTTCCAACATGGCGGTCCAAGTTGGCGGGTTTTTCAAAGTTAGCTTTGAAACGAATAAAGGCATAAGGATGTATCTGCCTATTTCATTAAATTTTACTGAGCTTTACGAAAATCAATGTGGTACAAACGCATACGCATGCAGCTCTACCTATTCAATACTTTTATATTGCTTCGCTCACTTTAATAGTTAGGCAAGAATAGCATATCGAGTTGGAAAATTACCATCACATTCAAATGCACAAATCTAGATTACATAAACCAACAACGAGACGTATTAATTTTTTTAAGCGCGAATATTACAAAACGATAGCTTTTAGGATGGTTATCAATTTGCAAATGTAAATTTCAGATAATTACGTTTCTACAGCATCAAAAATTCAAATTATTAATTTTAAAAATGTAATATATAGTAATTCTAATAATATAGACAAGTTTTTCTTCTCGATTACAGGTCAGCTGTTTTTGTTTAGCTGAGTGAAATTATAACGCGGTTTTTGTTGTACGAAAGTGTGTTTTGTTAGCAAACGTTATAAATTTTAGGCGGCTATCGTTTCTTTTGCTGGTCTATCAAAATGTAGTTAGAAAAAATGTTTAAACATGATGGAAACTATAAAGTTGATCATTATCATATCTAAACATACCTTTATATATATATATACCATATTCATGCCATATTTACGTAAATAGGAATATAAAAAGCGTTTTTTTGGAGACGTTGAAAAAAATTAATATAATTTATATAAATATGCATTTGTTTCGATGCAATTTTGTTAGTTGATATATATATATATATATATATATATATATATATATACACACATATATATAAAAGTATACAATTTCCTTTAGGTTATGTAAATACTTTCATTTTATTCCACTATTAACATCAAGGGTTCAGTTTTGAAGTATGGTTCATATTTGCAACCATTTTGCTTGCGGAGGCTTGAGTTCGGAATTGCACCTGGTCTAACCTTCAAGGAGAAAGAAATGTGTAGATAATCTCGTTTCTTTGCCTGGTAATTTTTGATGCCAAATTTTATATATTTCTTTAAAGTAATATAAATGAATTAAAGAATTACAAAAATTATAAAAAAACACTTAGTTTCTGTAGTTTTCGTCTACATTTGTAAAACAAACCGGATATGAATCACTGTAAGGTATTTGACGTTGAATAATTGCATCTCATGTTAAGAACGAATTTTAACGCGAGAAAATTCTCAGTTAAATGAACAGACGTAGTATTGAGGAATAGATATAAGCTTTAAGATAAAGAAATTCTACGAGTTTGGATATATCGCTGGCACAATGTCGTTCTTCTGCAAAAGCCATTGTCTTCCTAAGAACAAGCCAGCCAGAAACTAGTTTCGCAAAAGTCGAAGTCGATAAAATTTATCCTGAGTTGTAACGAGGAACTACATTTCAGCCAGCATTTGACGGATATTTAAGAGGGCGATGAAACAAATTTGTTCCTCTTTGACCGCCTATATTTTTGAAAATAATGATACAACTGCAAAAATATACTCTAACGATTATAATTTCTGGGCAAAGAAAAGTGTAAATAAATATAATATTGTGGTTAAATTTTTGATAAATTACTATCACTTTTTAATCGACATTAAAAAAAAGAGATTCTCAATCCTATCTGTATGCATGTGATAATGTTGGAAATTCGTGATAATGATAAATTATATTCTTATATGTTAGATTTTCAGCGCTTCCGAATAAATATGCTAAATTTCGTATTTCGTAAGTGTATGTATGTGGGAAGTTGTGTTTGGCTAAATATTTCTCAAAAGCCACAAATTTAATTGTAATAAGTCTTTTTGCATTGATCTGAGTATCTTAAAACTTAATGAATAATGAGTACTAGTTGAATTGAGTTCAGTGGTTTAAAAAATACTGACGGTTCCCTATTAAAGGTAAGGTTACGCAGGTACAAACGTGCTATCGATTTTTTATCTTTATCGAAAACTGTCTCCAAATAAGCCGTTAACGATAATGCCCTTTAACTAACTTTAAAAAAGTTAGTACTCTTTGTGTATTTTAGTCTATAGGTTTCTGGACAAATCTATAAATTTTGCAAATACATTGGTCCACAGATTCGTTTTAAACGATTAATCTGTCTGTAGTATTTCCATTGAAAGAATGAAAGTATCAAGTATCATCAAAATCAGTTAAATAGTATATACTTGACTTCCAAAAAGGGGATATCGAGTTTGAATTTATTACACATATCTTTACAAGTATTTTAGTCGCAGTTTGTGGTCAGGGTCTGACGATGGACCCGAAAACTGGTGACATGAACTCCTCGGTCAAGTGGAGTAAATTCGTTTGATTTTTCTTGACGAGTGTTTTGGAACTCATAAGTGGTAAGCAGTAAACTCATCGAGTTTAGACTCGCTTGAATAGTTTCAATGTAAGCCAGGGAGTAAAGAAATAAATTGGTAGATAAGTATGTACATACATATAAAGGCATAAAACAAGAAGAAATGTATGTATAGGTTTATAAAAAAGGTATGAAACGATTAAGATATTCATGGGTTGGTAGGTAAGTATATACAGGTATATACAATAGCAAGGAGCAATCGGAATGTTGAATGGAGCAACGGAGCACGGAGCAACCGGTATGTAGGTATGTAGGAGTATGCAGATATTTATAACGGTGTGAAGTGACTAGGATATTAGAAAGAACATGTGTAGGTATAAGTGAGTATGTACATGTGATCATAGTGAAATTAAAAGAGGAAATCTTATCGATATGTATTAATTTATGAGTACACACAGTTACGTATGTATGTATATACATACTGGCCCGACTTTCATAAATAAAAAAGCTATTAATATCGAAAAAAATTAAAACGTCGAAACATTACTGCCAAAGGTCATCGAACGGTCCCATGGCTGCATGAGAGTAAAGACCATTTTTAGTCAGTAGGAATTTACAGCTTCTTTGACGTCATAATATAAAATTAGGTTTATTACCTTTTAAGATGCACGAAGTCACCGCGATGCATGGAGGAGTGGAATAAAACTATTTTTTCCTTTTAGATAATGATTAACCTACGCACATTCTTTGGTGCATCCAAATAAAGACGAATGCATCAGTACGAACTCATCACACAATGTTTTATGATAGGGCATCTAAAGTTGAAAGTTTTACTAAAATATTACTATAAGTGCCGTATAAAATTCTGATAATCTAAATTAAAGAAAGAACGCCATATATTTCACTAAAGTTGATCTTGATCGTATTACAACAAATACAAGTTTCGTTATATAAAGCATATGTTGGAGCCCAGTGGACTCTGCCCACGCTCACCGATCTGGCAAACATACGTCTGCGTATGTTTGCCTTATCGGTCGTTTCTCCACAATAGTCGACGTGCTTTTGTTGCGCTAATTTTTGATTAAGAGAGCAAATATATTTTAGACGGAGTCTTAGGGATGTTTCATGGAAATCAAGGATTAAACAGATGAAGTAGCGACTTAGTTTTACATTGGACTTAGCAACCCACTTACTATCGATCGGCTCTTATATCCATGACTTCTAGGTAACATAAAGGCGCTTTGCCCATTTTCATTTGGACTTCTGGCGATATGCCCTAAATTCTCCTTTTTTTGACAGATTTACTTCACTTTGATGTGAAACATCTATAGGCGCAGGTATAAACCGGATCGTTGGCGTGGCGACGCTAGCCGTGGCGACGGGCCACCACGCTATACTAAGGTATATATATATAGTCTATATGTAGTAGAGTGTACGGTATGGCGACGTGTCGCCATGCGCAATCGACTACGCGACCCCCTCCGCACTCAGTTCGACGCTGCTGTTTACTACGGTACACATAACCTGTGCTTTATTATTTTTGTATTAATTGTAAATAAATGTTTATTAAATAATGTCACCATTTTCTGTAAGAAATTCGTAATACTTTATTTTTTCATTATGCTATATTTAGTTCCTGTAATAATATTGTCTTTTATGCATATTACTTGTACGAACACAATGTTTCACATTTGTCAGGCGTCCCGTGACGGCTCACTGTTTTTTAATTACTCTGTCACACAGCTAAAAAAAACAAAATAATTCTCACTCTATTTGCCTCCAAACATAATATTCCTTCGCTGTTTACGCGGTAAATAAATTGGACCCTATTTTATGAATAGCGCTGTCAATTCACGTTTTCAAATATCGTTTAAAAAAAACATTCGTAGCTCCCATCATCATAACTCGTCGTTATCCTCTTCCTCGTTTTTCCTCCTAAATACCATCCCTCTCTCCTTTATTTTCGTCAATATATCATATTTATCTATTGCTTTTTTATGAATAATTAATAATTATGTTTTTTTGGTATTGTTTTTTTATTAATTACTTCCTTTCGTTCTGTTTTTTGTTAAATTGCCAGTTTATTTGCCATTATGTTTGTAGTTTAGATTGTAACTTTATTAAGTTTTCAATTGTTTTAGTCTTCCATAATATTTAGTTTACTTCTTTTCTTGGACTGCGTCTTATGTACTCGTATTTGTACATTAAATACAATAAATAAATAAATAAAACATTCTTAAATAATAATACGGTTACGTTTGTTTTCTTTATGCAGATGTATTAAAAATAAAAGAAAATTCAGTAATTAGTTCAGTAAACGAAGCTATCTATAAATAATATTTATTTATTTATAATTTCGTCATTTGCACTCAGATACGCAATATGGTAGTAATTTATTTCCTTTCTAGATTTATACCTTTCTCTTGACTTATTGCTACATATATATATATATATATGTATATATATATATATATATATATATATATATATATATATATATATATATATATATATATACAGTATAGAACACCAGCATATTACAGAAAAAATATAGTAATAATCTTAAATTACTAACACGAAATGTGCATTAAATTGAAAAATTATAATTTACGTTCAGTAACTTAATTTTGCAAGAAAATATTTCGACAACCTTACTACAAAGCAGGGATAAAAGCAAAACAAAAAATTTCTTAGTTCTAACAAGCTTATAAAACCTAAAAGCTAATATAAACCTTATTTGATAGTCGGAGCTTTCAAAAGTAATTGATTGACGTTTTATTTAATCTCATTTCATATATTACTCTTCCCATTTCCAAACAACGTCGAAGCGACAGAGAATACATTACATAGGAATAAACACAGCACATATTAAAGCAAGCAGCAGATTCTCAGAATTCTTTATTTTGTATTTTAATAAGATTATATTATTACCATTTATTCTATATGATTAAATGCCATTTATTCGCTAAAACATTTCAACAAGATTTTATCTATATTTGCGCGAGTTCGCAGTAAACTCTTTTAGTCATAAAACGTGTCAATAAAAAGTTTGCTCTTAAGATTTTGTTTCATGTAATATAATCAAAAATCGTAAGATGATACGAAGAGTTATTGCTCTACAAAAAAAAATTAAGAGACATCCTGAATACAGATCCATTTACTTAAACGACGCTTTGTTGTTTAATTAAAATTAAATTTGTGTCAATCCCTTTCATCAATGACACTCAAAGCTACAGATGCTGCAGGCTTACTTTTTATGTGTTCTATATAGGTGTACCTCTTAACAACTATTTAAATTGTTATTTCACATTAAATGCTTGTGCATAATTTATCAGCAAAATATTAAGTTTGATATAGTATTTCGTTAAGACTTTGAATGTCTGCGTATATTTAATTAATACTGATCTGATGAAGTCGATTTGAAAAGAAAGTCGGGTAAGCCTTTTTAATTAGCATATTACAGTTAAGATTAGATAAAATGTGATTAAGATGAAGTGTACGTTCATGTAACATTGAGTAACAATTTGAACGAACTTGTTAAGTATAACTAGCAGCTGAACTATGAAAAAGCGACACTTCCGTATATATAACAATTTTAATATTAAATGTATGTATAAGTTCTATTAAACGTTTTATACAAACCGTAATCATTTTGCTTTCAAGTGCTAATTAAATATTTTTTCCCTAATTTTTTCATATCGGCATATTTCCGTTTTCTATGGAAATCCGTTTCCAAATCGATTTATATTTCTTTATCATATTTTGACATTCTAATGCCGGCTTATACCGGCTTCATAATGGATTTGGTGAAAAAGATGGATATAGTACAGTCAGCTTTTAAAAATATAAATTAATAGGAAATCAAAATGCAACAGCTAATAAGATTGTCTAACTGATCTTTTTTCCGCGTCTTTATAGATTATGTAAGAGGAAGGGTAGCAGCTTGTAGGTTTACTTGCTTATAATTTATCCGTTAAAATGCCTCCCGAATTGCAATATTTCGTCTACTCTAAGCCTTCATCGATCTTCATGATGATATCTTTTTGTTAGACAAAGGATACTTTAAGGCAATTCGTTTAAACTTTTTTAGTTGGTTAAATATTTATTTACAAACAGTCGCCTATGACGAAAATTTATTAAGAAAAATAAAATAAAGACGTATAATTCTAGATATAAATAATATTAGATATATAGTAAAGGCCATGAAAGTCTATAAAGTTTTCAGGGAAGAAGAATATTGCAATTTTCGTATGTAAATTCGGCACTCCATTGTTAATCAACCGAACTTTTAATTAATATGTACCTGAGAAATAATTTATTAAAAAATTATGAATAACAATTTTTTTTTTATTTTAAAAACAATCAGGATTTATGGCGTTAATATTTGTTATGTAATAGGAAAACAAACATTCAACAAAATGTGTGTGTGCGTGCGTGCTTGGGAGCGGGCGTGCGTGCATGAGTGCATGCGTGCGGGCGTGCGTGTGGGTGTACTTGCGTGCGTGCGTATTTTTCTTCTTTTATACTGTTCTTTATCTATAGTAATACAGAACAACTAGATATAAACTCCCACTTTGAAAAATTACTTTGAAAACCATAAAATCGTTTAAATTACGTTCTATGAAATACTGTTATAATTTTCGTAAAAAGAATTTGCATTACCAAATATATAAATAAACCACTTTGCTCACAATAAAAGTGCACAAACTACAAATATAAAGCGTCACGAAGTAAACCCCTTACTTTCACTCAAGGAATTTGTTATATAAAAGCTTTATATTTGTTCTTGGATATGAATCTCATTTATTCGTATAAAAGCTTCGCAAAAAGTGCTGACCTACGTTCGTTTTGTACTCGCGATACAATTTTTCAAACGTAGAAATGTGTCAATAAATGGATCTAACTCGAGCTTTTGTTTCATGAACGTGAGCAAAAGTTATTGTAAATGCTGACGTCTCGAGAAAATTCAGAAAATTTATTTTATGTAGGTTTTATTAAGGTATAGGTTAGTTTCATAAATTAATATTTTGTACGGTATTCTTAAATCGGAATGCAATGAATTTGTATTTATACATTTGTATTTATATTTATGTATGGTAAGCTTTTTTGTTAAAATAAGTATTATTCTGATACTTTTATAGTTCCGTGTCTCAAAAGGGAAAAAACGCAACATTTATAGAATCACTTAGGTCACAGGGATTTTCTTTCAGAAACCGCTTCAAATTTTCTACATCAAACATTTCTAAGAAAAATGGCACGACAAAAACATATTAACCCCACATATTTCAATATATAAGATTAAAAAATATACATATGGTTATTTCAAGGGGTAAAAATTGAGCTTTACAAAAAATTGTGTAACTGCTTGTAAGGTGTGGGCTATCGTTTGGAAGGGCTAGTTACGAGAGTCCTAATTTTTTTTCATGATGTTAGATATTATATCTTGGGAAATAAATTGAAATATATTAAAAAGTATTTCCCCTCCCCTCAATTTGCCTTTAAATGAAACCTTGGCATAAGATCTTTAGACGCCACAATTACTTTAATAGTTTTTGTATGCAAAGAGGTTAAGGCTTATATAACTAAAACTCTGATGGCAGTGGTTGGATATATTTAACTATTGCTCTTATTATACAAGTGTGTTCTTGACAATTTGTGAGATCAATGTGTTTATGATGTCTAAGTTTATTTTGGTACTTTAAATAGCTTGCTTACGTAATTTTGAAGTCACTTAATTTGTCATTCCCTTCCACGCGCGATAAGCTACGCGTGGCATACATCTAAATCCGATGTAAGATCTAGATCCGATTAAACCGTCACACGTGCCGATTGTTACGAATGTTATAAATGTCGTATGTATTTTATTTTATTCATTAACTTGCATTTTATCATCAACATAAAGTTACATGAAGGTGTCAAAACAGAAAATATCAAAGAGCACTCGGAATTACACGATGAGAAGGTTACATTTGACAACGATAAAATTTTGTTAACGAGTTCTGTGCCAGCATTACCTAACTTACGACCATCGTAAAACTAAGTGATGCTTTCGAATTAATTAAAAATGAAATTGAGATTGTAAAAGTAGTTAATTCTGATACAAAACTGGTAATGATAACAAGGCAAGGCCCTATGTTTGCTAGTTTCTTGTTAATGGTTGATCACTAGGTGGACTAACGTCAATTGAAATTACTTCGTTTTCCTGCCTCCTTCGTTTATAGTTTTTAATACATTTTTGTCTTTAAACAATTCTTCATATTATATAATTCATATATATGTATATATCTATATATATATATATATATATATATATATTTATAAATTTTGGCTAGATTTTCGAACTATATTATGTTTCCCGATCTCATTTATCATAAAGTTCTGGTATATTACTTTACGAGTATTGACATAAATATTTAAATGCAAATATTTATTTGATTAATGGAATTTATGATTTTCTGCTGATAACTACATGAATTTCGAAATTATTTCTCCAAAAATCATAGTTCATCTTTATTTAAAGGATGGCATTTAATACTGAACTAAAATAGCAGTGTAGATTTTGACTACTAATCTCGCTAAAATAATTTTATTCACAAATTACCTTGAAATTATACATAAGGACGTAATCTTGCATTTTATTTGGCAACTTGTCTGATAATGTAAAGAAAATCCGTATGAAAATATTAAAGAATATTCGTTGCTTTATAGCAAATATTGTCGTTCAATTAGCATGACAATGCAGTGAAAATATATTATCCTCATCAAAGCGTAATTACAGCAACAAATTTTCTGGATTACTCTCGTAAATCTCAATAGGTAATTTTCTTAAATCAGCTCATAATTGATTAATTATCAAAACGATCAGGGTTGTTTTCTTTTCGATAAGGAGACTGTATCGTTAATTTCAATAATATATTAAATAATTATAAATAATACCTGCCCTTTGTTCACGTGGCTAAGATGAGGTTACCAAACTTTTCATTTCGTGAAGTCGTAAAGATTTTGACACTTAATCAAAAACGCAAAATAATGTCATTGCCAGGAAAGTAATATTTTATATATTTCACTATATTCTCAAGTATTTATTATCATATTACACAAATAATCCCTTGTTATTGACAAATTCTTATCGAAATAACTACAAAAATTCATCAGTGTGCACCGAAAAATTAATACAGATCCGTTGTTGCCGAAGGCCCTGCCTTAAATGTGGACGTGGGTGACTTCTCGCTCAAGATTTCTTATTGTCGACAAGCAAGAAAATAAGTTGAGTAAAGTTTTAACTTGCTACACAGAAAGCCGTTTGGAAATGAGCAACAAATAAAAAAGAATTAAAAAAACTATCTCAATATGGAAAATGTTACTTTAATATTTAAATATTTTTACTATGTAACTATTAAAATAAGTATCAAGTATATGTCTTGTCACGTTTCATGTGGATTTAAAAATTGGTTCAATTTAGAGTATTTTCGACAATTTTTAATAGGGTAATTTTTTCATTGTATAATATAATTGTATATAATATATGGCTTTAGTCACTGAAATGTAGTCAAAACTTAATAAAATTCTGGAGCTTTATTAAGTTTTGATTACATTTATATACGACGATTTTATAACATTTTGTTATACGAGTACTTCAGATATTTTTATGAGAGTCTTAAGTATCATCTTCTAGCATCCTGGAAGTTCCATTGACCAGAAAAATGTGAATTATATCACAGTTTGAATTTTTAACGGAATCGCTTTAGGCATCGGATATTTCTTGTGCATTGGTCCTTAAGACTACGCATTTGCTTTGTGCAGTAAGCATGAAACTTAATAACTAAATTGCAAATTCATTGTTAATATTTGATTCGAGTTTTACCTTTTATCTCTTAATTTAAATGTTAAAATTAATTTCAGTAAACATTTTATTCTAACCAATTAAGCAGTTTTTTGTAATACACTCACAAAGAGACAAAGAAATAAACAGAAAAACAGATAAAAAATTCTTCAGGAAATTTTATATTGAAACCAATAGCAGCCATGATTGTAATTAAAATATTAAACATTGTCTTAGTAAAATTTGTATTAAGCTAATCAAGTAGTTATGTCATGATATTCTGTCACGTAAACAGGCAGATGCCACTTATATTATTAACAGCTTTGAGATTATTATCTGAATAACATTTTAAATTTGGAAAACTAAGTTTTTTTTTCATGGCTGTTTCTAAAAGAAAATAGTCACTTTGTCAAAACAAAAACTTGCACAAATTCGTTTATCGTAAGTCAGTCTTTTGAAAAGAGCTTTAGGGTCTTTGATAAATTATTATAAGTAATTAGCGGTGGCTTCATTATACTTGCGCATTGTGATGCAGTTGTGTTATTTTCGCTTTCGTATTTTTGTTCACTTGTGATTGCAAATTGTTTTAAAATAACAAAATACGGTTGCTGCTAAAGTAGAATATGTGAAGTTTTCATGTATATTTGGTGTAGTGTTGGCTTTCTCAAAGCTTCGTGATGGAAACCTACGCCAAAGCTACGTGTGCGTTTATGGTTTTTACTTTTTTGTAATTAAAAGAGGGTAAATTTTTAGTCATTCCCTCCTAAAAATCTTCTAAAAGTAGACCTAAAATTGATCTTCTCTTAAAAACTACTATACTCAGAGACCTAGAATGTTTTGCTAAAGTTTGGATGAAATAGATAATATTGGAAAATGCAATCTGAATATTTTTGCTTTCTTACTGCTGTAAAACATAAACCAGGCAATATTTTCAAAGAGTGCAAATTAATGTTAAGATTTGCTAATAATTTAATAGATATATAATGTTCTCTTAAATGTTTCAAAATTTACATACATCTAACTGTTGTACTGTGATATATTAATATTAAACACCATTTAAAGAGAAGCTGTAAATGGAAGACAAAATAAATTTCAATGGTTTTGATGGATATTTTTGATTATTCATGCATGGTAATATATAATAAAATTAATTAGATATAAAGAACGAATAGAGTTACTTTTACAAACAAACAGACACCTTGTCAAGGTATTTTTGTATGTACCCTCAATTAAAATAAATCTGTTGTTTTACTTTTGAAAAATATTTAGGAGACATTGTTCAAACCGATGACTTTATTTTAAACTGACAAAAAAGTGACTCTAGTCAGTGCTCACACATAGTCTTTATAGAAAGAGATAGCCAGTCAAAGAAAGTACATGAAATAACTTGAAGATCCTTTTTGAAACACTAAAACCTCATTGGCTTAAACCATATATCATATTTTACTCAATAGTACCTCTAGAATTGAAATATATTGTACCTCTTTACATTACACATTCTTACCTATTTGAGAAAAGCAATTTTACTCTTTAGTAGAAACGGCTCAGAGATAAAATTTCTCGCAAAAAACTTAAAGCAACTACTGAGGTGTTATTGAAAATAACATTGTTTACTACCCTACAGAATAAAGGTTTACTTTATAGAAAAACTATATTTTATAATAATTGTTTCTTCACAAGTCATAAATGATAAAGAAAACTTTTAAAACACCTTGTTCTGTATCTATAATCATTTAAATTGGACAACAAGGTTTCATACATTCTAACATGCTGGTAAATAGAATAGCTTTTGCCCAATACTTTATCGTGATAGATATTTGTTTTGTATAATATTTCATACAAAGGTCATCGCAATAACAAGGGTAGCGTAACTAAGGGATGAAATATCGCTATTTTAGCATAGTTAACACTTTTACGTTTTTCTGCCTTAAATATTTTAAAGGGCATTAACATACATTTTGATGTATAATAATAGTTTAGACTAATGTGCATGAAATATTGCAAATAGGTTCTCTCAATTAGTAAGTAATCAAATACATATTTTTAAGTTATTTGTTGTACTTTCATATAGGCTAAGTAGACGCAAGAGTTTTCCACACAATTCATCGAGTTTCTTTACTAAATGTTAGGCTTAAAAGTTATATGCAATATGTTACTCCTTCATTTTCTTAACTATAAATTTGAAGGCCTATTATGAATAATAACAAGCACATTGTGCTTTATTAATTTTGCTTATATATATAATATATAACCATTGGAATTTTTAAACTATTTTTCAGAAAACTGCATTATGTGAATGAAATTTTACCTATATAAATTGAGAAAAATCCCTGTAACATTTTATTTGTTAAAGATTAAGACAGTTTTTCACATTAAACTGGAGGAAATTTAATTGAAGAATAATATTTTTTTAAAGAGTAAAATATTTGTTACGGATTTAAAGTAATATGTGCCTATTTCTCATTCCAGAATTTGTCGCAGAACTTTTCGAGAAAAACAGGTTTGGCGTATGTCATTTTCATGTATCCCGGTTTGCCCCTAAAAATAAGAAAAAGAAAATTACACTGTTAATATTGTCGCATTTATTTTGGTGAGAAAATTCATCGGGTAAAGTATACGGAAATATGATTAAATAAAATTATTTTGCATTGTTCTATTCATTCGAAACTTACGTTTATTGAATAAAGGGGAGTACGTTGAGAAGGAAGTTTTTTATGGCATTGAGATTATTGTAATACCTCTTGCAATATGCAAATATCTTGCTAAATGTCAAACATGCAGACCAAAATTCGTGGGTTCAGTTTGCGCGTATACATTTCATTATGTTCGGTTGCACCAATATTGGAGCTAAAATATCGCAAACTTTTATCCTTTATATTTAAAAATAGATCATGTTATCTGCGCAAGAAGCAATTGTGCCTAATTGAGCAATATTATTTGAGGAAACACTGACTTCAGAGATGTTTCCTCGTTAAAACATTGATTTTTCCATTACCAGTTTTATGTCAAGAAATAGAAACCTCTACAATGCAAATAATTTTTAAGCCAATTATGGTTTTTGACATCGGCATATAAGCATAATAATTTTAAATGGGCGATTAATAGCACTAAAGATGAGCGCAAGACAACGACGGCAGCAATAATAGAACATACATAACTTATAACCGTTACGAGACATGTGTAACTTATATCTTATGAAAAGCATTTATAAATTATAACCGGGACTTAAAGAAGAATAAATATAATTTACCACCACAAGCAAAGCTAAGTGCAAAAACAAATAAAAGGTGTGTATTTTGTGTATCGAATAGATTCTTTATTGAAGAATTTATTATTATATACTAATTTTTGCCACAGTTTCACATTTAGAAAAGAAATAAAGGAAAGCCGATAACAGTTATTCCGTGTCAAGACACCGAATATTTTTAATTTTAAATACGAATATCCAAATATTAAAAGTTTAAACTAATAACTTCATTAAAAATAAATTAATAACAAAATATACTTAATCCATAAATTATACCGCAAGCTAATAAGAAAAAAATATTTTAAATAATGTTTTTTAATATGAAATTATATTAATAAAGCTTGTTCAAAGGGAAATTATCAAGCAAAAAATAATAAAGATTAGTTTGATACCAAATAATATCATTAAGTTTAAAATGCTTCATAATCTATGCACGACAATAACTTTCCACATGTAAAATAGTCAACTCGTACATTGTGAAATATTAGGTAGAGTAAATATTTATTACGGTACATCTCTCCGGAAAAGAGCTCTTTCATGTTCATATCCGATAATATTCTTCATAAAGTACAATGTCTACACTCTCAATTTATTACCTGAAAATAGACCATAGGATAATTTTATTTATTTCATTGTTTTGGTTTCATTTCTTTCATTTATATATAATTTATTAGACTATATATAATTTATTATATGTCATATGAAAGAAAATAATTTATTAGATTTATATATAGTTTATTATATATCATATGAAAGAAAAATTAATGATACTCCATTAAATGAAAACTTTTGTCAAATATGTTATCGAAATTGAGCTAGACCGAAAGTGTCATTCATGTTGATATAAATATTTATAAGGAAGAGGTAGCAAATTATTTAATTTTCTCAAAAATGTGAAATTCAATGTTAAAGATCTGAAGAACAGAGACTCGCAGAGCAATGCACAGATTTGAAGTTAAAGTTAAAATATAAGTTGCTTTTATTTTGGTCGAGAGTGTTTTGGAGATTCAAAAATAACTTACGATCAACAGACAAACAATTTGATGAATAAAATACTTATTATTCGTATCGACCGTGACAATAAAGCCGGTAATAGACAATTTATTTGTTATTGCAGTGGAAATTACCGTAACGTTAATTTATTTGAAAAGTTAAAATACTTGCAAATTATTTACTGAGATTTAAAATAAATCCATATTAAGGAAAATCGACAAAAGCGTTAAGCGATCTTTGATATTTCATCATTAAAAATCATGTTTCAGATGAGATGATAGAGATGATATTAAAGCCTTAGGTTTATTGGTTGCCTAAAATTATAGCTAGTAACTACAAATTAATAATGCCGGGGGTCAAATTTTCAATCGAACACGCCCAGTAAAGGGGCTACAAAATTTTTACTAACAGAAACTATAGCCGAATTATTTTATTTTATTTCCGTAATGTGAGCTGTTTAATGGTCGTTTAATTAAATTTCACTGGTCATTGTTTAATTAGACTGTATTCTTCTAAAATTCAATTTGCTTTAATTTTGGACTTGCAAAGTATATAGATAGTTCTAAGCAAAGTTCCGGTTCAAAGAATAACTGTATCTTCACTCTTTTGAACCGATGGCTTGTGTGATTTTTTATTTATACTTTTTTCTTAGAAATATTTAGAGAAGTAAATTAAATTATTTTTAAGCTTTATTTCCAAATAAAATCTATAATAAATAAGTCGTATCATAAATACATCAGCAGGGATTCAGGTGCAGGTAACATAACATGTCAGACTGTGACTCAATATTCATCTATATTTCTTAGCTACACAGCAACATTTCCTTCGGTACCTTTGAAATGCAAATCATTCCCCTTATAGCTGAATAAAATATGCTGGCATATGAATGCTTCTCTCCAGTAATGTTCTGGTGAAAAATATCTACAATTTTTCTGCATAGAGCAATCTAGGTATCATTTATATTGGTAACTACAACGCAAGTAAATAGAATCTATCTAAAATACATAGAGTTAGAAGTGTTACATTAATTATATACAGGATAAAACTGGTTGAAAAATAATTTTGTTGACCAGAGTTTGTTTCTTATAGAATTAATATTGCGCCAATAAAAGGCATTAAAAATGGTTTACCATTGTTTTCAAGAAATACGTTCCAGTAAAACAAGCAGCAACAAATAGTCCTGGTAACTTAAAGGGGAACTCACACTGCAAGGTGTTCGTATACACTTACGTACATTTCAAAATTTTAACGTAGCATAGTGCAAATTGTGACTATTGACGTGATCACAAATATTAATGTTATTTTTAAACATCGAAATGTATAAAAATATCGTGAATATTACTAGAAAACACCTCAATTTTATTATTTAAATATCTTTAGCATATTTTGTTTAGGGGATATAAGAAATATTATAACCAAACTTGTAGTAAATTGTATAATGATATTTTTGACATAGACTTTGTAATGAAATAGGTATAAAAATGACAAAAATTGCTAGAGCATTAATCCGTTATTTTGTATTGAAAACAATTAAAAAGTTTGTATGTACTTTACCCTAAGAAGTATCTTCAACGACTCCATATGCATATACAGAAATTGTCTTTTCATCCATCCCATCTGGGAGTAGTTTTAAATTTTTTAGTCTTAAATTTGGGCAAAGGAACTACATATCATATGTAAATATCAAGTTTCTCTTTTCTTTCGTTCAGAAGTTACAGGCTTCTGACAGACATATATCAGACGGTCCGTCCGTGATCAGACGATCCGTCCGTCGGACGACTTTGCCACAACAGATCGGTATGCTACTCTAAAAACAATTTAAAAAAACACTTTAGGAACAAAATTACTGCTAGAATGAGGTCTCGTAGTAATTTCGTCTGTTTGCTATATTATTATATCAGATATTTATGCACGTCGGCGTTCATAGTTACTCTTTTGTTCTTGCTTTTCTTTCAAGGAAATAAACGCGGTAATAGAAAATTTCGAATGAAAATAATAGTTTTACAGAATGTTTAAATAAAAATAGCATGGAGTTTGACTAAACACGGTAATTTATTCATTAAAATTTTTAATTTTTCTTATTTATCGAGACCCGATAAAATATTAATTTTATTATTGTGAATTCATTTCAATGGAAATTGTAAAAGTATTATGGAAAAATTAATTATCTTATATTTATTATTGTAACTATGTCACAAAAGCCATATTTACGTACTGTTAATCATTTATCAAGCTTGAAATCGTAGATTTGTAGTGCCATTCCTCGAACGGTTTGAAATATTTTATATAATAAATATATTTCTAGGGTTCAACGAGTCGGATAAACTCCTTTATATCCAGAAAAAACAAGAAATGTAATGAATTCTCAAAATCAAACTTGTGATGTTGGAAATAGATTCCAGAAAAATGTTTTGAATCCATTTTAATTCTCAATTATAAAGATAGAAAGCGTTAATAATAGAATGAATAAACAAACAATTAATAATTTTCAATTCAATTATAGTATTTCACAATATTTATTTCCCTTAAGTATGAGTAATTTTAACTTTACGAATTCTATTTATTTGTTTATTTATTTGTCACCTTTTATGTAAAGTACATATGACGGCTTTATTGCTACATGAGCAATCTCTTCCAGCCAACCATAGCAATTGGTATTGAAATTTAGTTGGTAGACTGTAAGAGATTTTACAATGAAAATTCTTTATAGCACATTAGACGAAAAAAAATACAAAAGTATGAGTAAAGAAAAAACTAGTGACATGATTTGGGACGGAAAAGAAAGGAAAGGACGAGGACTCAAAGGAAAAGATTTCAGGACAGGTAGGATTTTTCACTTGATCTTTGAAAATATTTAGAGACGTGATTTTCCTGATGTCAGGATCCAGGTGATTCAAAATTTTTGCTTCTTGTACATTGACTGATTTTTCGTAACTGGTAGAGATATGTTTAGGAATAAGTAGGGTGAGTGAACTTTCAGATCGTAGCCCAAGGCGGTGAGCAGATAAATCTTTAAATTTATCAATAAGATAATTTCATTTTAATATTAAAAAGAAGTGTAAGTATGTGAACTTGGCGTCGATCACGGATCTTCAGTCATTTGAGAAGTGAACTGTATTCAGAAATATGATCATATTTTCTAAGGCCGAAGATATACCCGATGCATAAATTGTGAAGACGTTCCAACTTGCACAAATATTCTTCATTAAGATCAGGATAGCACACATCTTCATAATCAATTAATAGTAATAAGGGTGTTTGACAAATATAGATTTTCGTTTTAGTTTAGTAAAATTTTATGTATCCGACTGTTATCCATTATTTTATATTCTGCATGCACGTATTAATATATCTTTGCATTCACCTATATCTGTTTGAATGCCTGTTTAATTTATTTAACACGCTGCTGGAGGCATTGCCACATATCGGCTTGGTCTGCAGTTTGGTTTGACAGTGTAGTCTATGTTGTGGAATATTTGAGTAGATTGTGGCCGACTATTTTTAACATGTTTAATTTATAATAGTAATAATTGTATATTAAAAAATGTTTTGCGTACATATCGATGTGATTTTTGTTTTGCAACATATTTTTTAACGCGTCGCCTATAACCTGTAAATTTAAAAAAATATTTAATAAATAAATAAACAAATAAATTGAATCCAATACGACAATACATACTAGCTAAAGCTTTAAATGAAATCATATTAAGTAGGAAATATTTTTAAATGAGGCCATATGTAATATACGCTAACATATAACATATAAACCGTTAAATTTCTGAATTCTGTCAACCCATAAACGTCAGATTTCCCCAAGCTTTCGTGTTACCTTTTTTACAGTGTCAAACAAATATTGCGAAAATGAAAATATAAGCTCACAGGATTTATTTGGGCAGTGGCCGGAGAGCAAATTTATATTCAGAGGTCATTTAATAAATTTCCACGGGATATATTTGAGCTTTGTTATTCGTACTTTTTTTTTATGAATAGTTCATGTCATGGAATTACGGGAATTTTTTGTTTTGGAGATTTACTTGTAATACCTTTATCCTTACTATGCCATCGCCTTTATCAGCAATTTTATAAAAATTGCTTATGAAGGTGATCGGCACCTTCCAAGTATTTCTTTTTGTAATATTTCTATCCGAGACTATTTGCTGTTTTTTCATAATTGGGACTTTAGCGTCTTTCGCTAAAATTTCAGCAATATTTCGACCAATATATTACATAACATCATGAAGTTATAAATAATATTAGGTATTGAATATATTTGGCGTTAATTTTTTAGACATTCATTATTCACAATTAAATGAAACTACCTGATGTAGTATTATTTCTACTTTCTTTAATTTCTTTACCACGACCTAGGTTTCCTTGTATTACAACATCTTCAGGTGATCTTCAGGTTCAACATGATATTGGCAAAGATTCTGCATGAATCTTTGCTAATAACCCACCTGAAGATTTTGTAATATAACGAAACATAGGTCGTAGTAAAGAAATTAAAGAAAGTAGAAATAGTACTACATCACGCAGTTTCATTTAATTGTGAATAATTTTAGGATCTTTTTTAAAATTGTCTCACTTTTTAGTTAAGTTGAATAATCTTCGAAATAAGTGAGGGTTGGGGATATAAGTTTTTGCACATTTCTCAGCATACCTCTGAAAATATAATACATAAAATACTTACAATACACGATAACTCAAACTATGTATGGAATTCTAACATTTTTTTCGTATATGTAATTGAATACATTTGGCGTTAATTTTGTGGAAATTCATTATTCACAATTAAATGAAACTACGTGATGTAGTATTATTTCTACTTTCTTTAAGTTCTTTACCACGACCTAGGTTTCGTTGTATTACAACATCTTCAGGTGGGCTATTAGCAAATATCTTGTCTAATAGTTCACCTGAAATCTTTGCTAATAGCCCACCTGAAGATGTCGTAATACAACGAAACCTAGGTCGTGGTAAAGAACTTAAAGGAAGTAAAAATAATACTACATCACGTAGTTTCATTTAATTGTGTGTACATAATCGTTTCCCACTTAAATTGCTACTTGATTTTTTTGCGGTGGTTAGGATTAACTTTTTTGGGGTTTTGTCCAAAATAATGAAAATAAAACTAAAAAATTCCCAGAATTCCATGACACAAGAGATTTTCATAAAATACAGTACAATATGAGTAACAAAGCTCAAATGTATCGCGTGGAAATTTATTAAACAACCTCTGAATATAAATATGCATTCCGGGCGCTGCCCAAGTAAATCCATTATATTTTCATTTTCACAATATTTGTTTAACACAGTAAAAAAGGTAATACAAAAGCTCGGGTGAAACCTGTCATTTGCACCTTGACATAATTCAGTCGAAGTGAGCAAACTACGAAGCAAAAGTTTAACGGTTTATATGTTGTTTATATAGCATATATTACGTAGAGCCTCATTTGAAAATATTTCCTACATAATATTATTTCATTTAAAGCTTTGGCCACTATGTACTGTCGTAGTGGCGGCAATTTGTTTATTTATTTATTAAAATATTTGTTCAACTTACAGATTACCGGCGACCGGCTAAACAAGATGTTGCGAAACAAAAATGAAAATTCGTACACAACGACATGTACATAAAACAATTTCTTATACACAATTATTGCTAATATAAGCTACACATTTTAAAAATAGTAGTCCATGAATTACTTAAATATTCCACGATATTGGTTCTACAGTGGAAATGGAATGTGTGTCCAAGACGACATGGGGCAATGCCTCCAATACCGTGTTAAATAAATTAAGCAGACATTCAAAGAGATATCAGCGATTGCAAACAGATATTGATACATGGATGCGGAAAAAAAAGGTACTAAACCCAAAACTGATAGATTGTCAATGTACTCTGTGAATATTTTTCATAAAATCAGGGCTAGGAGAAATTTTCTTCTAATTGGCAGTGTTATATTCAATCCTTCTAAAAATGAAAAGCTAGGGGTACTTGTGAGAATGGAAGCCATAATTTGTAAAGTAAAATGGAATCAAAAGTTACAAGTACTGAATTAATGTCCAGGTGTCCCTAAGGGATAAGATATTAAACTGCTGATTTGATAATTTATTTAAAATCGCTTTTATTAAATTGTTGTCAATGATAAAAATTAATGTTCAAATATTTATTTCCTGCAAGTAAACCATTTATCTAGTTTTGTATCTATACATTTAATAAAACTATAAGAGTGTGAATTCTGTTTTTTCAGAGTGAAATTTGTTTTTATGTCACTTAAATCTACAAGTCCGATTTTTATTAAACATTGTATGTAAATAGTTTATACCCTCGATCACCATATGTTATATTTTGACTTAGATAATCAGGATTTAAAAAACCGTCCTGATAAATATTACCATATTAGTACTGTCAAAGCCATCAGAGTTTTTAGCATACTTTATGCTAAAGAATTCTGAGCAAAAAGTAAAAAAAACGCAAAAACTTTCTGATAACTTTTCTTATTCCGAATTCTATGGGAAGAAAGTTGCAGTCACGGCTAGTAGACAAAAAAATGACTACAATGTTTTATAGCCAGAAGTGTGACAAGATTCAAATTATCAGCTTTGCTATTCACAATTCTAGTGGACAATACGAGCGCGTTAATTTCACGTTAAAATTGTTTTTGCGCATAATAAAAGAACCATATGTTATTCGCCCAGCAGGACCACGCACAAAATGTTATATTATGAACTATATACCGTTACAATTGTTTGTATGACTTTGCTAATACGTTAATACGTTTATTTATTTGTAATGAAATAACCCTTTATAATACTGGTCAAACCAGTCATTTTCGTTTATGTTCAGAATTATATATAAGCACATTTGATTAACCTAAATTAGTAACGTTAAGAAATTTTAGTGATATTCTTAAGTAAGTTAATTAAACGTGAAGTATGATAAGCTGATAAAAAACAAAAAAGGAGAAAGATAACATAATTAATATTAATGTTGTATAGAATAAATATTGCGATTAATATGAATTAACATGTATATATATATATATATATATATATATATATATATATATATGTATATATATATGTATATGTATATATATATATAATATGTGTGTGTGTGGAGTGTGCATGTGTGTGCGTGCGTGCGTACGTGCGAGCCTATCGGATGTGTGCATGCGTGCTTGCGAGCGTGCGTGCGTGAGCGCGTGTGTACAAATTACAGATTGAGTTTGCATTAACTCCGATAAATATTTACATACAATAAACTTATAAACTTCACATATATTTAACTGTGCGTTAAACATTTTTGCAAAAAAATAATTACGGGAATGAACGATAAGTAATAACGGACAACAAGATCATTTTTGCAATCATCCTCTGTACGTATATTTATTTCCAAAAGCCAGCTACCACCAGTGCTTCATTAAAATTTTTCAAGCTAAACGAATTTAATAAACCTGAAAATATTTTATTCATATTGCTGCTGGAAATTAATTGCTGATTGAAAAGTCGTTTTACTACTTCGCAACTCTTTTCAATTAAATATTGCTGAATAGGGAAATTCTACTTTTTTTCCGACGTTTCATTTTCGAATTCGTTCATTATTAAATATGTTGTTTTCATTTGTTTGCTGTTGTATTAGTACTAATTAATGTTGCTTATAAAAATGGTTTTTAAGTGTAATGTTACAAGCTTCTAACGTGTTAGCATTAAACGTTTCTAATGATAGATTTTCATTGGTGAACTCGGCGATTTTGATTTCGTAACTTTATACCAAGTAATTTTTTATTTTACGTTGAATTCTCATTAGAAATATAATGTTTTTCATCGCTCGTTTTTTTTGTATTTAAAACTAGTCATTATTTGCATGTTTTGCGGCAGTCAATTATCATCATTTTTGCTATTATAGAGAAGCATTTTCAGAAAAATGAATCAGTGTAAATGGTATGAAATATGCAGGATATACGGACGCGGCATAAAGATTTAATACTCAATATATTGATGGTTCTGTTGCGTTCTAAAGATGTAAGATTCAGTTTCGTTTCTAAAAGTACAATGACAAATTATTCCAAAAAGGCTTCAGGCTTCACGCCGATATATATATATATATATATATATATATATATATATATGTATATATATATATATATATATATATATATATATATATTATATATATATATATATATATATATATATATATATATATATATATATATATATACACAAGCCGATAACAGTTATTCCGTGTAAAGACACCGAACATTTTTAATTTTAAATGCGAATATCCAAATATTAAAAGTCTAAACTAATAACTTCATTAAAAATAAATTAATAACAGAATATACTTATAACATAAATTACTCCGCAAGCTACTAAGAATAAAATAATTTAAATAACTTTTTTAATATGAAATTATATTAATAAAGCTTGTTCTAAGAGAAATTATCGAGCAAAAAATAATAAAGATTAATTTGATACAAAATAATATTATAATATTTAAAAAGCTCCATAATCTATGCACGAAAATAATTTTCCATATGTAAAATAGTCAACTCGTACATTGTGAAATATTAGGTACAGTAAATATTTATTACGGTATATCTCTGCGGAAAAGAGCACTTTCATGTTCATATCCGATAATATTCTTCATAAAGTACAATTTCCACACTCTCAATTTATTACCTGAAAACTAGGAAAATTTTATATATTTCATTGTTTTGGTTTCGTTTCTTTCATTTAAGTATTATTTATTAGAGAAGCACTATACATGTCTTATGAAAAAAAAATTAATGATACTCCATTAAATTAAAACTTTTGCTCAGTTTAATATTGAATGTGTATTTGTAACATTATCAGTTCTAATTCTAAGTTCTTACTTTGCTACTATAACAATTGTATATAATTTTTTATTCATTGTGTGTACTTCAATTCCGCACTAAAGTTATAAAATATAAGCCTTAAAGTTCGAAACGAGACATAAATACGCCAATTTATGAAATTTGGATAACTTTTTTATGTGGTATGTTTCCTATAAATCATGTTGTCGAGTTGGAAATTTAGTTATAAATAGCATTTTAGGGGTTGATAATCGAGAGGTATTTCAAATGTCAAAATAATTTTTAAAGACATTTCTTTTCTCGCTTTTCGTTTTTCTAAAAAGAACACACAAACACACACGCACGCATGCACCGGGACTGTAGCTACAGGAAAGAAATAAGAGGCGATGTAGGCCTCCCTGAACGGAATCACTGTCTTCTCTTGGAATACCAAAACTCTCGTTACGATTTGTAAAAATGGAGCAGCATGTGGCGATTCAATTTTGTTTTTCTTATAAGGAAACTGTAACTGAAAAACTTTCTACGAGGAAAAAGGAGTTGGTGCGACATTTTTGAGTAGTCACATATTTTCAAGTCATAAGCAAAAAAACGACTTTTCGTGTATTCAGATTTCCTTGACTGAGAAGTACGTGTTTTTAAGAAGTAGTCAAATATGTTATCAAAATGGAGCGAGACTGAAAGTGTCATTCACGTTGATATAAATATTTATAAGGAAGAGGTAGCATTTTTTAAAATTTTTTTAAAAATGTGAAATTCGATGTTAAAGATCCGAAGAACAGAGACTCTCAGAGCGATGCCCAGATTTGACGTTAAGGCTAAAATATAAGTTGCTTTTATTTTGGTCCAGGTATTTTGAAGATACAAAAATAGCTTACAATCCACAAAGAAAACAATCGGATAAATAAAACATTTATTATTCGTATCGAAAGTGACAATGAAGCCCGTAATAGATAATTTATTTGTTATTGCAGTGGAAATTACGGTGAGTTACGGATTTGAAATAAATCCGTATTAAGGAAAATTGACAAAAGCATTAAGCCATCTCTGATGTTCCATCATTAAAAATCAAGTTTCATACGAGATGATAGAAATGATGTTAAAGACTTTAGTTTATTGGTTGCAAAAAATTTTAGCTAGTAACTAGGTTAATAATGCCGGGTGTTAAATTTTTAATCGAACACACTCAATAAAGGCACCACAAAATGTGTGCTAATAGAAAATACAGCCATGCATACTATTTTACTTAATTTCCGTAATGAGAGCTGTGTAATGAACATTAAATTAAATTTCACTAGTAATTGTTTAATTGTGTTTTATTATTTTAAAACTTGATCAATTTGCTTTAATTTTTGTATTGAAAAGTATGTAGATAATTCTAAGCAAAGTTCCGGTTCAAACGATAACTGTATCTTTACTCTTTTGAGCCGATGGCCGATGTGAACTTTATATTTACATTTTTCTCTTAGGAATATTTTGAGAAGTAAATTTAAGGGTTTTAAGTTTTATTTTCAAACAAAATCTATAATAAATAAGTCGTATCTTAAATACATCAGCAGGGATTCAGATGACTTAACATGTCAGCCTGTTGCTAGACATTCATCTCTATTTCTTAGCTACAAAGTAGCATTTTCTTCGGTACCTTTGAAATGCAAATCATTCCCATTATAGCTGAATATAATATGCTGGCATATGAATGCTTCTCTTCACTGATGTTCTGATGAAAAATATCTACAATTTTTCTACATAGAGAAATCTAGGTATCCTTTATATTGGGTAACTACAACGCAAGTAAATAGAATCTATCTAAAATACATACAAATAAAAGTGTTACATTAATTGCGTAAGGGATAAAACCGGTTGAAAAATAGTTTTGGAGACCAGAGTTTGTTTCTTATAGAATTAATGTTGCGCCAATAAAAGGGATGAAAAATGGTTTATCAATATTTTAAATAAATATATTCCAGTAAAACAAGTAGTAACAAATAGTCCTGTTAACTTAAAATAGAATTTGCAATACAAGGGGTCCGTATTCACTTACGTACATATCAAAATTTTAACTTTGCGTAGAACATAGTGTGACTATTGAAGTATTCATAAATATGAATGTTATTTTTAAACATAAAAATGCATAACAATATCGTGACTATTTCTAGAAAATACCTCAATATTATTATTTAAATATCTTTAGTATTTTTTGTTTAGGGGATATAAGAAATATTATAGTCAAACTTGTAGTTGATTATGATGTATTCGACATAGATTTTGTAATGAAATAGGTATAAAAATGAAAATTTTTCTAGAGCATTAATCTGTTATTTTGTATTGAAAAAAATTAAAAAGTTTGTTTGTACTTTACCCTAAGAAGTACCTGGAACGACTCCATATGCATTTCTAGAAATTGTCTTTTCATCCACATATAACTGGGAGCCCCTCGAAATATAAATTAAATTAGTTTTAAATTTTTTAGTCTTAAATTTGTGCAAAGGAACTACATATCACATGTAAATATCAAGTTTCCCTTTTCTTTCGTTCAGAAGTTATAGGCTTCTGACGGACAAGTAATCAGACGGTCCGTCCGTCAGACGACTTTGCCACAACAGATCCGTATAATACTCTAAAAACAACTCAAAAAAAAAACATTTTAGAAACAAAATTACTGCTAAAACCAGGTCTCGCAATAATTTCGTCTATTTGCTATGTTTTTATGTCAGAGGTTTATGCACGTCGGCGTTCATAGTTACTCTTTTGTTCTTGCTTTTCTTTGAAGGAAATAAACTTTGTAATATAAAATTTCGAATAAAAATAATAGTTTCATAGAAAGTTTAAATAAAATTAATAAGAAGTTTGACTAAACACGGTTATTTATCAATTTAAATTTTTAATTTTTCTTATTGATCGATATCGGACCCATTGAGAAATCATTTCAATGGAAATTGTAAAAGTATTATGGAAAAATTCAAATATTAATTTTATTATTATTGTGAAATCATTTCAATGGAAATTGTAAAAGTATTATGGAAAAATTAATTATCTTATATTTATTATTGCAACTATGTCGCAAAGCCATATTTACGTATTGTTAATCATTTTTCAGTCTCGAAATCCTAGATTTGTAGTGCTATTCCTCGAACGGTTTGAAATATTTTATCTAATAATTATATATCTAAGATTCAACGAGTCGGAAAAACTCCTTTATATCCAGTAAAAGCGAGAAATATAATTAATTTTCAAAATCAAACTTGTGATCTTGGAAATAGCTTCCAGGAAAATGTTTTGAATCCGTTTTCATTCTTGAGATACGATTTATAATAGACGCTCAATTATAAAGATAGAAAGCGGTAATAATAGAATGAATAAACAAACAATTGATTATTTTCAATTCAATTATAGGATTTCACAATATTAACTTCACTTATGTATGAGCAATTCTAACCTTACGAATTCTGTTATCTTAAACGTTAATATTAACATAATCATTTTGTCCCAAAATTTATTTTGCAAAATTTTGATTTCTTTTGATTCCGTATTCATTGTAAGCACATTGCTAGTGCTGTAAGATACATGGTAATTACATAGAAAGAGTTTGTTATAATATTAAAGTAAGACTTCATTAGCATCACATAAATATATAACGGAAGTGAGAGTTTAGATACTAGGCTATGGAATAGTTGGGTGTTAAAGCTGTAGAATCCATGTTCGTCTTCTGTATTCTAATAACAATAAAGCTGTTTTTGAGTCGTTTTTAAGGTACCGAAAATATATATAGAGGCAACGTACTCTGTCCGTCCATTTGTTTAATTTTTTGTCTGAGGCCCCTATTTTATTTGATATTTAACTTATTAAGCATGTAGATTGTATGCATTTGTGTTTCGAGGCTAAGGTATCTGTATTTGTAGTATTTAGAAAATACATTTTATTTTCATTTTTCAAAGAGTTGTTTTAACTTCAATTATTGGATAATTGACTGCAAACAAAAAATATTAACTTCGATTCTGTATTGCACTATATTATTCCAATATGGTAATATCAAATCGTATTTCATGTGTTATGCAGCTCTTAATTCACACTTAGGGCTTTTGCAAAGCATGCTACCGGATCCTGAGAGAGGTGCATAAAATCCACCTATCCTCTTTAATACGTACTCTTTAATTCCTTACGCATCCTCAAAGCGAAACTTGCAGGATGGAATGGATTTCACTGTGGAGGGCATAAGATAGCATACCAAATCTGCATTACGCTAACGACACCACCCTATTAGTAGAGAAATAAATAAAATTAGTATCTTTTCTCCAAAAAAATGTCCGTAATTCCGTTAAGTTTCTAATATGCTAAAACAACATTTACGCATATGATTTATTAGAATTAAGAATAGCATAAATATTAATTGGAACGCTAGCTTACTTCTGGCTATAAAACATTCTAGTAATTAGCAACTACACTGAGCATAATGAATGGTTTACTTGTAGCAAATAAATGTTCGAACATAATTTTTAAGATTGAAACAAATTTAATCAAAGGGATTTTAAATACCTTATAGCTGAAGCAGAACTGGCCATGATGATGGCTTGTGAGGTATTAAAAATAATGAAGGCTTTAGAATACTCTCCGTTACTTTAAATTTTATGGCTTCCATTCTCACACTCGTATATACCCTTAGCTTTTCATTTGAAGCAGGATTGAATGTAACTGTGCCAACAGAAAGAGAGTTGCTGCTAGCCCTGAATTGATGCAAAATGTTAATAGACTACATCGACGACCCATCAGTGTTCGGTTTAGTATAATTTCATGTATCCGACTGTTATCTATTATTTTATATTCTGCATGCATGTATCAATATCTGTTTGCATTCACCGATGTCTATTTGAATGCCTGTTTAATTTATTTAACACGCTATTGGAGGCATTGCCCAAATCGGCTTGGTCTACAGTATGATTCGACAATGTAGTCAATATTGTGGAATATTTGATTAGATTATGTTTGAGTAGATTATGTATTTAATATGTTTAATTTATAATAGCAATTATTGTATATTAATAATTGTTTTGCGTCCATATCGGTGTATACGTATTTTTTTGTTTCGTATCATCTTGTTTAATGCGTCGCCAATAATATTTAAGTTGGACAAATATAATATTATATAATACAGCTAAAGCTTTAAATGAAATCATATTAAGTAGGAAATATTTTTAAATGAGGCCACATGTAATATATGCTTTATAAACAACATATAAACTGTTAAATTTCCGCATCACCGTTTGCTCACTACGAGTGAATTCTGTCAACCCATAAACGACAGGTTTCCCCGAGCTTTCGTATTACCTTTTTTACTGTGTTGAACAAACATTGCAAAAATGAAAAAGCTCACCTTAAATTTTCATTTTTTATTTTTTATTTGGGCAGTGGCCGGAAAGCAAATTTATATTCAGAAGTCATTTAATAAATTTCCGCAGGATACATTTGAGCTTCTTACTCGTACTTTTTATTTTATGAATAGCTAACATGTCATGGAATAAGGGGAATTTTTTGTTTTGCTTTCATTATTTTGGAGATTTATTTATAATACATTCATCCTTACTATGCCATCGCCTTTGTCAGCAATTTTATAAAAATCACTTGTGAAGGTGATCGACACCTTTGACATATTTATTTTTGTAATATTTCTATCCGAGTCTACTTGCTGTTTTTTCATAATTCGGACTTTAGCGTTTTTTGCAAAAATTTCAGCAATATTTCGACCAATATATAATATATCATTATAAAATTATAAATAATTTTAGGATATTTTTTAAAATCGTCTCACTTTTTTAAGTTAAGTTGAATAAACTTCGAAATAGGTGGGAGTATAAATTTTTGCATATTTCTCAGCATACCTCTGAAGGTATAATATATAAAATACTTACAATATACGATAACTCAACCTATATATGGAATTCTAACATTTTTTCGAGTACATAATTGCTTCCCACTCAAATTTCCATTTGAATATTTTTGAGTATTATCTATTGGAAAATGCACTGGTTAGGATGTTCTATTTTTGTGCCAAATTTAAAGTTTCTGCCTTAAATTGATTTTTGAGAAAAATAGCTGTGACAGGCAAACAGACACGTGAAAGATCTTATAAAGGTTCCTTTTTTACTTTTTAAGTACAGAATTCTAAAGAAGACCAAATTGTATAATAAGTTCTTAACAATGTAATTTATAAATACCTTAAAACTTGTGTCCTCTTTTACATTACTTGAAAAAAAAAATAAATATATGAAAGTGTCGATCACCGTCATAAGTTATTTTTATAAAATTGCTTATAAAATCCAGGTTATAGTAAAGGTAAGTTTATTTTTATTTTGTTTTTTATTTTATGTAAAGAAAAAAACAAACATAAACTATTTGAAATATTCTAAGAACATAAAATAAGAAATTGCAGATAAGTCTCCAAAATAATGAAAAAAAAAACTAAAAAATTCCCACAATTTCATGACATATGAGCTTTTCAGAAAATACAATACAGTACGAGTAACAAAGCTCAAATGTATCCCGTGGAAATTTATTAAATAACCTCTGAATATAAATTGGCATTCCAGCCACTGCCCAAGTAAATCCATATTTTGGCAAAAGCTCGGATGAAACCTGTCATTTGCACCTTGACAGAATTCACTCGTAGTGAGCAAACTACGAAGCGGAAATTTAACGGTTTATCTGTTGTTTATGTAGTATATATTACATATAGCTTCACTTGAAAATATTTCCTATATAATATGATTTAATTTAAAGCTTTGGCCAGTATGTATTGTTGAAGTGGCGTCAGTTTGTTTGTTTATTTATTTATTAAAATATTTATTCAACTTACAGATTCCCGGAGACCGGCTAAACAAGACGTAGCGAAACAAAAATAAAAATACGTACACAACGACATGTACACAAAACAATTTTTAATTTACAATTATTGCTAATATAAATTACACATTTTAAAAATAATTGGCTATGAATTAATCAAATATTCCACAATATTGGCTATACAATGGAAATGGAACGAGTATCCAAGGCGATATGGGGCAATGCCTCCAATAGCGTGTTAAATAAATTAAGCAGACATTCAAAGAGATATTGGTGAATGCAAACATATATTGATACATGCAAGCAGAATATAAAATAAAGCATAACAATTGGATACCAAAAAAAAACGATACTAAACCCAAAACTGATGGATTGTCAATGTACTCTGTTAATATTTTTGATAAATTCAGGGATATGAGCAACTTTTTTCTAATTTGCAGTGTTACATTCAACCCTACTAAAAATGAAAAGCTAGGGGTACTGTTGAGAATGGAAGCCATAACTTGTAAAGTAAAATGGAGTAAAAGTAAAGTTACAAGTATTAAATTTATGTCCAGGTATTCCTCAGGGATAAGACATTAAACTGCTGATTAGATGAAGTATTTAAAGTCGCTTTGATCAAATTGGTATCAATGATAAAAATTAATGTTCAAACATTTATTTGCTGCAAGTAAACCATTTATCAATCTTGGTATCTATACATTTAATAAAACTGTAAGAGTGTGAAGTCTGTATTTCAGCGTGAAATTTGTTCTTAAATCACGCGAAATCTACAAGATCGATTTTTATTAAAAATAGTATGTAAATCGTTTATACCCTCGACCAACATATATGATATTTTTATTTAAATATTATGAATTAAAAAAACCGTTTTAACCGGAATGAACGATAAGTAATAACGGACAACAAGATCATTTTTGCGATCATTGTCTGTACGTATATTTATTTCCAAAAGCCAGCTACTAACAGTACTTCATTTAAATTTTTCAAGATAAACGAATTTAATAAACCTGAAAATATTTTATTCATATCGCTGCTGGAAATTAATTGCTGATTGAAAAGTCGTTTTACTACTTCGCAACTCTTTTCAATTAAACATTTCTGAATAGGGAAATTTTCCTTTTTTTCCGACGTTTTTACTTTTGGATTCGTTCATTATTAAATATGTTGTTTTCATTTATTTGCTGTTGTATTAGTACCAATTAATTTTGCTTATAAAAATGGTTTTTAACTGTAATATTACAAGCTAAGTTAAAATTGTGAAAAAACTACATTACTAACACTTATGTGAAATATTTACTGCAAAACTATAGATAAGTTTCCATTATTTTTGTGAGATTCACGATATAAATAGCGAGCGGAAAAGATATTCTAAATAGATTACATACTATATTCCGTCAGATGTTCGTCACTTACACTTAAAGTTTATTTTTAATTCTCTTGGCCAAAATATATCATGCAAAAACCTTTTGATCATACACAACGTTACGAATCGTATTTGTAAATCAACTTCCAAGCCCAGATATAATTATTAATTATGTAAATGTCTTGGTCTTGCTATAATTTTATGTAAACTGGAAAACATTTTCTTGGATAATACATTCTCCTTTTTGTAAATGGCATATGATAAAAATTTATATTTCATAAATATTATTAAAATTTTGGGCTTTTAATTTCACAAAAACGAGATGTTAATTTCCGTCCAGGTATGTTCTCTGATAATACAGTTAACTATGTATATTTATATTTAATATTTGTTGATTGTAGGTAAATTATTATACAAAATTAATATTAAATGACCATTTTATAGGTGTTAAAAGAGCTGGTATTAAAATATTATTTATAGAAAATTGTCAAGCCAGTAAATTTGAAAAACAGAAAGCTCCACTAAACATAAATCTCAGTAAGTTTGTCCACATGTTTTTTACCAGTCCACTCAAATAGAATGTATTCTTATGAATATTTTTTTTATAAAATTTAAAACTAAAAAATATATTACATAAGTCCAAGGTTAACAAATGCAACTAGGTGCGCTGGTCACAAAGTTCCTAAGCATAATGTAAGGATGATTTCTTAGACTTTTGTAAATAGTATAAAAGTCAATCAACTAAGTCATTGTAAAGCAAAATGTAAATACTTTTCGCCGTAGTTTTTTCTATGTTTACGACCTAGAAATATCTCATTGATGCTCTGTCTACAAGAAGCTGTTTAACTTATAAAGGAGCCTTTTAAAGTACTCAAAATAATTTTTGAGGGAAACGCGATCATAAACTACTAATATAGTACCAATTTATGGCGAGAGAGACCTTGTGTTAAAGGTTTGTATCTATAAACACGAGTTAAAATTCATGAATACCTAAACGTATTCTAGACGACAGCATGGTACATATGGATATTTATATACGAAAGATCGATTTAACATCGCAATGTAGACAATGCTATAAAATTTGTATTAAATATATATTTGACATTTTAGTTAGGATAAACCGAAATATATACAAGAGGTAACTCCATATATATATGCTTTTTGCATAAATGAAATAATACACTACTTGGAAAATTCATAAATTAATTAAGAGTGAGTGGGTGTACAAATTTTTGATCTGGCTAGAGCGTAGGCGAATCCCACGACCTTATATTTTCTTGTTTCTTAAGTTCATTTAATATTATAAAAAAGTAAAAACTAAAAGCTGGCAGGTGCGTTCGAATCATTTAATGAGCTTTATAATGCATCTGTTATATGGTTTAGCAAAATGGAAACTGCGTGAATATAATATAAAGCTGTCGTACATTTATTCAACGAATCTACCTTTTTTTAATTAAATCGGATAAGTCATTTAATTCAGATTTATGTCTAAAAATGAACTTAATTAATTTGCAAATTACTACCTTAAGTCTTATTAACTATACTTCGCTAAAACATTAACAAATTTGTGTGTTTATTGTTTTAATTGATTAAGATATTAAGTCATGCTTTAATTATGGTGCGATTGAAAAGCTGAAGAGTTATATAGGTTCCATTTTAACTTACTTATAATCTGAAATAATGCATTTTCGACTTAAAAAAAAACTAAAGGCATTGTGAAAATTTATTCCATAAGTTTGTACTTTTTGTTGTTATTTTCTAACATTAATGTAACATAAGTGTTGGAACTAATGTCCAGTTTTATAATTTTATTCTATAATATTTCTATAATATAAGGGACATTCTATAGAAATTCTATATAAAAAAAAACGTATTTTTAGAATACGAAAATGACGAACAGTCCATTTATTATTAGGACAAAGCAAAACTAGTATACCAATTATTCTCATAATACACTAAACAAAAGCTATTTTGACAAATGGGATATATTCAATTTTAAATATATGAAGTATTTTTAAAAAACATTAATAAGAAAACACAATAAAAAACGAACAGAGCATAAAAAAACAATTAAAAATTATTTGCATATACTCGTATAATTAATGTCGATCGCTATTTAATGTACACCTTTTGTCTAAATAAATTTAAAATTCACAATAATCACATTTAGTGAATATTAAAATAGCAAAATATTGTCAGGTTATTTTTCATATGCCTGTGAAATATATACTAAGAAATATATTTAAAAAATAAAAATATTTATGGATATTTGTAATAGTTTAAAAACAGACTTATTTGTCAATAGTTTAAATTTTTTTATGTTTCTAAAAAGTACTTTGAATTGAGTCTTTATATTTTGAATTCTACTCGTAATGAAAGGTTTAATATTATTGTAATACCTAGGACCAACACTTTTTTAAGTTTTCACGGTATGCTTTTATATGTTGTTATTGAGTGACTTGTTATTAGTTGTAATATCAAGTATGAATTGCGGTCCTAGAAGTATAGATTTAATATATTTGCTTTATTTGAGTGCTGAGTTGACATGCGCTATTTTTGACCAAGCCGTATATTTCAAACGCTAGCCAGCATATCTGTGGTACAGTAAAATTTACGTACGTATTGCACTAACAACCTTTATGACAATAACAAATTGTTGGGCATATAAAGTATTTTTATTGTTCGACCTACAAAAATATGAGTTATTGAAGCTCACTCTTATACACTGCATCTACTCTTGCTGTGCAAATATGCGCAATTTTCTTACCCCGAGTAATTTTTTTCCTTGAAAAAGAAATATGTCACATTATTTACATTATAAAATACTAATAATATGGAAACTATTGTTTTGTGGCAAAAGAATAGTTTGCTATATTTTTGCACAAGGGAAACTAAAAAAAATTTAAATTAGGCATACGCTAGGCGATTACGGAAAATTTTCCAATGATACGAGTGAGACACTACCACTAATGACCACTTATGAGACAAAAAACAATTTTAGTATCTATAGCTGAATGTTCTTTGTCATTTACAATACTTATTGAATCTTGCATTGAATGACATTCATTTTTATCTTGAAATTTTAAACATTGTCTGCAAAAAAAATTTATTTTAAATAAGCGATGGAAACCAGTTCCAATAATTGTTCCTTCTGTTTTGAGCAGGTTTTTGCAACAGTGACATAAATTTTCTATTATAACAATTTTAAGTCCGTGAATTAATGTGGTATTTTATTTTAATTTAATATAAATTTCGAATAACCTTTTTTTAATTTCTTCTCCTTGAAATGACATTTCATAGATAAAACCTAAACGGATATAATTGAATTATGTGCTAGTGTTAATCGTTTTTAGGACAATAATTATAACATTTCAACTCCAAATTTGTACGTATTACACATCTAATAGAAGAATCATATTTTCTTTTGCAAACTATCATAAATATTGTTTTCTAACGAAACGATATCTTTATTTTAGAAAAGGCGGTAATCAAAGTTTATACATTATAATATATAAATTACGTTTTCTCATTTTCACTCCATAATTTTTCTAATTTATCGACGACATTGTTCACAATTAGTGTTGATGCTATCTGTGAATTAACTCTAGCAAGCATAAAAGCCGGTGAAAATATGTGACCGATGCATAGTTATTTTAAGAACATTTTAAAATTCAGTTAGAATTTCGTACTTCAAAATGACTCTTGTAAGATCAATAACGTGTCCATCCATCTGCCCGTATGCCACAGCTGTTTTTCTCAGAAATGGTTTAGGGTAGAAACTAAAAATTTGACATGGAATAAAGCATATATTTTAAGCAGCAAAATTTTGAAGCAATATTTATACATAATTATAGAAGGAAGAAAGGAACTAATAGAATGCTTCTTAATTTTTATAAAATACCAACTGAAAGAACAAGTTATGTGAATACCAAAACTCAGAGTTTTGTTTAAGATATTAATGTTTAAAGATATTACCGAAAACGTCAAAAAATATGTTTCTTTGGGCGTTTTCGGTAATATCTTTAAACACTAATATCCTCACTGATATACAAATTCTCTTTCTTCCATTGGCTACTCTTGCCAGAGTATTAAGTAGGTGCGTAATAGGTCCTTGGTTTTGAGCAGTATTGCTGCTTTTCAATGTTTCTCCATATTTAACGGTTAGTGTCGTCGTATGTATATTGGGCTGTTGTAAATCCCGTTTCTGACTTGATCAGATCTGTTTAACGTGTTTGTGGTTGATTTTGTGTTCCTTTGCCTTCCACGCGAACTCTTGCTACAAGCCTATCTTAAGAATCTCTGTAATATAAGCCTATAGCCTAAGCCTTCACTCGTACTATAGTCGTTTCCAGAAACGAAGACTCCTTGAATCAGCACCTTTCTTTCGACTACCTTTCTGTCCAAGGACCTGGTTTTAGCTAATGATTCTAACCATGACTTAAGTCTTGATCTTTTTTGTTATTCTTCCGTCTTGTGTTCTTTCCACATCTTCTCGATATTTTTCGAGTTATATGCTAAAAAAATAATGGTAACTTGTAATTTACTTAGAGTTGAATAAAAAACTAGTGATGATTTTAAATTTTTTTATTTTTTGAGAAATTTACGATATTCATATGCAAGTGAGTTATTCCAGGCAATATATTTGCGTGGTTAAAAATAATAATATTATTTGTAATTATACGTAATATCTCTTTAAATGTTTAATGGTATATGTCCATGTTTGTATGAAACTTTCGTAATGGAAGTTCAATTGGTAATTAACAAGTTTATTTCTAATCACCTCAGTCAGGAGGAAATATTCACTTTCTTAAAAACATCTAATAGGATTCATGTTTATTTAAGTTCAGGTATAACTAATAGCCATACAACTATATTTTTATGTAAGCTGGAAACGATTTCTAATTTGTCAATGTACTTTTTTTCCCAATTAAATGAAACTACGTGATGTAGTATTATTTCTATTACTACGTGATGTAGTATTATTTGTATTGTATTACAACATCTTCAGGTGGGCTATTAGCAAAGATGTTATAATAGAACGAAACCTAGGTCGTGGTAAAGAAATTAAAAAAGTAGAAATAATACTACATCACGTAGTTTCAATTAATTGTGAATAATGAATTTCTACAAAATTAACGCCAAATATATTCAATACTTTTTTTTGTAAATATGGGTTTACAAAACAACTTTCAAGCTTTTAATTTCTTAAACGCGTTTTATTTCTGTCCACATATATACCCATAATAAAAAAATACGAAACTTTCAGATTACCTCGTAAACAATGATACCAAATGAATATTCCGTAAAAATAGCTATCCTTTGTTCTTGATTTATACAAAAAAGAAAGTAGAGTACGTTATAACACCTAAGTAAATTTATTTTATATAATACTAACATTTTTTAATTTTTATGAATTTGCAATAAAATCAAATCAAACTTCATCATAAGCTATTCATTTGAAATGTATATGATGTTAATACGAGACACAAAAAGTTTGAAATTTTGAACATATTAACAGGTGTAAACTTATTAGAACTCTATTGCTTTTTAAGTTGATCGACAATTGAAACAGTATATTTAGGTTCAAAAGATTAATTAATTTTTTTTTTACGAAATATTATAAAGATTTTTTGGTTTTTATAAATGAAAAATTATTGATTCACAGTTTATTTACGGGTGCATTTTTTTAACTGATTCATTTTGTTAAACTAACATATGGCCATTATTTTACAGCTTTTTGATTGGCGTTTTTGTCTCATTACAATAACTGCGGGAAAATAAAAGCTTAAGCTTACGGTTTGGGATTAATTTACTTTAAGCACAAATTTATTAATGACTTGTATTGGATAATTAATTCTTTATGGTTTTTTTGGCTATGTCACAGTGTGCATCGCATTCCAAAATTTTTAAAAGGCGAAATTGGTTTTCCATTAGTCGAAAATCATATAAAGAACTGATTGATATGTGTAATTTGTCAAAGTTTATATTATTAACATGTTATTATTATAATTATTAACTAATTATTAATTATAATAATTATTAACATGTTATTATTGCACTTTGTTTTAGCCCAACAATTTAGAATCTAAATCGATTGCAAAAATTTGGTGTGAACATTTTTCTTAAAAAACTTAACTTAAATACAACTCTTAATATAATAATAAGGATATTCTCGTATTATTAATGTTCTCTCACACGATTGAATATAACAATTTTTTGATATCATAACTTCGAAATATGTATATTTTTATATGATATATTTTTTATATTTAAGGGACAATTTCTTTTTTCTTGGAAATAAATGACAGATCATTTTCCAATTTATAAAAGAATAAAATCTTACAGGATTTTTTCTAAGAGTACAGCAGAAATATTAGCTCAAGTAATTCAACATATTTTTTCATCAATTTAGCCGGCTTTGATAATTCTGTTTCGAAAAAAAGCGTTCAAACTTTTGAGTATAGTATTTATTAAGTTTTAAATATAATTAGGTTTAAGCAAATACATTTTTTTTCAATCTTTGTAAAGCATTCCTTTGTCAAAAAGTGATCCTTTTTTATTTTTCTTTTGAAACTTAAATCTATAATATTTTATTCAAGGGTATTTTTAATCGCAACTAACCCTTCATGTCGATAAAACCCTTAAATTTTAACAATTATTTCTTTAAAAAACAACCATAACCTTCAATATAATATAGCAGTTTTAACTAGATACTCCAGTTGGCTTAAAACAAAACATTCAACAGTCTTCACTTGAATTAGATCTGAAAGTCTGATTATTATTTCGAATATTGCCCCTAAACACATTGTAAATATTTCCTCCCATAACAAATATTGTTAAATGGAATTTATTTTCTCACGTTTTAAATTTTTGTCCAACCTATCAATATTTTCTATTTATTACTACATAAAAATATTTTTATCTTTTAGTGATATGAACTATTTATGTGTTTATCCAAATCGTCTGTTTTCATAAAATTTCGTTGTCACTGATATAAATTCGTCTTATAGATAAATTATTTAGATAAATTCATATTACCTTAATACATATCGTATGAGCCATCTAAAATACGCCCTCTTGGAGTCTCCTCAACAATTTGTCTTTATGACGTCTCCTTTTAAATACGTGTGCGCCGATGTACTGTGGGTCGAAATGATTATACACTATCTAAATAAAAACCAATAAGTTATATATTTCGCGAATTTTTTGGTTTTTGAGAAAATGGATATGAAACGAAATATCAAAAGTAAAATTTATAGAACATTTCTTTTATATTTATAGAAATTCACCGATACCGTTTTGCAGCAGTCTTAATACTATTAAATGAGTGTTTCTTGACTACTTGACTTGAATAAATCGCTTCCCCACCTGCTGCCTTAACCGATACATACACAGTGATTTCAAAAGAAATCAGCTTTTTATAAATTAATTATTATTATTACATTATTATTACATTTAATATTAATATTATTATATTAATTATTACATTTAATATTACTAACTAAAATTAATGTGTTATTACTAAATGTTCTAAAAATTTTTTTTTCCAAATTATTATCTCTTTAATTTTCTTAATCTCTGTATTATTAACACTCATCCAAGTCGCAATAAAGACAATTATCGTGAAACTCGAAAGCTAAAGGTTTAATTAAAGATAAGTCTTTACTGCAAAAGCGTTAGCAGTGAAAAGCTCCGTAGCGTTATAATATGAAGTTCAAAAGCGTTTTTCGTTAAAAGAACTTTCAAATATGAATTTTTGCTTAAGCTTTGATCAAAGAATGAGCGAGTAACATGATCTTACTTTCCATTTAATATTCTATTTTCTTTAGTTTCAAAATATTACTAAGTTCGTCATATAAAATAATCGTATTTCAGCACAGATTATTTATATATATATTTACTTTTAAATTATACAAACATATTTTTCTATAGTTTGGCCACAGAAATATGGCATGAAAATAGATAGTTACACTAGCATGTGACCAAGAAAACGAAAGACAGCATATATATCATGGAGTTGAAATCTACACCACCATGATATTTATGAACGTGTTGTAATAAACTTGTTATAATAATCAGTTTTGTAGCGTAAATATTCATGCAAATGGAACATCTTAAAAAGCTATTCAGTAACGTATATAGACATAAAATTTTTGGTTCATTTGGGCTAAAAGAATAAAAATAATTCATGCATATCATCTGTGACTTTGGTTAGTTCCCAAACACCAACATTTTTGTCCTAATGATATCTTTGCCTTAAAACCAGTCATAAAAATCCTCATAAATCTAAATTACTCTTACTTAAATAAACGAAAAATAGGACTGAATAAAAAATGTGTCCGGGCTAACTACATAAGTTATAATTTAACTTAACTAAAGGAAGTTGTTTCAGATTGTAGGTTTATTAGAGTGTTAAGTCTGTCATTAAATTTATATATTTTGGGTAAAACATTTTCTACATGTTTTTTAACCCTTTATTCGTGTATAAATGTATACTATGAATAAATTATTTTTTATACAATTCAAGGCTGAAAAACATAAATAAGGGCAAAACGTAAAAAACATACAACAGAGCTCTCAATTTTTTTATTACGTAAGCAAAATTTTTAAAAGTAAATATAATTATTAAAACTCTAATACTATCACATATACACGATTTCTTAAATAGTTTTAATAAACGGTATGTAAATCTGTCATCTTAATCAATGTAAAACCGAATATAAATATTTTTCTCCGTAGTTTTTTCTATGTTTACGACGTGGATATATGCTATTCATACTTTAACAGGAAAAGAGGCTACTATTGAACTCGCAACATTTTTCCACTGATAACAACATTGGCTCCATGTATTTATGCAAGTCAATACGCTCTCTGACCTTTTTGTGTCCTACGCATCTTTTATCGACGACCCTATCCAGCTTGTGAGTGTCAGAGATTGCAGGTTACGTCTTATATCTGTGTCATGTCTTGTACGTCTGTATGTCAGAACATTATAACTATCAATTTGAGTCAGTCAGATCAGTTACGCCAATTAATAGAAAACTATACGAACACAACTGTTTTAATTTTTTTTGTGAGGACTTTCCATATATATTTTTGGCGGTGCCTCCTTTGTGAGATACGAGAATTCAAAGTATCAAAAGAACTTCGTTCCCTCTAACTTCTTAACTATGCATGTAAAAAATTGGCAAAAGGGTACTTAGTAAGTCTTCCAAAGAAAAGTAATTTTCGTTTTGCTTTAGTAAATTAAAGAGATACATGCAGTCAAGTTATTTCCTTTACGCCTGTAAAATATCTAATAGACAAAATATTTACATAGTGGAGAATATATTTATAATGTTTAATAAAAATACTTATTAATCTATAGTTTAAAATTTTATATATCCCTAAAAGTGTACGAAACCCTTAATATGATATGAATTCTATACATTTAGAGGTATATAATTATAGTAACACCAGGCTCCACAGCATATGTAATTTTTTCGGTTTCCTTTAAGGCTTTGGTATCGATTGACTTATATTAGCTGTGGCATCATGCTTAATGTCATCTTTACGATCATGGAAATAGTAGGCTTAATATCTTTGTTTTATTTAAGCGTTGAATTAAAATGCTCCTCGCATTCCCCTCGCCGTCACGCGTTATCTTATTATAGGAACACACGAGATTTTCTTTGGTCTTGCACAAGGAGAAACGTAATCACATATTTTTTTGAGTAAACGATGGTTTTATTAATTTTGGAGTATTATTAAAGCCACATGTATTTATTATTTTTTGGTAGACTACGATACATTTGCCTACCTTAGAACACTCCCTCGTGTACTTGCGAAATACTTAGCAAAGTGGTTTTTTATTACAGCAACGAATTGACAAGGAAGTTTACTTCGTCCATTCAATTTTTTTATATTATTATTTGTTAATTCCCTTCCCCACGTACCGTCCACAATATCATGGGTAGCGTCTTCGAAATTGAATATAGTATTTGGTGTATAACGTGTTCTTAAAGATGCGTTATGTCCCAAAAAGTTGTGTAAGTATACACAGGCCATTATAACTACTTCAGAGTATTGCAAAACGTAGTGGGATAACATTTAAAAATACACGAAACACTACATACATTATACCATATACAATTTTCACAATTATTCTAGATTTTGAGAGCCTGTAGTTAAAATGCACTTTAAATTTTCCCTTTCTTACTTGCCGGGATAAAAACCTCATCATATTTTCATTTAGTGCAAATGCACTATTTCAAACCAGTGCGTAAGGCATATCAGTCCATCTTGGGGTATTAGCTTAGGATTTGGTGTGTTCTGCAGAGAAATTTCAAATTTCAATTAAAAATTTCTGTTCATGCAGAGCTCTATAAAATAAAGTCTCTTGGAACATTCCATTGTAGTACAGTATGCATATATAAAATTATACTTGGCAACCACAGTTGCTAAGAGAACAATGCTGAAATTTTCTTTATAATTATAATGGTCTAATAGTCACTGCCAGAATTGGGTGGTACTTCAATTAAGACATGGTCTCGAATGCGTTAATACAATATGGAAAATTCCATAATATATCAATTGCTTCAATACGAAGTGGAAAATTCCATAATATTTCAAAATTACGAGCCTCCTCTTTCCATTCATTTGGATTGGTTGGAATCTGAAAGTCCAGAATGAATACACACTTGTTATTTATAATACAGTTAACCTTTAATCGAGTGCAATAACACTTACAAATAAATAAATATAAAAAGGGAGAGAACGTGGCATTAAAAGATACCTATTTTATAAAAAAAATTCAATACTTTATCAATTCTTTGCACACTTTTGCTACAATTTAACTTATAACCAGTTTTGACACTTTGAAAGTATTAAAAGAAATGAACCATCTGAAAGTATATGGTAATGAATGTTTCCCTCTCCAGCAGCAAAGTGCCACGAATGGGTAGTGTTCAATCAAGGAGTATGGAGCAGATTGAGGTCGCAATTGGCGCCATAGGGGATATTATTGTCTTCGCCTGTGGTTACAGCTGTTCCCTGACAGCCGTGCTAAAGGAGCGCATTATGAAGCTGGTAACCCTTACTATGGTACCAGTCCCTTGCTTGGGGGAGGACTTGGCTTATGAGAGACGAGAGCTAAGGGTCTCTAACGTAAAAAGAAATGCGACAAGGAAAGAGGCTGCTCAAAAATATTCGCCTGTTGTATCTAATTCAACACTATCGTCGGATTATCTACCTGCTGCGACCTTGATGAGGGAAATAATTCCTCTGGTTCCTAAGAAACTTCAACCCATCCCCAAATCCGCGTTTTTGTTTGAAACCAAAATAAACTTGGGTCAAGCTACGAGATTTTAAACACTCTCCAGTAAGAAATAGAACCCAATTCCCTGGGAATTAAGATACATAGAATGGCACCAATATGTAATGGAGGCGTTCTTATTGAGACACGTAATGCTGAAATCGCCAAAAAGGTACATAAATCAGCATTGAACATCTAGTTGCTGAAGGTGGAAGAGAAGAGGGAAAATCTCCTCTCTATCATTATCTATGACGTCTCAAAATAATTGACTAACGATGAGTTCCTTAGTCTTTGCAAGGAGTTAATAAGTAATTTTCTGAGTAATTTTCCCGAGAGAGGGACTAAAAATCTGAGGGTGAATGTCCTCATTTCAAGAGCAGGCAATAAAAGAATTGTCATTGAAATTCCGCATACCATGATAGAAAGTCTTCTTAGGACGGGTCATATATTCTTGCAATAGACCTCCTGTATAGTTGCTCATTTTGTGTATGTGACCAGGTGCTTCAAGTGTTACCCTTACGGCAACGTTTCTAGGCACTGTAAAGACGAGCTATGTTGTAATACATAAACCAAAAAGGGATATGATCTATATTGTAATAAGTGCACCAAAAAGGGATGTCCCAGAGTCTTTAGAGCAAAATTTGTATCACATGTACCCGCTTTAAGTAGGATGCAGGATACCGTGTTGACATTGATACCTGCCCTGGATTCAGAGGGGTATTAGAGAGAACAGTTAGGCAGACGGCGTACTCCCAATAAGCTGGACTTCATCCAGCTGAATGCTGAGCGGGGCTCGTCGGTCATGACTGAGTTCTCGATGACCTTCAGAGATTGAAATTTTTTTATCGCGTTTGTCCAGAAATAGTACACTCCAAGGGAGTGCAGTCCGGGATTGGTACCCTTTCTCATTCTGGAGAAGGGACCTGATCCCAAAGCTGCAATAGTCCTGGACCCTGACCCCTGTTTTTGGAACATTTATCAACAGAACATTGCGTAGTGCCCCAGATATCTCTCGGTCCATTACAGGTTGTGGTAATTAGTATTTATTTGTAGAATTAAATGGCCACTGAAATTTTCTATGAGCACCTAAACGCTGTCCTTGGCTCAATTGGGTAGAGCCCAGTTGTGATCTGTGCTAATGCTAACGCGCACATCTTGCCTGTGGTACTTGAGATGCTCCTATCTGCGTGGAAGAATCCTGGAGGATTTTATCCACTAGAACTACCTTCTGCTAGGTAATATGCCCGAAATCCTCGCAACATTCTCGGGATCCTCGGGGGAGAGTGCTACTGAGTGAAACTGCGGCATTGTGAGTTGAACGGTATCGTTAAGGACCTTAAGTCGATAAAGGCTCCAGGCATTAATAAAATCGACAATAGGATTATCAAAGTTGTGTGGGATACTGCGGTGCATGAGATAATTGTGGTTTTTAACTTCTGTCTCCGCGAGCGCCACTTTCCGAAAGTATGAAAAGTAGGAAGGTTCAAAGTCATACCGAAGAGTAATGAGAAATCACCAAGCAATCCAAACTTTTATAGACCCATTACGCTCCTTTCAACCTTTGGGAAGTTACTCAGTTACGAGTATTGGCGCCACGTTTATTGGTGCAGCTCGCTCATTCGCTGGGGTTAGAGAATCAATTCGGATTCCGTTCCAGAGTGTCCACATTGGACACGATTTCAGCAGCCTTGTCTTGGGTCGACGCGAGACCAGGCAAATACGTCCTTAGAATTTTCTCGGATATTTCCGGCGCGTATGACAATACCTGGTTACCAGCCATTTTGAATGGCCTGGTTATCAACCACGCTACAATCCCGGGGATTATTATGAGTTATTTTAACGATCAAGTTTTTTTTTAGGATGGAGACACTGTAGTACAGAAAATGTTGGGAAAGGGCTGCCCGCGAGGCTCGGTCCTTGGAAAAATTTTGTGGAGTGTCATGTTTGATGGTATACTTCCGACACCCCTTTAGGGATTCAGTACCATGGCCTATGCAGACCATCCTCTGCTATTGGTGTGCAGAGAGTTGGAGAATTTTAATTCCAAGTTACATGACTGGGGCATTAAGAAGCCCAATTTTGCATCACAAATTTGAGGCTGTCCTGTTCAAGGCTGGCGAGGTAACCATTTGTGGTAACGACTGGAGCTAGGATCGGTATGTGGGATCAAGTAACATGCCTGGGCATGGTTCTTGATGCACGGCGGAGATGAAACTGATGTATACGATATATATATATAAGTCAATATACTGTCGATATAAATATAAGTCAATATACTGGCCTATGGGCCATCGGTTCGGGCTTCGTGGTGCGTTGGGGTCTAGCAAGTTAGAAGGGTTGTGCTAAGATCGCAGTGTACGCCTCCGTTGGTTCTAACCAAAGCATATAAAAGCAGTTTTGGCAGGTCTTTTGCCTGCTGCCCTCGCGATCGTGGAACGTGCGGAAAATTTCATCTTTAAACTTTCATCTTTAATATCCAAGAGTTTTGACGCGGGTCTATTCCACTTCGAGTTTTTGCCAGATGAATCCCTTTTTGACAAAAAAACACCATTTTGAAGATCGTTGATGCCCATTGTCACACTAGATGGTTCTCCTCCGATTCAAATTAAGAAATGGCGTATCATGGACAGGGCGTATTCCGTTCCAGTTTGTATAGATTCGCTCTTAGAAACAACCTGGCATGTAACTGCCGTTTCGAGACGCAAGACATGAGTCACGTTTTGTTCCACTGCAGTGAAAAACATGATACGCATAGAGTTTTGTTAGAGAGCATGCATCTTAACATTAGAGTGGAATCACGAGGAGCGTTAGAACGTGGTATCTTTAGTCACCGAGACTTGGTTGAGAATGGACCGATCTTTGAGTCTTTTACAGCATTCACTCAGTGCATTCTTGAAAATATGGAGATTCTAAATGATTCATTAAAAAGGGATAGACGGTAACCATGTTGAATGGAAGCACTGAGATTGTAGATACGGGACACTATTAGGGGACCTTAGATGGTCTCCTCTTTTATATGAGAGGGGATGTTACGGATCCCTGGAGGGGCCACGAGACAAAACGAGTGGAAAAGGTGAGAATAGTAACAATGAAATAATTGGTCACGTCATTTTTTATGTCTGTCAAATTTGGATTGATTTTGAATGTTGAATACATTTATAACAACAACATCTGATTTCACAATGTGATAAAATTTTGTTATGCGAAAGTACTTATTACAAGAAATATTAGTACTGAAAAATAAACTCTTTTTATTTCTGAATCTTCCTTTGAAATGAGGGTTCAACAAATTTTAATAGATAAACCAATATTGGCCTAGTTTTTTTAAAAAGTAAGACAAAGCCAGCTTACGCAATTAAATTTTTTTATCAAGTTTATTATTTAATAAACCTGAATATATATTATTTATATTAATGCGGGAAATTAATTAACAATTGAAAAGTCATTTTGTGGTGTTGCAACTCTTTTTAATTGAACATTTTCACACCGTGAGGTTTTATTTTGCTTTCCAACATTTATGCTTTGTTTAGAGTATATTATTAAATATATTGATTTTGTTACCAATAAATGGATAGTATGTTATTTGGTATTGCATTAGTACCAATTAAACTAATTGCACTGAATTGAATTACAAAATTTATCCTAAAACTAATTAAACAGAATAACGTCCTTTATTTATTTCTTACATAAAAATAATGATTTTTAAGTGTTTTTTGCTAGTTTGGTAGTCGTTATTTTAGCCATTATATACAAATTTTGTTTAGAAAATAATTCAGGGCAGGGGATAATAAATATAAACCAAATACTATGAAATACAAACCGGATGTACCAACTAAATGATATAGTAAATAATTGGCGCAGTTATGTTTTAAACATTTTGGTTTAAAAACGAAATTTATGAGCTTCCGGTAATTAAGGTTAATGATACTAAATTGAAAATAAAAACAGAAGCGGATTGCTACAAAACAAAGCTAACTTAATAGCATAATCCGAAGTTAACATTAAAATTTATGCAGAAGGTATTGTCACACTGTAATCATACTCACGGAAATTTGTGTCTAATGCTTTTGTATTTTTAAAGTGTAAAAAAAAATTTGTAAGGCAAAAAAAATTATTTTCATAAGATTTTAGGGGTATAAATTTTTTCAACACATTTTGTTAAAATTTGTAACAGTTAAATCGGAAAACCAGGAACATTATGACCTAAATGGTTGCCATCAATAAAGACGTTAGGATAGGCGTACATCGCTCTATTGGACTAAATAAAAAATTAAAGATTTTTATACAAAACTATTGGCTGTGACAAAAATCGTAGCCTGTACGACAAATTTATTACTCGTCTAATCGAATACTTATTAAAATATTTCAGAGTGAGACAAAATTCTGTCCGAATTAGTATAGCAGTTATTAAAAGGTTGAGGTTATTTAATAGCTTTATATGTCCTGATGTGACCTAAAAGATTGATAAGGTATACTATAAAAGGTAGCAGACGATGATGGAGAAGTTCTTAATGACACTCTAGAGACTAAACGTAATGTCTTTCCTTATTTTTAGATAGGGCAACGAACGATAACCTAAGAAAATAAAAAGTCCTTGAACTTATATGAACTATAGCTGAAAACTCTTTGTCATTTATCAAATCTACTTAACCAAACATTGATTAATTCTCACTTATATTTTTAAATTTAAAAAAATGTTTTTAAAAATTTAATAGAAAATGGTTTTGAAATATTTATCAAAGTTATTCAGATTTTTGTGACCTGCCATAAATGAACTATTATTAAAATTCAGAAAGTACATGGATAAGGTGTGTTAACTTTTTACATGAAAGTGTACCTTATAAATAAAGTTCGACTGGATATAATTTAATTAAGAAATCAAGACCACAATATCAACTACGATACCTGTACTCCCTATTTCTAACCATTTCTCATACATAAAAAGATCGTTTTAAAAACTGAGTTTAAAGTGATAGATTGATAAAAGAAGATTGCTTTTTATTTGTTAAATCTCCGTAATATTATATTCCAGCAAGATATTTACTGGATTTTCTAGAAATTCGGGGATATTTAATTCAAAGTATTTACTACATAACACCTGTATTACTAATAGTATTTAAATTAATAATTGTAATAATTTAATAATTCAATACATTAAAAAAGAACAATGCAGGAAAAATGAATAAAAATGTGAAAATTTCAAGGCTTAGTCCTAAATTACTTGAATTAGGTTATCGACAATGTATTTTAATATTGGTATTATTATTATTTTTAATTAACTCTATAAAGCATAAGTAAGCTATTAAAAATATATGGTGTTTCTATCTATTTTTAAGGAAATTTAAAAATGTTTCCATATTTTGTACTTCAACAAAAAATATAGACCCGAGGAAAATACGAGGACATTTATTTGATTCACATGTCCGTCCGAGAGATGAGAGAAAGCATTTTTTGTCAGACATCAAACTCTGAGATGTGGAAATTGTTTATAGTTTCTTTTATACTCGAGCCGTATAAACTTGGAAATTTACACGCAGTAAACGATATCGACCCCCATATATTTAAGTTTTATATACTCAACAATATTTAGAAAAAAATGCAAACAAGCAAATGAGCGAGAAATTTTTTTTTTAATTTAAATGTGGTATGAATACAAGAATTCTAAAATTATTATTTCAAGAATTTTGTGCTATAAAGTTTTAATAATGATGCTTGAAATTTCCACTGAAGCAGATTTTCCCCACTGTCTCCGTCTCTACTAAAATAATAATTATGGAAAAATTACTTAACTAGAAGGATACTTTGATATTTATAGCCCTGTGAAAGATATACTTATTAATATTTAAATAATATTTATGTTCCTATAATACTATACACCCGTTCGTATAATACTATACACCCTTAAATTATTAGATATATGTTCCATAATGTATGTTGATTTTAATTTATAATATAACTTATTTTAATACGTTTACACAATTTATTTTTAATGCTCCCGGTCAGAAGATAGTTTTATATAGGACTAAATGAATTACATTGGTGAATCAATTTACCAATGTGATTTATTTAGTCTTATATAAATATATAATTATTAGATATATGTGCCATAATGTATGTTGATTTTAATTTATAATACAACTTATTTTAATACGTTTACACAATTTATTTTTAATGCTCCCGGTTAGAAAATAGTTTTATATAGGACTAAATTAATTACATTGGTGAAACAATTTACCAATGTGATTCATTTAGTCCTATATAAATATATAATAACTACTAATATATGATAACTACTAATATTTAATTAATTAGGTTCATTTATAGCCTTAATACATTTTATAAAACCTGAAGAATATTTATCAGTTGTCCGACATGTTCGTCTTTTTTGTGACATACAATTGGAAAAATTATAGTACGAAACTTTACATATATATATATATATATATATATATTTACATATATGTAAAATTTCGTTTTCTAAATATTGTTGAGTATATAAAATACATATGTAAACACAGAAGACAGTGCTTAAAAACAATTCGTTTTATATTTCTTAAAAACCCGATGTAAATATTAATCCAAATATGTTCTATGATAACAGTAAACTGTATGTATTTATATTTGAAAGTTTCACTTTGAATCATAAACAATAATACCTAATTAATAATACATAAAAATTTAATATTTTACTGAAAAAATCTGGACATAAAATGTTAGGGCTAACTCTGGAGCGCGTATAAATGAAAAGCCACATGATAAAGAGTCATATGATAAAAGCCATAAAGCTCAGATATTTTTCGTAAAGTTTTATACAAATTTTTGAATGTGAATCGTGTGGTCACAGCGTAAGCGACTGAAGCGAGCTTATATTTTTGTATTCACAAATTTAATATACCAAAAGAGAAGTGGAAAACTTAAGCGACACCCATCGTTTCTTAAAGAATTTTAATAATATGGTTTGCTAGCGCAGTTATGTGTTTTATTTAGTCTACGAATATAAAATGGACATGGAGTAATAACCTAAAATTCAAAAACCTTGTTCGCTGAAACGAGCTTTCGTAAACGAATACGCTCTCTGAGGAAAACGAAAGCGAGCTTTACAACCTTGTATTTTTGTTTTTGGAATACTAGTGTATTATGAATAAAGGTAAATTAAAGGCTAGTTAGGAAGCTTCTTATACCAAGTTTTATAATGGGATGGATGATTGGATTCACTCGTTAATACGCAAACTGTGAGACGAAAATATGCTTGGTGTATTACATAATGTTGTATCTATAATTTTCTTGAAAAAAAAAGTTACATTTCTTAATTTATTACCCAATATGTAGTCTGGGACTTATTCAACCAATCTGGGACTTATTCTGAAATATATTGTGTCAAGGACTAAGACTTGAAAACTTTGAAGTTTTAATATTTTTTGCTTAACAGTTTATATTTCACCTAGCACAATAATTAAAAACAAACCTTGTTTGAAACAGTGACTTGAAAGGTAAAAAATGTAACAATTCTCTAGATTTCAATAAGTTTGTAGTGCAAGGTAATGATATTTGACCCAACATTTTATAAATATAGATTCTTATAATTTATAAAGAACTTTATTTAATTTGCGGTACAAAGGTTATCCTAACATGTTACCGAAAAAAAAAACAAAGTACCGTATATTTATGAACGCATTATTACACGAAGTTTGGTCATATATACAGGTATCTTAAAAATTAAACAAATAAAAGGTGCAAATTACGTAAAAAGACATTATATTTTTTTATTAATAATTTTTGAAGAAATAAAAATAAGCACGTCATGCACGTCTCTTTTGCAGCTGTTATTTTTGACATTTCATAAATTCTATTATCTCTACCCCCTAAACCTTTGCCCTGTCAAATAAGCAAAAGTACCCTAAACTGACACTACTCTTGTTGTGCGAGAGTTTTTAATGTTAAGTCCGTAAATAAAAAATTACGATGAGAAACTTGGATGTCTACAGGATTTTTAATCAATCCTCTCTCGTATGAAACAAAATTGATACATATGCGTATTTATGTATCAATTTTATTTCACCTAATTTAAAGCTGGTATACTTAAGTATAAGTTTTATGCAAATGTAAATGGATTCGTATTAGATGTCATGGGTCGTTTTCTAAAGGATAACGGAAGGAATCATAGGTATCATGTGTATCTATATGAGCATTGTATTTCTATGAATGACTTACATGTTATTATAAAGCTATAAAACTGAATGTAAGCATCCTTCACCGTAATTTCTTAGATCATTTATTTAATTAGATTTAGGGGATGTCGTGATAATCTACTTGTGTTCAACCAGGAGTTAATTAACTTAGAAGGAGACATTTAATGAACTTATAATAATTTGTTACAATTCTGTCGCAAAAAAAATAATAAAAAATCTGCCGTCAGAATTTGTGTGCCTACAAATAAAAATAACAATTTTGTAAATATCTAAATATATTCTATAAAGGATTACTATACTACATAGGTGTATTTATTTGCAAAGAGTTCAACATCTATCGTAAACAGTTTTATGAAATTGGTATTAAAAACTAATTTGATTTTTTTATTTGACTGAAAATATAATATATATTAAGGGATAACTCCAAATATTTACACTTTTCTCATTAAAAAGTAACGCGAAGCTACGAAAAGTTTTTAAATTTCATTAAAAGAGGGGAGATATAAATGGTTATTCTGATTACTGCGTAAGCGAATATCACGAGCTTATATTTTAATGTTTACCAAGCTTATTTAACATAATAAAAAAAGCAAGTTGAAAACTGGGATGGAACTACCATTTGCTAAGCTTACCAGTCCATGATACGATTTTCCAGGAATTAAACTGAGCTATGAAAATTTAATATGATGCTATCGTATATTTACTCGGGTCTAGTAAAAGTTTTACGTATTTAATCTATATACAATGTACGTATTATATCTAAAAATATACTTGACGTAACGGAAAAAGCATAAAATTAAAGAACTTAGTGTTTCTTAGATTCAAACAAAATAATTGACTTCTTTACAACTTGTTAAGAAAAAAAATAAAATACAGTTTGAGATCTAAATACAAAATAACAACTACATTTACAGAACTTAAAAAAGGCAAAATGGGAACCTTCTATGGCATAAAATAATTTTTATGAAATTGTTACTTATAATCACACACAATATCGATGGCTTTTTAATATTAAGTAATTGCGTAAATAAGTTAAACATATATTGATTTACTTTGCGCATTTTATGTAAAAGTTAGTTGCTTGTTTTATGGTTTCTCAAAAAGCTCTTGTTAGGCCATTTATTTGTTCTTCCGCCCAACAGAGATATTTTTATCTGAAACCTGAAATTTAGCATAGTTATAAAAATATTAATCTGCTTTGTTAGCTGCATATTTCAAGAGCAAAAAGACTTGAAAATATAGATTGGAAAATTTTTGGAGGGTATATATAAAATATTCGAATTTTTTTTATTTCCAAATACGGGGATATCCTTCGAAAAGACTAGTTATTAAAATCTTTAAAATATTTTTTATTAATTTTTGATTGCACGTTTTCATAAATGATAAAAAAAATTGTCTCCGAAATTGCTCGACCAAACATCACAAAAAAATATGGGTTTTATAAGTACTAGAAGAGGTTGTAGGAAAACTACAGCAATAATTATAGATGTTATAATTGTCGAAACATTTACTATATTTTTAACCTTACGAAAATAAGTAGTAAAAGACATAGTAGGCAATATTTATGTGTTTATTCATTGCCGATTTTCTCAAAAATCGTACTACGGATTAATTTGAAATTTGGCAGAATAATACAAAAAAATAAAACCACACATTTTGCAAGGGCTAAATATTAAGTTTATATATGAATTAAAAAGGGGTAAAGAATTGTTTTCGAAACAAAATTAATTTTATTTACCATCTGGAATATTGATCCAAAGACCTTGTTATGAAAAACCAAAGTAGAGTCGCTATTATTTTAAATTTCATATTTAAAATATATATATATGTATTTATAGATATATATATATATATATATATATATATATATATATATATATATATATATATGTATATATATATATATGAAATTGAAATTACTAAATCAAAAATCATGAAGAAATAGAGTTAGTATAATCTGACTAGGAGATTACAGTGAAACTGTAGCGACTACCCTAAGACTTACAATTATTGAAATAAGTTTTATGTTTCGCGTCTATGAATGGGTTCTATGAAGCCTACCGTCAGTGTTCCATTTAATTGTTTTCTCATATTAAACACATTTAATAAACCTGAAAATATTTCGTTCAAATTGAAGTTGGAAATTATTTATTAATTGAAAAGCTATTTTTTAACCTTGCAACCCGTTAATTAAATACAGTTGTAAAATGAAGTTTTATTTTCTTTCCCGAGGTTTTCACCTTCGAGACTCGTTCGTTATTAAATATTCATTTATATTACGTTGAAACATATACAATTTTAATTAATATTGCGTCAGTATAAATTTATCGGGGTTATGTGAAAGATTTTGAAATATAATATTACCAACTTCTATCACGTTACCATGAAACTATTTTCAAACGATAGACCTTCAGCGATGAAACTCATTTTGTTGATTATAGTGATTTTGATCCCACGAATGTACACCGACTTATTGTTAAATTGTACTTTTAAATATGTTTTTATTTATTTATTACCTATCCAAAATTATTAATTATTTAGGAAGTGCTTTCCCGGTTTCGTTATTATTAGTTCCGTTATTGCTAAAAACTTATGTTAGGAAAATAATTCAGGACTGGGAACTTTACATGAAATGTAAAGTAGATGAAATTAAATATAATTCGGGGTATACGGACCTAACGATAAAGTCCAATTTACTTTATTTCATTGGTTCAGTTATGTCCTAAAAGTTTTGATTTAAAAACGAGTCTGATGAGCATCTTGTGATTAAAACAGAATATAACAACGTGAAAATAAATAATAATAATAAAAGTACATCTCTGTCATGCCAAAATAAAGCTAGTAGCCAAATAATAGAAGTGGATCTCCGTCAAAGTAAAGTTAGTAGCAAAATAATAGAAGTGGATTCCTATCAAAGTAAATACAGTAGCAAAATAATAGAAGCGGATCTCTGTCAAAGTAAGCATAGTATCAAAATTCAAAACCAGTAATGAAATTATAGCTGAAAATAGTATCACGTCGTACTCACCGAATATTAAATTTACTTCATTGTTTATATGAGTCCAATAATTTTTCCTAAGTCAACAAATATACTGATAGAAGACTTTAGGAGACAAGTCTTTTAAAACGGTGCTATAAATCAAATTATTACATTTTTTTCAAATGAATAAAACATAGATCATAAAACTAGGAACATTATGTTCAAAGAACAAACGCCAGCAAGAATACCTCTATTGTTCTGACATAAAAATAAAGAAATTCTATTGCTATCTGTGACAAAATTTTATTCCATAAGACAAATCCGAATACGCATCCCAATGTGTGGATTTAAATCCATTTCTCCTTCTTCGGTCAATTGCATCGCAATGGCAGGATCTAGATCAATTTTATTCGGACATTTTCGTGTCAAAACAATTGAATTAATTCTCACTTTACTTGTTCCCAAACATGATATTCCTTTACAGTTTACGCTGCCAAACTGTAAAATACATTGAACCCTATTATCTTTAAAGCGTCGTAAATTTACGCAATCAAATGTCATTTAAAAATACTTTTGTGGCTCCTATTCATCATTCCCCGTCGTCCCCTTCCTGGTTTTTTCTTCTTAATTCCGTCCCTGCCTCCTTTATCTCTTTATCAATATGAAATATTAACATATTGCTTTTTTGGAACGAAATGTCTTCTTGAACGTTACAAACTTGGTGGATTTTGGTAAAAAGTGTAAGATTTTGACTGACACACACAAATTGTTAGTTATGATGTTTTTTTTTTAATTTCAATCATTTTTATCATTGCAAAATAAACTTTTGTACTTAGATGAGCTTTATTATTTAAGTTTGTTTTTCCGAGACACTCAGATAAAATTGAATCCCACATACATGTCTCCTACTTCAGTTCTCCTAATCATAACTAAGATTGAATGTACTGATTAAATTTACGATTAGTTTGTATTTTTATAACAAGAATTAATAAAATGTTTTTTTCATAAGTTTTAAAAAAATATTTTATCTTTTATTCATGGCTATTCCGTCATTTATTTCTTTTAATTTATTATTTAATTACTCTCAAACGTTCTCATTTAGTTTACTGTGCCTGTTATTTAATACAAACTATATAGCGAAAAGAACTTCGTTCCAAGCGGGTATCCCACGACACCTCTCGTTCTTTTTCTTGGTAATTAATAAATAATAATGTATTTTTCACTTTTTTAATAATTACGTCTTCTTCGTTTTGTTTTTTGTTAACCTGCTAGTTTATAAGTTACTGCTTTAATAGTTTTAAATGTAACTTTGTTAATATAATTATTGTTGTAGTTTTTCATATCACATAATTTATTTTATTACTTGTACTACATTTTACGTATTTGAATATTATATACAATAATTAGATATCCTTAAATAAGAATATGTTTTCTTTGCGCAAGTCTATTAAAAATATAAATATCTTATAATATTTAATAAAGTAAACTGAATTACCTCTAAATAATGTTTTTTTATTTACAGCTTCATTAGTTGCACTTAGATATGTGATATGGTAGTGATATATTTTTTTTTCTTGATTTATCCTTTTATCTTCACTTGTTTATACAGATACTACATGCCAGCATCTTTGTAGTAAAGAAAAATAGTAATAACCTTGAGTTTTATATATAAGATACCTTTGAGAAAGATTATATTCTGTTTATTTAAATATTTTCACAACGGAGCCATAAAGCCGTGATGAAAGCACAACAAAGCATTTCTTAGTTGTAACAACCTCACAAAACCTGTAAGCTGGTTTCAAACCTTTTTTCGAGAGCCAAAGCTTTCAAAAGTAATTGAGTGATGTTTTATTTAAGTTCATGTCAAATACTTCTCTTTTCACTCTCTAACAATCTTGAGGCCATAAAACAGGGTTAGAGATAATACTCGAATAAAAATAAAAACAGCACATACTTAAACAAGCAATATATTCTCACAATTCTTTGTTTTGTACTTAGATGAAAATACCATTCATTCGCTAACAAAATTGCAATAAGATTTTATCTTCGTTTGTGCCGAATTCGTAGTAAACTTTTTCAGGCATAAAATGTTTAAATACAAAGCTTGCTTTCACGCTTTTTTCATGTAATATTATCAAACATTGTATATATTATCAAATAAATATTATCAAAAATATAATAATATCAAAAATTGTAAGGCATTAAGAAGAGTTACTGTTTTACGCAAAAAAAATTAAGATACACCCTGGACCCAGATCCACTTACATAACAACGCTTTTACTGTATAATCAAAATTAAATTTGTAACAGTCTTCGTACTCCGAGTTACAGATGTCGCATGCTTGCTATTTATACATATGTTCTAGGGCGGCGTACCTTTTAACAACTATTTAAATTTGTAATTTCACATTAAATGCGTGGACCCAATTTATTACTGAAATATTAAATTTTATGTAGTATTTTAGTACTGACCTTCCGATAAGGTTTATTTGAAAATTAATTCGGGTAAGTTTTTGTTATTAGCATTTTACAATTAAGACTAGATGAAATGTAATTAAGATGAAGTATACGGACATTTAAGATCGAGTAAAAATTGAAAAGGGAAAACTTGTTAAGTATTATGAGCAGCTTAATTACCAGGAAGCGGCACTTCTGTGCATCCTTAGGTTAAGTGTATTTCTTATAAACTTTTTACATAAACCGTTATCATTTTGCTTTAAAGTAATAACTAAATGTCGTTTCCCCAAGGTTTTCCGATTTTTGACATCGAAGCGCATAGGCATATTACCATTTTCCATGAAAATCCTTTTCTGATTCGGTTCACACCTCTTCATCAGGTTTTGGCATCTCAATGTACTGTAGAACCTGACATATGGCTTTGCATTTTGAGTACATGATTCACCTTACTTAAAGGCAAAATATATTGACTAGTGGCCAAAAACCTAAAACAAAAGGGAAATAATTATTCTTAAAAATTGTTTGAGGAAATGCCTGCAAGGAGAAATGGATCAAAAAACAAAAAACAAAATTCTCTGAACCTGTGTCAATCCAAAAGTGGCCAAATAGCAACGAAACTGAGGTCTTCCAAATACGTCCAAGAGCTCACTTTCCTGAACCATAAGAAGATGGTTCGAACGATCTTCTTATCTAGGGTTTAGATCCACTAAGCAAACGGTTTTCTAGTGGATGATGTGCATTGATTTAACGCTTAGTTTTCTTTTGAAAAGTGTGTTTACCCTGTGCATGCAGTAAGCAGTTAGAGGCAAATTCGAAGGGTTAGAGGCAAATTCGAAGGGCTAACTGTATTAAAATTGGTATCTTTTATCTCGCGAAGAAGAGGTGGGAGTTAAAAAGATTACTGAATATTTTCGATTGCACTTGAAAAGATTTTTCTCTATGATACCCACTCCATGGAATCTGTGTAAAAAGAATTGTTATCTTTAACTGGGCATATATATGAGTCTCCTCATACGTACCGCAAGTTGGAGATAAAATATTTAAAAATGAAACTTTCAAAAGAGATTAAAATCTGTTTTATTATTATACATGATAACAAAATAAACGATGATAAACTAATAAATTATTTACACCTAATATAATTAAGTAGAAAGACATATTTATATTGTCATGAATATCTCAATAACTATGACATCCAGAATCATTGTTATAGTCTTCTTACAATCTTTGTGTAGGCTTTTGGGAACGCTGTTTTTTTAGTAAAACTTTAGACTTAATAGCTCTAGAAATAGGAGAGTGGAAGGTACTTATTTTTTTATATATTATTCGATGTTTCTCTAAATACGTACTTTCTACAATTATGGAAAAAATATTTTTGAAATCATTGTAAATAACACATGTATTTATAAAAATTCGCTGCTTAATTTGAACCATAACCACCTAAAATGCCCATATAAATATTTCTGAGGGTTAGCTATTAAGATATATGCAGCTTGATATGCCAAGTGGTTTCTGAGAAAATCAGTTGTGACAGAGAGACACGTGAGCGATTTTATAAGGGTTTAATTTTTTTCCTCGAGGAATAAAAATTAATATCTTATATTCATCTAGCAAAGAATTCATACGTGTAAAAATATATTAATTATCATATGAAGTATTTGAAATATGCTCAATTCTAATGTTAAAAGTATAGCGGTTTAAGCGAACCGAAAAGTTCTCGTCTTCTAGGTATGTGCCGTATGATATTACAATTTTTTCAACCCCTCGGAATTAAGAACTATTTGATATATTATTTTGAAATTGAATGTAAGCCATTTTAAATTACATAAATAAAGTTCCTATGATTCTTAAATAACAGACATTCTGAAACTCATTAATTTTTAGATTGGCTGACTCTCACATCATCCAAACCTCTGAACTACTTTCAATCAACTCGAAAACTAGAAGCTCGGCACTAAACTATGGTTTTGCGTATAATGGAAATTAAACATAAAAAATCGGTCAAGTTTCTGTTCTTACAATATTTTGCTTCATTTTAGAATCTTGCCAAGTTAGAAGTTATGCAAAGTAATATTTGAAAATGCTATTTCCTATCAATTTAATTAAAATTATGAAGAAACTGTGCACAAATGCACAATCAAAACTATCATAAATACAGAAGAAAAAAAATAAATTTAACATAGAGGCGTTTAAAAAATGAGAAACTTTATCATTAACTGTAAAAAAAAGTAAGCCGTACACGTTTTACTTAAATAATAAAACCCATCTAAGTGCAAAAGTTTATTTTGCAATGATAAAAACGATTGAAATTAAAAAGAAAACATCATAATTACACGGAAAAGAAAAGTTGCTGTATTAAAATGAAAAACTTAAATCTGCACGTGACGTGACAAACTTGACATGACGTTTCTTGTTTTAATATAGTGCTCCAAAAAGACAAATAGGCCAGAGTTAAGTAACTATACCCGCGCGTTCCATTAACAAAACCATAACATCCGATTGATAACGACAAAGTACTAAGAACCGACTCAGCATAAACATCAAATAAATTAAGTTACAAGAATGCCAGTTAACTCACAACATCCGAAGGATAGCGACACGATACCGAGAAGCAACTCGGCATAAACGTCAAACAAATTAATTTTCAAGAACACTGTTAAGTCACAAACATCCGACGGACTACTAAGAGGCAAGTCAGCAAAAATATCAGATAAAACCAAGCTTCTCAGAACGCGAGTGTCAACAGAAGAAAGCTATAAAATAGAAACTGAGTAACTGACGGAGAGAGTCTGTCAGCCACTGCCTTAGGGTTAACATTGCTCAGAATTCTTAACATCTATTTTAATTTTAATAATTGTTATTTTGTAATTTGTAATTAAACAAAGTACATTTGTACGCAGTTAAATCATATTTTCGTGTGTGCGCGGAATGCGATACGTAACTCCATTCCTTGTTATTTTTATGAATTACTTCTGAACCCAAAAAAATAATATCGTCTGGTTTGGCTATATAACGACGAAACACGATAAAACAAATGTCATTTCTTTGACTTAAACATTTTATTATGCATTCACAATAATTTAGTTTCGTATGGGACATTGAGGTTAAATGCGTTCAACTAAGTTCCTATATGTTAACCATTAAATTCGATACTCAAATTATATTGTAAATTAATGTTACAGCCGAGTATTTGATTTAGACATACAAACAATATTCCGAAATTTCATATATCGATATTAAGAAGTCGATAATTAGTGATACAAAATTGTTGCTAGAATAAGAGTGATCACCTCTATTAGTAATCAAATTGTATTTTCTATAATTGTAATTTCTCCGCATATATATATATATATATACATATATATATATATATATATATATATATATATATATATATATATTTCCATTTTATTGAGTAAAAATTATTTCTCCATTCTACCTGTTTAGTTGGTCTATCTATTGGAGGCTGAAAACTGAAAATCATATTTAAAATTTCTTAAAATCATATATCAAGACGGGACTCGCAACATGAAAAGAGAGAATAAGAAAAGCTCTGCACAGACACGTCAGCTATATTTAAAAAGACTTCTTTGAATAGAGAATTAATTTTTTTTTCGTCAATGTTTAATTTAATATTACCGATATTGTGTACCTAAACAAGAAATATCAGAAATAGCTAAATATGACGTTTAAAAAATTATGAGTAATTAAATTCACAAAATTTGTAGGCCTGTGAAAGAAATGCCAAGAAATATATAGTCACAGTAAAAATGACGTCAATATTTGGAAATAATTAATTATAATATGGGCCCTTCAATCATAAAATATATTACATACGTAAGTGAGTGCAAAACATTTGAAGTGCAAATTTTGCTCGTACTTAACGAGTTTATATTTAGATTTTAATTTTACAATTATCCACCTGCCAGGCGTAAATATTGATGTCTCGATGTTGCATTTTATTCTCGTAGTGAACATTAATATTAATAATTATAAATAATTTAATGGATATAACTTTGTTTTAAATGTTAAAAATTATTATACAGTTAAGCACCGTATTTAACCAGCTTTTATTAAAGAAATGAGATAAATTTAAAATACCACTCAAAGAGAAATCTATTTGAAAATCGAAGGTATTAACAATTTATATTATAAAAGTGGAATAGTTACCGCACGAGGATAAATGCCTCGATAGTAACCCAATTTATTTAGGAACATCCATTTACAAATTTAATAATTCGTTAGGAAAATACTACCCTCCACGTCTCAGTGTGAGCGGGTCAATGAACAGGAGAAAACCTTGAGATACGGTTTTCATCCTTGAGATACTATTTATTGTAGATCGATAGTGATGGAATGAATATACAAACAATTAATAATTTTCAATTCATTTATAGAAATCCGCAAAGTTAATTTCATTTATGTACGAGTGATTCTAACCTTACGAATTCTAGATGTTATCTTAATGCTAATGTTAATATAATAATTTTGTCCAAATATTTATTGTGCGAAATTTTAATTTCCTTTGAGTTACAATGATTTTACGACTAGAGATAATAAATGTATATTCTTTATTTAATGTTTTCCATATTAATTGTAAGTACGTTGTTAGTGCTTTATGATACGTAGCATGTGAAGTACATCCATTTCATTTTATTACATACACCGGAACATTTGCATTGCGTAATCTCATAGAATAACATTAATTTAATTTATTACCCTTACTAAAATACTAATATATTGTATAACTTTTGAAAATATAATAAAAACTACACCGCTCCCCCACCATAAATTCACTAACGTAAACTGTGGGAAAACAAAGATTGACCCTTAGAAACTTGACCTCTTTGGCCACCTGAAGATGTTGTCATAGAACGATACCTGGGTCGTGGTAAAGGATTTAAATGAAGTTTCAATGCATTTAAAACATTATATAGTTTAGAAGTTACTAAATTATTTCGTATATTTTAGGGTTCCGCACCTCTGAAGAAATGAAGGAACCTTTATAGAAATCACTTGGAATAGAAACTTGAAATTGGGCACAACAGTGAAGAATATTAACACTGTAAAGAAAAACTAGGTACTCGAAAAACATTAAAACTTTATATATAGTTTGGGATATCGTGTTTTATGTCTTTTATGTATTATATCTTTAGAAGTGTGGTTAAAAAAACCGTATAAATGTGCGTGTTCCCCATGCTTACTTTCGAGACTATGAAATTTAATGTAAAAAGTGAGATCAGTTTATAAAAGATTCCATATTTATTTATCATTTCATAACCTTACCTAAAATATTTGTCGAAATATGCTAAACATTTGAGGAAAAACGCTAAAATAGGAATTATGAAAAACAATCAGTTGTCTCGGATAAAAATAATATAAAAATAAATATATCAAAGATGCCGAACACCTACATATGTGATTTTTCTAACATTTCTAATGAAGGTGATGTCATAATAAGGGTGAATCTATTACAGATGAATCTCCAAAATAATGGAAACAAAATAAAAAATTTATAAAATCCAATAAAATATGAGCTTTGCATAAAATAAAAAAGTACTAGTAACAAAGCTCAAATGTACCCGGTGGAAATTTATTAAATGAGCCCTGAATAAAAATTTACTTTCCAGCTACAACCCAACGAAACCCGGTGAGCTTATATTTTCATTTTTGCAAATTTGTGTTCAATAGAGTAAAAAAGGTAATAGGAAAGCTCGGGTGAAATGTGTCATTTGCGCGTCGACAGAATTCACTAGCAGTGAGCAAACTGTGATGCGGAAATTAAACGGCTTATATGTTGTTTATGGGTTATATATTATGTATGGCCTCATTTGAAAATATTTCCTGCATACGATGATTTAACTTTGGCTAGTATGTAACACGGTAGTGGTGTCAATTTATTTATTTGTTTTTATAATAACACAATTGTTGCTGACATAAATTAAATATGGTAAAAAATAGTCGGCCATGATCTATTCAAATATTCCACAATATTCCACAATACTGGCGAATCGAACAGGAGACCAAGTTGACATGGGGCAATGCCGCCCTTACCATGTTAAGTAAATTAAACACGCAGTCAATGGGGAAGTGCAAACAAATATTTATACATGCATGTGGAATATAAAATAATGGACAACAATCGGATACAAAAAAACAATTCTAATCACAACTCTGATTGATTTTCAAAGTGGCCTGTAAACATTTTTAATACATTCAAAATGAAAAGCTAGGTTTATTTGTGGGAATGGAAGCCATAACTTTTTAAGTAATATCCTAAAGCCTTAATTATTTTTGATATCTTATAAGTCATCACTATGGCTAGCTCTGCTTCAGGTATAAAGCATTTAAAATCGTTTTGCTTCAATTGATTTTGGAGATAAAAATTATGTACAAACATTTATTTGATACAAGTAAACCATTTATTCTACTCAGTAGAGTTAATAAATTGCTGCAATGTTTTATAGCCAGAAGAGAGCCAGCGTTTTAGTTACCAGTTACCAGTTTTACTGTTCACAATTCCAATAAATGATAAATAAAAAAACGTAAATGTTTTTTTGAGCGTAATGAAAAGAAACATAAATTTCGCACCTCGTTAATCCTCGCTGATACGTTGTGGACTATATACGATTATAAATTATTGTATGACTTCGTTAAACTTCAAATGCGTAATTAGTAGTTAAGAAACTAGATAGTTGTCAAGTGATATAACATACTCACAATCAAAATTTTTATTTCACTTTGTTTAGCAATTATAAGCTGGTATATAGTCACTATTAAATATTTTGGAGTATGCGTTATATTCGGGAGTTGGCGTTAAAAGTTTCTAATGATTTGCTTACATAAGTTAATTAAACATGAAATATAATAAGCTGATAATTAAAAAGAGAAGGGAAAGATAGCGTAATTTACATAATATTGTGGGTAATAAACAATATTATGAATTAATATATATATATATATATATATATATATATATATATAAAATATATATATATATATATATATATACATAAATATATATATATATATATATATATATATATATATATATATATATGTATATATATATATATATACATATATATATATAGTTATGGAGTTTTTAGAAAAAAATATAAAGATTAACTTGTGGTAATCTTTTGTTTTCATCGCAATCTCTTCACTTATTCAGAAGACATACGAATTTAAACTACTTAAAACTTTATTTATTTTAAATTAGATGTCGGGCTACCCGACACCCACTAATTACACAATGTACACAGTACTTATTTCTTCAATTGATGGCGATATCTTATTTACGTTTTAGTTATATTTTTACTGTCGCTTTAGGTTTTATTTTTTGTTTTATTAAACTTATTATATTATTGATCTATTACCTCCGTAGTGGACGTACAAAGTCTTGAGCACAGACAGTTACATATTAAAAATGAACCTAATGCGTACCGGGTAAATCTATATTGCATGGATGTTAATATTTCCATAAATAGAAACCCAATTTGGTTATAAAAAAACCTTATGCAATGATACTCCACTTTCTGAGATCCGCAAATAATTATTTCATTACCATTTTACTTAAATAGGGAATTCTAGAAATTTCTTTCTTATATTTTGCGACATACTATTTGAGATGCCCAAATCAATAAGTCTACATTATGGTACTATAGGGATAGACATATTGTTGTACTATAGAAGACAAACTGATGAACATGATTAAATTATAAATATACATTCTTAATATCCTTCGTGGCATTATATGACAAAATCTATTAAGGTTTCGCATCTCAAAAAGAAAAACGAAACCCTTATGAGATTACTTACATATTCGTTTTTTACACTTTTTCTAAGAAACTACTTGAAGTAGAAACTTGAAATCTGGCTTAATAATAAAACATATGAGCTCGTGCTGTCTTTTTTCTTAATTTTAATTATTCTATCGTGCGAAAAAATACTAGAAAATATGGACCTGAAATTAAAAAGAAACGAGGATTTGAAGTATGTGCAAAGTTTGCAGGAAAACTACACGACAATGTGAGAAGTCATAGTCTGTGATTTTTACCATAATATATGTCTACATTACTTAATTATGTTAGGTATTGTTATATATTTATTAAGTCCATATAAATAAAGTAATTTTACTCTTGCATAGTGCACTTTGTCTCGTATCATACGCTACATACGCTGCATACGCTACATAATGAAATTAAATTGATTAAAAAGATATTCTATTTTTATCGTATGTATCCCCCAAAATATTAGAGAAATATTAAGAGAATGTAAAACGTGTTTTCTCAGTACAATGTTCGGCAAAAACTTGTGACAGTTTATAATGTTTTTTATCCACAACAGTCACATATGTTTTATTTGCGTTATAAAGTCTATATATTTGAATGCTGGGATGCAGAAATCAAGACAAAATTAAACAAATATTAATGCAAACAAAAATTATGATAAAGTGAAAATATTTCCATTGAAGTTTACCAAAAATTCTGGGCGTCACATTTAAAAGAAGTTGATAAAGATGAGCATGCTTACTGGCTAACAATCAAACGTACCTCTTTACATCAAATTATTTTTAGTTTATGTTTCTGATTCTAGTATACCTTAGGTGGAGCTTTTAAAGCTTTCTGTATGCCGGAATTCAAAGTTTTATTTCCATTACAATTTGGAGAAAATTAGAAGCATAACTGTCAATTCCTAAGAAACTAAGATAGAAGTGTGGAAAAATATTGAAGTAACTCTACAAAAAGTTTAAATGAAACTAACATAGTTTATTTATTCATTGAATTCAATATTTGTACATACGATACATTAATTGCTACAAAAGAGATCTCTCCAGTCAATCACAGGCAAGGAATGTAATTAATTAGTTCTGAGGTGGACTACAAAAATTATATTATTGTAATTTTGACAAAAATTACAAAAAAAGCAATGTAATTAATAATAACTAATTGTACAAAGATCTGAATTGGAGATGGTTGGGGACAAGGAAGAGAATGAAGCATTCAGGCATGATGGATTGACATTTATATATGAAGTTAGATTTTTCTGAATATATTGATATTGTGTTTTATAAATAATATAAATTTTATAACTGTACTGAACCGTAATACGAAATTAGTTATTTAATGTTACTAATATGTTCAAATTTATAAATGACATAATTCGATAAATAATAGTAACATGTAAAACGTATTTGGAGTCGTGTTCTATTGTGTAAACTTACGAGACTTTAAAATGTTTATTTTCAAATTAATTTTAGCGACAATTTTCAAATCAACAAAAGTCAAGTTTGAGACATTATCGAAAAGGACGCCGTTATCCTATTCAATGTAAATTAATATATAAATTCTAGTAAATATTAATCACATGAGGTTTTAGAGGAAAGTCTCTATGTTTATGTATAATGACAAGCATTAAAAACAATTTCCCATTCTAAAATTATAACGATTTTATTAAATCATATTAAATTGCTTTTAAAGGCAAAAAATGATAATTGGAAGTATAAATAAACAAAATAATAATACGATAATAATCTTATTTCACTATATTCATTAAAAATAATTCAAATTTCACACACTATTCATACTAATGGTTACATAAAGTTTTTAATTTTATATAAGTTAAAACTTTGTTTCTGTCAGAAAGGAACGATGCTATTATAATCCTAGTGAAAGTAAAAATACTACATTAATTTCAGAAGGCAAACCCCATTATGTGCTACAATATGTAGGATGATTTAAACGGTGTCATGAAAATATGTGACGGAAATAACGTAGCAAAAATGTAACACGCATCATGTCACACAAAACGTACCATTTCTTGTTGCGTATATTTCCTTAAATTGTGAATGCTAGTTAATCAAAATAATTTACTTTTGAAGTTGAAAGTTCAAATCAATTTTATTCACAATTTTTTCATAATTTTTAACCCCACAGGTAGAAATGAGAGATGGGGGGGGGGTGGTCACAAAGTACCTTAAATTTCCATACTTCGCAAATTATCCTTAAAATTTTGTAAAAAAAACATCTTTTAACTTTACACGTATTATTAAAAGAATTGGTTTATATTTACATTATTTCATTTACCTAGGTCGAAATCTGTAGAAATTACAAGGATACAAACTACAAGAGTAAAGGACAAGAACGAGAGAAGGAGGGAGATAACGAAATTTGCACGGATTTTGTTTTTGTTATTTGGCTGAAAATCGCAACTCCCATTAGAAACAAACTTAACAATGCTTAAACAGCACTAGGCAAAGAGAAACCTCCTTATAAATTGATTGGTCATACCTAGTATTGAGAGGAAAATGTAGCAACCCATAAGGAATTAACTTTGTACGGACCTTGGGAATATCTGATATAAAAGTAATTAAACCAATAATTAAGAAAATTTGATGAGGGTCATACCACGGTAAGTATATGCAAAAGGATATGGAAACACTGAGGATATGACAAAAGATATACAATAACAATGATCATGTTATTTCACTGTATCTAATTTAGATTGGTTTTATTTTTGGATTGGTATATCAAAATTGTATTTTGCAATATCGTCAATATATTTCACGCAAAAGGACTAGTTATAGGAATTATTTCGATAATAAATAATATTTTACCCTTCACGTAAAAATTCAACAAAATTTTAATGTATAAGTCAATAGATAAATGTATAAGCCAACTACCGCCAGTGCTTCATTTAAATTTTTCAAGTTAAACAAATTTAATAAACCTGAAAATGTTTTATTAAAATTGCCGTTGGAAATTAATTACTAATTGGAAATTCGTTTCGCTACTTTGCAACTCCTTTCAATTAAAAATTTTTGAATAGTAAAAATTGTTGAATTGTTGTTCGTTCGTTATTAAATAAGTTGTTTTCATTTATTTGATATTGCATCAATACAATTAATTTTGCCTATAAAAATGGTTTTGAAATGTAAAATTACAAACTGCTATGTATTAGCAATTAATGTTTTTAATGATGGATCTTCAAAGGTGAACTCGGCGATTTTGACTCCCCAATCTCATGAAATGTTATTTTTTATTTGGTGTTGAATTATAATTAGAGATATAATATATTTATCACTTGTTTTTTGCATTTAAAATTAGTTAATTTATGTATGTTTTATGCCAATAAGTTATTGTCATTTTTGCCGCTAAGTCCTGTCAGGAAGAAAAATCAACGCAAATGATATGAAATACAAAGTGGTACACGGACCCACTATAAAGTCTAATATTCAATATATATTTGGCTAAGCAGCGTAAAAAGCAATAAAAAATCGATTTAATAAACAATATGATAAGTATTTGGTTTTAAAATTAATAATAACAAAGTTAATGATAAACTGTCATACTCACCGAATTTCGAGCCTACTTCCTTCGTTTTTTGTAAGTCTGAACAATTTTTCGCGCAGTGAGAAAAATTATTCCAAGAATGCTTCAGCGGTGATATAACTCAACTCGATGTAGTATTTTCCCAGCGATAAATATAAATTAGATAAAAAGGAACTTGATGACAAACAAATGCCAGCAAGAAACATATTTCGAGATATGCATCGCTCTAATGTACTGAAACAAAAAGAAAGGAATTCTGTATATAATCGCCATTTGTAGAAAAAGTGGATTACGAATGAATTCAGATTCATATTTTCTCCCTAGAATTAATTCTATCGTAATAGCTAATAGAACAGCAGTCTTCAGAAGTTCGTGCTGCTAGTCTTTCACTTGTTTCATGCTTAACAGCTTCATATGAAATGAAACGATATACAAGATATACCATATACAGCAGAAATATACTATCAAGAGTTTCGAACGATGAAGGAGAAATTTCCAATGATACACTTGAGATTAATTGATTGTCCTTTCTCCACTTTTACTACACGGTTATGAACAATCACCTGCGGGACAACAAACTTCCTTAACATTATAAGAGCTATAGCTGAGAACTATTCGATATTTGGCATACTTTGCATCGACCCTATTGTACTTGTTCTTTTGAGTTAAAAAAATTCTATTCTAAAGTAGTTTTGGAACCAATTTAGAAATATTAAGCAAATTTTTACCATTATGGCATAAATTAGCTCTTAAGGATTTTAAAAGTATGTGCCAAACAAAAATTTCAACATTTTTTTTACTTTCTTCTGCATAAACCACACTTTGTAGAAAATATCTGTCTGCAAATGATTGAATTACATGTAGCAACAACCGGTTTGTTCTCTTTTGGTACCTGGAGTTATTGATTTAAAACAGAGTCTAATGTATTAATGTCGATAAAGGATTATTACTACTTTTCTTTGCGTATTATTAACATGTTTCTATTCCACCAAGAGGATTCTTTGACTTAATTGAAAATTAAAAATATTTGAATATATATATATATATATATATATATATATATATATATACACATATATATGTGTGTATATATATACATATATATATATATATATATATATATATATATGTATATATATATATATCCTTTTTCATCAATACCTTAGAATAAAGTAGAAAAACTTATTAATGAAGAGATAAATAATAAATAATAAATGTAAGAATATCCAAGATAAGTCCAGCGTTACTTCAATAAGGGTATCGAGAATGTAGTCAGAAACTGATGTAACAGGTAAAAGAGCTAGTGAAAATTCATCTTCTATTTAAGAATGTTTTAAAGTTTTATTAACATTTCGTATCTCAAATGGAAAAAAAACAGAAACCTTCTAGAATACATGTTTACCCGTCAGTCCCTTTGTCGCAGCTGTATTTCTCAGAAAAAAATTGACGAAGAAACTTGAAATTTTGGCATATTTATCAATACTCAACATGACAGGTGATAGAACATATATATGAATAGTTTAAAATCAACAATATTGTTATATCAGAAAGGCATTTTAAATGAAATCATCGATATTTTTTTGAAATTTACGCCATGAGTTATATCAGTTGGAGGTTGAGAGATATCAGTTGGAAAAATCTTTTGAAAAATATTTTGAAACTCATATGACTTCATATGAGTTTCAAAATATTTTTTTTAAATTTTGTGCGAGACAGATCTAGAGACAACTTTAAAAATATTTACAAAAATACTTTTCTCCATCCATCTCCAAAACTGATAAAGTTTTGGAGATGGATTTAGAAAAGTATTTTTGACCAGAACTTATTTATGCAATACTGCCAGAACTATATAATATTCACTGAAGAACTATAGCTTTCAAATTTCACAGCTTTTGAGAGATTTACGATATTTATACGATTGTAAAAGGTGTACTAATTGGTTAATATGGTGAGAAATAATATTTGTATTCGTATGTATTAATACTTTGTTCCATCAAATGTATAAAGGTATGTGCCTATGGCTCGTAGTGCGAGTTATATTTATACTTAACTAGTTCATTTCCAATGCTCTTGGTCTAAAGAGAGCGTCTTAAAAAAGCTCCAGAAATCACACGACGATAAGGATTATATCAAATATATAAATTTACAACTTTAGATTCAATTAATAATTATGGACATTTTATAGTCTTGCTGTTTTTTATATAAACTGAAAAAAATTATTTGATAATATATTCGCCTTTTTGTAAATTATTTACTATGAAAATTGATATGTCTAAAATGTACGTAGTTAAAATATTAGATTTTTAATTACACAAAACATTTATATTTCTATACACGCATGGTCTAGGGCAATATAATAAACTACTTGTATTTTTATTTAAAAGTTGCTGATTGCAGTGTAAATGATTATATTAAATAATATTCAATGAAAAATTTACCTCTCTAAAAAACCAGACATAACACGTTAGTTGAAGCTAATTACCAACGCGTAAATTTTAAAAATAAAAAGCTCTATAAAACATAAAGCAGAGAAAGTTTTTGTAACTTTACCAAACAAGCTCTTGAACATGAATTCATTATCCGGTCATAGCGTAAGTGAATCAGGCTAGCTTATGTATTAATGTTTACAAAATTTATTTAACATTATTAAGTACAAAACGAAAGCTTAAGAGACAGGTATAATTTATTAAATGAAATTAAATATCATTATTTGTTAATATTGTTATATGTTGTGCCTAGTTCATAAATATAAATTATCGGATACAAAATTAAATTTTGTATCCGATAATTTATATTTATGAACTAGGCACAACAAACAGTAACAATTATTTTGAATAAACAAATTTAGAATTTATATATTGTGTTTTTTTTCCGTATTCACGGTGTGGATAAACTTGTTTATAGAGTTATTTGGATACAAAATAAAATTTGTAAATTCAAAGGTTGGGATTTAAATAACCGTTCGTTTCACGTAATGGGAAATTTGCATGAATAAAGTTTCATCGTTTCCTAGAATGCTGTACCTAAAATGCCTCTATGAAACTAGATAGCTTTTTTTCTCTTCAAACTATATTATGAAGCCTAGATAATCCTCTAATATTAAACATTTTCATTTTAATAACTTCTTCTTAATATTAAACCCAACTACACTATAAACTCCTGTTTTTCGGTTAATTTTATTTAATTTTTTGAAAATAAGACCAGCAAAAAAGCCCGTTACTTCCCTCTTATTTTCCAAATTAGTAATAACTTGTAAAATTATCATAGTATATTTAAGTACCAAAAATTAAAATTAAATAAATTTAAAAAAATGATTTTTTTCATTCCTTTCAAAATTTTTGAGCTTTATATAATACAATTTGAGCATTTATTAGTTTTGTTTTATCGTGTACGACGTAGATATTAATTTCGAAATGATTTATTGCCGATACGAATTTATTGGCTAAATGCATTTATTAATAATCTTTTGGGGGCTTTCAGTGGTCACATCTCGTCAAGAATTCCAAATTTATGATATTATTAGTTAATTTTTTTTATCGAACATAATATAAAATAAACATTGATATATAGAATTCGTCTCAGCATAAATGGTTTAGTTCAATCATTTAGAATTTACTGCGTTAACAATTTTGCGGTGACAATTTTTTTTAATAAAGGTAAACTTAACCAAAATTCATAATGTAGTATAAATTGCAAATTCTCATATTATTTTGCTCTAACACGACTGGGTAATACAATTTTTCGACATAATGCGAACCCAAAAAATGATATTTTTGTCGTGTATAAAGAATAATTATTTTCGAACTTTAGTAAATTTCATATTGGAATAATTTTAACTCCTGTATTATTTGGAAATTATTTTCCTTCCACTTAGAAACATTTGAGAATTAAGGGAATCATAAATTTCTTTCCACAGTTTCCAAGATAAATTAAGTAAATATTTAAGTTTGGCAGAAGAACGAGAAAAAGAGAAGAACGAGAAAGAGTTTTAAATAAAGTTTAGCGATAAAAATATATGAAAATTTGTAATAATATCATATAAATTTAAAATATTGCTCGTAAATAAACGACTCATTCGTTCTTAATTTTTTCAAATGTAAAAAATTTTCACAAAATATAGAAAAGATAATGCCGATCTAAATAGACAACAATTTTAAACCAATAGTAGAAGGGATGTGAAGAGGGAAAGTAAAAGAAAATAACTAGTTTTCGTTATCTGCCATGCAGATACACAAGAGATTCTAATTACTCATTCAAATATTGCCTACGAAAGAATTAATCAAAAAAATCCATTTAAGAGCAAGCAGTGTAAAGGATGATTGAAGAGAAACTAAGAATGGTGGAAATTAAATACGAATACACAATAATTTTCAAAACAACTGAGATAACACCAGTTGAGAATGACAAGTAAGTTGAGCACGAAATCAATCGAAAATTGATTTCATATAACAGAAAGTAACAATTATTTTGAATAGACAAATTTAGAATTTATATATTGTGGTTTTTTCCGTATTCACGGCGTGGATAAACTTGTTTATTCACTAACAAGAAATTATTTTATTTATAAAAGAGACTTTTCATGAAATCCACCATTTTCCGCGAACCACAACGCGAGTGTAAAATTATATATTGTAAAAAGTGCTTTAAAGTTGCTAGTAATTGAAGTATCTAGTTTGAAATATTAACTAAAATTCGTAAATATCTATAAAACCACCTTCTATAAAAAGGCACAACGCTACATTTATATAATACGCTACGCTATATTTATATTTATATAAGAAAATTTCAACATAACAATATGGGTAATGTATGTAAAATGGTTTTAAAAATATATCTTATGTTTTTCTAGAATAAAAAATATATAATAAGGGAGATTTGTCCAAAATATATAAACATTTTTTCATAAATATTAATGTATAATATAAAGCTCGAAAAGGTTATAAAGTTCATTAAGAGTGGGTGGGAATGCAAATTAGTGTTCTTACAACAGCGTAGGCGAAACCGTGATATGACTTACTAAGATACTTCTTGAACTTTGACGAGCTCGAATTATGATTTACCAAGAAGCAAACTGCGTGAATAATTTAATATAACGCTTTCGAGTATTTACGCGATCGCTAATTTTTTTAATAAAATTATCCATTTTTCATATATTAAATAATATTCGATTTTCTAAGAGATACGAATTTAATCAATTTGGTAATTAGTGTCAAAAAAAATTAAAAATAAGCTGATCTCGAATAAGACATTTAGAAAGTTATATGTTGAGGGTTTTAATTGCAAGATATTGCATTTTTTAATTATGGTTCAACTGAAGAGGTAAAGAGATATTCAGTTTCCATTTTAACTTACTCTATATATATACTATAAATATTCACCAAGTGAAAATATTCATTCTATATATTTGTAGTTTTACTTGATATTTTGTAATATAATATTTATTTAAAATCTAAAAGAAGTACCTCTGATGCAGAATTACGATTTAAGTGGAACAACGCTCATAAGTACGTCATCCGTGCAGGATCTCGGTGTAAACATGGATGAATATCTAATATTTTGGGATCATGTCATTAATATCTGTCAGAAGATCTACAGATTGTTAGGATTTGTCACGCAACATTCTCATGATTACCTAGACGGTCGGTGCATTGTGATCTTATTTAATTTCTTAGTCCATAGTATCCTTGAATCCAATGCCATAATCTAGTTACGGGTAATATTCTCATTTGTTTCCTTCAGATTTTATAATGGGCGTTATCGGAAGTAATTCGAAAATTGCTTTTGATCATGTATTTTTTTTTAATTATTACACAATTATGTTGATAACCTCTCGGTATTGGATTTGGTAATGTTTGTGTTCCTGTTTGTCACGTATAAGGACGGATTCATAGTTTATTTATATCTGCTTAGAGCGCGCACGAATATCCTGGAGCGGTCACCAGTTTTTCGCGCACTTATGTTAATCAACGAAATATTGTGAGACGCGTCAAAACTTAATATTACTTTCTGCCACATTTACCACTGTAGGAATACGAAAGTAGAGATTAACTTTTAGAAATTATTTAATTTTATATTTAATTTGAAATTTATATTTAATTTGAATGTGATTTACGTTATTATGTAAATGTAAATTTTTGTACATTTATTGTTTGCACTTGTCCAGCGCCTTAGGTTTCAGGTGAGTTTTAAGTTAAGCATGGATTTTTTTGTATAAATAAATAAAATATATTTTATTTAATTTATAATACCTGCCCATCTCTGGATCCTTGTTGATCACACCTTCGTAATTTCTCCAGTTTTTGACGTATGTTAATGATTATTAATTAATTAATAATGATTAACTATTGTAAGTATATTTTTCGTATAGCGATCGCAATGTATACATAGCGTAATCTTGAAAATATAATTCTTGTTATCTACCTCCACATTTATGTAAAATGTGAGTGCAAAAATTATTTCTCGCATTTCAATTTGGGTACCAGTGTATAGAAATCTTACAATGAAAGCAGGTATTATTGTCATTTTCAAATTCGTTTTGCAAAATATGATGATTCGAAGTTTTATGCGATATTTGAAGGCATTGAAGGCACTTGAAGACAGAAAGGAGACAACGTCTTTTTATTATATTCGCTCTCATATAGCGCGAGATACTTCGCGCTATGCAAGAGTTAAAATTTTATTTTATCATTATATTTACTAATGTGTAACTTGCTTTTAATGATCGGTATGAATACATAATTTCCTAATTTTTAAATAAATATATTTTAATTGTTTATAACACACAATATTAGATATAACTTGTTGTCTTTCATGTTTATGTAAGTTATTTCAACATATTAATATATAATTTAAATTTATGCGAGATTTTGTTACCGTAATCTTATCTAAAACAGAGTGCTTAAAAACGTCTATGGAACTCTTAACAACTGTGAAAGGAACTAAATAAAATATTAGTAAGTTTGAAGCAATGTAAGTTTGTAAAGCACCTTTTTGAAGTAAAACTCCTTTACTCACTCTTGACTTGAGGAGTAAGCTGGTGAATGCGTGGCGAGAGCGTTACGAAAAGTGTGATCGGGCGAGGCAAATGGAAGTCGAGAGGGAGATATAAGTTAGTGAAGACAGAAAGAGAGAGTTACGTTTCGTATATTACTGTAGGGACAAGAGAGAGAGGTTCACACATTTTCTTTCTCTCTTCCTCCCATAGCCAGTGCATGAAAAAAAAAAAAAAAAAAAAAATATATATATATATATATATAAGTCAGTAGTTTGTTTGCGAGTTTGCTAGCGTTACGCGAACGGTGATTTTTTGATTATTTTGTGTTTCTTGAACAATTTTATAAATTATTATTTTGCTCAATACATTAAATATTCTACGTTTAAAGTGAATAAAATTGTAGATTCATTTTAAAGACCATATTTTGTGAATTTGAAGTTTTACTTCAGTCGTGTGGTCTAAAGCACACTCCTTTTTTTTATTGATTAATAAATTTAATTTTTAATGTTATTTTTTCACTTAATCACATATGTTGATAAAATTATTAACAAGAACGACAAACGTACTCATTGTTATAACGAGTGATAATATTGATTCATACAAAAATGTAATAATCATGCATTTGAAGTTAGAGAAACATGGAAACATTTGTAGCTGCAGAGTCGAAAATTATTTTCAAAGTGGTTCATACAGTTCTTTCTATTACGAATAAAAATAATAGTTGCGCACTATGCCTCTTCTTGGAGTTATGAATAGCAAAATTCGTGATTTAAACCGCGTTTTCATCTTATTATAGAACATTGCGGTGACTACCTTTACCAAGCAGAATAAATTGGTCACTTGTAGCAAATAAATAGTTGTGGATTGTTTTTTCGTGTTTTGTAACCAAAACGGTTTTAAATTCGTTGCCAAATTTGTTGAATATCTTATCTCTAAAACAATGCTGGGTATAAATCATCCAATCGTGAGTAATTAGAAAACAATTAAGGCTTTAAACGATATCCTCGTTCGTAACAAATTGCAAAAAAATTCAGTTATTTGGTCCCCACGTAAGATAAAATATTTCTTTGTAATGAAGTAAAAACAGTAAAGATTTATTCGATTTCTTTATTTCAAAAATATTGGCTACCATCTCCAATGTAACCATCGCTATTCATTTCTGATATGGTCGGACGTAACTCTTTACAAACTATAAGGAAATTGTACCTGGCACTGTATTTATCCAAAATATTTACAGATTAACATTGACAATCTGTCAGTGTTAGGGTCAATAATTTATTTTCCTTTATTTCATATTCCACATATACGTGGCAACATTGGTTTGCGTTCACCGATTATCAGTGCACTTAATTTAATTAAAACTGTGTTGAGAGCATTGTTTGAACTCAACCTGTCCTCCAGTTTGATTCTTAGCTTTAAGAATTGAGGTTGTAAAATATTTGGGTAGATCATGGCCCGTTATTTATTTTCACCATGTTTAATTTATGTCTGCAATCATTGTATTTTAATCACTGTTTTGTGTAATAACTCATGTAATTTTTTTACTTTGATTCAGTACTCATTTCAATAAGTTGAAAATTAAGTAAAGATTTTAACAAATAAATAAATAAATTAAGCGATTATATAATTTACACGACTCTGATAATACCTATTATCCAAAACTTTAAATTAAATTCTTTTACGTAATATTCAAGAAAATATTTATATGACGTCACACATAATACACGACATATAAACAACATACAAGTCGTTAAATTTCCACGTCGCAGTTCTCCCACTACGAGTGAAGTCTGTCAACACGCTCGTTATGAAGGTCGTCAAATGACAGCTTTCGCCGAGCTTTCGTTTTTCCTTTTTTATTATGTTAAACAAACATTGCGAATAAGAAAAATTTAAGCTCGACTGATTTATTTTAACAGAGGTCGGAAAGCATAGTTACGTTCAGAAGTCGTTTAATAAATTTCCACGCACTTATTTGAGCTTTGTTTTTCGAACGCTATTAGAGCGCTACGAAGAGGTCATATGTTACGGGGTTCTTGGGAATACTTTGTTGTATTTTCATTATTTTTCAGATTTATCCAAAATAAGTTCACTTTTGTCTTTATTGTTTATCATTATTTGTAATAATTGAATATAATTTTCTGATGAAGGTGCATATCGTTTTTGAGTATTTATTTAAATAAATTTTTATCTTTGTTTAATCTAAAAATGATTATATAATTTGGTGTTTTTTAAGATTCCGAAACTCGAAATATAAAGAACGGAACCTTTATATGGTCAGCTATATGTCTGTCTATCTATATATCAGCCACAACTATTTTTCAGAAACGTTTGATGGAGAAACTTGAGATAATACAAGTTATTTATAATATTACCCGTATGAATATTTTTGATAAAACTCACATTTTTTCCAAAACTATTTATTATTTCAGAATGTTACATAAGATAGTCATAGAGAAATTTCTGAAAAAGCTCATAAAAACCTATCCTCCCCTCAAACTCTAAAACTGCCTATATAAAAATTATGAAAAAACAGTATACCGCTTTTATATAATAGTTTTATTCAGTTGTCCTTCAGCTCTCACTGAATAATAAATAAATCAGCAAAAATGAAGCAACTAAGCTTAAAATATAAAAAATATTTTCGAAAGCTATCTAAAAACGTTCTTGATAATAAAACCGTAAGTTTAAATGAAAATTGCAATCAGTAGTAAAACTGTATGCAAAAAATCATTACAAGGTAGCTTAATCACCAAAATTTTCTGGTAATTATTATGTTTTAACTTTCAAAAAACGTATGGATTTTCAAAGCGCCTTGCTCATCTAACATATATGCGATGAATACAGGTCGTAGTAATTAATCTTTAATCATGTTCTTGCATTTCACACACCCTAAGCCAAAATTTTATTAGATATAAATTTCCCTAAAAAATTTGATGTATACTAATGAGGACACACAGTAGGAAACCTTAGTATTTGGTCTATATAAATAACGAAAATTATAATTTTAATGACGCAAATTATTCAAATTTATTAAAATTGTCTATAAAAGTAATTTTATATCACAATTTCTGATTTCCTTGAAAGTACAGAAGGAATGAAAGAAAATTCATTAAAACTTTGTAAGCTTCACCAAAACTATACTAAGACAATTTTAATACTAATTAAATTACTAATTAATTTAAACCATGTCCTGTGTTGCGTAGCAGCATGAACATAAGTAATTTAAATGTTTATTCCAACTGCATGACCTGAACTTTAAAAAAACTATATATCGTGCATCGCTATTTAATCAGAGAAAGTGTTACCTGCGTTATTAGTAATTAAAGTTGGCTTCAACCTAGCTAACAAACCGTTAGGAAATGAATTACTTTTATTGAAACTATTTACAAGAAATATATCACATGTATTTTATGCCAATACACAACTCATGTTAAATTTATATTTAATTTAAAATGAAGAAAATTCGTAAGATAGCTAGTCCAAAGATAGATAGTTGACTAAATAGTTTATGTTTCAGAATAAACTAATATTTAAAGTTCTATAAAATTATTTACGACACAGTGTATAGTGTGCTACAAATGTTGCTAAATCGTTTGTTATCAACAATAGATTAGTGCGATACTGAAAGTAGTTCAAACAATTCAACTTTCTTGTATTTAAAATTACGTATACAACAGTAATAAATTGAAGACTTACATAAAATTATATTTATCATAGTAATATTGAGAATTAACTCCATTTCTTTAATAAACAACCAACTTTGAAACTGTTCAAAATTGTGGACACTTTTCATCAATACTCTACTGGAGAGACGCATTCATATACCTACATATTTTATTATTTCACCAAGGCAAAATATTTACATTTGAAAGGTATCGACAGAAATATTATAGCCTAGCTAAGAAATTGGGACGGATCTCGTGTAATAATCTGGCACGTGTTAGTGTTAACTGGATTGTAGCTGGCATATCTATTACAGGATATATTCATCATAAATTTTATTTCAAAATATAAAGATAAAAAAAATAATAAAGCTTGAATTTACCAAGTTGTTACCGTGGTGTGTTGGGTCGATCTACGACCTTTGACTGTGCAGCGCACCATGGGGATCCGGGTTCGATTCACTGCCGCTCGTCGGGCGTGGTTGGACAAGTGTTCTGGTTGGATGTGAGAGATTTCTCTCGTAAGAATTGTGCCTCGTAAGAATGTATCAATTAGATACATTAAAGTAAATAAATAAGTAAATAATTTCTCAAATTATTTCTAAGGTAAATTTGAAGATTCCATCGACCATCAACTCAAACTCTAAAGCTATAATTACCTATTTGAGCTTCCGTTTACATTTTCAAGTAATTATATATTTTTTGAAGTAAAAATTTAAGTGAATGCAAAAATTTTGAAACCATATTAAAATTTCATTAAAAAGTCTTTGCAAAGTATACACCTCAATATTTAAGGAAATACGGTAAAATTACCCGGTCTCAATCCCATTAGTATACATTTTGAAGTTAATATAGATTATGTTCTATTGACAATTTCATGATCAACATTGTTTGCTTGTTGTTACTAACTATAATTTTAGGCAAATAATAAACCAATTCTTCAATAACATCAACATTTGTGATATGTCCAACAAACATTTTAGAAATAATTCTCTGAAGTAAATGTTTTCTGATGGTGGCCACGTACTGGACGATACGGAGTGAATCAGCTCTCTACCTAGCGGACAGCTGACCCGGTAAAGGTCGCGGGAAATCGTTGAGTGCAAGCCACTGTGACTCATTTTTTGCGGCAGACTATGCCTGTGTTTAGTAGGTCCCCTACTAACTTACACTTCTAGCTACTATCCACTACTATCTTCCAGCTGATGAAGATCACAATTATATTATTAAAGGTTTCCTTAATATTATTAAAGAAAGTAGAATTCCTAAAACCACTGATATCATGTATTTAATAACATATGAAAACATCTAACTTCTCAACAGACGCAATGAGGGGAATATTATTGTACTGCTAAAAGTAAAATGTCCTCCAGAACCAAGAGATATTGGAGTAATTTGCTCATTTCCCTGATTTTTAAATACCTTGTAGTTAGCTTTATTAACGACTGCCACTTTTATTAATCTCTCTAGTCTTTATTTCATTCTGACAACAGTGTCTTAACTATTTTTATGAAAGCCGTTAACATATATGAAACACATATATATCTAAGTTGTATCTCATTAAAACATGACTCACTTCTACCACATTAAATTTTCACATCACAGTTTACTCGCTTATGTGCGAATTCTGTCAGCGCGCTCGTTACAAAATCTCGACAAACAGCAACTTTCGTCTATCCTTTCATTTGATGTTTATCATGTTATACAGAAATATCATAAATGAAAATAAAAGTTCATTCAATAAATGTTGCGTAATTTTTTTTTAGTTTTATAATTCTCTGACCTTTGTATAAAACATTGTGACTAAACTTTAGTGACCTTGAGTAATGGTTATTACTACTCTATATGTTGTTATATTAAATTTCACATTCAGTACATAAAAAATAAATAAACCATTCTTTAATGTCATAAGAACTACGTGACCGCGATATAATTCAAACCGGTTTTGATATTGCTTTGACATAAGTCATTTTTGAAGTACATATTTTTTTAGCTCACCTTGTCCATTGTTAATGAGAAATGTTTACGATTCCGTGTCAAGCCAAGAGCGTGACACACCTCGGATGTAGTCGGCGGTTGGCCGAGTACCTCTCAAAGGTTCGATGCCCTTTCGGTTCGATACTCGGCGCCAGATTGAGTACCGTCAAATGAGAAGTGGCCGAGTTAGTAAATTTATTTTATATTTTGTCACTTTGCCCATTAGGTCAATTATGCAGCACTGGATTATATCTGAAACGCGACTGAAATCACAGTTCCGCTCTGGATGCTCGTGTTCTTAATTTTTTTTAAAAGTATTTATTGAATTCAAGATCAAAGAACACTTTTTGTCGTACATTCGTTAAATATTTACTTGATTTTACGTCAATAGTTAAGTTATTTAAGTTCAAAATTTTTAAGTACATAAGTGCTGATATGGGTTAACTTAAAAGAAATTTAATTGTCGGTGGTTATTTTTCGATTCCCATTGCCTATTTTTTATGTTACTGTTTTTTTAAATTATTATTTATAAATTGAATTCAAATATAACTCACTCCCTCTTGCGCTCGGTTTATACTCAATATTTATCATATTTATAATGATATTGTTTGGTATCAAAGTGGAAAAAATAACGTAATAGTTGAATGTGAACCTCAAAGTTTTGGTGTACTCACGTGTCTCCGTGAATGGTAGTACGTGGCCAGTATTGTTTTAAATTGTTGCTGTTTTTTTCATTTTCGTATTCAAAGTTTCGAACAAACTCAGTACAATTAAATTGGTTGCCAAAGTTATCACTTCTTCATATTTTATAGTCTTAACCACACAAAATTTTTATACGTATACCTAGCTTCATAAGCGGTTTAGCCCGGTGTTTTTGCTGTGACCATGAGATTTACATATTGGTCTCGACTATTGGGACACATGAGCCATACATTTAAAACATACGTTGTGTTACCTACTAATATGGAGACAAATAAATTATGAACATTTCGAGAAGCCAAAATGAAAACTACAATTGCGTTTGTCGTAAATAATCATTAATTACATATAAATTCTATGATGTCAGTTTTACTTGAATTAAAAAATTGTTATTTAAGTTTCAAAATATATATATTTCGTATTTATAATTAAATACGAAATATAATAAAAAGTTTCGTAGTGAACGGAAACTAACTTAGCCTTTAGATAAAATTTGAAGTTTTGGAAATAAAGCAAGGAAAGCTATATTACTGAAAGCTCAAACAATTTATTCTTCTATATTTTAAGCAAGGATATAAATAATAAAACGCCACTTTAATATGCAACTCTCATTTAATCATTAGGAAATTTTAGAAAAAATCTTATTTTACAAGACCTTCAGATCTTCACAATTTTGTGCCTAAATTTCTATCATTTCAGTCAGATATTCTACTGCCTTTTAACAATTTAAATGTAAGAAGGTAAAATTGGAAACAAAATTATTCGGTATACTTCTCAAAAAAGATTTTAGTTGATTTTTAAGTTTCAAGTTTCAAGTTGCGCTCTCGTATGTGAACATATAGTAATAATGCTCCCTCCCATCTCTTTTCAATTTTTATGTCGACAGTATCAGCGATTTCTTGAAGAACTGATTCGTTTTTGGTATTTTTAGTACTTTTTAATTAATGACTGATGATTTAATTGATTGACTTGTTCACTTCTAATATATCATTATAAATTCATAAGTTTGTAGCATATTTTTCTTAAAGCTACTCGTATCACCAAATATAGGGCATTTCCAAGCACATCGAGTACGATCTGAGGACAAATATCAAAATAAAGCAAAATTTGTTCTAGTAAGAAATAGTACAAAAATACTATTAAGGCAGTCGGGTTTCGATATAATTTTAATAATATATTTATCCCTACCCACAAGTGTTTTGTTTACTCTTTCATTGTAATTTATAAATGTCAATATGATGATAATATAAGCATAAATGGAATATAGAACTTAGGGTATTCAAACATACTAATATGTGTTTAAAAAATACGCACATAAATTGAATTTCTGAAACAAAAATAAAGAAAAAACACATAAAAATAGACATTTTTGTTAAAGATAAAAGACAGTCAAAACTTTAATCTGAATACTAAGCTTTACCTACGTGAATTTATGATATTGGTTCAGTTTCCATAATATGCACCACATGTACTACATGTTTCCTAAGTACGCACTACATGTACTATATGTTTCCAAAGTATGCACCATATGTACTACATGTTTCCAAAGCATGCACTACATGTACTACATGTTTCCAAAGTATACACTACATATACTAGTATGCACTACATGTACTACATATTCCCAAGATATGCACTACATGTACTATATGTTTCCAAAGTATGCATTACATGAACTATATGTTTCCAACGTATGCACTATATGTACTACATGTTCCCAAAGTATACACTACATGTACTAGTATGCACTACATGTACTACATGTTCCTAAGGTATGCACTACATGTACTACATGTTTCTAAAGTATGCACTACATGAACTACATGTTCTCAACGTATGCACTACATGTACTACATGTTCCCAAAGTATACACTATATGTACTAGTATGTAATACATGTACCACGTGCTCCAAAGGTATGCACAACATGTTTCCAAAGTATGCACTACATGAACTACATGTTCCTAACGTATACACTACATGTATTACAGGTTCCCAAAGTAAACACTATATGTACTAATATGCACTACATGTACTACATGTTCCCAAGGTATGCACTACATGTACTACATGTTCCCAAAGTATGCACTACATAAACTACATGTTCCCAACGTATGCACTACATGTACTACATGTTTCCAAAGTATGCACTACATGAACTATATGTTCCCAACGTATGCACTACATGTACTACATGTTCCCAAAGTATACACTACATGTACTAGTATGCACTACATGTAGTACATGTTCCTAAGGTATGCACTACATGTACTACATGTTTCCAAAGTATGCACTACATGAACTACATGTTCCCAATGTATGCACTACATGTACTACATGTTCCCAAAGTATACACTACATGTACTAGTATGCACTACATGTACTACATGTTCCTAAGGTATGCACTACATGTACTACATGTTTCCAAAGTATGCACTACATGAACTATATGTTCCCAACCTGTGCACTACATATACAACATGTTTCCAAAGTATACACTACATGTACTAGTATGCACTACATGTACTACATGTTTCCAAGGTATGTACTACATGTACTACATGTTTCCAAAGTATGCACTACATGAACTACATGTTCCCAATGTATGCACTACATGTACTACATGTTCCCAAAGTATACACTACATGTACTAGTATGCACTACATGTACTACATGTTTCTAAGGTATGCACTACATGTACTACATGTTTCCAAAGTATGCACTACATGAACTATATGTTCCCAACCTGTGCACTACATATACAACATGTTTCCAAAGTATACACTACATGTACTAGTATGCACTACATGTACTACATGTTTCCAAGGTATGTACTACATGTACTACATGTTTCCAAAGTATGCACTACATGAACTACATGTTCCTAATGTATGCACTACATGTACTACATGTCCCAAAGTATACGCTGCATGTACTAGTATGTACTACATGTACTATATGTTCCCAAGGTATGCATTACATGTACTACATGTTTCCAAAGTATGCACTACATGAACTACATGTTCCCAACCTATGCACTACATATACTACATGTTTCCAAATTATACACTACATATACTAGTGTGCACTACATGTACTATATGTTCCCAAGGTATGCACTACATGTACTACATGTTTCCAAAGCATGCACTACATGTACTATATGTTTCCAAAGTGTGCACTACATATACTACATGTTCCCAAAATATGCACTACATGTACTAGTATGCACTACACGTACTACATGTACCCAAAATATGCACTACATGTACAAGAAAGACATAATAGTAAATGATATATTTTTTCCAGTTTACATAATAATAATGTAACGTGGTAGAAATTTACAAAATTATGTAAATAATTCTTACTAATTATACTAGTAACAATTATTTAATTGTGTTAACATTTACCATATTATTTTATTATATATAATTTTTTAACTATGTATTTTATTTTACCTCAAAAGGAAAAAATATAATCTTTTTACGATCACCCATGTGTTTGCCCGTCTGTTTGTCTGTCGTCTGTCACTATCGTTTTTCTCAGAAAACTTTGGTGCATAAACTTGAAATTTACATAGCAATAATATTCCAATTATGATAAATTATAAATAATATTATTAATTATAATTTACCATAGTACAATTCATACCAATTCGTATATGTATAAAGAGCATTCAACAATATTTACACAAATATTGCGGAGAAGCAAATGTACCAAAGTTTTTTTTAAATTGTCTATGATATAAAATGAAAGAATGGGTTATAAGGATTCCAAAAACATTTTTTTTCGGGATTATGCTTATGAATAAAAATATTAATTTTCACAGTAAAAATATATGGATTATTATACACCATATAACGACCCCTGTGTGGAAACGAATATCAAGGAATTTCCTGGTTGTATATGGATCATTGGTGAAAACTAGCATTTGTTATCTCAATAGGTTTAGAAATTATAGCACGATAAAAATTTCAATCCTTACGTCCTTACGTTACGTGTAGCTTACCGCTAGATAAAGTTATTATTAATAAGTAAATGAGTCCAAACATTCGAACGTAGCAAGTAAGTTATATCTGACGCACAAGTAATAAAGGTGAAAATGGGTTGATTGATAAGTGAAAGAAAGATGCTATATGCCACTCTCTTCTGGTATGCGAGAGCGCATTTGTAGCGCTAGTCACTTGCAAAATCTCTTTGTATTCAATCGTCTTGTGTTGATAAGTTTTTAACATATTGCGCGATAACTGTTTACTGTTCAAAAGTACACGCAAATGGTGTTATTATATGATGAACATGATTAGCTGCCTATCGTAGGCCATACAAGAAAGAGGGGTTACCGCGCAATGTCATAAATATAATTAGTGCAGTACAGCGCATATAAGATAGCTATGTGATAACCGGACAGCATGCCGTAGGTGTACACCAGTACGTCAAATTTCAACAAGTGTTGAAGAACAAGTCTTGGAACATTTCAGGCGTGATCCGATGAGAAGTATGCGGAAAGCAGGAAGACACTTTCACATTAGCTACAGCACTGTCTAGAAAGTATTAAGTAAAGATCGTCAGCATCCGTATAAATACAGAAAAGTCCATGTGCCATTACCTTGTTATTACAATGTTAGAATAATTTGTTGTCAGTGAATACTAGGATAGTGCCATCGTGACAATCAATTTATTTATAAACTTTTATGGCCGGATGAAAGCGAAGCCAAAGAAATGAAATGTGGAGCCGGAAAAATAATCACGTTTGGGCACGTTCAAATCCGAATGCTCCACGCGAACGAGGAATTGGATCTAGTTCCAAAAATTGGGACGAATTTTAACCATTTAGATATGCACAGATTAGCTATGAGTGTATTTTTCATAACTATACCCAATCTCAAGTTTCTACGTCAAGTGGGTCCTAATAAACGGCTATGACAGACGGAGCAATAGGCGTTTGATCTTGTAAGGGCCACCTTTTGCTTTTTGAGCTTGAAAAAGAAACAACTAAACGGCCTACATCAATTAAAATCTTTATAATATTCAATTAAATTATTTTTGAAGAGAAAATTTCTTTAGGCGCACCTGAGCACTTTTTCAAACTAGTGAACAAAACTGAGCCGTCAGATTCGGGTCAGTGACACTGAATCGGACAAACTCGGCTCCCTACGGCATCGATCAAGCAAGTTCCAAATACAAAAATTATGAAATGTGATCAATTAAATGTGCATTGCATTGTTCGGGTAAATTCGATTCCTTTCGACAATTCTGGCGAGTTCACTATCTAAAACGGAAACTGTCATGAATTATGTTCTATTTTTAATAATATTTTAATTGATTGTAATTTAATAAAATACTAGTATGGTATTTTTGGTTTTTAATTTTTACATTGAAAATTTCCAACCTACACAATACAGTTATATTTTCTGCCAAAGTTTTCACTTCTACTTTGTGATCTTAAGAACATAGATTTTTTTTTCACGGTGTAAATATGTTGCTTGCTACATATTTCACCGGCGCAAGAAAAATAGGTTGATCGCCTTTATATCTTTAATATATTAACGTAAATTAACCAAAATAATTTTGTTTCATAGCTTTACCATATACTCTTTTTGTAATTTCCTCCACAGTTTTCACATGCTTAGTTAATACATTCCAGGATATGATACCCTTTTGACATTTTGGTGTCGCGAAGAAAACATGGAAGAAAAGAGTAAAAATTCACGAAAAAAAGTAATAATTGTAGTTTCCATATAGGTTCTATGGTTCTATGGCTTTCACATATTGACTTAATTAATCTGGGTGTTCCTGTAAACCATTATTACGAACACACTTAAATTGAAAAAATCACTTCAATTATTCGGTTACGGAATTATAAAAATGACACTGTATAATATAGTCCATCAAGTAAATGAGAAATCTTTAAAGTCTTTTTGAAGTTATACTTCTCTTTAAGCGTTAGGAAAAAATGATGTGAGTGAAATTTTAAAAATGTAGGATGAAGTTGGTAACGATGAGACAAAAAGTCAACACATGTAAGTTGCCCACTTGAACATTTCTTTATCGATTTATTTTCTCGAAGTACTAGGCGTGTATGAGTATGAGAAAGTTATCGAATTATCGCGGCTATCAAGCTATCATGAGTTAGCGAGAGAAAAAAATGAGTATTTCTTTCATAAGTTGAATATACATACGTCACAGTAAATTATTCTGTGACCGTATTTGTTCAAATTATCGTAGTTACCAGACGATTAAGAGTTGGTAAGAGAAAAAATGTGTATTTAGTTCATAAGTTGAATATGGATATCATGTTTTATTTTTTTGCTGGCTTTCTATTGCAAGCTAATAATCTATCGAAACGTTTCAAATTTAGTATGTATTTATTTACAAATTACTAAATATTTAAAATTCATAAAATTAAATAAATTTTCAACATATTCATTTATTTTCCGTACTAATTAAACTTTATTTAATTAGCAATTAAATCCTCGCGGTTAACATAGTGGCATGTCATTTTCTTTAGCGCAATAATTTGGAAACGGTCTGGTAAGTGATTGGCTTACAATGGCAAGCCAGTAAAAAAATAAAATAGTGTAAACTCACTGTGGAATAAAATTTAATTGAATTTAGATTTTACCAGTCGTATTTATAATCACGCTACAGTTCTTTTATTATTTTATTTCCATTAATTATTTGCGTGCTAAAAAAATTATTTTTGTATTATGCCAAAGAAGTATAACTTCTAACGCGTGTACATAAGTACACACATATAATGTTTTTATGTAAAGTGCAAATTTCTTTATAATAATGTGAAAGTACTTTTTCTCCTGACTCTTAAAGCCATCAAAATGAAGCAAAATATAGATTATGCCTCATTAGATCATGTCTACATTGATGAGAAGAAAAAACTCATTAGAGAATAAAAAAAAAGATAAGAGAATAAACCCAATCACTTGTATTACTAATATGAAAGCGAAAATCGAATATCAATGTCAGTTAAGCATATATTTTTAACTTATTTACGCAAGGACTAAATAAGACAATGTTTATTCCAAGTGAGAATTTCATAAAAGTTATTTTTTATATTCTATAAGGTTTTTATTTTCCATTTTTTAAATTCGTTAAAGATAGTTATCATTTTTATTATTATCATAAATCGTATCTAATTTTTTATCCATTACTAGTTGTAAAGAGGTGAATCCTTTCTATTTCCTCCTAATCTAAGAACACCATTTCATACTATTTCCGTGACGTCAAACCTATTTTCGTCATCATATTTTTATATTTTGACCCCATGAATGACTCTGGTAATTTAACTTTATCACGAAAATTGAACTATATCCGTCAAATTAAATTACGACAGCGTTATATTAAATTTTCATTCCTCAGTTTGCTTCGTGGCAAATCATACCATGAACTCGTTGCGAAGCTCATCAAATGGTAGTTTTCATCCCAGGTTTAAATTTTCCTTTTTTATTATGTTAAATAAACTTAGTAGACATGAATATATGAGCTCCCGGGATTCGTCTGCGCTGTATTCAGAATACGAATTTGTATCCCCTCTTTTAATGAAATTTATGAACTTTTTCGTAGCTTCATATTACGTTTTTACTACATATTATATTTTCAGTCAAATAAAAATAAAATTTTTTTTTAACACCAATATCATGAAAGTGTTTGCAGCAGGATATTTAACTGTTTGCAAATAAATACACTTGTGTAGTATGGTAATCTGTTACATTTATATATTCACGAATTTTAGTTTTTATTTGTAGATGTGGATCCTCTAAAATTAGATCTTTTTTGCCAGCTAAACGAAAGGATTTTAACAGAATATTAATTTATCTTGTCGACTCAATCCTGATAGATTATGAAAAGTTTATTAAATGACTCTTTTGCAAGTAAAATAAACTTCTGCCTGAGCACAAATATCACCAGGTCCGCTGAATCAATTTGGATAATTTTTTTAGAATTATGTGGAAAGATATTTATATATTTTTTTTTATAATAAGTAATATAAAAAATATTTGTATAAATGAAAATAAATCAAAAAAATATTGTTAGAAAACACATAAGTAAAATTGCTTTATATTACATTTATGCAAACAACTTTACAAATTAATTTTAATAAGTGTAGTGTGGGATTAGGAAACTTTTGCTGCTTTAATAAGACAAATATAAGCATAAAGGGGTAAAGATAATGGAATTTATGAAATGTAAATTTTAGAAACTACGAAAAGGACTTACACGACATACTCATTTTTATCTCTACAGCAAATATTAATGAAAAAATATAAAATCTACTTCTGTACTTTGCACCTTTTTTTTAAATTTCATTTTTAAGCGAGATATATGCGAACAGACTTGTTGTTATAATGCGTTTGTATATACTTTTGTTTTTTTTTTCTGTAATATGTTAAGGTAACTGTTCCACAGTTACACGCGTCATTATTCATTTTACATTTCTGAGACCAAATATTAAAAAAGCTCTTCATTAACTATTAGAATTCATATTTGTAAACTATTTGCACCAAATATTTTAGATTTTATACTAAACAATTATTAAAATATATAGAAATATTATAATTTTTACGTTTTAAGTCATCATCAATAATGTTTTGTACTTATTATGATAAAATGAAAAGAAATAGGAAACTATATATGCAAAAAATTTAGGCTTAAAAGTTTTTTAATCTATCTTTATCCGAGATATGATACATTTGAGAATAAGTTGCAAATTGGTTTAATTAAATATTGAGTGACATAATTCAAAAATATAACATTTTTCTTTAAAGAAAACCGTAGATACAACAGTGTACATTACACGTAGTGTTGTATTTTCGTCTCTCAGTTTACGTACTATTTATTATATTATGAATTCTCTCATCCATCCCAGTATAAAACTCGACATAAAGAACTTTTCCAACAAGCTTTTAATATACATTTGTTCATAATAAGAACATTTTTTAATAATCAAAATATGAGATCAAGAAACTCGCTTTCGCTTTCATTAGAACGCGCATTAATATCTGAAAGCTCGTTTAGCGAACAACGCATAATTGAATTTAAGTTGTCACTCTATGGAGTTATATTTAATTAAACTTTTCGCTTGGAGTTTCACGATAATTATTCTTATCATCAAATATCACTTTGCATAAGTTTTTAAATTGTTTATTAGTTTATAAAAATAATTATTACTTTCTAATTTAAAAGCAATTGCCTGAAGGTCAGTATTTTATGCACAATTTGTTTATTGTTCTTAATTGGTGTCACTTCATTTCTCTTGCATATTTCATTTCCAATCAATCCAAATTCATTTCCGTACACTCCTAATACTTCAGTAGTTTACTTAGATTCATTTCATTATAGAGAGTATATGAATCAGTATATAGATACTCTTGTGAATCTACCTATCAGGTAAAGGATGTGACGAGTTATGTTTTCCCATTTTCTATAAAATTGTCCCAACATTTATTGGTTTCAAATTTTCATCTCTTTCGATGGACATAATATTTTAAATTGTTTGTAAATATTGTGTATATTTCACAAAAATGATATCAAATACGTTGCTTATTTGAGAGCTAGATTTTAAATATTTGTGAAATGTTTAATTACTTTTCCATTGTTTTATACTAGATAATTTTAATTAAATCTAAAGTTCTTCTTCTAAACTTAAACGTATGCTTAATTTACCTTGAAAATAGCAGTTCTCGTTCACATACAAATCACGTTCACATACATGAGTTAAAACCATTTCCAATATTAATGGAAAAATAATTTATATGGGGAGGGTCCTCATCCTCCTCCATATTTTCTTTTTTTTTGTTACCTCTCTGGTGAAAAAAAAGAAAAATCATAGACCCAAATGATACTAAGTGAAAAATGAGAAATTGAAATAACTATAACATACCATATTGTAAATTATTTATTTACAAATATCGAAAATCACATAGGAAATCAAAGTTCTTCAGTATTAACTATTTAAAAACGTTCTAGGAAATTTTTACGAACATTTCGTAAAATTCTAAAATTAAATATTCTGAATAGGAATTATGCATATTATTAAAAGGATACCTCATGTAGACAGATTATTGACAAATTTCGACGTAAGCATATTTTGAAGAGATCATAAGAGGTACTCATATGTGTATTTTGTTGCTATTAAGAAATTGTTTATAATGCAAATTTACATTAACGATATAAATGTTATGAAAACAGATAATCGTGATAAAAATTGAGAAAAAATATTTCAGATGACTTTAACGTATATTGGGTGGTTGAAAATTTACAATGAGGAAATATAGACGAATCGTGTGACATTAAAGGGCTATTCTCTTTATTATTTTGAATTATGCCTCAAACACTCACTAATAATGAGTGTTGGAGGCAAAATTCAAAATTATAAAGGGATTTTCCAACCTTGGCTCATCAATAAATGCTTTCATTATTAATTGAAGACAGTTAAAATTTCTGTTTTTCACCTAACCGAAATTTCCAGTAAAGACTATCTTTGAAAAGAAAGACTGTGAAATCTTTTTAAGTAACTCTTGGTAAACAATTCAAATATTTTTAACTATGACATGGGTTTAACCATGGTTGGGAATATCAGCCAATTCAAATCTCATATTTAAGACAAAAAATTTAAAAGGAAAATTTAAAAAGAAGCAATCGTTGAAGTGGGATATGAAATAATTTTATAGAGATTGAAAAGTGTTATATTAACTATATTTAAAACTATATATGTATACTTAACTCATAACTTCGGACGCTATTCTTTCGAAACAGTATTTATGAATCTACTTGACATGATAAAAAACAGATTGCATTGTTCGATTAAAATAACTACTGCATATTTTGCCACCAAGACAATATAATACAAAGAAAATATTTAGAAAAAATACAGGAAAAACTATATGTTTTTTGTTTTATGGATTTTAAATTAAATATCCATTTGTTTCGAAAAATTTTACTATTAAAAAAAATTGTCCTTTCTATATAATAAAAAATTTGAAATTTTTTAGACTTACGTAATAGTAGATTTATCAAATGATTGTATCATGAATTTTGTCGCTGCAAAACGTTTGGCATGGAAATAGAGTCTAAATTCGTGGACTAAAACTAGGCTTTGACGAAATATAAGCATTAACTTGTTTGTTATATTATCTTCAACCAGTGAAAAATTAACTTCGCTGTCTCAGAAATTTATAATGCCTGACGTAGCATAGCCATTAAAAGCCATCTAGAATTTAATATTAAATGCAACTCACCAATAAATTCGTACTAAGAACGAATTAATACAATAACAATTGCCTAATACAAAACAAAACAAAAAACTTAAAATTAAAATTATATTGCAAAAGTTCAAAAAAAGATTTAAAAATAAACGACATTTCGGACAAGAATTCCAATTCTAGAATCAGTATTGACTTTTTTTTTGACGCTTTTAATACGAGCTTGTGTTTTAATTTTTTACATATAAATATAATGTTATAATTTTTTTGGAACAAAAGACGAAAGTTATAACAACTTTCCACTGGTTTCATTTTCAAAATGTTCGATGAAATTAACCTACAAAAAGTAGTCTGTGATATAGTTGGGTATAATTTTAATACAAAGTTATCGAAATAAAATTGTTTTAATGTTATGTGGAATTAACTTATTTCATACCATAGTCTAAATAGATTTTTAAGAAATTTAAAAAGAAATCACTAGATAGAAGAAATTATTACTAGAAAAACCACTTGCTTTACTAGAGGTATTTTACATTTACCATTCTTGGAAATAATAGAACCTTGTCAATCTGAACGTCCCATAGTCCAAAACGAACGTTTATCTAAATCACTGTCTACAGAACGAAAAATTGAAGTTTTATTGATTTTTGAAATTAAATTTTAAATTAATGGACTGAACAAAACTCACTATAGTTCTAACAAATCATATTATTAAATTTCTTTAACAAAGGATGAGTGTCGCTTAAGCTTCTCATTTCTCTTTTGATGTATTAAATACATTTTGTGAGCACAAAAATATAAGTTCGCTAAATATACCACGCAAGCCAAATTTACATTCAAAAGCTGGTGTAGTAAACTTTACGAGAACTTTCTGAGCTTACAGCTTGTAATTTTTAAAATATACGAGCTTCAGAGTTAGCCTTAACTAATATTTTATTTCCACCTTTTTTACTAAGATATTAAATTGTTATTTATTATTAATTTGGCGCCATTGTTTATGGTTCAAAGTGAAAATTTTAAATATAAATAATTACATTTATTTTACTGTGTTACCATAGAACATATTTGAATAGTGATTTATATCGCGTTATTCAGAAATTAAGAACCCAATATTTTTGATGGCTATAATAAATTATATATTTATAATTTATTGTAAAAAAAGCAAGTATGTCCTTAATTGATAAGTATTTTTCAATTTTCATAAAAATGTACTAAGGTAGTAAAAAATGACATAACTATTTAAGTTTGTAATTGGAAGTTAATTTACAAATATTAGTCGTGTATTAAGAAACTAAATACTATCTTCTGAGAGATTTAAAAATAAATTATGAAATATAAACAAAAATCGTATATTAGGCACACGTATTTTGCAAATTTAAGGGTGCACAGTATTTTTACTTACGAACATAAATATTATTTATATTTGTAAGAGATTTATTATATTATTACTATATAATTATATTACTCAATATATATTACTAGCGTATAAATATCGTGTTAAACTTCTATCAATACCATTTTCCATAACTTTTTATTTGTGGAGTAGGAGATAGAGGGGAACACCTGGTTTTCTGGATATTTTCCGCAATATTAGTGGATCTATATTCGTATTGCATACAATCCCGAAACAATTGTTTTAGAATGATTGTAACTCGTTCTTTCAGGTTATATTCCTTTTCCCAAACCACACCATATTCATTTCCCATACCATTGCTCCCATACCACATATTAATTTTTTTTTTAAATCGATTATCTCGCTTGGAACTCTACGATTTATATATAAATATTGTTGAACGTAATTGAAATATATGCGGGTTGGCATGATTGATTACGTACTGAATTTCAAGTTTCTTCGTCTGCCTGGTTTGGAATCCGGTTTGGTGTTGAAGTCTGGTTTCTAACGAACGAATGCTTTCTGTCATTGTGAATGATTTATCCTGTCCTCGTATTTTATATTATATAAGGGTATAGTTTTTTTTGTTGCAGTATGAAAAACGAAAAGCTTTTAAAATTTCCTTAAAAGTCGATGCAAGGACTATATACTTTTAATAGCTTATTTATGTTTTATACATTTAATTAATAATAACAACAATATCAAATGTAAAGTACGTTGTTGACAACCCGATTCTAGTAATGTGGGGCTAAACCTTGAAATTCCTGCATTTATGGTATATTATACATATTGCTATTAATTATTTTCCCTATCATTCTAACGTTTTGGTAAAAGGGTACGTTCACATTTAATAATACTAACAAAAATAAAGAAATGAAATGTCATTAGTCATGTGAGCGCTATGTAGCATATATTTTGAATTTGTTTACAGCCATGAATTTTTAGAAAGTAAAGTAAATACCTTGGCGGAATATAAAATTAATGAGATTTTACAAATAAAAATCAACCGTCTTTTATAAATCAAATACATTAAACGTAAACTTAATTCTTTGAAACTTTTGTTTCAAAAAGTTTCAAAGATGGGAAAAGTATATAGTAGATACAGGGGGTATACTAATTATGTGAAGCTGGTGTCGTTATTGTGCCATTAATATCTTACATTCAATGGAACTTTATTTATGAAAAATTAAAGGACATCCCTTTATTTAAGCATTTTTATTTTGATAAATGAAAACGCAAACCCACGTTACCTGTGTATGTTTTCAATTTTGGTAATAGTTCACTTATAGTATGGGTCCAAAGATCTGCATAACCTAAATAGACAAATTTTTCGAAATAGTTTTTCCACAACATAAAAATCAAGCACAATTAAATGAAACTACGTGATGTAGTATTATTTCTACTTTCTTTAATTTCTTTATCACGACCTAGGTTTCGTTGTATTACAACATCTTCAGGTGGGCTATTAGCAAATATTCCAGTTTGGTGTTGGTCCGGTTTGGTGTTGGAGTCTGGTTTCTGACAGGTCGTGGTAAAGAAATTAAAGAAAGTAGATATAATACTACATCGCGTAGCTTCATTTAATTGTGAATAATGAATTTCTACAAAATTAACGCCAAATATATTCAATAAAAGTCAAGAATTGAATTTTTAAAAACGTTTTTTTTTATTCCAAAATATATGTGAAAATCAGTGGATATCTGGTACGGTAGGTTCGGTAAACGACAAAGAGTTTTCAGTATGGCTCATATAAGTTTAAGGACGCTTATTTTCCCTTAGGTGGTCGTTCGTCGCCCTGTAATAAAAGTAGGGAAAGAGAAATCGATTAGTCTCTAATGAATCATTGGGTGCTTCTCAGTCATTGTTTGCTACTATTTTTTGTATGTACCAAACTAATCAGATTGTTAGGCCGTGTAAGGTCGTCTGAAGCTGTTAAACATCACCACAATCTTTTAATAAGTACTGTACTAAGTCGGGCATAATTTTGTCTGCCACGTAAATACTTAAATAAAATATATCATCATTATACTCGTATATTGGGTCATTTGGAACTCGTTGTGTAATAATGGAAGCAAAGATAATTATAATAATTACATAATGCAGACAACAATTACAAATGATTAAGTTTATCATGGATATATCTTTCAAATCTAGTGAAACAAGACATTAATATAGGAGTGATTTTAATAAGAACAACAAGGGTGTGAAAATCAAAGGTGGCTTTTCACGAAACATATTAATGAGATAAAGAATGCTGACCACAAACTGAAAGAGCTCGATGTGATAATTTAGATTAAAAAAAGAAATGAAAACATATGTATCATCCTGACTAATACTATAAATGCGAAAATGTGTTTGATTGTTCTCCTATCATGTCACAATAGACCAACATTATTTTTTGCACAGAGAAAGATTGCGGGTCAGGAAATAGCAAATGTTACTTTTTAATTCTTACTTGTATCTGAAAAAGTACGCAAGTGGAATAACGAAGAAACGGATTGATATGATTTTTGAAATGCTGCTTGCGCGATATATAGGAGCCACAAACACTTCCTTTAATACCTAATTTAGAGGAAGATATTTTTATTTTCATAATTATTTGTTTTATAAAGACACAAAAATGAAAGCTTAGTGTTTAATTTGCCTTAACCATTCAAGATGGTACGGCTATAAGTTTTTAACTATAACCACGCGAGCGAAGCCGCGGGTAGAAGCTAGTTGAAGATATATAACTAAAGCAAATCAGGTTTGATTTAGTTATATATAACCTGATTTGATATACCAAATGATTTTCTAAAACTTTCCATACTATTAGTACTTTATAATCTATTTAATATTACATAGTTAGTTTACACGAAACAAAAACTAATTAGGGTTCTCCTCGTGCAAATTTAAAGAAAATCCCGCGTTTTCCTATAGCGATATAAGGCGGGTAGCGAGGAGAATGCTGCAATAATTGGTGTTCTAAACCCTTTTGTAAAAAAACGGGTACTTAAAAAACCGGCACTAATAAACCATATCAGAGTTATTTTATTATTATTTGATCCATTTTATATGGCAATATAATGAGAATATTGTTATTTATTATTAAGATTCCGTTTTTATCTACTTCAGTCATTAAAAATACGAATAAATAAAAAAAATCATGTATAGTCCACAGCCGAGCGCTTTCGTAATGGTACATTAAAAATGGCTAAAGTCTATTTTTGAATATTTTTTATTAATTTGACATAAAATTTGAAAACTTGGTAACGAGTATGGCCTCCTCTAGATAAAATCAATGTCATTTGCATTATCATTGGTACATTTAAAATTTAAATTGGTACATTTAATTTAGAGCGTTTATCAAGAGGGTTTCTTATTTTGCCATAAATTGCATTCGATTTTTGCACTTCCTTAGCTGTAAATGGATGAATTTTTTGTTTTTTTTTAATTATTAAAATACCAAATTTGTTTAAATAACAGTTTATTTTCAAGATATCAAGCTGACTTTTGCCAGCCTCGTTTTAGATTTGAAACCGATATTATGTTACAAAATATCAACAAAAAAGTACAAATGTAAAGAATGTAACATTTATGTAGTACAAATATAGCTTAAGTTAAAAAGGAAACTGAATATCTCTCCACTTCTTCAGTTGAATCATAATTAAAAAATGCAGTGTCTTGTATTTAAAACCCTGTATATATATATATATATATATATATATATATATATATATATATATATATATATATAACTTTGTAAATGATTCACTTGAGATCAGGTTATTTTTAAATTTTATGATACTATCTTAAAAAAATAGAGTATTATTTTATTTATGGAAAAATGGGAAAATTCTTAAAAATGTGAACCATATTAATCGCATAAATTCACGAGAGCCTTATATTCAATTATTCACGCAGTTTTCTACTTAGCAAATTATGTCACGTTTTCGCCTACGCTGTTATAAGAACACTGTGTTCCACTTTTAATTAAATTTATAACCTTTTCGAGCTTTATATCATACATTAATATTTATGAAAAAATTGTATATATTTGGAGCTACTCTCCCTTGTTATTTATTATTTGTATAGTCTAACAAAAATATAATATTTATTTTTAAAACTATTTTAAGTATGTTATCTTATTATGTTGAAATTTTTGCATATAAATATAGATACGTAGCGTAGTGTTTTTTGAAACAATGTGTTCAGACATTTACGAATTTTTATTAATATTAGAAATTAGATATTTTTATTACTGGCCAATTTAAAGAAATTTTTACAAATTATTAGTTTATACTCGCCTTATGGCTCGCGGAAAATTGTTATCAGTATATGAAAAGTCTCTTTTATAAATTAAATAAGTAATTAGTGCATAAATAAGTTAATCCAAGTCGGGAAAATAGAAAAAACTACGGAGAAAATTGACGATGATTGATTATATAACATTTCTTAAAGTAATGTAAGGTATCATATATATGCAATAATAGGGGGTTTTAACAATTATATTTACTTTTAAAAGTTATCCTCAGTTAGATTCATATCATATAATTCCTTTCATTATGTGTAGAAAATTTGTGACTTGTATATCTATTTGCCTTTATCTAACCTGGTCCTTATCCGCATTTTTTATCCCTAAATTATACCAAAATTTTGATTCATAAGTTTACCTTTGTAAATGAATCAGTGGGCAACCGAGGCAAAATTTAAATTTTAGCGACACAGTCAACATTCAAAATAAACCAAAAATTTTAAATAACCTCATTTAATTTGCACTTCTGTAGTTATTCAGTAACACCTTTAATACAGGGTTATTTTTCATTTATTTTAGTCGGAGTAACTTGAAATTAAAAGGCTTTTGATGGGTAGTTTATGGGAAAGACAGCAGAGATGTAGTTTTAAGGAAAAAATTTGAAAATAAATAGAACGTCACAGGTAGACTAGAGTATATATTGTTTTTAATTCTTCATCCCATGTTAGTGAAAAACTTGACTAAAACTTGATGTAAGTGTAATTTCATCGTAATTTAAAAGGGAAAATTTACACAAACGACACGAAAAAATGTTATGAAAATAAACGATTATGGTAAGTGCATAAATTGGTTTACGAGACTCTTAAAAGAAAGATTTTTTTATGTAAATATCAATAGAAAATATTTTACCAAATAGCCGTGCGTTGAAAAAAAAATTATGTTGAGAAAATAAAGGCCATAAAAGAATACTTGTCAGTGAAGGAAATATCAAGGCCTTGGTTTAAATTCAAAATAATAATGACATATTCAAATCTACTTTCAACCGACTTGTTTCTAAATATCTTTGCCATTAATTGAAGACTGTCAAAATTTTTGTTTTTAAACCAACCGGAATATCTAGTTAAGACTGTTATGTTTTGTTGAATATTATGGTTAATTCTATATACAACCGTTATTAAAGTTTGAGATATTTATCAACACTTACGCTTAGTTGCGATTGAAAGTATTTATTATTAAGTAATTATAATTAAGTCTTATAGACCAAAGTTTTAAAATAGAAATAAGAAGGTACAATTTTTGAAGAAGAAATAGGAAAATTCAGAGATCAAGAATAGCTCGATATTATAAAATATAATAAATACTATACTAAAAACTTTGAGCGCTTTTATTTAAAAAAAAAATTTTTAATGCTGACTAACATGACGAGATATTTCGACTGTATATTTAGAAAAGCAGCCTGTAAGAAATATAACATTTTCTTTTGTAAATTGGAAAACAGAAAGTCATATACTTTTATGAAATTTATCATTTTCCAAAAAAAAAATTCTTTGTTAAACATTGCAAAAGAATTTCAAGGTTTTAAATTCACATGGTATTCAAAAAAACATTATATTCAGTCGTGTTAGGGAACATTATCAATAATTTGTGAATTTCTTAATATATTAGGAATTTTATTTTAAATAGTTCTAAAAATAAATTTAATCACAGAACATTTTCAGTATTGAAATGTACTGTAAACTCTCGGATATTATCAATATGTATTCATAACATGTTATTAAACATTTTATGGCAACTACGCTTTGACGAATTGTATATATCAATCAGTTCTCTTTATTTTCTGCCATTGAAAAATCGACTTCGCCATTTGGCTACTTAGAATGCCTTGCATTTTGTGACGTAGTCAACAAAATCCATCTAAAATTTATTATTAATAGTAAGTCGTTAATAAACACGTACTAAAAATAATTATTTCCAAATCAACATCTACCTAGTACAAGACAAAACAAAAAGTATCGAAGCTCAAATTATATTACAATAAATTTAAATATTTAGATAAGAATTCATAGTCTTGCTTCAGTGTATCCCATAGCTTATGATTTTATTTTCTCACAGCATTTATAATGAAGCAGAAAAGCGAAAACTGCAAAATAATAGTTGTTTATTGGCTTAAGAATTAAAAAGAAACTTAGTTAAAAGAATGCATGCGTTTATAAATAAATTGTTAGTTAAAAATTGTTTATGAATAACTTACGATTCTAGATAACATTTTGTAAAACTAACAACTAGTTAATCTTTTAAAAAACTGTTATCCAAATTTTCTGGTAAAAATCAATTTAGAAACCTTTGTAGTAGTTACAAAGTTATACTTGTTACCATTTTAAAAATTTAAAATTTTCTATTCCTCGTATCAATGTCATACAGACCTAGAAAATATAGCTCGGGATGAAATTTCATTTGATTTTACTACAAATCTATCGAAATTAAAATGTCTTAATTTAATGTAGAATAAAATTACTTTGGTATAATAACATACCTTATACATTTTTTAGTACACAAGACTAACTTCGCAGAAGTGTTATTTATAGCATATACTTATTTATAGTGTGCGTTAATTATAGCATTCTGGAAAATGATGGAACTTTATCCATCTAAATTTTTCGTTAAGCAAAACAAACCATATTTAGTCTTGCATCCAAAGAAAGAATTTTTTTTTCCTAAACTAGTTAAAACACAACTGCTCTGACAAAACATATTAAATTTCTTTAACACACGACAGCCATAACTTAAACTTTCCTTTTGTCTTTTTAGCATTTTAAATAAATTCTCTAAGTAAAAAACTTAAGCCAGCCGGATTAACTTGTGGTGTACCTGGAACAGAAATTCACACTCAAACGCGTTTTCTAAAGTATACGTCTTAACTAATATTTTTCTTCCATCTTTTTAACAAAATATTAAATTTTCCAATATTGAATATATTTGGCGTTAATTTTGTAGAAATTAATTATTCACAATTAAATGAATCTACGTGATGTAGTATTATTTCTACTTTCTTTAAGTTTTTTACCACGACCTAGGTTTCGTTGTATTACAATATTTTCAGGTGAGCTATTAGCAAAGATCTTTGCTACTAGGTCGTGGTAAAGAATTTAAAGAAAGTAGAAATAATATTACATCACGTAGTTTCTTTTAATTGTGATTCAATTTTCCTTTAACATTTTTTGGTACCTTTGTTTACGTTGTAATCGAAAACTTTTGAATATAAGTACATTTTTAAATATAAGAATACGCGTGAACAGAAATTTTTAACGCGTTTTTAAGGAATTAAAAATTAATTTTTCCATGTATATGAAATTTTATATATTTACCAAAAATAGGAATATGTTAGTACATAAAAGTATAGTAGCTTACATAAAAGTATAGTTGTATAGCTAGTAGTTATCCATTAACTTTAAAATGAATATTATTCCTATTCGGAGTTTCTAAGAATTACCTTCTGACAGAGAATTTATTAATAACTTATTAATCATGAATAGCAAGTTCCGAGCGTTTATACTAACTTAGGTGCTTTTCAAAAAATATTTGAAAGTATGTATAATGTGTGATAACGAATATTAATATTATTTTTATCTATGTAAACATATTTTCTGGTATATCTCAGACGCTTATGATTATCATGAATTTTTCAGAAACAAAATGAAAATTAAGGCTATTGCTATAGTTTTTTGTACAACGCTATATATTAACAGTGACACAATTTTTCATTTCTTTTACTTTAATATTTTTGGAGATATTGGTAGAAACTCGGCTGATTAGCTACTTAGGTTTTGCTGACCATACTTCACTTTTTACTTTCACAAGAAAAGAGATATAAGATTTCGTTACTCGCTTGCAAGTTTAGCACTTAACGTGCTTTTAATACAGAAATAATAAATATTATCGTGGATCGAGTTCAGATCCGGACTGAGTTAATGTCATCGTGAATTGATGTTAATAATTCAGCAAACTGCTAGGTGGTGTACAGTTATACTTACCTCGATTGTACCAATTCCAACACAGGCATCTCCAAAGAAGAGATCAAAATACGGTGTGCTGTCAATAAACCTATAGTAAAAAATGTTGAAAATATCTGGAAAGAACAAAATAATAAAGAAATATAAGCTTTGGAACTTCCACCACATGTTTAACTTACCGTTGTTCATGTAATTCATAATGTTTTGGTCCATAAATAAATAGGGAAGAGGAGGGATATACATTTACCAATATACAAAAACTAACATTCAATGAATATTACTTCCCCATAAATACAAATAAAAAACGTTTATTTCTTATTTTGTTAAGTTTATCGTTGAAACAAACTGAGTAGAAGTTAATCATTTTTAATTCAAAAATGGCAACTTGGGAGCTTGGGTATAGTAATTTTTGAGATAAATGTTCTAAAAATAGATCTAAAATCCATCTTATCTAAAAAACGGCCAAACCTGGAAACTGGAATTTGTTTCCATTATTACACATATATACGCTTATATAGCAAATAGTAGTAATTATATTATATAAAAAAGTTAATAATGGGGAACGCAAATCTAATATTTTTTCTTTCTTGCTCGTCTAAAACGAAGGCTAGGCAATATAATCAACACAGTGAAAATGAATACTAACATAAGAAAATATATTAATAGAAATATAATGTTCTCTTAAGAGTTAACAAAATTAGTATACAGCTACGTACTGTACTTAACAAGTTTTTATTAAATAAATGAGTATAAAACATTACCCAAACAGTGGTCCATTTGAAAATTGAAGGTATGAAAAACGTATATAGTAAAAGTAGAAAATTTGCCGTAGAAGACTAGATGCATCGATAGTAACCCAATATGTTTAGAACCACCTATTATCAAGTTTAAAAATATATGCAATATATTAGCTCCCATGCTTCTGTGTGTCAAAATAAGACGTGTCACTAGATGGCATCCAAGAAAATCGTATTTATAATGTCGGTCGCGTATTATGGATATGCGTATACACACCGTATGCAAGTGTCTTCTTTCTTAGAGTCTTAAGATATTATATTTTATTCTTATGTAAATAGAATAAACGCTTGCTTTTTATTTACTATTTCAAAGATCCAGGACCATTGTATCAATAATCACTAAAATCATTTACGTGACATTTATTGTTTTAAAAATATAAGTATTTTTTTGAAAAGTTTGGCATTTATTCCACTTTTACTCTAGGGTTTTGATAGATGTTTTTTAATATTCGGGTGTAGTAATTTGTAATAAAGAACGAATAGAGTTACTTTTATACACCACTAGAGACGTCCCTTGCCAATTTAATGTTTGCACCCCAGTTACAATATAAATTGCCACCCTCATTCCTGTTGTTTTACTTCTGAAGAGTATTTAGGAGACATTGTTTAAATCGATCACTTTATGTTAAATAGGCAATTTATATTCTTCTAAAGTTAACAAAACAGAAACTGTAGTCAATGCTTACACGTGGCTTTTATGGAAAGAGATAGAATTTTCAAAGAAAACAACTATAAGATATATTTTAGGGACCCAATTTAAAACACTATAATGTCATAAGCTTGAACAATATACCGATTTTTAAAATTAAAGTTTAAATTTCGAAATTAAAGTTTAAATACATTGAAATTTTTCATCTTACTATTTCAAAGCAAGTTTACTTTCAGGGAAACTCCCCAAAGATGACGTTTCTTACAAAAAACTTAAAGCAACTAAAAAGGTGTTACTCAAAATGAAACTGTTTACTAACCTAGAGAATTGAGGTTCACTTTATAGATTATATTTTAAAATCATTATAACTTCGCAAATCATAAGTGACAAAGAAAACTTTCATATAAAGAAACTTGTAACACCTTATTCTGCACATAAAATCAACTGTCATTTAAGTTGGACAACTATGTTTTATACGTGTTATCATGCTGGTAAATAAAATAACTTTTTTCACGATGTTATATTATGATAGATATTCGTTCGGTATAATAATTCATAAAAAAGTCATCGCGATGACAAGGGTAGCGTATCTAAGGAATGAAATATCACTGTAGTAGCATAGTAAACACTTTTTTTTTACTTTTCTTGTTTTTCTTAGGTAAATTATTTAAGAAGCATCAAAGTAAAGGTGAAATTATGAACAATACGTGAATGTATATTTTGATGTTTAATAATAGTTCAGACATATGTGTATGAATTTTGCAAATAGATTCTTTCAATTAGGATACAATATATATATATATATATACATATATATATATATGTATATATATATATATATATGTGTATATATATATATGTATATATATATATATATATATATATATATATATATATATATATATATGTATATATATATATATATATATATATATTTTAATGTTTTAACATATATTAAGTGGACGCAAGTATTTTCCACGAAGACCATAGAATTTATTTACTATGTGCAAGATATTAAGCTCATTAATTATGTGCAAAGTCCGCCGTCTTCATTTTTTTAATTAGAGTTGTGAAAAAGTTAGGAATAAATGTTTGGGTTAAAATTTTCAATTTAAGAATATTTTTGGGAAAACTCAGATTTTAGTGTTTAGGCCGTGCTAGCCTCAAATCAAAAGTATGTAAAGCCAAATACCAATGTTATATTTTATCATTTTAAATGTGGACCGGAAGTATAGGCAATTAATAATAAAATATATACAATTGTTACAGCGATATTAACGGCAAAAAAAACTAAAAAGAATTTGAAACTGCTCATATTACAAATACGTATTTGATACTAATGTGAGCTAAACTTTTCATCATTAATTTTACTTTAATATCCTGTGTATGATGCTTCCGTAATAAATCATACTTACATGAAGGAAATGAGACTAAAACAATGAAATGTCTAAAATTTTCCTATAGGCTACTTTTTGCATAATAAATTCAGAGTAGATAAATTGTATTTAATGACAAATATCATCGCGTACGAACATGAAAGAGCTTTTCCGGAGAGACTTGTTGTAGTAAATATTTACCGTACATAATATTTCACAATGTACGTGTTGACCATTTCACATTTACACAGTTATTGTCGTGCATGGATTATTATTTTGATATATACTTTTTAACGATAGCATTTCGTATAAAATTCATGATTTATCATTTTTGTACGATAATTTACGTTGGAATAACTTTATTAAAAAAAACTGCGTATTTTTTAAAATTCATTAAAATATTTTTCCTTAGAAACCTGCGGTATTACTTAGAAATTAAGTACATTTTTTTGCTAATTTATTTTGATGTGACGTTAACAGTTTAAATTTTTCATATTTAGATATATGTATTTAAAATTTAAAATACCCAGTATATTTTTATGGTTATTTTTCCTTTATTTTCTTTCTAAACACACTATTCTCATGATTCTTCGATGAACAAGAAACTATGACAAAAAAATTATTCTATTCTTCAATAAAAATTAATCAGTTTAAAAAATAAACTATATTTAATAGCTCTTGCTCTTGGTTGTAAATAACACATGCTTCCTTTTATATACGTCCCGGTTATAAGTTACACATGCCAATTATAAGTTATACATGTCTCGTTGCCGGTTATAATTTTTGTAGGTTCCGTTGTCGCCGTTCTCTTGGCCTCATTTTTTCTACCATTAATCGCTCAATTAAACTGATTATGCTTACATGCTAATACTGGTAATTAAAAAAGTCAATGTTTTAACATTATAACGTCTTCAAAATCGGTGCTGGGTTTGGAAAGCAATCGAGTTCAAATGGTCGACAGCATCTGTTGAAGTAATTTTAAACTTCAACATCTCAGCTAAAAATAAAAAAAAGCGCAGCTATCTTGATCTTATTTTGAAGAGTAAGTATTAAAATTGGCTCCATTATAGTCCAACTTTAGTGGTAGCTGGACGTTACGAACTACACACGCCCAAAGTCAACTCACGATTTTCGGTCCATGGATTTTGTTGGCAAAAGGAAATAAAATAATTAGTAGTAATAAAATAAATAGCCATATAAGCCATATAAATCTGGTTTCTCGTACCTTTATTCCATACTCAATAAATGTAAGTTGCCTATGAATCGAACAACGAACTAAATTATTTGTTCAATTTTCATAAACTATACGTGATCGGCTGCAGACTTCGAGATGTGACTGAAATTCCTTTTTTATTTTTAGATGAGATAAATAGAGATTTTGATGGCTACTAAAACATCAAATTCACATAAAGACGGTAATAATGACTGATGCTAAAACATTAACTTAATTTAAACATGACAATAAAAAATATAGATATGCGTGTTTATCGTATCATGCCTAATTACCGATAAATATTTTAAAACAAAATTCACATCTGTTTGTATGTACACAATTTCTCAGTAAGAAATAAACGATATAAATTTCAGTTTATTTAACAAATATATTCCTTCTTCAAAAAGATCATGGATGCATATTTTATGAAAATTACCTGATCTATGATGATCATTATCGACGAAATCGAAGAAAGCTTTTATCAGAAGATGACTTGCCGTACGCTATTTAAATCGTTAGAAATACAGGAAAATGATGTACAGCAAAATTGTTCTTCTTAAAGTTCTATGATAGAAAATTGTTCTTCTAAAAGTCGGAGATAACAAATATGCACATGTTACATTAAATCCGTAACAAACATTTTACTATTTCAAACAATAAAATTCATTAACCGTTCTCTCCAGCTTAATGAGAGTTTTAAAAGTTACGAAAGTACGAATAAAGTAGCGAAAATTGATAAATCACAACGTGATTTTTATCACTTTCAGCAAACTTTCAGAAATTTGACAACTGCAATCAAAATTTATTTGCTACATTTAGTTCCGCATAAACATACATATACGTATTTCTATTTATAAAATGTTCTATAATATAGTACAATTCCAATGTTTGAAGAAGTGACAAGTGTCTATTCAATAGAATTCGTATGAATATGTAATTCATATAAACGATTTTAAGTTTGCTATTTGCTTATTTCCGACCAAGTTCTATATTGATTACAAAAAGTACTTGTTACTTCTAAAGTTATATTTTCGACTAATATATTTATGAAGAATAACATATAACATTGGTATTTGGCTTTACATACTTTTGATTTGAGGCTAGCACGGCCTAAACACTAAAATCTGAGTTTCCCAAAAATGTTCTTAAATTGAAAATTTTAACCCAAACATTTATTCCTAACTTTTTCACAACTCTAATTAAAAAAATGAAGAGGGCGGACTTTGCACATAATTAATGAGCTTAATATCTTGCACATAGTAAATAAATTCTATGGTCTTCGTGGAAAATACTTGCGTCCACTTAATATATGTTAAAACATTAAAATATATATATATATATATATAATATATATATATATATATATATAATATATTTTAATGTTTTCATCAATTCACGATGACATTAACTGAGTCCGGATCTGAACTCGATCCACGATAATATTTATTATTTCTGTATTAAAAGCACGTTAAGTGCTAAACTTGCAAGCGAGTAACGAAATCTTATATCTCTTTTCTTGTGAAAGTAAAAAGATAAACACGCATATCTATATTTTTTATTGTCATGTTTAAGTTAAGTTAATGTTTTAGCATCAGTCATTATTACCGTCTTTATGTGAATTTGATGTTTTAGTAGCCATCAAAATCTCTATTTATCTCATCTAAAAATAAAAAAGGAATTTCAGTCACATCTCGAAGTCTGCAGCCGATCACGTATAGTTTATGAAAATTGAACAAATAATTTAGTTCGTTGTTCGATTCATAGGCAACTTACATTTATTGAGTATGGAATAAAGGTACGAGAAACCAGATTTATATGGCTTATATGGCTAAATTATTTTATTTCCTTTTGCCAACAAAATCCATGGACCGAAAATCGTGAGTTGACTTTGGGCGTGTGTAGTTCGTAACGTCCAGCTACCACTAAAGTTGGACTATAATGAAGCCAATTTTAATACTTACTCTTCAAAATAAGATCAAGATAGCTGCGCTTTTTTTTATTTTTAGCTGAGATGTTGAAGTTTAAAATTACTTCAACAGATACTGTCGACCATTTGAACTCGATTGCTTTCCAAACCCAGCACCGATTTTGAAGACGTTATAATGTTAAAACATTGACTTTTTTAATTACCAGTATTAGCATGTAAGCATAATCAGTTTAATTGAGCGATTAATGGTAGAAAAAATGAGGCCAAGAGAACGGCGACAACGGAACCTACAAAAATTATAACCGGCAACGAGACATGTATAACTTATAATTGGCATGTGTAACTTATAACCGGGACGTATATAAAAGGAAGCATGTGTTATTTACAACCAAGAGCAAGAGCTATTAAATATAGTTTATTTTTTAAACTGATTAATTTTTATTGAAGAATAGAATAATTTTTTTGTCATAGTTTCTTGTTCATCGAAGAATCATGAGAATAGTGTGTTTAGAAAGAAAATAAAGGAAAAATAACCATAAAAATATACTGGGTATTTTAAAATTTTAAATACATATATCTAAATATGAAAAATTTAAACTGATAACGTCACATCAAAATAAATTAGCAAAAAAATGTACTTAATTCCTAAGTAATACCGCAGGTTTCTAAGGAAAAATATTTTAATGAATTTTAAAAAAATACGCAGTTTTTTTAATAAAGTTATTCCAACGTAAATTATCGTATAAAAATGATAAATCATTAATTTTATACGAAATGCTATCGTTAAAAAGTATATGTCAAAATAATAATCCATGCACGACAATAACTGTGTAAATGTGAAATGGTCAACACGTACATTGTGAAATATTATGTACGGTAAATATTTACTACAACAAGTCTCTCCGAAAAGCTCTTTCATGTTCGTACGCGATGATATTTGTCATTAAATACAATTTATCTACTCTGAATTTATTATGCAAAAAGTAGCCTATAGGAAAATTTTAGACATTTCATTGTTTTAGTCTCATTTCCTTCATGTAAGTATGATTTATTACGGAAGCATCATACACAGGATATTAAAGTAAAATTAATGATGAAAAGTTTAGCTCACATTAGTATCAAATACGTATTTGTAATATGAGCAGTTTCAAATTCTTTTTAGTTTTTTTTGCCGTTAATATCGCTGTAACAATTGTATATATTTTATTATTAATTGCCTATACTTCCGGTCCACATTTAAAATGATAAAATATAATACTTAAAGTTCGAAACAAAACGGAAATATGCAAACGCCTGAGATTTATGTAACTTGCAAATATATATGTGTGTGTGTGCGAGTGTGTGTGTGCGTGCGTGTGTGTGTATGCGTGTGCGTGCGTGCGTGCGTGTGCGTGCGTGTGCGCGCTATATAAGTTACTTTCATCCCGGTCCTCTTGAGCAAATATAATTTACCACCCAAACAAAGAACTATAGGATGAATAAATTGTTTAATATTCGTATTGACCACCACAATGAAGCCGCCGGTAATAGATGATTTGTTATTTTACGAGGAAATTAAGGTAATATTAATTTGATTAAAAAATGTTATATTGAAAGAAAATTTGATTTTAAGAAATTTCACAGTTTTTAAAACTGTATGATTGTAAAATAAATCAATATTAAAGGAAATTTAAAAAAATATTGAGTGGTCTTTGACGTTCCATTGTTAACAATCTTGTTTCAGACGTTCTTTAAAAATTATTTATATCGTATGTTATATTTATACTCTGTTGTATTGTTGGCAACATATGTAAAAAAAGCGGTTAACATGAGACCAAGTCATATAATACTTTTTCTGTTTCGTATATTTCTATATGAACGAAGTAACAATAATAGACAAAAGACAAGCACACGCAATCAGATGTTGGACCAGACTAAACTCTAAACACTCTTGTTAAATTTTTGGACTCCTGTTTCTGTCGATTACCATTATTAATTATTTTTTTATTGATTTTCATCATTATTGATTTTCATTTTGTTTAGTGCACAATTTTGATATCTCGGGGTTTTAAAAATTCTTTCACTAAATTGTAACGAATCTATCTAGTTTAAATACTAAGCCCGACACTATAATCGTATTTTGGAGTGCGGTGAGGTATTATTCGTATAGTTGGAATGATATATTTAAAAATATGTTTGAAAATGTAACAAAGAAGTTCAATAAAGAATTGCAGCTAATTTTGTAGATATAAATATTTACAACGTTAAATTTATTATTTCAATAAATATAACATAAAATATTAATAATATTTATTATTAAAAGAACAAAAATTTTAAATCTCTAACCCATAATGTTAAAATGTAAAAAAACAATGTAGCAATATTTGAAAATTCTTATAATCTACAGTTTTACATGTACTCCAAATCGTCCGTAAACGGTTCTATAAAATTTTAGTTTTTATTTTATTCTGAAGCAAGAAAATAATGAAAACAAAAACGAAAAATTCCCACAACATATGAGCTCTTCAAAAAATAAAAAGCACGAGTAACAAAACTCAAATATAAGTCGTGGAATTTCATTAAATGACCTCTGAATATAAATTACTTTCCGACCACTGCACAAGTAAGCCCGGTGAGCTTATATTTTCATTTTCGCAATGTTTGTGGAACACAGTTAAAAAGCTAAAACGAAAGCTCGGGCGAAACCTGTCATTTGCGCGTTGACAGAATTCACTCGTAGTGAGCAAACTGTGATGCGGAAATTTAACGGCTTATATGTTGTTTATATGCCGTGTATTACATATGGCTTCTTTTGAAATATTTCCTGCATTAAGTGATTTAATTTGAAGCTTTGGCTATGTGTTATCGTTGTGGTGTCAATTGATTTATTTGTTTATTCATTTATTCAAATATTTATTCAACTTACAGCTTATCGGCGATACGTTAAACAAGGTGTTGTGAAACAAAAATAAAGATACGTACACATCGGACATGTACATAATACAATTATGAATATAAAATAATTGCTAATATAAATTAAATATTTTAAAAATAGTCGGCCATTATGCACATAAATATTTCAAAATATTGGCTTGATAACGGTAAATAGAACAGCAGACCAAGCCGATAGGTGGCAATGCCTCCTACACCGTATTAAGTAAGTTAAGCAGGCATTTCAAACATATATCTGGAAATACACACACACACACTGATAGAAATAAAATAATGAATAACAATCGGATCCAATAAAACCGAAACTAATCCCAACACTGATGGATTGTCAATGTAATCTTTTAATATTTTGGATAAATTCAGGGATAGGAGCAACTTTCTTCCAATTTGCAATGTCACATTCAACCATGTTCAAATTAAAACCTAGGGGTAATTGCGAGAATTGAAGCCATAACTTTTAAAGTAAAAGAGAGTAAAAGTTATAAGTATTGAATTTATGTTCAAATCTGCTTTAGGGATAAGACATTAAACTGCTGATGTTATTATGTATTTAAAATCCCTTCGATTAAGTTGGTGTCAATAAAACCTGTTAATATTTTGGATGAATTCAGGGCTAGGAGAAACTATCTTCTTATATGCAAAGTTATATACAAAAATGCTCAAAATAAAAAGCTAGGAGTACTTATGGAAACGGAAGCCATAACTTTTAAAGTAAAGGAGAGCACCTTTAAAGCAGTAATTATTTTGATTTCTCATTAGTATTAAATTTATACTCAGTTCTTCTTCAGAGATAAGACATTAAACTGATGATTTGATGATGTATTAAAAAGCGCTTTGATTTAGTTGATTCCAATGATAAAAAATAATATTTAAACATTGATTTGCTTTAAATAAACCATTTATTCAGCTTAATGTCTATACTTAAATAAAACTGTGAGAGAGTGAATTCTGTTTTTGATAGTGAAATTTCTTCTTCAATCACGTGAAATTTGCTTGATGGATTTTGATTATATTTGGGATGGTAAGAGTTTATACCCTCCAGCAATATCCATGATGTTTTATCTGGATTAAAAAAAATGGCTTGTTGAATATTATGAAGTTGGTACTGTCAACAGGAGAAAAAAAATTAGGAAAAAAAATACAAAAAATTCCAAATAACTTTTTTATTCTAAATTCCCCGGGAACAAAGTCGCGGGTACAGCTAGTTTGTAATAAATTACTGTAATATTTTATAGCTAGACGTGCATCAAGATTCATATCACCCGATTTACTATTCATAATTCTAATAAACGATATGAGTTCGTAAATGTTGCTTTTGCGCGTAATGAAAAGAACCACACGTTTTGCGCGTGGCTGAACTTTGTTAATGTGTTATTGACCATATAAGATTATATTTTTTTTATATAACATTCCTTAACTTTTAATGCATAATTAGTATATTTTCATATGACTTAATATTATTGCCCTTTATAATACTGGGTAAATCAGTTGCTTTGGTTGGAATCTAGTTAAACGAATATGATTAACATAAAATAGTCACGTTAAGAAGTTAAGTTGATTGTTTAAAAAACTCATACTCATCACTCATGGTTTAAAAAACTCATAATTGGAAATTTTATTTCACTTTGGTTAATATTTGTAAGTTCGAATATAGTCAATATTAAGTATTCAGCTTTCGGAGAGTTGTCGTTAAATATGTCTATTAAAATGCTTACATTATTTATTTAAACATGAAATATTATAAAATGGGAATTAAGAAAAGGATGATAGCATAATTTAGATAATATTATGAGTAATAAATAATGTTACATCTATATAATATGTGATATGTTATCTCCATACATTTCATAGGTCTTTTTTGCCGGTACGCCATATTTTCTTAACATTGTATCAAAACCAATGAGTAAGCTATTATTTTAAAGAATATCTTCACCGGTAATGACGAAAAATAAATATATAATTAAAAAATTAATGTTTTAATTAAACTTATAAATTCTCTGCATATTATTTCTCAAAAGTGTTTATATTGTAAACAGCGCCATTCTATTGACAACTTGTTTAACTATGCGACAGTCTTTTAAACAGTAATTATTTAAAACATTCATTCATTGCGCCGCTCACGGTAGCAGAAAAAGTGCAACCCATTAAATCACCGTTATAAATACAACTGAACTAAATCTACCAACCTTAAGGACAAAGTCGTATGCTTAAAAGAACAGGGTTGTATTTGACAGAATCCATTTTATCGCATGGACAGTTATATGTGGCTTCTTCACGAGTTCATAGATTCAATGACATTCGTGTTTAGGTTAAAGATGCATATAGCCAGAAAGTAAATAATGATAACATTATCACTTTTAACTTTGTTTTCAGGTAAGTTTTGTAAACTAAGAATTTTAAAAAAGAAACATATCTGAGAAAAATAATATCTGTTTTTTAATATTTTACATTGAAACAAGTTCTATATAAAATAATTTTTTTTACAATGAGACTTTTATTATTACTCTTCAAATTAAAGTACCTTTCACTTACTTATTTTAACTTTATATTATTATTCGGTGACTTGCAAATTATTGGCAGTGGCCAACTTTTTAATGTGAATTAAATATAAACATATGAACAAAATTACACATAGAATTTACATTAACTTAGATAAATCTGTAAATTCATATATATAAAACTTGATATATTTATACAATGAAAATAATACCAAAAAAAAAAAAAATTAGGGGATGAAGGATTAATGATAGCGGATAATAATATCGTTTTTGCAATCATTGTCTTTTCGTATATTTGTTTGCGCACTCGTCACCTAAAATCTACTAACCCTATTCGGATAGAGTTTTTAGAAAAACTTAAGGGTTACTTTATGGTAATATTTAGTTATGATTTCATCGCATTCTGTTTACTTATTCAGAAAACATGAAAATTTAATGTATTTAAAATGTTATTTATGTTTGCTTACATATGTCGATATACTCCATGCGTATTAATTACATATTGTATATGCATAATTGCGCCTATATATGTCGGTACTATATTTATATCTTGTTTATTATATTTTAATGTTACTTAATTTTTTAATTTTAATATACATATGATATTATCGGTCCATTATCTTTGTTCTCGGCATACGAAGTCGTGAGTAAAGCTAATTATTTAGTAAAAATCTGTCTAATGCATATAGAAACTCACTTGAAGTCTGATTCTTTAGATATCTATTTTTTACTCAATAGAACCTCACTTTTATTTTAACAAACATAATTGAATAATTAGATCCCGTTGGATGAGAAAAAAATATTTTATATCCCGTTTTACAAATGCCGGGAGTACTAATAAATATTTGTTTTATATAATAAATATTTGTTTCTCAAATGGAAAAAATAACCCTTACAGGATCATTTTATTGCCCGTCCCGTCGGTCTCTCTGTGTGTCAAGACCATTTTTATCAAGAACATATGGGGAGGTATCAAGTTGAAATTAATATCAATTACTTGGGCTACGGTCTCTTGGAGATGTAAAAATAAAGCTTTTAATTCAACGCAATCAAGAAGAACCCTAAAATTACGGTCATTTATGCCCCATAATTTGACATTTTTAAATAAATCAAAACCTATAGGAGACTTCACGTTGACCCAGAATTATGGAATTTGGCAATAAGTAAGCTTTCACAGCACAATTAAAGGAAAAAAATCGTTAATTTGTAGTTATATCGCATGAAAAATTATTTCTTTTAAATGTTCCCCTGTGAAAGGTGCACTAAGTAATATTTTTCGTTCTAAAAATTAAAATTTTGTAAATAATTTAACAGAAATATAATATATCCTTAAATATTTATAAATGCCTAATTGTGTACGAAATCCTCGTATGCAAGTTCGACTCATCAATTATTACTGACCTAGTAAATAACGTACCATTGATGGAAAGTTGGTAAAATTCAAGGGATGCTGTGGATTTTTACAGTTTATGTCAAATAAACTTGCGAAATTTGGCACAAAAATAATGATGATTGTATATATAAAAAATTCCTAGGCCTATAATTCCGAAATTTACATGAGGATGCAACCAGAGGACCCTTTCAAATAGAGTACCAGAAATCATACACCGAGTTCTCAATTCATTGTATGGTTTAAAATACAATGTAACGATGGACAATTGGTTCACCTTGTCTGCAAAGAATTACTCGGAAAAAAAAATTACCACTGTTGGAACACTAGAAAAGAAGAAACCAAAAATACATGAGCTCTTTAAATCTACCCAAAACAGAGAACCACACAATTCCACATTCAGATTTTAATCTGACTAAATGATTGTGAGCTGTGTACCAAATATTAAAAAGGTAGTTTTGCTATTATCTATTCTAATGACAATACTATACTATATATATATATATATATATATATATATATATATATATATATATATATAGAAATATGTCCGGATAGTAAATCTCGAAATCCCGAAATAATTACATTTTAGTATGGAGTAGACAGTTATTTTTTGACAGAGTTTTTGACAAAATGTACCAACTAGAGGATGTATCACGTAATAGTCGTCGATGGCCCCTGACATTTTCTAATTTTAAAACTATTTTAAAAACATGGCTGGTTTCAATGGATTAGTAATATACCAAAGGAATAATCCTGCCAAAAAAATTATTCATCGTCACTAATTAGAAGAAGTTGGGTTTGAACTTGCACGAACTCACATGAGCTTCGTATTTCCCAGCAAAATATACCAAGAGGCATAAAAATTAAGGAAAGTTGCTTCTCGAGTTGTTGGAATTACAGCCGCAGGTGAGTATGGCTATTCGAGAAGGTGTGCTTTTTGTAGCAGAGCTTGAGACCGGAGCAAGCGCAAATAATGCGGCAAAAGCGCCAGGGGTATGTGCGGTAAACATAAGATTTTTGTATGTCTTGCATGTGATGAAAATTACTAAAATGTGCACCATATTTTAACATAAGTCTCTCCTTGATTGATAAAAATTGTTAGATCTCATTTTGTTAGTACCAAATGATAATTATTACGACTTGATCTCATACCGTCCAAAAAATGTTGATTTTTTAGATTAATATTTTGTTTATAACTACGAAACTAAGGTTGTTTTTGTAACTGTTTATATTTAATAAATAAAAATATAATGTATTCTTAATGATATTCGAATTTTACTATATTTTTTCCTATTTTCATAGTAAATATTTGAAATCAAAGTGGGCGACACATGTAGCCCGTGTGGGCACTACTCCCTAGTATTAACTTTACGTAAAATATATACAGAAAAATACGCAAAAAAATTAATCCTCCTCCTTATATTCGAAACTAATTAACCTAAAATGGAGAATAAAATAAGGTTTTCAAAAGCCTGTAAAAGAATTCTAAGAAAACTACACGATAATTCCAGATGTCATAATTTTTGTGATTTTTACACCAATATGTGTACATAGTCTTGTATATAGTCTTCTTTATTTATTTACGTATAATGCTCGAAGAAGTCCGTGTTAGTGATGAGCTACGATAAAGTAATTTTACTTTAAACGAAATATAGAATCCTCGATGAGCGAATCAGACTTGCATATGGCCGGTTTTATTATGTTAACAAATTCTATCAGTAAATAATGTATTGGGTACTAGATTATCCTTATAATACGACCTTTTGAAGTTCTACTTGGCAAAATTTGAATCGTCTTCGTTGCTATCGTAAGACACGTAACATTTTGTTTTGCAGGCAAATGTGATAAGTTTAATTCGCGCCAAATAGCCTTTTCCAAGTAAAAGTACCTGTGTGTTTGCTTCTCTGTGTTTGAAATAATTAATTATCTGATTAAAATTATTTAATTGAAAAACTTTTACACACAGCGCACCTTGACTCGTTTCATCGATGCTACATTATGTAAACAAGTTGATTGAAAAGATATTGCCTCTTTTTATTGTATATTTTACCCAAAATGCTAAAAGAATATTAAGGTGATATAAAACACATTTGCTCAGTATAAATTTTCTGATTTAAATTTATAATAGTTCATAATAATTTGTAGCCATAAAAGCCGGGTATATTTTTTGCGCTATGAAGTCTACAGATTTAAACACTAGGACGTAGATATAGAGCAAATTGAATTAAATAGTTATACAAACAATAATTCCATTAAAAGTAAAAGTCTTGCCACTGAAGTTTAGCAAAATGCTGGACATAACTTTAAAAGAGGAATTGGTGAATGTTTACATGCTTACTGGCAATAACCACCGCTATCTCTTTAAATAAATTGGGATTTAGTTCATGTTTCCGGTTCTAACACAGTTTAGGAGGGGCTTTAAAGCTTTTCGTATTTCGGCATTCAGAGTTTTCTTTGTATTCCTACTTTAGTTTCATGAAACTTAAATAATATATTGAAGTATCTCTGTAAAAAGTTTAAACGCAAAAAACTAACAAATTTTATTTATTTATTTAGACGCAATACATCTATATAGAGCAGACTTATTGCTAGAAGAGAGATCTCTTCCAGTCAAGCATAACCAAGGAAAGCAATCAATTCGTTTCGATGGGAACTGCAAAGGTTTTTGACAATTTATAAATAAAAATAAAAAAAAAATGTAAACAATAATGACTATTTAAATAAAGATTTAAATTAGATTTATTTGGAGGAAAAAAGAATGATAATGAAGGCATGGCATTTATATATGGTGATTTAAAATAACTTTCCCAGATTATATTATTTTTCTACTCCATATAAAATATAGAATTTACCAATATATTGGACTATAATATGAAATTAGTTCCTTTCTTGTCACTAACACATCAATAACTATCTTAATTCCGTAAATGATTGTAATATGTAAAATGTATTTGGGGATGTCTTCCATTTCTCTACACGTATCCAATTTTAAAATTAAAATATTTAGTTTTAAGTTAATTTTAGCGATTATTTTCAAATAACAAAACCCATATATGATACGACGTAATACGTTCTCGAAAAAGAGGCGGTTGTTCTATTCAATGCATCAAGGGACGTGTTTGTTCTAGTAAATGTCTCTTGCAATGAGGATTTCGAGCATGAAATATAGTTTCCCAACTCAAATTTATAACGTTAATAATAGCTTTGAGGAAAATGCTGCATATATCACTGTATTAAGCCAGTTTTTCAACTTGAGAATTTAATGTAGCAGCTCCCTTATGAAGGCATAATGTTAACTAACATAAAAGTATTTTATGTTTATTAATATTATGTTTTATTTTAGTTAATTTAGCATAAAATATTTATACTGCTAATGGTCATTAGAGTTATAAATACGTAAACAAAATAATAATACTTTAATTACTTTATTTCACTTTACTCTTTCATTTATATTACTACAAAATTCAGACATCGCCTTTAACAATAATCCTAAATTAAGATTTTAATAAGTCAAGTTAAGTTTAAACTTTCTTCCTGTAACAGTTACGATACTAGTGCAATCCTAGTAAAAAAAAATAAGATATGAATTTTATAAATTTCTCTGTTATGTGATGCAAGATGTAAACCAATTTAGGCTGTGTCATAAAAATAAGTGACGAAAATAACGCAGCAAAAATGGGAATAGAGTGCTATGTTACCATCTTATCTTTAAACATACATAACGCACGACTTCATAATTTCTTATATCTCCTTAATTTGTTAATGAAGTTAAACTAAGCAATTTAATTTTAAATTGCTTAGTTTAACTTCAGGAGGCCATAGAATTTTTTCAGGAATCCATAGAAAGTAAGAAGGGAAGGTAGACCTAGTATATTTTAAATTTTATTACTTTGCAACAAGGTTAAATAATTTTAAACTAAACCTCTTTTCACTTTACTTGTATGAGGAAGTAAATTAAAAGAATTTTATTTTTAATATTTTCCTGGCTATTTATCGAGATATGACGATAGAACATAAGTTTGAAATATTTCACTTACCCAGGTCAAAAACTGTAAAAGCTACAAGTGTTTCACAGCAAGAATGGAGAGATGGACGGACATGACAAAGCTGTTAGGATTCCGTGTCTATCATTTGGTTATTGATCCCTACCCTTATTTAGCAGTAATTTTAACACTGCTTAAACGACGCTAGATGAACTGAAACTGACTTATTTACTGACTGATCATCTTTAGTATTGAGATGAAGAATGTGACACATTTTTCACAGAATTTATGAAGAATAAAAAGAACTGTTTTTTTTTCAAAGAAATGAAGTAATTAATTTTTTACAAAATTTTGGAATATAATATATATATATCTAATTTAAAAGTAACTAAACTAATAATCGAGAAAACCTCACAAGGTTAAAACTGAGAAATACAGACGATATTCTATAAAAGTGATTTTATTTATAATTTCCATATATCTGCATGTATTAAAAAAAATGTTACATGCTTTGGATATAAATATAAACATGTAGTACAAAACATTTTATTAAAGAGTACTATGATACATATTTATATGCAAAACACCATAATATAGATAATTTTAATAAATTTCAATTCAAAATAAGCTTAATATTTTATAATAGCCTAAAAATATAACCCATAATAAGGGATAGTCGTAAATGTATAAGCTCTTTCCATTAAAAAGTATAATATAACGCTCGGTAAAGTGAACACATCGTAGGGCAATTGTCCTAGGTTATTAAGTTTATTTAATCTAATAGAAAAAAATACAAATTGGATAGTGGAGCTTTAGAACGAGACCAAGACACTGTCATAAAATTTATTACGAGCAATACAACTTAACTTAGTTGAGACATTTAGAGTCACATATCCTCTAATCACGGTACAATTAAAGATAAACAAAAAATAATGCTATAACGTATTTAAGTTCTTTAAAAGTTTCCAAATGCAATTGAGAAAGACAGCTATCGCTTTGGGCATAAGAGTGTCGTGTATCTCTGTACCAGTTTCTGTCTACCTAGCGCAATTAAGACAGCGGATTAGAGAAAGGCGGTTTTGAAGTTTTTATGTTTATAAATGAAAATACACGAAAAATATTACATATTGCTATAAATAAGTATAAAATGACGTTCCCAATATTAAGAAAAAATTAATATATTGAATATAAAAATTAATCTAAAATTGGTAAAGTTCCATGGGAAATGGCGATAAAATATTGGTTGACGTTTTCATTTGAATTTCCAATAATATTAATTTTATAACGTGGAAAATTCAATAATATTACAAATATCTCTTGTGAGTAAAATTATATTTTCGCGCCATCGTCACTTATTTTGTCAGTTTATATAAAAATGTATATGACAAAATTCAGCCATTATAGAGAAAAACACATTACAATAATAATATTTAAGCATAAGATAATAGATATATACTTACATTCGTTACATATTCATACAAAATTAAAAAAAAATATTGCCGCAAATATAACTTTACATTACAAGTAACTGTATTATCATTTGATTTGTCATTTGGTCTCCTTTGATTGATGTATAAATGTCTTTAAGTTTATTAAATTATAACCTGTCTATAGTTTGAATGGCGCTAGTCGCTGCCGACGAAAAGCAGGTCGTTTTCTTGTATAAGGTTACTCCAATGGTTTAAATCATTATAAAGCCTTTAGTTAAATATTTTTTTTCTTGTGTGATGTAGTTATGTTGTTTCTACCTAGTCAAGTCAAGTGAATTGGAATATCAAACTTTTAACACTGTATCGAATGAAAGTCTTGAATATATGTTTACACAGGACATGCTTTATGTATGGAGAATATTTAGCTAGATGTATTAAATAGAGAGTATTGGGATAACATTTTAATTTAAGGCATTTTTTCTTCGAACGAAAGTCAAAATTATGCAAATGAAAGGTTTTATTTCTTTAAATTTACTTAGTGCCAATTTATGCCTAAAACCTGTTGTATCTGGTTAGTCGTCGTCCGCGTCTTAATTCCATTGATACTATCTTTTTTAAGCAAGCAACAACCAGTTAAGGAGTTTTTCCATATTACTAACTTAAGAAAACCTGGATCATATCATTATGGAAATACTGAGGGCTTGGGAGAAACAGGAATACCATGACAATGGTAATGTTATTTTACTATATCTAATTTGGATTGATTTTGAATGAAAGACATTTATATTGGATTTTGCATTGTTATAAAATTACTTCATGCAAAAGTACTAGTTAGTGTAAATATTTCTGTGAAAAATAATATTTTTCCCATTGCGTAAAATTGTTTAAAAATATTTTAATAAAATGTAATGGATAATGAAGTCAATACACCCTTTTTTATAAATTTGGACAAAGCCAGTGCAAGCCGCCGGTGCTTCATTTCAATTTATCAAGTTAAACGAATTTAATAAATCTGAAAATATTTTATTCCCATTCATGCTGAAAATTAATTGGTAATTGAAAAGTCCTTTTGCTACTATGCAACTCTTTATAATTAAATATTGCCGAATAGTTAAATTTTATTTTATTTTCCGAAGTTTTCACCCTTGGGGTTCGTTCGTTATTAAATACGTTGTTATTATTTATTTGATGTTGCGTCACCACCAATTAATTTTGCTTATGTCAATTGGTTTTGAAATGTAATTTTACTAACTGCTTATGTTACTAACTGCAATGAAGGTTTTTAATGACCGGTTAGTTATAGTTATATTGGCCATTATGAAGAAGTCCTCTTAGGAAAATAAATCAGTGCAAATAATATGAAATTAAAAAAAAACAAATATTCAGTACATTCAGTACATTTATTCACAACAAAATTTATTAACAAATATTCAGTACATTTTTGGTTAAGTAGCGTAAAAAATTTCAAAAGCAAAAAAAATTCAATTTAATAACTTACAAGTTTGTCATTTTTAGTCATATTCATCCAATTTTGAACCTACTTCTTATGTAGTTTGTAAGTCTGAACAATTTTCCGTATAGTGAGAAAAAGTATTCCAAGAAGGCTTCAGCGGACTGTATCATTAAAACAGTAGTATAAATCAACTCGACCTAATATTTTTCAATCAATGAATATATAATAGATAAAAAGGAACTTTGCTATACAAACGCATGCTAGCAAGAAACATATTTCGAGACATGCGTCGCTCTATTGTACTGAAACAAAAATGAAGAAAATTCTGTATATCAGTCGCCAGTCGTAAAAAAGTTGATTACACATGAATTCAGATTCATTTTTCCTCCCTGGAACTAATTCCATCGTAATGGTTGGTCGAAACAAAATTGTACCCGAAATAGAACAGCGGTCATTTGAAGGTTCTGATAGTCTTTCACCTATTTCACACGTAACAGCTTCGTATGAACTGAAACGATATGGTAAGATATACTATATACAGCAGGAATATAATATGAAAGGTTTCGAACCATGAAGGGGAAGCTTCCAGTGGTACACTTGAGACTAGTTGATTATTCTTTCTTTACTTTTACCACATGTTTTCACACAGAACCGAAACGAACAGTCACCTGTGGGACAACAAACTTTCTTAAAATTATTTGAACTATAGATGAAAACTATTCGATATTTGGTGTACTTCGCGTTGAATATATTATACTATATACAAATATCATAAGAATTTAAACATTGCTCATTGCATAAACGACTTTTTCGTTCTTAGTTTTCTCAAATGTAAAATTTTTACAAAATATAGAAAAGATAATGCCGATCTAAATAGACCAAAATTTAAAACCAAAAGAAGAAGGAAAAGGAAAGAAAATAACTTATTTTCATTATCTGCCATGCAGACGCACAAGATAATCTAATTTAATTTAAATGTTATGTATGAAAAAAAATAATCGAAATAATAATTTAAGTGTGAGAAGCTTAAATAAAGATTGATGAGGAACTAAGAATTGTGAAAACTGAATGGGAATACAAAACAAACTGAAAATAATTTTCAATACAATTGAGATAACATCAATTAAGAATGACAAGTAAGTTAAGCACGATTGGATCAGCTTTAGCAATGAAAAGCCATATTGCCTAAAAACGTTATTTCCCTCTCACAAGCTTTCAAATATAAATTTGTACTCTGACCAAACCGTGACCGAATTTTTTGGGCTTTCATTTTTTTTTTTAAATAATGTTTAAGGTAAATTAAAATTTTGTTATAAAAGTATTATTTATCGCGCTTTATAACCGAAATGGTGATATGGTTCATTAGTTATTATGTTTTCTTAAGAATATGGTATCTAATTATTTTTTGAGAAAAAAATTATATTTCTCAATTCATGACGGTATTTAATAAATACCCAGAAATTATAAGATTTATATTTTTACATTTCTATACAGAAAAATAAGGTATATTCTGAAAAAATATGTAGCCTAAAAAAACCTATCTTGAAAAAAATTACTCCTAAAAATATGTACCGAAAAAATTTATATCTTGAAAAAAATAAATGTGTTCTAAAAAGTTGTACCCCAAAAAGAAAGTTTCCTGAAAAAAAAATGTGTCCTAAAAATAGGGTATCATTATTTCTTAGGGAATTTTCAACAATTTTGTGCCCTCCGAACAAGTGACTCTCTAAAATAAAAATAATTAAATTTGTCACTATGCCTTTTTTTTAAATATATTATAATTAGATTTAAGTAGTAGTGTTATTATGAAACGAATAGTACCTATGTAACTTCACGAAATTTGACGAATTTTAAAACGAAACACGTAAATGTGAATCTCATAATGTCTATAATCTAATTATTATCAAAACCTTGAAGTCAAAATCGTGTTTGTGCAAAGAAGTTCCGTTTTACATGTGTGTGGCATTAAAAGCAACACTTGTGACGACGTATTACGTCCGCTAGAATATTACTGAGAGCGCGAAGGACTGTATATTTATAATAGCTCTAATGATTTATAATGTCAACGAAACATTATCTATATATATATATATATATATATATATACATTTATATATATATATATATATATATATATATATATATACATATATATGCACACACATAAGTACATGAAGTTTTTCTCTAATATTTCTGGTATTTAATATTAGCTTTACTTTATTGCCACTAAGCTGTTATATTGCACCACTACTCCTAATTAAATAAATAAAAAAATGATGAAAGATAATTCTGAGTTAATTGTAGAAGTGCAAATTAAAGGAATTTGTTTCGAATTGTGGGTCAAATTTCAATATTATGTTGCAAGTCATAAAATTTATGAAACAACATTGGTTGCCCACATGTTTTTATTAGTCTTCTCATATGAAACGTATTCTTGTGAATATATTTTATAATACAATATAAAACTGAAAAATATTTTAATGGGATGGTTATACAAATGCAAGTCGATACGCTGTTTACAAATTTCTAAAGCATTACGGAATGAATCATAGGATATGGATTTATTCAAACATAACTTCTAAAATGTAATTAGAGTAATTACGATACCATGTCATGACATATGTATTATTTCGTACATGATTTTATTAAACTTTATATAAGTCAGTTATTTTAACCATTAAAAAGTAGTAAAATAGTTTTTCCTATGTTTACGACGTGGATAACGTTTACCTAACTCATGCTCTAACAAGAAATTACTTTTTAAAGTACCTTCTAAGAACTCACAACAATTTTCAGCGCAAACGCGTTAGTGTATGTGGATCGTACGAGTTTATATGTTCATATTTAGTAAGTTTCTTTAACATAATAAAATGGGTAAATTGAAAGCGGGGAGTAGAACTACTGTTTAATGAGCTTTATGAAGAACTTCTTATATGACTTGCCAAGAAAAAAACTGGGTAAAGAGAAATTCATACAACGCTGTCGTATATTTACTCGATGAATCTGGTTTATTTTTTTAACGAAATGAAATCAGCCAAGTCATTTATTTCAGTTTTATAACTGATATGAATTTAACTAATTTATATACAACTATCATAAGGTTTATTATTTAAACTCAATTTGGCTCAAATATTTATAGAGTTATATGTTCAAGGTCTTAATTTTATTAAAATATGTTTTAATTATTGTGTAACTTAAAAAGTAGAAAATATTTATGGTCCATTTTAATTTACTTAAGTTATAAAACATTATTGCATTCGTTATTAAAAAAAAATGACTAAGTAAATCATGAATATAACTATTCATAAAATTGTACTTTTTTGTTGTTATCTTTTAATGTAAATAATACATCAGTGTTTGAACTAATGTCTCCTTTTATTAAAAGTTGCGTGTGATGAGGTGGGTTTTTGTATAAATGTCAATTTAAAATGTAAAGGAAAACTGATAATAATGGATTATCTCAAAGAAATTGATTGTTGTTAAAAATTGTATTTTAAAAAATTGTATTGTAAAAGACAAAAAATTTCTTTAAAATTAGGATCAAGTCAAAGTAAAATAAGTAATAAAAGAAGCAAAAGCTGTATTGGCCCAGAGTAAAAATATTATATTTTATATGTATGAGATACTTTAAAAATGAAATTAAAGAAAATAACATTGTGGGTGTGAACTGCCATGTGCCACTGGAGTTTATTCGTTCATTACGATTGTCTTGAAATGTATAAAATAGGTAACACTGTACATAAATATAAATATCAATATCATCTATCAGTATATCTCCTTTCCTTAACGCAGCGTTCATAAGAAACGCATTCACAAGACAGTTTTTTCGTTGACTTACGTTGCAAAACTGGTCTCCATGAAAACGTTCTTATGTGCATCTTGAAGGTCCTTTCTAAACATTGGTGAAAGAATTTTTTAAATCGGATGATTAGTCTCAGAGATTACCTCCTACATTCAAATTTATAAAATTTAACTTTTTATAATATACGATTTTTTTAACAGGATAATTTATATCCTATGTCCATTCCGAAGATCTTTTCTAAATATTAGTGAAAAAACTTTTGAAAGCCGATGAGTAGTTTGGAAGAGTTTCCGTCTTATACATTTTTTAACGCCCAGAACTTCTGATTTTACTCCTCATAAAAATTTTATACCGGTCGCTATATATGAAAATCGATTCTTAAATTACTTATTATAAATTGTTTCCATGTACATTCAACGTTGATCACTTTTTAGTGTACAGGTTTTGCCTAAATAAATAGAAAATATATTGTTTTTTCTTATCTTTTCGTTTTTAAATAAGTTTTTTCGACGCACTTGTGCAGGTTGCAAATTTCTTAGAATATATAAAATTTTACATTCGTGTATGAAGGGTTTAGCGAGACACAACCTACGTTTTGTTTCATCTTGATGGCTCAAATAATACGGTAGCAAATAATTCAGACTTTTTATAAAAAAACAAATTTTTGCATTGATCCCGTTGACAACTTTTTCTTTTTTATTTTTTATAAAATTTTAATATTTTTAAGAATCCGCAGATGAACCGCGAAGTACAAAATCTTTATAAATTTGTACTTCTCTCTGTGCGACTGTAGATCACAGGATTCTAACTCTTTCAATTCGAGTCTGATCGTAAGAACATTTTACGATAAAACGTAGATTAAAAACACCAATACAAAGAAATTTATATAGATAAACCCATGTCGAAATGATTCCTTTTGTTTTCATTTATCGACCTGTGGTGTAAACTTGAAGATAAAACATATTTTTAACTGGTCCTGTCGAATGGAATGCCTAAACCCAGAACTTTCAAAATTCAATCCCAAATATTATTTAATTGTTCCCTTCATGAACTATAATATTTAAAAGTTCAAAAATATCTCGTTCCCCATAACACTTCAGTAAGCATATTAGAACATTTGAAAAATTCAAAGAAAATTCAGTGAATACTAGAAAAAAAAACTATTGTCAAGTTATTTTTCATAGCCTGTGAAATTTACCCTAGTAATTATATTTAGAAAATGAAAAATATTTTAATACGTAAAATAGTTTTAAAGAAATAATTTTTGATCAATTGATCGATTTACTTGTTATTACCTGTAGTATCATGTACGAATTACGGTCCTGGAAGTATAGGTTTAATGTCTACGCTTTATTTGAGTGCTTAGTTAAAATTCACTATTTGGCCATCTTTATTTCTTTCAAACGCTATTGCCCCGCTTTATTTTTTTGAAGTCACAGTAAAAATATTTTTTTGTTTTTATTTGAATTATGAAGCATTCATTGTTCGATTTAAAAATCACCAGTTAATGCAATATCCCCCTTTTCACTGCTTTTTTATTTTCTGTGAAAGCACGCACTATGAAGTAATCATTTTATACGAAAAGGACCGTAAGTAATTTTTTTCCAGGAAAGCTAACGTTGTCACGTTATATAGATTGTAAAATTCTAATAATAAAGAAATTTTTTTTTTACCGAATGAAACGTTTACTGCTTTTTTGTATGATACGAACCAACAATTTTTAAGTTAGGGATAAGGCAGTCGTATACTATTAAGAGTGGCAAACGATGACAGAGAATTTGCAATGATAACAGTGAGATTAAGGTTTGGATGTTTCTCCATTTCTATTACATTATTACCAATGACTATCTGTTGGAAACCAACCTTAAAACTTTAGGATCTTATAGCTGAATGTTTCATGCCATTTACTCTGCCTACCTTTATCTTGCATTGACTGATATTAATTTTTTTGTAGTTTCAAAATTTTTTTATCAAAAATTCGATTCAAATGAGTGATGGAAACTAGCTTCAAACAATTCGTCCCCTCACTTTGTGTAGATTTTTGCAACAGTTAACTTTTCTTTATATCTTAAATATGAAACGACACTTCATATATTAAATCTGACTAAGTGGAATTGAATTAAACTAATACTGATGAAGAGTTTTTAGAGCAACGATTATAATGCTTTAACTTCTGAATTGTACGCATTGAACATTTGCTGGAGGAATCATTAGTTTTAAAACTGGGTTTAAAACGTAAAATTGATAAAGGATGATTGCTATCTTTTTTTGCAAACTATCAGTAATATTGTATTCGAACGAAAGAATACCGTGTCTAAAAATGTAAATTAAAAATTTTATAAATTATAACACATATAAATAACGATTTTTTCTTAACAATCTATATTTTTGCCTATTATATATAGCTATCTATGCCTATTATATATTCATATATCTATTATATATAGCTGTCTTTGCCTATTATATATAGTAATATATATTTTTGCCTATTATATATACCATTTATAGGCATTTTGCCTATACCTTGGAAAAGAGTCGAAAAAATAGTTTATAAAAAGATTCAAAAGTATACTTAATCAATGCAGAAATTTATCGACAGCATCGTTTACAATTGACGTTGTTGCCATCTTATCTTATACTACTATACTTATCTATATCTTATACTACCATACCATAGTTAACTTTATAAAGCATATAAAGCTAGAGAACAATATGATCTATTCATAGTTCTTTGAAGATCGTTTAAAAATATTTTTAGGATTACTACATTACATTTACTACTTAGGACCTCACAAAGACCCGTATAAGATTATTAAAGCTTCCATCACGCTGCTCGTTGTCATCATAGCTATTTTTATCAGAAACCGTTTGCAGTAGAAATTTGAAATTTAGCATAAAACTAAATCGTATATTTTAGTAGATATTATTCAACAATATTTATATAAATTTGTAGAATGAAAACTGAAGTAACATAATATTTTACAAATTTATTTTAGGTTACAGAATACCAACTGAAGGAACAAGTTATGTGAATACCAAACTCAAATTTTCTAAATATATTACTGAAATATCGAAAAAGTATTTTTACCCCAATACCTCCAATACTTCTTTTCCGTCAGTCGGGCACTCTTGCCAAAGTTGTGAATGCGTAATGGATTCTTGTTTTTGCTTTACTATTCTTATCTACACAAGTGATTGGAGCCTTTTCCGGGAGGATATATTATATTTTAGATCGTTTAGAAGGGATAAACTATATAGCCTAAAGACAGATGCACTGGAAATGTGGTGCAGGAGATATAAAGGTATATATCTCTATTATTATTGATTTGATTTGGCTGATTACCTCTTCTTTGCAGCTGCCTCTGTTGAAATTAGTTCAACCGAGGTAAGTATAACTGTGCACCACCTAGCAATTTTCTGAATGATGAACATCAGTTGTTACGGTGCCTGATCTTTGATGGTATTTTTTGTTTCTATGTTAAAAGCATGTCAAAAGTTAAGTTTGGTAACTTTCAAGCGAGTTAATAAATCCTCTATCAGTAAAACCTAAGTTGCTAATCAGCTGGTTTTCTACCGGTACCTCCGAAACTATTAAAGTAAACAGTTTTGTAAAAATGTGTCACTAATATACAGAATTGGCTTAAAAAATTATAGTGATATTCTTTTATTTTTTTTTGTTTTTGAGAAATTCATGATATTTATAGGCGTCTCAGATATACCAGGATATTTATATATATATATATATATATATATATATATATATATATATATATATATATATATGTGTGTGTGTGTGTGTGTATGTGTGTGTGTTTATATATATATGTATAGACACACACATATATATTTGGATGTAAAACTAAATTTGCCAATTTTAACTCATTGGTGTGTGAAAGGGTTTGTTTTACGTAACGGGAAATTTAGATGGATAAAGTTCCATAATTCTCCAAAATACTATTATTTAAAACGTTTCTACATAGCTAGTTACTTTTTTCTTGAATTCCACAAATATGTACATGGTATGTTATGATACCTATATAATTCTATTACATATTATATTATATTTAATTTCAATAAATTTATAGTAAAATCAAATCAAACTTCATCACAACCTATCTTTTGTAGGTCTATATGACGTTGATATAAAGAATAAAAATTAAAAAATGTTAAAATGGTAACAGGTATAACTTAGTAAGTATTCCACTATTTTCTAAATTAATTTCCACTAGGAAATTGGATAACAGATTATCAAAATTACACATACAATTTTTATTTCATCATTTATTTACAAACGCATGTATTCTTTTAAGTAATTTATTCTTAAGCCAATAGACAGCCGTTATTTTGTATGTTTTATTCAACCTTCTGCTTCATTACAATAACTACGTATTTATTAATAAATTCTAGATGGGTTTCTTGGCTACGTCACAAATTGCACTGCATTCTAAGTTACGAAAGGATGAAGTATATTTTTCACTGGTCGAATGTAACATAAAGAAATTATTGATATGAACAATTCGTCAAAGCGTAGACGAATTAAAAGATTTAATAACACATTATAAATACATTTTGATTTAACCCGAAAGTTTACAATATATTTCGGTGGTAAAAATGTGTTGTGATTATATTTCTTATTAAAGCTAACTAAAGTAAACTTCCTAATTTAATAATAAGGAAATTTACATATTGCTCATGTTCTCTAACACGATTAAATATAAAAATTTAATATTATTTTGTGAATTTAACAACTTGAAATTCTTTTGTACTTAACAAAGAACTTTTTTTAAAAATGATAAATTTCATAGAAATATATGACTATACGTTTTCCAATTTGCAAAGAGAAGAAATTTTATATTTCTTCTAGGGTTTTTTTCTAAATATGGAGTTGAAGTATTTCGACATACTCTGCCCTGACCGATATATAGATTCATAAATTGAAGGATACTTTAATTTAAAAGTACATTTTTACTTACTTGCTTTCAAAATTGATGAATATCGTTAGCTTTATATTAATATAGTAAAATATGAGACCAAATTTATTTTATTTCTGACACTTTAATAACCCTTTTACTCATTTATTAATAACAACAGTGACTTAAAAAAATCAACTTAATAATCTTAATAATGATTCATTTATTGTTGCTTACTGCAATTAATTCGTGATCAACACATTTTATAAGAATATCTTTTCCTAATTTAATAAGGCTATTTCTTTAAATCTCTAAATCTCTATGTTATTAACATTCATTCAAGTTGCTATTAGGCGATAAATATAGTAATCGTGAAACACACAAGTTCAAAGTTTAATTAAGGATTTAATGCAATACCTTTTGCACTCTTTACTTCAAAAGTATTAATAGTAAAAAGCTCCATAGCTTAAAAACATAAATTTCAGAAGCATTCTTCTTTAAAAGGTTGCTTCGTTAAAAGTGCTTTAATCAAAGAACAAGCAAGTATTATCACCTTATGTTTTCATTTCTGAAAAAATATATTTGCAAAAAAATAAAACTGAAATAAAACTAGTTCGAAAAACGTTCTATGTCGATCTCCATATCGTGATGGATAACAGAATTCACTTATCAGTTGGAAATCCGTGAAATGGAAACATAACCATCAAAATTTTAAAAGCTTGATATCTGAACGGTTTTTACGCATTGAAGATTTTTCCGAGGTATTTTAGCAGCAATCTTAAAGAAAGGTATGAGAAAATTAATGGAAAATCAAAATTTTTCCTATTCAATTAAAAATGTCAGCAGCTTAGTTATATAAACGAACGACATTTCAACATAAACTATTTATACATACATACGTATATACACATATATATGTATATGTATATATATATATATATATATATATAAATATATATATATATTTATTGACTTTTATATCACATAAAGAGATTTTTCCTTAATTTGGCCAAAGAAATATGGCATGAAAAAGAAAGCTTGTGGCGATGCATTGGTTACACGATGCTACATTAGTATGTTATCGAGAAAATAAAAGCCAACATATTTATCATGAAGTTAAAATCTTAATCGCTACAATATTTACAAAAGTTTCGTAATAGTGAAGTTGAGTAAATCTTCCGTAGAAATGGAATTTTCGAAAAAGTTATGAAGTAACATATAGAGACTACAAGTTTTTCACTAATATGGGCTAAAGGATTAAAAACATAGACTGAAGGAATAATAAACCTAGCATCTGTAACGTTTTATTCATTCCAAAATTTTTTGCTCCTAGTAGTATCTTTGCCTAAAAATCAGTCATCAAAATCCCGGTAACTTCAAATTATTCTGACTAAAAAGATGAAAAATAGCTCTGTATAAAAGATGTTACTGAATAACTATAGAAGTGCAAATTAAAGGAAATTGTTTCCGATTGTTGGTTTATTTTAAATGCATAAACGTGTGCGGAATCCTCGTGGTGTCAATAACACTTATATCAACAGGTATATTATTATAGTAAAACCAGGCTCCACACTATATAGGCATCCAGTTTCCTTTCATGCGTTTGTACCGTTTAACTTGCTATTAATTGTAGTGTCATGCATAAACATTGACTTATTATCTCTTGTAGCGTCATACATTACAGTATAATTGCTGTCATGGAAAGAATAGATTTTATGTAATTGTTTTGTTTGAGCCTTGCGCTACGTATGGCCATTTCTTCCAAAGAAAAGAAAAATCTTTTTTATGTGTTTTCGTGATGTGATAAGGAAATTGTATGATTTTATTATATTGTTCTTTAAGTGTTTTCACACTTCCACTAATAGAACACCAATTATTGCACTTTCTTCATTACCACCCTCAAATCGCTGTACGTACTTTACTCGTGATTTTCTTTAGCTTTGCACGAGGAGTACCTTTATAATTTGTTTTCCAGGAAACTAATTATGTTAGATTATTTAGATTATAAATTATTAATTATGTGGAAGTTTGAAGAAAGTTGTTTGGTCCTTTTTTTACCAATGTATTTTTTTAATATTTTTGTACTGGAGGAATTAAAAACTATCTAGAAAAAAAATCATTAAAACACTCTTAAACGTAAATTTTTATTCGAATCGATCAAGAGTCTCACGATCAAGAGTATCCGTGTGATACACACACACAAATTGGCACGCAATCACGCACGCACACATACTCAAGTACACCAATGGGCATACGCATAAACTCAAAGTAAGCTCTGTTTTAATACAAAGAGTATGTAGTTTTTAATATTTTCACGAAATATTAATTCAACATCATAGTGATTTTAATCCGGATCAAGCGTTTAACTGTTTCTTTTCATACGTGTTTATGTAATTATGATATCTCTACCCAGTCAAATATAACGGAATATCTTTTGGTACTGTAGCAGTAAAGAGTTGTAATTCTAAGTTTACACGAGAATTTGTGTACATGAAAAGTTAGATCTGTTAAGTAGAAGATACTAATATAAGACGTAAGGTAAAGTACCTTACGTTAAATTTTGTCCTAAGAAAATGCTAAAATTATGAAAATTAGGGTTTTATTCTTCATATATACTTTATATCACTTTGTAGTTTACAGTTAACGATGTTTGTACATGACTAGCATTAAAAGTAATCTTTCCCGTAAACGGGTAGCTTTAATTTTAAACAGGCTTTCAGTTTTCCTGAAAAAATAAAGCAGGGACATGCGGGTATAGTAATTTTGAAAATATTTACGCACTGTGTTTTAGTTTAGAAACTGAAAGAACTTTCACTTATATTTTTTGTAGCACCTGCTTTTAGGAAACGGCGGATAGTCAATTGTATAATATAATTTTTGAAATCTGCAGCATTGGTAGCAGAAAGTTACCTGTAATCAATAATTGCCTTCAATTCTGTTGTTAAGTAACAAAATTTGGAGTTTAATTTCCATAAATATTTTCACCCTCTTTTGAAGTCAGGTGGCTTTTAATGTGAAACTATATTACAGCTTATACTTTAACAATATAAGTGGCTAAAGTAACGAAGTTACCACAAGAAACCGATATTGAAACTTAAAAGTGAAGAACAAAAAGCTCTTGTAAGCCACCCAGCATGAGATATTTTTCCAAATGGTTTATCTGCTAAGTTTTCAGAGCAATTAACAGACGTAACCGAATTGTTCCTAGTACGAACTATCTTTTGTATCTATGAGCGGCATTTTATCTGGAATATTTTGAAATTTAAGGACAATAATTCTTTCAAAGTCTGCTGATTCCTTAACGCGACTTCTGTAAATATGTTAGTCATAGACGTGGGTCAGAAGTTATACGGCCTTTTTTAGAAAATTAAGGACGAAACAAAATTCTTTCAAGCAAATGATTGCAGTAAAGGTCTAGTCAGTGATTTTTTAATTAACCATTATTCCATTAACCATAATATTATACATACGTATTTTCCAACAATAATATCAATATCATCAAGTTCATCACAACCGATAGCCATCAAGTGATCCGGTGATGCATCTCCTATCATAAAATAATTGTAATCCTGGTTTCTATATATTTGTTCTAACCAGTAGAGTCAAATTACCTAAAAATTTACTCTCTGGTTGTGTAATTAGTGAAATACGTTCTCCTATTATTGCACCTCCGTAATTATTACCGTCTTTTTTCGTGATAACAAATATTTTATATTATCGACCATGAAAGTACAGTGCAGTACTTGTCTATGGTTCTCATGTTTTAGCATAATTAATCTAGTTGTTCCTGTAAAATGTCATTACTATCGAACTTACACTGAACCATCATTTTCATAATTCGGTTACAGAGTTATGAAAATGACACTTGTGTACAGAAAAAGAGAAATATCATCAACAAGGTAACGGAGAAATCTTTTATTTTTCACGTCAAATGTGAATTTTTTAATAATATTCTTGAAAGTCCTTCTTCTCTTGAACCCTTAAATCCCTCAAAATAAAACAAATGTCAACGATTAATCCGTGAAGCAAGCAGGTTCGACAAAGTCATCGAAAAAACTACGCAAAACTCAGAAAATCAGAGATTACATTCACTTACACAAAAACACAGGCTGAATGTCACTGTAAGCTAATAATATTTTTTATTTATTTGGGCAATAACCGAATATTAAAAAATCCGTCATATTGTTTACTTCAAGTGAGAGTTTCTGAAGTTATTTTTTACTCTAGGAGGTTTTTATCTTCTAATTTTAAAATTTATTAAAGATAGTTAGTTGTTTATTATGCCCATAAATTTTTTTTTATTTCCTGGTCGCAAGGAGCTGAATTCTTGTTTGTTATTTTTTAAATCCGAAAACCAGCAACTTTTAAAATTTTACCCTGTTTCTGTAACGTCAAAACCATTTTTGCCAGTGTATTTCTAGATTTTAAATACATATTTGTGGAACAAGACACAATTCTTTTCACATGCAATCAACAGTGAAAGCATGTACGTTCTTACAAGAAAACAATAAAAAATGATAAATTTAATTTAAAACCTTTCGTAACATGTTCAGATTTGTTTAAAAAACCAGAATGAAAATAGTTAATTTTGAGTTCTAAATTAGTTAAAATGGAGCCTATATACCTCTTTGCCTTTTTAGTCGCTTAGTTGTTTAAAGCATACAATATCTTGATGAAATTAAGACACTAAAAATTAAACTTTGTAAATATATGACCCAAATAGAGTTTTATTGACAAATTTTAAGACAGTTATTGACAAATTATTGAAATTTCTACTAGTCAGAAATCAGAACTAAAGTACTTTGCTAATTTAGTTTTGTTATAAATATTTAACTAGATTCGTCGAGTAAATATACAACAGGATTATATTAAATCTTCATAGCGTAGCTTGCTTCTTGGCAAATAACATCACGGACTCGTCACAAAGCTCACCAAAACAATTTTCAAACAGCTTTCAATTTGTCTTTTTTTGTTACGTAAAATAAACTTGGTAAACATGAAATTATAAACTCTAGTGGAAATCGTCCGCGTTGTTCCCAGAAAACAAATTCGTTTCACCTCTCTTTTAACAAAATTTACAAACTTTTTATAGCTCCATATTAATGTAAAAAGTGTATATATTAGTTGTATATAGTTTTCAGTCTATTAAAAATGACAAATTTGTTTTAATGCCAATTTCATAAAAGAAATTACAGCAGGATATTTAACTCTTCACGAATAAGTAGCATAGTGATATGTTGTGGAATATATTTATTAATTTATGAATTTCCTTTTTGAATTATTTGGAAAGATGCTCTGAAAATAATTGTTTTTAAGTGAAAAGATTTTTATAGAAAGTTAAGTGAAAAGATTTTTATAGAAAATTATTTATCCTCACGACATAATCGCCAAAAATTATTATGTTTATTAAATTGTTCTTTTACAAGCAAACTACTTCCTGCCTGAACACAAGTAGATTATCATCACGTCCATTGCATCTTATTGGATAAATTATGTATAATATAAAAAACGGTAAAGGATATTTGCAATTTTATAATGAGTAAGATATAAATTATTCTTGGAAATATAAATCATTGATAACATTTTTGCAAGAAATCATATATGTTTTTGTGACAAAATGGGGTTTTCATAATTATAATTGTGTGTTAAAAATTACGCTCTCTTAGATCAACATCCTATATTTTCTTCTATTATCATTTAGACCATGACCCATGACTTACCATGCCAATTCATCTGGATATGTATTAAATTTGTATTTCAGCATATTTCTATGTTTAAATTAGGTGAAAGAAAATTGATACATAAATAGACGTTGATATAAAACCAACTAAAATTCTTATCGTAAATTTTTATTTACAGACTTAACATTTAAAACTATTACACAAACCGAAACAGTTTTATTTACTTTGATTTCTGCAGTAATTATTGTAACATTAACTTTTTTAAATTTATTTTAATATGATTAGGGTGGGATTAGGAGAAGTTTGCTGACTTAACAGGACAAACGTTATCATTAGAGGGTAAAGTTAAAGGAATCTATGAAATTTCACTACTAGTAGTATTTTGTACCTTTTTGCAAGGTTTGTTTTAAGGCAGATATGTGCGACCAAACTTGTTATTATTATGCGATTGTAAATATATAGTCCTTTGTTTTTTTCTGTAACATCTTGAGGTATCTGTTGTATAGCTACCTTTCTGTTTCCAATTTATAAAAATAGCTCTTCATTAACTTTAAGTTCATATTTATAAACTATTTGCGCTAAATATCATTAATTTTATGCTACAAACTTATTGAAGTTTATAGAAATATTATAATGTTTTCCTTTGAAATCATCGTTTCAGTTAATGTTTTATAATTATCGTATTAAGAATAGATAAAATAGGAAACTCCATATGCAAAAATATTTAGATTTTAAAGTTTCTAAAGCTATCTTAATCTTAAACAGGATATATTTCAGAATAAATCCCAGATTGGTTTAACCATATGTTGAGTTAATTAAGAAATATAACATTTTTCTTTGAAAAAAAAACACATAACGTTATATTTTCGTCTCACACTTTACGTCCTTAATAAACGAGTGAATTCTCCCATCCATCCGATATAAAACTTGACATAAAGAACTTTTCCAAAAGCTTTTCATTTTCCTTTTTTCATAATAAACCAAGTCTCCAAAAATTAAAATATAAAATCAAGAAACCCGCTTTCGCTTTCATCGGAGCGTACAATCAGTATCGGAAAGCTCTTTTAAAGGAAAACGCATAATTGAATTTAGGTTATAACTCTATGGAGCTATATTTAATTAAATTTTTCTTATGGAGTTTCACGGTAATTACACTTAACTTCTAATATCGTTTTGTTTGAATTTTTAAATTGTTTATTATTTTATAAAAATAAATATCACTATCTAATTTAAAAGCGATTGCCTAATTGTCAGTAGTTTATGCACAAATTGATTGTCATTGAAGGTTCGTGTCACCTTATTTCTCTTGTATATTTCATTTGCATTTAATCTGAATTTATTTCCACAAAACTTTACACTTCAGAACTTTATTTAGGTTCGTTTTATTATAGACACTATATGAATTAGTATTTAGGCTCCCTTGCAAATCTACATAGAAAATAAAGAACGAAACGAGTTATATTTTCTTTATATTCTCTTTCGAGTTTAATTTTTCACTTGTTTAGATTAGTATCATATTTTATTATTGCATATATTTCACAAAAATAAGATAAAATAAGCTGTTAATTCGAAAGCTAAATTTTAAATTCGTGTAAAGTGTTCCCATTGTTGTTATTGCATAATTTTAATTAAATTAAAGTTTTACTGCTAGACTTAAATTTGTACTTAATTAACCTTGTAAATCGGAGCAAGGCAGCATTGATTCCGCTGCTGAAAGTTTCTAAGTTCACATACAGGGGTTAAAATTATTTCCAATATTATTGGAAAAATATTTATTGTTACACTCTAGCTACAAAGAAAAAGAACAGCCAGAACCCCAGATGATAGCATGTGAAATTAAAATAACCATATTTTAAATTATTTATTGGCACAATCTTGAATATAACCATATAGAACCATGTAATAAATCGAAACCCTTGCAGTGTAATTATTTAAGAATATTTAAAAATTTTGAAACTTTGGCGAACAATTCGTAAGATTCCAAATTAAAATATTCTGAGCAAAAATCAGTTTATTGCGTCACGTTGATGCTCATATAATAAAGAGAAGACCTCACTGTAGACAAATTGTTGATGAATTTTGACACATTTTGTAGAGTTAAAAAAAAAGTCATGAAAATATATAATTACGATGAGTGCATAAATTAATTTATGACACTTTACGAAAACGGACATTTTTACATAATAATTGATTTTCATATAAAAATATTTCAAAGAGTTCAAAATATATTTTTAAGTTAAAAAAATTGAAAATTTGTAATGAGGAAATTAAGACCATTTACAATTCTATGCCAATAAAGGAATCATTAATGAGTTTTAGCAACAAAATTCAAAGAAATCCGAGAATTTCAAACCTCGACTCATTCCTAAATTCCTTCGTTATTAGTTGAAGACAGTTTAAATTTCCGTTTTTAAACCAACCGAAACGTCTTGCAAAATTTATTATATTTAATATTATGCATAAATTTTTAAGTACCGATTAAAATATAATCATCTATATACCATAAAATTTTGTAAATAAACTAAATATTTTTATCACACAATTTGAACTGTGATTGAAAATTTATATTTAAAACGTAAGTTTAAAAGAATAATATGAAGAGAATAAATTGTTAAAGTGAAAGAAAAAATACTTTATATTACTCAAAAAGAATTATATGTACTTGATATTAACTATATTTAAATATATATATGGATAACATACTCATAACTTCGGACGCTATTCTTTCGAAACAGTATTTATAAATCTACTTGACATGATAAGAAGTAGATTGCATTGTTCGACAAAAAATTCTACTGTATATTTTACAAGAAAGAAAATATAATGCAAATAAAACATTTACTAAAAATACAGAAAAATTTATATGCTTTTTGTTTTATTAATTTTAAGTTAAATAGCCATTTATTTCAAAAAGCGTCCCCAGCTATTTTAAAAAAATGTTCCTTATATGTAATAAAAGATTTTAATTTTTCAGGTTTATGTAAAAATAGATTTTTCAAATGATTTTATTATGAATTTAGTCACTGCAAAACGTTTGGCGTGGAAATAGTCAAAACTCGTGGACTAAAACTAAGCTCTGCCGAAATATACGTATCAACCTATTCTTTACATCATCTTCAACCAATGAAAACTTTGCTGTCTCAGAAATTTAGAATGCCTGACATAATATAGCTACTACAAGCCATCTGAAATTTAATATCAAATGCAAGTCATTAATAAACTCGTACTGAGAACGAATTAATCACAAAACACAAACCAACATCTGCCTAGTTCAAAACAAAACAAAAAATATAGATATACAAAACTATTATCTGCCTAGTGCAAAACAAAATAAAAAATATAAAAGTTAAAATGATATTGCAAAAGCTCAAAAAAAAAAGATTTAAAAATAAACATTTCGGAAAAGAATTCAAATTCTGGACTCAGTACAAGCGCATAAAATGAACTTATGTTTTAATTTTAATTATTCTAGCGACAAAATAAAGCAGGGGTAATAACTTTTTGCTGGTTTTATTTTCAAAATTTTAGATAAAATTAACCTACAAAAAGTAGCTTATAATGTAGTTGGGTATAATTTTAATACTAAGTTATCAAAAATTTTTTTTAATATTGTGTGGAATTTAATTATCTAGGTTTCTTAACATACTTTATACATGTTTTTATGGAATTCAAGAAGAAAACTACCTACTTTTGAAGAAGTATTTCAGTTTTAGAATTCTTGGAAATGAGGAAAATTTTTCAATCAAAATGTTCCATTACCAAAACCAACGTTATCGGAATTTTTAGAACATCAAGTAAATAATTTGCTGAAATATAATATAGCTGAGATTTTACAAATAAAAAGCAATCATTTTTTATTCATCTAACACATTAAATTGAACTTTTAAAACAACAGTTTCAAAGACGGGGAAAGAGAATGATCTTCGATATGAAATATAACTTCATATTGAAAAAATAAAGGAAAGTTATTTGAAAATTGTTATTTAAATAAACGAAATGTAAACCTATGTTATCCTTGTAGGTTTTCAATCTTGATGATAGTTCACTTTTAGCACGGTTATGAAAATCTGCTTACCCTAGATAGGCAAATTTTTCGAAACTATTTTGAACCGGTTACAAAGGTAAACATCTTAAAAAGTAAACCCATATAACTCTCCCTTTCAAGCGATATCCCTCTAAAATTTCCATACAAAGATTTACAAATTTTAGTTATTGAATTATTGTGGGTTAATATGTTTTCCATGTCAAGCAGTTTCTGATATAAACGATTCTGATGGACGGACGAAAACGTGAGCGGTCCTCTCACGGTCCTCTATAGGTTTAATTTTTCTTTTACAGGTACGAAACCCTAAAAAGAGGCAACCGAACGCCTGTTCCCTATTAAAATTGATATAATATTGCCTCAAACTTTCAAAGAAATAGTAAATGAATTTGTTTGTCAAACGAGAGTGAAAGAAGTTTCTTCAAACTTTTCACAGTATTAGTAATTTATAATCTGAAAAATGTATCATAATTTATTCTGACGGAAAAAATACTCAGGATTTTTTTCGTGAGAATTGTAGAAAATCGCATTTGTTTGAATAGCGAGAGTAGCAGTGACGGGTGTTGGATTTGATGTTACAATAATAGAACTCTTATTGCGATGCTTCCGTACGCATTTCAGAGTATATCGAACTTTAAACTATTGATTTAGACTCATTTTTATTTAACTGTTAAACGCAATAATACTATTTTTTGAAAAAGGCGAAAGATATATAAATTTGTTGCCCCCATATGTTTAATTTATTTATGTAAGTTAACCAAAATAATTTTGTTTCATAACGTCTAATAAATGCTTCTTTTGTAATTTTCTTCTGATTTTTCAAATAGGTAGTAAAAACATTACAGGTAACATGCATTTTTCACATACGTAGTTGAAACGTGATACTCTTTTAACACATTGGAATCTCATAACTCGTGGAGGAGACACTGTGTAAAAAAATAGATGAAAGGCCCACAAAAAAGTAAAAACTATAGTTTCCATAAAGCGTGAAACCTTTATGATTTTCAAGTAAGTGTCTCCTGTGTTCCTGTAAAGCATCATTGTACAGAGAAAAAGATCGTCAATTAGATAAAGAAGGAACCTTTTATTATTTATGAAATAACCTTACGTCAGTATTTATGAAGAGAAATAAAATGAATGATGAAGAGAAAGAAAGTAGGCAATCAGCCTATATTTATTGAATTCATTAACGTAAGTTAATCAAAACTATTTTGTTTTGTAGCCTTTACTAGCACCCGAAACCTATATTTTATCTATTCACAGATTGATTCCCACAAATATTTTGATCTTTTAATAATCTACTGACAGCTGTAAAATAGCATTCTATCCGTACCCTCCCGTACTAGCAACGCCTTCCATTAATACATATCAGGAATTTGAACGCACCAAATAAATGAATGACAAACGGGAACATTTTAATTGTATGCATTAAACGTCAAACTATTTAAAAATATTTCGGGAAATTTTGACAAACAATTCTTAGCACTTCCAAATTAGAATATTCTGAGCAGAAATCAGTTGAATTTGTCCCGTTGCGGTCAGCGCGAGTGCCGTAAAGAGGAGACCTTATATAGAAAGATTATTGATGAAATTTGACGAAGGCATATTTCGAAGAGATCATAAGAGGTACCCATAAATTTTTTTGCTACTTGTAATTCTTTGAAAGGCAAATTTACATCAAGGATATAGATGCGTGAAAATAGACAATTACGACAGCTTTACGTAAAAATGAATAGAATATATTTCAAACGAATTTAACAGAAATTGGCAGGTTGAAAAAAAATTAAAAATTTACACTGAGGAAATAAAACAAGTTCTAAGCGTTGAAGAAATTATTATTAGGTTTTAGCGGCAAAATTCTAAATTATAATGAGAAATTCTAACCTACCCTTGAACGGCTCGCACTTAAGTGGCTTCGTTATTAATTAAATACAGTTCAAATTACAGTTTTAAAATCAACCGAAGTGTCTAGTGTTTACATTACATTGAAGCTTATGGACATTTTTCTAAATAATTATTGATAAACGATTTAAAATATTTATCAGCAACCAGGGTGAATTACGGTTAAAATATCAGTCAAATCAAATTGTACATTTAAGACAAAGGTTTAAAAAAATAATAATGAAGTAGAGTTGCATGTGATTAATATTAACTTTGTTAAAACTGAATGTACATTACACTCAAAACATCGCTATTTATTCGAAATAGTATTTGTAAATCTTCTTCACATGATAAGAAATATATTACATTTTTTAACTGAACATTTCTACAGGCTATTTAAAAAAAAATCCTAATAAATTTGCATGTTTTTTGTTTTATGAATTGTGAATTAAACAGCTATTTATTTCTATAAAATTCACTATCGTTTTTAGAAAAAAAAAAATTACTTAATTACTAATATTAAACTACGCAGTAAATGATTTTAATTTTTTTAGGATCACTTGACAAAATTTGAAATGGCAAGTGATTGAATTATGAATTTTATCATTGCAAAATGTTTAGCATCGAAATAAATTAAAAAATCATGTGCTCAAACTGCGCTTTGCGAAATTATATTTATCGGTCCGTTCTTTATACAATTTTCAGTAAATAAAAAAATAACATTACACTCAGAAATTTGGAATATGTGACATGACATATCCATTAAAAGCCATTTAAAATTTAGTATTAAAGGCAAATCATCAACAAATTCCTACTGAGAATAAATTATAACAAAATCATCATCTACATAGTACAAACATGAAGCGTAAAAGCTCAAATGATAATGAGAAAATCTCAAAGATTTTAAATAAGCGGCATTCCGGACAAGGATTCAAACTCTGGGCACAGCGTAAGCACATGCGTAAGTTCATGTTTTAATTTTTTATATGCAAATATGTTATTATAATTTTACTAGCCGCGATTAATTTGGCAACAATGGAGCAGTAACAAGAAAATTATTTAATATGAAATGGAATTGAATTATCTGTGTTTCATAACATGTTTTATACAGATTTTTGTGGTATTCAGGAAAAAAAACCTTGTATGCATTTCAGTTTTAGCATTCTTGAAACTTATGACTTCTTTAACACATACATTTTATAAACCACTGTATATCAAATGACAAATTTAATTGTTTGTAAAAGTATATATTTTAAATTCATGGATTAGGCAAAACATGCAACAGGCCTGGCAAACCATATTATTAAATTTCTTTAATAAACGACGGGTATCGCTGAAGCTTTCTATTTCTCTTTTCATACATTAAATAAACTTTATGAATACGAAAATATAAGCTCGCTGGATTCATTTACGATGCGACTCGTTGCCAAATTCATATCTAAAGCTCATTTAGTAAACTGCGAAAACATTCTGAGCTTTGTATTTTCATACAGCTTTTAATTTTTAATATATACTCGCTTCAGAGTTAGCAATAACTAAATTTTATTTTCAGCTTATTAAGTAAATTATTAAATTGTTATTTACTCTTATTTCGGTATCATAATTTATTCTACAATATGAAACTCTGAAATATACACATATTTCACTGTGTTATCATAGAACATGATTAGATAGAGATTTATATCGTGTTTTTAGAAATTAAAAGCTAATATTTTAATGACTACTTACTATCTTCATAGCATATTAGCTTTTCACTCGCGGCTTCGCTCGTGTAGACGATTTGTTTTTTTTTTAATTTTAGTTAAATTTTTAACTTTGAGTAATTCTGGCCACAAGTAAAAGTAGTGATAGTTTTGAGTTACCAAACATATGAAAGAAATGCGATCTCACTCAAAATATTAGAAAGTACCATGAAAATATTTTGTCCCATAGACATTTAGCAACCTCTTCACTTCTACTAGAGGTTAAATCTCGAAAAATACTTTTATATGTGTTTCATTATTTGTGTTAAAGAGCTACTAAATTTCTTGTAAAGATTTACAATAGATGCATGTTTACCATACAGAGTTAGCCACCGCTTGTGCTTAGGGATTGAATCTTGGAAAATGCTTAAATACGTGTTTAGTTATTTATAATGAAGTGCATTAATAGCAATTTTTAAGTTAAAATTGCCATAAAAATATTTCTTTCCATGCAAACTTAGCCATCCCTTTTCACCGCCTTGTGGGTTAAATCTTAAATAATGCTTAAATATATATTTCATTATTTGTATTAAAAAGCCTTAATAACAAGTGCCATGCAAAAAATTTCCCATACAAAGTTAGCCATTACTTTAATTGAATCTCGAAAAGTATGGAAAAACATATTTCACTATTTATGTGGAAAAGTATTTATAACAAGTTCCGCGTAGAAATTTACAACAGAAATATTTTCCTTATACAAACTTTACTATCCCTTTTCACCCCTTTACGGGATGAATTTCGAGAAATCCCTTCTTAAAAAATGCCTCCAGTATAAAATCAACACCTTCTCCAAATTTCTATCATTAGCAGTTTGAGCTGGGTGTTTATATTTTATTTAACCGAGACATTGACTTTTATATATTTAGACTAAGTTTCATATTACAAAAAAGACCGGTAAGTCACAAAAACGACGAATATATCGGACATCAACTGATAAGTATTTGAAATTGATTTACAAATACAATTCCTGTAACCCTGTATATAAGAAACTATCTTCTGATCGAGAGCGTTCAAAATAAGTTGTGAAGTACAGATGTGCAAACTTAAGGGGTGCGACACAAAGCAATTAAACAGACAGCAGAATAACAAAACATTTCATGGTTATTGTATACCTATTTCTATCTTAAATATTTTCCCATTTACAATACCTGCATTACCCTGATTTAGTTTTATAGGAAAACCGATAGCCTATTGACGATTACAGTGATTTGTGTAAAGGAAAGATAGCTTCTAATATTAGTCTTATACAACAGCCGTTGAATGTAAAATTTAAATTGGTATAAAGTTAATTTAAAGAAAAACATTTTAATTTTTATAATTTTATCATCCTGTTAGTGCAAAAAAGTAATTTACGTATTATCATAGTGTCTTTTACTTAACAGATCTAATTCTTCATATGTACAAATGATTTCGTGTAAACGTAGAATTAAAACTCTCTACTGGTGCATTATCAGAAGATATTGCTTTTCCTGGGTAGAAATAGCATAAATAAATAAGCACGTACCAAAAGGAAAATTGAAAGCCTCCATCTCGATTAAAATCACTATAATATTGGAATAAATTTTCAGGAAAAATATTAAATATCTATGCACTCCTGGTGTTAAAACAAGACTTACTTGGCGTACATGCATACTTAAATGTGTACATATACACATGCATATATTCCACATGGTCTAGTATGTGAAACTTTTGATTGATTTGAAAAACAATTGATGTTTGAGTGTACTTCAATGACTTTTCCAACTGCAGAGTTTTTAGTTCCTTCAATACAAAAAATACTTAAAAATGTATTTATCAAAAAAAAGACCAAATTATTTTCTTCACACTTTCCACATCATTAGTACTTTTTTAATCTAAATAATATAAAATAATTAGTTTACATAAAACTAAAACTGATAGTGTATATACAAAACTAAAGAAAATTCCGCCTATTCGGCGCGTATAACGCGGTTGGCAGAGGGAAATGCTGCAATAATTATTGTTCTATTAGTGGAACTATGAGAACGCTTAAACAGTGATAAAATAAAATAATACTATTTACCTACCATATAATAATTCTATTTTCAATAATAATTCTATTTTCAATAATTTTTCTATTTACCTACCATATAATAATTCTATTTTCAATAATTTAAAATAAAATAATTCTATTTTCAATAATTGTTGTTCTATTAGTCGAACTATGAGAACGCTTAAACGGCGATAAAATAAAATAATTCTATTTACCTACCATATTACCAAAACATATAAACAGACGCATTTGAAAGAAGTGGCCATACGTTTTAATTCATCACTTAAATAAAACATAGACATTAAGCCTGTCGTTTCCCCAATGGCGATTATGCTCTTATGCAAGACGCTACAACTAATAACATGTCAACCAATACCAACGCATGACTCGAAACCGGAAGTCCATATAGTGTGGGGCCTGGTGTTACTGTAATAATATACTTAAGAGAGTGGAGCTGATATTACGAGTTTTCCACATTTAAGAACATAAAATTTTATGCTATATATTGATAAGTATTTTTATTAAATTACTAAACATGTTAAGTTCAACTTCATAAATAATTTTTCTAGTATAAATTTTATAGTCATGAAGGAAGTAACGTAATTGCATGTATCTTTTCAATTAACTAAAGAAAAACCAAAATTATTTTCTTTGGAGTATTTGTTACTACTGTTAAAACAATATAATACCCTTTGCGAAATTTTCACACACAAAGTTAAGAAGTTAGGGGAATGCAATACTTTTGACACTTTGGAAGTTAGTATCTCGCAAAGGAGACACTCTACTAAAAAACAATACAAGAAATGCCTTCAGAAAAAAAATCAAAATAGCTAGTTTTAACGTACGTACAAATTGTACATAAGTACTCATTCCTGTAAAAATCATTACGAGTAGACTTAAATTGACAGAGTTTTAATGTTGTGACATACGAACGAAAAAACAGACATGACGAAAGTATAAAGATGGTTATATCTTTACATCTATACTCTCTATTAAACTTAAGGGCTGGACAGGGTCGCTGACAAAATATGCGTAGGACACGAAAAGATCAGGAAACATATTGACTTGCAGAAATACATGGAGTGAATATGATTATCAATGAACAGAATGTTTGTAATTAATTTTGGCAAAGTTTATACATTAAAAAGCATTCGATATTGATAATTTTTGTAGTCGTCCCAAAAAAGTTGTTTTTTACTGTATTGTGTTTTTATTATTTTTTTCAAACTTCACTTTAATAATTATTGATATTTCTAAAATATAATGTAGAACATTTACCAAGATGATTTTTTTATTTTGCGATAAATTACATTTGATTTTTACTCTTTCCTAACTGTAACTGGAAGAAATGTTTATTTTTTTAATTCTCAAAATACCATTTTTTTAATTACAATTTATTTTGAAGATGTCAAGCTAATTTTAAACAATTACTAACATTAAATTGAAGGTTGTTGCTCAGATCCTATTGAAATATTGAGTCGATATCACTTTGAAACCGTTTACAAGCACATTTTTTTTTACCCCCGAGAATAGTTTTAAATCATCGGCAAGTAGAAGGCAACAAGCATTGCTGACAATTGAGGGTAAATTCTTAATTATAATGATAAATAAAAGAGGGCCTAAATTAGTCCGTCCGTCCGTACTACCGTCATCGATTTTAGGGAGCGTAATATATAATCCATATATTACTCAACATAAAATCGGTGATTTGAAGTTTTTAAACCAAATGACGATACTATAAGGTTCTGCTTTAGGCATTTGGCTAAAATTCCTTTACCTATTGAGTAACAACTGAATAGTGTTTAAACGGTACTATGTAAATAGAAATCAGCTTATTTATACGAATAATGTAGTATTCTTTAGAGTACTATAAGGAAATGATTTTGTGCAGAATTTTGGAATATCTGGTTTAAAATAACTAGATTGACCATTAAGATATTTTTATATGGACGAAATCGCGGGATACAAATAGTATTCTAAAAAAGTTATGCCATTAAGCTAAGAACAAATGGACCTGACTTAAAAATACATATGAAACAAATACAAATTAAAATTCGTAAATATCGAAAATCATTTTCTAAAAGAGTGCTATGCTATTTATATTATATACGGAAAGTTTAAAGTCATAATGTAAACAATGTTATTAAATTTAAATTAAAAATTAATGTGACATTTTGGTTAGACTGCAAACATAACGTGCAATAAGGTATAACTTCCAAATACGTACGCTTTTTTTTCATTAAAAAGTGTAATATAAAGCTCAAAAAAGTTTATGAACTTCATTAAAAGGGAATGGAAACACGAATTTGTTTTCTAACTGCAGCGTAGGCAAATTGCGAGAGCTTATATTTTCATCTTTACTAAATTTATTCAACATAATAAAAAAAGGAAATTTGAAAGTCGGGCTGAAACTACCATTTGATGAACGTTATAACGAGTCTGTGATATGATTTTCCAGATACAAACTTCGTGAAGAAAATTTAATATAACGCCGTCGTACATTTACTCGACGAATTAATTAATTTTTTCAAGCCATTTGATTCAGTTTGCTGATGGATATGAATTTAACTAATTCGTGATGTTATAAAATTTACCAATAAAACTGAATTTGGGTCAAACAATTACAAAGCTTTGTGCAGGGTTTTAATTGCATTAGTATATTTGATGTTTTAATTTTGGTGAAAAGATATTTTGGCTCCATTAAAAAAAAAGTTTCGTTAGGATAGTTTATTGCAGTTGTTCTATAACATAAGATCAGTGTCCAAACCAACTAATGTTTTATTTTATATTTTATTCATTACTTGCATGCGTACAAAATAATTCGTTGCGCATTAATATCTATTTAATATCTAAAACAGGCTGAAAACAATAGGCCTAGCTTTAGAAAAATAGAATGAAATTTAAAAGAACAGCTAATATTTTTTAAATAAAAACCATAAACAAGCAACTCAACTATTCCAAGCACGAACGAGTCGATTATTTAGGATCATAATACAAAACAAAATTCCACCTTGATGAATTCGCGTGTTACACATTAAATATAAGAAGGATTGTCTAAGAAGGAGGATTGTACTCGTCCTAATAGTTGGATCAAGATTAATATCTTTTTCTTGAATTTAAGTATTCAGTTATTCAGGTATTTAGGTGCCAGAAGGAAAGTCATTCCTCATCTGCTGCACAGCAAAGTATTGTAATCGACGGGACAATAAACTTCCTTAAAATTTAGGGAGCTATAACTGAGAACTCTTCGTCTTTCTCATTGTCATTCTATCGTTTTTTGCCAAAAATTGGTATTATTACTGTATCTTAATTAACTTTATAAAGTGTGAAAAGGTAGAAAAATTATACCTTTGGTGTAGAAACTGGAAATTGGCATAGCAATAAAGTATATATTTCAACAATTGTTATTTAATAATATTTATATGCAATTGTAGAAGGTAAAATGAATTAACAGAAAATATTTTCAAATTTATTATATTTTGCGGAACATCAGCTGAAAGGGATAAGTTATATCAATTCCAAATACGTAAGATAATTTTGAAGACATTCATGAAAATGTGGAAAAAATATGTTCAATAAACTAAACTTCATCCTCACCAGTCGGATACTCTTGCCAGAGTGGTGAGTAGATGCACGTTGGACCTTTGTTTTTGGGCAGTATTTCAGCATTTGAAATGTTTATTAATTTCTGGCGGATGATGGTGTTACGCATGTATTGAGCTATTGTAAATTCCGTCGGTGCTTTGATCAGATCTGTCCAATGTATTTATATTCTACCTTGAGGTTGTTTGCCTTTCATGCAACCTTGTGCTATAAGCTATTCTTCAAGAACTTTATTATCCATTCAAAGAACATCAATATCCGTGTCTGTACCATCGATAAGATCCTTTCACTTTCAGGTTGTTTAGGATGAATATATTTAAAACAGCAAAAGCCGCCCAAAACATTCTTGCATTGCAAAAAGAAATTATGTGTTATGACAACTAAATAATTTTATTTCATTTAATACTAAGTACTTTTAATTTGGGTATATTTGTACTAAAATCAAACTACATTTCCCATTTTTTTTTGGCATCACGCCAATGGAGATGTAGAGAAAATTTTACATTTTTGAAAATTTTTCTTTATTAGATATTAATATTTTGTCTTTATTAGAAAAGTGTCAAAGAAATTTCTGCATACTAAAAGATTGATCAATTTTTCGTTTCAGAAAATAATATGTGGATTCGTTGCTTTTTAACAATGATGAATTTTTGATTGACAGTTTATTCATTTACGCGTGCATTCTGTTAATTAAGTTATTTATAAGCTAATGAAGGCCATTATTTCGCAGTTTCTAATTAACCCTTTTGTTTCACTACAATAACTGAAAATAAAAGCAAAAGTGCTTGGAATACAATGAAGCCATAATATGAATTCTTGTCTTAAACGGCCTTTATTTTTTAACATTTCAGGTTTTTGTAATAAAATATGATTTTTGATACCTACCATTTTATTTTGTACTTAGTATATGTGTATATATACATACATATATATATATATATATATATATATATATATATACACATATACATACACACATATATATATATATATATATATATATATATATATATATATATATACGTATAATTCATCAAACCATAGTTGGGTTAAAATAGTTCATAGCATTCACAAATAAATGAAACTAAGTAATGTAGTGCTGTTTCTACTTTCTTTCTTTAAGTTCTTTACCACGACCTAGGTTTCGTTGTATTATATCTTCAGGTAGGCTGTTAGCAAAAATTAACTCTTAGGAAAATCCAACCGCATTTATACGTTTCAAAAATAATAGCTGAAGCCAAGTTTGTGTGGGTTTTCCCACTGCTTATGTTAGTGAGTTTATTGTAGGGGAGTGGTGTAGGTTTTATTATAGTTCCGAAAGTTACACGATATATAAGTATTTTAGTGAGGGTAATAAATCAAATTAATGTTATTCTCTGAGGTTATATAATTAGTTCCCGTGTATGTAATAAAATTAAATGCAAGTGATTCTCAGTAATATATTAAACAATAGCAAAGGTATCTGAAAGTTAGAACCAGGTTATGCCACTAATTCTACGTATCTCCCGCTTTATTTATTCATTTGTTTATTTATTTATTTTCTTTTATTATTTATTTACTTTCCTTTTTTATTTTTTTATATATTTGTATTTAGATGTGCAGTTTGGCTAAAACAATTTTAAGAGTACTGTAGTATTCATGTTGCCTAACTATATTATGTTTAAAAGATAATAAGTATGGGTGATACTATATTTAGTTGTTCATTTTATATATTAACCTTGGTGTCTTTCTTGTCTGTTTATTTTTAATGTTTCTAGGATATTAAGTTTATTACCTTTTGTATTTATATAGAATGCATTCCCAGTATGAGGGTGATGGTTATTTTCAATGAGGTGTTTTGGAAAGTGAGATGTGTCTGGTTTGTTATTTCGCCAGCTGGCAATGTGTTCTTTTCTTACTTGTTATCTTTTCTTACTTTGTTATTTCGCCAGCTGGCAATGTGATCTAACTTAAACAAAAATCATAACCTGTGCTATTTATAAAAAAGTGATTGATTTAGTATAAGGAATGATAATAGAAACTAGAAAACCTGTTTTTAGATTTTTTTTTGCCGTGTGAATGTTTTTTGTTCGACAATCACGTGAAATCTACAAAATCCGTATAGATTTTGATGTGGTAGGGGTTTATACCTAAGAACAACATACAAAGAAAAAAATTTTATTGATTTTTCTTATTTCGAATTTAACACGCTTTTAGCGTGGGGCTAAGCTAGTATAATAACAAGCAAATTCAGGTTTGTTAATGTTCTCCGACACGACTGAAAATAATAATTTGTTGTTATCACTAATTAACTTTCAATTTAAATAACTGCTGATTTTTCAATTTACAAAATAAAAAAAACTGTGCCTTTCTCATGGGAAGTTTTTCTAAATATGCAGTAGAAATATTCAGTCAAAACGATGCAATACATTTTTTCATCATGTCATCTCGCTTCAAAAATGGTATTTGGAGAAAAGGCATTCGAAGTTTTAAGTATAGTGTATATTAAGTTTTAAATGTAGTTTACATTAAGAATGTACAATAATTCTTGATTTCGGTAAAGTCTTCCTTTTTCGTCTCCTTCAACAAATTCTCTTTCTCAATTTTTCCTCGTACAATTTGAGACCACTACTAACCACGGGTATAAATAAATACCTTAATTTGTTTATAAATACTTGTTTGAAAAAAATATCCGTAATATTCAATGTAATATAATAGTCTAACTAGATATTCGGGCTGATTTAAAAATGTTTTAAAAATTTTGACCTATGCAATTAATAAGAAGATGATTAGGAACAAGTCGCTTGAAGATTGGTTTGAATGGCCATTATTATTTTGAATTTAGCCTCTAAAATATATTTTTAACCATTTTTCAAATAACAAATGTTTTTAAATAGCCTTTATTTCTTCAGCCTAGGTTTTGAATTTTTTTATTCAATCCACCAATATGTTATAAGTTTCCCTAAAATATTTTTTGCCCATTTCTGCATTAAAATATCCTTTTTTATCAAAGTAGAAAGTATTAATTTAGATAAATATAAAAAAATATTTATTGTCATAAGACTTTGCTATGTCTATGACGTAAATTTGTCTTTTAGATATTTTCAAATATCAGAAAATTATCCTTATGCATACGTTATGACACTTTCAAACGACGTCTTTGCTGCGAATATATTTTAAGGCATCCTCAACAACCTGTCTTAATAAAGTCTTTCTGCGAAACATGTTCGCCGACGTAGAGTGAGAAACTGCTATTTAATAAAACATTTTGTAGCTGTCTAAATATTAAACGTCAGTAGTCTATTACGAGGTTCAATGAAATAGTCTTCTTATAAATGAATATTTATTACATTATAATAATGATTACAAGATTATTAGTATTTATTTTATAATTAAAACAGCAAACTAATGTCCACTAGGAATATGAAATCCAATCTGTCGTTAGATCAAATTTGTGTTCATTATGAAGATATACAGCACGTATCGGGTTGTAATTCTCGCACAATCCGTGAGAACCACTGCTTGGTCAACAATATTTGTATAATGCTGTTCAGTATTCAGTTCCAGTTTATCAGCTAACGGTTCCTTAACAATTCAACTTCAAGAGCTTAGTTCTCTATATGTTGACTTGCCAGATAAATGAATGTATAAATTGAAAAAAATAATTAGTTTGCCCCGTTAAAAAGTTACTACTTTTTAACGAGGCAAACTAATTATTTTTTCAAAACTGGTAAACGTCATTAGAATTACACACTTTAATTACCATTAATATTCAGATGTTGGTAACAACGCTGATTTCAAACAAAAACATTTTTTTATAAATAGTACATATATGACCTGAAATGATCTTTTTCTAAACACTATATCTTTTGTTTTTAAGATCCCTGTGTTATTAACACTAAATAAAATCGCAATAAGAAAATAAATAAAATTATCGTGAAAATCAATTTAATGAAAGATAGCTCTTTATACAAAAGCTCTGGTAGTGGCAAACTCCATAACGTAATAACGTAAAGTTCAAAAGTTTCGTTTAGTAAAAGAGCTTTCAAAGATGAATTTTGGGCTTTTATCAAAGAGTGAACGAGTGCCATGACAACATATTTAAATTTTTAAAAAAGTATATGTATAACGAAACAAAGGTAAATTAAATACTGATTAGAAAAGTATTTTATGTCAAAATTCATTGATTAACGTATAAACTATAGGACGAAAAGGTAACGATCAAATAAACTTAAAAAAATTTAAGGTTTCAATGATTTTTAAATATAGAGGGAACCAATTCACGTATTTTTAGCAGCAACGTTTACAAAACTATGTTTGAAACAACGACTTGAAACATAAAGATACTGATATTTCCAGTAATTTCAAAATACTAGAAATTTGGTTCTAAAAAAGAATTACACTTCAGCACAAATCATATACAACTATTAACTTTAATATTTTATAAAAAGATTTTTTTCATAATTTGACCACAGAAACATGATATGAACAATACTGCTTTTAGGGATGCGATGGTTATCCTGGTATGTTATTGAGAAAATGAAGAAAAATATAATTATAAATGTATTGCAACAATATGTTATTCACGTAAATATAACTCCCTTAAAAATGAAACATTCTAAAAAGAAATATAAATTAAAGGAAGTTTTTCAGATTGTGCGTTAATTTTTAATCTTTAATCCGTCATTACAATTTACATACAGAACTTTGTTTATTTACATGTCATTATATACGAACATATGTAACAATTTTTTTTCGTGAAATTTAAGATTGATGAATTCACATAAAGGCAAGACTGCAAAAATGCAAGAAGGTACACATATCATTATTTTCCAGGTATAATGTTAGGAATTATATAATATCCTCCCGTTCGGTAATAATTTTTAAAACGTAAATATAATTATTAAAACCTAATTTTATCATATATATGCGACTTTTATAAATAGTATATATGTCAGTCATCTTAACATTTATAAAGCTGAATATAAATATTCGCCCTAGATATTTCGTTCCATGTTTATCCAATTATAACCAATGGAGGCGGAGGTTCCTTACTGATAGTCTAAAAGCAAGTAAATTTATTTATTTTTTCATGAATTCAGGATAATTTTTGCTTGCGAAAATGCGATACTGATATTTTATAACAAGTCCTTTTATTTTCCTGGTCACAAAAATATAGTTCTATATATACTTGTATTTATATAAATTACCATATGTAATTACCTGAACACACATATACATTAACTTTCATGCAAAAAGTTAAGCATTAAAATATATACAAAGTTGTTAAATTGGTATAAAAAATAAATGAAAACATAAAATGAGGGAATAGCTTCAAATAAATACATTTTTACCTGTAATAACCTCATCGCACGTAAATAATATAGTACAAAGCTTGGAAAAAATCATAAAGATCACTATAGAGGGTTTGAATACAAATATGTATTCTGACTACAGCGTAGGCAAATCCCACGAGCTTATACTTTCATGATTACTAAGTTTATTTAAAATTATAAAAAGAGCAAATTCAAAGCTGGGATGAAAAATACGATATAGTGGGCTTTATACTCAGTCTGTGATATCGTTTGCCAAGAAGAAAACTACGTTAGTAATTTAATATACCATATATTTGCATGACGAATTTAATTAATTTTTTTTTTACAAAATTTCCCATTTTTTCGGAAAATTGGAATATTCAGTTTCCAGACGTAAACAAATTTATTTCATTTACAACTTACCGTTATAATTTTACGTTCCTTTTAATTTCATGATAAACTGAACTTGCGTAAAACATTTACAAAATAATGTCAGGATTTTAATTGCGTTAAATTATTGTGTGCTTTAATTATGGTGGCAATTGAAAAGATGAAGAGTTTTATTTATTCCATTTTAACTTACTTATATTCCAATGTAAAGCAATCGTTCGATTTTTTTTTATTAAAATAAGCTAAATATGTCATCGAAAGTAATTCCTTAAGTTTGCATTTTTTGTTGTTATTTTTCCCGACTACGCTAGAAAAAGAGTTATGACTTTCACAGGCTATTGATGTATGTATGTGTGTGAGAAAGTTTGTTCCCTCATTCAGATTAAACAACTAAAGTGATTTCAACAAATGAGGTGTTCTTAGATTCAACTTGATCCAAACAATACCTTAGAATATAATGTTATATAAAATTTAGAACTACCTATGTATATGTGTATATGAGTAAATTTGTTCCCTATTGTATACTAAAGTAATGAAGTGACTTCAACAATTCTGTTTCTTTAAATTTGTTTTGATCCAGAGAGTGTCCAAAGGTATATGACGTCACATGAAATTCAGTGCTTCGTAATCATTCACTTATTTCCCACTCGTAGAAAAGTCAATGATTGTACAATTCAAATAAAACGATTGAATTATTGGGCAAAACATCAATAATTTAAAATGTAAAAACTGTTAATATTTCCACTAACCCAAAAGCATATGGCCAACTGCCTAAGCTCTCGGAAATGTATTCCACGAGAAATATATTCCCCAATCGGATCAGTGGAATTGTATTAAGTCTAGAAATTGGGATTGGGAAGCGAGTTAGGCTCAAAAAAAAATTGAAATATAAAAGGGACAATGGAGCAATGGGTATTATGAAGGGTACTGAGTGGCCAACTCTCAACACGGGACCAGCTCGAGGTTCGAGAATTACCCTATGCAGTCAATATTAAATTCACTGAACAATTCGAATTTATCCTTCATCAGATCTAATAAGAATTGACAGTTCATACACAGAATAGGTTAAGCAAAAAACTAGAACCATGACTACGTTAATATTTTTGTGGGGCGTTACTGTACACAAACTTCAAAAATATATTCTTAAAAAAAGCAATAATAGATCTTGATAAAAAGTTTTTGTAAAATGGCAAATTTATGTCGCATGAAACCGGTTCAAAACTTTACAATGCCTCTTTTTAAATGAGTTGTCACTTCCCAAACTTTTAGATAATTCCCACGATAATAATTCTTTGAAGGAATTAGATCGATTCGCCAATTAATCTAATTCATAATAAAAGCTACCCGCCAGAATAATATTTAAAGTTAAGACTATATGCTCTAATACCATTAAGGCATTAGATTGATTGAATATAATTCTAAGTCATAGTAAAAGTTGTAAATAAAAATAAAAGTTAAAAAACAAAAACCCGATTAGGAAAAATTAACTGGAATTCACGAAACAAGAAAATATTCCTCTCAATATTCATCATAGCTTGAATTTTTTTCTAAACTTAGGGAAATCGTTATTTTTAAAAACTGTTTAATGAATTTATTTTTAAAAAGATAATATACAAAATCCAATTCTACATGGGTACAGTGATAACTGAGCTGATCATAAATAAGTCTTAAAGGGTACAGTATAGCAGCAAAACAAACTTACTCACATATATATATATATATATATATATATATATATATATATATATATATATATATATATATATATATATATAGCCTGTTTACAAAACGGCGGCATGCGACCTTGGCTATACCTAAGTCATCACCGTACCCAAACAGAATTGAATTGAATTACTCTTTCGAACTTTTCACTTAGTTTTTTTCCGTAGTCGGGTTTAATTTATATAACTTTTATTTTTATGTAACATAAATATTATGTTAGATTTGGAACTAATTTCTTGTTAATTTTTTTACTATTAATTGTATGCGGATAAAATAATTTATTGCCAAGCAAATATATATTCAAATTAATAATTACATTAGAATTACAAACAAAAATTAGAAAAGAAACGGAAATTATTTAAGAGAGCTAAAATTACTTCTCAGAAAATATTACTAAAAATAATCGATCTCTTAATATTTACCCATTGCTCAAATAAATTAAAAATATACTGTTTAATCGTTTTTTTACGCAAGCGAATATTTTCCCCGAATTACTCGTGTCCTACGTAGCTTTTTTCAAGGACTGTGTCTAGACTGCAAGTTTTCTATATTACTAGGTACAGAGGATACAGCAAGATACAATCTGCACTTTATTTCATCATGACAGCTCAAAGAACTCTTATACAAAATATTCACAAGTTTTACGAAAACTAATTTTTTTTATTTTTCTGATTAATAATTTTTTTTTCTATACAAGTGTGTTATTTCTAAGGTTCTATAGCTGAATCGTGAAGAACATACCTTTATTGTTACATCAGATGTGTCTGTCCACCCGTAGATCAAAGCGTCGTAACTCTTTCAATTTAAATCCAAGTGCAATAAGCTTTTACAGGAATGTATCCATTAATTACGTTAATTTACAGAATCTCGATTTAATTACGTTAATGTACAGATGTGTTCTAATATTTTATGAGAACTTCTTTTGTCTACAAGTGCATCCATCGCAATTTTATCATTTAGTCTTCTTTGCAAAATGTAAACCTCCTAATAACAAAAGTATTTAATTTCCTCCTTTATAAAAATTCTAATTTTTTCATTTTTAATGGTAATTACGTTTACGACATCAATATGGGACTTTACAGTGCAACAAAATTGTTTTGCGCGAAAGTATTAGGTATAGGAAACACTTGTTTCAAAAAAATGATTTATTTATTTATTTCTGTATCTATTATGGCGACCGTAATGATGAATTTTGCGATAGATTAAAATACTTAAAGTAAATTTTGATGGATAAGACAATAGACCTGTTTGTTATAAAGTTAGACGAAGCCAGCTATTGGCAAAGATTCTTTGCTGATATCCTGCCTGAAGATGTTGTAATACAACAAAACCTAGGTTGTGGTAAAGAAATTATAGAAAGTAGAAATAATACTACATCACGTAGTTTCATTTAATTGTGAATAATTTATAATTGTACTGTTGAATATATTTGGCCTTAATTTTATAGAAATTCATAATTCAAAATTAAATGAAGCCGCGTGATGTAGTATTATAGTATATTACTTTATTTAAACTTCTTACCGCGATCTATGTTTCGTTGTATGACAACATCTTCAGGTCGGCAAATATCATAAATCTAATTGCCCGCCTGAAGATGTTGTAATACAGCGAAACCTAGGTCGTAGTAAAGAATTTAAATAAAGCAGAAATAAAACTACATCACCTAGTTTAATTTAATTATGATTATTGTTGATGTTGTTATCGCTAATTAAGGCTATAAAGTATAAAATTCAATAGAGAAATATGATCTTTGCGTAGTTCGCTTAAAGATATTTAAAAAGTATTAAAGAAAAGACACTAACTATTATTCCAATACAAAAAATTAAACATATCCATTTTGTGATCACTCAAGTGTCCGTCCGTATTTTAGTTTATCTCAGCCCTTTTTTCAGAAATAATTTAGAATAGACTTGAAATTTGGTGCAGTAATAAGTTGAATGAGTCCGTATACTAGTATATTTCAATACTTGCTGTTTGTAAATAAAAATTGCAGTGGCAAAATAATGTAATCAATTTTTTTTTAATTTTTAATATGTGGAGTACGAAGTTTCCACATATTAAAAATTACAGAAATCACAAGAATTTTATATCAATTTTTTTTCAGAATTTTTATTGAGATCATTTTACATGTATTATTAAAAATCTCCGTAAGAATATATTATCATTCTATCTCTAAAACAGTCAAAATTACGAAAAAAAAAATAAGTTACCAGAAGTTTATATAAAGTTTATTGCAAAACTGCACTGTTGTTTTAAGTTTCATAGTTTTTGTGAGACTCATGATATTTGTATACCTGTGAAAGGTATGCAATATATTTACATGGTGGGAAATAATATTCGTATTCGTATTTGTGAATACTATATTCCATCAAATGTTTAAGTGTATATGTCTAATCCTCACGGTACGAATTCTACTTGTACTTGATAAGTTTACTTTTGATTCTATCAGCTGAAATTGTGAGAGAGAGATTAGTTTTTTAATAATTGGTTAATACACAACGAAAGAATCATTTTCATAAATCCTCTTAAATATTCTGATAAAATTAGTAGCAATCAATTAATTACGTCAATTTTAATCAGCTCACCATATTTTTATTTAAACCAGAAACAATTTATCTTTTGATAGTATTTCGTTTTTTTTTAAACGGTTATTTATGAATATAAAACGGATATGCTATCAAAAGATATTTTATATACTATGAACGTAGTGAATGTAGTCATTAAAGATATTGAGCTTTTAATATTTCAAAAGTACGGTAAGATTTTCTTTGCATACTCGTTGTATGGTAACACAGTATATACTTTATAAATTTTTACGTAAAAGTGTCAGATTACAGTGTAAGAGTAATGTTTTAATGCAAAACGTGGAAATCAGATATTAATTAAGGTTAACTCTCCAGCGCGTAAATTTATAAAAATAAAAAGCCATTTAAAAACATAAAGCCCTTAAACATTTCGTAAACTTTGCTAAACGAGCTTTTGAATAAAGATTTGTTTTCTAATCACAACATAAGCGAATCCAGCGATCTTGTATTTTTGTGTCTATTGAGTTTATTTAACATATTATAAAAAATTAAAGGCTCAAGCGGCATGACTGTCGTTTGTTATAGAAATTTAGAAATAGGTTGTATCGTGGATGAATTTAAATGTACTTTCTCATGAAACAAAATTAAACTATCTTAATTTATTTGGCAGGGATTCAGATCACTACTTTTTGCATAAGGAGTTTATGCGCCATAAAGCTCTACGAAACCAGCTATATTTTCTTGAATTCCATGTAACGTGTAAAGTATATTATGAGACCTAAAAAAATCTGTTCCATATTTTATTTTCCACAAATTCACACAAAAACTTTTGAAAATGGAAAAATATAAGCTTCCATGATTTTCCAAATCGGGCATCGCTAAAAACGATAACGGTTCATTTAGATCCAACAAAATGTTAATCAGTTTTTCGTTTTACGTAATATTATCTAGGTTTGTTTGTTTTTAGCATTGAAATTTTATTCCCTTTACAATTTATTTTCTAAATTGCAAATATCAGTTCACAATTTACAACTTGAGTTTTGAATTATTCTGTTTCGTTTTGTATTAACTAGATGTTGGTTTTGACGCCATTTATTCTCAGTAGGAATTTATTAGCAGTTGCATTTTATAATAAATTTCAATTGATTATAAAATGCAACTGCTAATAAATTAAGAACCTTTGTGACTTCACCACTTCATACAGAATGGTAAATTAATGTTTTAAATGAAATATCACGCTATAGTATTTAAATTTCCGAGGGCATTAAATTGATTTCTCACATGTCAAAAATAATCGCTGTAAGTAATTCATTAAAAACGTAAAGGGGGCTTAAATAAATTGAATAATATGTGGTTTTCATTTAGTTCATGAGTTCAGCACCCACTTCTATGCTAAGAATAAAACTTTTGCTGTGAACAGAGGTAATTTAAGAAAAATTATTTAATATTCGTATTTTAGTTTTTTTTTCTGATACAATTGAGAATAAAAATTTTCTGGAAACAAAAAATTTAAATTACTTTATTGTACATATATATTTTGAGTTAATGAAATTGCCGTCATTCGAAAAAACCTGTTATTTTGCATATTCGGGTTTGAATAATTCAATAATTTTTTTATCATCTTTAGATTTGAAATCCTCATTGTTATTTTAAATTTTGTTCCTAAAATATTTTCTTAACATTAGCATACATCTACCTCTTATAACACTTTTAAAATATATTTATACTAACACTCCACAAACTTTTGTTTACATGACATCCCCTCTTAAAAACTTATAAGTCAAGGCGATACACTGTACTGATATCTTTTTAAATTACTTTAATTTTAGAATATCTGGAACTCTTTTTCGTAATTTTCCGAAATATTCTTGAGTATTTAAACCACACGATTGTGTAAATCAAAGGGAAGGAAGAGGGGAAGATTTTGAACATTTGTGAACGAAGCTAAGTATAAATAGTTTTAATTGAAACTTTTGGTAGACCTATCCAATGATACCTGTCTCGATGGAACTACATACAACATTTTTTTTTATTTAATTTGTTTCATAATTATTGAGCTTTCTATCTGAAGCCTCTGATTACTAAATTTAATGTCAAATAATAATAAAACTCTAGAAACTGTGATGAACGGACGGACAGACATGACGAAGTCACAGAGGTTCTTAATTTTACTACGGAGTTCTAGATATAAAAAAAATAAAATTGTTTTAATTTGACTCCCAACAGATCTTTCGATCATCTCGTGTTATTATTTCAAACAGTTATTTGTTTCGTTATATTTTTACGACATACAGGCATGAAAAAAAATATAAAATTATCTTTTAAAATGTTCATATTTTTAAAAACAATGCACTTTTTAATGATAAAATTACTATAAAACGTTTCAATTTTTTTTGTGTCGAGATGAAAATATCATAGTTGCAATCTAAGCACAGAATTAGGAAAGCTTTCAATTAACTGAAGAGTTTGCGTATTTAAGTCTTTAGACATAGTCAAATAACAAGCACAGGAAATATTCATGTATCCTAACTTGATGGTAGGAATATGAGGTAAATCAAAAGTACAAACCACTTTCAACGAATATCAAGAAACTGTAATAAATAAAGGACACCAGTGGAAACAGGCATATTTTTAAATCAAAGCGAAGAGTATTTACTTTACAATAAAAATAAAAAATGCTAAAGTGACATTTCATGCTATAAATAATTTTTAAAGGTATAAAAAACATGATTTTTCCCTTAGTATTGCTACATGATAAACAACATCTATCCTTTTAATTGACTTCTAATCAATAAAAAATAATTAGTGTTTTAAATTACCCATTATGAGAAATACAACAACTTTTGTTTTGCATTTCTAATATTATTTATCTTATAAATAGTGTTCATTTTTTTGTATCGAAATCGTAACTGACTGCGGATATGGCCAAAAATATGGGTTACAAGACTAAAAAATATCGAGAGCAATTGTTTGATGATCCGTCGATGATTATGTATACATGACATTAACTGTTAATGCCATGTATACTTAAATACCCATACGCTGTGATTTTATTATTAAATATTATTTTTTTCCCAAAACCTAACAAGAGCATTATTGTGTTCATTGTTTAAAATATCTTAAATAGCTTTAATATATGCATTTTCATTTTCTTCATTGTTTAAATATCTTAAATAGCTTTAATATATACATTTTCATTTACTTCTGTATATCATAACACATGCTAAGGGCAAAATTAAAGACTCGATAACTTTAATGATAAGGATTGTTAACAGTAAGGGGAAAATTTATTTCCAAAAGTATATTTGTATATGTTCTCAGGAAATTTATTTTCAATATGAATCGTTTTGTGATGACGAGGTGAAAACGATGTTATCGTTTTCACTACACTCAAATAAAAACAGCATAAAATATTTTTTTTATTTCATTCAAGTTATTCAAATAAAAGCTCAATTGACATGTGAAGGTTTTTATTATTTCTTATTATGTGCAAAATATACATATTTACACGGCTAAAAAAAGTTATAAATGAAAAAAAAAACTTTTGTCAGTGAAAGATAATTTGGGGATATTTTAAAAATAATTTAGGGATTATAGTCAAAGATTCTATTCGTTGATAATTACGTAAAATCGAACTAAAGTTGTTGGCAGTTAAGTGCCAAAATGTGTTCAAAACTACACGCGCCCAGTAGAAGACATCTGTTGATTTATTGTCGTTGCGATCAGTTTTCCTACCGAATTTTTTGTGGTTATGAGAGTTTAACCTCTTTTTGCCAATATTGAGTACGTTTTTAGATCTCAGAGAAAGAGCTTAGAGAAAACATAAACCTTATAAAATTATTCACGGGGCTGCTCTTCAAAGCCGATTTTCTCTGAAACTGTTTGACGTAGGAATTTAAATTTAATGGAATTTTCCGTATAAATAGATCATATTAATACGCATATTGCTATATTTAAAATATTAACGTGGTGATTTTAAAGAGCAAAAATTAAGCATTCTAATATTATTTTTTAAAGTTTATAAATAGTGCGGGAATCTTTTGTAAGGGCTTTTAATAACGTCCAAAAATATAATTAAAAATAAAATGTCTTCAAAATTCCCTAAAACGCGCAAAATAATGCATTTTTGCGTCCAATTTCTGAAACTACCACAACGAAAATCGTGAAAAAAAAGGTTGGTAGAATCTGATTAGAAGATTAAAGAAAAACTATCCGTTGATTTTAAATTTCATAGTTTCATCATATTTTCACGCCTACTAGAAATATTCCACACAACATATTTCCAGTATTTACTGAAAAGCGGAAATATAAAATTTGTAAATAATTTAATAGAATATCATGGGTACCTAATTGTGTGTGGTAACATCACAATACGGATTTTGCTTACACTTAATAAATTTTTAATATTTTTCTTCACGACAAAACTCTGATATCATATCCATCCGAAACCTGCAATATGCAAAATACAAAAAGGTTATTTTTCACATCCACGCGACGTACATTTCATTTCAGATTCCACTTGTGCGGATTAAAATTATTTTTACAGGGAAATCTGTCTCTTTGTTGCATATTAATATGTCCCCTTTCCTCTCTCTGTATCAACTCGCTCCTAGACGGAAGTATTTGCAATTGTACATATTTTATTCGTCGAGCGACTGGCTGCGCTAAAGTAAAGCGGTAAAGTGTATGATTTACATATCAAAGGAACCAAGTGAAACGTCATCCCGTTGCTGAGCGGCACGAGTAGGAATAAATGTAAAGACACAATACGGTTTTCCGAATTTTTCTTTTGGGGGCATTTTATTAACAATTTTTTGTAGTATTTCCTTTGACAGATTTCGGATTTTTTTATTTTAAAGAAACCTTTTTTCAAGGTTCATCGAGAAATTATTTTTCCCGATTTTAAAATATATTTAAGTACAGGAAATATTAAAGTTTTAAATTTCCTAAGAAGAATACCCTATTATTGATCTACGAAAATAAGTTGAAGGGAAAGAGTTCGATAACTTCCAAATTTACCGTATCAGATTTTAAAACGAGTAGAAGTAGATTTTAATACAGTAGATTCTAAAACGAGTATAGACGGTAGCAGTATAAGATACAAAAGGTATATTAGGTCATATGTCGACTGAAGCAAAGGTCAATAATGTAAAATTAAATTAAACATGATGAGCTAATAATGTACAAAAGCTACAATGTACACAAGGAAGCAAGTTAGATTTGTAAATATGAAAAGCTAGAAATGCTCACAATGAAACAAAACACACAAAGAAGACTATTTTTCTATATAATAAACTGAAATATTCAAAATAGATATATTTTCATTTTTGTTGAGATGCGAATTGTTTTAAACCGATGAATTTCAGTATTGACTGGAAATTCAATGCATGGAAGTAAACGAGTTACAAACAAGATGGTATTACTCAACAAAACCAAACAGTTAAGTTTGTAAAAAGTTAGAAAATTTAAATAAACTTAAATTCAGTTAAATCGAAAGGGATGGGTGTATTAACTTAAAAGCTTATGTACATAGGTGTCTTTAAAAACGCGGTACAATTAAATGTTGGTATACTTAAATAATTATTTTAGAACTTCTAGTGTCAACAATTTTAGTTTTGCATTTCATTTCAATAGAGTAAATATATTTATTATCCTAGTCTCCTATTTATCATTTATATTCGCATTGCGTTATATGTCTAGCCCACTGTTCCACAAGCCTTATCAACATTGCCTCTGATGCCAACTACTTTTTTACTTTTTGTACCGCTGAGAACCAGAAACCGAAAACTTTATATATTGAAAACCAGAAGAACGGATACATGCAGGCAGTGGCTGTGAGACTACAAGTAGAGGGAGGTGAAGATTTATAGAAAGCTTATGTTTTTTGATGACTTCAGCGAGTTCAACTATATAGGTTACAATCAATTTCGTTGATATGAGAAAATGTTGGTATTAGAAATTATATTATTTTGTATGAATTTTTATTTATTTTTATAATAATAACGTTCAAAAACAATGATATGCTCTACTTAAAAATTTCTTACAATTACTCTCTGTATTTATCATTATTCTTCTCTTTTCCTTGCTCGTTTTACATTGAGATAGAAATACAGCACTGTATTAGTAGTTTAGTTTTCCACAGGAAGTCTAAATTTTAGCATAAAACATATGAAAGTTTTAGTACTTACATCTATTGCAAGCAGCGTGAATTGCGAAAGAATAATATAAAGTCGTTTTAATAAACTTTGTTTTTCTGACCAAGTAAATCGTAATCCTTAGTATATAAGGAGAATAAAGCATTTTTTCTAATACGCAGTGAGAACAAAGCCTTATGAATAGGACGCATTTTGCCTCCGTCGCACAAAAAAAGGAAAAACATGACATTATTGTTTCATTCGAGATTCCTTCTCATATCTCCAGGACCCGCATCAGTTATGACAGTTTCACGAGATCACATGTCTCAGTGAGAATTTAATACAGTGAATTGATATATAAAATATTAGCCTCACTAGTACTCAACGATTATGTCAAGAAAATAGATTGTTTTCGCACGGAATGTTTTATTACTTTTTTTCCCTTACACGTGTCACATTAGACCCAAACCGCGATGACAAATATGATGTCTAATAACTATATTATTATATCACTCTGTTTTTGTTAAGTAGGTCAAATTAACAGTCAAATCTTAATTCTAGTATTGTTTAAAAGTGTAAATCGTTGTGGTTATTACTTTTATTCTGAAAGTATTAACAGACAGCGAGTTGAATAAAAGTTTATTCAAAATGTGCTCTAAAAGCCTTCTAGAGAGAATTTCTTGTCTATCTTAGTGAAAAAACTTAGCAATCAATTCAATTCCTACACTAGTATATTAGAAATATACTCTTTATAGATGATTTTAGAATCGTTTCAAAAATGTCTGTTTCTCGCAGTCCTTTAAATGCTTTTTAATATAATCTCACTTCTTTCTTTGATGTTTTCATATCAATACTTCAAATTTTTTTTTTTCAATTACGTTATTCTTTTGTTTTTCTTAGTTTGGTTTGTCATTATTTTTATGCATATATATTAGTTTGAATTTACTTAAATCTTTTGGTCCCATAAATACCTAAATTTTCAAAGTTATTTTATGGCAGTGGACTAAATGAGATTCTTTATGTAGCAATAAGTCCAACAAATGTACTTAGGTATCAATGTACAATCTGTAATAATTAACTGAATGAATTAATTTTGACAGGTATCCACGTACACAATTATTCTTGATGTTAATATCACAAAAACAGAAACAGCAATTTTAATAATATTATTACAAATATACTGTATATTGATGTGGTGTTCCCCAACAACAGCTGTTTCGCTAAATATCGCCTGATTAGAAGTCAATACACAAACGGATTAAGATTATTCCGACTTAATTTTTAGAATATCGTTTACTAATAATTCTGATGGAGGCATCGAAATAGAGCAGAGGGTTTGTGTCATATAATTGGTAATCAATACATGATTAGTCGGTTCTAGTAGATTACTAATTTTATTAAGTATTTATATATAATGTAAAGTGACGTATTATTAGGTATTTATAAATTTAAAAGCTTTTAATAATTTTAATTCCTGGATTGTTACATAATGATTAATTTTAAGGCACATATTATTTCCAAAAAATAAATATTACATTTTTGCAACGCATGCACACATATATATATATATATATATATATATATATATATATATATATATATATATATATATATATATATATATATATGTATGTGTGTATGTGTGTCTTTTTTAATATTAGCGTTTCTGAATGAATACAATGAATAACTTACTGATTTTGCATGGGAGGCATTTTCTGTAGCTATGACATCCGACTGTACTTCTACATTCCATCGTCTTTAATATTCATACAACCTTCTATTGGAACCAAAATTCAATTATCCATTCGTTTTCACCTTAAAAATGCTTCGATCGGTGTATTGAATGGCTTTACAAGAGTTGTTTCTCCAGCATCTTTTTACGTTAGAATCAGCAAAATGGATATTTCTTAGTCGACTTTCTTCGTTGGCAAAAATATCCATAATTTTGATTAAGACTGTTCTATGATTGGTTCTTTAAAAATTATTTTTGGAAAAATAAAAAAAAATCGATTTCAATTTAAGCTCAATCAGAGAATGAATATTTCTACGGAGATTTTGGAATCTCTTTATGGAATTAGTAATTTTCGTTTGAAACTGTATTCATTCCGAGTTCATCCTGTAGCAAAAACTGACCCTTTTCGTCTGTCAGATACACCGTTTATACTTTCGATTTTGATTGATTGCCCCTAGAGTTCAAATATACGCCGACGTATATTTGAACTCTAGGGGCAATGAATAGAAACAGATATTCTTCTTATTATTACGATATAATGAGCTTTCGGAAACGTAGCCAAAAGAGATATTTCGACCGATACTGCTTTTAATACAAGGAGGAGTCTGGATGGAAAAAAAAGGAAGAGAACAAAAGTGGGTCATACATCATATTTCCTACGAAATTACATAAATTTTGTAAAATGCAATTTGGCTATATTTTTGTAAACTTAATATATAATCTTTATAGTATTAATGTTCGAAGTCTATATTTAACGAAAATACATTTTGTGCAAGTTGGGAACATTTATGAACAATGTGATCGTAACGAAAACGAAATATCAGTTTTTCATCAAAGAAAGCTCCGAGATCTCTAACAACGGACTGACATTGTAGGGTCAAGCCCAACACATACTTAAATAAACATTTATTTTTTAAAGTAGTGAAGGACTTAGTAAAGCACTTGTCGACATTCGGAAACATCTTATTAGATGCACATCACTTGGCTATCGCAAATAGGTTTTGTTGTAAATTTAGACAGTCTAACGTGACAGTGGTGTAGATCTTATGGTCATATGCATAGAGTAAACAGGGACACGTAAGTACTTGTATCAGATTTTAAATGAATATTACAAAGATAAGGGGTCCCAAATGAGAGTCTTATGGAACCCCAGAGTTGATTGTTACAGATGCAGAAAAGTGACCTTTGATACTCACAAATTGACTCCTGTTATTAAGGTAAGATCTAATTGACCTCAATAAATTCCCATAAAATCCATAACCTTCAAGTTTCGCACATACTACCGAATGACTGACCTTATCAAACGCTTTCAAAAAGTCTCTATAAATGGAAAATTATTCAAGAAACAAATATAAAATCTTTTTATAATAAGCTCACTGTTTTAGTCACATTCAATTTCATGTTTTAAGTAGTGGCAGATAATAGAATTTGAACAGAGTCGGAAAATCTCGACTAAAGTCCTTTGCTGCAAAAGTTTTCGAGAAGAGATTTTAAATTGAAAGTTAATCCATAAATATGCATTGTTTTGCATTTTGTTGCGACGTCTTGGAAAACCGTATTCTAAAGATGTTTTAGTGACTACTTTTTTATATTTTTATATAAGTCAAAAACAATATACTAATAAATCCTTTCGAATATATTTTTTCAATTGAAAGATTGTTGCTTATAATGTATAAATATTTTTTTTAAACTCTCCTATTTAATTTATACACATGTAAAAACTATTCTGTCAAATTACTGTGTGATTATTTCCATTTCATAATTTCTATATATATTTCTGGGTCTGTTTCATTTCAAACATATCATTTACGGTAATTTTAAAATAATCGAAATAACCTTGAAACTGTTTTCAAAATACTACTAATGCTTTCACGTTAACATTCTCTAATATTGAACTTTATAATTTAATATATAATAATCATATTTGCATTTAAAAAACTCTCGTTTCAAACGCTTAAAACTATAATATTTTTTCATTTCTTTGAAAATTACTATATTAACAACCCAAATTCGATTTAAAAATATATGTTTGACAATTACTATTTAATGCTCTTTTATTAGTGTATATAAATATAGCAAGTCGATTTTTACCCACTTCCAATAATCGTATCGATTTTAACCATTGCAGACTTATGCACTTCTAACGACAATACTATAATTTGATACCGAGCTGATACGATGATGCAGAAGAGAAGTGGTTGCAACGAAGTTTCAATAATTAACAGTAGACATATCGTACTTGAGATCATTTAATTTGCCTCAGTGAGTTCTTTAGTCAAATATTTCGACCAGAAGAACGAATGATGGAGGAAGAGGTTATCAATAGATCTTCTCAATGGCTAAAATAAATCTATCGAGTATGGGTTCATTGAGTTTTTGTTTCAAAGAGATCTTTGGTCACAAAAGCAAATTTTTTTATGCTATAATTTTGTCTATTTATTCTGTAATAAATTACTCAATAACATACGTCCCAATTCCGGCTTGAGAATGTAGTAACCCGGACGGTTACTTAGGACTTCAGAATTTTGGGTACGTCATGCGCGTGGCGCCCACTTGACTTGAATGCCAATCAGCCATGGATGATTAACGTCCCTGGGACCACAGGGCAATAGGAAAGTTTCAAATTCGTTAAGTTTCGTGTGCGTTTTTTTTCAACTAGATACGATTTTTTGAGCTGTGTCATTAGTCACCTAATTTATTTGTATAGTTCAATGTCATAATTGCTATAGCACTTGGTTAAATTGAGTAAATAATAATTATTAAATAACTTTATTTTATTATTTATAGAAGACAAAGTTTGTGTGGTGAAGCAGTTACCTCGAATGTTAAGCATCGTATGAAGAGTTAACTCGAATGCTATTTCATTTGTAATTTTAAGCAATATGATCACAATCATAAATCTTTTTTTTATTCAGTTCAAGGTTTTCACCAGAAGAGTTACAGTTAATTGTCTTTGTTATAGATATAAAATATATGTGTGTAAAATATTCACAATATCAAAATGAAAGACGAGAAAGAAATAATTACGAGAAAGCTTGCTGGTTCCAAAAAATAATAAAATTAAATCTGAAAAACAAAGTTTTCGAACAGGGAAAACAATTTTTGAATTTTAGTAAGTGTTTTAAAGAAAAATGTCATGCGCGTCCGTCAGAAATTGGTACTTTTACATTTGAATTCGCATGCTAAATATTGGTCAACATTTCTTCACATTCTAAACAATTAAATACCAGCAAAACATAAATATTTAATTAAAATGGCTAGTCTATTGTAAAATACATTGTTCTCACTGACTAGTGCATTACTATAAACTAACCGAAAATTTCAAGGTGTCGAACTAAGTTACGTGGTCAAAAATATTGCATATTAGTATTATAGATCACATTATAAATCTCGACCCTCATATGTTAATCTAAGTGAATGTTACAAAGATAAAAAATAGGCAGAATTTTTCTTCAACTTATTACTCATGAAAACTTTGAAATTAAAAAATTATTCGACTCGGTATTCAGTTTATTCAGTGACAAATAATGATATATATATTGCATTTCCCATCGATTTTAAATTACGGTAATATATATTTTAAATCAAGTTAACTACACACATGACCGCTGCGGAAATTTTCGAAAAATGGAAACATTTAGGTGATGCATTGAACATGCACGGAAACAGCCCTACACAAAAAAACATTTACCCAATGGACAAAGATTAATATAAGATTAAAAATTGGATTAACTATCGGCAAGGAAGAAAAAAAGGTAATATCTTAAAAAAGTATACGGTAGTACAACGGGCTTCAAAGGTAAACGCATATTACTTTGTATTTGGATGAAAATAACACGGTATTTCGAGGATCGTCTGGTCAATTATTCAACACGAGAAAATGTTTAGGTTTTGTACAATTATCAGCAAAATTTGAACCTATCCTTAAAGAACTTATCTTTTAAGAGCTTACACTGAAAAAGTGACCATATTTCTCATGCGACATATCAAAATACTTTAGTGAACACATTATTTATTGCATTTAAAAATAATTGGGTTAATAAGGGAAAAAGTGACGAGAGAAGATTTGAAGTCGAAGACTGACTCATCTAAATATATTATTTCTAAAAGGTGTTTTTTGGTCGAACGGCTCGATCTCTTTAACTACTGCACCAAAAAAAATAAAAAAAATATCCACTTAAAGCTTATGTTTTCTACTTTGGGCGAAAAATATAAAAAAATTGGAAAAAAATCTTTTTGTTAATAAAAAAATTAATTTTTATAACAATTGGCATGAGCGCCATCTGTGGGCGACACATCAAACATCTTAGCCAAATTGTATACTTGGAACACGCTAGATGGCGATATAATGCGAAAACTTCGCACGGGTCAGCTAGTAAATATGTATTTCTACACATTACAGCACGTCATCTGGGGAATACAGCACCGTGATTATTTTTTTATTTCTTTACATAAAGTGGATGAGACATGTTATGAAAATATCTTTGATGTGATATATAATTTTCATCAAAAAGATGAAAGTCATGCCCAAGCATTCAGTAGAGCGTCTTAGTATTCAGTAGCTAAAATCAGGGTAGGAATGTGTTATAGAGCAAAATAATAGTGGGTAAGTATGAATCATACCAGAATCTGTTAGTATATATGTCTGCATTAACGTATGTACGTACATTTGTATATAATCTTCATGCGCTTTCAAAGGAATATCAAAACTGAAAGGATTTCACTTAATGGTTTTTGTGATGTAGGTCCTTAAAATTTATACTATGTGTATTGGATAGAGTGAAATATATATATATATATATATATATATATATATATATATATATATATATATATATATATATGTAAGAAAGGAGACCCAAACCTCATTATTGATTATCGTCCGATAGCAATATAATTGGCTAATCATTAAATTGAACCATTAAATTTTCTCAAATATTCGTACTAAGCGCATCATTACCGCTTCTTGTATTTAAAGAATTTAGCTTGAAACATATACCTTTTTACGAGCTTTTTCATTTAATACATAAATATAACTCTGCCATTATCTATTCTATTTTTACGTTTTATTTTTTATATTCTTTTTTATTGGCGTTTTTAATGACATGAAGAGCCGTGGCTTATTTCAAATAAATATTCAAACTCAAAATTTTGTCTGTATTCCCGCATTATTTAAAAAAAATCATTTTCATTGCAAAGAACTTTGTCATGTTTTTATTAAGAATTAAACATTTATTTTTATCACGATTTTATTAGCATCACTTGTATATAACTAAGTGTGCAAAAACAAACATAGTGTACCAATTTTCATTCTCATACTATTATCGTATTGATTTTAAGCTTTAAAAATTCATGCACTTCTAATTACATTGCAATAATGTGATATTATCGAGCTGACTTCAATTCATCCTCTATTGATTGTTTCCACTTCTGTGAATTTAAGTTGTCAGAAGATATCGCTTCACTATATGATTCTGGGATATCTGTAATGTCATATATGTGCTCTCATTTTCATTTAATTTTGATTTAGATCTTATAGTTAAATTTGTATTTCTTTTAAATCAATAGATTTATCTACTCAAATCAATTTTATCTGAGTTTAGTTTTGATGATTATTCTGACAATGGTACCATACCATAACTTCTCTTAATTGAGCTTTCTATAAAAGTCATATCTCTGCTTATTACTACTTTCTGAGTTTTAAGGTCAATTAGTCTGTATCCTACAGTCAGTTCACTATAACCAATGAAAAGCATTTTACTTCCATATGAGTCCAATTTTCTAGACTTCTTACCATTGTCTCAGATCCGAAGACTCTCAGATGACTGAAATTTGATACTTTACCAGTCCACATGTGCTCTGTATGCAATATGCTAATGTTCTTGTTGGCAGCGATTAGTGATATATGCTGCAGTCAACACCGCTTCTGCCCAATATTATTTCTGTTATCGAGCATTAAGGAGCATGCATCTGGCTCCTTCTAATAAGGTTCAATTTATTCTCTCCGTCGACCCATTTTGTAGGGGAGTATACGGTGCAGATATGTGTGATACCAGACCTTTTTCAAAAATTCTGAAAATCATTACTAAGGTATTCTCTACAATTACCTGTACGGAAAGTTTTAATATTCAAATTCAACGATTTTCTACTAGAACTTCAAAATCTTTGAACTTTTCAAAAACGTCTGAATTATTTTAAAGTAAATAAATGAATATTTTCCTGCTGAAATCGTCAATGAATGTTACAAAATAGCGTTCTCCTCCTAGGGATGGTACCTTCATTGGTTCATATACATCTGAGTGAACCAGTTATAATTTTTCTGTTGCCCGTGTACCTTCTGAAGAAAATGGATTTCTTGTTTGTTTTCCTTCTTGACATGTTATGCAGATTACATTGTTTTAATTTTTTAGGTACCAGTATTTTCTCAGGGTTTATTCATGTCTTTAAAGTTCAAGCATATTAATCTCTGATGCCACAAGTAGAAATCATTACTTTAATCGCTGATATGTATGCTGGATTATTGTGTATATTTAGCCAGTACATATTTTTCACCAATATTGCTGTGGCTACATGGTCGTTGTTTTTATTCAAAATCTTACATCCTTGTTTGCCAAATTTCACATTACAACCTCTTTTAATAATTCAGGTATATATAAACATTTTCAGCTTTTATAGTTTTAATTTTGTTGTTTTTACATTTAAATTCCCCTTTCCACAGGCTGTTACAATCAGTTTATTGTCATTAACAACTTTTATAATACTAACAGGTGTTATTTCATCATATAGCCAGTCACAGTGCATTGTCAAATGCATTGACGTCCAATAAACCAGATGTTGTTATTGCTCAGAGTTATTGTCACAGAGAACGCGGTCACATAACTTGAATCTTCTCCAGTCTTTTGCTCTTTGTTCTTCTTTCTGTAATATTTACTTATATGTCCATACTTGTTGTACACAAAACCTCGAGGTCCTTTGCCTTTGTGTGTGAATGTCTCTTTATTAGGAGCTTGTTCGGTAAACTGCTTTGGTAAAGTATTTTTTTTTCCGTGGTGTACATATTGCAGCAGACTACGAGTTTCTTACGTCTGGAAGAAGCTTTGTGTTGACAGCATCAGCAGTTATTCCCATACCTGAGCTCTCCAGTGCCATAATCATTGGTTGGTAAACCTCGGGCAAACCAACTAGTAAAAGTATTCCTAACCACTCATCGTTTACAATGACGCCGATATTTCTCAGTTTATATACTGTACTGTCGTCATAATTTTATTCACATACTCTTCAACGTTTCGATAGTTGTCTAACGTGGTAGTTATCAGATTGCGCAATAACCCAACTCGGCTCGTCAATCCTTTATCATCAAAGGTTTTGGTTACACTATCCCACATCCCCTTAGCTGTTTTTGCATTTTGTACTTGTATATAGTTGATGGAATTGACAAGTAAAATAATTTTCGATCTGGCTTTTGTATCGAGTTTGTCATCAGTGCATTTTTCAGAAACGACGCAATTCCACAACTCTTCATGTTTCACGTATATTTGTATCGCAAATAACTATGTAGGATAATTTTCTCTTCCAGTTAGCTTATCGATCAGTGCCATCGTATTATTTGAAGAAATTATTATACGTTCCGTAAGGCTGATATAAAAAATATAATAATGACTACTAACAAACTGAGTAAAACAATAGAATTTCTATTCCAAAGTTATTCCCAAAATCCTATGATCGTGATGTCAAATATCTGAGGTCCTACAAATTATATCTGTCACATCAGATAGCGTTTTTAAAGCATCGTTTAAATTTATATTATTTTATACTCGTGTTCGTTCTTATTGAATTTTTCCGTTTTTTTATCTCAATTATGAAAAAAAAATGAGAATCTGAGAAAGAGCATGACTTACATATGAAAAGACTATCAGAAGATCATTAACAAATAAGGATTAATTTAAAATTTCAGGAAACAAATTTTGGGAAAAATTTCAAAATTCACTTTAAAATATATTTTTATATTTATTTAGTTATTTTATTTATTGTTTTTATGCAAGCTTAGAAAACTAAGTATACACTGGCAGGTTTATTGCTTCAAGAGCCATCTCGTACAGCCAACCATAGATGAATTAGATGAGAACAAAAAGTGCTGTGGCAGACTGTAAATGATTTTTAAACATTAATTAATTATACTTAAAATATAAAATATATAGTACTATACGGTAATTAAATAACATTAATTAAAAGGACGTCAGGCATTGGAATCTAGACTTAAGGTATGAAGATGTAATTGGATTATTGAGGATAATATAAACATAGAAGGTGGCGGTTGTGCCGATCACTAATTTTTAACCATTTAAGACGTGAATGATACTAGGATTTGTGATAAAATTGTTTAAGGCCAAAAATGTATCGAATATATAGGTTTTGATGTCATTCTCATTTATTGAGTAAATGTTCATTTAGATTAGGATAATATACATTTCCATGATCAAGAATAGGTAGAAGTAAAGTTTGACAGATATGTATTTTAGTTCGAGTTGAAGAAAATTTTGAAGAAAATCTTATGACTAACACCATTTACTGGATAATACAATGTGAGATGTTAGTGAATTAGTAGATTATTATCAATATCAATATTGTACATTTTTTATTGTTGTAATAATAAATGAAAACATTACTTGAAAGAATAATCTTGAACTTTATTTACTTAATTTAAAAATTGTCTTCAATAAATATTTTACAGCTACAGGCAATAAATTACATTTTACTTCTTCTCGATTGTTTTTGTTGTACGAATTTAATTACATATAGCCGTTTCCTTTAAAATACTTATGAATATAATCAAATTGCCAAGATTGATGTGCTTTCTAGTCAAAATACCAATTTTTTTAGGTTGTAACAAAATTAAACTTAGATATAAATCGGAATGGTATTTCACAGATGACGTTGTGAGTTTCTTAGTAAGGGTTTTATTTATTTTCTATTTATGCAAGAAATAATTGTGTTTTCCAAGTTTATAAGTAAAATTGTAAGTATATTTTGATTTTTGAATCTCTGTGATTAGTGATCGTCTAATTTTGAGCTTGGGATCCTAGCATATTAAACATAATGGAGTACCTTTAATAGCGTGTATTGTCGAAGCTTTGAAGCTAGTATTAAGTCTGACAAACCTACTTTAAATGTATGTAAGACTAGCATCAACGCGTAACTTTAGTAATATAAACTACAATAATGTAGCCTATGTACACATTTAGGCTATAATTGACTTTCTTTCCAATCTTTTTCAAAATCCATTCGCGTTTAGCAGTAATATCCAGTAGGTTCAGTACACATTAAACTTTACAATATTAAAAAAAAACAACTAATGAAACAATGAGCATACTTTACATTTAAAAATAATAATGTGTATTCAAATTAATGAGAAAATCAAATGTATACCATTACTTTCAAAATAATAAATAAAGACTTTTGTGCCACTGTTCGCGAAGTAAATTCAAAAGCTTTTCAAAAATAAGCTCACTATATTAGTCATACTTGAATACAGCAGCTGATGATATATTTTTTCCACTTCGCAAAAGGTTAACTAATCTCCTTTGATATAAAAATTGAATGACCCAAGAATGCATGGTTTATTGGATTTGAGAAAAATTGTGTCTTCGAAACAAAATATTACGAATGGAGTTTGAAATCAAAAGATTGATTGAGATTATGTATTTTGTGGGACGTATTAAACATATGATATTCCACCCCCCCCATACTCTGATTTCCATTGTGTAATATAGATAAGAACGACGTAAATATTTCTTTAAACATTTCTTTTAAACGTCTCACTGCGGTTAAATTCTCGTCTAAGGTCTAAATCTAAATATAAATTCTTTAAAATATTTCTCTTAAACGTATCATTGCGGCTTTTTGATTTGAGAGAATATTGCTTCTAATGTATATATTTAAAAAAAACTGGTTATTAAAATTTATTTTAGTCCTTTTTAAAACCCCGTTCATATCCACTCTTACTATTTTTACTTTATATTTTTGTATCTATCACTGTCCTTATTTATAAACATATGAAAATGTAATGAATCGAAATAGACTTCAAAGTATTTAAAAAATTTTTCAGTGATTCAGCATTATTATTCTTTTATATTAAATATTATTACATAATAGTCAGTTTTATGTTAAAAAAAATATCATTTCGAATACTGAGAACTTTATTGTTTCTTTTTTCTGAAATTACAATATTAACAACTAAAATCCGATATAAGATTCCAAAATTAATTTTTGCCACAATTATATTAGCACTTGTGCAAAACTAAGCATGTAAACGACCATAGTAAATCGGTTTTCTCTCCTCTTCTAATTATCTTATCGATCTTAAACTTGCAGATTTAAATTTGCAGAACTCCTACGACAATGCTGTAATATGTTACCATTGAGCTAATATGATGATGGAGGATGTAAGTTGTTACAGCAAAGTCTCAATGGTTAACAGTCTCAGTCAGTCTCTTGGTTACAAATTATGACTGCGCGATTTGATAATAGAGAATAGGGAAATTCTCAATGGCTAACGGTAAACCATAGAGTTTAAGATCGTTTCTTTCAAGGCAATGAATCCTTTGGGTACATTTTGTAACTGGGTTTGGATGGTTAATGTGAGTAGCAAGTTTCTGAAGTATTTCGGATTATAATAATATTCATTAATAAAAATTAAAAATTGGTATAGCCACTTTTATTAAACGAATCTTTATATAACAATACTTGAAACTTTATGTTAAAATTTTTATAAATCTTTCCCAATAAAAATATTCGAATTTGAGTACATACATAATATAAATATTCTTAAAACTAATCTATTTTTCTAAAAGTTAAACATTAAACCGTTTCTTTTATTTACCGCAATTATGTGTATTTAATATAGACACGGTAGTATATTATACCACTCATATTTTCTGAATGCTCATTGCTCATTCTCTTTTGACAGTATGCAATAATATTGTGATCACCTCCAGGGAGCATTTTTCTCTTACGTTGTTGGGTTAGTGATTCCTATTTTTCATTTGCTTTCCCATCAAACAAAAAGTGTCATTCTTTTATTTTTTCTTGCTTAGTATTATTACTTAACTAATGTTTGTAACCAATAAAATATTAGTAAAATTTATTCACATTCATAATTACATTAAATGAACATGGAACTCAATGCACTGAGACTATTCAACTTAATCTTAAATATAAAATAAGAGAAAATTTCAGTAAAAATGTTTGCTTTGCTGATGTAAATAAAAGCTACCTTGGCTTCAGCCGACAGTGGCTAGCTTTGATGAAAATTTTAAACTTTCTACGAAATTGTGTATACATCTACTCGCATTGCGTTAAAGAAATGAAATTTTTTTGAAAATTTGTAACTAATTCTCATACCAAAGTATGTCGTTGATAATCCTGAGTTTTAGTTGAAATAAATCTAATCGATTTCTTATTATTCTGTCATAACTATTTATATTTCCCTTATCAGAAATATTTTTAGGTTAATTATATTCTCAATGTAAAATAAAATTTATTAAGTACGAGTTGAATGCGCACTATATAGGCCGCATACACAATAGGCTCTTATAAATATTTAAGCGTAGAATTGTTTTTCATAATGTTAAAATATTTCCTCGTACATATTTCACAGATTTCAAAATATTGCGAATTTTTCAAAACTATTATGTCTAGAATCATTGCTATAGTTCTTCAGTAAACTTTAAGCAGATTTATGGCCACACTGTTTTCATAATATTGACTTACTGAATTGCACCACTCTAAAAGTTGGGAGAAAAAGGGGAATATATTTTTGTGAGCATTCTCAATAATATTTACAGACATAAACCACAAAATTTTTATAACATTCTCTTCCAGTTGATGTTCCACATAATATGTGAATTTCTAAATATCTAACGATTCTGTAATAAAATAATTAAGCATTAACTGAGATATACTCGTATGCGTATTATAACGCTCTATGACAGCATCAAATTTTAAGTTGCAAGATTATCTTGCGTCAAATTCTGAAAAAACAATTATTTTAGAATACTCGTAACTTCCCTTGCAATCTATAAGCGACATAATAAATGAAATTAAAAATAAATCGACTACTTTAAATACAATTCTTCAACTTTTATGTCAATATTTTTATATGTCAACTATTAACACACAATTTTCCATCAAGTAGTGTTCGGTCAAAATGGCTATGACAGACTGACAAATAGACAGACGGATAAGAGAGTGATATAGAATTATTTTTCTTTTTTTCCGGTACAAAATAGAATTCTACCAGAGTTAACCTCTTACCATCGTGCTGAGATAGTGTGAAATTTAAAGTTTACCATGACTAAACAATTTACCGCCAAAGGATTTTTTCTAATTGCTATCACTCAACGCTTCATCTAAATTGTATTAGATTATTAAGCAAAACTCATTTCATCCTTTGTTTTGTTATGTATTTTATATGAAAAATAATTCATAACCATAATTAACTGAAGAATCAAAAATATCGTTTTATGACTTTAAAAAATTTCGCAAAGAAAGAGAGAGAATATTTTTAAGTGTCAAATCGACTGGCTTCTACCGCCTTTATTAACTACTTGGTAGTTAGGACTAACGAAATTAATTTTTTTAATTAATTCAAGAAATGGCTAATAAATGACTTTTACGTGGAAATATTAGATGAGTTTAATTAAATTTAACAATTTACCAATTCAGAGAGGGAGATTAAAATGAATGTGACTATAATAGTAGTCAACGATCCAGTTAATTTTTCTAAGGGTGGTATGGATGACAGATTTAAAAGCTTTTAAGAAAAAAGTCACCCCGTTATTCATGCTCAATTTTATATGGTACGTCATAGTAAAACGACACAGTTCGTACTGCATTAAAAAAACTGAACTGATTTCTCACTATACATATTGAAATGCTTTAGTGAACACGTTATTTATTGAATTTGAGAACATTTGACCCGCGAAGACAAAAAATTGCGAGAGGATATTTTAAGTTGAAGACTGATTCATAAATATGCATTTCTACAAAATACAACGCGTCACCTGGGGAATAGACTACTGGGATTCCTTTTCATTTTTAGTATATAGGTTGGAGTAGACTTGTTAACATTTTTTTTGACGTGTCACCATGGTTTTTACCTTTAATAAAAAAGATGAAAATAATGAGTAGGATTCAGCAGAGGATCGGGTTGTCGGGTAAAATTATTGTGGATAAGTAGAATTATATCGGGGTTTGTGAGTATGTCTATATTTACGTATATGTATGCATTCCTCGAGCAATTTCAATGGCTTATCCAAATTGATCATACAGTCCGATTGCCATCGAATAACTTAAGCATTGGACTTATGATATGTCTTATATAAATGGAGTAATATAGATGTAACCTTTTATATTTGTTAAAATTGACAAAATTGTTTTAAAAGTCTGGTTAAAAAGCCGAATTCTTTTCCATATACTTGGATATTATAAACAGGTTGGCAGTTAAAAAATAAGAAGTCCTGCGCATGCAGAAGAAAGATGGCTGTTTCATTATTGTCGTTATTATGTCTATATTACTTTACAGGACATGTAGTCCTATATTTTGTTTATGTAATCATTTTGATAAAATGCTTCCTCGGGATTTAATTACTCTAATAAACTAATTAAGAAAAGGTGCAAAAAAAATAATAAAACTGAGATGACTTTATATAATTAAGAGGATATCTTGGAGCGTAACACAACTGGACAAGAAATCTTTAGAAGCTGAAATGGCGAAAATGCCCGTGATTAGGTAGCATTACTAATTATATGGTAAAAGCAATAGAGAATGTATAGCTTACGCCATCAACCAAACTTTGTTAAAATATTAAAACTAAAGTCAATTTCAAGGTAATGATTGGGTCGGATATTGCGATTTTATATAATAAAGAAGATCAAAATGGTACGGATATAATTATTAAGTTTTACACAACGCTAAAATAAACTATTTTTAATAACAGAAATAGAAATTTTCTTTACGTTGAGTTAGCGGAATTTTGTAGCAGCTTTTTGTGACTTACTAAATTTAGACAGCAGAGAAGTCAATAGAAAAATATGAAGAATTCAGAAAAGCACCGGATATGGTATTCGTTGTCCATAAAAGCATTTGATATTTGATAATTAAAATGTATTAAATTTAGTTGTAAAAGTGGTTAAGTTTGAGAATACCCGAAAGTTTATAAATATTTTGGGCAAAATCAGAGAAGGAGATGCGCTCCCATTGACTTTATTTATAATGGTACTACATCATATCATGTAAGATATTTTTTAGAATTCGGAGGAATTTTTACAAAGCAAAAAAATCTCACTCACCTTGCATTTGCCAATGATATAAAGTAGCCCAAAATATATAAATGCATGTATGATTTTGCTATTGCATAAATTGATCAATGAATACTGGTTAAAAATGGTTAATTAAACATTGAGCAAGTTTTGGAGCCTTGTAGAAGTTCTGAGAACTTCTTCTCCCAACGCACTCAGACTTGGAAACACAAAGGAAGTAAAAAAAATCATCACGTATCAGAGCGCCATGGAGAGGAGTAACCTCAGGGTGACACGGAAGAACAGAGCAAAATGTATAAAAATAATAAAGAAAAAAAAGTAACAGATGCATTAGATCAGTCTTTGAAACAGATCTGGCAAAGAGCAAGACAATAACAGTGATGTGTTTATTTAATTAAGCTTATTCCAGGGACAAAACTACATTATAATTTGTTTATGGCGTAATTAAAAGTTAATTTAAAGACTCTGGATAGAGTGTACTTTGCAATTACAAATAAAAACTTATATTCACAATGTAATTTCAAACAAGGTGGTTTTTAAAATACAAAAAAATTAATTAAACTCTGAAATGGAAAAGTTCATTTTTCTCTATTCATTTCCATAAACAATATGTGTAAAATTTCATAGAGATTACTGGAGTAGTCGACGCGTAAAAGAAAAACAGACAGGCGGACTCGCATTTAATGAATTAATATTATTTAATTGAGACTAGTCAAGAAGAGTTAGGTATTAAAAAAACATTATATATGTATCTATTCAAAATAAAGCATATTAGCATTCAAAAATTTCACGAGATTATTTGAATATTGAATATATTTGGCGTTAACTTTGTAGAATTCCATTATTCACTTTCTTTAAGTTCTTTACCACGACCTGGGTTTTGTTGTATTACAACATATTCAGGTGGGCTATTAGCAGATTCAATATCTTAACTAATAGCCCACCTGAAGGTGATATAATACAACGCAACCTAGGTCGTGGGAAAGAATTTAAAGAAAGTAGAAATAATACTACATCACGTAGTTTCATTTAATTGTGAGATTATGTGAGTAAACGAGGTATGAAGTCGAACAAATAAATTGATACTTATACATTTTTAACTATTATCATTTAGAATTTTAATCTGGCTTAGAAGAAAAAATAGTTTTTGAATCGTTTGGGCACTTAATTATTCTTTTATTTTCACATTTTTCTAATTTTATTTTTTATTTTCACCACAAATTTAAAATTATCTTAGTACTGTAGATCGATGATTTTCACGTTCATTTTATATTATCGTAATATTTCGATTATAATTTAGTTGACGCCTGAAATATTTTCATTCGAATACCAATATTTCGAAAATATAATCTTCAATTTATAGAAAATAATACATAACACGTGCCGTGTTTTAATACACGACAAGTAACGAAATTTTATTTAAAATATTCTCCATATTCACGCATTGAGTTGGAAAAATTATATTTTACTTTTAACTCGGGCAAAGATATGGAAATTAGTTTTCGGCAGGGATTGTGTTATAAATTTACAATGCGCAATATTTAAGTTAAGACGCGAAAAACGTTCCCAGCGAGATTGAAATATTGTGAAAATACTCATATTCACTGGAAACTACAAATTATATTTCTAAATATAGAATATGTAACATTGTTATATATGCGAAATGTAAGTGTCAAACTATGAAAGTTAAACACTCATATTTTGAGATTGTTATACACTATTATTAAGAAAAGTTATTAGGATTTTTTAAAAAATTTTTTCTCTTAGAAGTCCACGAGTGTAAAGTTTATTAAAATGATAATAGATGGCGTCAGCAGTACCAGATCCTAATATATCTACGACCATAAAGTCAACTAAAAAGACTAATAGATGTTGTTGGTAGTACAAACAACGTAATATTTACCAAGCCTGATCTTTTTTAAAATCTTTAATAGTTCGACATAAAATATTTTAAATGTTGCTCGGGGTATAAACTGTTACTATATCAAATTTAATCAAAAACATTAGTAGGTTTAGCGTAATTGATGAACAAATTACAGTGTGACTAAAATTCTAAAAACAGTTTTTCTGACTACTATTATCTTTCTGTAAACTAAATTAATTACTGTTTTTTTAATACTTTCTATGTACGGAATTCACTATTTTACAGTTTTATCACCAGGCTTAGATTATTAATTTCCTTAATAACTATTTTTTCTACTTCATTTTAAACAGTTTTATATGAAAGTTATTTTTTATAAAATTTGATAGTAATTCTTAATTTTGCATGCATCGATAAAATTTTTCTGCCCCTTTTCATATAGGAAGTTAGTAACGTTGTTCTACAATAACGATCTAATAGTTCCAAATCAAAACAAGGTCATAGCTTTTTAGTTTTTACGTTTCGGTGCAATTTCAAAAATTGATTTTATAAATTGTTGTATCTCAATTCAATACATAAATAAATATTATTAGAGTTAAATATACTTTTAAGGTTACGTACCTGAGACTGAAAAACGGAATCCGTATGAGATTACTCATGTCTCTCTTTGTCAATTTGTCCGCCATAATTTGATTTGGATCTGAAGAGCTTAAGTCGTTCATTAAGTTGACACTGAAAAATAGAGATCTCCAAGATGTGCCTCTTCCATTTACATATTTGTGTTTTTCTTAATTTCTGTGTTTGCGGGCTCATTGCGATTTTTTTAATTTATTTTCACTATTCTTTCTACTACAAAACTACAGCAAAATAAATATTTTGCTGTAGTTTTGTAGCAACTAGTACTAACTTGGTATTAGCTCTTATCACTTCTGTCAATTTTTCATTATTTTGACTACAAATACTCCGTGAATTTGACGTTTGCTTGTAAATGTATAGAGTCAACAACGTCTCATATTTTCAATAACATATAAGAAGTAATGTATGTATCAAAACATAATGGATATGATATATAAGAATAATAAACTGAAAGAAAACAGCGACAGAAATAGCAACGAGAAAAAAAATAAAATTAATGAAAATAAAAATAATGGTAATTGTAATAAAAATAATGTAAATTTTTGATAATTTATTAACTAATTACAAAAATTAATAAATATACGTAATGACATATATAATTGAATATAAGACATAAATAATTATTTATGAATTCAACGATAAACGGATATAATCACCTCTTCCATAAGTAACGTAACTGGTTTGTAATGTAACTGGTTTTGTATCACTTATTAACAAAATAAAACTAACAGTTATTTTATTATGCAAATTTTTGTTAATAACCGTAATTTCTAATGTAATAACATCCTAAACCAATGTGTAAATTGAAAATTTATTAGTTCACCTCCAAAAGCAAAGGTGTACTGTATTTAATTTGGTAGTAGTAGGTAGAAGGCTGGTTAAATTATTGTCCGTCCGATTTTTTTGACCATTTTACCTATAGAATAAAATATCGGTTTGTATTGTGCGTTTTCACAAACATTCTTTATAAAATATATATTATTGATTTTCTGCGTAATAATATTTATCGGAGATTTAATAATATTTAGCATATCTATTTATATTTCCTATTTATTGGATATGCAATTTTTGTGTCGAATCAAAAAAATTATAAATTTTTCTTTAATTCTGTAACATTTTTAATATAATAACCTTTTATATGTTTAATTCTTAACTTTAAGATAAACTTCCTAATCAACAAATTTTAAAAAGTACGTTATTTACCTAAATTTGTTGTAATTTAAGGAATATAACAGTGTATCCCACTTTTGCAATGTCTCTGATTTCAAATAATAAGTTAACAAACATTTGAAAAAATCATCAAAATCGTTTTTTTCATGATTCACAATAGCCTTTCCAGTCTAAACCAATTTTATAAATAATATTATAATTCCTAGAATATCTTTGCAATTATTATCTTTTGACAAATACTGAATATTGTAAAATAATAATCCTTCTCGTAAAATGAAGTTAATATTTAAGCAACCATTACTTACAATTCAATATTTGTATTTTACTTAAACAAAGAGGTCGACATGTATAAGCCAGGTTTTTGAGTCTTCACCTGCTGTCAAGATTTTGATAAACGATTCTGGTCGTACATCATCTTGGAAGAGGCCTCGCCGTCTACCCTACATTGTGATGCATTTTCATTGTCGACGTCTTTTGTGTTGCACTGCCCACCTAAAAACAAGGTGGCTTTATAAATATTTAATGTAAGAAAATGAGATTTTGAGGACAACAACTTTGCTGCTATTATTTTGCTGTGTATTTTTCTATTGTCACTCTACATTCTTACTATCGATAAATATATATATATATATATATATATATATATATATATACACATATATATATATATATATATATATATATATATATATATATATACACATTACATTTGAGAATATAACATCATTTTGTTAACAAGTTAATTGGTTTGTTCGTAATGTTCTTGAATGTTTCAATTTCAGACAATTTTTTAATTGAAATTCTAGACCGTTTGAATAGATATGACTAAATCGATTTAAATAGAGTCTCCTCTAGAAAACTCGTCGAGTATTTGTTAGTGGTGATGAGTGGGAAAGATACCATTTGAAGTATTAAATTTGGATATCAGTGATCCGTGATCCACAGGTATGAAAAAATATTTAGTAGCACGGAAGACGAGAAAGCTAACAATAAAAAATTAATTATTGTTTATTACCAAAAAATGGTCTTCTAGCACATATTTTTGGAAAGATTGTCTTTAATTAAAAAATTGTTGTTAAATGAAACTGATGAAATACAATTTTATAAGAAAAAGTGAAAAATTATCAAAAAGAAGATAATGTTTTTAGGTATATGTTTTTTTAATTTGTTTATGAACTTATTTTCTATTATAATGTATAGTTTGAGCTTTCAGGTGTTCGCAATTTACTTGAAACGTGATAATTTTTTCGTAAGTTTAGTTTTCTGAATATTTAAAATATGCAGTAATTACGTTCTATGTAAGTAAAGAGATATTTACTTGTTTTTTATTGGAAATAAGTTAAGATTTAGACAGAAAAGTTTTTGTCGAAATCATTGCAAAAAATGTGTCAAAATTTCGTGTGAAAGGAAAATGTGTGTTAATAAGATACTGGTTCACTGCGATAACCACAGACGACTTTCAAAAATTTAGACTTAGATTGTTAACATTTTAACATTCTTTGGTTTGTTGTAAATAAAATTTGTAAATATTTGATTAAAAATGACATGTACATCAAACATTTTAGACGAATTCTTAATAAATTTGGGAAGCTTTTGTTTGTCAAAACTAAGTTTACCATTTTAAACTACCATTCTTTATGGTATATATTTTAACCATTTTTCTATAGATGGTTTGTAAAACAAATTAGAAACACATACAATTCTGAATAATGTTTAGAGCATTGTACTTGTGTTACATATTTTTAAGCTCCCCATGTGCTTCAAAACATAGACAAATTGGTCTGTAATAACGAAATCTAAAGCAAAAGGGATTATTGTTATTGTTACATTAGTTCTTTTATATACTATTGACCTTTAGGCTAACAGAATAATAAGCAGAGTAATTCCATTTAAAGTGATTTCATTGTTAAAAAAGTAGTGGAATTTAAATACGTTTAATAATATCAGTATTTAATGTTAAATTTCATGTAATAATTTAACTTTAAAAATGATTATAGTTTATCAAAATACGCACAACCTGTCTTTCCTAGTTGATCGTTTTAATGATTCACGAAAGTTAACCTTGATAATATTAATTGAAATTTCTAAACAAATACTGGTTCATACCTGGTATTTTTTCAGAATTTTTCAATCCATGGTTAAACACTAGGGCGGAGGAGAAGTGGGATCAAATATATATATAAATATATATATATATATATATATATATATATATATATATATATATATATATATGACTTTGAACTTTATTATTTAAAATTTGGACTTAAAAATTAAATGTGGTTACTAGAAACTTCGTATTGTAAAAAACCTGTCCAATGAAATTGCACCTCCTGAGGTACGTAAACAATATTTTATTACATTCTATTTGAAGTCTCTATTTGCAACGAAGAAGTTCCATGTTTCCTTGTTGCGCTACAGAACCCTAAATATTATCTCACTTACCAACACATATCACTGGACTTATTAACTCCCGTTTAAAAAAAAGAAAATTTATAAATAATGAACACATTTTTCACACAAGATCTCATTGAGACCAGTCAAACGAGCCCAAAGTCGATGGGGTAGCCATTAAAAAGTTTCCACGTTTTCCTTTTTCCTTCATCACAATGTCCTTCTAGTTACAAGAAGTAACCAAAATACTTATTATGACAAACAAAAAGAGCTAAAATTCGATTTGTTTACTGTTAGTCATAGAGAAGTTTTCATGATCTTCTGTAACATATATGTAGACGTACCAGAGGACTAATCTTTTCACCTTGAATTAATTTTCACCTTGAGACATTGTAACTAATATTACAGTCGACAAATTTGTTATTTTTGGAAGACATTTTTCAATACAAATATCTCTTTCTCGTTTAATTTATTTTAATGACGCATTAACAAAGAAGGCAGTATTATATAAAACAATACTTTCCGAAATTTATATTCTATCACCACGTATTACGCAACATTATTCGCATTTGACGCACACAATAGATATAAACATAAAAATACTTTTTCCGGAACACTTCATTACAATTGATATTTATTGTCCATAATATTTCACGTTCTACGCCGTAGCGACGAGCAGCCTAACGAGAGTTACCGTCTAATGTTTGAAAAATTGCTGTTCGCGGGTCTTATCTGAAATTTATGACATTTAACGTTATGAGTTAGTTACTACGTTAAAGAATATTATGTGTTTATTTATAGTGTGGTTTAGTATTTTGTCAAGTTTATGGCTTAAATTATAATGTGTAATTTCCTCCTTTTTACCGAATTATCGTAGTAGATCGTAAGCATAGAAAGGCATTTTCTGTTTCAATTTTCCGTCAATATGTAATAATTATGCATATTGATTCACATATTGTCAAAATGAGTTCGATGAGTAAGATTAAGAGTATCTAGATATATTTTCTAATAAAATTAATTATATTATTAACACAAAGCTTGCCGTTGTGTAATCTACAAATGAAAAATTGTTACGTCAAAGTGCATTGTTAGTGCCCATTGCCCTGAAATTGGAGTATGTTAGTTAAACAATTTCTTTGTATATATTCTGGAATAAAATTATTGTAATAATTATAATAATCTTTCTACCGTAAACAAGATGAAAGTCTTCTTTTTTCGTTTTTTTAGAATGTCTAAACGCTCAAAACTTCTAAACGCGCACGCAAGAACTGTTAACCCTATTGATATATAACAATCACAATGTTATAGCTTATAGTTTTTAAATTGCCATAGGAAGACTGCATATAGTTTGAATATATTTTGTATGATTTTAGATATATAATTAATAACGTAAATTTATTCGGCAGAAAAGTTCTTGGTCTGGGTGCTTTCACGATGAACGCTGGAAAAACTGTATGTATATGAATTATGAGTCTTAAAAATGTTTAAAGAAAAGATTGAGACAACATTTACCTTTATTTTGCAGACAAACCACGATAACATTTTTATGTCAGAATCTGAATGGAAAAGAGGTAATTTTCAAGTGAATCTATTAATTTTCAATAATATTAATTTCATAGAAAATTTTTAGGTTTACGTTAAATACAAAAAGACCTTTACGTAATATAATTTAGTTTAGTAATTTCAGAGATATTAAAGGATTTAAAAAAAAGTAAAAATAGAAATATATGTTTTAATGATGTTCAGTGCAATATATTGCCACATAGAATAGAAGAGTGAAAGGTAGGAAAGGGGCATAGGAACATAGAAAAAAATGCACACCAAAAATATTATTCAAGTAATTTAATTGTACATAATTATATGTTGGCGCTTTTCTTCACCTGGCGGAAAAACAACGTAGTACCTTAGGAAATGTTTCAAATACTATCTTTGTCTAGATTAAAATGTACCCCTGTGAAACTTGGGGTGGGTTACTAGTTATATTACAATCGTAAAAATGAGATGTCACAACTGTCCTTATATGGACTGGTTAAGAACAAATTTAAGAATCAAAGTTGTTAAATGACATTAAAAAATAGTTAAAAAAAATAAACAGAAAACTAAAAAGAAATTAACTATTCCTATTTAACCAACTAATATGTAGTAATATTTCTTCTTGGGAGATTAAGTAGACAATTTTATTTTTTAAGATAGACCAGAGAGTAAGAGAAAGGAAAAGACGACTTTATATCACTGAAAAAAGAGTAGCATTATTCTGAAAGTGACGTAGAACAAAAGAATATCAAAAGAACATATATCTAAGAGGAAGAAAGTAAAGATAATAAACTTAAAAAAGGTATGCTTGAGCTGTAATAAGAAACAGAGTCTCAACCCACAAAAATTGTCATAATTAGTTATGTCCACTAGTCTTATTGATGGCTAAAACAAAGTCATTAATTTTCTTTTCACATAAACAAAATTTTAGGTGATAATGAAAATTAATTTCGGGTAATATAAAATAAACAAAAGAAATTAAATGTGATGGAAATAAGATATTATTGTACATATGTAGAAAAATGCTAAGAGACAACATTTTTTTAAAGATTTTGAGAAAAAATTAAAAATTATAATAAGAAAGTGTATGAATAATAAATTGTTCAAATTTTCCAACGCGTTCTCCTAAAATTACTGTTTTTCCAAAAATATTATGAAAATATAGGTTAATTAAAAATATTGTAGAAACATCATTTTCGCTCGTAGAATCCAATGAAAATTACTAAAAATGATATTAAAGTGATATTAAAGTTTAAAGATTTAGAGCTGAGTCAGTTTTTAAGATTTTTCAAAATCTTTTACACTCTATGTTAGGTTCTGCCTTAAAAATATAACTTACGAAACAAAAAAAAATAGTCAAGTATCCTGTTACAATCATACATTGAGTATGCAATATAAAAAAAGTGATTGTAAAGCTTGAAGTTAAAAATGTTGATACAAATGAGCCATAATTAATACATAGAATAGGATAGACTAAAAAAACATATATAGGAAAAACAAGACATATTTTTGTGATGTATCCATTCATGAATCATGAGTGAAATGAAAAATGGCATTGAACTGATAATATAAGACGCCATGAAATTAATATATTAAATGTAAATATTGATTAGGTAAATGTAAAAATTTATTAAGCAAAAGCATATGTTAAGACGGAGGAGAATAATTTTCTGTTGGTAAAATATATTGCTCTCTGTTGTATTTTTAAATTTATAGACATTTCCGTAAAGTTGCAAGATTCAGCTTGGGCATTGTAACAGGCTACTGAGCTCTAGTACAATGTGTAGGTACGTAAGGAAATACCCTCTAACTCTCTTTATATATTAACAAAAAAGGATCATGTCGTAATTTTATTATGAATAATCGCGATATTTAATCATTAATTAGATGACTTACTCAATAAGATGAATCAAATTATTATGACTAATATTGTGGATTCATGAAACTTACTCATAAATTAAAATTGCAAAATTATAGTAATATAATAAATATGTGTATTTTCAACAACAACTTTATCACTACTAATGTTATTTTATTGAAATAGCCTCTTCAGCGATTTAACTTCATGTCTAAAGAAAGAGACTGACCACAATTTAAACAATAAGTTTAAGTGTATATATTGTAAAATATACTCGTAAATAAATTTATTTTAATGTCAAAATTGACATTGAAAGAAAAACTAGATATCCTGATAAGTAAATATTTAAAACGTGCGCGTAATTTTTTTTTATTTTCATTGTAATTCTTGAGGTATTAAATTGCTTTTATTATAACAAGTAACATTACTAAAAGTAAATTTTACAATTGCAATTTGAATATATACAAGTTGCAGGTTTCAAGTAAGTGAAATAACAACTCTTTTAATCATGTTTTACATTGCTGATCCGTAAGTAGAGAAACTTTGGGTTTACATAATTTAAATATAAATTTCAAATTTCCAGCCCAAGCTTGTATTGGTATGTTCCTTACATTAGAGTATTATATTAGCAGAAGATAAAAAATCGAATATAAATTTTAGACCTCTCATATTTAAATACATTTTATTTTAAAATTAGTTTGTAGAACCTACTTTTTATGTCGAGTGACGTAAGAATGATATAGATATTATATATTATATAAACCACAAATTCAGAAGGCAGCTTTGATAAAAACTTAAACGAAAAAAAACCAGCGTGCTTTCTCCTGCTCAAAATAATGGTCCCATCTGGATAAAATTTCTTATTTAACAATTTCTCATCAATAATTTTAATAATTTTTTATCTTGTTCTGATATCGAAGTTTAAGGTACCTTATATAAATAAACAAACACAAAAGTTTTATTTCCGTAAAAATGTTTTTCCTTAAATTTTTTGAATTTTTTCATCTCTTTATTATGTTTTTGTGGCAAAAAATGTAATAACAGTAAATTTTGTACAAAATTATAATAAGAATAAATTGATGTTACATCAAATAACCAACGGAAACATAAATAATACAAGGAGGCAAATATTTATATATATATATATATAAATATATATATATATATACATATATATAAATAATATATATATATATATATATATATATATATATATATATATATATGTATATAAATAAATATATATATATATATATATATTTATATAAATGTATATATATGTGTGTATATATTTAGAACTAGAGTAGACAATAGCAACTATATCTTAAACCATTTTAAAATTATTCAACTAGTAAGAAACACTTTCTGTTTTAAAATTATCATAAAAACTTTTAAATATAATTAAAAGTAAGTGCACTTCCTACTACCAGTTGTACAAAATTAAAACTAAACGTAATTTTCAAGATAGATTTCGACAATGATATTATTACGAACCTAGGAGACAATTTTAAATCCAATAACATTTTCAGAAGTACGACTAAGGTGGACTCACCACCTTAGAAATGAAAACCAAGCATCGATATTGAAATACGGAACAATTTTGGGAAGAAATCGACCTTTTTAACATTTACTGTAGCAAAAATTATTCTTCACTTTCGTCATTTACACCGTTAAAAAAGTTTCAACGTGGAGATTATATAACTAGATCTATTAAAATCCGGCATTTTTAAAAATTAACAACATTTGGAACATGAAAAAAGAAAGAAAATTCATAATTAAAACAAAATTTATTCTTTAAGAGTTTTAAGACTAGGAAAATATGTATTGGAAGATAAAGATCTTCACATATTTATTGAATATAGTCAAATGATAAAGCACATAAATAAAAGTAAATTGGAAAAGTAAGTGTGGAAGGCGAAGAGAGGCTTGAGTTAATCAGATGGAAGTATTTGTAAATATAATAGTTTCTCGTTGCATCGCTCTTTTACAAGCGCGAATTTGATTGTAGCGGGGGTAGTGGAAGCCCCGCTCAAACTTTCCAAAACAACCTTATACCTAGGAACCGAAACTAACAAAGAGACGTAGCCTTCATAAGATGGATTTCTGAGGAATCAGAGTAAAGATATTTGTCGAGAACGACTGATAAAATGATAATTGAAACAGTTTGACATTACGCACGAATAAATGTAAAATGAGGAAAATTTCATCATTGGTACGATGCTGGTGATCAAAGGAACGTGATCAATCGTAAAATCTACTGGAAACATAAAAAAAACAGGGTAGAAATGCTCTTCTTTTATTTATATTCGCTCATTAAAACATAGTTTAACTTACAAAGGTTTTCTTGACAGTGTCATTTTCCAGTTTTCACAAGATTCCACTGTAAATATAGGAGACGTAATATGAAATCATAACCTGGAAGATGAGCTACTACCTCCGCAAACTCTATAGGCCTCCTTTCCGATCCCCAAATAACATCTGTCGTTGAAGTAGATGCAAATCGGTGGGGAAATATGGAATGATCAGTTAATAAACAAGCAGGCCTTTCTTTACCTTTCACCATCCATTGTTTCCATCTTTTGTTAGATTTATTTTTACTATTCCGCTCCTAATAAAATCAGCACAACGATGATTTTTCTAAAACGGTGTACATTTTATTATCTATAGTTTTTCTAAAATTGCCCACTTTTTAATACAAAAAGAATTTTTTACAACGATTTGTTTTTTTAGCGATTAGCGGGATCAAACACACATTATTGCTTAATCCATGCTACTCACGGGAAGAACCAGATCAGAATCAACGGAGAGCATCTTAAATATATTCTCAAATGATACAGACCTATTGAAAGATCGACTTTGGAAGAGAAATGGCACGAAAAATTTATATTGTAAGAATCCTTTATTGCTTTGTTGCAGAGCATCAGAAAAAATCGGTCCAATTATTTCCAAAACGCGGATCAAATATTTTATTCTCAAGAGGTAAATTTTTTTAACCAAATATTTCCGGACATTCACTTGCATTTTGCTTATTTCGCGAATTTATTGACTTTTTAAACAGTTTGTCTGCCAGACTGGTTTCCTGGAAATGAAACAAGCTGGTTCTTCTCGTGAATAGTATGGATTAACCAATGATTGCTGAAAAGAAATTCTTTAAATCTGAGAACGAAAGTTGAGAGAGCACCCATGGGGTAGTGGCAAATTTTTTTCATGGTATCGTGGTTTGAACTTTAAAATGGAAATGTTATAAGAGTTCCGTTTCTACTTATGTGTATATCAGAACGTGCATCATAGGCAATTTTTTCGAAAACTATGCGATGTGGAAATTTGATCTACATGTTTCATGCTAGCTAACTTTTTGAAAACATTCATATAAGAATACCAGAGGGGGTAAATATAGGATTCAAAACCTGCTATTTTAAATTTTTTATATCGATTGTGATATATTTTCAAAAGCTTATTTTAAGAATATAAAAATATGTTTATCATAATTTCAAATTGCATATTTATAAAGATATTATAAAAAAACACGCAAAAATAGAATATTGAATTGCCCTTATTTCTGAAATTGCTGAAACAAAAATCACGAAGAAACAAGGTTGGTTCAAAACTACAGGAAAATTATTTTGGATCTTTGATTTTTTTGAAAATGTTAAATGCGCCTGTGAAAGGCATTTTAGATAATATATTTAATTTGTGAAAAATTAATATTTTTGAATAGTTTATTGGGAATACTATGTAGAATTAAATGTGCTTAAATATGTACAGTACCTTAGTGTGGCTATTTCTAATACCACTTGATAAGTTTTTATCAAGCCATATAGAGTATAGTTTAAAAAAATACCTTCACTAGAATATACTCTTAAATTGAAAAATATTTTTCTTTAAAAGTTAACAATGTCCTCACGCCGTTTTAGTATTATTTTATCAGTTCACCTCGATAATTTTAAAATTTAATATTTGATATTGCAAATATCTTGTATTTAAACAAATATTATTAGAATTACGACTATCATAGTTTGTAAATTGTAAGTAACCCAAATATTAGTTTTTGACGTAGCATACATTTATTTGTTCTACTGCTAGCCTTCGTGGAAAAAATTACTCGGGACGGCAACATGACAACAACCACCATAATATTTGCATCATAAACGTGAAATATGTTATGATTTATAATACCATTTGTCAGAAAATATTATAAGACCAGCAGGCCCTCTTCAGCAAGATCATTTTCGGTCAATATTAAATTGAATTATTCACTTAAAACATAACACTCTCACGAGATCCCCGTGACGAAACAAGAAATAAAAAATCTTTATAAATTTAAACGTAGCAAACCTCCAAATGTATTCATTCATATTATCTATAAAATAAAATCGATTACCTTATATAGCACTTTTAAAATGTTTTATCAATATTTTTACATGCTTTTAACATGTAACTTTCAACTTTTTAACATATAATTTATTTAATAAACGCATCTATTAACATATAAATTTCCATCAAGTAGTGTTCGAGAAAAATGGCTATGACAGAAGGAAAAATAAACAAACGGATGAGTGCAATAGAAATGGTTACGTTTTTTTCCAATTTAAGAACATAATTCTATCAAATTTAACCTCTTACCATCATGATGAGACAGTGTGCTGCCTGAAGTAGCAATTTAATGCTAAATGGTTTTCTCTCTTCTATCACTCAATGCCTCATTCAGATTGTATTACACTGTTAAGCAAAACCATTTTATTCTATCTTTTGTCGTGTATTTTATATGAAAAGATTATTTCATGCATTAATCATCTATAGTCTCAGATTCTAGTCAATTAGTCTATACTTTTCTTAACGTTTTTCTTAGGTAATAAAATTGACTTGGAAATATCCATACATAAATAATGAATACCGTAGTAGAGCGAGTCATTAAAACAGTGGATGAGAACAATTTTTAGTTTTAAATCGACCGGCAACTACTACCTTTATTAACTACGTAGTAGATAGGACTAACGAAATTAATTTTTTTAATTGATTCAAGAAATGGATAATAAAAGGATTTTACTTGGAAATATTAAAGGAGTTTAATTAAATTTCACAATTTAGAGAAAGAGAGAGAGAGAGAAATTACAATGAATACAACTATAGTTAGTTAACGATCTAGTAAATTTTTCTAAAGTAGGTTCGTGTGACAGATTTAAAAGCTTTCAAGAAAAAGCTCACCCCATTATTCATACTCAATTTTATATCGTACGTCACAGCAAAACGATATAATTCATACTACATTAAAAAATGCAACTAATTTGCCACTTTACATAATATGTTTTAGTAAACACGATGTTCATTGAATTTGAGAACACTTTGTGCGCGGAGGCAAAAAATTGCGATATTTGATGTCAAAGACTGATAGATAAATATGTATTTTTACAAAATGCATAGCGTGATCTGGGAAACACAGTACCGTGATCCTTTTTTATTGTTTGTACATATGTTGGAGGATACATGTTAAATAAAAAAACTATTTTTAATTTTATGTAAAGGGAAAAAAACACACAATCTATTTAAAATATTCTATGTACACTAAATACGAAATAAGTTTGTGTTCTAACATTTCCACAAAGAACAAAGAAAAATAAATACATTTATAGTATACCTAATTACAACTAAACGTAATTTTAGTGTTGTAAATTTAGTGTAGTTAATTGAAGTGAAAAAATATTTCTTTTTTCGATTAAGACATAAAATTAATACGGATAACACTTGTTATATTAACTTATCAATTAAATTAAGCTGCAATTGTGGATTACAAGTTACCCATGTAAGGTGCTCTATTTAACTAAGTTCGACAAAAAATGAATAAAGTAAAATGATAATAACATTACTGATCCGTGTGCTGTTCATAAATTTCACGGAGCCTGTTCTTAACATCTGATGGAAACTGGGGGCGTGGACTTGCAAGGATGTCAAGTGTCAACATCTCTTTATTGTACAAGATGCACAGCCGCCGGAACGGTGCTTTGATACCGGCGTTTATTCGTGTATTATCGACATGAAATAAGAGATGGTTAAGAGTTAGTTTGGAAGTTCGAATTTTAATCTGACTCAGTAGAGATGGACAGTCATAATTATCTTGACAGATGTTCAACATAATCTTCAACTCTAGTAATGACCATCTATGATAGAGGACATTTATAATTATTAAGTAATACTTTATACGATAGTTAACTGCCACCTATACGATGCTGAAGAGCTTACAAGAATTTTTTTTGACGTGTCGTCACTGTTTTTAGATTAAATATAAAAGATTAAAATAATGAGTAGAATTTAGTAACGGGTCCAAAAAAGTCGTCAGGTAAAATTATTATGGATAAGTAGAAATATATCGGTATTTGTGAGTATATCTATATTTAAGTATGTGCATATATATGTATGTATTCCTCGTGCACTTTCAATGGCGTATCCAAATTGAACGAAGAGTCCGATTGCCTTGTAATAACTTAAGCAGATGGCTTTGAGGCATTTTCTTTTGGTATATAAATAGAATGATAAAGATATACCCTTTTGTATTTGTTAAAATTTGATAAAAATATTTTTAAGGTCTGGTTAAAAAACCGAATTCTTTCCGTGTACTTGAATACTATAGACAGGTTGGCAATTAAACATTAAGAGGTCCTGCGTATGCAGAAGAAATATGGCTGTTTCATTATTATAGTTATTATGGTGTTACTTTAAAGCTGAGAGATCTAAATTTTGTTTATGTAATCATTTTGATGAAATGCTTACTCTAATAAATTAATTAAGAAAATTTCCAAGAAAAAATAAACATAAAACTGAGATAACTTTATGTAATTAAGAGAATATATTGGAGCGGAAAATAACTGAACGAAAAATCCTGAAAATGCCCGTGATTGAGTAGTATTATTAATGATATGGTAAAAGCATTAGAAAATGTATAGCTTTCGCCATCAACCAAACTTTCATAAAATATTAAAACAAAATCAATTTCAAGGCTATAATTGTGGAAGATATTGCAATTTTATGTAAGAAGGAGATCAAAATGGTATTAGTGTTATCATCATTGAGTTTTACGCCACGTTAAAATAAACTGCTTTTATTCACCCAAATAGAGATTTCCTTTAGCTTAACTTTTTGTGACTTACTAAATTTAGACAACGAAGTAGTAAATAGTAAAATATGAGAAATTCAGGAAATCACGGAACATGGCATTCATTGTCTATAAAAACTATTTGATCCTTTAGAACTTGAATTGATATGAAAAGCTCTAATAGCAATGTAGTTCAACCATGCCTACATAAAAGTAATAAAAAAATATTAAATTTAGTTATAAAAGTGGTTAACTTTTAGAATACCGGAAAGTTCATTAATATCCAAGGCAAAATCAGACAGAAGATGTGCTCCCATTGACTCTATTCATAATGGTACTAAATCACATCATGAAAGATCTTCTTTGAAATGAAAGAGGAATTTTCATAACAGGAAAAAATCTCATTCACCTTGCATTTGCCGATAAAATCAAGCAGCCCAAAAGATTTGATTAATGAAAATTCGTCAAAAAAACTTAATTAAACCTGAAGCCCGGTAGAAGTTCTGAGAAGGTATTTATCGTTGAATCTAAAAATGGTTATGATATATTCACGTTTTCTCCCAATGCTCATGTATAGATGTCGGAATTAAAAAGAAAAATGAAGTAAAAAAAACACGTATCAGAGCGCCAGGTAGAGAAGTAACCTCAGGGTGACACATATGGACAAAACAATATGTATAAAAATAATAAAGAAATCAATAGTAACATATGCATTAGATCACTCTCTGAAATAGAACTGGCCAAGGGCAAGACAATAACAGTCATATGTTTAATTAATTAAACTTTGTATTATAGTGTAGTTAAAATTTAATTTAAAGACTCTGCACTGAGCTTACTGTGAAACTTATAATTACACTGTAATTCCAAACGAGGTGATTTTTTAATTACAAGAAAAATAGTTAAATACTAAAATAGAAAAATTAATTTTTCTCTGTTCATTTCCATAAGTCCATATTCCAGCAATCTTTGAAATTTGTGCAAAATTTCAAAGATCGCTCGAGTAGCCTACGTGTGAAAGGGAAACAGGCGGGCTGACTTTCGCATTTAATGTATTAATATTATATAATTGGGACCGGTCAGGATTAGTTAGAAATTCAAAAAATGTTATATATGTATATATCCATGATAAAGTCTATTAGCATGCAACAATTTTACGAAATTATTTGAGGAAACGAGGTATTTTAACAATTACCTAACTGGTAATAGTTAAAAAATTTCAATCTTGCTTCACAAAAAAAATAGTTTTTGATTCTTTGCGGCACTTAATTATTCTTCTATTTCCACACTTTTCTAATTTGATGTTTAATTTTCACCACAGATTTGAAATTATCCTAGTATCTGTGATTTTCACTTTCACTTTGTATTATCGTTATATTTTTATTGTAAATCTAATCGACGCCTGAAAATATTTTCATTCGAATATCAATATTTCGAGAATATAATCTTCAATATATAGCAAAATAATATATGTGAAGTGTCGTACTTTTAACACGTGACAAGTGAAGAAATTCAATGTAAAATATTCTCCATATTCACGTGTTGAGATGGAAAAATCATATTTTACTTTTAGATCGGGTAAAGATATGGAAATTCGTTTCCGGCAGGCATTATGTTATAAATTTACGGTGCGCAATATTTAAGTTAAGATGCAAAAACGTTTCCAGTTAGATTGATATATTGTGACAATACTCAAATTCACTGGAAATTTCAATTTATATTTCTAAATAGGGAACATTTAACATTGTTATTGGTAATGAAACGAACCCAAGTATAACATACGAAAAGTACGTGTCAAACTATAAAAGCTAAATACTTATATCTTGGGATTGTTATACACTATTTTATTTATAGCGATACTATTTTTATTTACAGCTAAAGACTTTCACATCGCTTACTATTTGTTAAAAATATCTCCTAAAGTGTAGATATTAAATATGGATTTAACTTTCACAATTAACAAAATCCTTTTTATAATCAGTAGTGTTCTCTTATTTGGTAATCTTAATTTAGTGACCAGTTTATATTTTGTTATTTAATAGTAGCAGTGCCCGCGATTTGTTTTGCGTGGAATTCGGAATAAGGAAAGTTATTAGAAATTTTTAAATTTTTTTTCTCTCGGAAGTCCACGAGTATAAAGTTTATTAAAATGCTGATACATGTCGTTAGCAGTGCCATATCCTCATATATCTATGACAATAAAGTTTACTGAAAAAGCTAATAGATAGTTGACAGTACAAATAATGTAATATTTACCAAGTCACATGTTTTCAAAACCTTAAATATTCTGATAAAAATATTTTATTTGTTGCTCGGGATATAAACTATTACTATATCGAATTTAATCAAAATACATTCAGTAGATTTTGCGTGATTGATAAACAAATTACAGGCAGTCTTACAGTCTGATTAAAATTATAAAAATATATTTTTTTGGCTGCTATTATCATTCTATTAGCAAAATCAATTACTGTTTTGAAAATACTTTCCACGTACGGAATTCATTATTTTATAGTTTTATCAATAGGCTTAGATTATGAATTTTCTTATTAACTATTTTTTTACTTCATTTTAAAATATTGGCAAAACTTACAGATTGGCAGTTTTATATAAAAGTTATTGGTTATACAATTTCCTAATAATTCTTAATTTTGCACGCGACGATAACGCTTTTCTGTTCCTTTTCATATAGGAAGTAACATTGTTGTACAACGAACCTAGCAGTTCCAAATCAAATAAGGTCTTAAAGTTTTGCGTTCCAATTCATGCACGTACAATTTCAAAAATTGATTTTATAAATTGTTGTACCTTAATTTATTAATTAAATAAATATCATTAAGGTTAAATACACTTTTATGGTTCTGTACGTGAAACTGAAAAACAGAATCCATATCTCATGGGTCCCTACGTCAATTTGTCCGCCACAATCGATTTTCTCAGAAACTATGTCACTTAGAAAAATTGAGTAGTATTATATTTTATTAACTCACAAGTTTTGCACTGTAAACTTTTTAAAAAGACTGATTTATTAATTAAAAAGGACATAAATAAAGTACTCTATTCCTATTTTTAAATTTTGACACCGAATGATAATTCGGTGTATAATTTTAAAAGTTTATTATTAGGAATACAAAGGTAGTTTAAACTAGATATTTAAAAGAAATGTGAGAAAATAGGGCACAACCACATAGTTTCTACATTTTTAGACCTATACGCATGAAATTTAACGGATTCATGTTTCAGGTGACTATATCAACTAATATATAACAAAATAAATGTATACATACATTTTTTTACTTGAAACACGTGTCAGGTGAGAGCGAAATTTTGTATACGTCCATCGTAGCGAGTGCATAAATCTGTCAGGTGTGTGTCAGGTTCGTGAATCAAAAACGACAATAAAGCTCATTATTTATTATATAGCATAGTATTGTTATGCACCTATGGAAAAAGCAACCTTCACTAATATTTGACTTATTAATTAAACCGCCTTACTATAAAAACTTCAAATGTGAACAGTACATCATTTTAATAAAAAAAGTTTACTCAATTATATAATTATCCTTGCAATATATATATATATATATATATATATATATATATATATATATATATATATTTAGGTCTGTAGAAATGGCCTATTTGTATATTTATTTGATAGTTATGAAAAAATGAGTTAGGGGAAAATTTGTATGTGTGTAATAGATCGAACACGTATACCTTAAAAACGACTAAATCAATATTTTTTTTTTAAACATAAGGGGTTTACTTCAACTAACATTATTACATCTACATTGGGTTACCTAATCAGAAGATACTCAAACTTAATATTACCAAAAATTTATTTATATCACATTAGTGCAATAGCAACAAGTACATGCTTAGACAATCGAAGCATAGTAATTACCCAAATATTAAGCTCTGTATTTTAAGAGGCAGCGTCATGTATATTTTAAATAGCGCAATGAAATTTCCTATCTAGACATACAGTGGCAAAATGAGGATGAGCAGAATTGAAGTAAGATGTGGTGCGAGAGGAGTAGGTCACTAGTTAAGGAATTTGAATGCAGGTAGACGCATGAGGGCAATTCGTTTGAAATATGACTATTGCCAATCCATGTAATTTAATTACTTTTCTAGGTTTAGTGGCATGCTGTATCACTTTGGTTACTACTTTCAATAAATGAATTGTTGTCTGTATGTGTAATAAAACTATATGGCCTGCTTGTAAATTAAATTTATTTACTAAAAAATCATTTAAAAAGAAGACATGGTAATTTAATTCAAAGAGCTACTCAAAATTTGGTCTTCGATATTTTTTTATAAATCTTATAAAACCACAGATGCGTAATAACATATTATAATTGGTGATAAATATTTTCAAAAGCGTTTAAGGTAAAGACTAAAACTCTGGTAATGCTTAAAATAAGATTAAATTTAAACTCCAATCTATGTGTAACTACTACCCACGGCTCCGCTCGTGAGAAACTAAATATATTTTTTTGGGATTTCGTAAATACCTCAAGACACAATTTGTATTTTACCATATTACAGTTGCTCGAGTAAGAAAATATCATATTTTGTGAAATAATATATGAATTTTGATTGTATTACATATAACCTATCTATTCGATGTGCAATTTTTTGTGTTAAAATTAAAGAAACTGCAAATTTTTCTTTAATTTTGTAACATTTTTAGTTTATTAACCTTTTGTATGCTCAATTCCTAAGTTTAAGATACACTTCCTAATAACAAAAATATAAAAATGTACGTTGTTCACCTAAATTTGTTACTCTTTAAAAAATATAAATATATATCGCCCTTCTGCAATGTCATTTCTGATGAAAGTCTGTTTTCTATTAGTAAGTTAATAAACATTTAAAAAGCAATTAAAATTAATTTTTTTAGTTTCTTTTAATAGCCACTCCAGTCCAGTTTAATATTTTATTACGTTATTTGAAGCCTATATTTGAAGCCTTTATTTGTAGAGGGTTAGATGGACAAACAGATGTACATGAAGAAGTTACATGTTTCCATGTTGCGCTACAGAACCCTAAATATTTTTTCGGTTACCAACACTTGTCATTGGATTTATTAACTCCCATTTAAAAATAAGAAAATGTATAAATAATAAACACCGTTATTACATAAGATCGCATTGATACAAGTCAAACCAGCCCAAACTCGATGGGTTAGTCATTCAAAATTTTGCACGTTTTCTCTTTCCTTCATCACAAGATCCTTTTAGTTACAATACGTAACCAAAATAGTCATTAAAATAAGAAAAAGGAGCTAAAACTCAATGTGTGTTCTATTAGTCATTAAGAAGATTTTATGGACTAATTGAACTAGTCAAATTGGTCCTTTATTACCTCAAATAAGACACAATTATGTCAGGAATTTCAAAAGCTTAAAGCAGTTATTATAAGAGCTTTTCACCTAGGGCCATTATAATTAATATTACAGCCGACCAATTTATTAATTGCAGAAGAAATTATTCTATACAATTTCCGAAATTTATATTCTATCACCACGTATTATGCAACACCGTTCACATTTGATGCACATAACACATATAAACATGAAAATACTTTTTCTGGAACACTTCATTATAATTGATATTTATTGTCCATAATATTTCACATTCTACTCCGTACCGATGACCGACCTAAGGAGAATTACGGTTTAATGTTTGAAAAATTGCTGTTCGCCGGTCTTATCTGAAATTTATGACATTTGAGGTTATGACTTAGTTACTACGTTGAAGAATATTACGTGTTTGTTTGTAGTGTGGTCTAGTATTTTGTCAAGTTTATGGCTTAATTTATAATGATTCCCTCTTTTTTAACGAATTATCGTAGTAGTTATTGTTTCATTTTTCAGTCAAGATATAATAATTACGCATATTGATTCACTAATTGTCGAAATGAATTGAATGAATAAGATTAAGAATATACAGATATATTTTCTAGTACAATTAATTTTATTATTAACAAAAATCTTGCCGTTGTGTAATCAACAAATGAAAAATTGTTAAGTCGAAGTGCATTGTTAGTGCCTAATACGCTGACAGTGTGAACAGTGTGTTCGTAAAACCAATCCTTTATTTGTATTCTGGAAGAAAATCATTGTAATATTTATAATTATCTTACTAACGTAATAAAAATGAAAGTTTCCTTTTTTTAGACATTCACGCAAAAACAGTTAATCCTATTGATGTATAATTATTACAATGTGCTCATAATTTTTAGGTTGCCATAGAAAGACTGTATATAGTATGAATATGTTTTGTATGATTTTAGATATATAATTAATAACGTTATTCGGTGGAAAAGTTCTTGGTCTGGGTGCTTTCACGACAAATGCTGGAAAAACTGTATGTATGTTAATTATGAGTCTTAAAATGTTTATAGAAAAGTTTATGACAACATTTACCTTTCTTTTGTGGACAAGCCAAGATAATATTTTTATGTCAGAATCTGCATGGAAAGAAGGTAGTCTTCAGGTGAATCTATTTATTTTCAATAATATTAATTTCACAGAAAATTTTTAGGTTTATTTTAAATACAAATGGACCTTTACGTCTTACAATTTAGTTAAGTAATTTCAATGAAACGAAAAGATTTTTGAAAGAAAAGAAAAATAGAAATGTATGTTTTAATGATGCTCATTGCAATATATTGTCACATTGAATAGAAGAGTGGAAGAGAGGAAAGGGGCATAGGGACACAGAAAAAAATGTACATCAAAAATATGATTGAACTAATTAAACGCGCCGTTTTGGCACCTGGCGGAAAGACAACGCGGTGCCTTAGGACATATTTCAAATACTATCTGCGTCTGTATTAAAATGTACCCCTAACCCGAAACTTGCGGTGTGCCGCTAGTTACATTACAATCTTAAAAAAGAGATCTCTCAATTGTCCTGATATGGACTAGTTAAGAACAAATTTAAGAATCAAATTTTTTTCCGGCGGATCTTTCCAATTATTATCTTTTGATAAATACTGAATATTGTAAAACAATCATCCCTTTCGTAAAATGAAGTTAATGTATAAGCAAACATTATTCACAATTCAATATTGTTATTTTAATTGAACAAAGAGGTCAAAAAGACGGGGTGTAAGCCAGTCTTTTGACGAGGGCTTCGTTTGCTGTCAAGTTTTGATAAACGATTCTGGTCGTACATTATCTTGATGGAGGCCGCCTACATTGCATTGTGATGCATTTTCATTGTCGACGTTTTTTGTGTTGCACCGCCCACCTGTGTTCAGGACGCCTTTATATATTTAAGCAGATGATAAGTGTATGAAATGGAAAATAACTGATAATATTAGGAAAATGATTTTTCTGATGTTATTTTGCTAAACATTTTACCATTATCTGTGTTGAACTGTGCATAGTTAATATCGATAAATAATTAAAGAAATTATGATCATGTTTGATTGAAGTGAAAATAGTATAAACTTAAAAAAAACGAAAAAAGGAATATTTTATCATATTTTCGTTTTCAGATTAATTTGAAACAAACAAATGAACAAAGATAGACTAAGGAGGTCGCCAAATGACGAAAATTGAATCAAGTAGAGTAGCTGGTTGATGATACTTTTTGAGACAATACCGGTGTAATTGATTCGATATCTTGAAATAAACTGAGTTACAGCGTGGTGGTACCGATATTTGTACTGAATTCGAGGTTTCTAAGATTTTCTATACTTGTAAACATTATATTAGATTGGGTAATCATAAATTCATAAATTTTTTTGGGAATTTCATTAGAATAGATGTGATTAATTAAATTTAAATAGTTTCCGCTAAACAATGCGATTAGTATTTGTTAGTGATGATGAGTGGAAAAGGTTAAAATATATATAAACCACTTGAAATTTATTTATATCCAATAAGGAAATAAAGAAATTCGTATATCAGCGATTCGTGATTCACAGATTTCATACCTGTAAATGGTTGGAAGCGGAAGCTAGCAATAAAAAATTAAGTTATTAAATATTATCAAAATGGTCTATTGGTACATGTTATTGGAAAAATTGTGTCCGATTAAGAAATTGCCATTAAATAAAACTAACGAAATATAATTTAATAAGGAAAAGTAAATAGGTACCCAAAACCACTGAAGTGGCTTTAATGTTTTTTTTTGAGATTTATTTTCTATTATTAGAAGTTTTCTGATTCATAATTTATAGCTGTATATTTGAAAGTGTTGGAAATTTAAGTTTGTGAGTAATTTAAATATACTGGAATTACTTGTCTATAAGAAGTTTCATACACGTGTTTTATTGGAAATAAATGGTGAAATGGAAAAACAGTTTTTGTGGAAACTGTTGCAGAAAAATGTGTTTAAATCGTATGTGATGGAAAAATATATTTTGGTCGTAGTAGATTAATATATGTTAACAAATAATATTAATCCACTACGACAACCAACATCTTCGCAACACAATAGTCAAGTTTCAATCATTTATATTTAGATTGTTAACATTTTAGCTATATTCAGTACAATGCAAGTAAAATTTAGTTAATTTCAATAAAAATTTTATTACCAATAAAAATTGGAACAAGTTTTGTCACTCTAAACTTAGTTTACCATTTTAAAAAAACACTCTTTACGGTACACGAAACTATTCGTCTAAAGAGCCTTTCGGTCTGTAAAATAAATTAAAAACACTTAATATTTGGAATACTCTTTAGGGCATTATATGTGTATTTCATATTTATAAGCTACCCATATTCTCCTTAACATAGACTGATTGATCTATACTACTGAAATCTATGGCAAAAGGTATTATTCTCAATGTTATAGTAGTTCGTTTATATAGAATTTATACTTAAGCTCACAGAATAATGAGCAGAGTAATTGAGTTAAAGTAAGTTCGTGTTTAAATAAAATTCTGGAATTTAAATTCGTTTTAGAGTTTATAGTACCATTAGTATTAACCTTGATACACTTCAGTGCTTTTTAAATTTCATAATACCAAAATTAACATTAATTTCCAAATAATAATTTAACTCAAAAAATCGACAAATTGCTTATCGATATACGTACAACTTAAGCTTCCACAGCAAATAATTGTAATTGTTCATGAAAGTTAACCTCCATAATATTAATTGAAAGTTTTAATGGAATATGATACCCGATATTTTTTCAGAACTTATAAAATCCATGGCTAAAAAATAGGGCGGGGTGAAGTGGAGCCACATTATAAATGTCATTTTGAACCTTATTGTTAAAATGGAAACTCAAAAACTAAAAATAGTTAATAGAAACCTATATTATTTTAAAAAAGCTCTCTAATGAAATCACACTTAAAAAATTACGTAAGGGACGTAAAAAATTACGTACGGGAAGTAGGATAAAGAAATGTTTTTACCATATTATTAAATACTATTTGAAACCTATATCTTATTTGGAGTATATATTTGTATAATTTCATGTACATACATTAGAAACTGGATAAAGGCTTAAACGGACAAAGAGATAGGCAGGAAGAAGTTACAAAAAATCCTTGTTTCACTACGGCAGTCTAAATATTACGACTACGGCTAGCAAAACATCCCAATAGACTTATTAACTCCCATTTAAAAACAAGGAAATTTATAAATAATAAAAACGTCTTTTACATAAGATCTCAATGAGAGAAGTCAAATGAGCCCAAACTCGAAAGATTAGCCATTGAAAAGTTCCCATGATTTCCTCCTTTCGTCATCATAAGATAAGTAACCAAAATACCGATTAAAACACGAAAACAAGCTAAAATCTAGTGTAGATCCTTTCGGTTCAAAGGCGTAACAAAAGGACTTATTTACTACGTCAAATTTGGCTTTTATTACCCCAAATAAGACACAATTCTATCAGAACTTTCAAACGCTTAAAAGTATTTATTCTAAGATCTCTTCATATTGGGACCTTATAAGAATCGATATTTTTTTATTGTAGACGAATTTCGTCAAATATGTATACCTCTTTCTCGTTTAATTAATTTTAATGACATATTAATAAAAGAAGCGAGTATTATATGCATTATATATGTTACAATACTTTTCGAAATTTATATTATATCATCACGCATTACGTACCACCGTTCGCATTTGACGCACACAACACATATGAAAATAACAATACTTTTCCGGAAGATTTCATTATAATTGATATTTATAATCCATAATATTTCACGTTCTACGCCGTAGCGACAAGCGGCCTAACGAGAGTTACGGTTTAATGTTTGAATAATTGCTGTTCGCGGGTCTTATCTGAAATTATGATTTAGTTACTAAGTTAAAGAATCCTATGTGTTTGCAGTGTGGTTTATTATTTTGTTAAGTTTATGACTTAATTAGAATGTGTAATTTTCTCTTTTTTTCCGAATTATCATAATATATCATATACACAGAAAGGAATTTTTTGTTTAAATTTTCCCTCAAGATGTAATAATTACACACATTGATTCACATCTTGTTCAAATTAGTGTCATTAAGAATATCTAGATATATTTCCTAGTAAACTTTATTTCATTAGTAACAGAAATTTTGCCATTGTGTTATCTACAATTGAAAAATTGTTAAGTCGAAGTGCATTATTAGTGCTTAAGGCACTTGAAAGGATATATTCGTAAAACCAATTCCTCCATATGTATTTTGAAAGAAAATTGTTGTAATAATTATAATAATCTCATTAATGCGATAAAGATGTTATGTAATCCTCCTAAAGATGTTATGTAACTATCACAATGTGATAGCTTATTGTTTTTAGATTACCACAGGAAGACTGAATATAATATGCATATATTTTAGATATATAATTAGTAACGTAAATTTAGTCGGAGGAAAAGTTCTTGGCTTGGGTGCTTTCACGACGAATGCTGGCAAAACTGTATGTATATGAATTACGAGTATAAAAAATTTTTAAAGAAAAGTTTGTGATAACATTTACCTTTCTTTTGCAGACAAGTCACGATAATATTTTTATGTCAGAATGTGTATGAAAAAAAGGCCATGTTCAGGGCAGTCAAGTAATTTCATTGTACATAATCCTACTTTAAAATGTACCCATGTGGTGCGTGGGGCGGGTTGCTACTTATGTTATAATTATAAAAAAAGAGATCTCACAACTGTCTCTATATAGTCCATATAAGTTAAGTACAAATTAAACAACTAAAATCGTTAAATGACATTAAAAACATAGTTAAGGAAAACTAAACCATTGGTTCCTATTTAACAGACTAAGACATAGTAATATTTCTTCTTGTTAGAGATCAGGTAGATGATTTTATAATTTAAATTAGAAAAAAGAGTAAGACAAAGGGAAAGGCAACCTTATATCACTGAAAAAAGAATGGAATTATTGTGAAAGTAGTGTAAAATAAAAGAGTATCGAAGGAAGATATATCCAAGTAGAAGAGAGTAAAAATAATAAATGTCAAAAAAGGTATGTTTGGCTCTAATAAGAAATATAATGTCAAACCACAAAAAAATTTTAAATTAGTTATGTGCAACAATCTTATTTATGGCTAAAATAATGTTATTTATTTTTTGTATACAAAACAAAATTTTAAGTGATAATGAATCTAATCTCGGGTAAAACAAACAAAAAATGAAATGAAATGAAATGTGACTGAAATAAGATATTTTTGTAAATATGCATATAAATACTAAGCGAGGAAAATTTTTTAGTTGTTTTGAGATAGGATTGAAAACTAAGTCTAAGAGGAATTAATTAATGAAATTGTCAAATACGCTCTCCTAAAATTGCTCTTTTTCCTAAAATAATATGAAAATATCGGTCAATTAAAATAGTGTTAAAACAATTATGAAATTTTTTGAGTGTTACAGCAATGATATCGCCTCGCGTCGTAATACAATTTATGTTCATTCATTAAATGGGTAACTTACTAAATCAGATAAATCAAATTATAATGACTAATATGGTGATTTTATGAAACTTGTACATCAATTAATTTGCAAAATTTTAGTAATGTTATAAATATGTGTATTTTCAACAATTGCCATATGTATTACTCATGTTATTTTTTTTTAAACAGTTCAATCAGCGATTTAGCAACATGTCTAAAGAAAGGGGTTGACCAAAATTTTAAAAATATATTCATATTTACATTTCGTGTGGTTAATTCTAATACCACTTTATAAATGTTTATCTTCATGTATAGAATACAGTTTAAAATAATACTTTGAGTGGAATATCCATGCGCTGTTTTAATACTACTTTATCATTTCATCTTTATAATTTTAAAATTTAATATTTTAACACAATTATTAGAATTATGAATATAATAGTTTTTAAATTATGAGTAACACAAATATTAGTTTTTTGACGTAGCTTACATTTATTCGTTCTACTGGTGGAAAACATTTGTCCATCCCGAAAAAAAATTATACTCAGGACCGCAACATGATAACAATTACAATAATATTTGCATCATAAACGTGAAATATGTCAGTATTTATAATACCATTCGTGAGAAAAATTTGATAAGACCAGCTACTCCATCATCAGCAAGACCATTCTCAGAAAATCATTTTGGAATGCTTATAAATTTCTTTGAAAGCTATACCAATTAATATATGTAATTAAAAAAATATCTTTGTATACCACTTTTAAAATTTTCTAGCAATATTTTTACATGTTAACTATTAATACATAACTCCATCAAGTAGTGTTCGAGAAATTTTATAGGTGGATAAATAAATACAGCTAGTAGAGGAATCAATAGATGTATTATAAAAAAATGAAAAAATCACTGGATATGGTATTTTTTGGCTACAAAAAGCATTTAATTCTTTAGAACATGAATCGATTTATTCGTAGAAAGCCCTAACCCCAGCATAGTTCTACCAGACGTGTATAAAAATAATAAAAAACGGTACTATTTCACATCATAAAAGATCACCTTTGAAAGAGAAAAGATCTCACTCATCTTATATTTGCAAATAATTTCAAGTAGCCCATAAAATATAAATGCATATTTGGTACTACATGTTGCTAGTGTAGAAAATGGTAAATGAAAATTGGTTTATAAAGAGTTAACGTGCAGGAAATTTTGGAGCTTAGCAGAAGTTCTGAAAAGTTCTTTATCGTTTAATATAAAAGAGAATATGATATATTCATACCTTCTCCCAAAACTTGTGAATGGATGTCATACTTGGAAACACAAAAGAAGCAAAAAATATCATCACGTAACAGAGCGCCATGAAGAGGAGTAACCTCATGGTCGTACGGACAAAAAAAGATTTACAAAAATAATAAAGAAAATAAAAGTAACAGATGCATTAGATTCGTTTCTAAAATAGAACGGACAAAAGGAAAGACAAAAACAGTGGTGTATTTAATTAAGTATATTCACGATTCATAATTAAATTACATTTCTTTGTATATGAAAATAAATTTAAAGACATATGCTATCTATGTAAATACAAATATAAACCTATGTTCATACTGTAATTCTAAATAAGCTATTTTTTTAAATATTAATTAATTTAAAGACACGTGCTTTCTATGTAAATACAAATAGAAACTTATATTCATACTGTAATTCTAAATAAGGTAATTTTTTAAATATAGCAAAATTAATTATATTGTCAAATGAAATGGTTAATTTTTCGCTAATAATTTCCATAATACCATAAGCTATGTTTGCAAAATTTCACAAAGATTGTAGTCGGCGCGTAAAAGCGAAACATACAAGCTGACTTTTGCATTTAATGTATTAATATTAAATAATTGGGACTAGTCAGGAATTCAAAAAATATTATAAATATATATACCCATTATAAAGTCTATTTGCATATAATTTCATGAGATTATTTGAGTAAATGAGACATAAAGTTGAACAAATAGTTTAACACTTGCATTTTTCCCATTACCATTTAGAATTTCAATCTTGCTTAACAGAAAATAATAGTTTCTGAATCATTACGGTACTTTATTATGTTTCTGTTTTCAGACATTTTCAATCCTTTCTTTTATTTTAACTACAAACTTAAAATTATCCTCCTATGTAAATCTACGATTTTCACTTTTACTTTATGTTATCATAATATTTTGATTACAAATCCAATCACCACCTGAAATTATTATGATTCTAATACCAATATTTTCAAAATAAAATCTTCAATATGTAGAAAAATAATACGAACGTATTTTTAATGACAAGTGATAAAATTAGATGTAAAATATTCTCCGTATTCACGTATGGAGTTGGAAAAATCAATTCTTTCCTTAGCTCGTATAAAGATATAGAAATTAGTTTCCGGCAGGCATTGTGTTATAAATTTACTTCGCGCAGTATATAGGACGTGGAAAATAATTTCAACGAGATTGAAATATTGCGACAATACTCAAATCTACTGACGATTTCAATTTATATTTCTAAACATAGAACATAAAACATTATTATTAGTAATGACACATCGAAGTATAATATTTGAAAAGTATGAAACTATAAAAGGAAAATACTCATTTTAAGATTGTTAAAAACTACTTTAATTATCGCGACTTATGGTTAAAGACTTTCACACCGGTCACTATTTGCTGAAAATGTTCCCTATTGATATCACTACTCTTTTTTACAATGCTTTCCATGTATAGAATTCATTCATTTCAGTTTTATTGTAGGTATAGGTTCGTTAGTAAATCTTAATAATGCATGTATTGATAACATTTTTCTTTCCCTTCAAATATATTTTGTGACTTCGTTGTACAATGACGAAACAAAGTTACAGTTTTAAAGTTTTTAGCTTTTCGATCCATGTGTACAACTTTAAAAAATTATTTTATAAATTGTTGAATTTCAATTTATTAATTAAATAAATATGTATACCAATATTTTTAGAATTCGATACTTCAAACAAATAAACGGAAACCGTATGATATCACTCATGTGTCTATTAGTTTTTCTGCCAATTCGAAATTTAGTAGTAATATGTATTATTAACCTACATGTTTTCCTTATCAAATTTTTAAAAATATTTACTATTTCATTGAAAAGGGCTTGTTATTAGGAAAGGAAAAGTAATTTTGAATTGGATCTTTAAAAACATATCCTAAAAATATGAAATATGAGAATATATATATTTATCATGCCCTATTTTCTCATATTTATATATTTATTATGAGAAATATAGAAATATGACAAAATAGGCATGACCACATAGTTTACAAATTTTTAGACACATGCGTGAGTAACTTTACAAATTTATGTTTTAGGCGGGTTGGAAAACCACGTAAGTTGAAATGAGAACATTACAGAATTTTTAACCAAAATTTAATTCAATTACATGCTAATTAATACATATAATAGGAATAGAATTTGCCTTCTTGTAAATAGAAAATTTTAACGAAAAATATTTTTAGAGATATATAATAAAAATAATAGCATATGAAAATATTGTCCTTAAAATGTTTTATTTGTTTGTTTGTTCGAACAAGCATAAATTAAAAACTATTATCTTAATTCAGATAAAGTTTTTAGAACTTATAGGAATTGACTTGAAGTAATACTTAGCTCTAATTTCAGATGTGTCAGTCGTGCAATCAGAAAATATACGAATTTAATATTATCAAAATATACATGGAATTTTATACAAAAACAAGCGGCGCTACACATGATTTAAATGATGCAATAATATTTTCATAAACACATCAACGAATGGACATGATCAAAATTTCATAATATTTCATAATATTTTAGGATAATATAGGTTTTATAATATTTTACTAATTTCATAATGTTTAAGATGTGCTTAATCCTTAATGTGCTTAATCCTTATGTTTAAGATACACTTCCTAATAAAACAAATTCAAAAAGGTGCGTTGTTTACTTAATTTTTTTGTTGTTTAAAAAATTTAAATATTTGTGATTTCTTATAATAAGTTAACAAAAATTTTAAAAAAGTGATCAAAATCTGTTTTTTCCATAATTTACTTTAAATATCCACTCCAGTTTAAGACGACTTTATTAACAGTAATATAATTCCTGAAAAATCTTTGCAATTATTATCTTTTGACAAATACTGAATATTGTAAAACAATCATCCCTTTCGTAAAATGAAGTTAATATTTATACAACCGTTACTCACGATTCAATATTTTTATTTTACTTAAACAAAGCGGTTGATCTGTATAAGCCAGTATTTAGAGGCTTTACCTGCTGTCAAGTTTTTGATAAATTATTCCGGTCGTAAATCATCTTGGAAGAGGCCTCGCCTCCTACCCTGCATTGTGATGCATTTCCATTGTCGACATCTTTTGTGTTGCACTGCCCACCTGTATTCAAGTCGGCTTCGTAAATATTTATTGTAAGAAAATGAGGTTTTGAGGTAAATGACTTTGCATCTTTTATTTTGTCGTATATTTTCCTATTGTCACTGTGCATTCTTATAAATACAGAAAATATTATTATGTTTGATTTAAGTGAAAATAGTACAAAATTAAATAGAAAATAAGAAATAGTTCATCATTCTTTTCATATTAACTTGAAACAAATTTAGTAATCGAAATGTAACCATAGCATTGGTAATTTAGATGAAAATATAAATGAATGAAGAAAAATTTAGCACGTCACCAAACGATGCAGTTTAAATCAAGTGGAGTAATTGGCTGATTATACTTTTTGAGACAATCTCGCGCTTTGATATATATACTAGATTTGAGAATATTACGTAAATTATTTAACAAGTTTAATAGCTTGTTTGCAATGTTCTAGAATGTTTTAATTTCGGATCATTTTTTTAATTGAGGTATTCGGCAGTTTCCAGGTGTAAATTTTGTTTTGAAGAGATATGACTAAATAGATTTAAATAGAATCTCCGCTAGAAGACTCGTCGAGTATTTGTTGTTGTATTTGTTATCGTTTAAAAAAATATTTACAGCACGGAAGACGAGAATGCTAACAATAAAAAATGAAGTAATTATATATTACCAAAAAATGCTTTATTAGCACATATTATTGGAAAAATTGTCTTTAATTACGAATTTATTGTGAAATGAAAATGATGAAATACAATTTAATAAGGAAAAGTGAAAAATTATCCAAAATAAGTAATGTGTATTGAAATTTTTTTTATAGAATTAATTTCTATTTATAATTCATAGTTTCGGCTTTCAGGTGTCGGGAATTTATTTGAAACGTGATTATGTTTTGTTAAGTTTCAGTTTTGTGAATATTCTAAATATGCAGTGATTACGTTCTAAATAAGTAAAGAAATATCCCCTACAAGTGTTTTATTGGAAATAAGTGAAATTTAGAGCGAAAACTTTTTGTCGAAAGCGTTGCAAAAAATGCGTCAAAATTTTTTGTGAAAGAAAAATATGTGTTAATAGGATATTAATTCACTAAGATAAGTACAGACGACTTTGAAAAATGAACACTTAGACTGTTGAAAGTTTAGCTATTAAGCTAGTTTATAGTAAGTAAAATTTGTAAACATTTTATTAACAATGATATGTACATAAAAAAATTACATAAATTCTTAATAAATTTGAGCAGCTTTTGTTAGTATAAACTAAGTTTATCATTTTAAACTGCCATTCTCTATTGTGTAGGAAACCATTTCTCCATAGATGGTTTTGTAAAGTAAATTAGAAATACATGAAATTCTGAATGCTGTTTAGGGCATTACACTTATGTTACATATTTATAAGCTACCCATGTGCTTCAAAACATAGATGAGATGTAATAATGAAATCTAAAGCACAAGGAGTTATTGTCAAAGATACATACAATTTTTCAAAGTTCTTTTATATAAAATTGACACTTAGGCACACAGAATAACAGGCAGAGTAATTGCATTTAAAGTAAGTTCAGTGTTTAAATAAAATTCTAGAATTTAAATACGTTAAGATTATCAGTGATAAACCTTGACAAATTTCAGTGGCTCATTAAATTTCATATTTTATAATATAGCATTTAATGTCAAATTATCATTATATGTGTGTGGACGTACCAAAGGACTAATTGAACAAATAAAATTTGTCCTTTATTACCTCAAATAAGACACAATTACATCACGAATTTTAAAAGCTTAAAAGCAGTTATACTAAGATCTTTTCACCTTGGGACATTATAACTGATATTACAGTCGACCAATTTATTCTTTATAGACGAAATTTTTCAATACAAATATTTTTTCTCGTTTAATTTATTTTAATTACGTATTAACAAAATAAGCGAGTATTATATATTACAATACTTTCCGAAATTTATAATTTATCACCACGTATTACGTAACACCGTTCGCATTTGACGCACACAACACATATAAACATATAAATACTTTTTCCGGAACACTTCATTACAATTGTTATTTATTGTCCATAATATTTCACGTTCTACGCCGTAGCGATGGGCGGCCTAACGAGAGTTACGGTTTAATGTTTGAAAAATTGATGTTCGCGGTTCTTATCTGAAATTTATGACATTTAACGTTACGACTTAGTTTTTACGTTGAAGAATACTACGTGTTTGTTTATAGTGTAGTCAAGTATTTTGTCAAATGTATGGCTTAATTTATAATGTGTAATTTTCTTTTTTACCGAATTATCGTAGTAGATCGTAAGCATTGAAAGGAACTTTTTGTTTCAATTTTCCGTCAAGATGTAATAATTACACATATTAATTCACATATTTTCAAAATGAATTTAATGGGTATGATTAGGAGTATCTAGATATATTTTCTAGTAAAATTAATTTTATTATTAAGAAAAATTTTGCTATTGGGTAATTACAGATAAAAAATTGTTAAGTCGAAGTACATTGTTAATGCCTAACGCGTTGAAATTGAGGTATGTTCGTAAAATCAATTCCTCTATATGTATTCTGGAAGAAAATTATTGCAATAACAATAATAATTTTAGTAACGTAATAAAGATTAAAGTTTTCTTTTTTTAGATGTTTAGGCCAAAACTGTTAATCATATTGAAATATATATATATATATATATATATATATATATATATATATATATATATATATATCACAATATGATAGCTTATAGTTTCTAGGTTACCATAATAATACTGTATATAGTATGAATATATTTTGTATGACTTTAGATATACAGTAATTATGTCAATTTAATCGGTGGAAAAGTTCTTGGTCTGGGTGTTTTCACGACGAATGCTGGAAAAACTGTACGTATGAATTACGAGTCTTAAAAATGTTTGAAGAAAAGTTTGTGACAATATTTACCTTTCGTTTGCAGACAAGCCATAACAACATTTCTATATCAAAATCTGCATGGAAAAAAGCCCATGTTCAGGTCAGTCTCTTAATTTTGAATAATATTAATATCACAGTAAATGTTTAGGTTTACATTTAATGCAAAGAGGCCTTTAAGTATTACAATTTAGATTAGTAATTTCAGAGAAATGAAAAGGTTTTTGCAAGACAATAAAAATATAAATATGTATTTTAACGGTGTCCATTGCAATGTATTGGCGCATAGGGTAGGCAACGGATGGCAGGAAAGGGGTATAGGGACATAGAAAAAAATATGCATCGAAAAATATTATTCGAGTAATTTAATTGTACATAATTATACGAAGACTTTGTACAGGCTATTTTGGCATTTGGTGGAAAGACAACGTGGTGCCTAAAAAAATATTTCAGATACTATCATTCCATACCTTAAAATGTACCCTTGTGAAGCTTGGGGTAGGTGTCTGTAGGTGTAGGTAGTGTGTTGTATTATAAATGTAAAAAAGAGATCCCACAACTGTTCCTATATAGACTGGTCCAGTATAAATTTAAAAATTAAAATCTTTGAAGAATATTAAAAAGATGATATAGGATAACTGAACGGTTGGTTACTATTTTCCCAACTAATACGTAGAAATGTTTCTTCTTATTGCAGATCAACTAGATCAATTGATTATTTAAGATTTCTAGATAGGAAAAGACGACCTTACATCACTAACAAAAGAATGGCATTACAGTGAAAGTAGCATAGAACAAAAGAGAATATATGGACTGTCCACCTACAAAAATTGTTAAGTTTAGCAATAGTCTTATTCACGGCTAAAACAAGATTATTAATTTTATTTATATGAATAAAATTTTATGTTAAAACAATATTAAATTAAATTAAATGCGATTATAAATATGCTATTATAAATATGCAGAAAAATTCTAAGCAACAACATTTTTTTAAGGATTTTGAGCTAGAATTAACAATTGTAACAAGAAAGTACATGAAGAAAAAATTGATCAAATGGTCAAACACGCTCTCCTAAAATTGCTGTTTTTCTTAAAATATTATGAAAATATAGGTTAACTTAAAATAGTATTGAAACAATTATGAAAATTGATAAGGATTACAGCAGGGATATCGCCTTGTATCATTTGCGCTCATAGGATAAAAAGAACGTTACTGAAAATGACATTGAGTTTAAATCTTCATGAGATGGTTTTAAGATTCCTCAAAATCTTTGGCTTTTGCCTTAAAAATATGACTTAGGAAAAAAAAAAAAATTAGTCAAATATCTTGTTATACTTGTATATTGAGTATGCGATATCAGAAAAAAAGGTGATTGTAAGGATTGAGTATAAAAATGTTTATGAGTACTACTTAAAACGTAGACTGGAGTAGGCTGAAAAAACATATACAGAAGAAGCAAGACATATTTTTGTAATGCATCCATTCATGAATCATGAGTGACGTGAAAATGGCTTTGAACTGATAATATAGGACGCCATGAAGCCAAAAACGAAATTTCTTGAATTTTTCTACGTTGCCGATACTTTTTAAATATAATAAAATATCCCTCTATTTTGTTATTGTGGTAAAAATTTAATTCCAATACATTTTGCACACAGTCATAACAAGAATAAATTGGTTTTATATCAAAGGACAAATATTATCCGTAACAGTTTATTATGCCGTGGATAAAATTTGAACTTGGAAATTATACAACTAAATCTATTAAAATCCTACATTTGTAAAAATTTACATAACAATTTGGGATATAGAAGAAAAAATACAGGTCATAATTAAAACGAAATTTATTCTTTAAGAATTCTAAGCCAAGGAAAATATGAAATTGAAGATTTAGAAAGTATAAACAGAAATTATCAAGCACATACATAAAAATAAAAAAATGGGAAAAATAAGTATGAAAGATGTAGATAGGATCAAATTAATCAGGTAGAGGTACAAGTAAGTATAGTAGATTCTTCTTATACCGCTCTTTTACAAGGGCGGATTCCATTGCAGCGGGGATAGTGGAAGTCCCGCTTAAACTTTCCAAAACAGCCTTGTACGTGGAAACCGAAACTAACAAAGAGATGTAGCCTTGATAAGGTGAATTTGTAGGGAATGAGAGCAAGTATATTTGTCCAAAATGACTGATAAGATAATATTGAAACGGTTTGACTTTAAGCACGAATAAATGTAAAATGAGGAAGATATCGTCATTGATACGATGCCGGTGATCAAAAAAACGATATCAACAGTGGACACTGCTGGAAATAAAAAACACATGACACAGAAATGAAACTATTGTTTCATTTATATTCGCTCATTATAACATAGTCTAGCTTACACAGGTGGTTTTTTGACCGTGTCATATTCGAGTTTTCAAAAAAGTACCAGTAGAAGTCAAAGTACCGAAGAAAAGCTACTGTCTCCGTGGCCACTAAAGGCCTCCTTTCCGCTCGCCAATAACATTGGTCGTTGTAGTAGAGGCATATCGGCGAGGATTTACGGAATGCTCAGTTAATAAATACGCCTGGCTTTCGATACCTTGCACCATTTAAACAGCATTCCCAACTTCTGTTAGATTTATTATCATTATTCCGCTCCTATAATGATATATAATCTATGATTTTTCTAAAAGTCCGCACTTTTTAATACGAAAATAATTTTATACACGGATTTGTTTTTTACAGATACACACATAATTTCTTAATTCATACTACTCATGGGAAGAACCAGATCAGAATCAGCAGACAGCATCTTGAATATATACTCAAATGATACTGACTTATTGGAAGATCGAGATTGAAGACAAATGTCGGCACGTAAAAATTTATATTGTAAACATTCAATTACTTTTGTTGCTTTGTTGCATCAATCTCAGATCAGAAAAATCGGTCTGAATATTTCCAAAAGCGGATCAAATATTTTATTCCCAAGAGGTAAATTTTTATTTCAAAACATTTTAGGACCTTCATTTTTATTTTGCTTATTTTGCAAAATTATTGACTTTTTAAACAGTTTGTCTACAAAGCAGGTTTCCTGGAAATGAAACAAACTGGAATTAATAAAAATAAATCCTCAAATCTGAGAACAGAAGATGAAAGAGCACCCATAAGTGGTGATAATTTTTTTTATGGTGCCGTACCTTGAATTTTAAAACGGAACTCTTATAAAGGTTCCGTTTTGTAACTCACGTGTCTGTCAGTCCGTGCAATATAGGCAATTTTTTTAAAAATTGTACTTTGTGGAAATATGAAATTTGATATACATATTTCGTACTAGATAACTTTTTTAAAACATTGTAAAAGAATTACAGAGGCGATGACTCAAAACCTGTTTTTTTTTATTTTTATATCGATTGTGACATATTTTCAAAACCTTGTTATAAAAAAATAAAAATATGTGTTTCATAATTTTAAACTGCATATTAAAAAAGATATTAAAACAAATATGCAAAAATAGAATATTATTCCTGAAATTACTGAATTATCGTTATTTCTGAAATTTCTGACATAAAAATCTTAAAAAAACAGGATTGGTTGGAGACTACAGACAAACTATTTATTATTTTGGACATTAGATTTTTTTTAAATTGAAAAATGCGCTGGTAAAAGCCATTTTAGACCATATATTTATTTTGTAAAAATTAATAATTGTGAATAGTTTATTGGGAATATTACGCACTATTATATGTGCTTAAATGTATACGGAACCTTCGGGTGGCTAGTTCTAATACCACTTGACAATTACAATTTAAAAAAATACTTTCAGTGGAATAATAACATACATTTAAAAATATTTTTCTATAAGAACAATGTCCGCATGCCGTTTTAGATTTATTTTTTAAATTTACCTCGATAATTTTAAAATTTAATAATTCATATTGCCAATCATCATATATATATATATATATATATATATATATATATTAATACGCTAAAGTTAAGATGTTGTACTCCCTTTTTAGAAAAAACCTCACAACTAATCCACATAAATTATATATCATTTTATAGATAATTGCTTGCTCTATCGGCATCCACAACTAAACAATTTCTTATTGCTATTGTTTTTGCAAATTAATTAATTATTAAAATTATATACACAAAATAGCATTGCTGCCATCTAACGGCTCAACGTCAATATGATTGACGGTCGGTAAAATTTTTGTTTAATTTCAAATCCACTCACGTATAAATAAAGTGGCGCTTTAGCTCAATGCTTTTGATACTTGCGCCTCTATATGTCAATTTTAGTAAAATATTTGTTTGATCTGTCACCTGAGCTTCATAATGGAATAAATAATGCAAAGACTTCACACGGGTCACGCTAGTATCATATATTTAAACAACAATTATTAGAATTACGTTTATATTTGTCTGTAAATTATAAGTAACACAAATATTAGTTTTTGACGTAGCATACATTTATTTGTTCTACTGCTAGGCTTCTTGGAAAAAAATTCACGTATCCTGAGAAAAATATTTACCATAATATTTATATTAGAAACTTGAAATATATCACTATTTATAATACCATTAGTGAGAAAATTTGATAAGACCAAATACCCCATCGTCAGCAAGACGATTGTCAGAAAATAATTAATGAAATATTCACTTCAATGAACACACCACTCTCACGCGATCCCTATGATGAATCACTATATCAATAAAACGAATTGAAATATGTGCCAATTAATATATGTAATTAAAAAAAACCATTACTTTGTATACCATTTTTATTTTTTTTTAGAACAATATTTTTAAATATTAACATATAGTTCTCCATTAAGTAGTGTCCGAGAAAAATGGCGAAATAAACAGACGGATAAGTGCTATAGAAATGGTTCCTTCGTTTCCACTTTATGAATTCTATCAAATTTAACCCCTTGCCATCATGCTGAGGCAGTGTGCAGTTCAAAGTAGCACTATGACTAAGCAATTCATTGATGAAGGGTTTTCTCTCTGCCTCATCTAAATTGTTTTACACTGTTAAGCAAATTTTATTTTATCCTTATTTTTGTCGTCTAATTTATATTAGAAGAAATTTAAAATCCTTAATGCATTTATAAACTCAGATTATATACTAGTTTATTCTTCTCTCAACGTTTTCCTTATAAAGTAAAATTAACTGCGGAACTCGGAAATATCCATTCATAAATAAAAAAATTCGTAGTAGAGCGACTTATTATAACAGTGGATAAGAACAGTTTTTAGTTTCAGATTGATTAGCACCTACCATCTTCATTAACTACTTGGTAGTTAGTACTAATGAGATGAAATTTTTTAATTGTTCCGAGAAATGGTTAATAAAAGAATTTTATTTTATTTTATTAACTTAGTGAGAGAGATTATAATTAATGCGACTAAAGTTACTCAACGATCTAATGTATTTTTCTAAAGCAGATTTGCATGAAAGATTTAAAAGCTTTTAAAAAAAAAGTTCACCCAATTATTCATACTCAATTTTATATCTTACGTCATAGGAAAATGACAGAGTTCGTACTACATTAAAAAGCTCAACGGATTTCTCACTTTATATATACACATGCTTTAGTGAACTTGTTATTTATTGAATGTGAGCACACTTGGCGTGCAAAGGCAAAAAATTACGAGGCGGTATTTGAAGTTGAAGACTGATTCATAAATATGTATCTGTACAAAACACAACGCGTCATCTGGAGAATACAGCACCGTCTTTTTTACTTTTTGTACATAAGTTGGATGAGATATGTTAAGATTTTTATGAAGTGTCATTACGGTTTTTATGTTTAATAAAAAGTATGATAATAATGAGTAGAATTCAGTAAAGAGTCCGTAAACATTTCTCGATTAAAATGATTGGGTATAAGTACGTATTTTCATATATATGTACATATCCCTCGTGCTCTATCAATGGCATGACCAAATTAATCGAAGTGTCTGATTGCCTCCGAGTAACTTAAGCAGATGAATATGAGGTATTTTTTGGAATATAAACAGAGTAAAAAAGTTATACACTTTTTTATTTGTTTCAAATTGAAAAACGTTGTTTTAAAGGTCTGGTTAAAAAACAAAATTTTTTCCGTATACTTGGATATTATAGACAGGTTCGCAGTTAAAAATTTTAATAGGTTCTGTGTATACCGAAGAAAGATGGCTATCTCATTGTTGTCATTGTTATGGCTGTGTTACTTTACGGCTCATTGTGTTAAATTTTGGTTACGTAATCATTGTGACGAAATACTTTCTCGGAACTTAGTTCCTTCAAAAAAAATTATTAAGAAAAAGTAGATAAAAATATAAATAAAAATATACCCACGGAGATGATTTCACCTAATCAAGAGGATATCTTGGAGCGTAACACAACTAAGCGAGAAATCATTAGAAGCTGAAATCGGGAAAATGCCCGTGATTAGGTAGCATTACTAATGATATGGTAAAAGCATTAAGCAATGTATATTACATTACTAATGATATGGTAAAATCATTAAGAAATGCTTACGCCAAAAGTTTTAGAAAGTGTATACCACCCAACTTTTATAAAATATTAAAACAAAAGTCAATTTCAAGGCAATTATTGTGTCAAACATTGCGATTTTATATACAAAAGAAGACCAAAGTATTATTATTGTTATCATCACTCATTTTCAGACCACGTTATCATAAACTGTTTTTAATCACCTAAATAGAAATGTCCTCTACATAGAGTTAGAAGCATATTCTAGCAGCTTTTTGTGACTTACTAAATTTAAACAGCAGTGTAGTCGACAGAAAAATATAAGGAATTTACACAAGCATTGAATATGGCATTAATTGTCTATCAAAAAGCATTTGATCCTTTCGGACATGAATTGATGTTTTTTTTTGTTTTTTGATGTTTTGAGAAGTTTCTTATCGCCTAATATAAAAAAGAATATGATAGACTCATACCTTCTCCCAAGTCTCATGTATGGACATCACACTTCGAAACACAAAAGAAGCAAAAAAGTCATCACGTATCACAAGGCACATAAGGGCAAGAGGAGTAACCTCATGGTGACATGTATGGATAAAAAAGATGTACAAAAATAATAAAGAAAACAAAAGTAATAGTTGCGTCAGATTACTTTCTAAAACAGAACAAAGAGCAAGACAAAACCAATGATGTATCTAATTAATTACATTTATTCATGGTTCATAATTAAATTATTACTTCTATTACGGTGTAATTGAAAATTAATTTAAAGACATATGCTATTCTGGATAGCGCTTACTGTGGAAATACGAATAGAAACTTATATTCATACTGTAATTCCAAATAAGATAATTTTTTAAATATAGAAAAATTAATTATATTCTCAACCAAAAAAGTTATTTTTTCTCTTTTTATTTCCATAACGTAAGCTATGTGTGCAAAAATTCACAAAGATTGTAGTCGACGCGTGAAAGCGAAGCAGACAAGCTGATTTTTGCATTTAATACTTTAATATTATATAATTGGGGCTAGTCAGGAATAGTTAGGAATTTGAAAAATATTACATTTATGTATATATCCATTATAAAGTCTATTTGCATGCTATAATTTCTTGAGGTAATTTGAGTAAACGGAGCACGAAGTCGATAAAATAATTTAACAAATTTGCATTTTTATCATTACCATTTAGAATTTTAATTTTGTTTAACATAAAATAATAGTCTGAATCATTACGGGACATAATTATTCTTCTGTTCTCACAATTTGCCAATTCTTTTTTTTTAATTTTAACTACATATTTAATATTATCCTAGCATAGTAAATTTATGATATTCACTTTCACTTTATGTTATCATAATTTCTATATAATAATTTTATGTTATAATAAATTCTTTGACTTTATGTTGCAAATCTAATCGTCGCCTGAAATTATTATCATTCGAATACATATATTTCCAAGATATAATCTCCAATATGTAGCAAAATAATATATACAAAACAACAAGTGACGAAATTTGATGTAAAATATTCTCCGTATTCACGTGTGGAGTTGGAAAAATCATATTCTTCCCTTAGCTCGTATAAAGATATGGAAATTAGTTTCCGGCAGGCATTGTGTTATAAATTTACGTCGCGCAGTATTTAGGACGTGGAAAACATTTCCAACGAAATTGAAGTATTGCGACAATGCTCAAATTTACTAGCGACTTCAGATTATATTTCTAAACATAGAACATAAAACATTATTATTAGTAATGAAATACAATATTAGAAAAGTATGAAACTATAAAAGCAAAATACTCATATTGAGATTGTTGAAAAATATTTTAATTATAGCGGTACCATTTTTACTTATGGTTAAAGACTTTCACACCTGTCACCATTTGCTGAAAATATCCCCTAATGGGTAAATATTAAATATGGATTTAATTTAATGATACTGTTTTTATTTCATTTTGTCCAATACTAATAGCGCCCGCGATTTCTTTTGCGTAGTGCGAATTTTACACGAGGGTACAAAACTATTCATCAAATTTAATCAAAATCTATACATCAAATTTAATCAAAATCTGTACTTCTTGCTTTCATTATCCTTTTCTATGTTAAATCACTACTCTTTTTTAAAATGCTTTCCATGTACAGAATTCATTCTTTTACAGATATATCGTAGATATAGATTCTCTAGTAAATCTGAATAATGCATGCATTCATAATATTTTTCTTTTCCTTCTCATATAGTGTGTGACTTCGTTGTACAATGACGAAACAAAGTTACAGTTTAAAAGTTTTCAGCTTTTCGATCCATGCGCGTACAACTTTAAAAAAATATTTAATAAATTATTGAATTTTAATTCATTTATTAAATAAATATGTATAACTATATTTTTAGAGGTCAGTACCTCAAACAAAATCGAAAACCGTATGATATCACTAACATATTTGTCTGTTAGTTGTTCTGCCAATTTGAAATTTAGTAGTAATATATATTAATAATCTACATATTTTGCCGTACCAAATTTTTAAAAATATTTATACAAGAATTAAAGGGGGGTTAAATAAAGTACTACTTTCTATTTTAAATATGCTATATTGAAAATGGCTTTTAATTAGTAATACTAAGATAATTTTCAATTGAATTTTTAAAAAATATTCTAAAAATATGACAAAATAGAGCATGACCATACAGTTTCCAAATTTTTAGACCCATGCATGAGCAATTTTACAAATTTATGTTTTAGGCGGGTGTATCAATTAATATGTAGTAAAATAAATGTACACATGTACTTTTCTTCTGGGTTTCCCGTACGCATCAACTAGGGATTGAAAAATTGTATACGCACATCGCAGTTAGTGTCATGAATCGGTTAGGCGCGTGGTGCATACAATAGCAAGAGCCGATTTTTAGTGCATAGTATTGTTATAAGTATATGGGAAAAAAACTAGCTAACCTATACTAATATTTACCCTGTTAAACCTTTATTAATAAAATAAGATAACAATTATAGTAATATTTATTAATCTATTCATATTTTTACAATATATACTTTCCGTATTACATACCAATGATAGTTTCTTGCGAAGTTCACAGTTCTGTTTAAAAGACAAATTTTGTATGATATAAATAGGATATGATTAGTAAGACATAGTATAATTATATCAGTTTTTGGTTTGAAACAGTTTTTAAATTATAATATACCTATACCCAAATAAAAGAGAAAAAAACTATAAATTGCAGGTTAATAATAGTCATTAAAAATAAACATACTTCCGGCAAAACTTGTAGGATGTGTATTTTTTTTACTATTATTATTTCTTTAATTAAAGTGATCAGACAAAAATTAAGTTAGACCATAAATTATAAGATTAATTTTTGTGGAATTCTTATATCCAAATAAAACTGTCATCAAAACCATATAAATTGAAATGTGAACAGTAAGTAATTTTTCTCAGAAAAGTTAATTCAATTAAATGCTTAATAATAGATATAATAAGTCTGTAGAGTTTGCCTATCTGCAAATAGAGAATTTAAAAAATATATTTAAGAACCTATAACAAAAGGATAGTACACAAAATATTGTTTATCAAATTTATTGTGTATTTGTGTTTGTTCGGACACGTATAACTTAAAAACTGCTGTCTTAATTCAGATAAAGTTTTTCGGAAATCGTGGGCGTTGACTTTAAATAATAATTAACCCTTATTTCAGTTGAGTCAGTCCACACATTAAAGAAATGCGAGTTTAATATTATCCAAAATATATAGTAAATTTTACACTTTAACAGGCAGCACTACGTATATTTTAAATGGCGCACTAAAATTTTCAAAAATGTAACGAAGAAATGAACATGGTAGAAAGTATATAGAAGCGCAGGAGGGGTAGGTGTCTAAGCAAGGAATTTGAATGCTGGCAAACGCATAAGGGCAGACGTTGTTGTTGTTCGTCTTTTGCAGACAAATTTTTATCTCAATTCATTTAAAATTGTATTGTCAACATATATAATACTAACTGGATTGATACATAGAACTAATTCAGTTAGTATAGATGACTATATATACTAACTGAATTAGTTCTATGTAACTAATATCAGCATGTTTAAATTTGGTAATTACTTTTATTATGCACTTTATTGTCTATAGATATAATAAAATTTTACGAATTACCTGCCTGTATATTACGAATATAATATTTAGGAGATTGTAGCAAAAGTCGTAGAACAAAAATATTTATATTTTTAAAGTATGTCTATTTATTTTTAGTGCATCACACAAAAGTAGCTGAAAGAATTTTGTTGAAGTTTTTACTAGTGGATTGTATTGAGTCTAGGGTAATATAAGTGATTGGTTATTGCAATAGACCATTAAAAACATGGAAGTTTAGTCTTTCAATGCTAAGTATACTTATTTAATTGTACAGTTATAATTATTAAAATAGGCGGAGATAGGTGTACCAATATTTAAGTTAACATAGTAATATTTCCTAAAGGTTCACATGCGAAAAGATTTTGCTAGTCATATAATAATCTAAAAAGAGAACAAAATAAAAAAAAATAAATTCGTCATAATCGCCCATGAAAGTATGTTTTAAACTTTATAGAAAAGTTCTTAGCCTTAGCCTGTCACAATCCATTAATATGAATTATTTGAAGAATTAAATAATATTCTAGTGACTTTTTTTAGTCAAAATTAACGTATTTTTTATTGTTCTTTCTTCGAAAAAATGGTCTTGATTTGAAATAAAGGATTAGGGTCATTTAAAAAATAAATCGATAAATTGAAGCCAATTGATCAGAACTGCAATCCTCGTACCGAGTTACATAATTTTCCTTTTCATCAACTAGTAAATAATTGTTATATACCACAACATTCGTTTAAAAATATATCTAATTATGAAGTTGGAATCTGAATATAACTATTGGAAATATTAATTTAGTACAAATGAATTAATTTCGAGATAATAATACTTAAGTACTCTATTAAATTTAATTAGCTTTTGTACTCAAAACTTATTAACGGGATTAAAACTTATTAACTAATTTTAAGTTCAACGTTTCGTTAATAGTACTGCATTTTTATATTATTAATTCTTCTGTATATTAACGTAAATACCCTTTATAAAATTGGAGATTTGAAATAGCTATTTCGACAGAAATGTAACAATAGATAATTGGTAATAATTATAACTCTGATAATACCTAAATAAGACAATATTTCAACTTCCACCTAAGTGTCGTAAATACTTTCGAGCTTAAATATAAGTTCACCATTAAGATAAGATCACTGACATGAACATTTTCACAATCCTCTAACTGATACCCGCTTCTCCGCTCGTGTGGAACTAAATATATTTAGGAAGATTTATTAAATATCTCAAGATACTATTTTCATTTTACCTTAATTCATTTGTTCGGATAAGAAAATACTATAATTTATGCACTAATGTATGGACTGACCTTTAACTCTATAAATAATATCCAAAATTAATTTGAAATATTTTTTCACTTGATCAGTAATTTTTTAATATTTCTTTTTCAAGTTAATAGAAATTTCCCATTTAAATTTTAATACTCCAATCTCACCTCCTGAAAGATTTAATTGAAAAAAAGTCTTTGTGTCATCCAAATTGCATGATTTCATTCAATTTTAGTGACATCCCGATTTTATGTTCCAGTTTTGGTACTTTCTACTCTGTGTTAGTGAATCAGTCCATCAAGACAGATCTCTATATATAGAGAGAGAAATCAATATTGATAAACATGTATTGAGATATCCTGAAGAAAGATACCTCGACCAGAATGTGCCATTGAATTAATTTTAATTCTCGGATACTGTTTTATACTATCCACTGGCACAGAATTTAACAATATGCGTTCCTCAGTTTATGCTGTGGTTAATAAACCTAAATTTCGAAGTATGATCGATCGTATCTGCCATTTAATAAATTGAGACAGATTTGTAAAAACAGAAGTTACCTGCGTTATTAACACCCTAACGAAATTGTCGAAAAGTTTTAAAATTTATTTGAAAATAAAATTTTTTTTCACGTGAAAATTTTCATTTAACTTTTTTTTAAAGTTAACCATGACATTACTGAATGAAATTGGTAAATCCTATATTTTGAATGCATATGCGGTAAAGTTATATAGAAAATACGGAGAAAAATCCTCGTTTTTGATAACGGCTAAACACTTCATTTTTAGGTTAAAGTATTTTAATTTATATTTAATGCTCTCTTTACAAGAAGATATAAAAATCTTTGTAATATTTCTCTTTTTTAGAGTAATATACTTCAAAGGGAAAAATGAATCTTTTGTGAGACATTATCTTCGGGTGGTTATTTTACCAGTAAAACCAAAATGTCAATGTATCTTGCTACACAAGATACACAAGAAAAAGATCAATATAGAACCGATTTTACGATCAAACGATCAGCATCCTATCTGCTTTAATGTACTCAAAATTATTTTCCACCAATTTTTTTCCTTTAATTTTATGATCTGCTAAAATTGTTTCTCCTTTCATTTTCCTTTTTAAAGTATTTAAAGCAAATCGCGAAAATGCGCCTCTTTCATTGTTAATAGCATTAATAACCTTCATTTATATGTCATATGAAATGATATAAAATACAAAATGTTTTTGTTCAAATGAAAAGTTTTCGTTGAATTGCCAAATAGAGGAAAAACACCAATATTATCTTTCAATTTTAGTGAAAATTGAAACATAATATTTATGTTTTTCTTAATTTCTATGTTGATTCAGATTATATACGGACTCATTGCGATTTTTATAGAGTAGTTATTTTAATTATATCCGTATATAAATATTTTTCATTCTATAAAATATTCACGACAAATCGTATTTACTCAAATTTGTTTACCAGTATTTAAATAATTAAGCATATACTTTTGCTGTAGTTTTGTAACATTTTCTTTTAGTATGAGACCTTATCACTTCTCCCAATTTTTTGTTATTTTGGCTCAAAGTACTCGGTGTATTTGCTATTTGTATTGTATCTAATGTAATAACGTCTCATTTTTCCTATAACATATTAAAAAATAATAAATATTGAAAAATTGTTTTTACATAATGAATTTGAATAATAAAAATGAGATATTGAAGGAAAACAGTAATAAAATTATAAATGAGAAAGAATACTCGATGTACAATAAAAAGAAGATGAAGTAAAGTTAATGGTATATTATTAGTTTCAGATAATGTATTAGTTCTATATATAAGTCAATAAACACACTTATGGCATATATAACTGAATAAAAGATATAAATAATAATTAAGAATTCAACGATAAATGCGTATAATCACAAATTCCCTTGTTATGTAACTAGTTTTGTTTCACTTGTTATTAAAATACAACTAACAGTTACTTTATATCACTAACTTTTATTAATAACCCTAATTTATAACATAAAAGCACCCTAAATATCCAACACCCTATTTGCTGGGAATGGGGTGCTGGGATTATATCAGCAAAAAGATCAATGATTACACATCTTCTAACATTTGGAAATTTTACGTACTTTGGGTATTGGCAAACAACGTGAGTCAATGCAATATCATGTCAATATTAATGAGCTCAACATTTTCTTTGCAACACCACCTATTATCTTAAACACTGCAATGAAGTTGGAAACTCTGACCAACATGTCGCCTGCATCGCCCTGTAATAATTCCTTTATTTTGGAACTTTCAGAATCAGAAATAAAAAAGAATCTTCTCGAAATTAAATGAAATCCGCTGGTAGCGACGGTCTGAGAATAAACGCTCTTGTTCCTAACATTTACATTGTAACACTCACCTCACTGCTTATATTTAATATTTCCAGATTAACTTCTACGTTCCCTTGTGAATGGAAAAAGGCGCATATTATTTCTTTACCCAAAATATCTGCCCCTAACCAGCCCAAAGATATTCCACCTATATCTGTATTACTACTACTTTAAAAATTCTTTGAGCGGATTTTACATTCACAACTTGTTAGTTTTTTAAATACCTAAAATTTACTTGACTCATACAATCTGGCTTTAAGTCCTAGTACTTCAACAGCAGTGCTGAAAGTGACTGATGATGTGCTCCTAGCTATAAACAATACCCAACTATCTGTTCTTATATTACTGGATTTTAGTAATGCTTTCTCATTCTGCAGACGATGGTGTTTTGATAAATTGGTTTGAATCATTAGATTTATAGCAACCATGCGTTGATTGGTTCAATTCCTATCTTCGTGGTAGTAAATAGAATATTTAAACACGTCTATTAATTTTTTCCTATTTCTTCCGTATAAAATTTTTGTGACGAAACCAAACAAAATATATTTTTTTTTATTTTGTGACATTTTTGATCTAATCACCTTGTGTATGTTTATTTTTTGGGTTCACTTCTTATTTAAAAAAAACATTAAAAATAGTGTTTTCCTAAATTTATTCGTTATTGTTTAAAGAATATACAATATATCCCACTTATCCACTTGGTGTATTTTTGATTTCAAATAGAGATTTCAAATCATTATAATCGGTTTTTTTTCTGGAGATCAAGAAGTAAAAAACTTCACTGACTCTATTATATTATAAACTATAACAACTGTGTATCTTGCGATGCACTATATTTTCTGACATAAATAAATAAAAGATTTTATAAATTAAGTGTCAAATAAAAGTTCGGTTTAAATAAAAAAAAATATATAATAATCATCCAGTATAAACTGACGTTATAAATAGTAATATAATTCCTGGAAAATCTTTGTAATTATTATCTTTTGATAAATACTGAATTTTGTAAAACAATCATCATCTTTCCAAAACGACATTAATATTTAAGCAACCGTTTCTCACAATTCAATACTGTTATATTTCTGAAACAAAGAAGTCGTTCTGCGTAAGCAAGTTTTTGTGGAAGGCTTCACCTGCTGTCAAGTTTTTGATAAACGATTCTGGTCGTACATCATCTTGTAAGAGGTTTCGCCGCCTACCCTGCATTGTGATGCATTTTCATTGTAGACTTTTTTGTGTTGAATAGCCCATCTGTATTCAGGACGCCTTGATATATTTAATGAAAGAAGATGGGAAATGTATGAAATGAAAAATTACTGATATTATTAGGGAAATGGTTTTGATGATATTGTTTTGCAGTACATTTTCCCGTTGTGACTGTGTATACTTACTATTATAAATAAGTACAGAAATGATCATGTCTCATTTAAGTAAAAATAGTATAAAATAAAAAAGAGAAAAGAAGAAATATTTCACAAAAACAACATTTCAACAAACTTTTTTAACGAGATATAACGGTAGCTTCGGTCACTTGAATGAAACAATAAATAAACAAAAAGATATTAAGTAGGTCGCTAAATGATGAAGAATAAATCCAGTGGAGTAGCTGCTTGATTGTATTTTTGGAACAATATCGGTGTAATCGTTTCGATGACTTGAAATAAACTAACTTACAACGTGGTGGTGCCGCTATTTGTACTGAACTCGAGGCTTCTAAAATCTTTTATAGTTGTAAACATTATACCAGATTCGAGAATTTTACATAAATTAGTTAACATGTTTAATGGTGCAATGTGCTAGAAAATTTTTATAAATTTCATTAGAATAGATGTGATTAAATAGATTTGGACGAATAGACGAAGATTTGTTAGTGATGACGAGTTGGAAAGATTAAAAAAATATATATTACACTTTAAATTTATTTATTTACTATTAGTAAATAAACAAGTTTGTATTTCAACTATCCATGTTTCACAGGTATGAAAAAATGGCTACAACAAATGTTTATATTGTATATTATCAAAAAATGGTCTATTAGCACAGATTATTGGAAAATTTCTCTCTGATTATGAAATGTTGTTAAATTCAAATGTAAAATAGAATTTAATAAGGGAAATTGAACATTTATCCAAAACCACTGACGCGATTTCAATATTTTTTTTGAGATTTATTTTACATTATTAAAAATTCTCTAATTTATAATTTATTGTTTCAGATTTTAGGGTTTACTTGAAATGTGATCATTTTTTCTTAAGCTTTAGATTTGTATATATTTTGAATATGCAATAATTACGTTTCATACTCATAAGCAGATGTTTGATACATGTGCTTTATTTCAAATGTGATGGTTAAGACATCCTTTGCAGAAAAACGTGCTCAAATTGTGTGCGAAAAAAAAATTTGTGTTAATATGAAATTAATCTACCACGATAACCAATAGCTTGGACAACACAGTAGTCGACTTCCAAAAAATTTTATTAGATCATTAAAATTTTAGCTATCTTTAGTTTATTGCAAGTAAAATTTGTAAAAATTATATTATATCAAAATTTTATATAAATTCTTAATAAATGGGAGCAGCTTTTGTTAGTCTAAACTAAGTTTACCATTTTAAACTACCATTATTTATGGTACAGAAAACCATTTGTATGAATATGATTTCTATTGCCAATTAATTATAAATAATTAAAATTCTGAATGTCGTTTAGGGCATTATGCTTGTGTCATATATTTAAAAATATCCAAGTGCTTCAAAACATACGGGTAGACTTATTTATCTGTGAAAATGTAAACTAAAGCAAAAGGGATTATTATCAATGTTATTGTAGCTCGTTTATATGGAATTGACAATTAGATTCACAAAATAATGAGCAGAGTATTTGCGTTTAAATTAACTTCAGGGTTTAAATAAAATTCTCGATTTTAAATACGTTCAGAATTTTGCAATATCAGTTATATCAACCTTAGTACAATTCAGTGTTTTTTTAATCTCACATTTCACAGCATTGTAATTCATTTTAAATTCCACAAAACAATTTCATCTAATCGTAAATTCAAAAATTAATGGTCAATTGGTTTTCGAAATACGCATAATGTAGGCTTCTGTAGTTGCTTATTGTGATTGTGGATGAAAGCAAACCTAGATCGTACCTTGTATTTTTTCAGAATTTTAAAATCTATACTAGAATAAATAGGGTGAGGGTGAAGTCGGGATACATTACACATGCAATTTTAAACCTAATCTTTGAACTTAAAAATAACAAACGGCTAATAGAAGCTTTATATCGTTTTGAAAAACCCTTCCAAGTAGAACCTGCTGGGTGATGTGAAAATATTTCACCAATTATTTACAACTAAAAAGAGATACATTAAATAAATATTTTTAATATTTTAATGCATATTATTTGAAGCCTTTATTTGGAATATCTATTTGTATAATTTCACGTAAATACATCTAAAACTAGATAAAGGGCTAGATGGAGGAACAGATGGAATGGAAACATTTAAAAATAAGAAAATTTATGACTGCCAAAATTATAAAACATATTTTTCACATAATATCTCATAGAAACAAGTCAAGCAATCCCAAACTCGATGAGTTTACTGTTAGCCGTTAAAAAATTCCCGTGATTTCCTCTTTCATTCATCATAAGATCCTTCTGGCTACAATAAGTAACCAAAGTAGTCACTAACACAAGCCAATGGGAAGATTCCATGACCTTCTCCAACATCAAATCCTCCCTTTATAATATGTAAACAAAGGGCTAACCGAACAAAACAAATTCGTCCTTTATTATCTCAAATAAGGTAACAATTATATCAAGATTTTCAAGAGCTTAAAACACTTATTCCAAGATGTTTCAACTGGGTCCATTATTACTAATATTACAGTCGATAAATTTGTTATTTTTAAACGACTTTTATCAAATACAAATATCTCTTTCTCGTTTTATTCATGTCAAATGACGTATTAACAAAAGAAGTAAATATAATACTCTATAAAATTATATTCTATCACCACCATTACGTAACACCGATCGCATTTGACGCACATGATACACACGTACATAAAAATACTTTTCCCGGAAGACTTCATTATAATTGATATTTATTATTCATAATAATTCACGTTCTACGCCGCAGCGACGAGCGGTCTAACAAGAGTTACGGTTTAATATTTGAAAAATTGCTGTTCGTGGGCCTTATCCAAAATTTACATCATTTAACTTTATGACTTGGTTACTAAGTTAAAGAATACTAAGAGTTTGTTTACATTGTGGTTTATTGTTTGGTTAGGTCTTTGACTCAATTTACAATTTGTAATTTTCCCTTTTCATGGTATAGAAATGCATTTCTAAATTAGATTTTCCGTAAATACGTAATAGTACACAAATTGATTCACAATTTGTCAAAATTAATGAAATGAGATTGATTAAGAGTACCTAGATTTATTAACAGAAATGTGCAATTTTATCATTAACAAAAGTGCGTTGTTGTCTCCTAATGCACTAGAGTCGTGGTGTATTCTTAAAGCCAGTTGCTGATATATATATATATATATATATATATATATATATATATATATATATATATATATATATATATATATATATATATATTCTGGGAGACTATTATTTTATTTTTATTATTTATAATCCTTCTAATGCAATGAAGATGAAAGTTTTCCTTTTTGTTTATTTAGAGTTTTACATATAAATTGCTAAGCCAATTGATATATTGGTTAGTATATTTTTTTCCACAATTTTGGGATTTTTTGGAAGTTTTTACTGTAGAGTATGAATAGGACAAAGTGTCGTCAGTTGACAACAGTGAACGCGAAGCTTTAAGTGAATTACATAAAAGATAATGGATTTAAGTCGATATCAATACGGATTACATTGATTTCCGAATTTTGTCTGAGTCACAATCAAAAGACTGACACAATGAATATAGTCATGTGATGGACAAGTCCACAGTGTCTTATGCAATGGCAAAGATTTGATTAAGAAAGTTCAGGAATGAGGACTACGATTTTGAGAATGAACCCCGTACCGGCCGTCCTGTTGAATTGGACATTCAACCATTACGATGCTTAATTGAGGAGGATCCTAGACTGACGACTATTCAATTGGCAGATGAGTTACACTGCAGTTATGGTACCATAGAAACACATTTTTACAAATTGGGAAACTTTTCAGAATACGATATGTGGACACACCACGAATTGTCATCATATCACCTTCAGTGCAGAGTTGATATTTTTCAATGTTTATTGACATTGAAACGTAACTTCGACTGCCTGAATTAGTTAATAACTGGCTACAAAACGTGGGTCATATGTTAATCATAAACGCCTGGGTGTGGGAGAAACAGGATTTTCAGTATCTAAACCTGAAATAAGTACCAAAAAGGTGATGCTCAGCAGCTGCTCAAGGTCATTATTCATTGCAAGTTGCTTCCAGAGCGATTCTCAATTAATGCAGATATTTATTGTGAACAATTGGAGCGATTAGGTAAAAAATTGAGTAGTCAATAGGATCATGTTTATTGTCTACACGATAATGCCAGACCACATGTTGAAAAACTTACTCATAATAAATTAGAGGAGCTCGGCTGGATTTTACTCACTCATCCACCATATTCACCGGTCATGGCGCCCTCTGATTACCATTTATTCAGGACTAAGAAAAAAATTCGATGTTTAAGAAAATCTTCAAAACACGCTTCTCGCACGGTTTTTTGAATCATAGTCACTGGAATTTGATGAGAAAGGTATATTGTCAATGCGAATTTGATGGCAACAAGCAGTAGATAATAATGGTACATACTTAAATTAAATTTAATGTAACATATAATTCTTTTAATAAAAATTATTTACAGCAACTCCGGGATTGGCTGTAAATTGGATTGGCTAATAAAAACTTATTCGTCAACCCAATATAACTATCACAATGTGATAGATTATAGTTTCTTGATTGCCATAGGTACATTATATATAGTATGGCTATATGTTGTATTATTTTTGAGATATAATTAATAATATCAATATAGTCGGAGGAACAGTTCTTGGTCTGAGTGTTTTATGACGAATGTTAGTAAAATTATGGAAATATAAATGTATGAACTGTAAGTTTTAAAAAGACCTAAAAAAAGTATGGAACATCGTTTATTTATCTTTTACTACTGTAATATTCTTAGTTCAAAAATTGTGTGAAACAAAATTGACGATGTTAAGGTCAATTTGCTGGTTTACGTTAAGATTAATATTATAGTAATTTTAAACGTTTTTATTAAATAAAAATATTATTAGTATACAATTATAGTATTATAATTTGTATTAATACTTCAAGTCAAATGAAAAGTTTTTGAAAGTAAACAGAAGTGGAAAGGGCGGAAGGAAGAAAAGAGATATAGGAACATAGAAACAAATAAGTTTCAAAAAATATTAATCAAAATAACTAACTGTAAAAAAACTTCCTGGGGATCGTTTTGACAGCGGAAAAATAATGTGGTGCGTAAAGAAATTTTTTAGATACCACCTTTGCTTATTCTAAAATGCACCCGTATCTACATAAAAGTATATTTTAAGATCGCTAGTTATATTGCAAGTATAAAGAAGAGATCTCATTACTAAATTAAGAGGTAAAGTCTGCAAATCGCATTAAAACGCTAGTTAAATAAAATTGACCGGTAGGTGTAATATATAACTCAATTTATCTTACTAATAAACAGAAACATTTCTTCTGGTTGTAGGTCAAGTAGATGCTTTTATTAGCAGATGCTTATATTATTTATTATATTTTAGTTGTGGATAAAAGGAAAAGTGGATATTAATGATAACTACTGATAAAATGAATGGCATTATTGTGAAAATAACCGGAAAATAAGAAAAGATTTATTTAAAGAAAAGAAAATAAGATAAAAAGAAAGTAAAGAAAAAAATAAATAATAATGTATTTGAGCTTTGATAAGAAATCTAGCGTCGACTTAGAAACATGGTAAAAATTAGTTATGTGCAAGTCTTTCCTGATCGCTAAAAGATTGTTGTGCAACAAAATGTTGAGTAATAAAGTAATAAAACATCATTTTAAATAAAAGTAACAAACTATACGTAATAATTCATTAAACCTCTCTCTGATCTCCTTTTGTTTTTAAATAAACAAAGTGTTTCTTTTAATCAACGGTAGCGACTGACTTACTTTATTCAAACTTTACACAATTAGTCCTAGAGAGTACTACTAGGTACTTAGTTATTTTGTTCGGGTACATATTTATAATACCCCACTCAAAATATTTCTTTCCTCTATAGAAAACAATGACAATATAATGATTGGTCTTTTACAGTTACACTTTAACAATATCTAATGTTTTCATGAATTTAAAATGTCTAGCTGAGTTAAAACTTTTAGTTAGTTTATTTGTTAGCATGTTTTTAGTATGGAAATATTAATCAATACAATTTTGTTGCTTATAATTTCTCTAAAATAATGATATCTAACTTCAATGTACTTAATTCTATTACGAAAGCTAGGATTCACTAATAATTTATGTGCACTTTGATTATCATTATGTAAAGTGATTGGATATATATTCTTTGTAAATTCATACTATATATTCCCAAGATAAATGGCTTCTTTACAAGTCCCTGAAATTGCCACATATTCGGTTTCTATACTAAAAAGAGCAATACACTTTTGTTTACAACAGCTCCAAGATATAACAGGTCCTGATAAAGAGAAACTAAAACGTTAGTAAGACCTTCTATCATTAAAATCGTTAGCCCAATCAGCATCTACACAAACTTCTGTATTAGCAATTTCATTTTTACAATATTTTAAACCTATGTCTATAATTTTTTTAAATATATTAGTATCCTTTTTGCATATATCGAATGTTTCTCTATTACAACAATTGTTAAATTGACTTAGATATAACACTGAATAAACTATATTACAATGATTCGTATAGAACCAATATTTTTTGTAAATATGCATGGTTCTAATTTAAATTTATTATAGCTATCTGCTATTAACAAAATGGAATTAGGTCTATAATCTGAAATAAAACAACATGTTTTCACCTTTAATCAACGAAAACAACTGACTTACTTTATTAAAATTTTGCACAAAATAATCATAGAGGGCACTACTGGTTACTTAGATATTTTGTTTGGATACTTATTTATTACAAGTTTTACCCAAGACAACTTAGTCTGAGAAAAACAAAAGTAGAATGAGGTGATACTGAATGCGATTGAAATAAAATATTATACTATAAATATGCAGAAAAACGTTAATTGACAGAACATTTTTAAGAAATTTTCCATAGAATTGAAAATTAAAATGAGGAAAGACTATAATGAACATATTGATCAAATTTTTAAAAACACTCTCTTAAATTTGCTATTTTTCCTAAAATATTATGAAAATATTGTAAAAATTGAATAAAAATAAGCGAGTTATGAACTTTTCAATTTAATAAGTACGATAGGGATATCGCCTCGTCTCATTCACGTACGTAGAATGCAATGAATGTAATCCTTGTCTAAGCGTTAAGTTTTACGCGTTTTACGTTAGCTTGTGGCTTAAAAATATGAAATAAGGATAATTGGTCGAACACCCTGTTAAACGCATTCATCCAATTTAACAATTGAATTGTAAATATTGAGGAAAAAAAAATTACTGTAACTGAATTAATACGTCGCCTGGAATGGGCTATTATAAAAAGTATATACGGAAGAAACAAGATAAGAAACAAGACAAGAAAAGTGACTTAAATTTGGTAATATAAGAAACCTAGGTCGTGGTAAAGAACTTAAAGAAAGTAGAAATAATACTACATCACGTAGTTTCATTTAATTGTGAATATAAGACGCCATAAAAATAAAAGAATGTGTATGAAAGAATGTACAAAAATGGATGAAGCTAAAGAACACATTAAAATAGAGGAGAACGCTTTTTTGTTGACAAAGACATTGCTCTCTGTGGTATTCTCAAACAAATAAAAATTTCCATAAGTTACAATATTCAGTTTAGACTTCGTAACAAGCTAATGTTTGTAATGTGTAAGTAAGTAAAGGAAATACTCTTTAAACCTCTTTGTATGTTAGCAGAAAATAATCTTATGGTAATGTATTATGAATATTCATGATGTTAAATAGTTCAGTAGATTACTTACTAAATAAATTGAATCAAATTATTATCACGAATATGGTGAATATTTGAAACTTGTTTATAAATCCATTTGCAAAATTGTAACAATATTGTGAATGTATGTAACTTTCAACAACCACAGTATTATTATATATATTATTAGTACAAATATAGTATGTCTGCTAATATATTATCACAATATTATTGATAATATTATTTAATATTGAAATACGGAACAATTTTGAGAAAAAAATCAAACGTTCCAATATTTATGATAGTAAAAATTATCCCTTAATCATTTACACGGTCTTATTGAGCGCGTTATATTTGCGATGTACCGAGACTGAACTTTATGTAAATGAGACGTAATATGAAGTAATACTATGGAAGACTGGCTTCTCCCTCCCTCCTCCCATTCATTAAACACCTCTTCGCTCTCAAAACGATATAGACCGTTGGAGTAGGAGTATAAATAAGGATAAAAAATGCCTTTTATTTCCTGATGTTAATAATAATTTAACTTTAAATATTACATACTTCTTAACATATATTTTAATATACTTAATATTTATATATATTAGTAGATATTTAATGTTTAATAATGTATTGACTGTTTACTAAATAGGAACTCCGCTCAGATGAGGGCCTCTTCCCAGGATTGCCATTTCTCATGGTCTTGAGCTATATGTCTCATAGCGGTATATGGACAGGTATATCCGGAATGATCAATTAATAAATAAGCCGTTCTTTCTTTACCTTGCACCGTTTAAACAGCGTTCTCAACTTCTGTTATATTTCTTTTTACTGCACGAGTCTGTTCTTTACAACGATCCGTAAAAAATGGACCCATTTTTTTAAAGATTAGCTTTTACAAACAAACGTCACTGCTCAACTCATAGTATGCAGGGAAAAAAATGTGAGAATCAGCAGAGAGCATTTTAAAAATTTCTAAAGTGATACTGACCTTTTGGAAGATGGAGGTTGTAAGGTACATATCGGCACAATAAAAATTTGTATTGTAAGCATTCAATTCACTTTGTTGCGGATTATTAATTAGTTTCCAGAAAAAATGGATCCGGATGTTTCCAAAAGGCGGATCAAATCTCCTATTCTCAAGAGGTAAATTTGTATGCAAAAACATTTCCAGACATTCGATCGCATTTGACTCACTTTACGAATTTATTGACTGTATAAATAATTTATCTGCAAAGCATTTTTGCTTGAAACAAAACAAGCCTGAATCAATAAAAACAAAACTTTAAATCCGAATTATAATTGCATCAATTTAACTACAGGCGAACGTCCACAGGTAGTGGCAATTTTTTTAATGGCTCCGTACCTCGAACTTTAAAACAGAGCTCTGATAAGGGTTTTTTCAGTCACGTGTCTGTCGGTATGTTGAAACTTGGCATAATAAGGGAGAGGTCACAATATAAGTAATAAGGGAGAGGTCACTAAATAAAATGCGGTGCAACGTCGCATCGTAAAACAGACGCCGCACCGCATTACGATGCGATAACGCTGAGTTACAATGCACGCAACCTCACTGTCCGTAGTGTGGACACCAACTAACAGGTAGCATGTTGTCGCAACGCAGATTTGTACGTTACGTCAACGCATCGGAAATGTTTACGATGCATTATGCGTCACCGTGGATTTTTGCGATGCGACGTCGTACTGCAGGATTTTGGCTTTCTACCTAAAACATCTTATTAATCTCTAATTATATATATTATAAGTGTCATTACTATAATTATATATTTTATAAACATATATTATACATTTTAAAAAATATTTACATAAGAATTATAGAACCGATAAATAAAGTACACAAAACATGTTTTTTAATGTTTTTGCATCATTTGGGATAAAATTTCAAAGAGTACAAAAATATTTTTTCATATTTTTTAAATCCATATTTAGAAAAATATTCGAACGAATATGCAAGAATAGAGTATTATTTTCAAAAGTACTGAACCGTCATAAAACTATGAAATAACATATATTTTAAAACCTGATTAGAAGATTACAGTAATTATCTTAAATCTTAGATTTTTTTAAACATTAAAAATGCACCTGCATAAAACATTTTAGACAATATGTTTACGTTGTAATAAATTAATATTTGTGAATAGTTTAATAAAAATACTATATACCATTAAATGTTTATAACTGCCTAAATATGCAAGGAACCCTCGTAGCGTGACTTCTACTCATATATGACCGGTTTTTATCTTGACATATAATGAAATACACATTAAAAATAACTTTGAGTGGAATGTAAATACACTAAAAAATATTTTTCCTTAAGAGATAACAATGTCAACATACCGTTTAGTATTATTTTAACCGTTTTAGTATGTTTTAGTATTATCTCAATAATTATAAAATTTGATATTCGATATTGCAAATATAATGTATTTAATAATAATTGTGTATAAGTTGTAAGTAACATAAATATAAGTTCTAGGTTTCCGTACTTCAAAAGGAAAAATGGAACCTTTTCTTCGTCTGCCGATCTGTGAGAATCCTTTTTCTCAGAAACGCGTAGAGATATCATGATGAAATAAAAAATTAAGTTTCTAAGTCAAGGCAATCAAGAAAAACCCTAAAAATACAGCCATTCATACCACATATTTTAGCACTTTCAATTAAATCAAAATCTGTAGGGAAATTCACATTGACCTAGAATCACGAAATTTGGCAAGGACCAAGATCTGATAGCAAAATTAAAGACAAAGTAAAACAGAAATTGTTAGATTGCAGTTACATCAAATAAAAAAATTGTTAAATATGCGTCTGTCAAAGATATAGCAGGCAATATGTTTTCGTTTAAAATGTTGTATTAGAGTTTAATAGCAATGTTACATATCATTAAATACTTAAATGTGTATTGTTATACCATTAAATTCTTAAATAGTATCATTATAATTTATAAATGCTTAAATCTTTAGTGCAAGTTCCACTCGTGCTTGAGAGATTTTTTTTAACGAAGTATAGGTTTACTCGTTCTACTCTTGGGCTTCGTTTTAAAAATTTGCGTATCCATGTATATATATATATATATATATATATATATATATACATATATATATATTTATAAAGGTGTGTCTTTAAACCATGTGACCACGGAACGTTCGAAGTACTTATTCTCGAACTTTGGTAGGATTTATTTATATTTTTATTATTATGATAAATCTAAAAATAATTGACGTCAATAATTGAATTTGGTTTTAACGCTAGTTTATTGTTAAATAGAGTATTTTTGTGTCTTCAATCTTAACTTCAATATGGAAAATAATAAAGTTATTATATTCCACAATTTTAAAAACGCTTATCATATACTTTTTTATATAAATTTCACTATACTATTATATATCTTACAGTTTCACTATTATAATCCGTCCATCTATTTGTCACAGCTATAATTTAATATTCAACAATTTTTAAAAACGCTTGTCATTTACTTTTTTTATATAAATTTCACTATGCTATTATATATGTTACAGTTCCACTATTATAATCTGTCCATCTATTTGTCACAGTTATAATATATTCGTAAAACTAATAGTGCTATTAAACTAAAATGGCATGGTTATACACGTTTATAACCCTTACAATGTCACGAACTGATATACGAAAATTATAAAAAGCTTTTTACAGATGAGTGGGAGTGATATTTTTTATTCTCGTACCACATTATGTATGTATCATTGACCAGGATTTGCTATGATATTTCGGGAGGAGTGTATATCATAAACACTTTTTTGATACAGAGACCCATTTATTAAATATTAAACTTTAAAGTGGTCACTTTTGTTAGAAGAGCAAGTCCCTCCCTTACCATGTTAACTGCTATTTTTCATAGCTGAAAATATTCATAATAGTGGTATATATAGAGAATTTAAAATGAAATTTATAATAGCTAAATAAGCTCTACTAATCTACCAATAATATTCGATCAACTTATGACATGTAATTGGACCTGTAAAAGTTTGTAGAAACTTCATATAAATGACCTAAATCAACTGCCAGAAAAAATTTGTATTTCAAAATGTGTATTTATTATATCAGGTAAAGATATACTAGGAAATATATTTATATATTTACATGGTGTGAATAATGTATTTCAAAAGAGTTGAATAGGAATGTTATTTACACTTGACATTTATATACGCCTATCTGTTCACGGAACCCTTGTAGGCGAGCTGGCACATAAGAAGTTTTTTACTTCATAAAATTACATTAATACGAATGTTCGGAGAGAGGTTTGAAGAATTTATTAGTAAGAGGACTTTATTTTTACAATATACATTCTGACATTCTGAAACTGGGTAATCCAATTTTAACCGTGTGGATTTTACGTTTATATATTTTTTATGAATAAGATTTATCAAGATTATTATTACTTTTATTGAAGTGTTATCTCCTCTAGGTTGAAAATATTATACAGTACTTCAGTACGTTCAGTTTAGGCATAATCTAATAGCCACAAGGATAATCCAACTGCTACATATGTCAAATAAATACCTAAACGTGATTACTCAAGTATATTTTGCCTGAGGTAAATATTTTAAAATGCATTGAAACCTTTATATAATAAAAAAAGGAGGAAACTCACACGTTAAGTAATCGTTTTAATCGAAAATACAACCTGAGATGCTAAAAGTCTTTCTAATACAAAAAGTCGTATGAGAGCGAGAGCGAGATAGAGAGTGGGAGAAAGAAAGAGAAACAGATAGAGAGAGAGAGAACGACAGAGAGAGGTGGAGAAACAAAAATGTTCATTTCTATCGCATGTATTACTTTTAAAATTACATAGATTCGAAAGAAATAAAACGGTATCCCCATAATTCCTCTTAATTGTACATACATCCATATGTCTTTCTGACACATCCATGTTTTCCACGTATATTTTAACACAGAAAAGTTAAATTTGGCGTATTGGCCGGGTGCGAACTACAGAGTGAGGGTAACGAATTCGACAGCAGCGCTCGCTGTAGCAGAAATGGAAATATTTAAAGGCTCTAAACATTGTTATAGATAATATAATTTTCTCACCTATTTTATCATGTTTATTTTTGGATCCAGTGATCCAGTGGATCCATAAATTACACAAAATAATACTTCCATTTTTTGTGTTGCAAGTTTTTTCACTATTTTTCTTTAAATTTATAATTAGATACTACATGTTTAATAAACATCTAAATGTGTATGATTATATTAAAAGAAAAATTTAAATAAGCGATTAATAAAAACATAGAAAATTTTCAAAATTTTACGTCTATCTCACTTCATGTTAACAAAAACATTTAATTCTACCAACCATAAAAATTTGTTATTAATCCTTTATTATATTTTTAAATTACAAATTAACAATTGGGAACAAATACATTTTAGCAATAATGAACATTTTACTGTTTATCAGTCCAAAATACAAAAAAAAAGGAAATTTAAACTAAGTAAAGGGGCCCCCTTAAAAATGATTGGAAAATTTATATATAAAAATATTTAAACGTAACATTTATTTACCTTGTTTATACTTTGTTATTTTTTATTATTTACATTTCTATTTAAATTTTTGTCGAGTGTGTAGTATAAAAATTTGTAGTATCAAGTAGAAATAGTGAAAAAGACTTCAAAAACAACACAATAAAGGTATTGAATATATTAGGGGTTAATTTTGCAGAAATTCATTATTCACAATTAAATGAAACTATGTGACGTAGTATTATTTCTACTTGAATATTTGATAATAGCTAAATTACAACATCTTCAGGTGGGGTATTAGAATCTTTGCTAATAGCCAACCAGAAGATGTAATACAATGAAACCTAGGTCATGTTAAAGAACTTAAAGAAAGTAGAAATAATACTACATCATGTAGTTAAATTTTTTTTTTGAATTGTTGTAATAAAATAATCATGGCTGAGTCTTATTTTTTAAATACGTAACTTTTATTTACATACTTTAAATTAAAAAAAATCACTAAAATTATCATTTTTATTGTATTGAATTATTTATCTTTTTATGAATTAAAAGCAATTTTTTGAAATATGACACGATAAGTACTGTGTATTAAATCGTAAAAATACTTCAAGAAATAACAAATTTTAATTTTAAACATTTTCAATACTGAATTGCAAATTAGGTAAAATAATAAATATATAGTTGCTACAAAATGCATTCCTTCTGACATTGTTTGTGGTTAAAATGTTATAATATGGTTAATACATTCATTTTATTGAGCTGAAAACAAAAGAATATATACATTCTGGGTACTGACAACCAAAATATTGTTATTATTCGTTAACAAAAGCATATATTTAGATATTTATTTCTACATTATGATAAATAACGAGACAAACAATATAATATAATTTAATATTATTTTGTCCAGTACATGATTATTCTTACTTTTCTTCGACAAAAATAACAAAGGAACAATTTATACGTATTTAGGAACACGATATAAAAAACAAAAACCTGTCAAGCACGAGTAGAGCTCTCACAGGTTTCCCTACACTTATTATATATAAGGATACATAGTGTTCCTATTATACTATTTGCAAATTGTAATTTTACACAACGTACCATAGTGCTTACTATATCTTTTACCGGCGTAAAACATCGGGAATATTTCAAAATATAACTACAAAATAAACAACTTTAAGATTTTTTCCTTTACTCGTTCTGTGAGACCTTGCTTCTTATAAAATTTATGATTCTAGGTCAACAGGAAGTACCCTATAAGTTTTGATTTACTTGCTACGATGAAAATATGGTCCATAAATTGCTGTTGCCAGGTATTAAAAAATATCGAAGAAAAATTATAAGTGAAGGAACCAATATTTTAACTTAAAATACATTTATGACCTGCCATAAACTAGCTCTGGTCATAAAAGGACGAAAAATGTGTTTAGATTGACTTTACGGATGGAGAAGAACCTTCATTTATCGTCAACGCGGCCATGGGAGGGGTTGGAGAAGTAAGGAGGTCATGCCTAAAAAGTTTCTAAATATAGCTGATAGTATAAGGACACTTTTAAATAAAGTTTAGTTATAAAACACGGTGAGAAAACCTCTACTGCCCGTAAAATATGTCACAATTTGAGCAAAAGAAAATTGGAAATGAGATTGAAATATTGTAATTTATTTGGACGAAGTTTTTTTAAGCACGTTTTTCTATTAATCATACCTGATCTACCCAAACTGATAAAATTGACTAACGAATCATTTAAAACCGGGTAAACATGCACATCTCTAGCTACTTGTTAAAGTAAAGTTTGGAAATTAGCAAATAATTACAGAAAATTTGAATACTAATATGTTAATTTTCAATAATCGAAATATATATCATATAACTTTTTTATCATCTTCTTAAAAGCAAAATGATAATGACACAAAATATTGGAATCTTCTTTTTATAACAGAGAAATCATAAAACGACTTTGACTTATTATATTGGCAGTAGCAGCCACCGTCACCGAATGCAAATCTAACGTACTACTAATGAAATTCAAGCTCCGAGGGAAGGAGATCCGGAATATTAGTTCAAGAGATTTGACTTATATGGAGATCTATTTTCTTTATTTTTGTAATTAAATTAACAGAAAATATACCTCGGTAATACCAAGTAATTATTAATATCGGAAGTGGCTAGATAACTACAATGAAAAGCAAGGCGTTACGGTTTATCTGATGTATGCGCATATGATATTTTATATAGTTTTAAAATTTTGCTCTAGGGGATTTTGCTATGCAGACTATACCTTTAGATAAAAATAACATTAATATTTGGAATAGTACAAAGGAAATAATGCTGTTATTTTACTGAATATGGTTATTTCTTTATTAGCATGAAGTTATTAGGTAAATAAAATAAAAAATGATTTTCAAAATTCTTCCGTTGATTCTGTATAAACTTTGTCAGGTTTTACATTATAAACATAATTTATAATTAAATAATACATACTGATACACTCAAGTCCCATTACAGAATTTAATGTATTTTCATAACGCAAAACTTACTTTTTTTCAGTCAAACGAAACGCTAACTTAAAATGTTCATGCTCTAAGTCTAGATTGTACTTTTGTATATCACATCCTTCTTTACATATTATTTTTTTGAAACACTTTCGTGACACTATCTAAATTGAATCGATTTAAAATTTATTAACAAACGAAGCAACAATTTGAATATTAGAAATTAATGTGAAATTAAATTAACCACGCTCAAAAATTTGTACCTTCAATCACAGAGGCTCTTGAATATAGATCACGCACCGAAAGACAACGAGGGGACGGCCCTCTCGCAAAGTGGATAGGTGACCTGGTAACAATCGCGGAAGGCCTTTAGATGCACGCAGCGCAGAATTAATCTTCGTGGGATTCCATGGGGAAGTCTATATTTAACAGTGGATGTTTTTCTTCTAATAATGAGGATATAATAATTTTACACTGTTGCATATGTAATATAAATGTATCGTTCAGGTATTAAGAATGTGATATATTATTAAGAGTAGTAAATTTTAAAGCAGTAAAGGTCATATCTCCGAAATCATTAATTAAAATGATAAAGTTTAAAGTTTAACCACAGAACAAGATGCGAATTTAAATTTAACAAGTGTGACTAAAAGAAGATTGCATAATTTTAGCCCCCGAATCTGTATGTCGCGATCAAAAAGTGACTTGAACTTAAAAAGCTTCGCTTATTAATTATAGAGAAGTTGACTGGCCCTAAATTTGTAGTGTTTAATAAAACGTCATGAAAATATAGTTTAATTAAATATCAACAGTGAAAAAAATTTAAAAAATTATTAATAAATAAGCCAGTTATGTTTTTTTAAAGTAGGATAACGTGGGAATATCTCCCAATCCCATCTGCTCTCATGGATAACAATAAGCATAACTAAAAATAACATTGCAATTCAGTATGGCCGTCTTTGTATGAACATTAAGTTTAAATAATTAAAACTCGCTTAATTTTTAACATTTTTCGAAAGATTTTTTCGTCGGTCCGTTTTCGTTCGTTCGGTCCGTTTACAACCTGAAGGTTGTACTTGGAAATGTAGAACGAAAATATGAGATATAAGATTAAAAAAATATATTGTCAAATACCCGTGTAAAAAAATAATTTTTTTTTAAATGAATATACTCGTGCCTAACCAACGACAAATAATACTTAATTCAAAAAGGAAAACACCTCCGTCTTTACTTTCTTTTTTAATGGAATTATTACTTAATAAACCACGTAAGCCATAAAACGGACTGTTTTCTTCGAAAAAGTTAATCTCGTCTCAGAATAAAATATGCTGCAATACTTTTTATAACGCTCGACAAACAGCTTTAGTCCGAGTTTTAATATTGCTTTTTCAATTAAATTAGTATCCTACGGAAAAAATTCAAACATTAAAATACAAAATTGCTACTCTTAAAAAGTAACTAAAACATAAAAATAAAAGTAATAAGTTTTTTAAAAATGTTTCCTTCCATAAAAAAATTAAATATTTAGATAGTAAGTTTAAATGTAAGGTTGAATAAAAATCCTCGTATTTTATAAAAACTCTCACAAAAATTTCGATACTGTTAGTGACTTTATCAAGACTTTTTTACAATTATTTCTTAATGATATTGAGTGACTTTAATATCAATTTTCATTGATGATAATAAGTGACTTTGAACACACTGAAATATATTAAAAAAATATATAATTTAGGTTTTCAAGATTAACTGTGTGTGTGTCTGTGTGCGTGTGCGCGTGTGTGCTTGTGCGTGTGCGTGTGAATGCGGGTGTGCGAGCGCGTGCGCGTGCGAGTGCGTGTGTGCGTGCGAATTCGCGTGCGAGTACGCGTACGTGTGAGCCTGCGTGTGCGCGTATATGTACGTGTGCGTGCGTGTGTGTCTATGTGTGTTTACGTGTCAAAATACTCACAATTAACTATTTAGTTGTAGGAAAAACATTAAACCTATTTCAAATAACTATTGGATAAGAACAGCATTGGAAGGTATAAAATATTGAAAAGAAAAGTAGTGGGAACTTTTGCAGTACAACGTAGTTTCCGAACGTAAATAAATTTGCAAAATAATACTACTTTTAGAGATTTTAAAAGTCGGTGCCAAGTCGAAGCTTTTCTCTCTGTCGCTCTCTAACACACGTGCACGCGCACATCCACAAACAAAAGCTCCATAATCGTCTGTTTCTTTTGTAAGTACCCAGTAAGTAACAACAAAGCAACCTTTAAATTTAGTATGTATTTGTCTTTACTTATTATTCATTTCCGTCATTCCTTCAAACAAATTAAAAAAAACCCCTTGTTATTTAAAATCTAATTTATAGAGTTTCACAAATTTCGTTTAATATATCGAAAAAAATTGTAAATTAAATATGATAATTTTAAAGAAATTCATCTTTCAGGCACGAATTTTATTGATAAATATGTTAGGTTTTTAGTAACCTAATTCGCCAGAAAATCACGTATAATTTAAAGAAACCTGTGCAAATACTATTAAAAAAACTTTATGAATTTATGCTTCCAAGTTTTTAATTATTATTTATTTTCTATACCACTTTAGCAAATAATGCCACGTATTAAATTACCGCACAAAAAATTACTTTAAATTTTGTATTATTTTCTATTTTAACTCTTTTTTTAAATTAATAAAATTCAAAACAGAACTTTCCTATTTTTTACATTTATGTGTTTGGGAGATTACGATTAATCATATTTGATTTAGATCACGTATTCCGATTAATCGATCTACGTATAACATTTCTTTAAGTAAAATACATTTTTAAACCAACACCGATCAAAATACGAAATTTTACTTTTTACAAGATTAAGAAATAAAATTACAAAATTTGCTTTGTATCATATCTACTTGTCCAAAAAGAGAAGGTGTCAGTAATTCATATGTCGGTAATCTTCGACAAAAATGATTATTATAAGACAAGTGATAGAGGAAACCGCATTGGACTCTTTCTATATAGTTAAAAATTGATGAATATTGAAGATTCAGGACAGCAGTATTTGAAACTTTCACATGTTTATTAAGAAGAGAGAATTTTGTGGATGGCTTGGATAAATTGTAATTATTTCTGTATTAGTACATAAATAAATCAATAAGTTTATGAATAAGGACCTATTATATTTGGATGTGCATTTCATTTATAATACAGCATGAATATACCTTAAAAGGAACCTTATGCATATGGTTCAATTTTCTTGCCGTTCTATTTAAAATTAAGTAATGGTTCGTTTGTTCATCAATCACATTTCCATTATTTCTACAATTTTAGATATGTATATGTTTTTTATAACTTTATTAAAAAATGTTTAACCGTACATTTGAATAATCTGAGAAAGATCTAGGAGCAATAATTTAGAATTTAAATTATTTTAGTTAATAGACATGTTTATGTTTTTTATAACTTTATTCAAAATTTTTTAACTATATAATTGAACAATTTGAGAAAGATCTAGGATTTAGAATTTAAATTATTTCAGTTAATTTGAACCAACTTTTTGAAAACTTATAGGGAAACACGTGACTCTATCTCGGGTACATTATCAATATCAAATAATATTTTTCTTTTAATATTTATCCACTTATGAAGTATTTCCTCACAAAATTACTTGCAAATAAATCGATTTCGTTTTATTTTCGCTTATTATAAGCTTAATAAAGTGAATAAATATATGTAAATTTAATAAAGTGAATAAATATTGAATATATTTGGCTACATGATGTAGTGTTATTTCTATTGATAGCCCACCTGAAGATGTAATACAACGAAACCTAGGTCGTGGTGAAAAACTTAAAGAAAATAAACCTACTCTCTGAGGCATCATATCCTCAAATGATATTTTGTGCAAGATTAATTCTGTGAGGTATGAAGTAAATGGTATATTGAGAACTTTAAATTCTATAAGAGTATGTGTGGGTTGTATTCATAAGGGATTAGAAGTTAAAAACATTTTGTGAGGTTTGACTACTGTAAGTATATATAGTTATTTACTCTGTCAAGATTTGATTCTGTAAAGATTTGAAAAACATTTTGTGACGAATGAATTCTGTGAGTATTTGAAGTAAAGGGTATTTTGTGATGATTGAATTCTGTGAGTATTTAAAGCAAATATATTTAGTGAGGTTTGAATTTCATAAGAATATGAAGTAAGTTATATTTTGTCAGGCTTGAATTTTTAATGGAATTGAAGTTAATGGCATTTCACGAGGATTGAAATCTTTGAGCTATTAAAGTAATAAAATTTTTGTGAGGCCAAGAAGTAAATAGTATTTTGTTAGCATTGAATTTTGTGAGGATTTGAAGTGAACGGTATTTTGTAGTTTTGAATTTTTTAAGGTTGTGAAATAAATATTATTTCGTATGATTGGATTTGTTCAGGACTTGAAATAAACGACATTTTGCGAGAAATTAGTTCTATAAGAGCTTGAATTAAACGGCAGTTTGTGAGATTAAACTATCTAAAGTTACGAAGTAAATTACATTTTATGAGCACTGAATTTTGTTAGAATTTGAAGTAAACGGCAGTTCGTAGGCTTGAATTTTTTTAGGATGTGAAGTAACGATTTTTTGTTACGATTGAAGTATATTAGAACTTGAAATAAATGACTTTTTACGAGGAATTGTTTATATAATCACTTGAAGTAAAGATTAAAATTCTATGAAGTTATGGAGTAAGTGGTCTTTTGTTAGAATTTGAAGTTAATGACGATTTATGAATATTGAATTCTCTGATGATTTAAAGCAAACTTTACGAGGTATGGATACAAAGTTTATATCGGGTATTAATATTTTTTATGTTACTAAAAGTAAATGCTTAGTGCAAGATTCATTTCTTACCAGAAATTATATGTTAAACTGGCTATTGTTCTTAATTTAAAAACAGCAAATCTGGTACTTCTGGTAATAAAAGATTTTGATAGCATAGGTACAAAGAGGTATTAAACAAATTAAAATTAATTTTTACCGTTCTGTAATTGAAGAGAAAAAGAAAGGGATCCCTTATAGTGTCACTCATTTGACTGTCCATTAAATCATTTTTGACAGCCGTTTTCCTCGGAACACGTTTAATGTAGAGATTTGAAATTTGACACAGTGAAAAAATACAAGATATTAACCCGAACATAGTCTAATCTTTGATACTGAAAAACATTCATAGACACATTTTAGACGGGGCAAATAAAGTACACAATTTTGATTAGTACTTTTGTTTCTGGTATAGCGTATTATATGAAATGAAAGAGCGGCTTATTACAATATGAAAGGTGTTTTTAGAATTTTTTTGTAAAGTTATGGAGAACCTAAAAAAAATTTTTTAGACACCGTTTATCTTAGAAGATATGCATTAGGTATAATGATAAAAAATTTTAATCAGCACATCACTTGAAAGAGAAAGGTTTAAGAATTCTAAATTATATTTTTTATAGAATTTTATTAGATCTCTTCGTAAGATATTATTGAAAATGTTTTCAAAAAATATCCTTCCCCTCTACCTTCGAAACTGATAACGTCAAAACTATTCAAAAAACAAAATCCCTTGAATATAACTTAAACTTTATTAGAAAACTATAGACTATAAACTATGAACTATAAACTATAAACTATAAACTATAAACTATAAACTATAAACGATAAACTATAAACTATAAACTATAAACTATAAACTATAAACTATAAACTATAAACTATAAACTATAAACTATAAACTATAAACTATAAACTATAAACTATAAACTATAAACTATAAACTATAAACTATAAACTATAAACTATAAACTATAAACTATAAACTATAAACTATAAACTATAAACTATAAACTATAAACTATAAACTATAAACTATAAACTATAAACTATAAACGATAAACTATAAACTATAAACTATAAACTATAAACTATAAACTATAAACTATAAACTATAAACTATAAACTATAAACTATAAACTATAAAACTGTAAACTGTAAACTGTAAACTGTAAACTGTAAACTGTAAACTGTAAACTGTAAACTATAAACTATAAACTATAAACTATAAACTATAAACTATAAACTATAAACTATAAACTATATAAACTATAAATTTTATAATGTTACATATATTTACGATGTTTTTAACACTACGAAAGCTTTATTAAGCAAAATATCAACAAGGTGAATTTTTTTCTGATTTAAGTAGTTTAATAGAAATACTAGAAATATCCAAGTGTACGTAAAATGTTTACTCTCAATTTTATGTGTTCACGTATTTAATTTATGTTTTTGTAGAAAATTTAATTACTAATACTCAAGGTCTTAAACTAGAAGAGCCATGACTCTGTGATATACGTGGTAACTATACAGACATGGTGAAATTCTAAAGGTTATCTTTATGCCATTTGACTACGAAATCCTAAAAAAAATTTATAAAAGTAAACATTTTAGTACATAGTTACAGCATTGTTTTTATTCAATTGTGTTTTTATGCTGAATATAATTAAAGTATATCTGACTTACACTTGTATATTTGCTCTGTAAAAATAAAATTACGCATCGCCGTTTTCTATATAAATTTAAAAAAAATTAAAAACCTTTTACGGTTCCCTTTTTTCTTCATGTGATGCACGTACACAATATTTGCACAATTTATAATGTGATAAAATTTAAAGACAAAAACGCCTACAAGACGCATTTAAACAAAAAGTCCTTACATTTTAACAAAAAGTTTTTACGAGATACATTCTCCGATTAGACTATATTATTTTTCCTTAGACTATATTCTCCGTCGGACACCGCTTGAAAAATTTATCCACTGACACATGAACACAATTTCCATTATGTCCCCACATATTCATAGACACTTTTTATACGGTACGCAGGCTAATCCCCATTTCTATTGGGTTACTTTCGTCACGTTATGTAAACCGATTTATACTCTACCGCCCTATAGTAGATCAGGTAAGAAATCTAAACAACTTATGTTCATAAAAGAAAAAAAATCTCCTTGATTTATTGATTAAATTATTTTCAGATTTGTGTGTACAATGGTACCTACTATAAATCTTGAAACTAATATAAGCAATGAAGCATACGTTAAATATATAATAGAGGCATGTAAATGAATGCATACTTTAAATTTACAGAGCCCGTATAAATGGTGTTAGGTTAACGTTTTAAAAATTTGTTAAAAAATTTAAAACAAATATATTACAAAGCTTCTGTACACTTTAATATCTAATATTTACATGAATAGTTATTTTTCCCTATCATCAATATTTCAATTATAATTCAAATTTAATATTGTTCTAACAACAAAAAAGAACTTCTCCGATAAGAGATGCTGCCAATTTCGGATCAATATAGACAAAGGTTCAGATTTATGTGATTAATGGGTGTGGTTGTGAGAAAGCAGTCATTGTGCGTGGATTTCCAATAATTTTATTAAAAATAAATTACATTAACGTTTTGTACGTACTATACATAAATGGGCTACGACTTCCCACAAGTATATTAAATTGTAACTCTCTATGCCAAATATGCTCGATAAACGCCTACGACGTCGTGATTTCTTAAATGTTCAAATTTTTAAAAATTTTTTACGTGTAACTAAAAATTTACCTTAAGTGGGAAGAATCAGGACGAAAAAATAAAATATATAATATGGGTGAATCTGTTGTTAATTTACAACAGATTCAAATGTTAATTTACATATATACATATATATATATATATATATATATATATATACATATATACACACACACATATATATATATATATATATATATATATATATATATATATATATATAAATATATATAAATTGATATTTGTGATTTGTACCTTTATGTGCCTTGTATTTATTTGTGTGAGAGTGTAATTTGTTACCATTTAAATATGTACTTGGTTCGTTTAATTTCTGAAGCAACTGACACACATGCACAAATTCCAATGAGGCACAATTAAAAACATGTCCAAGTGCTAGATAGGTGGTTGTACATTAACAGTACATGAAACAGTTATACAATTGAGGCTCTTATTTAGTTATTTTGTGATTATTTCACATAGTTTGATTTTTTATTAAGATAACAAATAATTAATTAGCAAATTATTGTATAAGGAGTCAAAAGGTAGGTCATTTGATTTCACTCCCACTCTGTAAACAGTTCAAAGATAGAAGCAAACAGCAGGTTTCTATCAGTAAAAGGATAAATGGAATAGGATCTGAATTTTAGACATTATATAATATACAATAATTTATACAAATCGGAAAGTTAATAAAGAAAAGCACACATCGTGCACAATACACATCGCATACAAAATACATTTCATATTTCAAATTCTGGCGTTACAGTTGAAAACGTTGATAAATGAATTCCATTTCCACGTTCTACAATATTGGGTACCAGCTTTTTGCGAGCTTTGAAACGAAAATATAAGCTAACAAAAATCCTCTTTGAAATGTAAATTCATGTTATGAATAAGCTTTTTATCGCTTGTGTAAATTTAGTATTATGTCTCGCCATTATTAATTTCTCCTCATTACGATGCTATAATATCTTTCATTTATATATACCATACCTTCTATTAAAAATGCGGCTATGTTCAATAATTAGGAGTTTCATTTTCGAAATCACATCTTTACTTAAATTTTAACTTTGAAAAGCAAAACGTATTGAACGGAAAAGAATGTAAAGAGCTTTTTATGATCTTTTTCCATTTTCAAGTTATTGAAAATGCCATGATTACTTAAAAACCTGCAAAAATTAATAAAATGAAAGGTAAGTATTTTTATAAAACTGTTTGTAAACAGATAATAATATTATTTTTTCACTGTATAAATATATTGTTTAAAATATCTTTCACGGACCTAAAATTATCGTGCTTTTCCCAAAGCGGTAAAACCTAAGAAAATCGTTTTTTCATTTAATATTCTTGTCAGGTTCCACCTATCCTAATTCGTCGTAGTTTTTGGTTTTCAGAAATAAGGGGGGAAGAGTTTAATTAATCGTGAACCCCTTCCAGGAACATGGACCCATTAGGGGATCGTAGGCTGCTTAAATTTCTAAAAAAGTTCTTTTAATTTCCTTCTAACAAAAGCTTTCAAATAATACTATGTACATGACGCTAAAAAAATAGTATTCATAAATTGCTTTCCTAAAATTATGACATAAATATTTCAAATTGTTTCTGAAAAATATGTATATTGTATCATTTAATCATCGACATCGGTCAACAAACAAACAATAAGAAATTGTTCTGAAAATGACATGTATATCCAATAATCAAATAACAAGTACAACCGAGCGCCGAAATGCACTGTGTGGCGCTTGCCTCGGAGTAGTCATCCCAAACAACACACCGCTATCCAGTCATGTAGGCACGGAGCTCCGGGACCTACACTCTTCTTAGAGGCTGGCGGCGAGAAGAGTCCGCGCTTTCGACAGCGCTGACCACTTCACGTGTATTATACTTTTAGACACGTCAGGTAGCTACGCGCAGGCCCTGCATGCACCGGATGCTATAATCAATCTCCTTCATTGCCTATCTCTCCATATTATGTTTCTCTTTTTATATATTCTTATCTCTATATTGAGCCACAGCTTTTGTATATAAAAGCGAGTGTCGTAGCAGAATAAATTCATTCTAGTTGTTCAACCTCTGTTCGTAACATAGTATTATATTTCAATCAGGTTCATGAAAAAAGAAGGTTTTATCCGGTATTTATCAACATATAAGGATGATTTTTTTTATTTCGAAGAGTATACTTGCAATATAGTACCATATAATTTTAATTAAAATCTAACTATTAAAGTTGAAAATACACAAGAAGAAAATTCTTCCAACACTGAACGACACAGGTATTGAGATCAAGTTTGGATGATAAAGTTTAAGCAAAATCAAGGTCCAACGTTGGAACCGGAAAGGAGTGATAGGAATTCTTTAGTGATGAAGGGTAAACTAATTGAATTTGGACTCGCTTCGTTTATATTGACCTAGCAAGAATCTGACAAGGAAGGTATATACAGGTACTTACAATAAAAATTTCATATAAAATAAACTCCCAAAAAGTTCAGAGTCCTTTGCTGGGATACTGACTGCCTAATCTGTGACACTTAAGATTTGATATTTTAAAATTAGTATTTTGGGGTTCAACAGGGAATTTTACATTGAACTCCGAGTTCCTGACGCTGCGGGGGTACTGGCTGCCTACACTATGATACTTGATAGCCTATTGTTTCTTAAAAAGTGTTATGGGTCTCAAGTCGGGACCGTCACTAAATTCTAGATTCCAATTTCTCAGTTGAGACTGGGGGGGGGGGTATTGCCTGCTTAAATTGTGACTTGAATATCTTTTGTTTTTAAAATGATATCGTGGGTCGTCCCTGAACTCTGACTTCCAACTCAGTCTTAATGCTGGTACGGTCTGTATCTCTATGGAACCGTCTATTTTGTATCTGTTATCTCCTATCTCGGATATTAATCAACCAAATTGTTGATTATTTTCCAACTAATTGGTTCTAGAACATTTTGAAATTTTGGTCGCGAGGTATGCTGCATTTTGTTATCAGCAAATTGTGGTTTAAAAAATAATGTAAAAGCGTCATTTCCAAGATATGATTCACCGAAGAGTGCATCTGAATTCCCAAGTTTCAAAGTCTGACTTCAATATTTAGCAAATACAATAAGCTATAAGGTGTTTTTTCTCAAGTCCGTGAATGATGTGCTAAGAATATATATATATATATATATATATATATATATATATATATATATATATATGTATATGTATATATATATATATGTATATATATATATATGTATATATATATATGTATATATATATATATATATATATATATATATATATATATATATGTATATATATATATATATATATATATATATATATATTGTACTTAGTGAAAAACAATAGCTATGTTTATAAAATGTTTTATAGAATTTCTTTTACTGTATGCTGTCAAATATTTAAGTATTTACGTGTATTCTGTACACTTGTAGTGCTATTCCGACCCATATAGATAAGTGGCTTATCCTAGTTTAAAATACTACGTTTTGTCACGGAAAAATCCATATTCTCTAAGGAAGTGTGGAATTTTCCGTGACAAAACGTAGTAGTTTAGACCGTCATTGGATTTAAACGTATGTAAAATTGGTTATACTGGATTAAGTTATTTCCAAATGAACTTAACTAATAAATAAGCAATATTGTTGTGCGTAGGCTAATTAATTTATTAAATTGAATTTAAATGCTTCCGAAACAGTTTTACGGCTTAATCGATTTCATAGTTTAGACTCGTTAACATAACCAAACGATTATTAATCGAAGAAATTTAACGATTATTCAGGCAGAATATCTTATATAAACAAAAAATATTTTCGTGTATAATTTGCTGAAATTAAAGTTCAGACACTACTCAACTATATTACTACACAAGAATATTCGGTATCGCTGGCTGGTAGTTACCGTGCTCAGCTTATATTTATTTAGGGCCTAGTGAAAATATATAGGACCTATGACCTATAGCTATTTATATATGGCCAATCGACAATTACCTTTAAGGTGGTTGAGTCTGTAGCAATATTGCAAATAAAAAAGAAATTCCATTCACTTTGGTGTTTTGTGGCAATTTTAATGAAGTTTACATGACTGTTAAATATAGATCACCTATAATATGTTTTTGATTTTTAACTGATACTATGTAGTTTTGATCAGTTTAGCACACACTTGCTATGGCAAAACTTTCATTAAAGATATGCATAATTCGAAATAAATCCCTTCAGTACGAGTAAAACTCATTTACGAAAGTTCTGTATATACTCAGTTACATTTAAAAGTGTAAACATTTAAAAGTAAATAATATTTATATTGAATAACTTGTAAATATTTATATTATTTTTCACGATATAAATATATGTCTGTTATTGACATATATCTTTCAAGAGTATAGATAAGTAAGACAAATAATTTTGTTGTCTGTTGCACGTTCATTTATTACCGCAAGTTATCCGAAATAACGTTGACGTGTATGGGTGAAAAACTGACGCCAGTGTTACTTGCTAGACAATCGTCGGAGTGAAACTAAGACGAACCACCGTAATGGTATTCGACAGGATTATCCACGGTTTTGAATGTACTTAATCAGAATTACGCACGAGAAGAGGATGGAGCAAAGTCTATTTTCATGTGCACCTCAGTTTACTGTTGTTCGTTGTATGATTGCAGTAAAATCTCAATAAGTAAGGCGACTAAAATTAATAAAAATACTTATCCGATGGCGCAATTTGGTGTTCACCTTGTTCACTTATATAGTATAAGAACTTGTGTTATTGTAATCACACGACACAATAATTCACATGGCAAACTGTGTTAAAATCTGAACTGAAATGCACTTGAAATAGTGCATTTCAGTTCTAAGCTCCAAGGAGATGTTGTCACGCACAATTCTCATCTGTGTTAAGAAAACACGACTGATTTTTTGCATTGAAGTACTTACTGGACACCACTATTCTGATAATTTTTAGATTCATGACGTATATGGTTAAATATTGGATGCACGAGGTATGGTATAACATAAAACTCTACAAAACACTTTGAAGGTCTATAACTTATGAAAAAAAAAATATAAAATATATTAATTTTTTTATTACAACTTTTCGTTTGCATTTTAAATACTTTATTAGTTTACAAGGTGGAATCATTGAGAAAAGTTGCTCTGCCTCAATTTTTCTTTTATATGAATATTTTCACGTGTTTAAACTACATAATCATGTACAATTGATTTTATATCAAAGGTTAAACGAACCTATGATTCTCTGACATATGGATGGTGGGATGGATATGACGACAATAAACGTAAAATTTCCATTTTTCCATTTCGGCGACGGAAACCTAAAAAGTGTGCGGATGCAGATAACGTGGAATAAATTTAAAACTTTGTAATAATAGAACGGATATCGTATTATAATAACATTAAAATACTTAAGTGAAAAAGTTCATGAAAAATGCCAAAAACTTTCTGCTCCGCTGTGTGCTTTTAACGAATATCGTGATTTATATTTCTTCTTGAGATAACGTTTATGAAGTATGTAACACGATGACTGAAGAACTTTAGCTCTGTTTAAACATGCGAGAGTTGTATAAGTGTAGGTATTGTGCTCAATATTTAATATATATTACTTATTATATATATAATATTATATAATATATAATGTTATATATCATATATTATATAATAATATTTAATACATTATTATTATTTTTTGGTGTAATAAATAGCGTAATGACGTTTGTTTGATTTTGTTTTTGTATTTTAAGTTTGACGACTTATATAGAACTTTCAAGAATCTTATCTTTTTCCATTTTTTTCCATTCAAAAGTATAATTTTTAGTCTTGTAATATCTGGAACCGACACTATGTGGATTATTGTCGGTCTTCATTCACAATAACACCGTTGTTACAAAGGTGTACTGGGAGATCCCTACGGTACCTGAACAATCTACAATTACCCTCGAGAGGCTCAGTAACTTCAGAGTGCTGGAACCATTTATTATTGGGAGATAATGAAACAGACTTTTAAATTTATTTACCTTTTATTTTAGACTTAAATACTGCATCTTCTAATTTAATTTTTTGTCGCTTTGAATTGAACATCATGCGAAAACCGCGTATACATTTGTTTATTGATTTTTTCGGCACAGTAATATATCTAATTAAGTATTTTTATTAATGGATAACGTATTATTACTTATAATATTACCAAAAAGTGTCTGTTTGTTCATTTTTATGGTTCCGTATCTGAAGAAAAAAATAGGAGCACTTGTAGGATCACCGTCTGTCTATTTGTCAAGATTGACAGACGGACTAATTTTCTCAGGAACGCATGTAGATATCAGGTTGAAGTTAATATCAAATACTTAGATTATCGATCCCCTGAAACTGTGAAATCAAGCTTTTGAATGAAAGCTATAAAAAACCTTAAAAATATGGTTATTTCTCCGTCTCTACCGTTTCTCTACCAAACGTACATTTAATCTGTTGCTCAATTGTTATCTCGAGCACCCAAAAGAGGCTTACAAATTTTGCCGCATTAATCGGAAATCTAAGCTGGCGAAGCTGCGAGTAAAAGTTAGAGAAAATAATAAAAGTAATATTAATCTACAAAGTTATAGTTAAATACACTTACAGTTATTATGCAATTAAGGAAGTAAGGATTCTTATGGAGTATCTGTTATATAAAATATACTTCCATATATAATTTTTTATTTAAGTAAATACGTATTTGAAAGTACTCTTCCTTTTATTAAGTACATTTAAAAAATATAAAAAAATTTTCTTACAAGTATATGATTTGGATAAATGACACGTATATATTATTAGATATTGTGGGAATTTAATAATAAAAAACCGGACTAGATAGTAATAAAAAATTTAATTTTAGCAAAATTAATTAATAAAATATAAAAATAGAATTTAAAGATCGGCCAAATACGCGATGTAAAGCGTATAGAGTGGGGTTTCGTAATTGTCGACGTCTTAAAATGTTTCATGTCATTTTATAAGGGAAAACTTCTTGTCAAAAGGCTCTACCGACATTTTTTTTAGATTTTTAAATTTTATAGTTGGAAACCTAAGAGGGTGTGGTAAAAAATAAACTATTCTACAAACGTGGCATAAAAACAATAAATGATAAAATATCTTAAATATGACAAAACATAAAGACGATAATAGATAAAACAACTTCAACTGCATTTTAGAAGACATATCTGTATAATGGAACCTATTCAAATATATTGAGAAATGTAAACAAAATATTGATTTCACCCTATTTTTATATGTTGAACCTATGTTCAGTTTTTTTGTTACTATTATACAAAATTTTTATTGAAATATCAATTCAAACTATCTACTTGAGAAATATCATGAACATAGATCTAAAATTATACAAATTGTGAGATTGTGAAAATTGGACCAACGGATATTATGAAATTAGAAGTGTTTCATTAGAGAATTCTAAAAATGTAAAATTAATTTTTCAGGTATTCAAATATACGTGCGAGTATTTTACTGAAGAAAATGGCAATAAAGTGTGGTGAAATACAATATCTGCTACAAAAGCGTAATATATATCTATTGCAGAAATTTATTTTTTCGCAATTTTTTCTCTTATGATTTGTACAAATTTTTTGATCCTGAAAATATATTCTCGAGAAAAATGGACTGAAATAAAAATATACATGAGTTTGTAAGCGAAGGTTATTATGTTACAACACACTTTCGTATAAATGGAATAATTATTGAAGTTCTCACATTATATTATGGTAGATTCATTGCACAAGAAATTGATTATCTCTCTTCGGATATTCTATAACTCCGGTCAAATACTTATCGTCTGAGAAAGCTCCTATATACATTTTGTATACATATTGGACAACTGAATGAGTTGCTTGACACGTACATGTGAGATTTCCACACTTACAGTTTCCAGTATTGTAAATAGAATTTTTCCACCTTAAAGAGCCATTTCAGAAGATAGAAATCAAGTAAAGTACATACAGCATACGCAGTAATGCGAAAATTATGGATAATTTAAATATTTACTACAAAGTTTGACTTTAACATTATAGATGAGTTATGGAAGTATTTGATAATATGTTTTAAAAAAAGTTTGACTTAAAATTTTAAATATTTTAGGGTTCTGTGCCTCAAAAGGAAAAAAAGAAACCCTTGTAGGATCACTTATCTGTCAGTCTATCTGTCAAGACACTTTTCATCAAGAACGCCTGAGGGTATCAGGTTGAAACGAATATCAAATACTCAAGAAAACAGTTCCTTTGAGCTATAAAAGAATGAAGCGTCAAATTCAATGCAATCAGAAAATACGGCCATTCATGCCGTATATCTGGACACTCGCAAATAAATAAAAAAAATATAGGATACCTTCCGTTGACCTAGATTCATGAAATTTAGCAAAAACCAAGATCTCACATCACAAGTAAAGGAAAATATCCGAAAATCGTTAATCTGTAGTTGTATAATATAAAAAAAATATTTTTTTAATATGCGCTTGTATTTGAAATATAGCAGACAATATGTGTTGGTAATAAAAAAATAAAATTTAGTAAATAGTTTAATAGGAATATTACTTACGATTAAATGTTAATAAATGCCTAAATGTACACGGAATCCTCAAAGTGCGACTTTAACTTGTGTTTGACAGGTTTTTTTACTCATACCATTCATATACAATCTGAATTATTTCTTAAACATGTAATCAAAATAAAAGATGAAATATAAAATAAACACTCTGTCCGATATATTTTTAAGATTGATCGAAGTTTAATGCTTGTGAGTGTATTTGTGTAACCTTGTTAAAAGTGAGACCTGGGTTAATAAGGTTTTACGGTGTAGTTATGATAAAAATTAAAACAGTTTAAATTAAAAAGACATACTTAAAAATAACTACACAGGCAGTACAATTTTATGAAAATAAATAGAATATTTTCCGAGCCTCAAATCCGAATTATGTTAATATTTTCCACAACTATAACCAACCAAACAATCACCAGTCAATTGAAGTGTCCAAATCTAACTCCCAACTGAAAAATCCGGAGGTAAAAAACTACAATATTTTGCACACTGGTCCAAAAAGCGATAAATTATATAAAATATCTTTTAAAAAACCGACTTCAATATAATAAGTACTAAAATAATTATACAATAGTAAGTACTAAAAAGAAAAAATAATTACCTCAAAATAGGTACCTTCTTATAAGCAATAAATTACTAAGTTACTTATTTTTGATGTTGGTGTACTGTCGTTAAACTTAAACAAATGTATAATTGTGTTTAAATTATAAAGTATATTAAATAAAGCTTAATTTCTCATAAACGCACAATACGAAATAGATCCCTAAAGGGCGTATTTATAATATAAAATAGTACATTTGTTTCGACATCACATAAAGTAACTCAGTCATCGACATAAGTAACTCAGTTATTCATAGCAAATAGGTAGGTACGTGTTTTAAGTTAATTATTATTTACTTTTTAGAACCTACTATTTTTGAAGTAGGTTTTTTAAAAGATATTTTATTTTAAAATTTGTAATAATTAATAATATTAATTATAACAATATAATTAACAATAAATTATTAACTTTCTTAGCATATTGTATAATTATTAAAAGTCATGGGCAAAAGCTCGTACATTGATAATTTCTTCTTAGTCTAAAGTTAGTTATCAACAACACACAGAAACAAAGCGATAGTAGTAGCCACCAGTGATTAGCAGTTAGCTGTTGAGGAGTTCTCTTCTCCATATCCGAAGTCCAATATCAGATTTTGTAAAGTAATTACTTAAGAAACAGCTAACCAGTATCAAATATATTGAATCACCATCGATTTACCACCATATCTTAAAGAGTTTTATTATTCATATTTAAAACCCATCACCAGACTCTGACCTGTGAAGTCATTTTACAAAGTAAAAACTACCAGCTGAAAATATTTTAAATTACGTTTGGGTTATTACCATCCAAAAAGGAATTTCATTGTTCGTCTCCAGAATGAATCATCAGACTCAGGCGTGGTCGATAGGGTAGTTATTTTACAAAGTAACAACTACCAGCAGCAAATATCTTGAATCAGGTTTAATTTACTACCATCTGTTAAGGAGTTCTATTGTTCATCTCCAGAACTCATCCTCAGACCCTCATCTAGGAGACTGTGTAGTTATTTTGCAAAGTAACAGCTACTAGTATCAAATATCTTTAATCAAGTTTAATTTACTAATATCCGTTAAGGAGTTCCATTGTTCATCTCCAGAACTTATCACTAGACCCTAACCTGGTAAGTAGTGTAGTCATTTTGCAAAGTAAAAACTATCCGTACCAAATACCATGAATAATATTTGATTTACTTCTATTCGTTAATGAGTTTTATCGTATATTTTCGGACTTCATCATCAGATCATAATCATATTTATACCAGATCACCCCTAAAATACCAAATAAAAAAAGAATTATCGAAATCGGTCTACTCGGTAAAAAATTGTAGCTAGACATACATGAAAAAAGATTTCGACGATTTAAGGGCTTCCTCCTTTTCTTGAAGTGGATTAAAAATAGACCAATTTTCTAATTTTAATGGTTTCGTATTTTAGTATTTGTATTCCGATGTGAAAAAAATATATTATTAAATTGATGGAAAAAAAATAAGTTATTTGACATATGGTTGAATATAAATTCCTAGCATTTAGAAAATATTAAAAATAATATTATTAATTAAAAAAAATTGTATTCAAATATCAATTTTCTTCAAAAGCTTATCAACTCTACGATGTTACGACCACTTAACTTTATTAATAATTTATTTGGAAGAAAAAAGCGTTATGATTGCGAATATCAGTCATATTAAAAGCAAGGATTACATTTAGATGCGTATTCATTTTAAAAAAGGTACATTAAAGCTAACCTACTGCAGCGAATTTACTTGTATTACTTTTCTTACAGAAATATTGCTAAATTTACGATAACACGATCAGAATTAAGTAATAACGAGTAAGAAACTGCTCGTGAAAATACCAGACCGCTTATGAATATATTTAAATGTTCCATAGTCTTAATTACAAGTGAAAAAAAATGATATTGATTTTTTTTATAAAATCAATATCAAGTGCGTAAAATCACGAATTGTTATTGAGTCAAAATTATCTCATATTACCAGCAGTGTTCTAAAGCTTCTCCATGTTAATCAATAATCATATCTGAAAGGAATATTCTGAGAGAAAGAAATTAAATATTCTTGTCTTTAAATTTCACCATTTACATTTTTAAGAAACTCTCCGTACATCAAAGTGATTGTAAAAAATGTTTTAATGGGTGCATTATCAAAATAGGCGTGACAAACTCACACATTAAAAAGATTTTTATGATTAAACAACGATCTCATTGTCGTTGCTGTTATTTGTACAAAATGTAACAAAGAGCGTGTCTATTATTCATACAGATAATTATGTTTATCAAACTGAATGGAAAATGCTAAGGAATTATTTGAAAACTCTCCACCGTTTATAAAACAATAATTGCTAAAATTGCGACTTTAACAAAAGTAATTTACATTTTCTTAGTATCACGCTTCGAATTTACTCACTTTATAGCACATAATAACCTGTGTGAATGATAGACACATTCTTTGTTGCAGTCTTCAAATATATATATATATATATATATATATATATATATAAAGAATGTAACAAACGTGTGTCTATCATTCTTATAGACGGCAATATACATCAAACTATGTAGAAAATTTTAAGTAACTATCAGACATTTGTCAAGAGAAGTAAAAGAAAAATAAGAGGATATGCCTTTTGCAACTGATCTAGCTCTTTGTACAGGAAAGTGAATCGTTTGTACAGGAACAAAACATAAATTAAGATATTAAACAAAACTCCAACTCTCTTTTAAAGTTTGACTTCACGTGCGCCCCGTTTGAAATTTTTCCTAGAAGGTATATTTCCGTTTTGAAGCTCACTTGACTGTGAAATGTGCATATAACTAGCAAGCTTGTTAAATTGGCTTTATATTTCTTTCCTTAGTCATGTACAGTGTTCCGTAAAGCAACAAAGTTGAGAACTCGGAGTTATAGATTTAATACCCATCAAGCGAAGATGAATTTTAAGTAAGGTGAGTTTCATAATGGAGCAGTTTTAAAATATAAACTACTTTATACATTCATATTCATTGTGGTTATATAATAAAAACACACAAAATTATATTGAAAAGATTCAACTAATATCTTTTTAACATACTTATATTTAAACATTTGTTGAGTATATGGAAAATAATGAAATACAGGGCTTTGTCACTACTACAGGTGTTGAAAAAAGCGATTTAAATTTGGAAAAGGTCTATTTTGAAAAATAAGGAAGAAACGAAAACTCATCAAGTACTTATAAATTTAAAAATAAGTAATTTTCATTTCAGTTGAAGCCTATATTCCCTGGCATAATATGATATTAAAGCAGTTTTACTTTACTTTTTTCCTTGTACTTTCTCTTTTCATAACTTTTAACAGAGCATAAAGCTGCACGAAATTGGCCATTCTCGAACTTTAATTTTGTTTCCTATTTTACTCTAGAGTTTTCGTAACCTGCGCTATACCCTTTTGAAATTCATTATTAACCTCTTTTATGATATGTAAAGTTATGAAAATCATATTTTATTACGTTCCGAAAAATTTATGAACTTCCTACAAAATTCAATATAAGTAATGTAAAAATGTTAAGTTGTATTGAATAAGTCATGTGTTTAATTTCTTTGACATATATAAAATAATATGTTTTGTTATAGCATTTTAAAACTGTATTTTTTAAAATTCAGACGGGAGGCACTTTCTTCCTTTTTTTCGTGTCCAATGACACCAAAATCCATTAAACTACTTCCAGATGAAAATAATACAATAATTTCCAACATCAACTCAATATTCGCACAACTGAGTACGTATTGAATCATATGAAATACGAGGTGAGTGTTTGTCATTGCGTTTTAAGAGAATCAGAGGTCTGACAGGACATAATATTGATTTCAGTTACTGTCTCATAGTGGATGGATTCAAACATGGCAGAAATTGCATGAGGTGTACATAACGTTATCATCCAGCAAACGAGTGTAATAAAGGTTAGTTGAGGTAAAAATTTTAGCTAATTTTTAGGAGTAATTCTCCAGTAGTAAAGCACTAATATAAACACGTTGAAACATAATGTGTACATTCTCATATAAAACTTTATGGGAGACTAAAATTAAACTAAATTTGGAATACCAGACTATTTATGAATAATACTTCGCTATATCTAAATTAAATTTTTACGTAAAATGGCTATTAACTTTATCCATCACCTGAGTATGCTAAATTTCGGTTGAGAAATTTCATTTAAGAAATTCTTTTTTCTCGTGTGGCTGTGTAAGTGTAATATTTTGCTCTCTGTACGCAAATACATAAATCAATTAATAATAAACAGGTCAACGAAAAATGTATCAGGATAAGTTATATTAAATGTTACTGTAAGATTTAAGCAAGAGACAGTCGGGTCTTCCAATGAAATGAAAATTAAATAATATTTAGAAAGTTTTTCATAATTTTCCACTTCAAATAAGTACACGAGTAAGCTACATTGATTGTATGTAGCATACGGTTTAATATATAAATATGCAAAAGACTATTTTTCTAATAAACTTTTAACGGCTAGTCAGTTTGATATACAAATTTGCACAAGACTATTTTCTTATTAAATTTTAACGACTATTCTAAAAATGAATCAGGGAGGTCTCTATGGGCAGAAATGTCGTTCTACTGGATTATTACGTTACCCTGGCTGATGAATTATTTAGATGTATAATCTTTTGCATAATTTCAAACATCAAACTATATTTACTTGAAATCAAAATATTACAACTAATATCTGACCTATATCACACCGAAGACATTAGTCGAGCTGTAAACACATATTTTTATTCTCATTGACATTATTTAAAATTACGATATAAAAATGAGTTGTATCTTTAATAACGTATAAAAAACTGTTAAATTTAAAAAAAATTTTCTACTGCACACATTTATTTCAATAAAACAAAGACAAAAGATTTCTCATCTGCTTATATTTAAGAGTAGCGAAAGGAATGGTACTGCATTACATATTGCATAACTGCATTTCAAAACGCCAAATATATTATGAAACTGAATTACATATTTTAGGTAAAAAGAAAGTTAAAAAAATACAAAAAAACCCTTACAAAATTTTGTCATGAACATCATTTGCTATTTTAAGAAAAACAGATTTATCTCATGGTTTTAACCAAATAGTTCCTCGTTGCTCTACTAAATATATTATTAAACCATCATCATGTCAAGATACAATTTTTAATTTCAGAATCTATCCTAAACTCAAAGTAATCCTAAAACAAAACTCTATGAAATTTATTCATAATTTTTAAATAATATAAATTCAAACAAAAAATCAACACGTTTTTTTAAAATTTCGACATTATTTCGATATAATCCAAAATTTTGCGGATTTTTCTTTACTGTTTGTTTATAGTTCCCGACTTACTTATTTTAAAAATATTATAAATTTTACTTTCTTAACTCTTTTACGAACTGATATTTTTATGAACCGATTATACCAAAATTCATAAAAATATAGTGTAAAATATTTATTAATACGTGAAACTTACAAAAAAAATTGCAAATGGCTGATTTAAAAAAAAAACTAAACAAAGGAGGAGTAACATTTGGTGACTTGTTGACATAATCGCAATTTTGCAGTATCTGGTCACGGTACAAAGTAAAATTTAATTGATTAGTGTAAACATTCCTGCTATTTTTATATAAAATAGTATCGTTATGCACAATGTACACTAAAATGTAAATTCATTCTATAAATATATTTTTATTTTTTTCCGTTCAATAAATACTCGTATGAAAAAACAAAAGTTCTTTCTTTACTCCCTTTTTTCACAAATTATAATTAAACTAAAAATACTCATATTGCGTAATTTTTAATTTGTACAATAAATGAAGCTGCAAAATTAAAACTGCTCTTGATTTTAAATAATTTTTACATCATTTATTTCAACTTAATAATTATAACGAATCCATAAAGGGCTAAATAACTTTTCAATTACGAATTTAGTAACGATTATAATTTTTTTTTTCGCATCGTGAATACTATATATGGTTTATTATATTTCAGTCGAATAAGAAAGATGTGATTTTATATAGGAATATAAAGATAATGAAAACGATTTTCACATCCTAAATTTCCGTGTTCTTAATTTTCTAAATTTCCTTCGCCTCTCTTTTTTTTCGCTGTAAGAATTTTTATCTGCTAACAATTTGAAATTTGATTACTTTGTAACAATATTTGTGATTCTGTTACAATTTACGAGAATATTAAGGCCATTTCTATACTCACAAAAAAATACTAACAAATTTGTGTTATCTAACTGAAATATCTGATTTTATTTAATTTGATGAACAGTCGGCTTCTCATGATTTATTTCTTCCTTTTTATCTTTTAATAAGCTTTCATTGATTTAAAACGCAGCCAGTTTTTGGTATTAGAACAGTTTGTAAAAGGGTAACATAAGTTATTTTTGAGTTTGTAAATTTTGTAGAGATGTTTTCTTTTTGTAAAACAATGAGTTTTGGCTGCGAAGTTGGACAACTATGAAAAAATGAAATATTATACAGGTTAATTTTTTTAAGTCCAAGTTATTTTGGTTCAAAGGTCGTTTTCACTATTTTAAATATAACAAATTCACCAGATTTAATTTGACTGTTTCTTAATGACTTAACCAAACTGCAATATTTTATAAAACTTTTAAATTAAATATTTTTTAATATTTTAAATTTATTTAGTGCTGAAATTGACCTATATGTAATATATCATATGTATTGAATGTATCCCATGTCAGCATTGTAAATATCGGTTAGAGCTTATTGAATATGCCCCATATTCCAGTCTTGCAGTCTAGAGATCTTATAATATACATATAAGGATTTTTTGTAATTTTATCCAATTTTATAGCTTTTTCTGCTTGACTAACCCAAGTGAACAAAATTCATTAAATAAATTCAAGCTTGATTTTCAAACTTAAAGCTTGTGTTAAAGTAATTTATATATTAGAAATAAAGGCACATGTAATTAAGAAAACGAAGTTTATAGATCTTTCTGGATATACGAGGAACAACCCATTTGCTTGCAGTATATTTAAAAGCGTATCTCATTTCGTTTAATTATTACGAAATGCTTAATAATAACCAAAAAAGGACAGATATTGCACACTTGGTACTTCTTCCTGATTCCTCTGCTTTCTAATTTCCTTACCAAAAATCATTAAATTATTAAAATGTACTAAAAAATGTACTATTCATATACCCAATATCCATAAGAAAATATACTACAAATTAAATTATTACTATTCATATACCCAATATCCATAAGAAAATACACTACACATTATATTATTCCTCGGAACACCTTTTTCTTTTCAGTAGGTAATACAAAACCAAATAAAAAATAAATGGGTGTGGGTATGGTTTTGACAGGTATCATGTTATCTTTTCTAAAATAACTACTACCATTCACCAATAACTTGAATCACAATTGATTTACGACCATCCATTAACGAATTACATTGTTCATCTCCAGAACTCATCTTCAGATCCTGACCTGGTTAATGATGAAGATATTTTGCAAGGTAACAACTATCAGTGGCAAGTATCTTGAATTGCGGTTGGTTTATTATCATCCATTAAGCATTTCCATTTTTCATTTCAGAATCGGATCATCAAATTATCATTATATTTATAAAGGACCACCCCGCTGGTATGCATTTTCAAAGAAAACAATTATTAGCATTAATTTTTATGAAAATATAATATTTATAAATTACATATGTATATATATAATTATACATATTTGCATAAATATATATAATGTTATATACACATATGTAATTTATTAATATTATATAAGTTATATATATTATTATAAGTTGTATACACATGCATATAATACATGACTTACGAAATTCTATAATACTTCAGCCGATGCTTTCAAATATAGGAAAATGCGTAAGCAAATTATAGGCTTTACTTAACGTTATTTGCACTCGTGATGGGAAACCAATCAGTGAACTCTCCGAAAGCAATCACCATCTTATGAGTTGATGTTGTGATTATCAGTGAAACTATTTGGGATGTCGAGAAGTAGGTTGTTAAGTCGAGTACCGTAGTAGGAAATTGGAAATGGACAGGAAATTTTCAACCGGAAGGAAAATTATATTAAGCATTCCATTAAAATTTGAGATTTCCCAATAATGTTATTAATAACATATAACCGTTCAGGGACATCGATACATAAATCGAGAGGTAATAGACCGATTAAGTGTATATAAAAAAATGTGCCTAGAAAGCGTCTGGGTCTTTTAGAATTTTGGTCTGTCTTTATTTCCGTCTGCCTGTAAAAAACACGAAAAAACTACTGAACTGATTTAAATGGGACTTTAAATTGACGATAATTGGACAGACTTTAAATAGACGATACTTGGAGCTTGTATATATGCTATCCATTTTCCTCATTGAAAATTTTCTAAAAACAATTTTCTGCTTCTTTTTCAATTTATTGGTTTTTATTTTTACAACATATAGCAAAAAAATTACAAGGTCTATTTATATAAAAATTTTATTAGTATACGGTTTAAGGTTCAGATTATAAACTGAACTGCTTATTGACTACATTAGATATACTTCAGAGGACTTGAAATTTAATAAATGGCGCTCACGCCGTAAGAACCAAGAAACCGGTCTGATGCAAACTGGACGGCAGAACCTATTAGACGCCTAGATATATTAAAAATAGTACTTTTAATTCTGAATCAATGTAATCATCGTATTTACATATGCTTAATTTATAGTTATTTTATTTTTATTCTCATAATACGTTTGCTTTGCTAAAAATTATAACGACTTACTTCTATGGATTCGTTATTGTGAGTATTCTTCACAGAACTTAACATAATGCATAAAAAGTAGGAGATTATGAAATATTAGATCTCTTTTTTTGCGTCAACTTTAGTTTTGTAATATATGTTTTACATCATTTCTGATTCGTTTTCAATTTCTTCACTCCTTTAGTCGTAAAAATATGTACACCGACAAAATACACCCAGGGGTGTATTTTTTTTTCAAATTGTATGTTTTCTTTATTTTGTACAGTAACTTAATTTTCGATTTTTTTAGCTTTAGATTTTTCAACATTAAGCAAAAATATTGTCAATTATTTTTTAGTGTAACCGTGCTGAACAAATATTTACACAACTCACACAATTACACATGAATCAATTTAAAATATCTCGACTTCTTTTATATAAAAAAAGTCTAGATGTTTTAAATTACTTCTTTTTATACTAAAAATAATTATTACAATGGATCGCTGAAATATTTGTCTTCTGGGAGCTTTGCTGCTTTCTATTTTAAAAATTTTTAATTAAGTAAAAGGATGAAAGGAATATAGTTTAAGTATTGCACTGGGTAAATAAATATAATCCCTGAACGAAAGGTCCGATCTGTGTATCAGATATGTAAATAAAGTTTTACACATTGCACATTGGAAACATTTGGTCGTCTTGTCTTATTATTAACTAGTTGAGTGGTCATTGACATGACACTCTACTCACGAATAATGAAATATACCGTAATTCATTATTGTGACCTTTTCTGCTAATCTGAATTGTTTTTGTTTTATTTAAATGGACTTAGGATGCAGTTCTTTTAGGTAATGGTGAAATAATCTGTACAGAATATTTTTCCATCTAGCTCGGATTCAAGGAGATTTAATGAAATTGTTAATTACTTGTTAGTTTGGATTGTTAGCAAGCTGAAGATAATTGTAAGTGTTAGCGATGTTCCCAGGAGTGTTTGTAAACAAATTACAGTCATGGATCAAAATGAAATTATTTCTCCAAAATAATTGCTTAAATTTTCAATTCACATGAAAATTATTAATATAGTTTTGAAATAAGGAATGCTCTTAAATGTTTAATGGCCAGTAATTTTTGGTAGAATCGCTCTGAATCGATGAAAAAAATTGTTCTCCAAATATTTTAAATATTTCTTGCAATTTTTTACTAGATGTTCGTTTACATAATCATAGACCGAATAGGAAAAGGGGAAACTGACATCATAAGTATGTGTCCTTTTCTCTGTTTATATGTCTGTAAATAAACTCATTAAGTTTAAGAATGATAGGTATAAAAATTACAGAAAGATGTAGTTTAATTATGTGAAAGAGTGTGAAAGTATATTTTAATTTATTTCTGACATATTGTATTTTTTTATTTAACGTATGTCTTAGCGATAATTCCTCGACATTAATTAAAAGAGATAATACAATGACGTTATGTGAACCTGTCATAAACGCTTTAAAAGCCATCCTCAAAAGACAAAGTAATTGGGTCGGATTGTCCTATTTTATAGAAATATCCATTTGGGAACATCATTTTATTTGTAAGTACTTAAATTGAATCGTTTACGTTATTTTCTTTTTAATTTATTTTGTATTATTTAGAAGGCAAGAATTAAAGAGCAATAATGAGATAACAATATTTAGTTGTTCGCATTACACTTGCAACTTGTCGAGTTTTCCAAGACTAAATTGAACTCTGCTTTTGTTTACATATATATATATATATATATATATATATATATATATATACATATATATATATATATACATATATATATATATATATATATATATATATATATATATATATATATATATATATATATATATATATATGTTAGAATTAATATCAAAATAATGTATTTAATGTACTACTAGCGCCTTCTATGTGGTATCATTTGTAACTACCTACCTAAGGTTAATATTAAGAAATAAATTCAGTCTATTGATCAACTACCGTACACGTTTTATTAGGTTATGCGCCCAGACCCACATTTGCAAAATTTTTTTTTATTTTCTCGTGCGAAAGTAACTATGTCGACGTCGGGGTACTTAGTAAATGTGCCGAAACTCAAAGGACGCGAGAATTACGACGATTGGGCGTTTGCAACAAGTAATTTCTTGTTACTTGAAGGCATTGACATTGAAAATGTACCGGCAACTATCAGTGAATCTGAGAAGAAAAAAGCTAAAGCAAAACTCGTTATGACAATTGACTGTTCATTATATGTGCATATAAAAAGTGAAACTACAGTGAACGGTGTGTGGAAGAAATTAAAACAGTTATTTGACGACACGGGGTATCAACGAAAAATAAGTTTGCTTCATACATTGATCTCAATACGCCTCGATAACTGGGAATCCATGGCATCCTATGTATCTCAAGTGGTTGAGACAGCACATAAATTGAAAGGGACAGGTTTCGAAATCACAGACGAGTGGATTGGGTCATTACTTTTGGCGGGACTTCCAGATAAGTATTCACCGATGATAATGGCAATAGAACACTCTTGAATAGCCATTAGCGCTGACGTCATTAAAACAAAGTTACTTGATGTGTGTTCGGAGGTTGGCACTACTGGAATCGACTCTGCCTTTTGGTCAAAACAGCGAAATAAAAAAGGCAACACTGACAAGCAAATGTCAAAGTCAACCAGCAGTAAACAAATAAAGTGTTATAATTGCAAGAAGATCGGCCACTACAAAAATAAGTGTCCTGAATTAAAAGCAAATAAACAATTGAATGCTTTTAGCGCGGCGTTTTTCAACGGTTATTATAACACAGAAGACTGGTACATCGACTCAGGCGCAAGCGCGCATATGACGTCAAACCAAAAATGTTTACTCCGAACTCGACCAGTACACGAAACTAAAGAAATTGTAGTGGCAAATCAAATGACGGTGCCTGTAGTTAGTGTTGGTGAAACACAGATAACGACATGCGTGAACAGTTCTCAGTATGACGTGATTGTGAAGGACGTATTGTATATACCGAATCTCACGGCAAACTTATTATCCGTAAGCCAACTTATAGCTAAAGGAAATACAGTTGTATTCAAAAAAGATACCTGTTTGATATACAACCAAGTGAATGAGCTTATTGGTACAGCAAATTTGATAAATAGAATGTACAAGTTAAACACAAAAAAATTCGAGAACTCGTTATCGGCAATGTCAACATGGCATAAAAGGTTAGGACATATAAATAGTAAGTCCTTACAAAAAATGAAAGAAGGAGCAGTAGAAGGAGTTTCTTTTCACAAGAAAGCTGACATACAGATACAGAATTGTGAAGTGTGCTGTGAGGGAAAACAATCACGTTTCCCTTTCCCATCAGCAAACCATAGAAGTGAAAAACTACTGGATGCAGTACACTCAGATTTATGCGGGCAGATGGAGACCAAGTCAATTGGTCTGGCGAAGTACTTTCTTCTGTTTGTGGATGATGCCAGCAGAATGACTTTTGTCTACTTCTTGAAGGAAAAGAACCAGGTGTTCCAGCATTTCAAAGAATTTCGAAGTTTAGTTGAGAATCAAACTGGAAACAAGATAAAAATACTGAGAACCGACACGGGAGGTGAATTTTGTTCACGTGAGATGGAAAGTTACTTAAAACAAGTAGGTATTGTCCATCAGAAGACCAATCCTCACACTCCAGAGCAGAATGGACTCTCAGAGAGGTTCAACAGAACTATAGTTGAACGGGCAAGATGTTTATTGTTTGAAGCAGGTCTCGACAAAAGGTTTTGGGCTGAAGCAGTTAATACTGCAGTTTACCTAAAGAACAGAACACCAGCCGCCAGTTTAGGCATGATGACACCATTTGAGAGGTGGACAGGTGAGAAACCAGACCTCAGCCATGTTAGAATTTTTGGCAGTAAAGTAATGGTGCATGTTCCCAAAATACAACGACAAAAAATGGGATAAGAAGGCTGACAGATTAATTTTAGTTGGGTATCCAGAGAATGTGAAAGGATACAGATTGTATAACCCAAGAACTAAAAAAATTACTACGCGCAGAGATGTCATCATTATGGAGAAAATGAAGTTGGACGAAGCTCAGATTGTAGTAAACGATTGTGAAAATAAGTCAAAGAAAGATGAAAACTTAGGAGAAGATGAAAGTTTAATAGAAAATCCAGGTTCAGATCCAAATGATTCAACATATATTTGTGAATCATCGTCTTCCCAAGATGACTCGTATCAATCTGTTACTGAAGAAGAGTCTTTTGCAGAGAATGAAGTTCAAATTTAAGCTAAGCGTAAAAGAAAGCCAGTAGAAAGATATGGGATGACCAATCTCTGTCTTCTGGATAATCTGGAATCATGTGATGAAGAACTCAGTTATGAAGCAGCAATAAATGGACCAGACAAGGAACAGTGGAGACAAGCGATGGAAGATGAACTGAAAGCTTTCGACGATAATCAAGTATGGACGTTTGTAGATAGGAAAGAAGCTGATAGAGTGATACAGTGCAAGTGGGTATTCAAGAAAAAGTACGAAAGTGATAATAGTGTGCGATATAGAGCAAGACTGGTGGCAAAAGGTTTTACCCAAAAAGAAGGTGTGGATTACGCTGACACATACTCACCAGTGCTTCGTTACTCTACACTAAGGTTTCTATTTGCTTTAAGTGTCAAACTTAACCTTGAAATTACTCACTTAGATGTAACTACAGCATTCCTAAATGGTTACTTAAATGAAAAAGTGTATATGCAAGTTCCCCCTAATTTAGATTGTAAAGAAAATAGTGATCTTAAATTAAATCGTGCAATTTATGGTCTAAAACAATCAGCCAGGGATTGGAACGAAAGAGTAAATGATTCTTTATTAAAATTACATTTTGTTAAGTCAAAGTTAGAACCATGTCTGTATATGAAAAATTGAGAAAAGGAGCAGATCATAATAGCAATTTTTGTTGATGATTTTTTCATTTTTTCAAACAGTAGTAATATGGTTAAGGAGTTAAAAACAAATTTAATGTCCAAATTTAAAATTAAGGATTTGGGGCAATAAAACAATGTTTGGGTATGAGAGTAAAAATGTATCAGAATGGCAATATTTCCTTAGATCAAGAAAACTTTGTAGACCATATTTTAAGTAAATTTAATATGACAAACTGTAAAGTTGTTGGTACTCCTATTGAGAAAAATTTAAAACTAGAGAAAAGTGTAGATGTTTGTAAACAATATCCATTCCAACAACTAATAGGAAGCTTAATGTACTTAAATGTTTTGACTCGCCCAGATATTTCCTATAGTGTGAGTTATTTGAGCCAATTTAATAATTCATATTCCTATACTCATTGGAAGCATGCGAAACGCATCCTAAGATACTTATGTAAAACTAAATCTTACTATTGTTTGTATCTTACTAATGTTTATCAAAGATAATTGTAAATTAGAGGGTTTTGTTGATGCAGATTGGGCTTCAAACACACTAGATAGGAGATCCTATACAGGTTTCTACTTTAAACTTTCTGGAACTGTTCTTTCATATGAATGTAAAAAACAACGTACTATAGCCTTATCAAGTACAGAGGCAGAATATATGGCAATTACCGAAGCCTCTAAAGAGGCTATTTATTTAAAAAACTTGTTTTCTGAAATTGTAAACAGTTGTAATTATGTAATTATATTGTATAATGACAATCAAGGCGCTCAGAAGCTGTCTGAAAATTCTTTATTTCATAAAAGAACTAAACACATAGATGTGCGTCATCATTTTGTTAGAGAAGCAGTTGCTAACAATCTTATAAAGATAGTCTACATGTTAACATCTGAAATGCCAGCAGACTTGCTGACCAAGGGTTTAGATAGTGTTAAACATAACTATTTTGTAAAAAAGTTAGGTATTCAAAACATTGTTCAATAGATGACTATCTGTAAATTAATAATATTTTTTGCTTTTATTAGTTTGTTAAAAATAATTTATATGTTACAAAGTTCAGATTATTTTAATAAGTGGAGATGTTAGAATTAATATCAAAATAATGTATTTAATGTACTACTAGCACCTTCTATGTGGTATCATTTGTAACTACCTACCTAAGGTTAATATTAAGAAAGAAATTCAGTCTATTGATCAACTACCGTACACGTTTTATTAATATATATATATATATATATATATAAATTTGGCTGAAGATTAAATAACCATAATAATATATTTTGTTCAAATCGTTTGCCAAAAAATTCATATTTTCAGAAAATAGACTGAATTTCTGTATTGAGTTTTAATTATTTCTCAATAAAATTGCATAAATAAGTTACTTGCGTCTTTACACTTTCCTGTTAACCAAAGAATTTCCAAGATAATGTTTTAAATTTTTGATTACCTCTAACGCTAAAGACTGTTGAAAATGATCACAAAAACATATCCCCGTCTATTTTTTAAACTGCTGCTGTCGAAATTGCGACATCAAAAATTATCTAAATTTTCAAAAAAGTTATAACCATACTTTTAAGTCTCCCACTTTCCGAGAAATTTACATTATTATAACACTCGTAGAAAATATAACAGGTATCATGTTTATATAATCAAAAATAATATTAATAAATGTATATGGACATATAAAAGTTCTATGTATCTTTAATGATTATATGTGCTTACTGTAAGTTCTCCTTGTATTTAACAACTCACCGGATATGGGCCTTCTCCAGTTTTCTCTATAGTTTCGTTTTTCAACTTTTAACATTTAATCACAGCCTGCATATCAACGTACATATTCTATCCATATCTTGGAGTTTCAATGAGAGTAATATTGTCATTGCAATAGTAAAATATGTGAGTAATAAACAAAATTAAGTTAAGTAAATATTTCAGTGATACAAATCTCAACTTTTCTTTTTACAACAAGAGAATGTCCATGCTATACAATATAATAAGCATATTATCAATTAAACACTTCACGGGATGTTCTACCTGATATGTAGATATGCCATTTTTCCATACATAATGTCTTGATAAAAAAGGTACATTGATACTTGATACTGTTGGATGTTTCCAACTAGAACTTAATTGTATTTTTCCCACTTTTTCTAGGCTGTTATATGCACATAAAGTTTATGAAATCAGAAAATTTTGAAAAAAAGGACTGTTTTCATTAAGAAATTAATATATACTTTTGTTAACAAATATTACATTAGAATTAATTATTAATTTAAAAATTTGGTGTTAGTTATTAAATTATACTTGTGTCGATAATAGCATCTCTCAACCACATCATATTATATGTACCATGTTATTCATTCATTAATAAAACTTCACCGCATCATTCACATTTAAATTGTATTTTTTGCTTTGATAAAACTATTTTGTAAAATTTACATATCGCATAAATCCTTCTGACTTTGAATTTTCATTATAACACACTTTATACTGAGCCAATATCGATGAAATTTTCACTAATAATTTGCTAAAATACTGAATAAGTGTCCTGATTTTGTATAGTATGAAAAGCTGATATTCATATATAGAGTTTTTATTAAACTAGCATTAATGTACGAGGTATCCAGTTTCCGCTTATTAAATCACGGAAGAATTTAATCTATGAGTATTTGAATGTAGTACGTATTTAATATTATAGATAATTTTTAATAATAAAACACATTGAAAAGACTTTTATGCAAAAATAATATTTTTTTAAGAATAAATATACAAAATATTAGAAAAACATTTTTTTGTCTTTGACATTACAAAATTTTGAATAACTTTTTTAATCTGTATAGCAAAAAAGTCGATCATCGCTGAAAACAACCATTGCAGATACAAACATTAATTTGATGGTTATTGCTAGTTACCTTTAATATGTACAGATATAAGTTTTCAAAAATTTTAAATCGAAAAGTTCGTTAGGTCGTTGCGTAGTTAAGTTTGAATATCTTAAGAGTTAAATAATTTAATTGAGAATTACCAACATGGAGTGAGAAAGGAAAAAAAACTTTCTTTGGCGAAATACAGTGTGAGTAATTTAATAATACATAGAGAAAATAATAACTGTACATACTTCCAGAGAATAGTTCTTTCAATTTTTAATTACTGGAATGAATTAGAGTCAAATAGCTATAAAGTTGTTGTACAAACATTGACTCGTAAAATAAATCGTAAAACTTTTCTCAACTTTCCACTTTGGTGCTTAATTCAAAAGCCAACTACTCGACAACTAAAACGACCCAGTACTAATATCGTTACCACCAACTTATGAGTTGGTAAGTTCGTTTGGCGAATTCACTGATTGGTATTCCGTCATGAGTACGCCATATTCATATTATCTATCCTTACATCATTATCCTTTGGGAACTTCACTCTTTCGATTGCGGTTAAACACCGCAACTCAGTGTGTGTCTTTTTATTAGTAAACTTTTAGTTCGATGAAGGTTGAATTTGTCTGAGGGGACAGCTAGGAACAAATACTACTTTGGACTATATATAATAAATACTAATTAGCTTTAGATGAAAATAAATTTATTACTTTTGTTCTGAGTTAAGTGAAACTTATTGCGATAATAAGTAAATTAGACGAAAAAATAAATGAGTTGTTTCAATAAATTATTTCCTTATTTCTACGAATGATTATGGTAATATTAATATACGTGATATGAATAAAATATTTTATGTCAAGGGTTAGGAATGGAAAATCAATAAAACCTGTCATTAGTCAGCAAGGAGGCAAAAGTAACTCGGTCCTTTAGCACCAAATTATAATAGATTATCCATAAGAAAAAAATAATGCTAGAAATAGATATTGTTAATAATCTTATGTTGAAACGAGATTGTTTTGCAATCACTCTATGTGATTATTTGAAACCCAGATGATGAGTATCTCAGTTTTATCGAAATTATTATTTATGTTATTTCTATTTTTTTTTGATATAATTTAGAAATGACGAATAGTTAATTATCAAAATGACAAACTACAAATTTATTTGGAGTCAGTGTTAATTTTTAATTCCTCTAATCTACCTTACTCAGATGCGAGGTAACTTAAAGTACTTTCCAATCAGGTCGACAACATTAACTGCATATGGCAAGAGATAAAATTCTTATTATCTTAAGTGATAAATTTGCCACAAAACTATTTTAGACTAGCCAAAGAATGACTGACACGAAGGAATGTCGATACTTTTATCAGTAATCAATTATTCGCACATAATTACGTAATGATTTATTTTTAATATAAACACCCCCAACTCATAGAATCACTGACCCCAAAGGTTGACCTGCACGACAAAACCAAGATAACAAAATGAGTAAGTATAAGAATTATTAATGGTAAACCATATACTGTAATGTGACAATAGAGTTCCTATCTAGCTACAAAGACACTCTAAAATTATATCCTTAAATTACTCGACGTATCGACGACGACGTATTTACCGACTCGCAATGTGGTATTAATCAATGCAAATATTAAAAATATAATGTGCGCTTAGGAACACTGTTCGAATTTTAGATAAAATTAATTACGACTTTCTCCGTGACAATGATTTAAATAGAAGCATAAGACATCTTAAAATCCAATATTCAAGGAACATGACGTTAATATAAGAAATCATTTAAAAAGAATCATGGTTAAAAATAACCCCTGTCGATATTTACATGAAACCACTTCCTTTACAAAATCTGAACTAAATGAGGTTAGATCGTAAGAGTAAATGTTAACATTAAATCGTCTAGCAAAAAATAAAATAATAAATAATTGTATTTGTATTCAAGAAATTCATGCATTGAAAATAATAGAAATATCACGTGATAATATATTATGTACTTAAAACATTTCCATGACTTTATTGTGAAATGTGAAGAGTTCATTTTTGATTACACTATAATCATCCTCCGATGATATGTACTCAAGCTTAGTTCCATGTAGATCACAAAGGGTCAAAGGTTACAACTAATTTGGATTATATCAACATTAGATATGTTCTTACATTAAATGTAACTTCAAAATCAGACTCCATGCAAATACCGATATCACGTTACAATCACTTAGTGACATGGACTACTATTAAATTAAATCTGTTTTAGATATAATCATCCTCCGATGATATGTACTCAAGCTTAGTTCCATGTAGATCACAAAGGGTCAAAGGTTACAACTAATTTGGATTATATCAACATTACATATTTTCTTACATTAAATGTAACTTCAAAATCAGACTCCATGCAAATACCGATATCACGTTACAATCACTTAGTGACATGGACTACTATTAAATTAAATCTGTTTTAGATATAATCATCCTCCGATGATATGTACTCAAGCTTAGTTCCATGTAGATCACAAAGGGTCAAAGGTTACAACTAATTTGGATTATATCAACATTACATATTTTCTTACATTAAATGTAACTTCAAAATCAGACTCCATGCAAATACCGATATCACGTTACAATAACTTAGTGACATGGACTACTATTAAATTAAATCTGTTTTAGATACAATCATCCTCCGATGATATGTACTCAAGCTTAGTTCCATGTAGATCACAAAGGGTCAAAGGTTACAACTAATTTGGATTATATCAACATTACATATTTTCTTACATTAAATGTAACTTCAAAATCAGACTCCATGCAAATACCGATATCACGTTACAATCACTTAGTGACATGGACTACTATTAAATTAAATCTGTTTTAGATATAATCATCCTCCGATGATATGTACTCAAGCTTAGTTCCATGTAGATCACAAAGGGTCAAAGGTTACAACTAATTTGGATTATATCAACATTACATATTTTCTTACATTAAATGTAACTTCAAAATCAGACTCCATGCAAATACCGATATCACGTTACAATAACTTAGTGACATGGACTACTATTAAATTAAATCTGTTTTAGATACAATCATCCTCCGATGATATGTACTCAAGCTTAGTTCCATGTAGATCACAAAGGGTCAAAGGTTTCAACTAATTTGGTTTAAGTCTGTTTTAGAAGAAAATATCATTCACAAAAATCTTTGTTAATTAAAAATAAGTGCCAACTGTCAATTGATTCGAGCCACATAATCTTTAAAATTAATGAGATTAGCGACGGTGAAACGTTTAGGACCAACATTGTGTTGGAAATTGGTCAACTTAATATTTAAGACTAGACTCGTGAATGGATCCAGTGAAATAGAATAGTTTAAGTACTAATTCCTTAAACACAGATAACACTAATGTTTACGATTATTACATTAGATTTGTAAGGTGAGTCACGCGATTTATTCTTCCAGATAAATAGATAAATTTCATAAAGTGAAGAAAGTTTCATTATAAATATCTAATGAAGGTAAGGATAGGTTATGAGGCCTGAGGATCTATTTTGGTTGTACTGATTTAATGCAAAATTAACTTCGGTACACTCTGTCCTGCCAATACATAATAAATAAAATACTCAAAATCTGGACATCACTGGAAAAATATTAAAACATGGAAAATAGTTAGATCTCTATGTGAATAATCTACTTGTAAAATTACACACAATAAGTGTAATCTTCAAACTGTAGAAACTCTGAATGGAAATTATTAAACTATAGAGGTGAAAACCAGACACGATGAAGTTACAATTACCCCTTATTCGACAAGGAAAACGGTAAAGTTTAAAGTATGGATCATGCTAAGTAATTATTACAAAAAAAGATTAAAGAAAAAATGTTAAGCGTTGGGTAAAAACTGATAAAATTAATATTAATGTCTATGATTTATTTTTATTAAAAATTTTAAAAGAATTCTTCACTAATCAAGGAGAACCTAATGAAACGTATTAATGAAGAGAACTTTACGTAAACAATTTTAAAAAGGAAATAAGTTTTTTTAACCTTCTTGAAGTTTAATAATAAAAAAGGATCGAATAGATTTAATTATAAAATTTTATTATACATTTTGTATGTCCACAAGCTAAATTATATAAATTTACATTTTATGTAAGTATCTATGTCTTATTTATCATCTATGTATCAATGTTTTATATATTGACGCACAAACATTCCAAAAATATTATTTTTAATTCACATTGGTGGTATGAAATAAATATCATCATCTTATAGAAATTTGAAGATATTTTTATTTCCACGTGGAAAACGACTTAAAAGAAATTGAAAGATTCATAACATATGTAACAATTACTTTGATGAATTTTCTCTCAATTTAAAAACACACTATTAATCATAGTCCATGGTTCCTTTAACTAAATGGAGCTTCAAAAAGCTACTTCCTGTCACACTAAATATGAGTCAACAAAGATTAACGTTGGAAGATATCACTATTCTCTTAAATTAATATAAATTTCACTTTGATTTATATATAAACTTCTTATCTTGTATTTTGTATGCTAGTTTTTAAGATATTGTTAAAATTATATTAGAGTTCACAACATTAAAGTTATATAAAGAGCAAAGCGAAACTTAGATTCATTGACTATATAAAAAAGTACTTTAGCATAGAAGGGAAAACTGCAGAACAATGGAGAGGAATAAACAAAATTAAACGATTAAGTTGATGTATTAACTATATTTTACAAAATAACCTGAAACAAACTACGTTTCAATATATAACATTAAGACAAAAAAAAGTTAACATTAAGACAATAAAAGTAAAGTAAATTTTGAATAGAGAATCTAGAATGGAAAATGTTTTGGCAATTTTAGAAAATAAAAATATTCACAAAAATTCTTAAAGAAGGATGCATGAAAATCGATTTAATGAGGCGATTTATTTGGGGGGATATTTTTTTAGTATAACTTTACATAATTTATTTTAATATGTTATAGTGTTGAATTTATTAAAAAAAGACAGTAATATTTTTTTAATATTTATTTCTAACGTGATACATTTAATATAACTGACTTTGCAATAATATATAAAGAATATTAAAAGGTATAATGTAAATATAAAAAGGTAATGAACTTTTTATCCGTCTTAAAAATCAGGATTATTAAACAATCATCATGTCTTAAGAGTATTTAATATAGCCAATTTGTTTTATTATTATACAGTTTGTTATAATACGGTTTTTGTTTTCTGAAATTATTTTGTGGATGCAAAGCCAAATACTATAAAATAACTGAAAGAGTACAAAAGAGGATTCTGAATAGCTGGTTGACTCTATACGCCAGTCCTTTAGAGATTTTGCAAATAAAATGATCTACAGACCTCAAATTTATATATAAAATATAGTGCTTTGGCCTAAAACCAAATGTAAGATTTTAAAATACGTGTAATTCAAATTTGGGTGTGATCGTGTAATCATAGCATATGTGAAATGGGTGGGACAGAGGCGGTGTTGAATTGTTTTTTTTATAGTGTGATACTCAATCTTGTTCAAACAAGAGTTGTTCATAACTGAGAGACTTGTTCACACCACTGGTAGTCATATATAATATTTTTACGTTATCCTTTTTAATTTACCTTAATTCATATAATAAAAGGTGAAATTATTTTTATTTATTTATTGGGTTGTTTATTTCACTTTCATGGCTTAATTATTGAGTCGATAAATATAGTATACTATCTATAGCGTAATATAAATAATAACAAGACACGTGAAATAAAATTATTTTCATTCACCAATAATAAATTACCTCTATATACGATCGTTACGTAGCGATCAGTATTAGCATTTGAATACCGTGGAGCATGGTAGATTTTGATATAATTCCGTTGGAAATGAAAGTATTTCATAGAAATTGTGATTATCTTAACGTGTTAAGTTGCTTGATAATAATTAATAAAACCTGTTAGGCATAACAGAAGCGACTACGAGGTCTCCGTACCCACTTTTTACATAGAAACACTTAAGGTTACGTAGTGTTTCTATTAAACTGTTAATAAATATTAATACTATTTCTCAATATATTGCCTAGTATACTTTCGCATGTATAAGAATATTGTAAATTTTTTGGAAACTACAAGATTTAGAATAATTTTCATATATTTTTCTAGAAAATTTTAGGTAAATTTCTAATAAAGTGTCCTTTTCATAATTTTTATTTTCGCAGTTTTGGAAATATAAAACTAGGCTCCTCCTGCCTTTTTTGATTACTTTGAACGTAAATTGTGTTCCCTATATAAACAAAAAAATATCTAAAGAGAGCTAAATATAAAAAAATAAAAGTATTTCACAAATTCATATTTTTAAATTGGTTATACGCCTTTTAAAGACATATTAGGTAACATAAGAGAAAATACTAAAAATGCAGTAAATTTTTGTATTTCAAATTGATTTATTATTTTTCTACGTACCGTTCCGTTCAATGGAACCACATAGAGAAACAATCTGGCAATCCTATTCCTTGCAGTTAATTTTTTTATGCTTGGGATAAATAGAAATCACATAGTGGGAAGTCGGGCTGTATAGCGGATAACCCATAATAACACTTGACGTAATCAAATTTTTGATCGTTTTTCTGGCTGAGTATACAGAGGCTTCGTAATGATGAAGAAGTATTCTGCCAGAGCGTTGCTTTCGAACTTTTTCCAAAACAACATACAGATAATTGCCAGTTACTACTCTGCCGTAACAGTTCATTAATTTTCTAAAAAAATCTTTGAATGATAACCGTCCGTCCAAAGAAGGATGCTTTCATCTTACCCGGCACTTAATCCTTTCTTCACTTTCAAATTGTTTCTTTTGAATTTTTGACGATATCCAGCACTTTTACGCAACATTCAGCACAAATGTTCCTGATAACGAAATGTTCGTGTAGAACTTTCTGTACTTAATTCGTAGCACTGCATAAAGTTTGATTATGCTGATAGTTTCTCCCGATTATGCTGATAGTTTCTCCCTTGCCAGTTTTTATTACAGCTATTAACATGCTGCTACTTAAAATATAGGTCCATAATTTTTTATTATAACCATCATTGAAAACCGCGCCTATTCTTCTATGTAACTAGGCCGGTAACCAACCCGGCCTAGTCACGCAGTGTAGCTAAGTACACACATGTATATATATATATATATATATATATATATATATATATATAACTATTTTTACACTAACCCAATGCTGAACTAACCGTGTAAATCCCATTCGATATAAGTTATAATTATGTCTTTACAACTGTAATATACTTCAATACAGTCAAGGCCAGTCTCTTTACTAATTCATGAACGGTATTCATAAAACAATGTGTCGTAATATGACGGAAACGAAATTTGACCTCAGTAGAATACGCGAATTACTGAAGTACACTTATAAATTGAGTTAGATCCATATAAGTATTTACCTGTGTATTAATATGTACGATATGACTGTAAGCCATCGTTTCCAATTTCGTATCACAAATATATCTCATTAGGGTAAGTAAGGTTATTTAAGGCAACTTATTCCAACTTGATGAGAGATAAAGTAAAAATGTGAAATCTAATTTCTCAAAATTAATGTTAGGATCAATTACGACATTATAGCTATTCGATATCTACTTCCTTTATATTTTCAATTTATTTTCTCGAATGTCGGATGTTGGGAAACTATGATATATTTAAGTAGGTTTTAGTCCAAGGATAAAAAATTTAAGTACATAATCTATTTTATGTTTTTTTTCTTTATGAAATAGAAATAAAAGCGTAGATGGCTACAATATTCAATTACTAACTACCTTTAATCAGTTTTATATAATAAACGGTAATTATATAATGATTTCATGTTTAAACAACACATAAATGTGAATATTCTTTTTAGATATTATAATATTTTTGAGTACCTAGGATTTGACTCATTTCTCTCTTGTTTATTAATCACTTGTATATTAGAAGGAATTATTAACCGACGAATTTACTCTGATATCTGAATTTATTGTTACCCGATTATTTGAACCGATTATTCTCCGACGAATTTACGATGATATCTTAGTTTATTTTCACCTGATTATATTAATCGATTATGCCCCGACGAATTTACCGTGATATCTTAGTTTATTTTTTATTTTGCATCTGATACTGCTTTTATGTATTCCAAACTTGAAAACAGAACATTAATTTTCTTAAATAATGGTTTTCAAACATGATTATTAAAATATCTGAATGAATGATTGATAAATTATTAAAGGAATAATTTTAAAAATCTTATTTTATGAGAAATTTACGATTTTTTATCATCATGGAAAGATATACGACATATTTTTATACCAAGAATAATTTTGGAATATTGCAGAATCTTTTCCAACAACTCCAGGATAAGATATATAAGGAGCGATGTTCAAACTTCAGTTCAGTAAGCAACCGAGTTTCACTAAGTAAAGAACAAATAAAATATAGAAATCTCATAAATAGATCTTACAGTGCGCTTGTTTCATTAATTTTATTTAGTGATCGTAGAAAAGAGAATTTTTTGCGGGACAATGTATAAAAGTGTACTCTCAAATGAAACAGGTAACAATTGGTTTCAAAAGTTTAAAAAAGAAAATGTTATCTCTTGAATAATCGTTCGTTAGAAATTATATTAAAAAAAGTAGAAATACTTATTGAAAAAGATTCCACGTTAGTCGGTGTAATCTCGTGCTGCAATAGAAAAAACTTCATACTTCAAGGAAGAATTGGAAATATTCTGTGTCGATACCACGTACGTTACCACCGCTTCAACTTCAAAAGAAAACCAACGTATGCATTAAGCTCAAAGGTCCTATCGTAAATATTTTAATTTGGTTAAATTGTGACTTTTGATTGAATGAAATTCCAATAATTTTTTTGGCAATACCATTATGTATGTTATTTATTTCCATCTGTTTTTATGAGATACTTATAACTTAGGTACTTTAATTTGTAATATTTATAAATATGAATGTAGTAAAACTTGACATCATATATTTATTTTTTGTCATTGACACAAATTAATGTTTGGTCGCTATCATATTCATTAAATTAGAATTTATACTACATGCACGCGATAAGTAAATTTCTTCTGTTATGGAGTTAAAGGATTTCAACATTTAAGAAATATTTAGACAGGACGTTTCATCATTTAATCTGTAATGATAGGAACATATTATAAAGTATGGGTAATACATAAATATAATAATATGTGACCCCCGAATTAGCCGAGTCTCTAATGTATTGTCTTATAATAGTTCTTTGCTTGTCTGCATTTAAGAGTCAAATATAAATGGTGTTGACATATTAATATAATTTAAATTACGAGCCTTTATTATTGCACACTAGCCTCATTTTCATTTTGAGTTAAATTAACGAACTAGCAATTTACTTAAATGTCTATGGTTCACACACTTTACTCTCTCTGCTCGTTGACCTTTCTTGTACTGAATGTAGTCTTATGTAAATTTAATTAAATCAAGTTACTCCGCCGAAATGCACGGCTTTTTACTTGAATTTTACCAAATTTTGAAAAAAATCATAATTTATTTTACGTCTAAATTACATAAAAATATTTCTTGTATACCATCGTAAGTCATAAACCAAAGTTTCTCGATGAAAGCTTTCCAAATTATTCCATAACTTTCAATTTGTCTTCTAAAACTTTTTATTTAAAACTTTCTTGTTGATTTGTAATATCTCATTCCGTTTCGATTTTTGGTGTTATCTAACAATTTGAGTCAAATAAGTTTTTTCGATATGATGTCTCCAAATCCTTTCCTTTGATGTGCATTCAAACAATTTTTGTGGAAAAAAATCGACTATAATATATGGCATCATATAAAAGACAACCATATAAGATTCCTCAAAACCTATATTACTTGAGCTATTGAGACGAATCAAGTAGTATCTCATTTGTTGTAATTGGATAAGTCGCTTAGAAGTTACGATAGAATATATGGTCCACATAAATAGATATATTAAAATATAAAAATAAATTAATAACCCTCCTTTTTACCTTCATCGTAAATGTAAGTAAAGTTCGTAAACGTCCGTAAGCTTATTAAGTAAACGAAATTTGTTTTCTTTTTCGAATGTGTTTCTCGTAATGTATTAATCGGGATTTTAAAGTTCGGGAGTTTTGGCCAAAAAACTTCACATAGTTTTATAATTTACAAGAGGATTATTATGTTTTTAAAAATAATCAGTCAGGTAACCTTGATACAATTAAAAAGTAATAGGGTATCGGGTGCCCTCAATTTAATAAATAAATACAAATTTATGAAATAATTATATAAATACAAACCGTCCTTCCGATTTACTGTATTTATTAAATCTTTAATCGATTCAATGCTCGATATTTATGTTTTTAATTACAGTTTTAATTAATATAAAACATAATATTATGTAGAAAATAAATACATATTTATCAATCGCAACAAAAGTTACGAAACTGTGCAGATAATATAAAAAATTTCAAAATTAATTATTAAAATTCTCAGAGATAAATTTTAGATAACCTCGACTTTCCGATAAATTTATTAAGTTTAAATTTTACGAAAAGTATCAAACGTATAAAATTTATAAAAGTACTTGTTACTCTACGGAAAACACAAACCTCTATTACTCCCAACGTAATATCAGCGTCTTTCTAAAACAAAAGGAGGTAAATGAAACCAACTTTAGAAGTCAATCCTTTGAGAAGAACTTTAGCTGTCAAGTTTTTGATAAATGACCCTGATCGTGAACCATCGACAGAGCCTCAGGGTCTCTGCATTGTGATGGGTTTTCATTGTGTGCGAGTTTTGTATTACAATATTTGTTCATATTTACAGGTCTGAAAATGTTTAATATTACAAAACAAGGCTTCTCAATGAAAGATTTTCACAATAATATTTCTAAGTACATTTATTCATGACTATTTACTAGAGTAATATAAGGAACATTATATTGTTGCGAATAAAGGATGTTTTTAGGAAAAAATTGTAGATTGTTCAAGTTAACAACAAATTTACACATAACAGAAAGTACGCGTGGTCTTCCTTATTAAAATATTTTAATAAATATCAAAATAAATTATTTTATCAAAACTTAATATTAAGTCATCACAAAAATATAAACGTTTATGTAATACATAAATAACACAAAGAAGTCAGAAATATTTACGTTTACATTATAAATGATGTACATAAATACTTGGTGTGGAACCTTAACAAAAATAAACCACATTAATTTTGGCCGAAAATAGTTTCAATACTTGGTGCAAAACTGTAACAAAAATAAACTACAGTAATACTGGCCATTATGTATCTGATCAATGCAAGTAACATTTATTAGTTATGAACATCTAGCATAATATTCAAATTCTGACTACTTTACAGCACATTTCAATGTTTGAAGAAACAGTAAAACGCTTTAAATTATAGTGACCATCCAAAACTATTAAATCACTCATACTTTAAATCTCGACTGATCAACAGTCAGATTAAATTTGTGACAATCAAAATTTTGGCTTTCTGTGTTATACTGCAGTAAACGTTTTCCCATTTCAAATCCTATATGGCAGTATTCTGTTATTATCATATAATCTTCTGTATTAACCCCTTATGAGCTCAATCTTAGAGAGATGTTCCACTATAAATGAAACTTGCTCTTAAAAAAGAAAACACGATGGGGTAAAAAAATTTTAAAAATTCAATAAAAGTATCAAAATTTCTATAAACTATGATTTGCAGGCGGGATCCAAAAATAAAATGTTGGTTTATATGGGCTTATGAGTTATAATCGTATCCCGCTTGCAAATAATTACTTAAATAAATTTTACTATGTGAAAAAATGAAATTATATACATGCAACAAAATAGCCTCTAGCAACCTCTGTATGGATTTGTCTTCATCATAATAAGACGACAAGTTAGGCCATTATAGTCCTACGAGGTATTAAAAAATCTAATAAATATAGATAAATGAATACTAAAATAAAACATAACCCCTCTTCGTTACCGTGCAGTCGAGTAACAGAAAATATTAAAATCATAATTATTACTTTAGAAAAATACTCTGAGTATTTAAAAAATTCGAAATAAAATATGAATTTTACCAGAAGCAGATATTTGCTGAATGGAATGCGCGAATAACCTAAAAACAAAAAAGCCAAAAAAGCAAGCAAAAAAACTATATATTTTATATACCTATAATGCATTACAGATACCTCTATTTCAGAAGATTTCGACGCTTGCTATACAACAGTCCGAAAAGTTTCGACAAATTTATTTACTAAATGATTTTAATTAAAACATTCGTTAAAAATGCACAAGCGACCGCTCATGCACATTTGTGAACAGTGTCATTAAAATTCCGCCTCGCGGAATTTTAAGGAATATTCACAGCAAAGCCTTTATTTTTCGTTGCTAACTGTAATTAATTTTAATTTTCACCTAGACTAATAGTTGGTTATTTTCTAAATATTTGAAAATGATAAAGACCTTTTAAGAGGACTATATTAAATTTAAATATGCTTACGACCTTATTGCTACGCAAAATATTTACATGTGATTTGTTTAGAATTGGTTAAAATTACTATGTTTATTTAATCTTTGTTCAATTTATGTTCTAATATTGAGTGTTTTTAATATACACAATACCGTCGCATAATGTTCATAAATTTATTTTGTTTGTCATGGAAAACGTCATAATATAGTGACAAATAAACACATTTTTTCAATAAATTTCCAAAAGTCAAATGACCGGATTCTTCAATTGCTTCTCATGCATTCCATTAAAATTATTTTTATTTTATTTATCACAACCAATATACAAGAACGTATAAAAATGCTTTTTGCTGACGAATATTACGTAATTTTTATTTATAATGTGTACATATTTCACATTCTACGCCGTAGCAACGAAAAGCTTAATAGGCCAACAATTTATGGTTTTGGGAAATCCAGTGGTTTGACCGTAGATTTATTGCAGTGTAATATTAAGAATTGGTTGTTAAGATAATTGGTTGTTAAGATCTTTGCTAATATCCCGCCTGAAGATGTTGTAATACAACGAAACCTAGATCGTGGTAAAGAAATTAAAGAAAGTAGAAATAATACTACATCACGTAGTTTCATTTAATTGTGAATAATGAATTTCTACAAAATTAACGCCAAATATATTCAATAGTTAAAATTTATGTTAATTTGCTGAAGCAATTTTTAATTTACTTCAAGTTGGTCCAGGGTAAAATATTTTTAATTATTTTCCTAAAAATTGTAAAATATATTGTCGACTTTATTTCATGAACGCAAAAATTGAAGTGAAAATTTGAGTAAAAAGTGTATGAATACAAAAAACAAAGGTGTAATTTAAAATGTATTCCAAATCATCGAAGTAGTTTCCTTGTTAATATAACTTTTAAATTGTTTAGTTATGATTTTATACACGTCATTTAGAATTAAAATCATTTTTTTTAATTTTCATGTTGTTAATAATTATTATTGTCAGTAACACTTTGAATGTGAAATTGGTTTTATTTAAATTTTTATGTTTGAAATGATGTAGTAGCGTTTTATCTCTTCTTTAATTTTAGCAAGAATGATGGTGTCATCAGGAAATCTCAAGTTTTGTTATCATCTTTCATTATCCTGATTTGCCTTCGCTCCAGTCGTTTAGGACAATCCGCATTTCATGCTCAGTGCAGATATTAAATAGTGAAATAGAAAGTATTTTTTCTTTATTTAATTGCCTTATCACACCGTAAGTAGTAAAATAATTCTAAAGACGTCTATTCAAAATGGTATAAGGTGTATTTGTTAGCATTTCTCTTCATATAAAGTTCTCTTGCCCCCCTCCATCCTTCAATTAAAAATAGGGTTAAGATTAATTTTTCTAAAACGATCTTTCTTTTTTTTCCTATGTTTATTCCATATTTACATATTTTATACAATTGGTTTTGCTCTGTATAACATATTTACATATGCTTCCATTGCAGACAAAAGAATTGTGTAGAAAAATTCATCCCTATCCAAATTATATAAATCAAGATAAATATACCCTTGTTTGTAAATAGAAAGCTTCCCATAAGTTTATATTACCACAGTCACCCGGAAGCAAAATTACAACAGCGAAAAGGCTTTTTGCGCCGCTTACCATAATTTCACTTTCCTCTGAAGATTGAAGTCCGCTATTACGTGGAAATGGGATTCTAACGAAAGCTGAGAACTTGCCCTTTTTATTATTAGCCCTTTATTTTGTTATAAATTTTCTTTACTATTTTTATATCCAGTTACGGTAATTGTACCGTTTACCGTAAAGATGATATATTTGCCTTTTATAAAACAATATACTGAATACAATTGAAAACTAACCATTAAAAATGTCCCTATGTGTAATTAAAATATTTTTAATTAGAGATGACGGTATCTCATCTATTTTAATATGAAAGGAACATTTTTAACTCACTAGAACAAATTCTAATAGGTAATAAATGGTGATCACTTCTGTATGAACAATAACTAGCCACGTCTAGACTTTAAAACTGAAATTAAATGCTATTCTTAGTCTTTTACTCTATTTCGGACTATTTCCACCATTTCACCGAGGTTGACTTGAGGTTCCTGCTAGGATCCGTAACATTCTCCCTCATAAAAAAATGGACTTTCGAGGGTCGCTTAATAAAGTTTTGTATCTACAATCAGTGCTTTCTCCCAACTGGATCAGAGACTGCCCCTTTGCAAGAAATAATTTAGCATCTCCGTTTTTTCAAGGTTGCACTTTGCGAACGCTCTAAGTAATTAAAAAATCACTCCATTCTCAACCAAATCACGATGACTAAAAATATAAACTTCTAAAGCCTCCGCGTGATTCTATTCTAAGAGTAGTACACGTGCTCTCTAATAAAACTCTATGCCTATGGTCGTACTTGGTGCAGTGTAAGAATGCATGATTTATGTTCTGCGTTTCAAAAAGCAGAAAATGCCGGGCTCTCTTTGTCATAAAATAAAAAGACTAAACAAGTCAGTACGGAGTGCGCCATGATCCGTTAAAAAAAAACAAAGTATTAAAAAACAAAGTAGTAATTATTAACGAGCCAGTTCTTAATTAAACGTTCGAATACATCGGGAAAAAATTATCTGGTTGGCTTCTTTTGGAATCGGAGGAAGTCCACCTAGACTGCCAGTGAACACAGACAACCGCGAGCATACGTCTCTATCTGTCAATAATAGATACTCTCTCTCAAAATTTAAAATTTAACGGACCCGTATAGAGACTCTTATCAAGTGCCAATAAGAAATTTGCTCCGTGTTCCATGATTACGAGATCAACAAGCAAAAGATCAGCCAAAATCGGCAAAGTATCCATTGAACAAATTCTTTAACTTTTAGTCAGTGCCCACAGCGATGTGCGCTCTAACCTAAACATAACTCTCCTAATTTGGTGGACCCTAACGTGCCGAGGAACCTAAAACGATGGAGCATAGGCCAACCTATCTGGGTATATTGCAGTATACATCGCCTTAAAGGCAGAGCTATTCAGCCGGCATCGGCAAGCCGGGCTGTGTCGTGTTAGGCAAATTGAGCCCTCTCACCTATGTATCGCGCCTATGGTAAGAATCCCCGAAGTGAATCGATGACCATGCCCAAGTAAATGACATGGTCCGTCATCGCTCCTGGAACCGGCCATCGCCGCAGACGTGTTCCTCGCCAAGCTACCCTAAATTGTGGGGAAGCGATGAGCTTGTTCCTAGTTCCCCGGTAGCATGTAGCCTGGCTGCTCTATACAAAGTTTTAGATACAACATCTAATGTTAACATTCTCGAATTAAACCCGAATTAGTTCTCTGACCGCGGCGAATGAGGCAGTTGCACTAATAAATGCACCGCCAGTACCCGCTCAAGAAAACTTCCCGAAGACTGGAAGAAATACGCTCCTTCCATCCTCCAATCTATAAAATTTTGGATCACTAGATGATTTTCCATTACTTTTTAGTATGACTATTAGCTTCCCCTTTATCTATGTCCCCGAAGAGTGGCTGGACTGTGACTTTTGATTGAATGAAATTTCATACATTTTTTTTCCAGTACCATTAGGTGTGTTACTTATTTCCATCTGTTTTTACGAGATACTTATAACTTAGGTATTTTAATTTGTAATATATATAAATATTAATGTAGTTAAACTTGACGTCATATATTTAATTTTTGTCATTGACACAAATTAATATTTAGTCGCTATCATATTCATTAAATTAGAATTTATATTACATACACGCGATAAATCAATTTCTTCTGTTATGGAGTAAAAGGGTTTCAACATTTAAGAAAAACTTAGAGAGGACTATTAAACATTTAATCTATAAATAGGAACATGCTATATAGTGTGGGTTACACTTAAATATATTATTAAGTGATCCCCGAATTAACTGAGTTTTTAATATATTGTCTTATAGTAGTTCTTTGCTTGTCTGTGTTTAAAAGTCAAACATAAATTGTGTTAACATATTAATATAATTTAAATTACCAGCCTTTATTGTTGAAAACTAGTTTCAGCTTCATATTGAGTTTAATTAACGAACTAGCAACGTACATTGTCTATGGCTCACTCACTTTACTCTCTCTGCTCGTTGACATTTCTTGTACTGAATGTAGTCTTATGTAAATTTAATTAAATCAAGTTACTCCACCAAAATGCACGGCTTTTTACTTCAATTTTACCAAATTTTGAAAAAAATCATAATTTATTTTATATCCACATTACATAGAAATGTTTCCTGTGTATAGTCGTAGGTCATAAACCAAAGTTTCTCGTTGAAAGTTTTCTAAATTATTCCATAACTTTCAATTTATTTTCTAAAACTTTATTTAAAATTTTCATGTTGATTTGTGATATTCTCATTCCGTTTCGATTTTTGTTGTTATCCAACAACTTCAATGAAATATTTTTTTAGAAATGATGTCTCCAAACCCTTTCCTTTGATGTGCATCCGAATAGGTTTTTGGTAGAAAAAAAATGGACTATAATATATGGTTTCATATACAAGGCAACCATATAAGATTCCTCAAAACCTATATTACTTAAACTATTGAGACGAATCAAGCAGTATCTCATTTGTTGTAATTGGATAAGTCACTTAGAAGTTACGACGGAACATATGGCCCACACATAGAGACATATAAAAAGAAATTAATCACCTTGTTTTTTACCTTCATCCTAAACATAAGTAAAGTTCGTAAATGTCCGTAAGCTCATTAAGTATACGAAATTTGTTTTCTTTTTCGAATGTGTTTCTCGTCATGTATTAATCGGGATTTTATTAATTGTTTCGGGCAAAAAAACTTCACAAAGTTCATAATTTACGAGAGGATTATTATGTTTTTATAATAATATTAAGCCAGGTAACCTTAATATAATTAAGAAATAACAGCTTATAGGGTGCCCACAATTTAATAAATAAATACAAATTTATAAAATAATTATATAAATACAAACCGTCCTTCCGATTTATTGTTTTTGTTAAATCTTTAATCGATTCAATGCTCAATATTTATGTTTTTTATTACAATTTTAATTAATATAAAACATAACATTATCTAGAAAATAAATAAATATTTATCAATCGCAACATAAGTTACGAAACAGTACAGATAATATAACAAAACTTTAAAATTAATTATTACATATATAAATTCTCAGAGATAAATTTTAGATAACTTCAACTTTCCAATAAATTTATTTAGTTTAAATTTTACGAAAAGTATCAAGATATACATATATAAAGTATCAAGATATAGATAAACGTATAATTACTCTCAACGTAACATCAGCGTCTTTCTCAAACAAAATGAGGTAAATGAACCCAAATTTAGAAGCCAATCCTTTGAGGAGAACTTCAGCTGTCAAGTTTTTGATAAATGGCCCTGATTGTGAACCTCCGACAGAGCCTCAGGGTCTCTTTGCATTGTGACGCGTTCGCATAGTGGGCGAGTTTTATATTACAATATTTGTTTATATTTACAGATCTGAAAATGTTTAATATCACAAAACAAGGCTTCCCAATGAAAAATGTTCACAATAATATTGCTATTCATCGACTATTTACTAGAGTAATATAAGGAATATTATATTGTTGCGAATAAAGAATGTTTTTGAGAAGAAATTGTAGATTGGTCAAGTTAACAACAAATTTATACATAACATTAAAGTACACGTGGTCTTCCTTATTAAAATAATTTAATAAATAGCAAAATAAATTATTTGGTAAAACTTAATATTAAATCATCACAAAGATATAAACGTCTTTGAATACATGAATTCAAACCATTTTTCACAATTATTTTTCTGAAAGTAGTTGTATGGTTTAAAGGGATTGAAATAAATAAATAACAAATTAAGTCAGAAATATTTACACTTACATTATAAATGATATACATAAATATTTGATGTGGAACCTTAACAAAAATAAACTACAGGAATACTGGCCATCATGTATCTAACCAATTCAAGGAACATGTATTAGTTATGAACATTTGGTGTAATATTCAAATTCTGACCCCTATGCAGCATTTTTCAATGTTTGAAGAAACAGTAAAACGTATCAAATTAGAGTGACCATCCAAAACTATTAAATCACTCATACTTTAAATCTTGACTGATTAACAGTCAGATTAAATTTGTGACAATCAAAAGTTTTAGCTTACTGTGTTATACTGCAGTAAAAGTTTTCCCATTTCACATCCTATAGGGCAGTATTCTGTTATTATCATATAATCTTCTGAATTAACCCTTTGTGAGCTCAATCTTAGAGAGATGCACCACTATAAATTAAATTTGCTGTTGAAAAAGAAAACACGATGGCGTAAAAAATTTTAAAAGTTTCAATAAAAGTATCAAAATTTCTATTAATTATAATTTGCAAACTAAAATGTTGGTTTATATAGGCTTATGAGTTATAATCGGATCTCGTATGCAAATAATTACTTAAATAAATTTTACTATGTGAAATCGTTACATAAAATTTTTGTATGTATACACAGATTTCAAAAAATAAAATTTCATACATGCGGCAAAATATCTTCTAGCAACCTCTGTATACATTTGTCTGTATCATAATAAGACGACAAGTTAAGTCATTGTAGTCCTACGAGGCAATAAAAATCTGATAAATACAGGTAAAGGGATACTCATGAAAAACATAACCCTTCTGTTACCGCTCAGTCGAGTAACAGAAAATATTAAAATCGTAATTAATACTATAGAAAAATACTCTGAGTATTTAAAAAATACGAAATGAAATATGAATTTTACCAGAAGCATATATTTGCTGGAATATGGAATGCGCGAATAACCTAAAAACAAAAAAGCCAAAGAAGCAAGCAAAAAAACTATTTATTTTCTATACTTATAATGCATTACAGATACCTCTATTTCAGAAGATTTCGACGCTTGCCGTACCTCAGTCCGAAAAGCTTTGACAACTTTATTTACACAATGATTTTAATTAAAACATTCATTAAAAATGCACAAGCGACCGCTCATGCACATTTGTGAACAGTGTCATTAAAATTCCGCCTCGCGGAATTTCAAGGAATATTCACAGCAAAGCCTTTATTTTTCGTCGCTAACTGTAATTCATTTTAATTTTCTCCTAGACTAATATTTGGTTATTTCCTAAATATTTAATAATGATAAAGAGCTTTTATTAGCACTATAATAAATTTAAATATGTTTAAGACCTTATTGCTGCGCAAAATATTTACATGTAATTCGTTTAGAATTGGTTAAAGTTACCACGTTGATTTAATCTTTATTCAATTTCTGTTCCAATATTTAGTGCTCAGAATATACACAATACCGTTGCATAATCTCGGTTTAAAGAATGTAGAGACATAATCAGTGTTATATATAATATTAGTATATATATAAATAATGTACGATAACTATTTATCTCCAAACAAAATTTTTTTAACGTATTTTTGCGCTTTTGTGTAATAATAAAGCCAAATTTATTTCGTTTGTAATGGACAACGTCATAATATACCGACAATTAAACACGTTTTTCCAATCAATTTCAAAACTCAAATAACCAGGTTCTTTAATTGTTTGTCCTATTGCAAGTAATATATTCCCAAATATTATAATTTAACTTCATGCATTCTATTAAAATAATTTTTATTTTATTCATTACAACCAATGTGCAAGAATGTATAAAAATACTTTTCGACGACGAATATCTCGTAATTGACATTTATAATGTGTACGTATTCCACACTCTACGCCGTAGTAACGAAAAGCTTAATAGGCCTACAATTTATGGTTTTGGGAAATCCAGTAGTCTGACCGCAGATTTATTGCAATATAATATTGAGAGCTGTTTGCCATGTTAAGATCAAGAGCGTTCCATGCTCGAATACTTCCGAATCTGATTGTCCATTGGAATAGTCTAGTTAGTTGGAAAGATGAATTGCTTTATATTAACTGATAATTCTCTGCTATAGGCTAAATTTTTCTACACTTTGTCCATTGCTGCTGACATATTATTAGTTTTCTTTTGCTTCCTTTATTTATATTTGAACATAGTTATCATCCATCGCAAATATTCAAGCAAATATTTTTACCTAATGGAAATATAATTAATTTTGAGAGATAGTTTTTGTGGTAATGCAAATAGTACTTTTTAAAAACGTATAGAGATAAATGTTATCATTTCAGATTATAATATAAAATATTTTCTTTAATGTATACCGTTGTTTCTAAATTATTTATCGTTATCACGAATGTTGTGGGCATTTATTAGACTCGTTAATCAGTAATTTTGTTTAATTATATTTAATATAAAATACCTTTTAATGTTAAAATTTGTGTTAATTTGCTGAAGTAATTTTTAATTTACTTGAAGTTGGTCCAGGGTAAAAGATTTTTAATTATTTTTCTGAAAATTATAAAATATATTGTCGACTTCAATTGGATCGAAAAACATTTCATTAACGCAAAAATTGAAGTGAAAATTTGAGTTAAAAGTATAATTAATACAAAAAAATTAAGGTATAATTTAAAATGTGTTCCAAATCATCGAAGTAGTTTCCTTGTTAGTATAACTTTTAAATTGTTTCGTTATCATTTTATACACGTCATTTAGAATTAATATTTGTTTTTAATTTTCATGTGGTTAATAACTATTATTTAAAAAAAATAATGCAGTAACACTCATGACATACTTCATATGAACGTGGTTTTATTTAATTTTATATGTTTGAAATTATGAAAAAACTCAAATATTTACCAAGGAGTGTAATTTCAATTATCGTATCTATTAATCTTGTACTTTTAACTTCATATTAAGTTAATAATTAATACATCAATTTGGCGATATAGAAATATAGAATTATTGCCGTATACTGTACACTAGCCTGCAATTTCAACGAGTAAAAAAAACGCCTGATGCATATTATAACATGGAACTGCATCTGTTTGTATAACTAAACTGAAACTTTTTGTGTCTGTAAAAACAAAATATTACCAAAAAAGTAATCGATCGAATAAATAATAAGAGATAGAACACATTAAGACATTTTTTGTCTGTGTATTTGTGCAATTATCAAGTAAAAATTAATTAACAAAACTTACCCAATTCAGATAGAGTTTTTAGAAACATATAGTAGTTAACTTGAAGTAATACTTAGCTCTTATTTTATTACAATCAGCTTACTCAAAAAATAAAGACTTGGAAGTTTAAAATTTTCAAAAATGTATTTACATTACATTAATACCACAACAAGAGTACATTAGAAGTGCCTATTTGATTAAGTATGTAATTATATGTATATATATATATATATATATATATATATATATATATATATATATATATATATATATATATGTATATATGTATATTTGGATATATGTATGTATATATATATATATATATATATATATATATATATATATATATATATTAGGATGTGGCCAGTAGTGAGGCTTGGAGTGAATCGGAAGAGGCAAGGGAAGCTTTATGCAGTGAAACTGACTACTGAAAAAATATTCAATTGAAGTTTTATGTTGCCTTTGTTACTTTATTTTGAGCATGATTCAAGGCTACAAGTATGTTTATTATAAAACCTGTTGATCGTGAGTAGACCACACGCAATGAGTTTTCTGTATAAACTTAATCACGTATAAAAATATAGCATATTCTACTTAACTATTTAGGGAATTCAAGTAAACTGTACACGCTTAATATTTAATTTCTTTAAATTTTAAGTCCTTTATAAACGTAACTCTAAATAATGGCCATTTTAAAGTTTAATATTTATTAAACTGATGTTGACTTAGCCCCAATATTTTTGAAAAATCTATTCAATACTTAATGGTATATGTGATTACATTAAAATTCAACCCCATTTTAAATATGAGGAAGGTACCCTCAAAAATACTTTTAAGAGATTTTGTTTCGTAACTTTGTAGGTGTTTTGAATATTTATAACCAAATTTCAGCTTTATAGAACCAATAAAGACGGACATGGCGAAATTATAAGGACTAATTAAACTATTTGGAAAACGGAATTTTAAAAAAACCGCATCTGTACGTTTGTGAGGGTCTGCGCGTTTGAAGTTGTGGACACAGCTAGTTTTCAAAATATCTACAACTTTGTTGCAAGATGTTTGAGTTCAAGTAATATTAAATATGAAAATTTTAGGTCAGTGATCGTAAGTAATTTTTCGAAACTATTGGACATTCAAAACACACTGTACATAGTAAAAACTAAATATTTAGGCGCATAGCAATGCTATCTACCTGGAAGTACTGAAAAAAATGTTAGTTATCTCTTATGACACTGTTCGATCTTATGAGATAATATTATTTTAAACGATAATCCGTAACATGATATTTTAAACGTTTGTAGTTTAAAAATTTGTTTGAAATAGAAATTATCGACCACGTCAAAACAAGCTATACAAAATTAGCTTATTTACAGATAGTGGTTACATGTACATAAATTTTTTAATTCTGGGGTATTATAATGGATTCCTATAATTAGATAATCTACTTATAGACATTACCATAATTTTTTATAAAATTACAAATTGATCCCCGTAATCGAATGATCCGAAATAGTAATTATTATTTCCGTCAGCACATTCTCTATGTCAAGTTAGGTAGTATTCATTTAAGCACATCTTTGATGTCACTAGTTTGACGCTTTATGCAAGACCGTAAAGTGCAATCTAAGTGCTTGCGGAGACATAAAATATAACTGCGTCCTCATCTCATACTAAACAAATGTTACTTTGTTTAATTCGCCTATATAAATAATATCGACTATGTAATTCTATTTGTTTGCATTCATTTGTTTCGGATCATAATCGAAAATTCTTGAGATATTTTAAAAATAACTGATTCTATTATTATTATTCATTATCCCATAGTTAGGTGATTGAATAGCTATGTTCCGAAAAATCTGAGAGATAACCATATGGTTAAATATGGTATTACCAAAAAATGTTGCGGCATTTTTCCAATCGTGATCAGAACGAAAAATTATCCAATACTATAAGACTTAGAATTTTTAGATTCTTTTTCTTTTAGTAATTAGAGAATAAAATACTTAAGTAAGAGGATATTATATCACTTAAGAAATGTAAACAATTCATTCTCCTCTTGTAAAGGCCTAGTACTGGAAGAGGAAAATCGGAAAAAAATAAATAAAACAAATAAATAGAATAGTTCTTTCTTGAAATACTGTAGTTAATAAGCTTTGTATAAGTAATTTTGTACATAAATGAATTTCAGATGAAGTATACTTTAATAAATATGCAATATAGTATGTTCCAATTTACTGAAAAGTTATGATTTAGGATAAAATCTATATTTTTTCCAAAGCCATAATATCGTCGTAAAATTAACACCATTTCCAAATAAAGAAGTTTATTCATTTGCCCATATAATTTATTTACGTTTAAAAAAACCACAATTTAAAATACATAATTACGTTTAATTTCATATCTATACACATATACTACGTAATGAGCACATGCTCACGGCCGACCTGATCTGTAAATTTGAAGTCCCATACTCGGAGTGTCTCTAAAGGATAAAATGCGAAATGAGGAAGTTCGTCAGATAAATAACGTCGACGTAGATTTTAACATCGCCAAACTAAATTGGAAATGGCTACGTTATATTTGCCCGAAAGTAGACAACTGATGGAGTAGTCGAGTTCTCGAGTGGGGACTACGAAACTCGACGCACAGTTGGGGACCCAGATGGACTGACGACTTAAAAAAGTTAACAGGATAATATGAACTTCAGGCGAGGACAGAAACTCTCACATATCTTCAATCTGTGAAAGCAATTTTCTGTCCTGGTTATATTTAAATATTATTGTCATAATTTTTTCGTAAATAGGTGTCCGTTTTATGACCATTTTCTAAAACAATTATTTTAAATAAATACTTTTACGAAAAAGATCAAATGTCTTGAACCTTTTTTAACTAGATATAATGAAATATTTTGCAAAGGCTTCTTATAGAATCCAGAAGTAAGAAAATTCTGTAAGTACATAGTATTAAATATGATAATAAAATTGATAATCAACAACTAATGATCCAATTCCAAAATAAATTTGTGGTGGAATATTTAGTACGTAAATAATAATATTTACAACGGTACTTATCTTACAACTTAATTATTAATCTGTCTTTCCATATCTTATTTAGTTCCCCGACAGCAGATCTCATGATGGCACAGCGTCTTCCGATTTCTACTTCCCTTTCTCTTGCATTAGATACGGACGAACCCAGTAAATATAACTTTGGACCACTTTACTGTTGACAAAGTTGACGTGTTTGTTGTCATGTATTCCGCTCTCTTAACTATCATAATTTATTTCTTTTCTCTTTAATAGCGAGTCTAAAATTGAGACTGGTTGTTTCTAAATGATGCAGGAGCGTTTTATCTCCTCTTATAGCAAAAATGGTACTGTCATCAACAAATATCAAGTCTGTAATCATCTCTTCTTCCCCTGATTTACCTTCGCTCCAGCCGTTCAGGACAATCTGCATAGTATACTCAGTGCAGATATTAAATAGAGAAATATTTTTTGTTTATTTAATGCCTTATCACACCATAATTAGTAAAATAATTCTAATGACGTCTATTCAAAATGGCAGAAGGTGTATTTGTTAGCATTTCTCTTGATGTAAAGTTCCCTTGCCACCTTCCGCCCTTCAATTAAAAATAGTGTTAAGATACATTTTTCTTAACAAATTTGTTATAAACTAATGGAGAAAAAAGGACCATTATTTTTTCCTGTGTTTATTCCTTATTTACATGTTTTATACCATTTATCTTGCTCTGTATAACATATTTACATATTCTTCCATTGCAGACAAAATAATTGTATACCAAAATTCATTTCTGTCTAAATTATATAAATCAAGATAAATATATCCTTGTCCGTAAATAGAAAGCTTCCTATAAGTTCATATTACCACAGTCATCCGGGAGCAAAATTACAACAGCGAAAAGGCTTTTTGCGCCGCTTACTAAAATTTCACTTTCCTTTGAAGATTGAAGTCCGCTATTACGTGGAAATGGGATTCTAACGAAAGCAGCGCCCTTTTTATTATTAGCCCTTTATTTTGTTGTAAATTTTCTTTACTATTTTTATACCCAGTTACGGTAAATGAAACGTTTATTGTAAAGATGATATATTTGCCTTTTATAAAACAATACACTGAATATGATTGAAAATAAACAATTAAAAATAACCTTATGCATAATAAAAATGTTTTCAATTAGAGATAACCGTATCTCATTTATTTTAGTATTAAAGAAATACTTTTAACTCACAATAGCAATTAATAATGGGTAATAAAGTGGTGACCACTTCTATACGAAAAAATTACACCAATTAGCCACGACTATTTGTAAAATTTTATAATACAATTTTAAAATTGAAATTCAGTACTATTCTTAATCCTACACTCTATTGCACACTATTTCCACCATTCCACCTAGACTACCTTAGGGCTCCTCCTGGTACTCGTAACATCCACCCTCATAAATGCACGATCCTTGGAGGGTCACTTAATAGAGTCTAGTATCTACAATCAATGCCTTCTCCCAACTGGATTAGAGACTGCCCCTTTCCAATAAGTCTTTTAGCATATCCATTTTTTCTAGGACGCATTTTGCAAACAGTCTTTTAAACTCAAAGATCAATTCATTCTCAACCAAATCACTGTGACTGAAAACATAAACTCCTAAGGTTTCTTCGCGTGATTCTATTATAATATTAGTCCACGTGTTTTCCATCAAAACTTTATGCTCATTATCGTGTTTGTTGCAGTGCAAGAATACATGATTCATATCCTGCGTGTCAAAAGTGCAGAAAACACTGGGCTCTCCCTGTCAGAAAATCTAAACAAGTTAGTATGGAGTGCGCCGTGTTCCCTTAAAAAGTGCAAAGTGAAAAAAATAATCTGGCTGTTTCCTCTTAGGATTGAAGGAAGTCTACTTGGACTGCCAGTAAACACAGACAATCTCAAGTATACGTCTCTATCAATAATAAATATCCTCTCTCAAAATTCAAAGTGTAACGGACCCACATCAAAACTCATGCACGTACTGAAATAAAATTTACTGTATGTTCTGCGATCGTGAAATCGACAAGCAAATAATTAGCCAAAACCAGCAACGTATCCGTTGAACAAGTTCTGTAGCTTTTAGTCAGGGCTAATAACGACGTGCGCTGTGTCCTAAACATACTTCTTCTAATTTGCTAGGGCCCGATGCACTGAGGAATCCAAACCGATGACGCATAGGCGTATACATCGCCTTAAAGGCAGAGCTATTCAGCCGGCACCGGCAAGCCAGGCTATGGCGTGGAAGGCAATTTGAGCCCTCCTGATGTATCGCGCCCATGGTAAGAATGCCCGACACGAATCGACGACCATGCCCAAGTGTGTAAAATGGTCCGGCATGGCTCCTGGAATAGGCCATAGCTACAGATGGGTCTCCGGTCAACCTACCTAGAAAAGGATAGTTTCAGATTTTTGTGGAGAGATGAGCTGCTCCGTCACAAATCTGCCTTAGAAGGAGTCAGTCTTGGATCTTTGTAGGGCAGCGATGAGCTTTTTCTTATTTCTCCAATAGCGTGTAGCCTGGCAAGGGATATTTCACTACTCGTTTTTTTTACAGCTGTCTCCCCCGACTATTAGCAAAATGTCATCCACATACGCATTCATGCATTGGTATCAGGAGTATACCACAGAAAATGATATTCCATGGGATAGGACCGAAGATGGAACCTTGCAGGCTGCTCCTGATCAGTGTTTTCTATATTTCAATGTTTCCGTCCTACAGACAACTCAATCGCAGGAATAATATAGCAAAATCCGGCTGAAGTGTGTTGATACCCGGGACTCTAGCGCGAATAAAGTAACTGGACATCATGCATATTTAACAGCGTCGGAAATATCCAAAAATTAAAAGTAAAAATTAAAAAGTATGAAATGACATTTTTTTTTAATTTTCAAATCAATTGTAGTATCAAAAATTAAAATTTCATAATTTTTAAATTAAACAACGCACAGTTTACACAAATTGAACTTTCCACGTAGTCAATTTAATTTTACTCGTATGGATATAGCACTAATGTAGCACAAGTCATCTTTATAGCTAGCTACAGAAATACTGCTATTACAGCATGTTGATGACGCGAAATCAAAATATTTTACCCATCCAAGAATTGCTCAACGCGCCTAAAGAAGTTTTTACTTCAAGAAGTATGTGCGTGGTAAAAAGTACATGGATGATAAAAAAGTACGTGAATTGTAAACAAGTATGTAGATGGTAAAATATGTGGCTGGTGAAAAAAGTACGTGGAATAAAAAATATGTGGATGATACAAAAGTATGTGGACGGTATAAAAGTAAGTGGTTGTAAAAAAGTACGTGAATGTTAAACAAGTATCTACATACTTGTTATTTATGTAGATACTTGTTTAACATTCACGTACTTTTTTGTAATGAATTTATTGCAGGGGCGCAGTGTTGGTTTTATTGTATTTCCGAGATTTATACAATATACCAGTATTTTAGTGAGGGTAATAAATTCAATTGTTGTTATTATGTGAGGTTATACAATGCAAACTTTACGGTGTATGTAATAAAATTAAATGGAAGTTATTATCTGTAATATATTTATACAAAAGCAAGGATATTTGGAAGTAAGGACAAGGTAATACACTAATTCTACATATCTCCGGTTTTGTGTATTCATATATTTATTTTTTTTTTTTTTTTAATTATTATATATACTTATATTTATATGTGTATTTGTGCTGAAACAATTTCCATGGTACTGTAGTATCAATGTTGTATATTTATATTATATATAGAATATATTAAGAATAGGTGATAATATTATATTTAGTTGTTCATTTAATATATTAACCTTGGTATCTTTTTTATGTCTGTTTATTTCTAATGTTTCTAGGATATTAAGTTTATTACCTTTTGTATTTATTTGTAATATATAGGGGGTATTATCAGTATGGTTATTTTCAATGAGATGTTTAGCAAAGTGAGATGTGTCTGGTTTACTATTTCACCAGCTGGCAATGTGTTCTTTATATCTTGTTAATATGTTATAATATAAATATACAACATTGATACTACAGTACCCTGGAAATTGTTTCAGCACAAATACACATATAAATATAAGTATACACAATAATAAAAAAAAATAAATATATGAATACACAAAACCGGAGATATGTAGAATTAGTGTATTACCTTGTCCTTACTTCCAAATACCTTTGCTTTTGTATAAATAAATTACAGATAATAACTTGCATTTAATTTTATTACATACACCGTAAAGTTTGCATTGTATAACCTCACATAGTAACAACAATTGAATTTATTACCCTCACTAAAATACTGGTATATTGTATAAATCTCGGAAATATAATAAAACCTACACTGCGCCTCTGCAATAAACTCATTAACATAAGCAATGGAAAAATCCGCACAAACCAGGCTTCCGCTATTGTGTATGAAACATATAAATGCTGTTGGTTGTTCCTAAGAGTTAATCTTTGCTAATTTCCCACCTGAAGATGTTGTAATACAACGAAACCTAGGTCGTGATAAAGAAATTAAAGAAAGTAGAAATAATACTACATCACGTCGTCCCCTTTATCTTGAAACTCAATAGCCATTTTATGAGAACAAGCAATACCTTCCCACTATTTTGAAAAATCGTCGAAATCTCGGCGAAAAATTTAGACAAATCTCTCTAAGCCTTGGTACCTTAATTTGAATCGTGTGTTCGTTCGTAGCCCATGTTTCAGTGCGGAGCACACCTAGGAGATGAAAAATAAAATTTCTCTGTGGTTGCTTGAGAAAACCTCCAGTTCGACCCGTCATTTGCGTACACCCCCACAAGTCTAATTAAGACGAGAGTAATATCAATGTCACTTTCTCGCGAGAGTTCTGACAACGTCGTGGACATTCCAGGTAAGTTGCATAGCAAGAGACTATTCTAATAGATGAAATTCTCCAAGATTTCTATACACAGATTAGGACGTCTCGCCTACCACAGTCAATATTTTGCGTTCGCTTCATTCAAGTAGCTATGCTATAAGAAGATATCTGTCGAAAATTAGAAACTGAGACTAACTCGAAAGTTATATATGGATAGAAAATCCTGTTTAGCTTTTATATATACTAATTAAAAAAAAACTATACTCAACCTTAAAAACGTTAATTTATATTACATAAGCAATTAAATTTTAAATATTTCTATCTTACAGATGCAAAAATTTTTCATACATTTCACATTTCAGAACTGAATAAGAAATAAAAATAAGAGTTCATCGATCATATCATTAGCACAGCTATATATTATCTTAACGTAGATCAGGTATAATCATTATTTCGAGATAATTATGATACAAGGACAATGTGGACCATTTTTAAAACACTCTACTTGCAGAGGAGATAGTGTAAGAATTAAATATAAAATATCTGTAAGCCCTTTTAAGACACAAACAGAAGAAGGTGGCCATACTCTTTATCGCACGCGGTATTTGGCAAAGGGTGAGATTCTTTCCAAAATTAGTGTTAATCTTGGTAATCGTTGTGTAGTGTAATACAATCCCATTCTGTGTTGTGCCTTTTCGGCGATATAAATGTTGAGTTCTACATTTCTGTTAAATTTATTAAATATATCTCAAGTACGTAAACAAAGGTTGTAACCAGGCCACGTTCACTGTTGAATATCTGGATGAAGTGACGAGTTACGAGGCAGCACGGTACAGTAACAAGTCAGAGGCAGCTTGGTTTATTTCTACTCCCATATTCATAAAAAATATCATCGTGTTGTGTACCTTGCAGTGCATCTCGAATATGGTCAAGGAATATATTTTATAGGGAACGATGTTATTGATAGAATAAACTCTCCTACAAAGAACATTCTGCTGCTTTTTTGGAGCTCTGCCAAATCGATTTATTCACAAGAACTCTTTTATATTGTAAAATTCCAGTAATTACGTATATATACGTATGAAAACCTAACCAGTTTTTCTAAAAAAAGCGTGGGCAAACTAAATCATATTACTCGGTAAAAAAAATCCAGTAATATTCAATACTATATCCTATGCCTGCTCTTGAAAGAAATTTGTAGCTTCACATCACTATCTATCCTTCTAACTATGCCAGGTGTAGTTCAGAAATTCCACACGGCGTGCAAAGCAATTGGCTTGCTGGAGGATGATGCGCACTGATGCGCACTGAAACTGCACTTTGGAGGAAGCCTCATTATTTTCTTTTCCTAATAAAATTCGTGAGGTATTCACTGTTACGTTGGTTTTCTGCTAGTTAGAAATCCTTGAAAATTCAGTGATAAATATCGAAACAATCTTGACTTTAAGCGACAAATAGAGAGAAAGCGCAGAAATGTATCACTGATGCAAGACTGTTTATAACTAATATCTCATTCTTCTTGAAGATATTATCATACACATATAGGGTAAAATACTCCTGCAGTTTGCATATCAGTCATCTTCATGGAAACAGAGACTTACTATAAAAACCGTAAATTTTTCAGTGATCTGTTTCATAGCACCATTTAGCTTAGCGAAGAAGTTGCTGTAAGTGTTCCAAAATTATATCAAGAGAGGAAAAAGCCTATGATGAAATTACAAACAAAATTATTCTGATTCTGGGAAATTGTTCTTTCCCGAAACTCTTGATGCACAGCACAACCTTTTTGAACCATCTTTTGTTGGCTCTTATTAGAAGCAACAGGTATTGTCATTGCTGTTGTTTTCTCAGGTATTCCAACTATTTTCATTATATATATATATATATATATATATATATATATATATATATATATATATATATATATATATATATATATATGTATATATATATATATATATATATATGTGTATTTGTGTGTGTATGTTTATATATGTATACAGTCCCTGACCAAATTATTACACGTACTCAACTTGATGCTATTATACTTTATAGTGATTATTAAAATTAATATATTATCCCTTTTAAACTTTCTTTTTGTTTTATTTTATTATGTGCGTATGTACGCATGCGTGTGCGCATATGTGAACATGTGTGTGCGTGTGTGTGTACGTGCGCGCGTTTTTGTGTGTGTATGTGTGTGTGTATATACCCTAGCGATTATACGATAATACGATTTCAGGCTAAAGTTTCTGTTATAAAATAAATCGCATTAAAAACAAAGACCTTCACTTAAAAGCATAAACAATTTCCTAAATAAAATTGGTTTATGGCGTAACTGTTTTTCCCACAGTCACTTTTACGTAGTCTGCTTGGTATGTGTTCATACCGCGACGTAGCTATTTTGGTCCTTTCCTTTAAAATGGTAGAAACATTGTTACCAAAAAAAGATTGTCCAAGCCTAAATTACATGCCATATTAACCAACGAAAACAATACCATGTTTTTCTCTGTAATCACTACCGATATATGCGACTTAATCTAACCTGACGCTATACTTACCTAAAACAGCTTATCATTTTGTTGTTGACGCACCAACAGTAGCGTAGTGCTATGAATGTACCTGTGAAAATGAAGTATAAAAAATACAGTTTAGTTATTAAATTCATGTTTTTCACAATATAGGTAATTTGATTTTGTTTCTAGGATTTCCATACGAGTTTTCGTTTTGGTAGGAGGTATGTGTATTTTTTTATCAATCCTTTATAACTTATCTTCATTAAAATACTGATATGCGACAGCGAATTTGCTTATTTGTTCATTTTATTGATTCAAGGTTCAACTAATCAGTCAACCTTTATGAAGTTAGACATTAGAGATAAATAATAATATAGAATACCTTTTTTTAGGTAAAATTTCATTCCCTTTGAGCAAAACTACGGTAATGGTAGAAATAATAACAATATATGTCAAGAAATTAAATTTCATTAATCTTAAATTAATTACCCTTTGATGTGGTATTTAAATAGTGTGAAGAATGAAAGATTCCAATATAATTTCGTTATAAAAGAAAATGTATGCATCAACATATGAAGTTGCTTGATAACAATTAATGAAACCTGTTGAAGGTATTAATGTTCAACGAGGGTACCGTAAACACAAAGGTATGTATGAATATTTAAGGGTATATGGTGTTTCTGTTAAATTATTGATGAAGTTGGTTTTGCTTTTCACCATTTAAATATATTCCCCAGTACATTGCTCCCAGGCCTCAAATATCATGATTATCACAGAAATTATGAGGTTTAGAATTATCTATTTAGTTTACCGATAAATTTTAAATGAATTCTCATTTGGTGTTTTTTATAATTTTATTATTTTTTATTTATCCATTTTAATGTATCCGATTGGTGGATAAGGCGGACTAATTGTTACGAGAGCAAACTCTTACAGGCAACCGTATTATCATTTCAGCCCCGCTCAGCAAACGGAGCGGAATCGAACCCGAGTCCCCGCGGTTTTTCTCGTCGGCAAAGACCTTGTGATCAATCCAACACACCACGGCGACGACATTTTTATTTAGATATTTCAAAAACACGAAGGGAGGAGCATATTTTATGGATAATTTTAAAATATTCACGGAATAATCTTTTTATCATCTCAAAAATATAGTTTAAATTCTAAAAAAAATATTATTTTGGAATACTCGAAACTTGACACAGGATAGTAAGATTTTTGTAAGATTCTTTTTGTTATATCATTGGCCCGCTTTAAAACTTCAATTTTATTTATTTACAGTAATAACTATTGTACTTCTAATATGAAACTTAATATCCTTCACCACTATGCAAATTTCAAGATTCCGTTCAGTTGGGTTATTAGCAAATTTTGAGCTATTAGCAAAGATTGATCTTTGCTAATAGCATCTTTAGATGGGCTATTAGCAAAGATCAATCTTTGCTAATAGCTCAAAATTTGCTAATAACCCAACTGAAGATGTTGTAATACAACGAAACCTAGGTCGTGGTAAAGAACTTAAAGAAAGTAGAAATAATACTACATCACGTAGCTTCGTTTAATTGTGAATAATGAAATTCTACAAAATTAACTCCAAATATATTCAATATTTGGAATCCTTTATTGTGGTCGTGTTTATAGTTCTTTCTTTTATCCGTCAGTCTATCTATAAGGGCTTTTAACTTTGAAATGAAATGAGGTGGAACTGGACATTCGCACAAAACATAGTTTTTTTATTCAAAACTAGAAATTTTATTTTAAATTACCTAAAAATTAATTTCACGGGCCTTCAAACTTATACATGATTGCTGAAAAAAATTGTTTCTTTATTGTTTTAAGCGAGCATGCGGTCTATAAATTAAAATAGCTTTTTGATTAGAGTTTGCAAATTGTTTAATGGAAACTCTGTAAGAGTTAAAATTCTTATATTTACTTTATGTGTATGGTAATTTTATTGTGCGAAGTTTACACTAAATAGGTTTACTTTCCTTTTGATAGGAATCTAAAAAAACTAGTATTACGAAATCAAACGGATAATATGTCGTCGCCATAGTGTATTGGGTTTATCACAAGGCATACGGCCTTTGACTGTGCGGCGCACCGCGGGACCCGGGTTCTATTCTTGGCCGCTCGTCGAGCAAGGCTGGACTGGTGTTCTGGTTGGCTATAAGAAATTGTCCTCGTAGCAATAAGTCCGCCATAAGTATTAATTAGATACATTAAAGTAAATAAAAAAATAAATAATTCCACACACGCTTAGACATAAGTAAAACTTTAATTATTTTGAGATGCTTGGTATTTATGTTCAATATTTTACAAATATTAATGAAATACAATTTTCACTATGAAAATATCAGTGTGTTTGTTCATTAGTCATAACCTATCATATTCATTAGTCATAACTTATATGTGTGTGTGTGTGTATGTGTGTGAGTGTGTTACACACACTCCACACATTCAATATTATAAAATACCGCATTAATCTAATATAACATAAATTATGGTAATATATTTACAACCGCAATACACTATAAGTCAGCCAAGGCTAGATTCTTTGATAATTCATGATCAGTATTAACAAAAACGTGTTGCAGTATAACATAGACATATTTTGCTCCCGGAGGAAATATGTTAGTATATTACGGCTATTGTGAATTGCATTAGTTCTATGCAACTATTCTCCTGAGTATTAGCATCTATGATGTGTCAGTAAACTGATGAACTCGTAGTATAAACTAGAGTCAAAAGTACGCAGGCATCCATTTAATCAATACAAGCGGGAGCCTAATCAAAAACAAAACTTTTGGAGTTGCAGCTCCTAGTAGTAATTAATGATTTTTTCATGACGATCCATATAAAAGTAAGCCCATCATCAGAATGTAATTATGGCTTTTGTGGAATATCACCTGGTCACCTGTTTCGTTTTACGAATATATCTTGCCAAGGTAAGAATTAGTATGCGTACATGAAAGGGAAAATATTATGGCATCTTCTTCCAAATTAATGAGAGACAAATTGAAAGTAAAATTTCAAATTTTATAGACATTACGTTAGAATCAACTAAGAGGAGTATCCAAATACAATAGCTATTGAAACAATTAGTTACTGTATTTGCATTTATCAAAATATCCCAGTTTCCCGAAGGTTTATTTTGAGAAACTATGTTGTTTATGTCGAGGAACTTTTTTTTTTATTTCCTTTATGATATAATGTAGTAAAATGACAAAAAAATTATAAAATATAAATACATCGTTTATGAATTTTTTAATATTTTGATCAGTTTTATACAATAAAGGATAATTTTGTAATGTTTCGTTGGCTTAAGCAAGACATAAACATGAGTAATCATTTATAAATAACACTTTTGAGAAGAGTTTTACTCATTTTGTAAGAATAAAATGAGTAAAACCCTTTCTACCAATATGAATATTTTATTAGTGTTCTTACATTTAATATTACCTACTACCAATATGAATATTTTATTAGTGTTCTTACATCCAATATTACCTTTATGTGCTCCAAGCTTAGAGAAACTACTAAAACTTCTAAAAAGTAGCTTCGTAAAGTTGTTATTAGTGGACATAATTACTGTTGTAATTTATTGATCCATATATCAATTATTATAATCAACATATAAATAAGCAAATTACTTTTAATAAGATATAATTGGCGGTAATTTTAGTTTGCCCCACCTATAAATTTAAATATTTTATTTGTAACAAAACTTGTAATATCTTCTAAGTTTTTTAACATAACTTAAACTGAGAGCAAATTATTTTTTTTTAAATTAAGGGAAATATTCAGTTAACAATTCAGTTGGTGAGAACGTTTAAATTAACAATTTCCTTATTAAAATGCCCATAAATGGGTAAAAATATCATAGATTACCGATAAATATCATTTGAAATTATAATATTAGTAATAATCATTTCATATATCTGGTGTTCCTCAAATCTCTTTATAAGGGTGTGATACTTATTGCATGGAAATTATTACTTAAAACTTAGATCCATAATTGTTTATTATAAACTTCATTATAAAATGTTCCGATTAATTACTAAACCTATCATTCGTAACTCAGCCAGTAAGCGATCCGATATAATTAAATAACTGTGAAAAGTATTCCTTTCTCAGCTTTCGTTTACTATATTAAGAGCAAAGTTCAGATTAGTTTTTAATTTGAAAGTTTAATTGAAATAAAACTGAACTATTGCACAGTTTCATCAAAACAAAAATTTTGGTTTTAAATTTACCTACTTAGTATTTAACATAAAACCCTTTTCAATGAATAATACATTTAGTTCAATATGACAGCTTTTCATGACAGTAAGGGAAGAAGGGTATATTCAAAAGAAACGTTAGTAGATAAGCATGAAACACATCGGAGTCTGAGGGAATGTATGTACGTATGTATATATGCCTACGTTACGTAGGAAACTTTCAAAACTTTATAAAATCTGGAGGAAAAATATTATTCATTACGGAACTTTTCTATCTAAAAGCGCTCAGTGAGACGAATAAAACGACCTGAAAATTTCCGAGCTCGGAAATGCGTTCCACCCTCGAGTTATATGCCCGATAAATTTAAACATGTGTCCTACAAAAATTAAAAATAAAACTAATTGTGTTGGAACCGGGCAATTTGTGTGCTATTTGTATTGATCATTAGATGGTACCTATTATTTTACAGGTATTGTCGGAAAAGTATTTCCGAAATAAAACCAAAAATCTTATTTTTTTTCCTTACTCCAAAAACTCACTGGCAGACCGCGCCTGCAGAAGAGAAAGATGACTAGATCGTTATGGCTGTTGCTATGGTTGTATTGTTTGATACCTTAGACTCCCGAGGTTATTATTTATAACTCAAATAAGTTGGTTACTCTTGATGTTAAAACGTTTAACCTATTTATGACTTGGTGCCAGGTTGCTTGATTTGGTATTAAATTGTGTCTTTGTTACATTTTCATTATATTAAATAATTACTTTATATAATAAACACATTTTATTTTTTTGGTATCATTTTTAAATTTATTTAATTTTTTTTATTATTCATAATTACATTAAATATTTTCATTTATATAACTTAGAAAAAGTAGTTTGGCAAAAATACCTTCAAGAAAACTTGAAATGGAATGGCACAGTGTGTAAATTTATTAATGTGAAAATATATAACGTAATTATTTACACAAATTTAGAAGAAATATCTGTAAAAACCTGGGAGAAAAACTATGTTACAGAAAATTCTCTTCGAAAGCAAAAAGAAACTATTCTACTCCTAAATTCCTAACTTAGTTTATATTAAAAGGTCCAGCGATATTCAGAAGTTGTAGTATATGAAATATTATTTGAAATTATGTAGAAAATGACATTGCTTTTGACAAAATGACCACCTTCAATTTTCGTACGTACCTTCTTACACGCTTCTTACTAAAACAACTCATAATAGACGCATATATTTGTATATGTTTTTATTATTCAAGCCCGTAATTGTTTCTAAGTTTCCGAATAAAAAACAAAATAACTTTAATCTATACGTAATTTTAATATTGGTGTAGAAAACTTGACGTAATCATCCCATATATTTTCTTCTTGCTTCTGGATTTTGGATTCAAGCAGCATCGATTCTATAGAAGATGAAGGGTTAATGTTTCTATTTACCGCTCTGTTATCATTACACCCCAGTAAAAAAGATACAACTGCATCCGAAGTACTATACTATCCTTCGAAGAATACTTTGATTTTAAACGTGGGTCCAGTAATTTTGTTGCAATTAATGACGGATGCCCTTTTAAGACAGACATTTTTTGATTAAAGGTTTCATGTAGAAAATTTTTCATGATTGTTATTAGCTCATTTTCGTTTTCCAATCGAACTTGTAAATTCCAATTAAGTAATAACATCAAAGATATAAGTGTCGAAATGCTAGCGTCATTTAATGACAGATCAAGGGTGGCTTCATAAAATAATTATATGGTGTGTCAACGGGTTCATAAAGATTTTAATACAATACTTCTGTGGGATTTTTCATAATATCCCATTCGATGGGGCAAAGTGTATATATTTTACTATGTTGAACAGTATACAAGTTTATTGCATTTATTTGCCCTCAAAGCCTCTGAAACATCAAAGCATGTTCTGGCAGCTCGCATTGATTTTAGCATTCCTTTATTTTTCTTGTCGCTGACTCACTGTGGTGAAGTGGCCTACGATTTATTTCTGTAGTGTCTTCATCTGCAAATATCGTTTGCTTCACTACCAATTGCAGCGCATGTGATACACAGCAAATAGACTCATTGTCTGCATAGCACCAGTAATATTTGTAGTACTTTTGCGCGACACTAAAAAATCATGACCATTTAAGTTCCATTCATTAATTATTTAAATTTTTTTCAATGTATTAACTGGCATGATCTTGTTCTGTAACAGTTGCACCCAATATAACCTTCAGGCGTTGATTCTCTATAATGAAATAACCTATAATGCTGATATGGGAACATGTTTTGCCAACGAAAATTAGTCCATATGTTAGCAGTAATACACAACCACTCGGAATTTGCGACTAACTTTTTGACTTTATCTTTCACCTTTCCGTAAGTTTTTGGCATTAATATTTTTCGAAAATTGTTTTCAGTCTTCAGTCTATGTTTGTGAAAGGTATCAGGATCAGTAAAATTAAATCTTTGGAATACATCAACACTCACCAATGAATAAGACAACATATTGTAAATAATCAAATCCATAACCGCTTTGTCTATTCTATGTGAAATTTCATGATTGTACAATGCCCAATGCCCATGTGCACATTTAGGTTTAGACATCGATCGTAGATTGAATAAGTTTAGGTTGATCAGTACTCAATACCTCTAGAGAGATTTTACTTCCTTTTTTATATATTTGATTAACTTTTTTTATGTCGTCTAATTCCGACTGTCGCTTTAGAACTTGTCTGTGCTCTTGACTATGAAATTTACTTAAATACTGTAATGTTTCTAACTCGCTGTAATATTTATTTTTGGGGCTCATGACTTTTCGAGGAAAATATTTCTTTGCAAATTATTTTGGATAAATTATTACTATTCTTTTCAAAAAACTGCCAAATTGGATTCCTTTCTTTTTGTGACATTTTTACCTTAAAATATATCTAACCTCCGTTTAGTAATTAAATCGACAGTAAACAAACGAACCTAAATTAATTATATCACGGTTTTCATAAATGTACACAAATAATTTATTTATTTAAAAATATAAACAATAATCGCAACCTAAATTTATCTATATCCACACCAAAACTATATATTGATTTTGCACGAAATTATATTGAAATCTCTAGGTCTACCGGCTAAATCGAACTGATAGGTTTCATCTAAGTAAGATATTTATTTATTTATATACCCTCATCCTTTTGAATTCTGGACTCAGACAGAATATCATTAAATAAAATATTTCGTAAAAAAGTGTCAACACTTACCGTTATTTAATACGCACGAAAACAAAAATGTGACATGTCAGGCGCGGCTCGTCGGTATATTGAAGTCAAGTGGCCACGAAACGCTTGCGACTCAAACGTCCGAGTACAGCCGAGCACAACCCGAGAGTTTGGCCGAAATAATAACTTCAGTCGGTCACTATAAAGAATCTATCTGTAAAATTCCAGGATTCTAGGTTGAGCGGTTTTGGAGTTGCGTTGATCTCTGGGTGAATCAGTCAGTCACCTCCGTTTTTTACTTATAAAGATTAACTTTGAGATGAGTCATTAAAGTAACAAAATAATTATATATAGTGTTAATACTAAGAAAATATAGAAATTACACGGTAAAAGTAATTAGTGTATTACCATTTCTAAAGTAAATAAATAAATTTTGACGGGTATTTAAATATACACATAAAAACGAACACAAATATAGTAAATCGACATTAGCACGTTCATTCCTAAATAAAATATTAATTGAAAGGCTTTAAGAAGACGTAGCATTTTCCTTGGAGGTTTTAATAACTCTTTACGCAAAACATCACTCGACCACGGAAGACGACCTATGACCAAATATATGCAAGCTTGAAAGCATCACCTGAAGTACATGTAAAGTAAAAGCATAAATTTCAATTTGCATTATTCATCTGAAGTGTGAACTGTATGAAGTATTTTAGCATATGTAAGATGGAAAACATTTTAAATTTTCATTATCTTGAGCAATATATATTAACTAATATTATGTTGAATGAAGTTTTTTTTTTTAAATTAATATAAAAAAAGCTAAACAGTATTTGCTTTTTATTTAAAAGTTTCGTGTAAGTTTCAGTTTGAAGTTTTTTGCAGATATCTTCTGATATCAAAACTAATTAAATGTTTGAAATAAAATTTGACTTTCATATTTAATATATTCTAATTTTGTGAGCTATCGGGATATTCCAAAACAACTACCAGTTTGAACTTAAAAAACTCTTACTTCCTGTTTAAATTGATTTACTAACAAAAGTTATTAATCTAAACACTCATTATATTATATAATGAAATAGTTCCACTATTCAATAAATTAATTTCGCATGAATGAAAATCATTACGAGTTTTTGAACTTGTGATGTCAATTGATGTGCATTAATTGAATATTCTGCGTTACTAAGCGCATCAGTCCAACACGGTCACGACTGACAAAGAAAAAGCAAAGCGAAGTGTCCATACGTTCTTTTTGTAGAGCATAAGCACTTTTATTATCAAGATTTGAATAGAAGATAATTTATCATCAGCAGCAAGAGAAAGGATCATAGGTGTATAAATAGTTTCAAGTTACATAACATACAATTAATGAAATAGATGAAAAATATAGAGAAAATAAACTTACAAGTAATCCATATAATACATAAGGTACACGTCACTAAACCGTTGTAATTTGCACAAAAATTAATAATTGATTTCAATTCCTATTCACATGAGTATATTTTCATTAAATTTTCAACTTTTTTCTTTTTAAAATTTATTGGGTGATGCTATTGATATTAATTTTTCCATATTAATTTGCAAGATATAGTATAAAAAATGAGCAAGCACTACTAAATTAAGCCATGAACTAAATCTTCAAATATATCACATAAATTGTAACTTCTAAAATCATAATTCTAATTATAATTTTAAAAGTTTTTTCTTGTGTCGACGTGGGCCCAGACAAATACTTAATATGTATTTTTTTTTGACATTTCCGGCGCGTTTGACAATGTATGGTGGTCAGTTGTTTTTGTCTGCGCTAAGGTCCTGAAGAATCTCAGCGGACTTCCATCGCATTGTGGTAGATTATTTCTGCGATCGAGATATCTATTTGCAGGACAAGACATTAAAATATAGAAAACCTTGACCTTGATGAATTTCTACAAAATAAACGCCATTCATTATTTTATTAATTTTAGAGTATATTATAAATAGAATTATTTTATTAATCATAGAGTAAATAAATAAAAAACAGTCTACTATTTAATATCTGTACTGAGTATCTTATGCAGATTGTCCTGAAGGACTGGAGTAGAGGCGAATCAGTGGGAGGAGAGATGATAACAAACTTGAGATTTGCTGATGATAGCACCCTTCGTGCTAACAGTGAAAAGAAGATAAAAGCCCTCCTGCATCATTTGGAAATGACCAGTTGCAATTTTAGACTCGTTTTTAAAAGCAAAAAAAAATAGATGTATGATAGTTAACAGAGGGGGGCATATGACAACAAATCCGTTCAATATTACCAAGCGTGAAATGATACAAGTTTTATTTACGCCGGTTCGTCTGTAGCCAATGTAGGAGCCATCATAAGATCTGCTGTCGGGAATCTAGATGAGATTTAGAAGGGTGGCCTTATAATTAAATTATAATATAAGTACCATTGTAAATATTATTAGGTAAATAATGACTATATATTCCCCCAAAAAATTATTATTTATTAGGATATTTAGTCGTTAATTATCATTTAATCAATTTTGTTGTTACACTCCATACTATGTACCTATCAAATTTTATTACTTCTAAATTAAGAAGTCTTTACAAAAGACATCATTATATCTATTTAAAAAAGATCAAAACATGAATTGTTTTGTGGAAGTGTTCATTTTCAATAATTCACTTAAAAAATATAATGAGAAATAAAATCAGGTAATATATTGTGGTTCAGGAAATAAGGGGTGTGTTGATAATTTGAAAAAAATTCCATTTTTCATGCAATTTTACTGGTTTAGACTTTAAACCGCTTTTTAGCAATTGTTGACTTGCTCCAACCTCCCAATATATCGTTTCGAATATAATGCGTATATAAGCAAATCTGCTTAAAACTTTAGTTTCACAAGTTGATATCGTAGAAATAATTCAAAGGATTTTACTAGACGTAATCTTATTGTAAAATGACCATAAAATTGCACCTAGTTATGAAGAAATTATAGTAATATATGTACCATTGAACATATGAGGGAGCAAGTTTCTAGCCTCGCCTGAAGTATATATGTCAATTTCCCGTTGACATTTTTAATCGTAAGTCCATCTGGATTCCCCATCATGCATCGAGGTTTAAGGTACTCGAGAACTCGTATATTCCCAGGCAAATATGATGTGACCATTTCCAGTAAGTTTGACGATTTTAAACTCTACGTCGACGTTAGTTATGCATTGGACTTCCTTATTTCGCATTTTATGCTTCAGAGACACTCCGAGCACGGTTCCATCGATTGCTCGTTGAGGGACTTTAAATTTATGGATCAGGTCGACCGTGAGCATGCACGCTTTAGCACCGTAAGTCATTACGTACTTTATGTGTAAAAAATTGAAATTAAACATAGTTATGTATTTAAAATTGTCACTCTTTTAAACGTAAATAAATTATATGGACACACGAATAAACTTCTTCATTCGGAGATGGTACTAATTTTATGACGATATTATGTCTTTGGAAAAAAATTTAGATTTTATTGAATAATATTGAACAATTTTTAGTGTTGAATAATTTTTTCTTCTGATCACGATTATACGTGAATAGCTCATTTTACTTGTGTCGACAAAACATTTTTTGGTAATACCACCATTTAATAATATGGTCAACTTTCAGACTTTTGCAGAACATAACTGTTCAAACACCTGACTAGGGGATTATAAATAATAATAATTGAATCAGTTATTTTGTAAATATCTCAAGATTTTTAAATTATGACCCGACGCGAATGAATGCAAACAAATAGAAAATATATTACTGATACAGGCGAATTAAACAAAGTAACATTTGATTAGTATAAGATGAGGACGCAGTTGTACTTTGTCTTCGAATTACATTGCACTTTGCATCAAGCATCAAACTAGTGAGCTAATATATGTACTTAAATTAATAGTACCTAACTTCAATTAAACAATGGGCTAACGAAAATAATAATTACTATTACGGACCATTCGGTTATGATTATGTACTTTGTAATGGTATAAACAATTATCGTTATCTATTTATAGATATAAGTAGATTATTCAATTATAGAAATCATTTCGAATCGGCAAGAATTAAAAAACAAATTATTGCGACGTACTTTCATTGTGTATTATGATGATTGTATAATTTTTATGCATGTAACCACTAAGTAACCACTAGGCTGTATAGGTATAAATATGTTAATTTTGTATAGCCTGCCTTGTTGCTGTCAATAAATTATATTTCGAACAAATTTTTAAATTATAAACGTATAACATATCGTGTTACGAACTATTGTTTAAAGTAATATTTTCTCACAACATCGAGCAGTGTTTTAGGAGATAACAAACATTTTTGCAGTAGTTCCCGGTAGATAGCATTGCTATGCGTCTAAATATTTAGGTAATATTATGTACAATGAGTTTTTAATGTTTAGTAGTTTCGAAAAATTAATACAATTACTAAATTTTAATATTAAATATTACTTGCACATAAACATCTTGCTACAAAGTTGTAGATATTTTGAAAACTAGCTTTGTCCGCAACTTCGTACTCTTAAACCATTGAAAAACGGACCCTTGCCGTTTTTAGGATTCCGTTGCCAAATTAGAAACCCTTATAGTTTCACCATGTCGTTCTTTATTAGTGCTATAAAACTGAAATTTGGTATGGTTATAATTATTTAAAACCGCTTCAAAGTTATGAAATAAAATCTATTAAAAGTGTTTTTGAGGATACCTTCCCCACATATAATACGAATTTGTTTATCGATTAGTTAACTTTAAAATCTTATTGAATCGGTTCTTCCAAAGTAGATTTTTCCATGTGGGAGAATATAGAAAAGTGTTTTATTGAAAAAAAAGGTTGGCACGTTGAAATAGTTCAAATTATACATACAATTTTAATGGAAAAATAAAGCTTATACTAGTAGTATTTATGAGCAGAAGTTACTACTTATTAAAATTTTAATTTGTAAATCGCACATGAAGTTATGAGCCATTAAACAATAAGCGTATACAGTTTAATAGAACTTACCATATGTTTATACGTGATTAAATTTATACGGAACCTTCATTGTGTTAGCTTATTAGGTTAACACCACACTTAACAGGGCAGTTAACAGGTTTTTATTATAAATATACTCGCAGCCTTGAATCATGTTCAAAACAAAGTAAAAAAAATATAAAACTTCAACTGAATTTATGTATATATATATATATATATATATATATATATACATATATATATATATATATATATATATATATATATATACATATATATATATATATATATATATATATATATATATTATATACCCTTCAAATATCTACACACTTCTTTCTTGTTATAGTAATAATTTCATGTAAATATATTTTTGAAAAATTATTGTTTCTAAATAGCCAATTTAAATCAGATAAGTTTGATTAATCAATTTCTACTCGATAATTGCATACACCATTACACAAACAGACAAAAATATGTTAATATTCTATCTCTTATGTTGCAAATTTATAGGCACAAAAAGTTTTAGTTTAGTTATTTGAACAGATGTAATTGCATGCTATAATATGCAGCAGGCTTTTCTCCTACACGTTGAAATTACATACTAGTATACAGTATACGGCAATATTTATATTTTCCTATATAGTAAAAGTGGTAAATTAATTATCAATTTAATATCAAGTAAAAGGACAAGATTAATAGATACGATAAATGGAATTACACTCCTCAGTAAGTACTCGATCTTATTCATAAATTCAAACGTAAAAAAAATTTAATAAAACCGCATCCACGAAGGCATAAAATATCAACCTAAAATCTCCTAAAAGACGAAAACCTTGCGGAAAGGCGAAAATCTTGCAGAAAACTTTGCATTAATTACTTTTCATACAAACTGGGGTAGGATCTTTCACTTACAGATGAGCTTGAAAGTTCCACCTAAACTGTATTAAAAATCAAAGCATGGATTAAAGCTCGATTTCTTTATGCACCGTTAACGTTTGAAATGTTTTCATTAGTAAGATGGCCAACATTTGAAATTTTAATTTTAAGTGTAAAACAGGTTTTCTTTTATACTAATGTCGAATTGTGCTGATATGTATTCGGTTTTTTATTAAAATGTTGCGCTAAATAATAATTACACAAGTCATCATTAAATATAGTTTTCTTTCGCCGGCGGAATTTTTTTTAAAGCCTTGAGTCTAATTTATTTATAATATTCAAATGGCTATTTCGCAAAATAGCATCACGCTCATATCCAAAGTGTTACTGTATTACTTTTTTAAATAATAATTACTACCTACATCAACATTTAAAAAAAAATAATCTCACTTCTAAACGACGTATATAAGATCATAACGAACCAATTTAAAAGTTATATTAACAATGAAACCATTTCGGTAATATGGAAACAATTTTATATTATGCCTTTAATTGTTGTATTCATATACTTTTGACTCAACTTTTCATTAAAATTTTTATGTTCACAAAATGTTTTCCAATTCAATTGTAGTCGGTAATATATTTCACAATTTTAAGGATAATCATTAAAATTCTTTCGAATTAATTTTTACCACGGATCGACTTGAAGTAAACTAAAAATTACTTCCGCAAATTAACATAAATTGTTAATTTTAAAAGATCTCTTTTATTAAATATATTTAAGTATAATTACATGAATGATTAAATACTAATTTTGATGAATGAGTATGTTTGAAAAGTACTAATTTACATTTATGTCACTCGTGATGATGATAAATAATTTAGAATCAACGATGCACAAAAAAAAATTATTTTATATTATAAATTGAAATGAAAACCTTTATTTCTTTATGTTTTTAAAAAAGTACTATTTTATATTTCTACAAGGTAAAAATATTTATCTGAATAAACTGAAAGTCTTGTATTTGCAAAGGATGATCAAACATAAGTAAGAAAACAAAATAAAACAGATAAAACGTTAGAAACAATGGATAATGTATAGAAAAGTTAACCTATGGCAGAGAATTTTCAGTTTATATAAGGCAATTCGTCTTTCGAGCTAACTAGAATATTAAAATGGACAGATTCGGATATATTCGAGCATGGAACGCTTTTTTTATCTTAACAGGGCAACCAACTCATAATACTACACAAATTTGCTGCCAGACCACTGGATTTCCCAAAACCATAAATCGTAGTCCTATTAATCCTTTCATTACCATGGCGTAGAATATAAAATATGTACACATTATTAATAACAATTACGCGATATTTGTCGCTGAAAAGCATTTTATACGTTCTTGCATACTGGCTGTAATAAATAAAAGAAAAATGATTTTAATGGGATGCATGAAGGTAAATTATAATATTTAGTAATTTACTACTAACAATATGACAAACAATTAAAGAGCCCGGTTGTTTGAGTTGTGAAATTAATTGGAAAAACGTGTTTAATGTAAATTTTTCGTTACAAAGAAAAAAAATTGCTTTCTTAACCTGCAAAAATAATATTAGCTAGTATCGTACATTATATAGTATCGTGCCTTCCATAGGGTTATCGTATATTATTTATATAAATACTTAAATTATTTTTAACATTGATTAGGTCTCTAAACTTTTTTTTTTCTAAACGAGCACTGTGCATACTGCGTATATTCTGAGCACTAAATATTAGAACATAAATTGAACAGAGATTAAATCAACATGGTAACTTTAACCAATTTTAAACAAATTATATATAAACATTTTGCAAAGCAATAAGGTCATAAACATATTTAAATTTAATATAGTCCTCTAAAAGCTCTTTATTAATTTCAAATATTTAGAAAACAATTAGTAATTAGCCTAGGCAAAAATTAAAATGAATTACAGTTACCGACAAGAAATAAAGGTTGTGCTTTGAATTTTCCTTCAAATTTTTCCTTCAAAGGCGGAATTTTAATGAAACTGTTCACAAATGTATATGAGCGGTTGCTTGTGCATTTTTAATGAATGTTTTAATTAAAATGATTCTGTAAATAAAGTTGTCGAAACTTTTCGGACTGAGGTTTAGCAAGCGTCGAAAGTGTTTGAAATATAGGTCTCTGTAATGCATTATGGGAATACAAAATTCACAGTTATGTTGTTTGCTTTTTTGGCTTTTTAATTTTAAAAGGTTATTCACACTTTCCATTCAGCAAATACCTGCTTCCGTTAAAATTCATGTTTCATTTAATTTTTTTTAAATACTTAGAGCATTTCAACAAAGAGAGTTTATATTTGTTATGACTACTTTTGTAACTGAATTTATCAGATTTTTATTGTCTTTTAGGGCTACAATATCTTAATTTTCTTGTCTTGTTGTTTATTTTGTTACGTGCATATAATTTTATTTTTTTAAACCAGTGTATACATAAAAAATCTGAATGTAACGATATCATGTAATAAATTTATTTAAGTAATGATTTGCAGGCGAAATCCGATTATAAGTCATAAGTCAACATAAATCAACAAATGATTTTTTGATCCTGCCCGCAAATCACAGATTAATGAAATTTTGATACTTTTAGTGAAACTTTTTAATTTCTTACGCCATCGTGTTATTTTTGTTTTTAATAACAAGTTTCATTTTTAATGGTGGATCTTTCTAAGATTGAGCTTATAAGATGATGGTTAAAATAGAATATTATATGATAATAACATAATATTGCCATATAGGAATTGAAATAGGAAAATGTTTACTGCAGTGTAGCATAGTATGCCAAAATGTTTGATTGTCACAAATTTAATTTATTATATTCAACATTGTGGATTAAAAATTCTGGCTTATTAATAGCTGATCGGTCGAGATTTAAAGAATGAGTGATTTAACACTTAATTATCACTATAGTATGATATATACTTTCTTGTTTTTTCAAACATTGAAATACGTTATGAAGTGGTCAGAATTTGAATGTATTAAATTATCTGGATAAGGAAGACAACGTGTACTTTTTTGTTATGTATAGATTTATTATAAACTTGAACAATGTACAATTTCTTCTTCAAAATATTCTTTATTCGCAACAATATAATGTTCCTTATATTGCTTTAGTAAATAGTCGATAAATAAATGTACTAATTGTGAAAATATTTCATTGAGAAATCTTTTTTTGTGATATTAAACATTTTCAGATCTGGAAATATGAACAAATATTGTAATACAGAACTAGCCAACATTGAGAACGCATCTTAACGCAGAGACCCTGAGGCTCTGTAGGAAGATCACCATCAGGACCATTTATCAAAAACTTGACAGCTAAAGTTCTTCTCAAAGGATTTTAAAAGAAAGACGCTCAAGTTACGTTGGGAGTAATAGAGGTTTGTGTTTTCCATACAATAACAAGTTTCCTTATAAATTTTATACGTTTATATCTTGATGGTTTTCTTAAAATTTAAACTAAATAAATTTATCGGAAAGTCGAGTTTATCTTAAACTTATGTGTAATAATTTTGATAATTCATGTTGAAATTGTCACTATTATTAATCGTTTCGTAACCAATATTACATTTTATATTAACGAAGAAGTAAAACTATGGATAAAAATATAAATATTAAGCATTGAGTCGATTGAAGATATATCAAGTACAGTAAACCGGAAGGACGGTTTGTATATATATAATTATTTTACAAATTTGTATTTTTTTATTAAATTGAGGGCACTCGATACGCTGTTATTTCTTAATTTTAGCAAGGTTACCTGGTTGATTATTATTATAAAAACATAATATTACTCTTGTAATGTATAAACTTTTTGAAGATTTTTGACCAAAAAAATTAATAAAATTCCAATCAATACTTGCTTACACTTACAAACTTTACGTACGTTTACGATGAAAGTAAAAAGGAGGGTTATTAATTTATTTTGATATTTTTATATATCTATATATGTGGACCATATATTTCTTCGTAACTGCTAAGTGAATGTAATATATATGTGGACCATATATTTCTTCGTAACTGCTAAGTAAATGTAATATTATTTAGAAAACAATTACAACAAATGAGATACTGCTTGATTCGTCTTAGTAATTCAAGTAATATAGGTTTTAAGGAATCTTATATGGATTTTTTTTCACAAAATTTATTAGAATGCACATCAGGGGAAAGAGTTTTAAGAGATCATTTCAAAAAATTTTTGACGGAAGCTATTGGATAACAACAAAAGTTGAAACGGAATGAAAGATCCCAAACCGGCATGAAAGTTTTCAATAAAAAGTTAATTAAAAAATATGGAATAATTTGGAAACCTTTAATGGAGAAACTTTGTTTTGTAACCTACGAATATATAAAATAAATATTTCTAGGTAATTTAGAAATAAAACAAAATATGATTCCTTAAAAAATTAGTATATTTAAAGTGTAAAGCCGGGCACTTCAGTGATTGACACGGATTTGATTAAATTTACGTACGACTACATTCAGTACAAGAAATGTCACTGAGCAGAGAGAGTAGAGTGAGTGAGCCATAGACAATGTATATTGCTTAGTTCGTTAATTTAACTCAATATAAAGTTGACGCTAGTGTCTGACCATAAAGGCTCCTAATTTAAATTATATTAATATATTAACACAATTTATGTTTGACTCTTAACCACAGACAAGCGTAGAACTATTATGACGATACATTATAAACTTGGTTAATTCAAGGGTCACTTAATAAAATATTTACGTATAACTCACACTTCATATTATGTTCCTGTTATTATAGATAAAATACTGAATAGTTTTGTCTAAATCTTTCTTAAATGTTGAAATCCCTGTACTCCATAACTGAAGAAATCGACTTATCGCATGCCGTAATATGTAAATTTTCTAATTTAATGGATGTGATGAAGACAAAATATTAATTTGTGTCACTTTAAATTAAATATCTGATGACAAGTTAAGTACATACTATGTTATCATTTATATATTTTAAAAATTAAGGTACACAAGTTATAAGTATCTCACAAAAACAGATAGAAATAAGAAATAACATCTAATGATATTACCAAAAAAGATTCATTCAATCAGGAGTCATGGTCCATCCAAATTATAATATTTACGATAAGAACTTAGAGCTTAAAGCATATGTTGGTTTTCTTACAAAGTTGAAGCGGTGGTAACGTACGTGGTATCTATAGAGAATATTTCTATTTCTTCCTTGAAGCATAAATATTTTTTTTATTGCAGCATGACATTACGCGAACTTACTGGAAATCTATTCCAGAAAAAAGATTATTAAAGAGACAATATTTTTTTATCTCTTGGAATCAATTCTTGGTGTTTCATATGAGAGTACTTTTATATATCGTTCTGCAAAAATTCCTAGTCACTACGATCACTTTATGCCCTAAATTAAATTAATGAAAAAGTGGTACTATAAGATCTTTTAATGAAATTTACATATTTTATTTGTTTTTTGCTTACTGAAACTTGGTTGCTTACGGAACAGAAATTTTAATGCCGCTCTTTATATATCTTATCCTTGAGACGTTCGAAAAATTTCTGCAAAATTCCGAAACGTTTGCAAAATGGTTGTAAAACGTGGCAGAATTTCCCTTCTAATACGTTTAAAATGTTAATTGAGAATATAAATAAAACACTACCTTCTCTTCAATAGCATCTTGAATTCCATTAAAATATTATATAGACAATCTCTTCTACCGACAACATATTACGTTAATTCTATCTAGGAGATAAATTACATACACGTTCGTAGGTAATGCGACTCTCACATAGAATCTGTAATTGTTTTTTGAAACATTAAATATCAGCAAGAAAGAAAAATACACCCATATTACCAAGAATTATTTTTTTAAAAGTCCTTTTTTAATGAATTTTCATTAAACATCACTTCCACAGTCTCAAAAATCGATCGAATCGTAAATGTATGTCCATAATATATGTCGAAGAAATTTTGTGCAGAATATTCGCTTTATACGCGATACAAATGTCTTTTTGTCATACTTTTAACAATTTATAATCAGTATTGATAGACATTCAATAAATTACTTAACCTTTTAAGATTAGTTTTCTATCGGCAAAACTCGAAATAATATTCTCAAAAATAGGGTTGTAAGAAAATTTATTTAATATTTATTTTTCTTTACTTCAAATAATATTTTACTTTATTCTCTAGCAAAAGAATTTGTTGGCAAGTAGAATATGCTTTAATAGAACATAAATTTTTTCATCAATTTCCCTAGTTACGGCAATCGTGAGTTATTAAGACAGCATCTATTCTAAGCGTACAGAAGACGCACTGAAATACTTTGAGCCATTTTACGTTCAATCTATATAATTACGTCATTTTATCAATACACGATTATAAGTAGTGGGATAATTAGCAAATTCGATGGTTTTTGATATCGACCATGAATTTCTTTAACTTCCAATAATAATAATAATGATACATTTTTATTTCAGATTTTTACATCCATATAATGTTAGTAGATACAATAGCAAACTTACAAACTAATGTTAGTGATAATAATAAGTAAATGGCAACCCGGTTGGAGTCCTCGATGATGGTGATCGGCTATACGACTGCGTGCAGCCGTATCCACCGAGCCAGCACCGGAGAGTCCCACCTGTCTGCCATCGCGCGCAGGTTGTTATTGGGACTGCCGCGCGTACGGTGCATAATGGAAGCGCACCATTTGCGTATAATGGTCGCAAACCCGTCTGTGTGAGCCAAAGCGAACATCGCGGAGGCACTACAGTAACGCGGCAGTCCCACCAATACCCGGAACGCATTATTATATTGCACACGCAGATCGCTGTATGTCCGCTGCGTAAAGTTGACCCACAGGTTGCAGGTGTAAAATGATTGAAAATATGCTTTAAAAAGCGCAATTTTGACAGTGCCTGTGCACCGTGAAAACCAGCGGGCCAATATATTGCATCTGACAGACAGCACCCTGCACTCTCTTTCAACATCCTTGTCGTCCTTAAGGTCCTCGGTGATCCAGTGGCCCGAGTATTTAAATTCCTCAACTTTCTTTAGAACTGTACCACAGAGAGTGAACTTAGGGACAAAAGCGTATCGATTGTTGTCCGGCCTGAAAATCATTATTTCACTTTTCTTCGTATTGTATTTCAAACCTATTTTTCTTCGTATTGTATTTCTACTAACTTTATGCCTTGCTTAAATTTAATTTTATCACTCAAGTTATTTTGTTCGGTACTAATGTATCTTTCACTTATATTGCGAATTATTTTCTCTTAGTCTTACTTCTTTACCTAAACTAGTTCATTTTATTCCTAATCCTTATTATAAAACTATCTCAGCTTATGTCTTCAAAACAATTTTACTACCTTACTCAGTCACTTACAGAAGTCAATCTTATATAACGATTGATATAAGATTGACTTCATTTTAACATTTTAAGTAATGATAAAACACCAAAACAAATGATTCGGACTAATAAACGCCAGCTAGTATTTTCTCGCTGATTTGAAAAAAAACAACTTACACAGTAATTTTTTTCAAAAGAGTGAGTAATACCCTTAGTTTCTAATTTATTGAATACAAATTTTATTCAAGGTATTTCGGTGCCTAGTTCAAAGTTTTAATCAGGCTTTTATCGTTTATTCTAGCAGCCATAAAAATCTTTTAATCTCAATATGATGTATTATTATTTTCAAATTCATTAAAACTTGTGACAGGCGTTACTTTTCGGAATTATGCAAAACTTATACAACATATTAAGAGAATAATCTAATAAGATCTAGTAAATGAACTTTGTGTACATCTAAAAAGAAAACGAATTAAAGGCGAGTAAAATTCGCCCTATGAGGAACTATAAACGATTAGATACATATAAAAATTTAAACATTTGTTGATAGTTCACAGTGTAAGTCTATTGAATTATTTGTAAATATTAATTCTTATTCTTGGTATGTAAATATGTCGCATATCTTTCATCGACGCTTAAAATCGTAATTGTTTTTTAAAATTATAGCTCTAATATAATTTCTTTAATAATTTATCAAACATTCATTCAGATAATCTATTATGACATGTTTGAAAATCATTATTTAAGAAGATATATGTTGTTTATTCAAGCGTTGAATGCATAAAGCAGTATAACTTACTAAATCAAAAATAAACTGAGATATCACAGTAAATTCGTCGGAGAAATATTAGAAGAAATTAATAAATACGAGGGAAACGAGCCAAATTCTTTTCAAACATTTTATCTAAAAAGATTGTTCACATTTTTGTCCTACTTCAACCTAAAATCATTATTTATTCCCGTTTATTATGCTAAGCTGATTAAAGGTGGTTAGTAAGTGAAGATTGTAGTAATCTAAGTTTTTATCTTTATTTTATAAAGAAAAAAAAACTTAACGATTATAAGTTTACATTTGTTATCCTTGCACTAAAACCTATTTAAATATATCATAGTTTCAAAATATTTGAGATTGGAGAAAATAAGTAACATTAATTTTGGAAAATTAGATTTTATATTTGTGCTTTATCTCTAATCAAGTTGGAGTAAGTTGCCGTAATTAAACTTACTTGCCTCATTAAAATATATTTGTAACATAAAATTAGAAACGAAGCCCATAAATACTCCATTAAATCCATGATAGTAGTTTGACGGTGAGCTAATTTGAGAATGAATTGTCTTGAAAAAATTCATCAATTACGGGTTATCAATTAAGGGTTAATGTAATAACGTTAACCCTTAGGATTATGTTGAACAAATAATTTCTGCTAAAAATGTTACTACAATTTATATTGATTTACGCTTTGTAATTAAAATATGAAATAATATTATGCGGAGATGTCGATGTCACAACGTATTTTAGCTAAAAATAATGGTAAATACTTAGTAAAAATACATACGTATGTGTGTGTGTATATATATATATATATATACATATATATATATATATATATATACACGTATGTATGTATATGTAGTCTAAAATTTATGTGGCCTATATTTTATGTAACAATCTCTATATTAATAGTTGTAACAAAAAGTGGCATGGGAGAAACTATCAGTATAATCGCGCAAGTTTACGCGTTGGTGCGAGTCAAGTGTAGAAAGTTCTACATGAACATTTCGGTATCAAGAACATTTGTGCTGGATCTCGTGTTTATTGGTGTCATGATATGTTAGGAAAATTCGACGCAAACAGTCCGCCTAGTGAAATTTTCCTTCCGAACAATTGCCTCTAAGAGTGAAGAAAGGACGAATAGCTGGAAAAAGCTCGTTCTCGGAGCTCTTTCTTTGGATGGACGGGTTATTACGCAACCATTTTTCTAGGAAATAAATGAACTGTAATCGCAGACTGGTAACTAACAATTGTTTGTATGTTGTTTCGTTTATCGTTTTTAATTGTTTAAAAAAGTTTGAAAACAACACTCTGGCAGAATACTTCTTCATCGCGATAAAGCCGCTGTACACTCAGCTAGACAAACGATCAAAAATTTGACTTCGTCGAATATAATTATGGATTATCCGCTATATAGCCACGACTTCCCACTATGTGATTTCTATTTATTCCCAAGAATAAAAAAATAGCTGTAAGGAATGCGATTGCCTAATGCCGGAGGAGTTGTAACTACTTTTGAAAATAGGATATATTAGGTAGGGGAAAAGACGACCAAGGAAGCGTTCGCGGAATGTTTCTCTCTGTGGTTCCATTGAATGAAATGGTACGTAAAGTGTTTCAGAGACTATCTGGGAAAATAATAAATACATTTCAAACTTAAAAATTGGCTGCATTTTTAGTATTCTGAAAATTTTAGACTTTTTCCTCATATTGCCTAATATGTCTTTAAAACACATAAAGTCTCTATGAATTTGTAAAATACTTTTATTTTATTACTTTTTACTTTTTTATATTTAGATTTTTCTCTAGATTTTTCTCTTCCCTCCGTATTTTCGAAACTGCTAAAATAAAAATTAGGAAAAGTAAACTTTACTAGAAATTAACCTGAAGTTTATTAGTAAAATATAAAGATGATTCAAAATCTTATAGTTTCTGATAAATTCACGATATTTATACACATATGACAGATACACTAGGCAATATATTTGAGAAATAATGTTAATATTTGTTATTAGTTTAATAGACATACTATGTAACCTAATATGTTTATACGTACCAAATATGCGGAACCCTCGTAATCGCTCCTTGTACACTTAACAGATTTCATTAATTGTTATCAAGCAACTCAACAATGACGTAATCACAATTTCCTTGAAATACATTCGTTTTCCATGGAATTACATCGAAATCAACATTTCACAACTGTATTCAAATATTGATACCGATCGCCAAGTAACGATCAAATCTATGTGTATTTTATTATTTGTGAATAAAAATACACTTTTTCATCTATGTATATATATATATATATATATATATATATATATATATATATATACATATATATATATATATATATATATATATATATATATATATATATATATATATATATATATATATATATTGTTATTAGTTACATTGAACTAGCTATTTCCCGTGACTTTATGTAGAAATAGTACTCAACGCTATAAAGAGTATATTATATTTATCTATATGATATTGGTTTATATGGATTCTTACATATCATGCAGATCGATTCAATAAATCAGCCATGAAAGTGAAACAAGCGAATAAATAAATTTAAATAATTTCACTTTTTATTACATTAATTAAAATAAATTGGAAAAGAATAATGCAAAAAATTTTATAGGACCGCTAGCAGTAAGGATAATTCTAACGGAAATGTTTCAAACTGAATTATTCAATTTATCTCAAATATTGGCCTGGCCGGAATAATACTACCACTATACACTTACCCATGTAATAATTAGAACATTTTTGTTTATAAGACCCCTACACAGATAAATTCATTAGATTACACTAGTGACCATTCGTCGACAACACAATGTTAAGCAATTATTGGTAAGTATAACTTTAAATAAGGTTATGTCGCAATTAATGGTAGTGATAACGGTCGGAAAAGGGTAAGTACGTATTTATATCACTTCGAGTTGATTAATTCATATTAATCAACTCGAAGTTATAAGTTATATCTCATATTAATCAACTCGATTTATAAGATATAACTCAAAGTTATAGATTAATTCATATTAATCAACTCGAAGTTATAAGGTATAACTGGAAGTTATAAGTTATAGCAAATAAGTTAGGATTTTTGCAGTACTTATTCGAAAAAAATATTCTTTAACATACAATTTTTTAAATTTAATTTTTTTTTGCATATTTATTCATAACTTTTAAACTGTTCCATTTACACCAATTGATAATGTTCACTATTAATACGTAAGGGTGTCTATAATATTCAAAAATAAATTACAAACATCGATTATTTCCGTTTTCAAGATAATATTCTTAAAATAACATAAAATTGACTTCTTTAATGATATCACATATTGCTACATTCTGCTTTAAAATAATCTGAAAGCCATCTGAATAATATTTAAATTTTGTACAAAAGGCTTGGCACGATGGATGGTTTCAATAAGTTGTGTATGAGGCACAATAAAAAAATAATTCAACATCACCCCGGGGCCACCCTTTTTACATATACTATGTGGACCTCCTAAATTTAAATTACACATAATTTTAAATATGATATTTAGGTTTAGGCCAAATCACCATGACTGTGAATTTGAAGTCTGTAGAACATTTTTTTTGCGAAGCCTCTGAAGGAATGGCTGATAGTCAAACATTCAGTTCTTTTGTTTCTCTAATTATTAGTCTTTTGTACTAGTTTCTGTATTTTACAATATTTGGCTTTGTGTCCACAGAATAATCTTAGATGACAAAAACTATATTGTAACAAACTTTATAATAATAAAAAGAACTGACCATATGGTTAGAAGGTTATTTTTAATTTGTTCTTAGATTAAATTTATACTACACATTTGATTCCATGATATTTTATGCTCACCATCATGGAGAAAGTCGTAAATTATTTTATTTAAACATGAACAGTGTACTTTAACAACACGTAAAATGTTTTGGCGCGTTTGGAAAATTAGCACATTGAAAGAAGCTCCTAGTTTTCGTATTGTTTTCCATTACTTAAAGGAATTCTATAGTTCCATTCCAATGAAAGATATACCATTGTTATAATATCTCATAATGTAATAATTGTTTGTGTTAGCCCTTATGGTTAGAGACTCTATAAGTTGGGGGCCATTATGTTAAAAATAAATCATTATGTAACTTAAAGTAATTAATTTAGTATTAGCAAAAGGTATCGACAATTTTTTCTTAATGGTTCTTTAGGTTAACTTAAATAATTTTTGGAAAACATTAACAATTTATCATTGGTCATTTCCAAATTATGTCGGAATAAAAATTGTTATAAGATGGAGAATATTTCTTCCAAAACTTGGACATTCATTATCTTGGGTACAAAGAGTCATGAACAGTAACTATAAAATATTCTAGTTTAAAAACATTAATACTATTTGTAGCGTATTTTATTTTGAATAATCGATTATAATTCGCTTCTTACAAACAGCAGAGTTGTATCTGCCTCTTTGCTAACTGATGACGTGTTTTACCGATTTTCTCTTAAAATTCCTGATATAAAATATTTTAGTCAGATCATGTATATTAATATTACTATAAGAGTTATGTATAAATAAGGAAATAATTCACTGAAACAGATTATCAGCTATTTCGTCTAATTTAACTGAGAACAAATGTTTCCTTTATTTGGGTCTATCTATTTTCCGCAAAAAGTTGATTGGCTATCCAAAGTAGTATTTGATCCTAACTGTCCCATCAGACAAATTCAACTTTCATCGTCCTAAAAGTTTGCTAGTAAAAAGACTCCATTCTACACTCCTTCGATCCCGGTCAAGCATCACAGTGAAGTTCCCAAAGTATAATGATGTAAGGATAGATACTACGAGCATAGTGTATCCGTGATTGGAAACCAATCAGTGAACTCGCTAAAAGAAATTGCGAACTTACAAGTTGGTGTTAACGATATTATTACTGGGTTATTTTGGTTATGGACTTGTTGGCTGTTGGTTTAATTATCAAAGTGGAAAGTTGGAAAAGGCTTTACGAAGAGTTTTACGAAGCTAGTCAATGTTTATATAAAAACTAAGTAGTTGGAAGACTCCATCTCGTGACAGTAATTTAATATTGAACGAAGTATTATCTCTATATATAATTATCATTTTACCAAAGTATTACAAAACTCTCACTATATTGGCCTAAGGAGGCTGTTCTCTCTGATTACATTTTCTGTATTAGTCATGTTTAAATTAACTTTTTTTATGATTTTCCAAACCTAATTTTTGCATGTATTAAACGTAATTATCAATAACTATCTATTCATTAATCGCATGGATAATTCCTTTTTTCGACCATTGTTTACTATCGTGATGTTGAGTTTGTAAATAGTAATATTTTTTTAGGATTAAAGTAATATTTTCAAACCTTAAACAACTAAAAAAATGTTTTCATATATATATATATATATATATATATATATATATATATATATATATATATATATATATATTATTTGTTATGTTTACCACCACTTGTTATGTTACTACATTGAAATATGATATACTCACATATGAAATTCTATTTTCATGTCACCGCCAGAAACTGAAACGCTACATTTGGATATCAACTTTCCGTACATTATAAAATCGGAGCACTTATTTAAATATTTCAAGTCCAGTAGAAAGTTAGTTTATCACGAAGGTACAAAGTTAGAAGGATACATGAAATATTTCAATTTTTCCAGATAGTTTTAACGAAGCGAAAAACACAATAAAAATGTAAGTATTGTGGCGAAGTTTCATTAATAAATGAGTAAAGGTGGCACATATGACATGACGTAATTAAGAGATAAGTTTCTGGACAAAACGATAATTTAATAACTGATATTAATTTTTAAGTTAATATTCAATTACAACATAATATTTTTGTTTTACGAAAGTATCTATTTCAATTTTTTTAGTAAAAACAGTATTTTTCCAAAACTTTCCTATTATATAAACTCCATGTGCACCTAAAATTCTGGAAAAAGCCGGTAGAATACAATTTAACCTTAGTTTGAGGCATATAATCACATTAAGTATCAACGTCTTTTTAGCAAGAAATTAAATTTTGAAAAATGGCATATCTACAAATCAGATAGAACAACCGGTGACAGCGTTTAATTGGCAATATGCTTGTTTTATTCCAGAGCGTGGAAATTCTCTTGTTTTAAATAGCGAAGTTGTAATTTGAACCCGTGAAATATTTACTTAAATTAATTTTGTTTATTACTTTACGTATTTTACAACTAACCTTCATAGAATCACCACAGATATGGCAGGATATGTACACTAGTATGCACGCCGGGATTAAATGTTAAAGGGAGAACTTATACAGTTAGCAGATCTAATCATTTAAGGATACATAAAATGTTTATTGATCTATAAACATTTTTTTGACCATGTAAATGTTTTATCTAGTATATTTTTTCCAGCTTATAATAATGTGAATTTCTCAAAAAGATTTAAAAGCATCGTCGTAGCTTTTTTGGTAATTTTATGTAAATTTTTTATGTCGCAATTTTGACTTTAGTAGGTTCAAGAATGGAAGGAATATATATTTGTGATCATACACAACAACACAGTCTTCAGCGTTGGAAGCGTAATTTTTGAAGTTCTTTGTTTAACGGGACTATTTGTTTATGCAATTTTAAAAGATAATTGAAATTCAATAAAGAAATTCTGTCTGTTGTTGAAAACTTTACATTTTGTAGTAAATAATTCACATAAGATATGTTAGAGGGGTGGGTAAGGAAATTTAAAGGCTTACTTCAAACAACGTTTCTTTATTTTGATGGTAAGAAGGGATTTCAGAAAGATTATAAAAGACGATCAATCAAGTGGGATTGGAACTGGAACTATGAGAGTTCCATACATACTTACGTAGATAAAACAATTATTTAAGGGTAAGCAGTATCTCAATTAAACTGTTGATTAATAAATATTTTCAACGATATTTTTTGAGAGAAAAAAGAATTTCAAACCTAACAAAATATATACAAGCATATGTATATATATATATATATATATATATATATACATATCTATATTAGACACGCGATTATTATATAAGTGTAAGTGTGGTATCATCGCTGGAAACGGGCGGATATAATTTTAATCCATAATAAAGCGGAACTGTTTTTGGTCTTGTCAAACTTGCTGACACAATGTAAGTATAATAAAAAATAACTAAATATAGTTATGTCCCAATTTTTTTCTTATCTTGCCTTCTAAGCCATAATAAATAAATAAAAAATTAAAATACACAATTATAATTAAGTATTATTTCTATACACTTACAAATTAAATATTATTTTCAGATATATACTTCTATAAAATTGGACATTTTTAAAAACACCGCGAGTCGTAAATTTATAACAAATGTAGACATTATCGAATCCAATTACAACTACCTTGTCCTTTGAGGACAGCTTTTAAAGCGCTTTTGACAACTTTAAATGATATAACGTCATTGTGTTATCTCTTTTAAGTAATGTCAAGAAGTTATAACTAGGTTACATTAAAAAATATCAAAAATAAATTAAAATATATTTTCACACTTTTTCACGTAATTAAGCTACATTATTCTGTAATTTTAATCACTATCATTCTTAAATTGAAAGTGTTATTATGATGTTACTTACGAATGGATGTTGGGAGAAACGGACACTCATTTAAAATATCAGGTTCCCTCTTTGCCGTTCAATCTAAATATCATTACGTAAATGAATATCTCGTAAAAATATTTGCAAGGTATATTTAAATGATTGGAAAAACAATTGTTTTCATCCATTTAGAATGATTCTAACATACAATATACGGTATAAAACATTTAAAAATATCCCCACTTTTTTAGGGTTATAAAAATGTTTTTCATGCGATTTGGAGAATTAAGCAGTTATTTTGGATAAAAATTTAGTTTGGATAAAAAATTGTTATTTCTTTACGACTTGACAACTACTGCTGTGCATTTTTCTAATATTTACAATTATTTTTAGCTTAATATCAATCTTCATAAATATGTAACTAACAACCTTATGAAACCACCACGAAATAAAGTTAGATGGAAAATAAAATATTTCATGTGAATTCCATTTGCCGTTACCTGAAAAAACTACATGCCAAGGTTGTTTAAATAAAACAAGTGCAATTTAGATGAGCAAAAAAATCACAGTAGTGGATTACGTCGTATTCCATTAGTCGTGTGCAAAGCGGAAAAAAAAACGGAGAGTTCATCGATCGGTTTCCCATCACGATGTCCTTAGCATCTTTCTTTGCGTCGTTAGCCTCCAGGAAGTTGTTCAGGTACTGGATGAATCTTGGACAACTTTTTTATCTGCAAGCTTTTGGTCACTGAAAGTTGAATTCGCTGATGGGGCAGTGGGGTTTAAGCGCTATCTACTTTGAATGCTTATCTACATTAGGCCAAAATATGTTCATAATTTCATTTTGTTTTAACAATTATCGATTTTATAATTATTTAAATGAACAAAACCTTTTAATTTCGTATACAACTCGTGGAACCAGTGTTTGTGTACATTTAGGTGTACATATAAATATAAGATTACTTGGTATCTCTATTAATTTATTTGTAAGTGTTAATACAATTTTTCGCCATAAAAATATGTTGTCTATTATCTTTCATCCGCATGAAACCGAAATTTTATGAAAAAACTATGAAATTTAAAAGTATTACTAAATTTTTTATTAACTCCTGACAAGGGTGTTTTTCATATTACTGAGTTTAGTAATTCCAAAGATAAAAGAAAAAGGTTGTGTTTAAAGATCGGAGAGTGGGGTGAGGCAAATTGCACATTCCGTAATGTCTCTAGAAATATTTTTTTGCTTTGTTTGCCTCCTCTTAAATATCTTTATCAATATTTTTAAGAGCTAATTATTAGAATATACGGGGGCAAATATGTTTAATTAATATAAACCACTTCGCGTGTCTACGTAAAACGATAGTGATCGATTTATTTATTCTTGTTAAAATTAATCCACTCCATTTAAACCACGTTTGTCTGAACTTATTTTTTCGATACCGTAAAAATTTAAAGCAGATTTTGGTTTCATGTTTTATTTCTTTCTTATTATTATTATTATTATTTTTGCAATTATAAATCGTTTATCTTTATTACTGAATCAAAATTTCTTTAGACGCAACTTGAGAGAAACTCACGTTTTATTTGAATGGATTTATTACATTTTATTTGGTTCACATTTTATTTGCTTCAGTCTATAGTTTTTTAACCAGTTTTCTATATTTGAAGGCATCGACTTAAGTATTAAAGAAATTATGTACACATATATATTTATATATATATATATATATATATATATATATATATATATATATATATATATATAATATATATATATATATATATATATATATATATATATATATACATATATATATATATATATATATATATATAATACTACAAAACATGTGTAATGTACTTATATTCTATTTATATAAAAATTAATCCTAATAATTTTTCGAGAGTATATAGTAGCGAAGTCGACCCTTACAAATATGTTGATGATTGATGATAACTCTCCGAAACGAAAAATGGACGAAAAATCAACTGTGTTCAAGATATTTTATACTGGAAGTTGTTACTTTGGAAAATAATTCCACCATCCACCAGATCAGGTTAACGGTGGGTACTAAATCAACCGTGATTGAAAATATTTGTCACTGATAATTGTTATTTTGCAACAAAAACAACATCATAATTTACCAGGTTAGGGTCTGGAGATGAACAATGTAATTCCTTAACGGAATGTCGTAAACCAATTGTGATTCAAGATATTGGCGACAGGTAGTAGTTACTTTGGAAAAGATCACATAATCCCTAACAAACCATCAAGGAAATTTTACTTCAACCACGCGTAAAGGTTACCCGCACTAACTTTTTATTTAGTGTTGTGCCATTTTCTTGGAAATACCACGGATATTATGAATAATTTATTAAATATTTTCATATTTTATATTTTCTTCGGATAATGTATTTTTTTTTTAATTTAATAATTTATTTAATTTCATAATTTTTCCACACGTTTAAAGTTTCCCTGATTATAGATACATGACATTATATTTCTCTCCACAATATCAAAAATAGACAAAATAAATAATATTATATATCGTATGTTTTCTCATGGGAAACGGTTCCAGTATATTTTAACAATTTAACGATTTTTGGTTCGGAGCCTGGAAATCAAAAATATCAGGAAGTAGTAAGAAGTTTGCAATATTTGTCCTTTTTGGTAATTATTAGGAACTCCTTATGGTTAAACGAAATGATATACGCCTCGTAGTTTACTTACTTTAAACCGATTGCTTGTTCCGGATATTTCCTGACAGGATTTCTAAACAATTTGTTTTCTTTATAACAGATGCTAATAGTTTTTGTTATTTTAATGGTAATAACATTTTAGTTAAATTTTATAATCTCGTCTGAATTTCGTTAAGGGATTTTATATACCAGCCTATATTGCAGATAAAGCTATATAATAGTACATAATTATTTGGAAGACCTTACATTCATGTTTTAAGAACTACAGCTTAACACTGAAGCAATTCAGTACATATGATATGCTACATACAGATTAGTGTTTGCACAAAATAATTATGAAACACTGTAAAGTAGTTAATTTTGAAATATTATAAATCATTGCAGTGTTTAGTCTTAATGAATGACACAAAATAAAATTGGTAAACTTGTTATATGTAAAAGGCTCAAAGCGACCTCTAAACCAAATAACTTAAACTTAACAAAAAGTTAAGATGTGTAGTATTTAATTTCTTCACAGTTCTCCAGCTTCGAATCTGAAATTCATTTTTTTACAAAAACACTCTATGTACAATTAACAAAATCGAATTAACTTATGCTACACTCTTACAAGCTGTTCTAATACTAAGAAGTGAATGCGTTACAAATCAATTAAAGTAGAAAAAGAAGAAAACTTGGTCATGATGAGCCGATTATTCAGCAAATTGAACAAAATCTGAAATGCCAGTTAGATGATATAAACTATTTTTTTTTAATTTGTTATGAACAAATGCTTCTCGAGTATGAGAATGGCGTCAGTCCTCTCGTCAATTGTTATGGAATAACAAATATTAGTATACAGTAAATATTACAAATTTCTAGCGGACAAAAATGCTCAAAGTCCATACGCGAAAATTCAGGACGTTAGAATCACTTACATTGTCTTTATTATCTTATTGAAAATCTTATCTTTATTATTTAGGTAAAATACAATTCAAGAATACAAAACATGCACGACAGGAAAAAAATTACAGTGGCCATGAAAGTCTTAATTGAAAATTTATTCGGATATCTACGGTTCCTTTAAAAAAGTTAAGTCGAAGTAAACTAGCTAAAAATCAAGATCAGTTTAAAATCTGTAAATTTCATTCATTGTTTACCAAAAGAAAAGAAAATTACAAAAATTTATACTTTTAAATGTAATTATAACTGGAGAAAAAGAAAAAAAGAGAGAAAAGAAAAACTTTTAAATTTTAATTGGGAATAAAAATAAATATTTGTTAAATCGAAAAAATCAAAAATATAGTTATAAGGTTTATTTATATTTTAGCGTATATTGTCTACAACAACACTATTTTATATAAAAATGCAAGGAATTTCGGGTTTTATATATATCTAATCTAAACGTTGCATGTACCGTGATTAGACTCTGTAAAATTGAAATTATATCAAAAAGAGTCATTAAAAGTTACATCCGCTTTGTAAAGTTTGAAAGTTACAATTGTTAATACATATTTTACACTAAATTTTCCTGTATTTTGGCTATTATTCATGTCCTGAAATACATATAATCTCGAAATAATATCGAAAAGTAAAAAAAACTAATTTTTTTTGTTCAAACTTACTTTATTTAAAAACTGTGAACCTGTCAATATCACACACTGTTTTTGTTTTTTCGTTTGTTTAAAGTTAATGAAAGATATTGCCATTCAAAACAGAATCTCGACACGATAGTTAAAAAATAGTTTCAGTATTGTGATGACGAATTAGTTGGTTAAAATCATGAGAAAAAAAAAAATTTTTTAAAGACCAAATAATTTTCACGAAAAATTTTTTAAAAAGTTATCTGTAGTTTTTTAAACTTTAATTATGTTTGTTGAGAACATGTTTGTTTGCTTTTATTCAGCTCTGTAATATAGTCGGTGTTCTCAATGCACTTATTTAATATAACTACCAAAAATCATTTAAAATCTAAGTTTTAAAATCTAAATTTTCGATTCTATTTTTCAATGTAAAAGCGAAAAAAATAAATAACTCGATTCGACTCTGGAATTGACACGAGTAAATATAAAAGCCGTTTGTTTGCAAGTTACTAAATAGTTCATTACTAATTGAAGGGGTTAAAGTCACAGTGTAAGTCATTTGAGCACAGAAAGGCGATCTAGATAAGGAAGACTATTTATAGAAACAGTGGAATAAGTCATACCTTTCATCCTTTGTCAACAGATGGCAGTACAAGTCTGAGCTATAAACGCATTAGATGTTTTGTTGATAGCGATAGTGGTGTGAGTAAGACTTACACCAGTTTGCTTGTAAACATTCCGCGATTTCCATCTAACTCTGCATGCGTCTGTAGGATTTCCATAAAAAACGATGGATTGTCATGAAAGTAAATAATAGTAATCCGTTGGGTGGTCTTGAGACAAGTGATACATGATAGCCTGAACCAGGTGAAAACTCATCAGAAACAGATGGTAAGTACTTTCAAACCTGCCTGTTATTTATAGCAACTATTTAATTAACGAATTTTTTAGTTTTTTTTAGTGCCCAATATTCTAGTTGTTGTTTCACGTATAATAAAATAGTTTACGCATTATAAATAAGAAGTCGGATATTTTGGGCCTGTTGCTAACGAATGATGAAGTATGGACGTTGTTTTTGTTTGTCGGTATCTATTATGCAACTGAAATTGTACCTACTTTTATTTGTGTAGGAACGGTTTGGTTGAGCTCCAATTCGAATAGTACTTTGTTTAAATTACGAAAGAATTAAGTTTAAATATTTTTTATTGAATATTTTTAAGTTCTTTTGTTTAAATAATGCAAGAATTATTAATGCTTTTTTGTTTTGTTGTAATAAAGCAAGAATTACAATAGACACACATAGTTTATTTATTATTGTAGAATCAAAAGGAGATGCTCATGATGTATACTGCATACGCCAATCCAACTATTCAAATTGATTTTCTACTGCTGAAACTACTGAAAATCAAGATAACGTTCGCCCGAAGAGAAAAAGGAAAAGACAGAAATAGGAAAGTTAAGCTGAAAAGCAGAAGAAAGCCCGAAATTCCGGGTTGACGTATAATCCTCTAGACGAAAAGAAGTGGGAGGTGAACTGTACCAGAACTTTGTAAATGTAGTAAAAAAATGTGTGGCGAATATACCTGATATGGCCAGGCAGGAATTTTTTAACCTATTAGGAAACTGGGTTCTTTTTCTAAACAAAATGTATTTTTATGTGGTTTGATTGTGCAACAAACACCTAATGTGAGACGTCCTCAAAATCAATCAGGAAATTCAAATTCTATTTCAAACACCTACAGATTTCAAATCAAAGGCAACAGTGTTACTCTTTGCACATTTTTTCTTGAAAACATTACAAGTGTCAAATGTCTCTTTGACTAGCGTAAAAAAAAAGTACGGGAGTGTCAACAACCAGGAAGTGATGGTCGAGGACGTCATATTTCCAAAAATAAGACACCAAAGTCAGCCATGAAATTTGTGTATACTCCTATATTACTCCTAGACGATATTCCTGTTTCTGAAGCCATCTACCGCCGAACTTTTAACAATGATTTCTATTTACTATAGACTTTACTTGATATAACTATACGTTACTCACTTAAACTGGACCAATAATATTGACATAATAAATGACCAAGACCTTTTAAAAATTCTGAATTTTTCAATTATATGTCGATCCCATGAATAATGTTATATTTTAAGTAAATTGTTTTTTTATGATTATGTATGATTAGTACTTGATAAGTTATCATTTCTTTATTCTTCAAAACAGGCTCTTTTCAAATTTTAAATGTTAAATGCTTTTGTTCAAAACCTATAATTGTGGCGAAGACTTGTATTTCATCATTGTTCTCAAACTCAACAAGATTTTAAATAAGTACGTTAAAATTAACTGCTGTCACTGCCTTTCAACATTATTTTGTGTATTTATGTTATCTTTCATCATAAAAGCATAGAGTAATTTATATTTTAATAGTGTTCAATCATGAAGCTGACCTTACAATATTTTAGCCTAATATGTGCATAACCTAGAACCCCTAGTTCACAACTTTGTTACTTTACGGAATACTGCACATGACTGAAGAAAAAAATAATAAGCCATTTTAGCAAGCGTGTCACTTGTATGCATGTTTCACACTCAGGTGAGCTGCAAGACAGAAATATGGTATAACATTCTGGGCAAAATTTCAAACCGAACGCACTTGAAACCAAATTATAAAAGGGAATAGAAACTTTATTGAATACGGTAATTTTTTATTTTTGTCTCTGTGTAAAAGGTTTATTTTTTGTATCTAGTTCTAGACAAATGCGCAAAATCCATATTCTCTTCCTTTTTTTAATTACGGTTCAGAACTGTCAAATAGTGCCTTAAAGTTTTCTGCCCAGTTTTACGCACAGCACCACCTATACGAATAATAGACACGTGTTTATTATACTCTTTTTATACGTTTGAAGATTGTAACAAAGAACACATCTATTACTTATATAGGTTATTCTGTATTTGAAATAGCATATTCGACGCGTGTTACTGCAAAAAAAGTAAATAATTTTCGTTAAAATAGCATTTTAAGAGCGATTGATTTAAAAAAATGGGTGAGTGTACTTATGTACGCGCGTGAGAAGTTATACTTCTTTGGCATCATTAAATAATACATACGGATAGATAACTTCAATTATATTGGAGCACTTGAAAAAATCTATAAACACAATTTTTTCACTAATATTTACGAATAGTAAATATATTAATCAAAATATTGAATTTAAATCACTACTGAATATAATTTATCAGCACATATATAAATCGCACTTATATTTTTTTATCCAATAAATTCAAATGAAAAAGCGGCTCACTGCGTCAATATTGTGTACTTGAAGTATTTTTGTTACGTGAAATTAATAATCATATCTATCAAAAGATGGCGTTGCGCTGATGTAAAGAAATTATAAACTGATTGATATTTTAATTCTGTATGAAAAGTGAATACAAAATAAAGATAAAAACAATATTACCATAAAGCTAAATGCCTTATGGTAATATTGTTTTTATCTATTATCTGCATAAATTAAAATCATCATCAAGTAAATCTGCATCAAATGGTAATATTGTTTTTAAATATCATCTGCCTCTCTGTATAAGTACTTATCTGTGAAACTTGGATATTAGATTTATAAGTAATATAAATAAAGAATCACAATTGATGACATCAAACATTTTTAAATTGTTCGAAAGACAAATAAAATGCAGAATCTAAAAATAAAAAACTTGTCTTGGAGGCGCCGGGTATCGATCTCGGTACCTCTCACATGCTAAGCGAGCGCTCTACCATCTGAGCTACGCCCCCAACGTAAGTTTTGTACAAAATATTGGTATTAATATATAGTCTCAATAACTGCAACTTCATACTGTAACTTTTGTGTGACGAATCTTAAACTTTCACTCTCATCATTTTTTTATAACGCGCCTAAAGAAGTATAACTTCAAAATTTTCGAGAATTTTCATGCTCTTCCTTAATATTTTTTACCCAATTCTATACACAGAATTACCTGTGTGAATAATATACATTTTCTTTTTTACATAAAGTACAAATAATATTAACGGTAATAAGATCTTTGTTAATAAAAAAATTCTTTGCTATGTTAGATTATAACATCTATTTTGACAAGACTCGAAACATTTTTACAATCATTTTTAAATATGCGGAACGTCTCTTAAAAATGTAAATGGTAACATCAGATTTCAGTTACAAGGAAGGCAACTAAACTCAAAGACAAAAGAGCGCAATTCTGTTTTTTTTCAGGATTTTCCTTTCAGATATGATTATTGAATATTATCGAAAATTTCTAGAACATTGCTGGTAATATGAGGCAATTTTGACGTAATCACGATTCGTTGTTTTACGCACCTGCTACTGTTTACAGAATGTTATTGGATATTGCCGATTTTATCTTCTATCTATTGAAAGAAATTGTTGAAAAAATCAGGAAAGTCATAATTAGGAATGCAAAAGATTTAGAGATGATCTTCAGTATTCGTCTCATATTTTTACGAATAGTTTTATTTTATTCAGTTCTACTTAATTCTGATCCTGTAATTATAAGCTGTACGAATATATATGTAAGAAAGTAAATACAAGTAAATTCACTGTAGCACGTTAGCTTCAATTATTCTTTCCAAATTTATATCGCATTTTTATTGCAAAAATTGTGTTGATAAGGTTAATTGGTTGTAATATCGATAGAGCAGATTAGTTTTTGAAGATAAGTTAGATATAAACAAAATTGTTAGATAAAAATTTAGAGTACAATTAATATTTTCTAAAAGTTTCAATTCAACCATTTATCGAATAAATTATTTCTTTCGTCGTCATATCGAAAAAAAATATTGATACACAAAGTCATTAAAACTAGAAAATTGCTACAGTACTTATTAATAATTTGATAAAGTTACTTCAAAGGTTTCCAATCTAGAACATGCATAAAATTACGCAAACTTAAACTAGTCTGCAAGAACTTTGCTCTTATAAATTTTCTCTTAAACTGCACAAAATGTTGCCGGTATGCATATTTTCAAGGGAACAGGCACGTAAACATATAAAGCGAATAATATGCTATTGAAAAATTTAATTTCATTATACTAAAATTATATTAATATTGTTTTATGAGCTTTTTGCCAAGATTTTTTCTTTGACACTCTTGTGTGTTTCTCAACTTCAATTAACTTTAGCGAAGGCACCGAGAAATTTGAAATTGATTTTGACTTAAGAAACCTGAAGAAATCATTGTAAATTTTTGTTATAAGGCCAGTTGATCATTGATTCTATAGCTGGTTATATTTGTGAAAAGGCTATAGTTGAGAAAACGTTGAAATCACTCGCATTTGAGGATAGGTAAATTTTCTGTTTAGTTGTCGGTAAATTTTATGTTTGGTCGAAATTTTTTTTTTGTAGCGGGTATTTTGAATTGACATCTTTATAAATAGTTTACAAATTAATAAAAAAACAATTAATATACTTTTAATGTATAAAATATGACCAAAAACAATATTCTTTCACATTTTCAATTATGCATGGATATTTTAAAGTGTAATTGAACTAACTTTTATAAATGGTCGTTTTTATACTCGTTGTGTTCGTTTAAGCCAGTTTCGCAATTATAAATTTTATAAATTCATAGTTGGAAAATTCATTTGATTGTTCATTGAATGGTCAGTTATAGTTTTGTAATAATTATAACTGGAAAGCTTGATTAAAATGGCATTTAAGGCTTGGTAAATTTTCAATTTATTTTGTTAAAATTATACTTAATGTGTATTTATTTTTAAGCATATCTTTTTACTTTACACTGAATAAATTTTATCGTAACTGTATCATGTAAAACTTGATTAACCCAGGTTTTACTTTTAACAAGGTTACACAAATGCACCTGTGCATTTGTGCATTAAACTTCGGTCACCCTCAAAAATGTATCATTAACAGTTTTAAAATTACCAAATACTTCCATAAATCGCCTATGATTTTAAAGTTAAAATTCTTAGCCAATATTTAAAACTTTCATAGTTTTCGTGTCACTACTAATACTGCGGATTTTTCACATTTATATCTTCTAAAATGGCTCTAGAGAGCGGAGGTGGAAAAATTGACAGTATGGTCACAATGCTGGAATCTGTTGTAAGTCAATGAAATATGACGTGTAAGTGTCAAAGTGAGTCATTCCATTTTCCAATATGTCCATTAAAATATCTGGCAATAGGCGCTTATATCAGGAGGCTGGGATCTGATCGCAAATAGGAAATATCTGAAAGAGTGTCAGAAAATCAACCATTTTTGAACCTGTGAAAAGATTAATATTTATTTGATTCATATGAAAGTATATATCAACATAATAAATATGTATGTTCTTTGAATAAACACTCATGAAAATTTTTATTTCAATGGGAATTGGAGACAAAGAATTTACGCTGGAGACAAACATTCTTATTTCAATGGAACTTTAAACAGATTATCTTATTTCATAGCAGTTTTTAAATTAATCATAGCATAACATTCAGATAACTCTATTAGCAAGTACAGAAATACATGTAACACTATATTGAAGGTGATTTAGGATATCAATGTTTCTATTAAGAGTCTAACAATGTACGAGTCTAACAAAGTCAACGTATTGTCTAATTCAACGTTTTCCGCTGATGACGAGTAGTGAGAAAAATTTACCCTTACTTTATTATAACATATATATTACAACAATTACTCTTCAACACAATATATTAGATCCACTATACTCATTATTAGTACTTTTTATTCTCAGTTAGACCGTCTTCTTTTATGTATTATATTTATTTTTTGTATAATTTCATGCCGTGTTAATAATGTCCACGTAATTTGTTAAATCGTATAAATCCGACTTTGCAACAAATTCACAAGTCTTGGTTCAAGGTTGACATGGTGATATCGATCTCATTCCGCCCAAATCTTGACAAGAGTATAAAGAATATATCACGTGGAAACAACATTCTTGGTACGAGTACAATACAAGTCCGTGAGCTGTAGCAAAGGAGGCAAGTAATGACTGCAATCAATTTAAACTAGTGCAGTTGTCAGTTGAATTAGGTATGTCCTTTTATGTTTTATGTCCTTGATGCGGGTAATGTTTTTTATTAGGCTATATGATTCAAGTTTACTGAATTTTTATTTATACATACGAGTAACGCAAAATTTGTTTTGTATTTGGCACACAACATATTCAGTGTTCCAAGCAACCTAAAAAATGTATTCTAAAATAAGTACATTATAAATTTTAGAATATTACAATTTTATATATGGTACTCTTATAATTTTGTAATATTCGTTGGTCCGACTTTCACAAACTCAGTAATTTCCCTCATAAAATTACAATATTTTTTCATTGGTCTCATCACACACATTTTTTAAAATGTCATTGAAGTTACCTTTATCACTTTTTGTTTATGTGGTCGTATTTTTGAAATATTGTAGTTTTTTGACTCTCCCCCTTGATTTTCCAACTATGAATTTCATAACTCTGAAAAAATGTCGTTAATGACTTTTGACCGGATCTTTCCTAAAAAATTGTATTAAAAATTTTAAAAGATATAGACAATTACACAACTTTATAAGCGTTACATAGCATACTTGACAGATTTTTCTTTTCATTCCACTGAAATTAATTTTTTAATCACCATCCTAGTTTTGTCATTATTTAAAATCACACAATATCTAACAAGACAGGTATGATGTTATTTATCCAAGTCACCATTGACGAATTATTGAGCAATAAATGGATAAATTTACGTACGTACAAACTTGCAAGACTAATTTTTTTATACTTATTTAAATTATATAATAAAAGAAAGGATGCTTTTCATGTAAACATTTAATGTGCTCTAATGTACAAGATGCAAGGATATTTTTAATGTACATGACATGTAAATAAACAATTATATATGGAAGTATATTTTATGTAATAAGAATTCTTAAACGACGAAACCAAATTTTTAGTTTGCTTAATCTTTGCCAAATTTCTAAAGTTAAAGAAAAACGCATACGACAAAACAGAGAAATAAGATATTTGGTAGGAATCCTAACTCAATTGGATAATGGCTATAAGCACATGAATACAAAAATTGTTGGTAGATAAACAGTATTCTTGCATTAATTTCTACTAGCTTTTCCTCTCAGGTCCATCCACTAGCATATACGTTTAAGACGGTGAACTTTATATGCTCGTTCGGTTACACGAAATATAAAGTGAACAACAGATAAAATGTATTACATAACGCCGCCTACTGGCATGTTATATAACTATGTTATATCATTGAATAAAAATTCGTCATATTCAATAAATTATGCGATTTTTTTAGTTAAAAAGTAGCCTACATGTTAATATGCATTACGAAATATCCATATAAATTTTCATGAAAATCACTGCAGCAACATACGTGTCATTGTTACATACTTTTCGTGATATTATCAAATATTACTTGTCTATTAAATTTCGCTCCGCTACCTGAGTTATACATTTGGAAAATTTGATAGCTATTTGTCGCTTCCCTGCAGAGTTATTAGGTAATAAATGAAAACATTTTCTTATTTCTCATATTAGAAGGAATATCATATTATGATTACTTTATTTCGTTAAAAATCCTAGTACCCCAATATGATCAATAAACAAAATGTTTATGCAATTTTACATAACATTCAATTCAAAGCGACATAAAATAAATTAGAGGATGCAACATTTAAATCTAAGGTGATTGTTCAATGCATTCGAAAAAAATTGATCTCATTATCTCCCAATAATTGAAAAACGTTATTTTACTCAATGAATACAAAAATATACTTTTATATAATTTTTTGAAATTAAAAATTACATTTGAAGTAAGAAATTGAAGTTCAAATATTAGTCTGCTATAATACTACACAAGGAAATTCAATGTCGTAAGTTGACAGTATGCCCTTCAAAACTGTACTCAGCTTACGAAGGCCTATTTATACAAGGCCAAGCGAAAATAAAAATATAAAGTCCATTCACATTGATGTACTTTAAAAATGGAAAAGTAACAACCATGCAAAAGTTAATTATAACTTGTGTCTACAAAAATACAAGCAGGAATATGTTTTGAGCAATATAAAATTACTGAGCCTCTCAAGGGTAATTAATGATCCTTCAGGCATTGTACAGATCTCCTAACACATCTTTGTATCAACGGTTTTATTATGAATGGATATCGGCAAAAGTTCAGAAATAATTTTTTCCAAGTGTTGTAAGATTAAAAGTGACTTTTTTAAATGGAGAATATTAAAAAAATAAGCTCTTTAAATGTTTCATTTAATCCATAAATCAAATAAATGTCGAATTTTGAATTTGGTTTTAAAAATGATCAGGTCATTTTTCATAATGTAAATGTGGTTCTTAATGAACTTATTGAATGAGAAATATAAAACAAAGTATCGATTAAGTCTCGTTATATCATTTACACACAGATGTAACATACTAATCCATAAAACTCGTAGTCCAGACAGGGTCATCGAAGAAAAGACACGTAAAGCTCGAAAATAGTTCTAAATTATAAAAAAGAAATCGGTATTGATCGTTTTTATAATCGTTTTTAAAGTTACTACGTAATTGGTCAAATTTTTGTGGTTATTTTCATTACTTTTAATAATTCCTGACATATCAAAAACATTATCTGTGCACGTTTCTGAACACAACTTTTTGTCTGATATTATGGTTACAAATTGTATTTAAATATAAGGGTAGTTTTTATTTGAATATTACAGATAGAAGAAAACACCCTAATTTGGTGAACATTATAATATTGGTGGTACCAACGCCATCTATTAGCATTTTAGTAAACTTTATACTAATGGGTACACATATTTCTATTCGGTATTGCCAAAGCAACTATTGGTATTTTTAGTAAGCTTTATGCTCATAGATTTCTGAGAAATAAAAATACAGAAAAATCGTAATAATTATTTATATACCGAATTCCACACGAACAAAATTGCGTCAATGCACCTAATGTTAAATATTTTTATATCCTATAACGGATTAACCCACGAAGCTTAAAATTTCCTTTGAGAATGACTGCTGAGCGACTATCAGTTAAACTCGTACTACAAGTATGTAGAACACTATCAAATACATATGGATATTTAAATATTTGATAGTGTACAATAAAAGTATACTATAAATATTAATAATATTTTTCACAGCGTGTATATTTTACTTTATATAACATTCACAAACCTGAGACAAATAACTTCGTAACCTATTGTACTTACTACTTAATGTTTAAGTTAGGAGCTGAGGTTGAGGGAGTTGGGATAGAAAACCTTTTTTCGGTGACTCAAATTTTGCAATTTTTAAGAAGTTCTGTGCATTATTAGCCAGCTTTTTTTAAACTGTTTCAAGTAAAAAATAATGATAACAAGCGTTTACTATTTTTTTAATTATTATGCTTATGATAATTTTTATATCATATCAGTATTGCAAATGGTTAAGTTAGTTTGTTTGTTATTTATTTGTTTTCACACTTCATGAAATTATATTTAATATAGCCTTGCTTGTAAACATGAATATGAAATAAGAGATTTATCTCTAAACACAAATAATTTTATTTTTCTAATTAAAAAAATAGCCCCTTAAGTCTAAGTGAATAATATAGTACGTATGTACTATACTCTTACACGTACTTATGTATGTAACCTCACATCACGACATGTGCTTATAACCCCGCCAAATACTTTTTTTTCATTTCTAACCATTTATTCGATTCCGTGTATTTTAAAACACTTAGCCATTTCAAACGGTAAGATCTAATTTTATCATAAGATCTTTTTTTCTTTAATTTTGAACAATTTATCTCTCAGCAGAGTAGTGAAATGATGGGCCAAGATACTTTTGTTTTCTGTACCAACCCTATCTCTTATTCTTACATCCTATCTTATCTTACTTTTAAATACAAGTTGATACTTTAATCATAAGAAATTAATTTTACCATTTCTTTGAACATGATCCTTTCGATTTTATTGAATTTCCACACAATTTATATATATATATATATATATATATATATATATATATATGTATATATATATATATATATATATATGTATATATATATATGTATATATATATATATATATATGTATATATATATATATATATATACCTAGCTGCCACAATATCACTGTAAGTACCTTTATGTCATTTCAAGTACTACTATATACCGTATTTTTAAATAATATTGAATCTTGCGGCGTTATTTCTATATTATTGATAAAAATTCCATGCAATTTTTCGCATAGCTTCTTTCGACATTTACTACAGCGTAGTAGCTTCTTTCAACTTTTACTGCGGCGTATTAAATAGATCTTCCGGAAAGAATATATCTGCAAATAAAGTTTTCAATTTCATATATCAATAAAGAAAAAGATTTTGGACAAATGAATTAATCGTTACCATTTCAGCACATTTTAATTCTTAGGCTATTTTCTTAGATATTAGTTTAGACTTAAATAAGAATTGAATAAATTGTTAGTTATCCATGGTTTCGCTTTCTTGTGAAACAATAAAATTAAATATTTTATTATAAATATGAGTTTAAATATGTTATTATAAATATGAGTTATTTCTCGTGAGTAATAGGTTATGTTTGAATTTGAAAACTCTACTTTAATCGAATAATAATAACTTAAATCTTCGGCCAAGTTTTTAATTGGAACCCTGTTTTTCGACATTTCTACGTAATAGTTCTAGATCCTTAATTGTGAGGCCCAATAATTAAATGTTAAACCTATTATCTTCAAAAAAGGTAGACTTTATTTAAACTCTAATCCTAAGCGTCATCTTGATAAAAGTTTTACTTAAATTGCTTTAATAATTTCTTTATAAAGCTCTAAAATATCAATATACGCCCTAGGACAAAGTTCTACGTCTCTTTTGGCTAACATACAGATATACGTAAGCAATTTTATCAGCGAGTACTAAAAGGATTTTGTTTCAGTTTTCCAAGTGAATAAATTGTTTACGAAAAAAGCCTGAGATATATTATTTGTAAATATTTTGTTTAAATTAGCCGATTAATGATGATAAAATTTAGAAAAGGCAATTGACAGACGTACGCTGCGTGAATAGTTAGAGATGCGCAAAAATATACTGCAGTATTATTTGCCTTAAAAATTTTTAGTATATGTCTATTTACTAAAGTTAACTTGCACTACCAAAAAACAAGGCTTAACAAAAGGAAAAACTAAAACCTGACTAAGAAACATTTCTGAAAAGTAAGAAATACATACTTATATAACTTGTAAAATTCATAACATTATATACCGTAGAATACCTTCTTGACCATGACAAAACTAAGGACATTTCAATTGTTGAAATCGCTTTAGTAGTTAAGTCTATACGAGGGACAACCTCACTTACTTATATACATACACACTTACATACATACATACATAACCTGTTAAATTCATAACGTTATGTATCCTAACCTTAAGACCTTCAACGGACCACTGTACGAATGTACAAAGAAAGCGAGAGTTCGCCAATAGTGACATCGCATTGGGAAAAAGGCACTAGTGTCGATGTGACGACCACGACCTCTCTGCAGAGTGTAACGACAAAGAAGAAAAAGAACAATATACCCTAAAACACTCTCTAGATCAAGACCAATCTAAAAAGATTAGTAATAATCTAAATGATATATTATAATAAATCTTGAAATCATTTTAGTAGTTTAGTCTGTACAAGAGAACAAACTTATTCATATAAATACATAGCCTGTGAAACTCATAACCCTTTCTCTGCTGTAGTAGTAGAAAAATAGGAGTGACGAAATGCTCCAAATGATGGGAGCCGCTTGGGTAGAAAACATTAAACAAAATTCGTAACTTTCTTAGTTTATTGTATTTAGTATAGATACAAATTGTCCTTCGCGTTGAACGATTTCGATGAATAGTTTAGATTTGACACTTGTGTTTTTAGTAAGCGTAATAAACTGGTCCCGCTGCCTGCTATGTTCATTAGGCCTCTTTAGCCAACAGACGTTACCAATTAAAGGTCTTATGTATATTGTAAAACTACGTTTTTCGATTACCAAGAACAAAATGCAGGATCGAATATTAAACGTTGCTAGTTTAGATCTTAATGACATTTAATATTTTGATATGGCCAGTTGTAGTTAAGTATTAGTATTATTAAGTAAGGTAGTAAGATTACACTTATCGAGTGTAATCTTTAAACATAATCTTTTTGTGAAGAGACATAAATATTTCAAACACCATCTACGAATATGTCTACATTAAAGTATACCCGTGCTAAACCGGATTGGGTCACTTGTATAGAAATAAACAGTAAATTGAAAAAAAATCTACAAACTGAAATATTTGAAAGGGAAAAAATGTATCTAAGACTTTAAAATTACCCAAGCATTAAAATAATAAAAATTTACTTCAAATATATATCGTAATTTTTGCATGTACACTGACAAAGAGACGGACGGGGAGAGTCTATAATAAAAAGTTGTTTTGACATTTATTTATTCATAACATTTCCATAAATATTTAATTTTGAATTACGAAAGACTTTATGAACAGTATAAATATTAATAACGTAAAAATGTGTATTCTTTGTGCTTCAAATTTATAACGGTTAAAAGACGGGATATTAAATAAAATCTATTATATATTAAAATTCGTTGTCTTAGTTAGTAGTTAAATTTAAAACTAGCATTTTCGTTTTAATGACACTGAGTTATATTTGTTAAAGTTACGTTAAACAATTTCGTAAATATTACAACAATCTTTGTTACAAACCCATCCTTAAATGATTTAAATTTGTAGAAGTGGCTAACTAAAAATACCGTGGATTTGAAGTTGCAAAAAAATTATATATTATAAATATGAAACAATAAATTAAAACGATCACTCGAATATTCGACCATTATAACTTTACAAAGCCATTTACTTAGAAGCCACATGTTGCTTCTCTAAACTTAGAGTACACAGAGTAATATTAAACTAAATAACACAAATAAAATATTAATATTTGATACCATAATATAGAACAAATCCTTCCTAATGAATCCTTCATAATCAATATATTATGATGTTTACTTAATACGAATAAAATAAGCAAAATCCTTGACAAAAGTGTTATCTATATATTATTAATCATAATTATGTTTTGTTTGAAAAAAAAGCATTATTGTACAAAATTGATCAAATTATTATCAACATAAAGAAATAAATCAAAAATAAAATAAAAGGAAAGAACTTATTTAAATATATTATTTTACAAAGACAAAAAAATTTATACACTTAATTATGTTAATTTAAGTTTAAAACTGGTTATATTTCAAAGTTCACGTTCTCATCTCAATATAAAACTTAGAATATATTGATAAACTCAAGTACAGTGCCCATTGAAAAGCTTTACCTCTTAATAGACTCTAACGTCAATTTTTGAAATTAAATTCTCTGCTTTTACCGTGTTTCTCATCAAGTTGGAATAAGATTTTATAATAAAGAGCCATTTTGCTTTACGTGCCCGCATGCTAATTCTTACCCTGGCAAGAAATTATTCTTGTAAAACGAAACAGGCGACGCCAACCATTTGTATTCCACAAAGGCTATAATTGTAGTCAGATGGTGGGTAAACTTTTATATAATTTATCCTGAAAGGAATCTTTAATAACTACTAAGAGCTGTAAACTTCAATAGTTTTTTTTTAAACTAAGTTCCTACCTCAATATTCACTGACTCTATTTTATACTACTAGTTATATAAATTTACTCTCACAACGTATATATGCTAATGCAATTCACAGTAGCCGTAATACAATGACTCGTATATTTCCTCCGCGAGCGAAATATGCTTCTGTCGTAGTGCGACAGATTTTTATTAATACTCTTCATTAATTATCATAGTCTAGACTTGGCTGATTCGTAGTATACTGTGGTTACTTAATACATTAACATAATGTATATCTACTCACACACACACACACACACACACACACACACACACACACACACACACACACACATATATATATATATATATATATATATATATAAATAAATTATTGCATACAACATCATACGTACTATGTCGAATGAACAAATACAATGAAATTTACATCGTTAAAAAATTAATTTTGTTGATATTTATAAAATGTTGAACATAAATACCCCATATCTTAGCGACTAAACTTCGACATATGTCCAAGTGTGTGCTGAATTTTGCATTCGTTCCCGTAAGAAAGATACTTTCAGGTTTATATCAAAAGGAAAGTAAAGCTAGTTAGTACGGCGTTCGAATTAAACTATTTGCAAGTTGTAATCAAAATTTTTTTTAAATTATAGCACGTATACCCTTGTGTTTTTGGTACCCACGTTGAACATTTCGCATTCACCTTTGTTTAAAATGAAATTATATTGAAATTTACCATTCTCCGCGTTATTTGAATATGGTATCAAAGTATGATTTATTTAATATGAATGAAAATTAATTCATTGATATTTATATATATATATATATATATATATATATATATATATATATATATTGTTATTATTTGTATCAAACTAGATGATCCCCATTGATTCGATCACGCGACATGAATTTTAAGCCAAAAAAAAGGTTTTGCATATTTCTTCCGAATGCATAATTTTATAAAGTTTATCTGAATAATTTAGCCCTGAAAGTAGAATAAATTAGCAAATAAATAAACAAATTCGCTGTTCCATATTAGTATAATAATGAAGATAAATTAGAAAAGATTGCAACAAAATTATGCATACCTCCTAGAAGAAAGAAAGCTGGTATGAAAATCCCAGAAGTCAAAACAAGTCATGAATATTGTGAAAGAATGAATTTAATAACTAGAACGTATTGGTTTATACATCCCACATACAGGTATATCCATTAAACTACACTAGGGTTCGATGCGTTAACAACGAAATGGTAAGCAGTTATAAATAAATATAAAATTAGGTTAGATTAAGTTGCGTGTGTCGGTAGTGATTACGATAGAAAAATGGTAAGTATTGTTTTTTTTATTAATATAGCATGAAAGTTAGCCTTACACTATACTTTTTTGGTGTGGTGTGAGCACATACGAAGAAATCTACTTAAAACTGGCCATAGGAAAAACACTCATGCGTCAAATCAATTTTATTCAGAGAATTATTTTGCAAAATTGTCTTCGTAAGTAAAATGTTTGTTTTTCAATGCGATGTCTTTTAAAATATAACGGAAAGTTTAGCATGAAATCGTATTATTGTAAAATCGTTCACACACACACACACACACACACACACACACACGTGTGTGTGTGTGTGTGTGTGTGTGTGCGTGTGTGTGTGTGTGTGCGTATATACGTTTAAATATTTTATACATACATAGTATTCATATTATGTTCGTTTTATTCATATTTCCAGAGTGTAATTTTGTTTATAATTTTTTTGCGTTGTTAATATACAAGAACACCCGTAATATTGGAAAGATATGACGAACTCTTAATAATGTCCGTTTTTGAGTTGATACCCGTATAAGAAGTGTGAAATTTACCTACTTAACAATCTCGCACATCGTACGTAGCATACGGTCCTAAGTGTAGCGATCAAAAATGGGTAATTCTGAAACATAACATTTTATTTTTATTAAAATCATTGTTAATGATAAAATAACGCGTAATTTATTTATTTTATACTTTAATTTATATAAATAATACTAAGAAAAATGGTATATAAGATTTGGCGTTAAATAAACAGAAATTAATGTCTACTATCCTTAAATAAAAAAAACACATTAAAAAATTTAGAAGTAATAAAAAACAACTTTAAAGTTGAGGAAGAACTCTGGTCTTTTAAGTAAAATAATATAACTATACTCAGATATTCTTATAAAAATTGTTACCCGATTTTCCGAACTATTAAAAAACTGAATGCCTGACTAAAAAACTCTTTCTTCGGGGAAGCTTCCGTAGGTTGGTAATGAAGGGGTTTGACTATAAGGTGATTCTATTAAATTTTATTAAATCGGTATTAGAAATATCCGAGCCATTTTCGAGCATGATCTCCACTAAATGCCTTCAAATTTTTGTTATTAGCTTAGTCAGCCTCTTCGGCTGATTCCCCAATAGATACTAAGGCATGTTTTACAGTTTATGAACCATATATTAGTACCTTATGGACGGAAGCTGGAATATTGTACAATTGATATTGTTATACCAAATATCGTGCGGTTTCCAACCCCAATTTACTACATGACTACACTGATAGTGTATCTCGAAGGTAAAGCTACCAAAATTGTAGAACAACAGTCAATTAAATCTCTGTATAAAATTTTGGCTGGAACATCCGAATTTGAAAATAATTTTCTGGGTGTATTTCTTTCATAAGACGTCCTGCTTCCGCCACTTCGTGGTTTATTCAAAATTAAGAATTAAGAGATCTAAACAGATGTTGAATGTATAATATCTTATCAGCTAATAGCTTTTTATTGTCGTCTGACTTAACCCACCAATTTTTAAAACCTATTCTTTAAAAAAGTGAACTGTATCCAAAAATGAAGAGATGACGAACCGAATTGAAAACAATTTTTACCTTCCTTTTTGCAAGCCCCATCTATGTCATTCATTTCTTTGGGTGTTGCTTCACAAATATGATATCTAGCAGATGATGAATTTTATCATCGACCATTATCAGTGGCAAAAAATGGATGTAGAAAACGCGTTCGTCTAGTGTGAATGTTGTTAACCACAAGGAAGCTAGCTTTAATTTAAAATGAGTTTCCTTGTTTTTAGATACAGTAAAACTTTCCGTCACAAATTAGAAGCGAACAGGTCTACAGTATTATTAAGAAGAGGGGTGAGGATTTTTCCACAAAATGTGCGTTTCACTATTTGAATGTATGAAGTTAAATCATCTTTGCTCCACAAAAGTCCAAGACTATTCTTATGGCGCGTCTTTCGCCTTTCGAACTCGCCATCGTAGAACGCGCAGTAAATTTCACTTTGGCACGTAGCAAGATCTGTGGCAAGTTTCGATGCAAGTCCGTTACACTTTGAATGTTTGAGAGAGAATTTCCCTTATTAACAGATAGAGATGTATTCTTGAGATTGTCTCTGCTCACTGGAAGCCTAGCTAGACTTTCCTCGAGTCTAAGAGGAGACAACCAGATTACTTTTGCCCCGTGTCCGAGCGATTAAGTAAAAACTGGCTCATTAGGGATTGCTATATTTTGCAATTTTTAACGGGACACGGCACACTCCATGCTGACTTGTTTAGATTTTCTCTCAGTGGCGGATTCCCCGATGTAATTCTGCGGGGTCTGCAACCGTATTCCTGCGGTTTTGAAACGTAGGACATGAATAATGTAATATTTCATTGTAGCAAGCACGACCATAAAATTCTCTAAAAAAATGGAGTTCTAGAAAAAATGAAGGTACTATATGATTCATTAAGGAGGCACTGACTCTAACTCTGACTCTAACTTGTATGAAGTGGGTCGTTACGGGTCCCAGGAGGGGCCCTGAGACAACCCGAGTGAAATGGCGGGAATAGTGTAACAAGCACGACGAGGCACGTATATATTGAAGAGCATGTATACTAATATTAGAATATAATCACGCGGAGTTTTAGAAGGTGGTATCCCTAGTCACCGTGACTTGGTTGAGAATGGACTGATCTTTGAGATATTTAGATCGTTTGTAAAATTCGTCATCGAAAAAACGGAGATAAAAATTGCGAAAGGACAATCTCTAACCTAGTTGGGTGGAAACGCTGGTTACAGATACAGGCGCTCTCTTAGGCGACCTTCGAACATCCGTTTCTGGTTTGAGGGGGGTTGTTACGGGGCCCAGTGAAGGCTGTGAGATAATCCGGGTGGAATGATGGGAATAGTATAATAAGCTTGTTTAATGAAATTTTATAAATAGACATGTCTAGTTGTTGTAATTTCTTCATTACATAGAAATAATCGCAATTGTATTACCCGTAAGTAATAACTCATATTAGTTGAAACAATTTCTTTGATATTAAAATGGATGAGATATGGTTATCACTAATTTAAGAAAAAAATTTATACTTCAAGATATTTTTATTAATTTATTTTCAATTATATTCAGTGCATTGTTTTATAAAAGTCAAATATATCATCTTTACGGTAAATGGTAAAGTTACTGTAACTGCGCATAAAAATAGTAAAAAAAGTTTAAAACAAAATGAAGGCTAATAATACATAGAGCAAACTTGCAGCTATCGTAAGAATCCCATGTCCACGTAATAGCGGACTTCAATCTTCAAACGGAAGTGAAATTATAGTAAATATATCTTTTTTCATTCTGATCACGACTCTACATGAATAACTCCTTTTACTTGTGTCGCCACAAAATTATTAGGTAGTACCACGATATAAACATATGATTAACTATCAAACTTTTGCAGAACATAACTGTTCAATCAACTGGTGGGGGGATTATGGACAATAATAATGGAATCAATTGAATTGAAAATGTCTGAATATTTCTAGATTATTAGCAGAAAGAAAAGAATTCAAACCAATGTCCGATAGAATACATGTTACTGACATAGGCAAATTAAACAAAGCAATTCTTGGTTAGTATGAGATGAGAACTCCGTTGCATTCTGCATGTCTGCGCAAACACCTACTGCACAGTTTTACATCAGGCACCAAACTGGTGAAATAATGCATGTGCTAAAATGATAACTAAACTTCATAAAGAAGCATCGTAACATATATAAGAAGATCATCCGTTTACAGAAATTATTCATAATCGCCCACACTTAAAAACAAATTTATAAAGACGTCGTTGTGTATTATTATTGTTGTACAATGTTTGTACATCTAACCACCACCTGTAAATATGTTAATTTTTTTGCTCGCAAGCTATTATTCTTAAAAGCTTAAATTTTATGTAGTTATAAATATGTAGGAGTACAATGCCTTCAAAGTTATAAAATGAAATTGGTTAAATTCATTTTTGATGGTAACTTCCTAGATGTGATTGTATTTTATTTTATCCACATATACCGTTAAGTTAAGCATAGGTTTTTCAAAAAATTTGGGGTTAAGTTGGTTTGGTTTAAAAAATATTAAACTTTAAAATGTTCATTATTTACAATTACGTGTCCCTATTTCTTAAAAGCGCTCAGAATAGTGAGATATATAAAGAACTTTAAAGGAAAATTATTACAGCTAAGTAGGCCTTATTAATTTACTAGTAATAATCTAACAGCTTATTACATATAGTTGAGTCGGCTTATTACGTATAGTTGATCGTAGAAACTTTGCATCCATCGGGATACTAAATATTAATCTAAAATATTCGGAAAGACGAAAACCTTGCAGAAATTATTATTCATGCAAGCTAGGATAGGATCTTTCATTTATCTACTGGCGAGCTTGAAAGCTTGAAAGTTCCTCCTAAACCGTATTAAAAACGAAAGCACGGTTTAACAATTTTAAATTCTTTGACATGCAAAATGGCAAACATTTGAAATTTTCATTTTGAAATTTTCATTTGATACTAATATTAAAGTCATTAATAGGTGTTTGATTTTATACTTAAATGTTCAGTTAAATAATGATTACATGAGTTATCTTTAAATAGAGTTGTCGTTTACTTATGGGATGTTTTTTTTCAAGCTTTGAGTCTAATTACTTACAATATTCATACATTAAAAAACATCATGTAACACGTTCATTTACTTTTTCAAATAATAATTGTTAACCAAATGAAAATAAAAAAAAATTGATTCCAATTCTAAAACACGTAATTTTGAGTATAATCATTAAAATTCTTCTGAGTTAATCTTTTACTGCTGATCGACTTAAACTAAATTGAAAATTACTTCAGCAAATTGAGATAAATTCTTAACTTTAAAAAGTCTCTTAGATTAAATATAATTACATGAATGATTAAATACTAATTTTTATTAACGAGTCTGTGATAGATGCTAATTCACATTCATATCACTTGTGATAGCGATAATTAATTTAGAATCAACAAAACTATGTTATATTATAATCTGAAATTCAAACATTTATTTCTTTACGTTATTAAAAAGCACGTTTTGGATTACCACAAAACTACCTCTCAAATTTAATTATATTTTCACTAGGTAAAAATATTTCTCTAAATTAACTGCAAGTTTTGTATTTATAAGTTTGATAACTATATTCAAACATAAAAAAGGAACCAAAATAAAACAAATAATACGTCAGCAACAATGGACAATGTGTAGAAAAGTTTAACCTATGGCAGATAATTATCAGTTTAAATAAGGCAATTCGCCTTTCCAACTAACTATAATATTCAAATGTCTAAAAATATTCCGATACATTTGAGCATGGAACGCTTTTTTATCTTAACAACCAACTCTTAATACTACATTGCAATAAATTTGCGGTCAGACCATTGGATTTTCCAAAACCGTAAATCGTAGTCCCATTAAGCCTTTTGTTTCTGCGGCGTAGAATGTGAAATATGTACACATTATATATTTCAATTACACGATATTCGTAGGCGAAAAGTATTTTTATACGTTCTTTTATATTAGTTGTGATAAATAAAATAAAAATAATTTTAATGGAATGCATGAAGTTAAATTATAATATTTGGTAGTTTATTACTTGCAATATGTCAAACAGTTAAAGATATCGGTTACTTAAGTTTGAAATTGATTATAAAAACTGTGTTTCAATGTCTTTACATTATGACGTGGTCCATTACAAATAAGACAAATATGGTCAAATTTGGTTTTGTTAAAACGCAAAAAGGCGAAAACTACGTTAAAATAAATTCGTTTTGAGAAAAAATTGTGTTTTGTCCATAGAGTTATCGCATATTATTTATATGAATAATTATATTTTATTTAATACCGATTAGGTCACTAAACTTTTTTTTCTATACCAGCATTATACTACGATGTTGTGTATATTCTGAGAGCTAAATGTTGAAACATACCTTGAAAATATATTAAAACAACATGGTAATGTGCACGTGTCGTGTTATGTGCACGATCTTATTAAATTCATTATTGTCTTCTTAAAGCTCTTTATTTTTTCAAAGATTTAGGAAACAATTTTCCATTAGTCTGGGTAAAACTAAAATGCATTACATTTAACGACGAGAGATAAAGGGTTTGCTTTAAATTTTCCTTGAAATTCTGCGAAGCGAAATTTTAACGAAACTATTTACAAAAGTGTATGGGCGGTCGCATGTGCATTTTTGATGAACGTTTTAATTAAAATGATTCTGTAAATAAAGTTGTCGAAGCTTTTCGGACTGAGGTTTAGCAAGCGTTGAAATCGTTTGAAATATAAGTCTCTGCTAAGCATTAAGGAAAAAGAAAATTCATAGCTACGTTGTTCGCTTTTTCGACTTTTACGTATTAAACGGTTATTCATAATAGCGTAACATTCTGCAAATACCTGCTTCGGTTAAAATTCTTATTTCAGTTCATATTTTTTACATATTTAGATCATATTTCTTACATTATGAATATAATTATGACTTTCATATTTTATGTTACTCGACTGCGCGGTAACAAAGGAAGGTTAGGTTTTCTCACGTGTGTCTATGTACCTATGTATATTAAATTCTTTATTTCCCCATAGGATCACAATGACTTAATCTTTATTTACATATAATGCACAGAAAGATTTGTCTTAATATTTTTAGTTATATAGAATCAACTACGAAGTAAGGAAATACAAAGTGAGGTTGTTAGAAGCTATTTTGTTATGTACATGTAATTTAATTTTTCCAAACCTATCGTGGTACAAACTTAAAAAATCTCAATATAACCATTTCACGTAGTCAAATTTCTTTAAATAATGATTTGTAGGGGATCTGATTATGAGCCATAAGCTCACCCAAATCAATATTTGATTGTCGGATCTTGCCTGGAAAGTATAACTTAAAAAGTTAGATACTGTTAGTAACACTTTTTTAATTTCCTTTTTTTTAATAACAAGTTTCATTTATAATAATGTATGTCTCTAAGATTGAACTCATGTGGTAATGGTGAATACAGAATATTAAATGTTAATAAGAAAATATTTCCACATAGGAACTGAAATAGGAAAACATTTACTAAGGCACAGTAAATCACACTTTTCATTGTCACAAATTTAATTTACTATATTCAATACTCTGGACTAAAAGTTCTGCCTGTTAATCGGTCGAAATTTAAAGTATGAGTGATTTAATAGTTTTGGATGGCCACTATAATTTTATGTGTACTTTACTATTTCTTCAAACATTGAAATACACTATAAAGTGGTCAAAATTTCAATGTTGCACCAAACGTTCATAATTAGTAAATGTTACTTACATTGACTAGATACATTATAGCAAGTATAAGTGTTTTTGACAAAAATTAATGTTTATTTTTGTTAAGGTTTAACACCAAATATTGGATGCATATCACTTATAATATGAGAAAATATTTTTGACATAATTGTGTTGCATACTTATTTAATTTAATGTTAACCACACAATTATTTACACAAAAATACTTTGGCTATGATTTAGTATAAATTTTCATCAAATTTAATAATTTTGCTACGTATAAAATTATTTGAGTGAAGAAGGCAATCCATGTTTTTCTGTTAAGTTTAAATTTGTTGCAAATTTGAAAAAATCTACCATTTCTTCTTATTAACATTCTTCATTTGCAACAATATTATAATGTTCTTTATATTGCTCTGTTCTATATATTGAGATTGGCAAATCCATTGAGAAACCTTGTTTTGTGATATTAAATATTTTCAGACATTTTAATATACACCAATATTGTAATACACAACTCGCCAGCAATTAGAATGCATCACAATGCAGAGTCTGAAGTACTGACAAAGTTTCTTGATCAGGACCATTTATTAAGGACTTGACAGCTAAAGTTCTCTTCAAAGGATTGGCTTCTAAAGACTGGTTCATTTACACATATCCTTTGGTTTGAGCAAAATGGTAATATTACGTTTAAATTAAGGAAGGTCTGTATTTTCCATATAATAACAAGTTTTCATATAAATTTTAAACATTCATATCCTTGAAACTTCCTTAAAATGTAATCGAAATAAATTTATTGGATAGTCGAGATTATCTGAAGCTAATATATGAGAATATTAATAATCAATGTTAAAATTTTCTCTATTATCTGTACAGTTGTATTGCTTATGTTGCAATTTATAACAATTTATATATTTTCTAGATTATATTACATTATATATTAATGAAAAAAGGAAAAATTTTAACTTAAAATAAAAATATTGAGTGTTAAATTGACTAAATATTTATCAAGTACAGTAAACCGGAAAGACGGTTTGTATTTATATAATTATTTTACAAATTTGTATTTATTATTTAAAGTGAGGGCACGCAAAATGTTGTTATTTCTTAATTTCAGCAAGGTTACCTGGCTAATAATTATTACGAAAACATAATAATGCTTTTGTGAAATATAAACTTTGTGGAGATTGTTAACCAAAAACAATAACAAATTGTCGGACAATATATGGCAAGAAATTAGAAAAAGAAATTGCGTTTACTTCTCTTCAATGTGTGTTTACCTCTTATTACGCTGAAGCTAAAAAGAAGGGTAATTTACTTATTTTTATACGTCTATATGGACTGTATGTTCCTTCGTAATATCTAAGCGACTTATCCAATTACAAGAAATGAGATATTGCTTGATTCGTTTGAATAGCTCGAGCAATATAAGTTTTAAGAAACTTTATAAGTTTAAATTTTATATGATGCTATATATTAATAGTTGATTTTTTCCACAAAACCTATTTATATATCGTAATGCGACATAAATGCTTTGAAAGAAAAAGAGTTTTTAAAGATAAATTAAATAATATGGGACAATAAGGAAACCTTCAAAAAGAAAATATGTTTTATGACCTACTAATAAATACAAGGAATTATTCTATTTAATTTAGAAATAAAGTTATTTATAACTCTCTACACAATTTATATTTATCGAAGTTGACTATAAGCAGGCAAAGAACTACTTTAAGACAATTTATAAAAAAATCAGTAACTCCAATTTCTTTAATAATATATTTACGTATAATTCACACATTACAGTATGTTCTTAATATTTTAAATTAAATGTTACACAGAGTCATGAAAAATGAACTTCATACAACATTCTCTGGATCAAAACGAATCTAAGGACTATATATACATACACATACGAATATATACATACACATACATACATACACACATATATATATATATATATATACATATACATATACATATACATATACATATACATATACATATACATATACATATACATATACATATACATATACATATACATATACATATACATATACATATACATATACATATACACATACACATACACATACATATACTTATACATATATATATACATATACATATACATATACATATACATATACATATACATATACATATACATATACATATACATATACATATACATATACATATACATATACATATACATATACATATACATATACATACTAAGTGTAATTCATAACCTTTCCTTTGTTATAGCCAGGAGAAAAATTGATGAAAGTTCATTCATTCAGGAATCATAGTCCATCCAAGTTTATTTACAAGAAATATTTTTCATCAAGAAATATTTACAATGGGAACTCAGAGCTTCAGGCATACGTCACCCTCCTTCCGAAATTGAAGCGGTGGTAACCTACGGTGGTATTAGCCAAACAGAATATTTGCATTTCATCAATGAAGCATGAAATTTATTTTCTGTTATAGCATGAAATTACGCAAACTTACTCAGAATTTGTATCAATAAGGCTTTTTACTTTTCTTTAATTAAACAGTCCTTCGTTGAGCTTTCTGAAGATGGATTATTCATAAGACAAAAACTCCCTTTTTTGAACTCGAAACAGATGCTTAGTTTTTTTACACGAGATTACACCTCTCAGTTTCTTATTGAACTGAATTTTGTGTGCCGTTCTTTATATTTCTTATCTTTAAGATATTCTAGAAGTTTTTGTTACATTCCAAAATGGATGAAAAACTTGATGGATTTATTATTTGCCATTCTAATACTTTTAAAATCTTAATCCAGAATATAAATAGTATAGTACCTTCTCTTTAATAGTATCTTCTTTAATTTAATTAAAACCTCTCCTACACATAATCTCTTCTATAAATTACACGTTATGTTAGTTCTATGGGGATTTATATTATATACGAGTTTGTACATAACACGATTCCCACATAAAATTAATACAATCTTTAAAAGCTTTCTCAAACAATATACATCAACAAGAAAGTCAAATGAACACATATAATGTGTATTAAAGTAGCACGCTCACGGATAATTATACACTAATTCTTCAGTTGAACTTTATGCGAGCGAAACATGGACCCTAAACGTAGACATATAGCGATCACTGTCCAGTGATCGCTATGTGTCTTATTTGAACGAAACGTTTGACGTTTGAGCGAAAGATCCTAGAGCTATCTTTGGCCCAGTGCAAGCAGAGGGTAGATGGAGAAGCAGATGTAATTTTGAACTGTGTAAAATTTACGGACAACCAAAAATTACCCAAGTAATCCGTAGTAACAGATTAAGATGGTTTGGTTACATGTGGAGAAGCCCAGAGGTTATATATATATATGTATATATATATATATATATGTATATGTGTATATATATATATATATATATATACTCACACATATATATACATACATATATATATATATATATATATATATTTTTTTTTAATTTATTTATTTACTTGCATTTTTTCAGCGCGCAAATAGGGTTAAATTAGATTTTTCTAATCCTAGCTCTAAATTTGTGTCATATTTCTCCTAGTTCCTAGTTAATATACAGTTCACCTAACAAATAAGAATATAGAAACAAATAATGTTGATCCTTATGAAAATGTAAATCAAGTTACTTTTTTATAACAGTATGTGCGGAAGAGATAGAATAAAAGCAACATTTTGCAAAAATGTGAATTTGGCTTATTGAGGACACCACATTTTAAAACAAGTTAGGTAACCATAATTTCAATGAAAAATTATCGTCACTGAATTGTGTACATATAAAAAATCGGTGTTTAGTTTGAGAAAAGAAGCGGTATTCAATTTTGAGATTTCAGTATTTTTTTCAGTGGAACATATATCAAAACTGAACGCCACGTACGCCTCCACAATTTTGTGACGTTTATCTTTCAGTGAAATTAAGTTTTGGATTGGATTGTTTGCCATAAAATGAAAAGTGATCCAAACATGGATCAACATTTTAATATTTCTTACTCAATATTTTAATATAATAATTGCTTAATTTAAATATATTTAAAAATAAATCGGTAAATATTAAAACTTGTCACGTTCGTACGGTTATTCGCATTTTGTAAATATAATTTTTAAAAAAATTAAACATTTAATTTAACACGATTATTTATTTTAATATTGACTAATGACCTATCATCATGGATGGGAGCTTGAAATCGACTGGGGGTGGAGCGCTTAGTATCACAAGCATATTACGAACGACGTGAGAATTCTTGATTAAGTGGAATTTTGACTTAGCAGAATAACAGGACTTAGGTGTACCTTACATGACCTTACATGGCAGGGGTATAATAGTACGCTAACGATACAAATCAACTATCTTAGTAATATAACGCAAGGTTAATGCAATTTATTACTTGTATGAACATTTCTTTGCTTCGCAGTTTGTGGCGCGCCATTCATATCTCTATTTCACTCATCGAGACAAATCAGCGGAAGTGCTCGCTTCGTTTCTTTTCATCCGTTCGGAACTCGAGATACAATGTTCCAAATGTTACGCTTCGTTTAACGAAAGTGAAATTACCATAGGTTCTACATAGACACATATTCTACTTAAAAAATATTGACATCTCAAACCTGAACGCAATCTTCAACTCCACAATTCAGTGATGATTATCATTCAAATGACTTATGGTTACCTAACTTGTTTTTCTACTTTTCAGTTTTTCTTTTATGTAGTTGGGTTTTACTTTTTCATGGCTTCTTTTTTAATTTACCCTTTTTGGTGGTCTAAGATAAGGTTGTCCTATGCGATTCGCGCCTAGTCTTTGTAACTCTTGCAAGGAATTATAATCATGCGTATAGTTTGACAATTTTGTTATATCGTCACTATTTAATTTCTTACATTTTTCTAAGAAATCGAATTGTTTTCAAGAATTTATCAAATAATGGATTTTTAATATTTGTCAGGCTTCAAAAAATCATATTTTCAATTAGTAACGTCTGTATGTCAAATCAGCTTTAATTATCAGAGCATTTTAGTGTTGTACCGATTGCGATGAAATTTGACAAGAAAAGGTAGTTACAAATTATATAAACAAATTAAATAAATATTTTGTAATATTTTCAATATTATACTAATTTCATAAATAAAAAGTGAGTTTCTTCGATCGTTTATTTGTTCTGCTTCCATTGCTTAAATTCTAAAGCAGTCTTTATTGAATTGTGCACGTATACCTCGTATTAGGGAAATTAATAGAGAATAACACATTTAATAATTTTTTTCTTGGTGATTAAAAAAGTTATTCTTATTTAATATAAGCTATCCTTTTGTCAAATAAGATTTTATATCACTATCCTATTCATTACTTTTCATTATTTGTTACTCGTCTACGTAGATTTTATATCACTACCTTATTCGTTACTCTTCTACTTTGATTTTATGTCACTATCCTATTCGTTACTCTTCTACTTTGATTTTATGTCACTATCCTATTCGTTACTCTTCTACTTTGATTTTATGTCACTATCCTATTCGTTACTCTTCTACTTTGATTTTATGTCACTATCCTATTCGTTACTCTTCTACTTTGATTTTATGTCACTATCCTATTCGTTACTCTTCTACTTTGATTTTATGTCACTATCCTATTCGTTACTCTTCTACTTTGATTTTATGTCACTATCCTATTTGTTACTCTTCTACTTTGATTTTATGTCACTATCCTATTCGTTACTCTTCTACTTTGATTTTATGTCACTATCCTATTCGTGACTCTTCTACTTTGATTTTATGTCACTATCCTATTCGTTACTCTTCTACTTTGATTTTATGTCACTATCCTATTTGTTACTCTTCTACGTTGATTTTATGTCACTATCCTATTCGTTACTCTTCTACTTTGATTTTATGTCACTATCCTATTCGTTACTCTTCTACATTGATTTTATGTCACTATCCTATTCGTTACTCTTCTACTTTGATTTTATGTCACTATCCTATTCGTTACTCTTCTACTTGATTTTATGTCACTATCCTATTCGTTACTCTTCTACTTTGATTTTATGTCACTATCCTATTCGTTACTCTTCTACTTTGATTTTATGTCACTATCCTATTTGTTACTCTTCTACTTTGATTTTACGTCACTATCCTATTCGTTACTCTTCTACTTTGATTTTATGTCACTATCCTATTCTTTACTCTTCTACTTTGATTTTATGTCACTATCCTATTCGTTACTCTTCTACTTTGATTTTATGTCACTATCCTATTCATTACTCTTCTACTTTGATTTTATGTCACTATCCTATTCGTTACTCTTCTACTTTGATTTTATGTCACTATCCTATTCGTTACTCTTCTACCTTGATTTTATGTCACTATGCTATTCGTTACTCTTCTACTTTGATTTTATGTCACTATCCTATTCGTTACTCTTCTACGTTGATTTTATGTCACTATCCTATTCGTTACTCTTCTACTTTGATTTTATGTCACTATCCTATTCGTTACTCTTCTACTTTGATTTTATGTCCCTATCCTATTTGTTACTCTTCTACGTTGATTTTATGTCACTATCCTATTCGTTACTCTTCTACTTTGATTTTATGTCACTATCCTATTCGTTACTCTTCTACATTGATTTTATGTCACTATCCTATTCGTTACTCTTCTACGTTGATTTTATGTCACTATCCTATTCGTTACTCTTCTACTTTGATTTTATGTAACTATCCTATTCGTTACTCTTCTACCTTGATTTTATGTCACTATCCTATTCGTTACTCTTCTACTTTGATTTTATGTCACTATCCTATTCGTTACTCTTCTATTTTGATTTTATGTCACTATCCTATTCGTTACTCTTCTACTTTGATTTTATGTCACTATCCTATTTGTTACTCTTCTACCTTGATTTTATGACACTATCCTATTGGTTACTCGTTTACCTTGATTTTATATCACTACCCTATTGCCCTTTTCTTTATTCTTCCATTCCGTCCTTTCATCACTCTCTCCAATTCGTGATATTTCAATTATTTGTGAAATCAGATATATGGTATTTTTTAAAGAAATTTAAAAAAATACCATAATTTGCAAGAAGCTAAATTTGTTTACTTTTTTATTTATTTTCTCCTTATTTCGAATGAACCTATATATATACCCTGCAAGTATATATATATATATATATATATATATATACATATATATATATATATATATATATATATATATATATATATATATATATATATAAATATATATAGCTTCATTTTATTTCAGCGATTATTACGAAAACTACCATATTTTACATAAATTTGAGTATTACGGTTGTGTTTCTATCCCATCGATAAACATTTCTCACAATTTGTCGCGTAGCTTCTTCCGAATCCCTGTCGCTACGGCGTAGTACATTAAATATTATGCGTAGTAAATATGTATTACAATAATGCCTTGCGGAAAGAGCATTTCCATATTTTTACATATTTCTGCGAATAATATTTTCATCTTCTCCTGTAAATAAAGAAAACGATTCGTGGAAGTATATCATCTTTTATGTATCTGCTTTTAAGACATTTTCAGTATTTGAAAATGGTTTTCAGTCGAAAGTCATGTTGACATATCAAACTACCCTTGGGTCGGATAAAGTAAATACGAATTTTAGGTGAAATTTCATACTAAATTGGCGTGTATTGTAAATTTCTACTCAGTATTTCTTGAGCCCACATTCCAGGTTTTAAAAAAAAGTAGTCTATATTTTTTTTACTTCAAATCCATACAATATTTATGCACGTCACTATAATAAAATTTTTAAAAAATATTGTAAAATATGGTTTTGGATTTTATTCGGTTCCAAACATGCCCTTATATTTTTCGATAATATTCTACATACAAACACAAATAGATATTCTTTTTATAAATCATTTTTAAATTTTTACTATGTTTTAATTAAACATTTTTAATAACAATAAAGTCAAAAGTTTTATTTTTGTCTGTATTTTTTGCTTTAAAGTTGAAATGGGTAAAATAATATATGATATTAAGTTAATATCTATCATATTTTAAAATTTAATCCGCTTTTCTTTCTTAATTATAATGAAATTTACAATGTTACAATTCAATTTTAATTAAAGTTTCAACTTGAAAACTAATGTAAATTTTATGTCAACTTAATGCTGAAAATTAAAGTGTAGAAACAACACTTTCTTCACTTTTAATTATTTATTTCGAGTGTCTCACAGGCATAATTACAGAGAGTGAATTACAATGGCGATTATACTCTAACATCATAAACTTTGATTTTAAGCACCAATTTCCGTTATAAGAAATATGTCAACGCCTTAAAAAATGTTAAATAAAGTAAAATTAATATATATAATTAATTTTGTATTTTAAAATGAGATATACACGTATTCTTATACTTTTTATGGACATCGAAACATTGACGAATAGGTAAAAACAAAGCCAAAATTGAAACTTTTGCTAAAAGTTTAAGGTTTGATTTCATAATATTTTGAATTAATGAGAAATTTTAACTAAATTTTCTGAGCCGAAATTTTACTCAAATTTATTCATCAACATATTTCTTATTTGTCTCTTAATTTAATATTTCCGTTAATTATAAAATATGAAAAGTATCTTGGAATTTATCAGAACAAATTTTGTTACCAACCCATGATATTAAGTTGTAAATTTGTACGAGGGTGTAATAAATAAAAATACCGAAGATTTTACGTTGCCAAAAATATTTTATTTTATTTTTACTTCGATATTAATAATGTATAAGGAATCCTACATTAGGAACTACGGACACATCCAGTCTGATGTTCACAGCAACTTTGAGGACTATTCTTTAAGAAGACTAATGTCGTACATTAGAGCTTAGAATACGTAAAAGTAGTATGATTTGCGAAATCACAAATAAAATAAATTGTCGTCCTAAATCCGTCGGAAAAATATTATGAGAGATTACTAAACAAGGTTAGAATGAGAAAATCCCTTTCTCAAAAATGTTTTCTATATAGATTATTTATATTTTTGTCCTATTCAAACCTAAAAGCTTCATGTCAAGATTCTTTAGATATCTTTGCTAATATCTCACCTAAAGATGTTATAATACAACGAAACCTAGGTCGTGGTAAAGAAATTAAATAAAGTAGAAATAATACTACATCACGTAGTTTCATTTAATTGTGAATAATGAATTTCTACAAAATGAACGCCAAATATATTCAATCAATGATATGAACTGTTAACTTCTCGTATGCAATGTATCTATGTTACTTACTGCAATATATATACTATAATTTTACTGAAATATTTGCTTGAAAATACATTATAATATTATGGCTTGGATACACATAAACAGAAACATTTTATGATACAGAACGTCTACATCATGTTCACTCTGTAAATATATTGCTTAGCATATATGTACCAGGTGTAAATTTCTTTTTACGTATCCATTCATTACTTGTAGTCAACAATTTTCATTAAACATTTATAAGTTGTACTAAATTTAATTATACATCACTATTTGTCTCCATCTAATTTGCAGTGATAATATGCCTTTCTTGTAAAATTCCGGCAACTTTGATTCAAGAAACTGTGCTCGGTCATTTTGGAGATCTTCTTCAACATCGGGATTTTTTCACATAAATTTTTACTTAGAGTCCTGAAAAAATGGTAATCAGAGGGCGCAATGTCTGGCGAATATGGTGGATAAGTAAATAGAGCCCAGCCGAGCTCCTTTAATTTATCACGAATACGTTTTGCAACATGTGATCCAGCATTAGCATGTAGAAAATAAACTTGATCCTGTTGAATACTCAATTTGTTAGCTAATCGATCTAATTGTTCACTCTAAATATCTGCATTAATTGTATGTTCATCTGAATAAAGCTGTCGATATTCCCAATGAATATTGCTGTAATTGTTCCACCAGCAGCTGAGCATCACCTTTTTGACACTTATGTCAGTTTTGGATACTGAAACTGCATAATTAACGTATGTAACCCTCTTCTCATCGCCATGTACTAACTGATCCAGCCAGCCAAAATTACGTTTCAATATCTATAACTGTTGGAAAGTATCAACTCTACACTGAAGCTGATTTGATAATAACTCGTGGGGTATTTTGAAATACCCCACGAGTTGTCAGCATATCACTTTCTCATCATATCACCTTCACATACACGTCGTATTTCAAAACTTTTCCAAATTCGTGCACATATGTTTCTATGGTGCCATGAGTGCAGTATAGCTCATATGCCAATTAACGAGTCATCAGTTGAGGATCCTCTTCAATTAGGCATAATAATCGTTCAACGTTCAATTCGACAAGACGTCCGGCACGGAGCTCGTCTTCAAAATCGTAGTCCTAATTCCAAAACTTTCTGATTCAAATATTTGCCGTAGTATAAGATACCGTGGACTCGCCCATCGTATGAGATATATTACTTGTGTCATTCTTTGTATCGTGACCTAGACGAAATTCGTAAAATAATAGAATCTGTATTTGATATCGGATTAAGTACTTTATATTTTGTGTAATTCACTTAAAGCTTCAGCGCTGACCGGCTGACCGTTGTCAACCAATTGCACTTTGGCCTATTTTATCCTACAGTAAAACTTTCTAGAAGCTTCGAGAATCTTTCTATAAAAGTGCCGAACTAGCCACGATTGAAACTTACTAGTCAACCTAAATCTAAATCCTTTCTAAAGAGAGTCCATGAATCTGAGTTTTGGTTTGCCCTTTAACTCTATTATTATTCTATTATATAACTCTATTATTGTAATAACTGATGTCCTTTTAACATCGCATGCAAAATACACGATAAGAAGTTTACGTGCAAAACAAAGTGAAATATATATTAATTCAAAAGAATAACAACATCTTCCAACGTTAACTATTGTTCAAAAAATTATAATGAATTAAGTAATTAAATTATATATATATATATATATATATATACATATATATATACATATATATATATATATATATATATATATATATTGTGTTATAAAAATGTAACATAGTGAGCAACTTTAAAAGAACTTATAAAGTACGAGTTGAACTGGAATTGCGAGGATTTCATACATAATTATGTATATAAACAATTTTAACATTTAATTAATAATTAACTATTAATTATTTAACATTTTCAATAATATTATTTGAGAGAAAAAGGAATTTCAACCCCGATTTTCATATGTACACACACACACACACACACACACACATATATATATATATATATATATATATATATATATATATATATATATGTATATATATATATATATATCATAGACACGCGATTATGATATAAGTGTGAATATAATATCTACACTCTAAACTGATGGATGTCATATTAATCCATAAAAAACAGAATTCAATTTCTTCGTTTTGTCAAACTTGCACAAAAGATGCAAGTGTGATAAGAATAATTAAATATTGTTATCTGACTATCGTTTTCTCATTTTTGCTTTCTGAATAAGAAATAAATTAAAAACGAAACAACTTAAAGGATTAAAATGAAGTATTATTTGCATGTACTTACAAATTAAGGGTTGTTCCAAGAAAGATACTTCTATAAAATAGAACAGTATTGACAGACAGTCACCGCGAATCGTAAATTTATTGCAAATTTCAAATAAGTAGTGACAACCAGTTGCAATTACCTTGTCTTTTACGGACGACTTTTAAAGCCCTTATGGCAAGTTTATATACTACAACATCATTATGTTAACTATTTTAATAAAGTCGAGAAATTATAACTGGAATATGGAATAGAAAAAAAATTATAAGATATCAAAAATAAATTAAAATATATTTTCGCACATTTTTACATTATTAAACCCTGTAATTTTCATTACTATCTTTCTTAGACTGAAAGAATTATGATAATGTTACTTATGAACGGAAGTAAGGAAAAACTGACACGTACTTATTGTAAGTACGTGCCAGTTTTTCATTTTTTGCCATTCAATCTAAATAGCATTACGTAAATGAATAACTAATAACTAATTTTGACCTATCACTGTTATTTCTTTATAACTTGACAACCACTACTATGAATTTCTCTAATATTTACAATTATTTTCAGCTTATTGCCTATTTTGATGAATATTTTATTATATTTATTCCATTACTCGTATGTAAAGTGGATAAATAACAACATAAGGACTATTTCCTTTCAAAATGGCTTTGTTATAAAAAAGTAAATACCCGCTCGAGTAACCCTTACAAACGAGAAAAAAAGATAAAATATTTATATAATATAGACGTACACTGTATAACATTTTATTTGCCTATTATATATTTGGTACACGCTATGGACTTTTGTTAGCAGTACTATCCTTAAACAATATTCTCTTAATCTCTTCACTTAATTAAACATTTATACAATAGACATTCTAGTTCTAAACAAGATCTAAAACAAGACAAGTTCTTCATTGGCTACATAGCCATTTAGCTATTAGAGTAGTTTGAAAATTGTCCAAACGATTTACTGATAGTTTAAAATAATTCTTGTTTTATTATATGAGTTATGTAAGTGTTTTCATTACTATGCCACTAATAAATAATTGTGCAATATTTTTGCTTATTATTGAAAAATCGAAAACTAACGATAACTAAGTTATTGCACACAATTTAAAAAATAAACAATTTAAAAAGGTTTGCACCGCTAGATGTGTTCGATCAGTGAACTTATTTTTTTAAATAAAGGGGTGAAAAAATTTTAAAAAATTGGCCTATTGTGTGTTGAAACATAGTGTTGAAACATTTAAGCATTACGTTAGTAAAAGTTTTTTTTAAATAGATTTAGTAAATTTGTTTGTTGCATACTAAAAAATAAAAGCCAATAAACATATGACCAAACATAAAATATCTTCAAAATATATTCGATAAGGAAAATTTATAGCATATATATTAATTGGATCTCCAATACCATTTAGGTTAAAGACACCTTTTAAATAAGTCCAATAGTTTTTCCGTGTTTTTCTGAAAACAGGTAGACAGAAAGATAAACAAACCGAAATTCTAGAAAACGAAGATAAAATAATATTTGTTATTTGCTCAAACTTTTAATGGAATGTTTGATATAAGTTTCCTTCTTGTTGAAAGCTTCCACTCCATTCCCGATTTACTATTTTGGCACTCAACTCAACAATCGACTACTCGACGTCCCAAATAGTTCCATTAATAGTGATAATATAAACTCTTAAGATTGTAATTGCTTTCAGCGAGTTCATTGATTGGTTTCCCATCACGAGTGCACGATGTTCTTAGCATCTTTCCTTGCATCATTAGCCTTCGGAAAGTTGTTCAGGTACCGGATGAGAGTCTTAGACAACTTTTTTAGTAGTAAACTTTTGGCCATTGAAAGTTGAATTCGTCTGATGGGATAGTAGGCTTTGCACTTAAAGCCTGGTATCTGGTTGAATACTCATATATGTTAAGTTAAAAAATGTTCGTAATTTCTTTCTGTGCTAATTATTATCGATTTTTTATGATTTCATTGAAAAAAACCTGTTAAGTACATACGTGAAATTGGGGTTCTATATACATTCAAGTGTATATAAACATTTAACAGTTCATTGTGTATATATATATATATATATATATATATATATATATATATATATATATATGTATATTTTCCATTATTTAAAATGGTTAATAATATTTCTCGCCATGAAAATATATTTTCTATTAATTTGCGTAGGTGCGAAATCTAAATTTATCGTCACTACTATTGACAAATTTTAAATCATTGCTTTTTCTTAACTGAAATGTTAGATTAACTCTTCCTAGCGAAGGTGTTTTTCCATATCTTTGAATTTAGTAATGTCAAAGTGAAGAGAAAGGGAGTGTGTTTTTGGGTGAGACAGGGAGGTGGGGCAAATTGCATAGTCAGCAATGTCTCCAGAAAAAAAGTATATTAAATTCACTAAGTAGATTTTCAACCTTTACAGCTCTTCGAATAGATATATCAAGTTACATGTAAAATTTTTATCATCGCTTTGTGTGTATCTTCATAAATGTGTATTATAGCCACAAATATTCTTATTTATTAGGGCTAATTGTATGTTTCCACGTTAAAATGTTTTAGGGAAAAAGGCGCTGCTCAAAAAATAGAAGGACGAGCTCGTGAGTTGTCTTATACATGTCCATTTGCACTAAATTTATCTGATTTCACTTTTATGGCGCCGTAAAAATTAAAAACAGATTTCAGTTAAATGTTTTATTTATTTCTTTTAAATTACCATTTTTTCATTTACCATTTTTTCGTTTGTCACTGTTTTTATTTAGTTTGGTTTTATTTTGTTTGGGAAATGCAAAGAACATTAGAATAATTAATTATTTGTTGTGATATTTTATTTTATCTCAAAATAATATCGTTTATTTAAATTCAATTTTCAATACGTTGAAAGTTTACCTATAGATGATTTTTCACTTCAAGTTTGCCTATAGATTATTTTTTGTTTATTTTTATCTATTATAATAGATAAAAATAAAAATAAATGCTATATTTTCTTACGGTAATATATTCACATAATTAAGTACATAATTTAGTAAATTTTAACAATTTAATGATTTGGTAATTTTGGTTAAAATAACTAGAACGAGAAGACTCAGAAAGAAGTAACTGTGCCGTATATGCGCTATTTTGGTAATTGTAAAGTATCTCATGATGGTTAAATGAAATAAGATATGCCTTGAAGTTAACTTACTCCAGACCGATTAGCTGTTCCGCATATATCCAGAAAGGAACTTCTACAAAATTTGTTTTCTTTGTTACAGATGTATATATTTATTACATATAAATGACTTTGACCCTAACATACATTTTCTAAAAGTGATATAATCAAGCTGTAATTTCGTTATTGGATTTTGTTTATTAGCCCACATTGATACATGTAAAGCTATACAATGGTGTAAAATTATACTGTTATATAGCTTTAACTTGTATTTTTAGTCTAATATCTCTAAGTAGCAACACTGGAACATGTGTTATATTCAATACGCTCTAACCGGCCTTTGCAATGGAGATGTGGAAGCGGTTTAACACTTATTATACGCAACATACATAATGATATATATATATATATATATATATATATATATATATATATATATATATATATATATATATATATGAAAAATGTATTTGATTTCGAAATATTATTAACTATTTTAGCTTAATAAATTGCGATGGAACAGACGACTAAATATAACTTATAAATTTATTATAATTAAAATACCTAAAGCAACCTCCACACACACCCTCCCCAACATTTAATTCAACATTCATTTATTTACAAAAAATACCCTATACAAGATTGACTAAATCAAAAATAACTTATGCTACCTTTTACAAACTGTTCTAGTGCCAATTACTGATTGCGTTTCAAATCAATTAAAGTAGAAAAATGGAGAAAAAAAATTGTTATTAGGAGCCGATTGCTCATCAAATAGAACAAAACCAGACATGCAAGTTAGATGACATAAACTTATTACTTTTTTCCTTTTTTGTGAACAAGTAAATATAGGGTGTAAAAATGGCGTTACTACTCTCGTAAATTGTTTTAGAATCAGAAATATTATAATAAAATAGACACGTCTCAAATGTCTAGCATATAAAAATGCTTATGGCGACAAAAAAGGCAGCAAAAATTGCTGAAATGCCAATGTCCGTACGCGGAAATTTTGTACGCGAAAATCATATATTGCCATTATTTTCATAGCTAAAAGTTTATGTTTCCATTAGGGTAAAATGTAATTGAAAAATATAAATTACGTGCGACACAAAAAAAAATTATAGGCGCTGTTAAATTCTTAATTGAAAATTTATTCAATCTATTACGGTTTCCTCAAAATTATTAAGTTTTAACAAACAATGTTAAAATTACATAAAATCAAGATCAGTTTAAATTCTATAATCCTTATTGTTCACCAAAAGGAAAGTTAAAATTACCAAATATGTGTATTTTTAAATTTAATTTTAATTGAAGAAAAAGGAAAAAAATCTCTTAATTTATAAAACTTTTTAATTTCTATTAAAAAAGTATTCGTTTAATTGTTCATATTCTACAACAAATTTCGTGTATTTTCGGTATCATCACTTCATAAAATTTTTAATTATTAAAACATTTGACAAAATAACATTTACAAATTAAATATTTTTATTACAAAAAAAACAATAAAGGTACGTCCATAAAATATTTTCAATATTGTAAGCTTAGAATTCCTGAAATAAAGTGAAATACATATTACATCAAAATAATATCTAAATGTAAAAAAACTTGTTTGTTTTTAGTTTGAACGTACTTCATTTAAAAACTGAGTTAATAGGTCAGATTCCACTAAGAATAAATCGGACGGATAAAAGTTTCTAATGATTAATCATGATATGGAGATACCAAAATAAAAACTATTTCTTATTAAAAGTAAAGATTATTTTTATTTTTAGAAAATCTATCCGGAAAAATTACGGATACAGTCACGTGACTTTGAACATCTATCAAAAAGCGTTACATCACATCTAACCAAACTCCACTTTTATGTTTTTACATTTTCGTGTGCAGAATTATTTCAGAATCATCAATTGATTATTTTTTCATTTTTATTAATTTTTATCAAGTTAATGAGACAAATTGTCCTCAAATCTTTTCCGTTTTGTCGAAAAATCTTAAAATACAATGCTATTTGCAATGGAATCAGGTTATAGCAAAACAAAGCAATGCGAACGGTAGTAATTGTCTAAAATTCATGATTGGTAGATTTTTCGTGTCAAACAGTGATTTCCGTTCATTAGAATTGTGGAATGTTAAAACTTCAATGTAAGTATACACGAGTGTAAAGATAATTTTTGCTAATAGCCCACCTAAAGATGTTGTAATGCAACGAAACCTAGGTGGTGATAAAGAAATTAAAGAAAGTAGAAATAATTCTACATCACGTAGTTTCATTTGATTGTGCATTAATATCGTTAATAGCACTAATATTGGTATACGCTTCGGTTGGAATGAAAACTCACTCCGTTTATGTGATATATTTTTCACAAATTTTCATTACCTGACATCCAAATCACCTGCTGTTATAACTCGAACACGCAGACAGGTATAAAAAAATTCACCGTGATATTTTATCTGATGGCAGAATGATTGTTTTACAGTATTCCTACGTTAATAAAGAACTTTAAATTATAAGCAAACCATTTCATAATGAAACTTAACATTTCAAAATGAAACTAACAATTTGTCTTTAATTAAAATATTTTCGAATGGAAATACTTGCGGGTTAATTAGAACTACTAAGACTTAACATTTTACTGTAGCTGTTTACAAAATTTAGTTATTGAAAAATGTATACATATTTTAGTTTTGCATTCTAGCTAGAAGAGTAGATGTACAATTTTAGAATGCAATGTAATTGAAAATGTTTTAAAATCCATATTGAAGCCCTTTTGCAGGGTAAAAGTACAAAAGAATACTCACCTCAACTCTCTAAGAATATAGTAAATTTAAAAACAAAGAATAGTTTGCAAGTAATTAATTAATTCATTTATAATTAACCAACAATTTTAACGATCAACAATTTTTTAATATTTTTTCAATATTTACTCATATAATATAGGTAATACCTGACGTAACTTTATATTATTCACTTAAACTGAACCATAGGCCAAGACTTTTTATAGATTTCAAATTTTTAAGCTATATGCGGACCGCATGAATAATATTATGTTCGAGGTGCATATTTTTCCTTTCTTTATTTTTATTTTTATCGGTACTTGATAAGTTTTCGTTACTTGATAAGATACACTTATAATTGTGACGAATTCTTGTATTTCATCCTTGTCCTCACACTCAAAAAGTATTTAAATAAATGTTAAGATTAAATTTTGTTACTGCCTTTCAATATCGTTTTGTGTGCAGATGTTATTGTTTCTTATGGAATTATAGAATGCTTTATATTTTAAAATTGCTCAGTTATGAAGCTGATCTTACATAAAACTCAAACTTACCTTAGTTTAATATCCAATGAACCTATACTTAGAGTCCACAACTTTGTTGCTGTACGAAACTTTACACACGACTAAAGAAAGAAATATTAAGCCAATTTGGCAAGGATGCTGCTCGTGTGCATGTTTCACTGCCAGGTGAGCTGCAAAAAGGAAAAGTAACATTCCGGGCAAAATATCCAGCGGGGCGCATGTGATGCAAGACTTTGAAAGAGAGCAGAAATTTTATGGAATATTATTGGTAATTTTTAATTTTTTCGTCCTGTACAAAGGATTTGCTTTTACGATTGAGAATCGTCAAATAGAACCTTCACATTTTCTACTTAGTTTGATGCGCATCACCACCTATGTGAATAATAGACACGTGTTTGTTACACGCTTCATATATATTTGAGAACTGTAACAAAGAACGTGTCTTTCATTCACATAGATTATCTTGTGTCTCAAAGTGCGTAAATTGGAACCCTGTTACCACAAAAATGTAACTTATTTTCGTTTACATCCCAGTTTTAGCAAGACATTTTTTAGAAACGTTTGAGAATTTTCATAGTCCATTAACATTTTCTACTCAGTTTGATACACAGAAATATGTGTGTGAATAATAGACACATTCTTTATTGCATTCTCTACAAATAATAATAACGGCAACGAGATCTTTGTCAATCTTAATTTCTATTTACCATGTTAGATCTCAACGCCCATTTTGATAATACCCTTTTGATAATATTATTAAAATTTTTCCTCTGCAGACAAGAAATGATTGTGAAAAAATGTTTTTGTTATTATTAATATTTACTTATCTAATGGGCGTCCCCTTAGAAAAGGTAATTAAAGGTAATTAAATTTAAAGACGAAAAACATAACTATGTTTTTTTTCTCAGAATATGCCTTTTAGATAAGATTGTTGATTAATTTGAAGAATTTTAGAACATTGCTGGGAACATGAGGTAATTTTGATTTATTCATGAATTGTGTTACACGCCTGCTACTGTCCACAGAATTTTATTAGATATTGGCGATTTTATCTTCTATTGAAAACATCATGCGGAAGTGAGAAAACTCGTAAATAAGACTGCATAAGATTTACATATAATATTTGGAAGCGGTTTTGTTTTTTTTTACAAATAGTTTATCATTCATTATTACTTAATTTTTAGACAGCAATTATAAGTTTCAGGATATTTCTTCAAAAAAAAAATAAATAAAATTAAATTCACTGTAGCATGTTTCCTTCTATTACTATTTCTAAGGTTCATTAATTATTCAACAAAATGTAGTTTTCTTTCTTATAATGTACTAACAATGTAATATCGATAGAGCATATATATCTTATTTCATTATTTAGTCTATCAAAAATAATTGCTGATATACAAATTCATTAAAACTAGAAAATATCCAGTCTTTATTGAGATTTCGATAAACTTACTTCGAAAAGTCTCCTGACTAGAACGCGCACAAAATTGCACAAACTTAAACTAGTCTGCAAGAACTTCGCTCTTATAATTATTTTTCCAAACTGTATAAAATGTAGCTGGTGTGCGTATTTTCGGAGGAACCGGTGCATACACGACGAAGCGAGTAATACGACATTCAGTGTCTATTTTTCAAAATTAACGTGGTCGGAAAGCTATTAAAAAATTTAATTTCATTTTACTAAAATTACCTTTTGCAATATCCAACTGTGAACTTCCAGGAGCTTTTCTTTGACATTATTGTGTGATGCGGTTTATTTCCATTAATTTTAGAAAAGTCAAAATTTTTAGTAAATATTTAAAACAGCCTTAATTTCTACATTACTGTGAATACAGTGAGTTTTTTATTCCATTTTTATCTTTTAAAATAGCTCTTCATGATGGAAAATTGGAAAATTACCCACATAGTCAATATGCTGGAAACTATTAAGCCAGCAAAAAAGCCTACATCAAAATCATTTCAGTTGTTTATAAATTGTTTGCATGAGAGGCGCAAGTCGATCGATTTTGGCATTAATATACAGAGTTTAGTTAAATTCACGTTTAATTCAAGTTTAGTCAGTTTCACTGCATTTTATATAGAACAGAAAATAAATAGAATATCTTTTTTTTAATAGAAATAATTAGGTATTTAAAGACGTAAATATATAAATATTGCGAATATTTTCATCTAAGTGAGAGGAATATATTTATTTGCAGCTGTGGAGAACTGCATCGCTGCTACGGATTGAAAATAAAATACTGGAAAGCCTTAAGCAGGGCGTGTCGTCGCAGACTAACATTGTGACGTGCAATGCGCTATGTGCTTCTAATGTGCAAGGTACGTTCTGAATCCAAAGGTGGGTAGATAGTGAAAAATTGGACAGATTACACAAAAATGGAAATGTCAGAATACCTTGAAAATTTTACCAAAATTTAATTGGTACATGCAATTTTATTTCATCAATCCTGAACTAAATTGAGGTGGGCAGATAGTAAAAGAATTGGACAGATACCGAACACGAATCTTAAATTTCCCAACACCTTAAGAAAGTGCTGTAACAATTCTCATTAAGTCACTGATTTAGCTGTTTTAATTAGCTTCTCGTTTTCCAATTCCAGATATTGCTATTTTTAATAATAGTTTTCCATTTAATGTAAAAGTAATATTTTCTCCTTATTTCGACGTGATGGATTTCAAAATATTTAGGAATTCATAATTTATAATAAAACAGAAAAAGTAAAATGAAAAACGTCGTGCCATAAGCATTTTTTAAGGAAAATTAGTACTAATATTACAAATAAACTATAGAATATAATTACATGGCTTTCGTTATAGTTGTAGATTTTTTTTAATTTCATAAATTTAAGACCTAAAGTTTTTGAAACCTGTCTAAAAGTAGAAGACAAATTTTAAATAAATTTTATTATTTACTTACTCCAGTAGATGTCACTAGATGTAACTTGAGTTGTATTATCAAAATCGCTCTGTATGTTTTTGATCCACGTAAAAGCAGTTGCGAACAAAAGCTAATGCTACCCCATTAGAATAACGCTTTTGAAAAAAATCAAGGCAGCCTTTACTTTTGAAATTTCAAAACTGTAACACAGACAAAGAACAGCACATAAACCGTGTCAAGAACCGTCCCATACATGACCAATAAGTTTAAAATAATTTTTGCATTTAATTATTTTCTCATTCTTTCGATTAAATGCCGATTTAGTATTTTAATAAAATTTAAACAATAAGTAAAACTGCACATATCAATTATATTACGATTATATGTAAGACTAATACAGAAAATTCAAGTAATAATACATTTTTAAATGCAACTTAGTCTTACGAATAAAAATGTTTTAAAGTCAACATTTTTCTCTGTAACTTATCACAGAATGTTAAGTAGTGACGAAGGTCTTAGGCATACAAATTTGATAATGGAAATGAAAAAAAATTGAGATTGACATACGATTTTATCTGTTGTATTACGCAGTTGTTGTTATCAACTCAACTGGCAATTTTTCAGATATCTCTCATACTACATGGTTAATGCAGGTTAGGGGAAATTAGAATTTACACTGACTGAACAACTTTATTCTTTGTAATTTTTTATAATTCATCATTTGTCTTCTAAGTTAACAAAACTTATTTAACATAACTTATTATGCTAAAATTTAAATTATTAGTTAACAGGAAATGTTTTCACTACACTATGAACACTCGATCTTGGTCATAGAGAACATTTGCAGTGACTGTAAAAATTCTCGTCTCGTTTAGAAATATGAGCCCAAATACTCTAGTTTAACAATATTTGTCGCATATTTTGTTATGTATAATCGATTGTGACTTGCTATTAAAGAGCAGAATTACATTTGCAAATTAATGAGAGGTTTTATTGATTTTCCATTGAAATAGGAATATTTGAATATTTTACTCGACTGCCATGTTAGTGTTTCAATTTACTTAACGAATTAGTAGAAATAATTTAAGTAAATTGAAACAAATTAAGCTAAATATAAGTAAGAAAATGTTTATTAGTTACAGTGTATATAACTATGGGCAATGAAGTTAAAAACAAATTATTAGTAAAACTAAGGAAAACTAAAGAAATAAATTATTGAAATAGACTATTTATTTCTCATCGAACTCATTTTTTAACGGCAACATTAAAATTGTTTCATGAGTTTTTACGTGAAACGTGTAAAAATAGGCTGATAAACTACGAAGCAAAGCCCGCAAATATCCCGACTATCCATAATTTTTCAAGAATATTTATTTTTAAAGTCATTCGCATCTATTATTTTATTACGGCTAATATTATCCTAATGATAGAATTACATATTTGCAAAACTGTATAAATCTGTTTAATCGAAAATCTTTATATTTTACGAGGTTACCTCAAGGAATAATATTATATCATTGAAGTTATTTATTTAATGGTTCAAATACCTATGGTAATAAAATTTAATTCTAAGATATTTAAAATTCAGTCCAATACGTAAATATTTCAGTTTTGTAGTGAATACTTAAGTCGCATATATATTTTAATTTTTATCATATTAAAAAAGATTGACTCTTCATCCGTTTGACTTTTATAAGAAACTTTAAAACGTTGATTTGAAAATAATTAATTTCCTTTACTTGGTCGGGAGAATAAATTTCGGAAACATCAGAAAAATAAACGTGCTAATTAAAAGTATATTACGTGTATAAAGAAAGGACTGCATGTCGAGTCCGTGTAAATAAAACAAGTACAATTCAAATATATAACAAAGGCAACAGCAATGCATCAAGCTGAATTTTATTGCGCTGCAGTAGAGTGGAAAAATAACAACGTAAAATGCTACCTCCGTGCTACCTTCGTTCAAGAGAAGTTTTGCAGTAAACACTTGTTATAAATAATTCAATATTTGGTTTATGCAACCTTTACCGTAAAGAAACATGAGAAAAAGAGATATTCCAAGATATTTCTCAACATACACTATAAAGTCTCGTTTATTTAATACTCCTGCTTTATACGGCACTGACTTTTTTCTTAAGATATTATATATTTGCATAGAACAATCGATAAAATATAATCTCGTAATCCTTTCACTTCTTTTAAAATTCGTAAAATAAACATAAAGGGGACAAATATTCCAACGATCTATCGTAAGTGTTTATTGTAACAAAAAGTTCCTCTGTGCAGTTATGCGAGTATAAATACAGGTTTATAACTGTCAAAATATTTTATAAATAGTTCAAATTAAAAGTATATATATATATATGTATATATATATATATATATATATATATATATATATATATATATATATATATACCGACTTGTGTTGATGATATAAAAAAACTTTACACTTTTATTTTCTTAATATCGAAAAATTAAAAGATAATGATATTTATTTTACTTAACCAGTTACCACACAATTTTTTAAAGAAAAAAGTAAAAACTGCACTATATATTGGTAGAACATAAAAAAAAACTAAAAACTAATGGTCCAACTTCGGGTATACTCGGCCCTTGACTGAGTGCAACTGAAGAGAAGAACCAATTTAGTAAGTATATTTTTTATGTTGTAATTTCCTGAAATTTCAACGGCTCATATGTTGATAGGTTTTCTCTTTAATATATTAATTTACATTTAATATCATATTATGAGTCTATAAGTTTTAACGATTTATTAGTTAGAAAACCAGGAACAAAGAGACTTTTTTTAAGGTCAATAGTCAATGGTTCCAAAATTAGATTTTAAAATCTGCATCAATAAAAATCAAAAAATTTAATGTATGAAAAATCATCACTTGAGGACGGTTCGACTAATTTGGCTGATTTTTGTTTGTTGTATTTGTAATTCTTAGGACAAGGTTTGTATGAAAAAAAGTTTTTGGAAAATCTATTGAAAAATTCGGAAATTTGGTTGGTATTTTTTATGACAAACTCAATTTATAAAAAGGGACCGTATGATGTAAGGGGAGGTATGACAGTTCTGCTGTCACATGTTTTCATAATAAAAAAAAATGACTTTTACCTAACACTTCTACAAAAAAATCCGCATCGAATACTGATATTTTTCAAAAAAACTATTGAATTAACATTGGTGATCACATCTTGGTGCATACAAACCCGTAAAATTCATCAATTTAGTGTGTTGCAAACATTCCATTGATTCCAGTTCGTGGTTTATTTATTTTCAAAGAATGTGTCGAAATGTCCGGAAAAAAGGCGTAGAAATATTGATCAACATATATACAACGCAAGCCAACTACATGGTCGTCGAATCAAAATCAATGAGACTGAAAGAAGAAGAAGAAGAAGGCGAGAAGAAGGCGAAGAGCACAGACAGCGTTTCGAGGTATATTGAATAAGAATTTCTCAAGGTACAATGGACTTCGGTATAACAGATACAGTCGAGTTCAATTCGGTCAGTAGGAGTATATGCACAAAGAAATTTGGAACGTCGAACAAACAGACGACCAAGCGTGACAATTCGAAATAAAGGTTTGGCGTTCAGATATGATTTAACTGTCGATTACGCCGCGGATGTATGTGTCATCTTCAGAACAACGAGTTTTCTTTAACAACATTACAATACTTTGAGGTTTCGACACGAACCGCCTGGATTCTTTTGCGCGAGCAAAAAAGTCAAATTACAATAATTTATAACGCCACCAGACCCACTGGCATCTTTGCGTTCTGGCTAAGAACACGATCTAAGCATTTCTTGCAGAATATATAAAAGTACAACATTTTCTTCCAAATGGCATCACTAGGGGTGAATATTATCGATGAACGAGGTATTAACTCGACCTTTAGGGTAAATTCTTTCTCGATTGTAACTCACGTCAAATACACAGACATGTCACACAAACAAACAACAAAGATAAACGATTCACAACGTTTCCCAGAGGTTCATTAATGAAGAATTTGTCTTCAATTTTACAGATTCACCATCATACAAGGGTATTGTTGCTCCAGTGTATGCTGATCACAATTTTTTTTAGATTTATTGCCTTAGAAATTCTGATGATGAAATCAATCAGAGTTGTGTTATCGGTCGTGCGATAAAGCGAGAATTTTTTGCAAAAAAACAACAAGTCTTACATAAACACGATGAATTTGTTAAATTGTTCAAGTCTGTACTAGAAATGATGCCTTCGGATGATTACAAAATAGTGATTAGAGCAGACAAAAGACCAGTAGGTGAACATGAAAGACGCTTCAATGCACTGACGTTAAATGAAGTTGTTATTGTGTTTGTTGGCGAGAATTTGATGTCTCGTGACATGTGATTCGACGGTGACAACAATCAGCATATCTGCAAAATCCATGGTTCATACGATGCATTTGTACGCTGATACTTTGCCGAGGAGATTATGTTTATAAATGCCACCATAAAAATGATTAATCTATTAACCGGTACGTAGTAATGTTGTTAATTGTTTTTTTTAAATTCGATTCCTAACCAATGTTCATTATTCATTTACAGGTTAAGAAATAAATAAAAAGTCAGCTCCATTAATTTTTGCGCACACTGCTTAATGATTCGTTGAAACGACAATAACGTATTGAAATGCCACAGATTGTTTCATCAGTTCGCCGTTGATATGTTTGTCAAAATAGAAACGGAACGTCTAATCAGCAAAAATTGCATACGGAATTGAAAGTCGAAAATAAGGACATTGTAGTCAACAGCAGTTGGATTATTCCATATTCGCCGCTGCTTTCCAAAACATTCAAAGCGCATTTAAATATTGAGTACTGTAGTTTTATCAAACTCATCAAATGTGTTTGCAAATACGTCACGAAAAGAAGCTGTATATTTAGTATTGCAGCTCCTGATGAAAACGATGAAGTTTCGTAATATCAGATGGGAAGACATATAACCAGAAACGAAGCAGTTTGAACAATATTTTCATTCTCCAGACACAAACGTCATCCCACCGGGTTCCATTTAGCTGCGTACCTGGTGAATAAATAACGAGTTTATTTTACTTCAGCTAATGCAGCACAAAGACCTGACTACCAGCGTGTTGTGACTACCAGCGACAACGCAGACAAGCTTCTTCATGATATGAACAAATGATCTATAATGAAGCAAGAACACTGCTTTACTTGGTGATGCCGAGATATTTCAAACGCATCATCAAAGAAATTCAAATATCGGAAACACGGAAAACCTGTTCCTTGATATGTGAATATATATTCAGCCGACGTATTGCCGTGTATTTAAACAGTTCATCAGACCAACGACGAATATTTCACCTGCTTTTGTTATTGGTTAATGTTCGTGGCATCATCTGAACTTCTACGAACTGTCAATGGTCAGTAGTGCGCCACATATCGACAAGCCTATCAGTGCTCATATTTGTTCAGGAATGATATTCATTGGGGTCACTCACTGGCTGCTGCTGTTATTTCGTCTACGGCGCATCAAATTCGTTGACTTTTTGTCATCATCATTTCAACGTATTTTCAATCGAACCCATTTTATTTGTGGAACAAATACAAAGACAATATGACTGAAGGTATTTTGCATCGTGTGCGTACAAAATAATAAATCCTGAACTTATATTTAACGCGGAGATCCACAACAAGGCGTTGATTTCTCTAGAAGATTTGTTTATGATGATATTTGAAAAGACGTTGCATGAATTAGGAATTCCAGCGCCAAATAGCCCTATGCTCGATGCATTCAACCAAAAGTTTTGAACAAAAATCAATCGAGATGCTTTTAGTTAATTAGTACGAACAAAGGTCACACTTTTGAACCCGCAGCAGAAAACCATGTACGATACATCGATGATACCAGTCAATGACGGTTATGGAGGAATCTTCTTCCTTGACGCTACTAGCCGAACTGGAAAAACTTTCCTAATTTTGTTGATTTTAGTTTTGATTCGCGCACAAATTCAAGTAGTGTTGGTCATAGCATCATCTGAAATCACTGCCACATTGTTAAAAGGAGGACAAACAACGCGTTCTGTACTCAAACTGCCAATCAATTTGCAAACAATGGATGAACCAATCTGTCCCATTATCAAGAAATCAGCAATGACGAAAGTACTACAGAATTGTAAAATAATTATTTGAGATGAGTGCACGATAGCGCACAAACGAGCATTGAAGACACTCGATTGAATGTTGAAATATTGGCGCGAAAATTAGAACCTCTTTGAAGGTATGATGATTCTGCCGGTCGGCGATTTTTATCAAACACCACCAGTTAACAAATCAACAACTTTTTATAAAAAAACGCTTGCCTGAAGTCTTTAAATTTGTAGAGAAACGTGAAAACTATCACGTTAAAAACGAATATGTGAGTCGCGTTACAAAATGATAAACCGATGAAAGTGCTTTCTTAGAAATTATGAGAAATTATGAGAAAAAAATTGCAGTTGACGCTGCCACTGGCCTTATGTCGAAAGAACAATTGAACACGAAAGTATTTCCGAATTTTGGTGCAAATTAAAAAGACCATATTTTGATGAGCGAACAAACTATTTTGGCAGCAAAAAATAAGGACGTAGACGATTTGAACATAAAAATTCAAAGTCAATGACTGCATTCACCTAAATAGGTTAATTCCGATCGAATTTATTAGATTTTCCAGGAGTGCTGCCGCACAATTTGCAGCTCAAAGTCGACTCGATAATAATCATGTTACGCAATCTAAATCAACCGAAACGATGCTATGTAACAAGACTCGCTGTTTAGAAACTGATGAATAACTGGATTGAAGCAATGTTAATAATACGAAAATTCAAAAACGTGGATGTTCTGGTTCCAAGAACACCATTTATTCCAACTGACTTGTCGTTTCAATTTAAGCGTGTGCAGTTTCCGGTTCACCTTACATTCGCAATGACGATTAAAAAATCGCAAGGCCAGTCGTTTTTCATTTCAAATTTTAAGCCTTTGCGTTAATTTTTTTTTAAAATGGCGGTGACTGAGAGATAGAGGAAAAAATGGCATTCCGTTTTCTTTTCATTTAAGGTAAATTCTTATAGGTCCTTACATGTTATATTCCACCCTACAATAAAATAAACATAAAACATAAATAATATATGTTGTTTTCCGATTCAAAATGTATACATGAATACCTAAAATATTTTAACAATTTAAGGGTTAGATATTTTTAAATTATGAAACTGGGAAGAAGAAGAATTTGCTAGAAGAAAGAAGTTTGCATTGTTTGTTTTTTGTAACCATTACAAAATGAGATACGCCTTGAAGTTTACTTACTTTAAACTAAATAACTATTCTGAATTTGTTCAGGAATAAATTTCTGTAAAATATGTCTTCTTTATACCAGGTGCTTTTTTTTTATTTGTTAATGACTGTAACATTGATAGAAATTACTGTTAAGAATTATAACCAAAATCGAGTTTGTTAATGGACTTTGTTCACTAGCACATGTCGATACCGACAAAGATATGTTTTGACCCTAACCGAGATTGACAATGGAGACGTGAGAACGGTTCAATATACATTGTGTGCTACATATTTTCACTGAATGATTCGAAATGTTGCAAGGTACAGCAGTTTAATTAATTACTAAAAATAAACAACAGACAGCCTGGGTATGACAAGGAAAGCGAAAAACTTCCTTCAATCTGTCTTCATTTGAGATTATCTCCTGTAGTTCAGAATTACTAAACTGTTTTGTAAGCGGTAGGTCATACGTACTTTCTTTGAGCCAGTCATCATGGTAATCATCATAGTAAACTAAAACTTCAAATTACAACTGTGGAACGGCAAACTGTTGAACTTTGTTATGGTTTTGCTCCCGTGTCTTTGAAAAGTACAAAACAGCACGTTCTCGTACATTTTGATGTGCTTCTTGCAGCATAGATATTAGCAGATTTTCGGGACGTAAAAGGAACGTGTTTCTTTATAGAGTTTTAAACATGGTGTTTTTTAACTCTTGGTGTAGATATTTTTATCATCTCAAACATGTGAATTAAGCCATTCGCAATTGTGAATTTACATATGATGTCAAACAATGTGGAAGCATAATCTTTTAATATAAAGGTAGCCTAATTTTTCAACTTTTGTGATGGATTTTGAGATTCTGTTTGTACAACACAGCCATCTAGAGTTTGGTAATTTTTCAGGGTCTCTGTAGGCTAAGCTATATGTATCACTGCTTAGGAACTCTTGGTCAATGTTTGGCATTTCTGTGTGAATGGGTTCAAAATCAGTTACCTATTTTGTCATACAGATATTTAGTAACTTACCGATTCCATCATAAAAGCTATTTGGGGCAGTTGTTTTGTGTCTAGCCGTATGAAATAATATTTGTTTAGCCGGGTCCAACACATAATGTTGGTTGCGATGGGAAATTTATTTTCCTTTATGTGGATTTACACTGAGGAAAATTTTCTTTCCAGAGGAAAATTTCAATTTAGTTCCATACTATATATTTCCTATGCATTGTATATTATTGCTCAAGTTGCGCATGGGAACTTGATAGTTTCTATGTAAATTGTTCGTTCTATCGGAGCAATTGTTCTGGACCAGGATCCAGTATTATACTACAATAGGCAGGTTTATACTACAATATTGGCGGTTATAGAAATTAAAAAGAATGAAGTTTACTGAAAGTTTAATTAGCTATTATTCTATAGATAAATGATGTTTAAACCATAAAAAGACTTACTAACGAACTATTCTTTGATCTTCGGAAAATTCCTTTGACGTTTGTCAAAAACGACCGTAATCTGAACGTGTGGTTTGAATGTGATAAAAATCGTTGTGAGGTTCTACACATCTGCAAGTCAATATACAGGTTTTCGCTGAACACGCACGCACGACGTAATTTTTTTATTGACGTAGATCCGGCTTTAGGCTGACACAGTTATAACCTTTTTGGTTTTTGTGCTACAAAAAGTAAATCAACAAATTCTGATGAAGAGACTTCACTATCTATTGGTCGAATACTAGCCTATAAAGCTACGGTCAAAAATTAGAAGTATTATTTACTTTATTTCTTTGATAATCTATAGACTTCTAAAGTGTCGGAAGAAAACCATTTTTTTGTCCTTTAATTTAATATCGTATTCAAAATACTATTTGAAGGGTATAGATGTGTAATATTATTTTTATATCTGACATTAAATGAATAAACTCGCACTTTTGTTGAATCCTCAACTTCTACTGCAGATATTTTCCCGGTATTCGTATAAAAAAATGTATATTCAATTGTCAAATACCTGTTTTATTTTTTATCAACCTTACTTAACTCTATTATGCATTTATGCAACATTTTTCTAAAATTAAATCATTGCGATAAGCAAAATAAGTTGAGAATGTTTAAGCTTTTATTAATTTTAGTAGCTTGTCATGAAATTAAATAAATAGCAATTAAATTAATAAGATAGAATAGAAAAGGGAGCACAAACACCCTATTTTCTCGCTAATTGACCTAGTGTTACGTCAGGGAAACAGAGTTAAGAAAGATTAAATCAAGACTGAGCTTAATGTACGAATATACGCACAAGTCTATAATTGTCGTTATTGCTTGTGCAAAGTATTTTTAGAATTTTATATTTTTTTCTTATTTAATCAAAACCTAAACTACCATCCATTTACTCTTCGTTTCGGTCGAGAATATTTTTATAGTCATATTTACAACGGATCACTTCATAATTAACCTTATATTTAATTACCCAAGAAGCGAAAGATCCTTTATGATAGTGTCATACCAAAGCATATAGCTGTAATTGTTTTTGGCAAGTAAATTTATTTATTTTTCCATCGCGAGTGCATACACAATAGTACTGGTATTACTCCTCAAATTATTGTCCTGCAGGATAGCAGGCTATTTATCAGCAATAATTTTACTGTAAATTAAATTTACCTGGTAGACAAGGTTGGTTTTAATGGGAGCTAATTTTTGAATCTCATTTAGATTTGAACGAGAATATACTCGTTTTGTTTTAATGCGGATATATCTATTTTAAACTATGAAGAACCACTATTAATAAACTGGCTAAAATTTGGCTTATATCCAATATCATTCTCAACTAGTGTTTATTATGAGAACTCATCTGTGAAAGGTTACATATCCATTATGCCATTTTAGACGGATGTTTCAACCCATGTACTGTGAAGCAGTGGCAGAAATCAATATTCTGCTCTGTTAGATCTCCAATACGCTTAAGAGCACAGCACCAAATACTCACGCTCTAAATACCGCCTCATGCTCAGTTGTGCGTATCTTGAGTTGATATTGGAAATTATAGTATCATTTTCACCTAGAACCGATTTTAAGAGATTAGGTGGTACTGTTCATGCCAGAAAGCGCCTTCCGGTTGAATTCTATTGCAAATATACTTTTGAAATACTGTAACATATTTTATGTTATTTTGTGTATCACAAAGGAATTAAATATACTAATTACTCAATAAAATTAAACCATGCATATTTTTGTATAATTAATTTGGGTTTAATAAAAAACTAACCAATGTTGTAAAAATTCATTAACATATGAAATTCATTAACTTATATACCATGAAATAGGTTAATATTGGGTATAATAAAACTTCTCATATAGGCTGCAAAAGCTCTACACTAAAATACAAATAAATAAAAACAAAGCACACTTTTTGAAAAAGGCCACGCGTGCAAAGGAGTCGCGTGCAGCGCTGAGTTCTGTTAATAAATGCAAAAAGAGAACGTGCCAGCAAACAAGTAAAGTCAAACGGCATTAATAACGTGTTAGACTAGGGCAATACGTACTTTAATTTGAACGAAAACTAGCTTTCTTCATGTGATATATTTTTTACGAATTTACATTACCAAATATACTAAGTACATGCTGTTACAACTCGAACACGCTGATTGGACATACAGATACTAGTAAATTATGCGTGCTACTCCTGTTGACAGAATAAATGGTTTACAGTATATACTATAAAGTACTTAGTATTATACTTACTTATTGTACTAAATAATACTTAGTGTTATTTAGTACAGAACTTTACAAATTTAAACAAATTATTCCAAAATTAGGCTTTATTACTGCATCAATTAACGATTTTTTGGACGCAGATAATTGAGAGATAATTAGAACTTCTAATACTTAACTTTATAGTCTAGTTGATTCTAAAGTTATTTACATGAGTAGCTAAATTTCTATTTACAGTTTTATATTCGAAGAGTTATTTGGTATTTTAGAATACTATATACTTGAAAATGTTTAAAAATCAAAAGCAAAACCTTTTTAAAAAATTATTAGGCTCAACGATTCAATTAAAACGACAAAATATATAACAACAATATTTTGTAAATCATTAATTAATTTTAAGTGTATTCTTTTTAATTTCTTTATTTTATTTTCATCGATATTTTAAAATTGTTTATCTCTGGGTTATTTTCAAAATCAACTTTTTTAAAATTTTAAGCAGCTTTTGACAAAACCTTGTACTAGATAAGTGTCCTCACACACAACAAGTGTTTAAATAAGTATGTTAAAAATATGTTTTCTCGCCGTCTTTAAAAACTTTTCGTGTATTTGAGATACTTTTTCTTAATATATGGCAGGGTAGTTTTTGTTTTAAAATTATCGAATAATGAAGCAGGCCTAATATAAAACTAAGACCTACCTTAATCTTATGTGTATTGAACCTATAACTCTGAGTCTGCTACTTCGTTGCTTAACGGAATACCGTGTTTATTATATCACCTATTATTGCTTTCTTTAGTCATAAGCAAAGAAATAAATAATCCAATTTAGCAAACATGCTACTTGTATGCATGGTTCCTAATTAGGTGAGCTGCATGTACCGTTTGGTGCTAAATTTGTAAACAGGTCGCACGTAAAAATAAATTTCGGAGGAAGTCAGTGGACATTTTATTTAATACGGTAATGTTTTATTTTTTTTCTGAATAAATTACTTAACTTTCTGTATTAATTTCCATGCAGGTATAAAAAAACATATTCTTTCCTTTCTCTTTAATGTTGTAGGGAATTCCGATAGTGTGTCACTCAGCTCCGTATACCAACGGCGTTGTTGTGGTCGGCGGCGAGCTCATATTAAGCGTTTGGTCGGAGTACATTATTATTGAAGTTTGAGTGGGTAGTTGATGGTACGGAACACCAATTGTGCAAATAGCAGTAAGTGGCAATGTTGTCAACCGTAAAGTTCTTTTGATAGTGGCTGATTAAATCATTTATTTCTATGACGTTTTCGCCAAAACTTTTTACAATTCTTTGTTTACGGTTTTTAGTCAGATCATTTATTTCCCGATTTGAATATCAATTAATTTAAAGCATTTTTATAATATAGCTGATAATACCAAGTATTTTTAACTTAATGCAGACTCATGCCTTTACATATCGGCTACAGTGCATATAATTTTATTATATGTTACAGTGGTTACCCGATCTTATATTTTCCCTATCAAAACAATTTTTGCTGGAATTGGAAAGCTCATAATTAACACTGCAGAAAATGTAGAGAGAGTTGTATTCGGAGGCGGTCATGCATTTCTATGAATAGTTTGTTGCTCATTATTACCTATTTCTGATCCTGTTTTTAAAAGATTCAGGAATATTTCTATGAAAATAAATACAAGTTACTTCCCGGCTGTTCTTTAATTTTAATTATTATTTCTCAACATGTTCATCAAAACATAATTTTCGGTAGACGTATTTCATATTTGCGATTAGTATGTATTTTCCTTATGATTAAAATGTGAAAAAATTTGACGGTTATAAAGTAAATAGAGTAGATCAAATTTTAAAGTAAATAATGCAGAAAACTTAAATTTTTTTGCGGTATTTTTAACGAAATTAAATACAATGCAAATAATATAAGGCAGTTTTATTGCCTAAAAAGCAAAGAAATTTTATATTTAAGTTCTAACTTTAAATTTTATAAAATTAGTTCGTTATACGAGCGATAAAAGGCGTGTCTTGTCTATATTTTCATTCAATGTGCTTGCGCTGTTTTTAATATTTTCTAAGTATTAATATAAATATCAACTCAACCATATTTACACTTAAATTATTTGACTCAATGTCTTTTACAGCGACATCGAAATCATAACATTGATATACAAAATCTGCAAAACGTGAAAATTTCCACACAAAGTTTCCGTTTTGTCTGCAAGAACTTCTCTCTTATAAATTTTCTCACTAACTGTAGACCATACTTCTTCCAAATGCAGCTTCCCAAAGAATTAAACACGTAAAGAGAAGAAGTAAGGAATACGATGTTCACTATCTATTATTCAAATTGAATGCAGCCGGAAACCTATTGAAAGATATGATTTTGTTATAGTGAAATTACATATTCAATATCCCTCTCTGAGCACCAGGACCTTTTGTCAGAGCTTTTCTTTAAGACTAGTATGTGGTTTGTTGTTCTTCAAATAATTTCAGAAAAATGCTCCGAAAAATTTCAATGCATCTGCGGAAATGGATTACGTCCTAGGAAAAACTGGCAGAATTTTTATAAGATTTCGTGGACATACTAGTTGATTGCAAAAATGGACGTCACTATATTTGAGATTTGATAAACTTACTATTTATTATTGGTATGTCTCGTACAACTGTAAAACTGTACCTCTTGTAGATTTTTGGCGTTTTTTTTTACTTTCTACTGATGGAATTTTATTTTAACTTTACTATGTAAAACATGATTACCCTCGATGGTTAATCAGTTTTTAAGATTGTTCCGGTTACATGAATACATCGGAAATAACAAAATTCAGCCACACTCAGAAATAACTCGCACGTAATATTTACTTTCGGCTTCACTTTTTATTTTAATAACATGTTTAAGTATATAAAATTGCGCCGTTTTTGAATGGCATAAGGAAAATAATAAATATTTATGAAACTGCAGAACACATTTTAAGGATATTCTCAAGTATCTCTAATATCTTATGATGTTTAAAGTAACAATCCTTAGTAAATACATAACACTTGTATAATTTTTGCATCGCCTGAATACTGTTGTGTTTTTTACTTAATTTTCCGGTTTTAAAATGGAGAAAAAATTTTCCGAACTGGCACACTGCTGGAAACTATAGCAAGCCACTGAAATATCGCACGTATGTGTAAAGTAAGTCGTGTGCATAAAAGTTATTTGGCAATAGGTGTTTACATCAAAAGGCGGAGAACCTGACGATGAGATATCAGTGTATTATGTCAATGAATTTATAAAATCATCACAGTGGTGCTGGTGATGTGCAACATATTCTAAGAGATATCCTAAATATTAATGCCAATGAATCAATTTTAGGAAGGTGGTCTAGAAATATGATTTGACTCCTTATGAACTTGCGCCAGATCCCGAATTCGCCTCAGTTAGTAAAGTAGCTCGTAGATAGCGGAATTTAACTTTGGAGCAATAGGACTAGATAATTTTAGCGGAGCCGTAAATATTTCTTCAAAGAGCTGACAGTCGTAAAAGAGTGTACTGCTACTTAATGGGACGGTATGAAATATGTATCAAAAGCAAAAGGTACGTTTTAAAATGGTTTCAGTTTTATTCTTCGAATATTACGAAGCGCCATAAGCTTGATTCGTTAAAAAATGGTTTACATTGATTCCTGATCATGTTTCCCTATACCGCGATTATTTCCATGAAGTCAGAGATATTCCAGCATGTAATCCAAAGTTAAAGTTAGTAAAACATTTAGAAAGCAAGTTTAAATAATGAATTAGACAGCGAAAATCGGCTCCTGAAAATTTACAGTAGCTAAAGATAACCTCGTGTTAGTAAGTACCATAAGAACGCTGGCACGCTCAGCAACCAAAAAGAGGGTGAATTTGGCAGTCGGTCCAGGGGAGACTATACGTCGGGAAATAAAAATAATATTTTTTAGAATTCAGCACACCAAAATAAAAAAAAAGAACTCCTTACAGAGATCATTCAGGTGTCTGTCTGTCTGGCTATAAGAGCTTGTTGTCGCCGAAATCGTTTGATATAAAAACTTGAAATTTCGCATACTGATACATTAATATCAACTTTCATATTTTGCAGTAGCTAAGACAAATTAAATATTCGATATTTTGTTTAATTCTAAGTTTTTATTAGCTAGGATATCAAATTATTTTTTTACAAGTGGCGTACATTCAACAAGATTGGTAGAATCTGCCTAGAAGATTAAAGCAAAACTGTAGAGGTTAGGATAATTTCTCATAATTTTTAATAAATTATTTTAACGCGAATAAAAGATATATTAGGCAATATGTTAATGAGGTGACAGACCATATTAACATTTATAAATAGTTTAATAGAAATACTTTAAACGATGAAATGTTTAAAATATGCTATGCATGTACGGAATAATTGTAGCATGAATTGTATTCGCATTTGCAAGATTGTATTACTATCGGATTGCTCCTAACTTTTTGATATCTCCCAGATCACATGTATATATATATATATATATATATATATATATATATATATATATATATATATATATATATTTATATATATATATATATATATATAGATATATATGACGATTTTTAGCATTTCCTTTAAAACAAAAAGTATGTAAATGTATCCATATCAAGGAAATAGTCTTCCAAAGATATTTTTTATTAGTTTCATTTCTTTTATTATATTAGGTTTCTCACCAATATATTGAGGTTTATCACCAAGTATAGTATTTGACTGCCCTCCGTATTTTTCTTTATACATCATTTGGAGATTTTCTTATTTGGATACAAGTTTTCACAATTGTAGTTTTCTAAGTTTTTTTACAATCATTTAAACTAAAATATTTATAACCTATAAATCTTCTAATGTAAATGAATAGCATTCTTCTTGCATTATTTTCTACTGGCTTTTACTCGCGGTATCACGCGCTCTGATTCTCAATGACTGTGGCTGGGTTCACATGTTGATTTTCGGCTCTCAAGACATAGGCCAATCAAATGATCGAATATACACGTTAGGCTATCTACAAACATGTTCATAACTGAATTCTCATATTTGAATAAAAACACCAAGTCCCCGCTAAGTAAATTATGCTATTTCGTCAAGTAAAAACTGGCTGCATGTTAATTTGAATTATGAACTGTTTCTGTACACACTACCGGGAAGATCTATGCAGCGGTGAGGCTCTTTTGATACAAGCTTTTTGTGGTTTAAATATTATTCCGCTACGTAAATTATATATATATATATATATATATATCACACACACACACACACACACACACACACACACATATATATATATATATATATATAAATATAGATTCCATGATATTAGTAATACTCCCCAGTGAATAAGCGCTCCGCTACGAATTCTGTATGGATGTATAAAACGAGACCAGCGAAAATGGGTTGGTTTTAAAATATGTAAAACTGAACATTTCAGCGTTTGATAATCAGGAAAGAGCAAAAAATAGAATAACATTTGAAACCGTAACACAAAGAAAGCAAAATTAATTTTTGTGAGCTATTAATTTTTTTTTATATGAATTAAATATAGTAAAAATAATCAAATGAAGTACCTAATAACTTTTTTAGAAAGATTACAAAACACAATTGTTTTTTTTAAATGTGTATCTATTGGATAAATTAATTGTAAAGACACTGACATTCGTTCTAAGTTGTTAAAATTAATGTCTTTTTAAGTTTTTCGAGTTTTACGTGGCTTTTTATGGCAATACGTATCAAATCTTATGGACTAATATGTTACATTTGTATGGAGGCTAGGACGGAATATAACGTGCACCTTGTTTCATGTTACTGGTTCACAGAATTCCGCAGGAGTTTGCATTTGCAAGCAATTTTACAAAACAGAGAAATATCTTAATTTTCATTAAGAATACAAGAAACACTATTTAAATAAAACTTTATAGTATTTACGTTTTTCGTCTACTCTCTATAAGAGTATTATTTGTATTCTTGTAACACCTGACTTCAACACTATATGTACTTTTGCCAATCTCCTTTCATAGCGATTGGTTTGCAGAGTTACTGGGTAACAAACGAATTATTAAGGATATCGTGTTAATAAAAAATTATCATTATAAATATTTATACTACATAATAATCATTAAAAATTATATTAAATAATATTGCATTAAATTTATAAGGGATTGTTCAATTATTTCAAAAAATCTGATCCGATTGGCTCCCTATTGTCGTCGGCTTACGTATTACCTAATTACTGAGAGTAAAGATCAATTGGCGATTATTAAAAACCGGTAAAGCTATCTCAGTATATCTTTACAATAGCAGCTTTATTATGAAATTTATTACCAGTACATATACGCAATGTATTTCTAGCAAATCCTTTATCTCAAGTCTCAAGACTGTCTCTATACCAATCGGCAGTCATGCAGGAACGGTAGAGTTATATCAGTATGTCTTTGCACCAGCAGCTTTACTGTAAAACTGATTAGCAATACATATACACAGGGAAATTCTAGCAAATCTTTTATCAAGATCAAATCTCAAGGCCCATTGGCGGCCATTCAGGGGCGGTAGAGCTATATCAGTAAATCTTAGCCCCAGAAAATAGATTACCAATAAACATAATTTTCTTATTTTTAAATAACTTCCAGAATATTGATGGAAGTAGTATAGAGAAAATTGGAAGAATGCAGCGATACGTGTGCATTCAAAAGTAAATATCATTATTCACTCTTACCATGGTAACATAAAAAAAAATCTTACATAATCAATATTGACCGCTGCATTCACATTTATATTTAATTCGTAAATATAGACAAAATAAAAGAAGTTATTCAAAATCATCACCATTTAGTTAAACAGAGCCATCCGTTTCGTATTGTATGCTGCCTTATATACTACTAAATGTATTTTCATTAAGAAATGAAAAACACAACTCGACATTTTCCATGAAACCAAATAGCGAAGCTTTTCCGAAATTTACACAAACTGTTACAATTAAGCACTCAAACTAAAATTCAAGTTTCAAACGCGCTACTCATACATAAGTTTAATTCACAGGCTGCCTTGCATCATACATACGCAACTTGCAGCGAGGCATTTTGCTGCAATGTTCATGAATTATAGATGAGCGCCAGTTGTTGAGCGCAGTCGTGTTACGGATATGCATTGCATGAAAGTTTTAATTTTATTCTACGTCATCTGAACCGTTAGGTTTTCCTCGCCAAGATGCAAAAAAAGAATCCTTATAATTATTTTCGTCATGTCCGTCCATATGTCAAAGGATCATGGCTTCTTTCAGTTTTTAATTTAAAACTGGATGTACAGGAAGATGTGGTTGAACTACGTAAATATAGAAGTAGGATATTATTAATTGAGTGGAACATTATTTATGATGTTTTTTTTAAATTTAATCAAAATTATCTAGCAAAATTATTTAATAATATTTTTATGAGATATAAATCTCGGAAACGTTTTCTAGAGTGTTGCTTTCCACCTCTACTTAATATTCAACCGTGTATGTTAATTAATTAATGTAATAAAAGCAACAAAGTCTTTGCCTTCCTCCGGTAAAATACAAACAAAAAAATATATTTATTTATTGATACATGGAAATAATCTCTTCCAGTCGATCAAAGCATCGAGTAAAATATATTGTATATTATGGAAGACTGCAACAGACTTGGGATGCAATTACGTATTTGAAATTGAGAATAATAAATGAGAGGGAATGGATTTATTAGAAAAAATTAGAGAGAATACATGCCTCTTGCATTATTAACATGACTATTTTTTTGTCAGAGCTGGACACTTGCGTGATTTTGTGAATAAAATAAATTTATTTTACTTGCTATTTATATAAAACAAGGATATGATGACAATGTATTAATAATATATAACTTGAATTAATCTCAGACGTTAGATTGTAGTTGCAGATGTTTTTGTTTTATATTTGTCGGCGGAGCAAATCAGTTTCAAAATACCGAATATAGTTTTTAAGTAGGAATAGAGCTAAGTGCATGATCTGTTGATGTTAGTCTCGGTAATCAAAATGGCTTTCACAACTGCAACATTTAAATGTCTTTCTTTACTTGTCCATATCTTATTCATTAGAGAGAAACTTTTTCGACATGTGCGTTACTTCCAGACAGGCGTAAAATATATTAAATAATTATATAAAAAATCATACAGTTGGGGTTGTTATGAAAATATGTGAACAACTCTACCCAACAATCTTCAGCAACAACCATCTTAGCATTCCAGTATGAAAAAATAACATTTTTTCATCTATGTATCTGTACGTAATTGGAAATAAACGAAAACTCGTCGAACGCTTCCGTATCTTGACTGCTGCTAACAAATCCTTGTGTAATCAGAAAATCTGTCACATTCCACGTAGGTACGTTTCAAAATTGCCCGTTCAAACACTTCTAAGTCTAAATTGAACTGATATCACTGTTCCAAGTGTTCTTTACTTGTATTATAAAATTCAACCTCCGTAGCTTTTATATTCTGAACAACAGATTAGGACAGCGTGAGGAAAGAAAATCGAACTCGTTTTAAATGCCAAGTTACCTTGACGATGATTAATATTTTTTTTTATTTTCTATTACGACATATTTTATCCCTCGATTTTAAATAGGGATTAATGAAATGCCTGTGCATGCATGAAATTTAACCAAAACTCAGGGCTAGAACTTTCAATAAATGTTTTTAAAATATTTGGACATTTATCGATGGTCAGAGAATATTTTTTTAAACGTTGAAATATTTTAAAGAATCATTCAAGGGTTGGCATTGACGCGTGCTATTTATTTTAACTATAGCCCAACAGTTCCTGAAACTGTGTCATTGGAATCACAAAACCCTTTTAGAGCTTCTAAACGAACATTGCAAATGTAAAAAAATTAATAATTTTTTACAACAATACATTCGAATTCACAGAGAGACAATCTGAAGCTATTTTGATTGCGTTTTAAACTACCGAGCGCCACATCCAAACGCAATGAATTGTCTTCCGAGTGATGGGTTTAATTTTGCTTACAAATTATTACTCTCTTTTCTATTCTTTCTTCAAAAAATTACAGCTAGTATTGTCTTCATAAAATGCCACTACTTTTTTATGTAAATAATTGCTAAATGATACCACCTTCAAATAATCGACAACTATATCTGATGTTTAGCCTGACTGCTCTCGAAACTCAAAAATCTCCACTTTCACGCCTTCATAAGGTAAAAAAATAGCGAATAAAAACAGGTAATAATTTTATCCAGCCATGATTTTATGCATTCGTTCATAAAGTTATGTAGTGGAATTCGCATAGGTATCACAACAGGTGCCAGCCCATTTATAACGATATCCTGAGATTTTGTAGGAGTACATCAATATTTTGGCTGAAAAATGTTTGAATTTAATTAGAAACACAGTTATTTTAGCAAAATCTGTGTTTTTATTGCATCGCGTGATATGTCCACGCACCTTCCGCTGCAGTTACATCCAAATCATTAGAAGTCGGCAAATCGTTTCTTTTGAAAAAAAAGCGAGCATTGATGAGCTTGAAGTAGTAGGTTGATCGGAAAGCCTGTGTTTTACTGATTTTAAATATTTCTCAATATAGCTGACACCACAGTGATCAGCACTAAAATCTGTACAGTACTTTTCACACTGCTATGCCACTCTTTGATTTATAAATGAATACTCATTTTGTAAAGTAATATTGAAGGTAAACTTGCTTTAAGGCATGTTACTAATATCACAAACACAAAAATGTAAAAGAAGTTGTTTGATTGGGCGCGCTCGCACTTTTCGACTCGACTGAATCAAAATACTCAAACTAGAACAAAACAGTGTTGGCCAAACCTCACGTTCGCGCGAGTGACATGAGGCGCCGAGATATATTGCAACATCCATCCCCATCTCGCATGTCACTCGCTCTCTTTTGTTCATGCCGCGGCCGTCTTTCGCGCGTTTTGAATGCAATGAATATAGGTAGATAAATAAACAAAATTATTGTTTAATCTATTTGCAAAAGCAGAAAATTTGTTTTCGTTGGCGATAACGGAACAAACAGTCTAAATTGGATTATGGGACGTATTGTCATGTTAGGCATAACGTAAACGAATTTCCTTTTAGACCAAATTTGAATACGTGAATTGTCGGAGCACGGACATCAGGGTCATATTCCACAGTTTGGTAGCAAGTGCAGTGAAAAAATATATTATAGAGGTAAGTATCATGTCCAGGAATTACTTGACGAAAATTTTTAGAGGGAAGTCCAAGTATGAGTATATCTGATGAAAAGTGGTTTGTGAATAAAATTTATGTATGCATTTAAGGTAATTTTCTGGGTTCTGGAAGCCAATTATGTAAACGTTGTGACGACGGCAAATCTTTAACCAGTTAACCAATCTAGTCTAGTGGAAACTGTATCAAAAAATAATCAAGGTTGTATATATTTCTTCCTGTTATTAACATTGTCGCGGAAGTGTGTGCAAGTACATCAGTGAAAATGATCACCATGAGAATTTGCGCTGGTGAATCATGAAAAATGTTCATAAATAATTCTTCTTATTTTTAATATCATCAAGAATATTTGCAATAGTAAATCAGAAAAAACGATCACAAATGTGTTTTTTTTTCTTTTTACTACTAGTGAATAAGGAAACATATCATAATAATATTTTCCCCTTCATAGTTTTGTTAAAGTTGAAATTTTATATCTTTATTTTGAGTATAAAAATATACGAAGAAGCCTTGCATACTTCTTTATATTACTTGCTAAAACTAGTTTGTTGAAAGTGAACTTGGTTTCTTTAAAAGACAAGTCTTAGAGTTATTTTAATTTCCTATAACCGCTATACAACTTAAATAATTTTTATGTAAAAAGAAACTTATACCAACTTAATGTAGATTATGTCAGTGCTGACTTGAAAACGCATTTTTCAATAATAACCTGAGATGAGGGAATTTACAAGTAGTTATTATGTAAATATTTTAAATTTATGAAAAAATTGCCAAATTATTATATGTATTTACTGATGAGCCCTTAAACCATATTTTGTTCAATTAAAAATTGTATGATAGTACTATGTTTGTTGAATAATTATATTTGATTACTAATGAGCCCGTAAATCTTATTTTGTTCAATAAAAAATTGCATTATACTACTATGTTTGTTAAATAATTATACGTGATTACTAATGAGCCCGTAAACCTTATTCTGTTTAATAAAAAATCGTATGATAGTACTATGTTTGTTGAATAATTATATTTGATTACTAACGAGCCCGTAAATCTTATTTTGTTCAATAAAAATTTGCATTATACTACTCTGTTCTTTAAATAATTATACGTGATTACTAATGAGCCCGTAAACCTTATTCTGTTCAATAAAAAATCATATGATAGTACTATATTCGTTTGCTGGAAGCCTTCTCATGCAATTTTTAATAAGAATACCAAGGCAGTAATAGAATATCTGAATGAGGAATATAGCGTAATTTTTTTTTAATTTTGCTTTTTTGTATTATTCATGATCTATTATTCAACACTTTGAAGTTAATACCACAATTAATATTTAAAACGAAAACATTTTCTATATTTCTATTAATTAAAAAAAAAATTTTCGAATTCTTTTCGAAATATTTCCAAGTTACGCCTGAATATATTTTGTTTGTTAGGATATTCAACATTTTCAAAAATATTTAATTTTTTAATTCATAAAATATTTCCGCAAAAATGCGGCCCAGATCCAATTTTTTTATAAAGCCTGCGTTGTATTTGTGATATACTCATTAATACATTTATTGTGATACCACGTTCAAAATTATTTTTTTTTAAATTTACAAATGTTCTCGAGTTACATTTTTATAAGAAGCAGACCACGGTTTTTCCAGATTAAAATTTATTATTTTTGTCGATCACTTTATCTTTATTTTGCGTTCACTAAAAAAAATTAGGTTTTATCGAGTTATGAGAAAAAATCTTTATATTTAAAAATATTTTTTTTTATTTTTCAGTTCGTATTGTTACAAAAGCCTGTTTTTCTAGTTTCTTTTAAAGTTTAATTATATTTTCAAAATTTTTAGTCACTAAATTATTGTATTGTCACGAAATTATCGTATTGGGTTCTTCATTAGTGTGCAAAATTTGTAATTATTCGGACGTCTGGAAATGGATGACGATTTAACTGGAATATTCCGTTACATACATACAACTGAAGTTAATAAAAAGCGTGTTAAAAAGAATCTATTTTCTTAATTTTCAAAAATGTTCACTAAACATTAATTATCTATTATTTAACGCCCTTTGTCCGATATCACGTAAGAAAAATAAAAATAGCGCCTAGACCAATGGGATTTAGAAGTTATATTGCTAAGAATTAATAGATTATCAATGACTTTAACGATCATCCGCTTTGTATTTCTTAATATTTAAACATTTAACCCGCACTTGAAAACTTTAAAAACACAATAAACTGAAAAAAGGAACCGTAAAGACGATGCCGACAAATCACTTTAAATAATTAAGGGAAATTTCTTACTCGAAAAACGATTCTGCTTTCAAACCGAGATTACATTAAAATGCTAAAGCAATTACTTGTGGAGAAATAGATTTAAATGGCTTCATGGACGTTGAAAAAAGTTAAACGGTAATTAAAAAGTTTATTGGAAAGTTATCTAAATCACTTTGAGAAATTCTGACAAGAAACATTTTAGAAAGAGCGTACGAAATCGAACCTTTGTTTAATTCAAATAGCCAATACTTATAAAACTAAAGGAGCTGGTGTATAATTTTTTCATGTTTAAATATCACAAAATTTTAATTGTGTACAACTGCCAGTAAAATGTAAAAAAAAATGGAAAAAGATGTGAGAATTAGTATATCTTTTACTTTTTTTTCGTACTTAGGTTAAAGCAATTATTAGTTTGGTATTGAAGCTCGAAAAAACGTATATACCAGACAGGCTTTAAATAGTATTCTTATATAAAACTGGCAAGTCTTCATATTAAATTGACAATGAACTAATGATAACAGATTAACTTTAAGAATTTATTTTTTGATTCAAGGCTTTATAAGAAAATTGTGCGACAAAAAACGTAGCTTCCGTAAATGGAGAAATTTTTACGAATACACGTATAAACTAAATAAACATGTATTCGTGTATCGTTTTATTTGTTTTAAAAGTATAGCCTTTACCTATATTAAAATAAATCGGTCAATTGCGAGTCGAACTAATAAGGTTTTCGCATTTATATTTTTTAAAGACACGTATACCTTGGCGCAATAGATATTTATTTTTTAATTTAGTTAGTGTAATGTGGATACAAGATTTGCTTTTTCATACTGTAATTCGCAAACGACACCACGTATGAAAATGATAAAAAAAGTATTTAGTTTTTAGGAGACAACTTTATTTATCAACTTTTATACATAGTATATATAGCGAACTTATTACTGCATGAGCAATCTCTTCCAGTCAATCATAATAATTAGTACTGAAATTTAGTTGGTAAATTTTGCTTTGTAAATTATGTAGACATTAAAAAAAAATTAAAAAATGCAAAAGTATAATTAATACAAACTATCGTCATGATTTGGGATGGAAAAGACAGGACAGGACCAGGGTACAATAGAAAAGCATTCAGGAGAGATAAGAATTAATATATTATCAATGAATGAAAATGGTGGCGCTCTATGCAATATATTCGATCTGCATTATCTATATATATATATATATATATATATATATATATATATATATATATATATATATATATATATAACTATATATATATATATATATATAACTATATATATATATATATATATATATATATATATATATATATATATATATATATATATATAACTATATATATATATATATATATAACTATATATATATATATATATATATATATATATATATATATATATATATATATATATATATATATATATATGTATACATATATTATCGATTACGTAACACGTGTGTGTAAGTACGAGTACCATAGCCTAAAACATAATCATAATATGACTTAAATCTAATTTATATTATCTTCAGTAATTTTCGAGTTAAATTGATTCGTACAGATAGACACACAGCGAAACTGGCAAAATTTGTTTTTAATGTTTTGGTAATTTGTTTTGGTAAAAGTACTTAAACGTCGAACATTTGAAAGTTACAGACAGATATTTCTATTTTATTTATCTCATTGATTCTTCATTGATTTTGTCTGTAATTTACAATTTCAAAATTGAATCATTTTATTCATTTACCACTGTACCATACTTGCCAATAGTGTAGAAGCGTCGAGTAATATACTTTGAGTGGAAGAAATTTGAATTAATGAATCTCTTTCTCGTAATTTGACTTTTACGTTTTAATAAAATAATTTTTCATATGTAAAATGAGATTTTTTAATCAAATACACAAAGGGAAAAAAAATATTTAAAATTCGAAAATCAAAGACACATATAAATTTTGTTTATCTTTATTGATTTTGTCTGCAATTTAAAATTTTTAAATTGCAACCTTTTATTAATTTTCCATTGTACTATACTTGTCAATAGTGTAGGAGCGTCGAGTATAATACTTTGAGTGTCTCCTTCTCGTAATATGATTTTACGTGTTAATATCGTTTGCCATGTGTAAAATGAGATTTGTTAATCAAATACACAAAGCGAAAAAATGTTTAAGAGTCGAAAATTCGAAAATCAAAGACAGAGATATAAATTTTATTTATCTATCTTGATTCTGCATAAAATTTATAATTTCAGAGATACAGCTTTCATTCATGTTCTGTTGTACCATTTTTTCTAGTTGCACAGAAACTGCTGTACTTTGAATGGAAGGAAGTGAATTCATGAATTTTTTTTCATCCTATGGCTTTACATTTAAAAGCTAGATTCAACTATATGATTAGAATCCAGTGCAAAAACTTTGGGCATGGAAATTTGACAAAAAAAATACAGCAACCTATTTTGTATCCAAATTTGTTTTAACACATTAAAAAATTCCTCAGAACAATTATTCTTTAAAGAGTTTTTATCATACGACCTGCTTTATTTCTTTTCATTGCTTATTTTCACGTTTCATTGCCATTCATTTCGCTGTAATAACGAAAAGTTCCACTTCAAACTCTAATAAAAACTACATCATTTTTTTGTACCTTATTAAAAAATGTTTTCACTTATTACCGTCGAAATTTTGCTAACAAATGATAGAAACATGCCATTAAATCAATGTAAAAGAAAATATATGATTAATCCGATTTGAAGTTGAATAAGATAAAAATAAATTTTCAATCATAATTTGGTGAAAATATGATTGAGGAGGATATATAACATACTTTCTGAAGTGATTATATACTCTGCTGATCCGATGAAATAATTCTCATGTGTATAAATTCCAGTAAATTAGAAAGTACTTTTTGAAATTATTTCTTTGTGTATTTTATTCTCATTTCGATAATATAGATTTAGAGTGTAAATACCCATTTTCATTATTGGTATTATGATGTACATATCTATGCCTATTAGTTTATTGACTAAATATTTGCTTCTGGGCAACCTAGAGATGAATAATTAAACTAGTAAATAAACTAATGACCATAGATAAGTACACCATAATACCAATAATGAAAATGGGGTATTTTCACTCTAAGACTATATTGTCGAAACAAAAAATTATTTGAAGAGAGAAGAGATTAAAGGATTTGGTGTAATGGTAAGACAAGTTGATTCTTTTGTGAAAAAAGAACATTTGTAAAGTTCTATTTCTACAATTTTAGACTTTTATGCGCAAAATTTAATAAGTAAATACCTCAGATGGAGAGGTGACATAAAATATCAATAAAAACATTTTAGTGAATATCCAAGGGACAACAATTATTTTCCCTCACCTCTAATGTAATGTCTCTGGAAGAGTGTTCCAAAAAAAAATTAAGTTTTCTTTTAAAATTTTAATTTTTGAGCTCCATTGATGAAATATTAGATTGTAAAACATGTCACTTGTATTTTTTTCAGCCACGATTTGAAAAATCTGTGAAATTCTGTTTAGAATGAAGTTTAAATTAAAATTATTATATTTAAATTACGTAAAAAACTGAAAAATAGAGAGAAATGGGAAATACATTTTAAGTCGGTTCACGATATTCTAACAGATAGACATACATTCCTAAAATGAAAAGCTTGTGTTTCTATTAAAATCCATACTCTGGAAAATTTTGACGCCCCTCTTAATTTTTTTCAAAATATTCATCGTACAAAATCACCCCATTTTATATAAATTATTTTATATAATAACACCGATTAAGAAGCGTATGAAGTTTTTATCGTAAAAGTTTTGCAAGTCTTTAAGATAAAAAAATCTATAAATTTATAAAATTCACCTGCTACTTTTTGCGCAATATATGTCTGTTTGAGATCTCACGATTATACGCGATTTGATGGGTGTATGTATATGTCTGTGTATCTAAATTATAGAAGATTTTATTGATAAACATATGTGTATACTTTTATTCATAAGCAGGCATTATAACAATAAAGTAATAATTTAAAAAACAGCTTCTAAATTTGCAAAGACTAATGTATTTTTACAATTACCTCAATCTTCGTAATCGATTACAACTAGCCACAAAACTGTTTACTGGTGCGTCTAACTGAAAATTCGGTTAATTGTAAGATATTTCTACTTTAGTATTGAATGTATGTTTTGTTACTGTTATGTCTACTGAAGTTTCTAAATAAATAAATGTATTCGAAAAATACTTTTAATGCAATGATCGATGCCTAGAAAAGTGTAAAGAAATGAGGAACGTTTTCATTAAATAATAAACCTGTTAAATACGAATAGAACTTGCGCTATGAGGCTTTAGTGCACATTTAAATAAATTTAGAAATTGAAACATTTAAGGTTACATAATATACCTATTAAACTTTTATAAATATTAATATTATTTTCGCTTTATTGCTATATTACCTAGTAATTCTTTCACAGAAATAAGAAAATCAACTTGGTGAACCAATACTTTTCAATTTAGATAAACTTTGGAAAATAGTTTTGACATTGAAATACTTACTAAATGTGATTTTTATATTTTTATTCAGTTTTTTGACATGCATGACTAACAAATTATTTTTAATTTAGTAATATGCTATTATATAAGTAAACAGTGGTTCGAATTAAGTTAAGTTCAGACTTTTATGTAGTAATTACATAAAGGTTTGGTCATAACTTAATTCCGGTCATAAATTACACTATAAGTTTAAGTGATTAGAATTTCAATTAATTGGTCCAATTTCAGAGCCGAAAAAATAAAAGCGAGGGGACACGTGCCACATAATTCTAAAGCCTAAAATTTCACCAATGAACACAAAAATTTTAAAAAAATGTTAAAGAGTGAAGGCCCCTTTAAAATGGTACTTTAAAAGACGTGTTCTATGAATCTCACTTGATCTTATACAAAAGAAAATATATTTTCATCGCTGAAAATGGTCATAAGTTTTTTGTGGACTTACGTAATGCAAATACAATCTACTTGTTAATTTTATCCCGATGGGTCTTAAACTAACAAGATAATAAAACTGCCCATACAAATGGGCTAACGATGAGAGAAACATTGAGAAATTATTAGGGCTCTGTGTTTTCACTTTAGCTACGGAACCCCAAATAAGTTCTTTGTTAATTTTGAATATGATTAAAAATATAACTATAAACAATCTGTTAACCAACCATAAATCCAATCTGAATAAAAGTAATACCGACTCGTAATTGTAAAATTGATTGATCCATTATAATGTTAATATTCTAGAAACTATGTACATGCCGCTGTGGAAGGAGAATATTGAAAAACATTTATATTAGTAAACTTTTAACAAGGCGAGAGTTAAGTTTTACCGGCTAAACAGAGTAATTTATTTCGACCAGCGACTAAGGAAAATAGGAGACCGCATTGATACATATTTCGAGGTGTGTGAAATGAACAACTGCTGCAAAAGATTTTGTTTTATGTTACATTCTATATTATGGTAAGTACCTTTTCGTAACAATGGTTTCCTACACTATATTTCCAGATTAATAGATCTAAGTTAGTACTTTATTAATTTCCTGTCATAAAGCAATACTGTATGATAACGTTATTGACTAATATTTCTACACATTTTCGCACACATTATTCGAAACTATATTCTATAGCATAAGAAAACTCAATCTACCGCTGTTTAATCCAAGTGAAATGCTTATAATTATTATTGTATTATTGTGGAATCTCAACAAAAGTCGTGGTATATAGTGTCCTATCACTATTTAAATTCTGTTAGATATGCAACTTTACATATGCAGTAGTTATATATGTTCCTGGTACTTAGTTTATGTATTTATTAAGATTTTATTACGACGCTACTATGATCATTGTTTGACGGAACTACAAACTTAATTATACAAAATTCAAACCATCAATAAATTCTTTACACTCAATCATATTTAAAGTAAAAGCCAAAAAGGCGCCAAATAAATGCCCACAAACCAAATCCAAGTCAAAGTAAAAGCATTTATTACGATGTTTTATGATGGTATTATCATTGTCCGACGAAACTACATACAAATAAGGTTAGTTCCAAGAAATTCAAGCTATAATATTTATTACACATGATCATGCCTAAAGTAAAAGCAAATTAAGCGCCAAGTAAACTCACTAAAAGCCATGTTAAGGTTAAGGTATTTACTAAGATTTATTACCATTCTGCTATGATCATTGTTCAACGCAACAGAATACGAACAGAATTTAATTCCACAAAATTCGAAGTACCATTAACAATTTGTAATCTCCTAAGAGTTTAGTTTTTCCTGAAGACAAAACGTTTGCAGTAACTGAAAAAAACGAATCCACATAAAAGAGCAACAGATGCCAATGCAAAGTAGGTACCGATAAAAGCTTGTCGGGATAAAGCTCTAGGGAGCTTACGAGGGAAAATTGAAAATGTAATTGCAATTTTCAATAGCTTTCCGGATACATTCGTTTTGAATAATAGATACAGGAAGGCGCATCCCTCGATGCATTTGGCTATATGCATCATCCCGTGGGACGCCAACACTAAAATTTGAGTGAAGCCGTTGCATAGGGATGTTCCATGCGGTTTAAGTTTATATTATTTGTGTGGATTCTAGTTTGGGAACTTTCAAGAGTAAATTTATTCAAATATTCCTAGTCTATTGTAGCTTCTGGGAAATAAATACTCATTAGTTACTTTGTTTTTGTTGTTTATTATTAATAGTTTTTCGATTTTAACTTAAATCATAATGGAGAAAAATAAATCAGATTATATGCAGGCAGTTATCTATACATGTAATAAAACTGTAGAATTAGTTTATCTGCACAATGAGGATATTTAGAGAAAAGATTCAGGGGCACATAATAAAAGTAGTAGAATACATTTTTTTTGTCTGTTATGTGTTTATTTGGACAATGAAAAAGCATTAATATTACTAAATCAAGCCAGGTGGAGATTTTTGTGAAATAAATTGAAATATTTTGAAATTCTATCCTTAAGTGGTGAAAAGGTGCAACAAAATTAATTTGGGTAAAACTAATATAACATGCCTTTTAACTTGGAACACGATATGGAAATTCTACTAAGTAAATTACCAAATACCTATTTCATCGATTGTTGATGTACAGTTGATAAAATAGGATGTCGATATCGATATGCTAAAAATAATTTAACACGCCTATTAAAAAATATTAAACAACCAAAGGTTAGTATGTATATTTGCATACATGTTATGTTTTTTTCGGTTTTTCCGTGAAATAACCCAAAATGAAATTAAAATTTCGTTTAGAGCTACTCATTAAACTTCAAAAAATTAAGTCTCTTGAAAGCCAAGTCGCGGGTCACGTCTAATAAAATATATAAAGTTTACTCGTTATAATATTCAGATATTATTCGTTTGGCGATTACTTACTTTTGTTCTACCAACAGACACCAAGTATATGTTCTGTGACAGCAAAATATTAAAAAGAACTTTTTTTTTGGAATCTTCGATTATTTTTACAATTATAATTGACTATAGCATTATCATATATATTAATACGCTAAGGTTAAGATGTTACTCTCCCTTTTTAGAAAAAACCTCACAACTAATCCACATAAATTATATATCATTTTATAGATAATTGCTTGCTCTATAGGCATCCACAACTAAAAAATTTATTATTGCTATTGTTTTTACAAATTAATTAATTATTAAAATTATATACACAAAACAGCAATGCTGCCATCTAACGGCTCAACGTCAATATGATTGACGGTCGGTAAAATTTTTGTTTAATTTCAAATCCACTCACGTATAAATAAAGTGGCGCTTTAGCTCAATGCTTTTGATACTTGCGCCTCTATATGTCAATTTTAGTAAAATATTTGTTTGATCTGTCATCTGAGCTTCATAATGGAATAAAAACGTAATAAGCAGTGTGCAAAATTAGAAATGAATTGAATACCTGCAATCAATTTTGATTTATTAAATTTAGTTGAATAATTTATTTACATGATAATTACAAGAACGATAATATAAAATGCCTACGCGACGAACACTTGAAAATCAAACAGAAAGACGTCGAAGTAAGTCAGCCCGTAGTCGTGAAACACCTGAGCAACGAAATATAAGACTTGCTAATTACCGTGAACGAATGAGAAAACGTCGAGCGTCAACTTCGAGAGAAAACTCATCTGTAACAGAACCACTCCAAGAATCTTTACCGAAAAGACAATGTCAAAAACAATCACGAAGTCGTATAATCTCATCCAATACATATAAGGCAGCACGATTATTTAAGCATGATCATGAAGTTATTTCAAATAATATTGATCAATTAAATAATTTTTGCATACATTGTAGAGCGAAATTATTTACTTCAGAAATGATGTCTAGCACGTCATCACTTTGCTGTCATCAAGGTAAAATAAAATTAGATCCAATTGAAGTACCTGAATTGTTGAAGAATTTAATTATACGTAATGATACTAAGACTAAAAATTATCTTGATAATATTCGTAATTTTAATAATGCATTAAAATTACGAATATTACAATACAAACGAATATTTCTATAATTGGGTCTGATTTAATTAACATCTTTAACTAACTAAAATAAAAAATATGGAAAAAATTGAAAAAAAAAAAAATTTTTTCTATGAAAAAAATTAATTAAAAAATTGTTTTACTAATTCATTATGAGTTGATCATATATTTTTTTTTTTTTTAGAAAATACATTTGAGATGGCGTTTGGATCTGATCATATATTTAATTACGAATGTAAAAGGCGCCATCTCTAAACACTCTGTTGTAACTAATATGACAGCTGTGAGTTCATTTTCTCATGTGTAAATATTTATAATCTACCACGCAAATTGATATAATGCGAAGACTTCGCACGGGTCACGCTAGTATAGCATTATTGTAAGAAATATTCTTATCAAAAATGATGTGAGACAAGATCACGTATTTCATACACAATTTTTGTTTATGATATTTTAACAATGGGATATCATGCATATTTTCCTTATTCCACATTTTCTTCCCAGTCACTGTTTAGTCTACATAACATATTTTTTTTTAAATTTGGCTGTATAATCCTATAAACGCTGGTAAAAAGATTAATAATGTGGAAATAAATGACGAAGGAAAAATGATCTAGTTAATGATCGGACCTATATCAGCAGGTATTTATGTCGATACATTTCGATCTGATAATTGAAATAATAGTAAATGAATCTACTTTTTTAACTTCTTTCGATCTTCATCTATCTAACGGTAGCTTCCTCACTAACCTCTATCGTATGGTCTTGTATACTAGCCACTTCTAAATGGGCAAATCTCAAACCGCTGAAATTTTTAAAATGACCCCTGTATTCGAAAAAAAAATTGCAATTGTTAAAAGATATAAATACGTACTAATCACGCTATGTTTTATCATAAATATAGTATAAGAAGTGGGTTATATCACCATTTACTACTATACAAGGCCTACCACGTGATTACGTGACGTCATCGCCAGTAGGTGCTCGCGCATACGTAGTTTGACAGGTGCGTATAAAATTAATTTTCAATTTGTATTTAGATAATATAAATAAATAAAGTAAATTGGCTAAAATACTTTTTATTTATCAATTTAACATACCTACTATAATATAATTATATATGAGATGCACACTCATTTCAATGGTCTAAATAATAACCAATTTTCAAATTTTAATTGTTTTTATTCTAATACTATATATTTCCATAATTTAATTTACCACTGGTTTGTAAATACTTATACTAAGAAGAACCAGTAAACAGCAGAAATTTTACTTTTTAAAAATATCTCAAAAACTATTAGTATAATTCAACAAATATCTTTACATATACCTAAAATATTATAGTTAAAAATACAATTATTTGTTTGAGCAAACACATTTTACATATTTTCCTTACAATATATTATCACAACGCAATATGACCTTTTGGACAAATTACACACATTGTAGTACAAAATACAATTATTCGTTTTAAGCTAAGGACAGATTTTACAACTTAAAATTTCTTACAAGCTATTATCAAAACGGAGCATATCCCTTCAGAAAAATTAAAAATTAAGATAAGCACAGGCTGTACTTCTTTAAAATTTCTTAAAAATAATTATCACAATGCAACAAATCCTGTCAGACAAATTAAAAACATTTTAATGCAAAATACAATAATTTCTTTTAAGATGCGATAAGCACAGATTTAACCACTTGAAAATTTCCTAAAAACTTTTATCACGATACAACACATCCCTTTAGAATAATTAAAAACATTGAAGTTCACAATACAACAATTTATTTGAAGTTTAGCACAGATATTACTTCTTTGAAATTTTAAATTCCTTTAGACGAATTAAAAATATCGTATTTCAAAATACAATATGTAAATAAAGATAGAGTATTAGATTTATTCAACGACATAGGAGAAAGTGTGCCACTCAAAGAAACCTATAGTAGAATGTTGTTGTACAAATATAATATTTGTACACAATAAATTCACGGTTTATTTTATTTAAACTTGTGGATCAAATTTCAATTTTACATGTCACATGAAAAATAAAAAATATTTATAACTGAAGTAATATATTCCGCTTTCTCTTTTTATTTTTAGGTTTATTCAATCTGTTATTATTGAAGTTTATATATTTATTTAAAAATAAATTAGTTGAAACTTTCAGTAAATAACAAATTATATTAGACGCTGAATGATTTTTACTCTTATATTCATAATCACTAAAAGCCATATTATTTTCTAATATAATTTTTCATGAAGTATTTATAACAATTTGACTCCCATTTTTACACGTAAGAAATTTTTCTTCGTTACTAATAACAATAATTTTATTAACTACTATATAATTTAATTATAATATTATTTTTAAAACGTCTAATTGTGGATACAATAATCCTACTCGATCTGAATTTTTAAGAAATGTATATTTTTCAGCTCTATATTCATACGTTATAATTTTATTTATCACTAAAAATTTAGAATAATTATTACAAAAAAAATCTTTTTAAGAATTAACCATCCTCAATAGCCTGAAACATATACAAAGATAGGAAGGGAATGACAAATCTTCAAAAAATCAGTTTGGTCACCTGAGATATGGAAATGCTGTTCATTATATCAACGTTAGGTTCAGTTGTATCAAAGCCACTATATTTGAAACTACTACATACCACTATATCATGCAACTTTATTTGTTTCTCACCGCACATACTTGAATTAAGACATAACGGCAATAATGATCGTGTTCTTAGTTTTGATTCGACTACAAATATTTGTCTAACTGTAATTAAGTATTTTGAACCAGCCATTGACCTATACTTTCCAAAACATGTCTCTAAAGAGTCTGTTTTTATTTTTCTTGGTGAAATATATGTAAAATCAAGTTCGTTAATATAGTATTTAGTGAGTTGTAAAAAACCATGAATTGAATATAAAGAAGCCAAACGAGTCTCTGCACTAAACTTGCAATTTATTAACAAAAATCCAGACATAGTAAATATTTCTCATTTTCTCGCCCCAGAGTCAAAAATGCATTATTGAATCTAATATGTTTATATAATGTTTTAACATTAACAATACTCCACCATTTTAGTATAATGTCAATAAAATTGGCTGTACCTTAAAAATGTGGGAAATGGTATTTTTTGCCTATTCCTTTTAGACCTTCAATGATTGATTTATTAAAAATATTTAAGACTAATTTAACATTTCAAATTAAATTCATAAGAATATTTCACTAAATTATATAATATTTTCAAATCTAAAAATTGAGCTGCCGAATTACAACTTTGGAATAAGTATGTTCAAAACCTGGATGAATAAATTGCTGGTCCTTTTGATTAAGCCCATTGCTACGGATACATTATGGAATACGGACAGAGTGAAATACGTAAAATAAAGCTTCATTTTCATCAGCGGAGTGTTTGTTTACTATCTGTAACTGTAGTGGTGAATGAAAATGAGACATATCTGTTTATTGCATTGTCATCACTGACAACACAAATTACATCAAAACCGATTAAATGTGAGCCCATAATTACTTCTTTGATGATTGTAAATAACATATCTGCATTAAATTGATTAACGGGTAAAATAAGGACTACTTCTTTATAGGAACTCGTTAAACTTATTAACATAAAAAACTTGAGCTGTTTCAGCGGCTTGGTCAGAATCAAAACTGTTACCAAAAATGCCCTTCCTTTATAATCAAAATAAGATTTTAAATATATTTCATCCACCATCAGAGTTACAGTAATATCTTTACGGTGCAAAAGATTAATTTTTTTTCACATAACATAAAAAGTCCGCAACTATTTGTTATTTTTTGGATTACAGTTATAATTAGCACAAATTTTATGTCTAGTATTCGGAGATGGCATCGTAAGTAACTCAATACATACTATGCATTTATCGGCAAGCATGAGAAGAATTTGTTTACAGAGTAGTGCAATGTATTAAGAAATCGGTTGTATATCCGAGACATTTGTGTTTAAAGCTAAAAATTTTATTTGATCGCACAAAAATATTATTTTGTTAAAAGTGAAATGGCATTAGAAACAATATAATCTACAGATTTATTATTTTCCTTTTAATCGTTTTTAGTTAAAGTCAGTAGAATATCTTTAAAATCATTAATGATTGAATTTTTTGTTGGATATCGTTTACCATAAAACAATTTCAACTCACTCTTACCTTTAAATATCTTTAATTCTAAGCTATCATCTACGGTAACTAAAACTGAAATAACAGAAATATCACACGATGAAATGATGGTGAATATAACTTTACCTTCACTTTTTTTTGACACCAATCTCGCAGGTTACGAGTTGATAAACACTTAAAAAAGTCACTTAAGTTAGATAAAGAATAACACTGATTATATTCGCTGTGGGACTTCACACTTTCTCTTAATGCTAACCTTAAATGTTCAATATCTAACCGCTCTCGTCTTTGATCATTACATTCATATGAATGTCCAGGTTTAGACAAATATAGTGGATAGTTTTCAAATATACATGGCACTTCACTGTCTTTTAAACTAATACTATATTGTGGTCTTCTGTTAAGTGAAGCTCGCAGACCTATAAGCAAAAATTATTTACCAACTGTTTAAATATGAGCAGTAGTATAACTGCAATTAAGTACACAGCAAATATAAACCATGTTAAAATATCGTGAATGTTTTTCAAATTCAAACAAATAGTATTATGGTCGTGAAAAAGCGGTTGTAATGAGAGATGTGCGCACTGCCAATTAGAGAAGTTTATAGATATGAATTTTGTCTGAGTGTAACATATGTGCGGTAATGAAATATTAATAAACATTTACACAAATTAGATAAACGTATAATCAGTGATGAAAAAAGTGTTTTATAATATTTCACTACGGTTTAAGCAATTTATATTTGCCTGCGAAATATCGATTTCAAATTTCCGCCGAAAGATCGCCAGAAAACGCCGTTGTCTATGTAAATTTTGCTTACCAACTAGCAGTGACGTAGTACTACCTACTCTCGGGACAAAGCAGGCCTCTAATACCAGTAGGTGTTAGTTATGGATGCGTTTAACTTTTTAGGATTCTGTAATTAAACTAGAAACCATCAGAGTTTTGCTATATCTAACTGAATGACAAGACCGTTTTACTAGCGGGCCATTAGTGCTATGAGGCTGATTTTTATATTTTACATCTTTTTAACGCCTACAACAAAACAAGCAATTAAGGTACAGCCCCTATAAGTAAAGTAAGTATGAATTTTTTATTTTAATGCCATATTTTATACCAAGTCGTCAAATAAATAGATACTTTTATTTGTCTTATTCATTCAAATAAATAATTTCAAATCAGTCTATATATTTGCCTTACAAGTTATACTCAAGAAACAAATCAACAAACATACAATCATATTCCCAAAAGGGAAATCATGCAAAGTATTCTCATTCCAGTTTCATTGTGGTGATTTCACATTGCATACATTACCCTCATTGTGGCTCTATAGAGATTAAAACATTAAAACAAGCGTGTTTCTATAAAAAAAAACAAAACGAATTACATTAATAACAAAAAAGACGAAACAAAACTAAATAAAATCTACTTGCACTATTTGTATCATTGAATCTTTTATTTTTACAATATTTTAATTTATTTTAGATACTTAAATAAGGTAATTAAATAAATATTTCTGGTAATGACATTATGTTTGTAGGATTTCAAATCTTCCTTACGATTATTGCAAGTTATCAATCGTTATAGAAAGTACGAATACCTGCCTCGAACTTTTTTTACATCAGAAAAACTTTTCGTGCAAGTCCGATTTTAGCCAAATGGCTTGCATTTATAGTGTGATTCCATCACTTCTTCCTTCGTTGAGTCTATAAATTGTATATATTATTAGATTCATAAACCACTGACAACACCGCCGCTTTGCGCCTTGGTCTGCGATCACGGTACATCAATGAGCAATTTACGTAAGTTTTGTATGAAAACACAAAACTTACGTAAGCAATATATTCATGAGCAATTACCATAGGTTTTGTATGAAGACAAAACTGGCGTAAGCGGTATTTTTCCGAGAAAATGAATTAAGGCATATTGTAAAAATTAAGAAAAGGGTGGGGCACCTTGTTTAGAAATTGAATTTTCCTATTTTTTCTCTACATTAATGTAGGGTACATTTTGCAATCGGAAAAAATAAATAAAAGCCAGACATTTGTAAAAAACGTAAGTATGCACATACATATTAATGCCTCGTCTCTATATATGCACGCGCGCATTCTAAGGATTTCTATCAGATTTTCCATTGTTTTTTTTTCTTAAATAACAATATTTCAATACTTAAGTACGTCAAGAGCATAAAAAATGAGTAAAAACTAGTTTTGTATACGAAATTTGTTCATCGATTTACGTTCCGTTGGATATTATTAATTCTAGTAAAATTTTATTAATTACTTATTTGTAACCAATCTTGCACTGAAAATATGTACACTCAGTTAATAGGAATAATTAGCATACAACACAAAAAAACTCTATTTGATTTTTACCACATTCACGTTTCAAATTAGCAAGTAATGCAAATAATTAATTGCAATCCATTTAAATTACATGTTACGCAGCCAATTTTTTGCTGTAAATTTAAAAGTGCTCGCGAGAATCGTAGGATAATAGGCCTCAGTAAACATTTCAAGGTAAGTTTACGTTAATTTGAAAGCTTATATTAAACGAAATTCATTGAATTTTTAATAAATGTTAAGGTTTTAACTAAATTGTGGGTTGCCATGAGAAAATGAAGAATTACATTGTCTAATTACTAAGAATGCTATAACAATGTAACTTCATTTAACTTTTTAAGTTTGAAGTATAATGAATTTTGGCTGTTAGTAAATAGCTAGTGCATAACGACATGTGAATTATATTAGTTCAGATTTTTTGCCAATGCCAAAAATCTGTTTTACGATATGTTCCAATTAATTATTACTTTGTAAACAAAAAATCTTAAAAGGAAAGTTAGGTTTTCTAGTAATAAATAATATATCGATTCTGAATGTATCGATGATCATTACATTTGCAACCAATTTCTTCCAGTAATTTTTACTCTTATCTAATATTTCCCAAGTTCTGTTATTAAAAAAAGTAAATTTTATAACGTTTTTTATCTACGGAATCCCATTAATTATGTTTGCCTTTTCACGTGTGTGTTTCTTTAGAACTTGAGATTTTTAATATTTATAGAAGATATTGGCCTCATTATAAATGTTATGTACAAAGAGTTGAATTTCCATTTTTGAGAAGTGTAAGAAAAGAAGAAATTATTTTTAAAAGGTTTTCTTTAGCTTTTTCTAAATTCCACCTTTGCCCGATCCTAAGCCCAGGATGAGAAAAAAAAGGATAGTCATAGTAACGCCATGACTCAAAATGAAACTGGGAAACTAGCTACGAAACCAATGAAAAATTAATTTATTCTGACGACAAATTCTACCACCGCATTCGGGGCAACTACACACCAGCTCTGTGGCTCGAGGCATCCGATGGGAATGATTTTTATATCACTGCATCCAGGGCAACCAATGTGCCAGCTCCATAGTTCCAGATGGCTGGTAAAAAATCAGCTATGGGCCAAACAGGGACCGCACTCATTATACCAAAAGATCTAAACCGAAAATGTGGCTTGGAATATTGGAATTGTTCATTATGACGACCAAACGAACTTATTGCTGAAAAATTATGTAAATGACGGATTCTCATTTTTGTTTTGGAACTTCAATTTGTCTATTCTGAAGTGCAACTGCTGAAAATCAACGAGAAAACAATGTTATACCTGCGGTACCAAAAGCGTCAACGCCTTGGAGCCGATCTTAGATTCCCTTACAATTATATTATTAAACGTCACCGTCAAAATCCACAACATATCCATCTTTGCACCAATAGAAACCAGGTTGGTTTCTGTTTGTGAAATTCAAGAGAGCTGATCATCATAAATGATGATTTTAATGCCCATATTGGCATAAATAGAACTAATTGGGAACCGGCCATGGATAAATTCGTACATAGTAAAATCAATTATAAAATCAATTATAATTCTACCCTCGTTTTTTTCGACCGTTAACCTGATCATCAGAAACGGTCATTTCCACCATCCACTCAACTATCGGTTAATGTGGAGAAACCAGCCTGGCAAGCACTCGTAGATGTGAGATCACGTCTTCAACCAGTCTCATTTTGGCTCATTACCGAAAGACATCCGAGCCATGAGAAGACCCGCTTATGGATCCAATCATCATCTTGTCCGTGCCAATATGCATTTGCAACTTCAATGGGATTAGACTGCAAAAGTTATGAAAATAAAACTAAATATTATTTCGAGGCAATTCTAATTCTATAGCTGTATCTATACATATCATACAACCAATCCAATTAAGAAACTACGAAGATAATTGTTCCGAAAGGAACAAAGTAATCATACATCTATACATTCTAATTTGGTCAAATCGACACGCCTTCACGAAATCGCAAAGCGTTCGATACGGATAGATTTCTTGTTTGCCATGTTTACTATTTTCTATTTGCATTAAGATGTATCATCTCTTTTTGTACTAAAATTGGTTAGTATAAATAAAAACACTACGCAAATAAAATTCATATCTCTCCTACTTACTGAGTAAAAGTTTTACTCTATCAACTCCCTGTTCGCAATTCCTATAAAAAGTTAGAACTAATAAATTAAACCATATCAAGAAAACAATCTTTCTCCTCTCTTACTGTTAGGCATGAAAGCGTAGTACTAAAGCTCGTACGTGCCTCGTAACACTTTGATAACATCTACAAATATGTAAAGTTAACCTTGTTGAGTGCGGCATAATGAGACAAAGATAACATTTATACCATATTTGAGTACAGTATGCGAAAGTAAAACGTATGAATTTCTAATCAAATGTACATGAGTTAAGATAAAAACTATACGTCGCACGTTTGCCAACATAAAGCTAATATATTTAAAAATAGGCAAATGATTATGAAGTGTGTTGAAGGTTTGCATGAAATTTTTGTTATGAACTCCTTGTCTGCTTCCGTTGCGGCGCTAAAAATAACAGTACGATGAATTATAAAATACAAAAGGAGGGCACAGGTTTTAATGAAACCGATATACATTTATATGTATATATATATATATATATATATATATATACGAAACAACATACACAAAAATACATAAATATAAGCTGATCTATAAATAATTTTCATATTTGCGTAAAACATGTGTAATTTTGACGACAGAGTAGTTACGATGGATATGTATGAAAACTTATTATATTGTCGGCCTATCGGTAAGAAGCCAAATCGACATATAGAAATCGTAGAGGGCTAGAAAGTGCTTCTCAAGTACAAATTAGTAAAAGGGTGAAACGGTGCCGAGAAAGTAAAAAATATTACCATGTTTATTCACGTAAAATACCCCGAGACAGTTACACTTAAATTTTTTCTTCGAATTTTTATATGTTCGCTTTCTATTCTTTATGACGTCATTAAATTTTTTATATTAATTTGCTAACTTCAACAATTTGTTTACTATCAAGCAGCTTTTTTTTTTAGTATATATTGATACTTCTGTGAGTACATACGAAATAATTTACAAAATAAACTAAGAGTTTTTATTAACGATATTTAAAAAAAAATGGTAAAAATTGACAAAAGGTAATAATTTATTTATGCAAGTATTTAATTAAGGTTTTGTTTAGTTCAGTGTTATTACATCAATGCTATAAATTATAATTTATGTCACATTATTATATTGGTAATAATAACATTTTAAAAGAGGGCCTTACAACTTCAAAACCTTTATTTTTTTTTAATTGTTGAGGTAAGTAAAATCCTTAAGATTAGCTAGTAATATATTACATATTAGAAAAAAATATTCTTCATATCTTTGCTAAAACATAAAGAGAGAGAGACAGAGTGCGAGCTAATATTTCGACAAGATTTTAGTGTATGCCGAATGCAATAATAATATTGGCGAGGCTATTAGTTTGGGTTAAAGGTACCCGAATCGATCTTAGTTAAGTACGTAAATACAATCAGTTAAGTACTTAAATAATTTCTAATTTAAATATTGTGTACACGTACACGAACTGATTTTCAAATACAAATATGGATGTCATGAAATAAAATGTGTACTCAGAAAATTTATATATATTATAAAAGGAAGTAAATGTATCGAATTAAGCACACGTCTTTACTTTATTTTGTAATGATAATTCATTTGACATTTCATAACTGATAATACATTACACGTTGCCAAACTGACTATTGGCACTATTTACAAAGGGTGCTAATTTACATATAATTATGGTTTTAAACAAAATTTAAAACTTAATTATTTTATAAACTAGACGATTAATTAAAAAAATAAATGGTTAAAGTGGCGCTGTTTTGTTATAATACATACTTTATAATGACAATGTAGAATTGATATGTTTGCTAAATATATTTACGAAAATATAGTTTTTACGGATAAAATAAGCAGGCTTGTTAGTTTCTTCATTTGCCAGCGCTTTACGCAAGAACTAATTCTAATAGCATTTAACTGCAGGATTTTATAAAATTTGAAATAACATATAGATTTTGTTCCATTGCAATAAACTTACTGGTAAAGAAGATATTATTTCACTTGGCTTGTTCTTGATTCATGCATCGGTGGTGTTATTTAGTATTTATGTTATTTATTGTTTTTACTTTTGATGATATTTTTAGATTTGCTATGTTAAAATTGTCCCGACTAAATATAATTTATATATCCACATCATATTAAACTGTAGTAATTTGTAACTTCATTATGAAGTGCTATTACTTGGTAAAGAGTTTACTTTTATAATGGTAGTTATAAATGGCGTAGTGTTTATTTGAATCTTGAATCTTACAGTTAACATAATACTATTTTCCGAAGCTCCGCGTGGACAAAGTTATGGCCACAGGTATTAAACATTGTAAATAATTTCGTTAGGTCATTTATAGTTTAACTAGAGTGCCATTATCATAGTGTGTAGGAGTAGTAATTAATAGTGCCACATAACAATGAATAATATACTTATGTTTGTTTCTTACTCTGTATAAAAAATCATCCCCGCGTTTTGTTTTGTATTTTTAAATGATTGGTAATAAAACATTTTTCTAAAGTCAATTAATTAATTGTTTTATATGGTTCTTTATCGCAGAAGGAAAAAGGAACGCTTATATTATCATTCACGTGTCCATCTTTTTGTCCTAGTCGATTCTTCAAACCACTTGGCGTAGAAATTTAAAGTTTAATTTAATAATAAAGCGTATTAGTCCGCAATTTAAAAATTTATGGAAGTTTTAGGGAAGCATATTTACAGAAAAAAATTGTAAAATAAATTTACCTAGTGGAGTATTGTTTTGAAGGTGTAGTTATTAGGGTCTCAAACATATTTTTTTTTACTTTATATAATATATTTTCACAAATATTCACAAAAATACATCACTGCCCCGATAATTTTTATGTTCCACCTTCCTAATATTATAAGTCTTATTTTAACATTTATTGCAACAAGATGCCCAAATTAGTTGTAAATTATAATAAATAAATTGATTTCACTGTAAACAAGATATGGAATTGTCGGGGCGCGAGCCACTCTTGCATTGAGCCGATTATTTGCTAAGCGTGTCTCTAAAACTTATTTCAGTTAAAGAAATTGAGTGCATGCAACTCAGTACAAGTAATAGAAGTGAAACTTCTTAATATATATAAACCTCGATTTGTAAGTATAAATTAATCCGTTACGCAGCAGAGGGAAAGAGGACAATATGCTAAAAACTTATAGTATTTATAGGATTTATGAATATTATTCATAGGACGAACATGAGAGAAAGGTTTTTATGTAATTTTACATAGACAATTATCAATTAAAAATTGGTTACGACGCCAGTACTAGAACAAGGCTAAATGGGGATGAAGAAGCTGGAAGATATTGCTTCCGTTGTAAATTAAAGAAACGACGTATGTACGGGTTCATTACGGATTTATAAATAAATTAAGTACACATTTTGTTAGTCTCGTAACTGATGAAATAAACGCAAATTTAGTAATAAATCAATGACAAGCAGATAATTCAACAAAATTTCTACAGTTTACTTTTGACATACATAACGTAAAACAAAACTGACAGCAGTAGCGAATGCCATTGTTGTCTGTTTTCGCGCATGCATACTTGTTGCGACATTCTGTTGTCACCTATCTTTCTTGGTTGTATTATTTTGCGCTAAGTACCTATTTTTCGCCATTCTTTATTTTCCTTCTTTCTAAAGATTTGTTACATTCATAAGTTTCAAGTAAATATTTTTAAAAACTTTGTATTAAAAATATTGCATGAAATTCGACCTTGAAATTTTACTCTCATCAGGCACAAAGAAATTTCATTTCGAAAAATTCATGGAAGCGTTTTATCTAAACACTAAACATTTATTCACAAAAACGTAAGCGTAGGTCTCAGGGCATAATATTAAAAACCTTAATTAGGAATTACTCTTTAATTCATAACTTATGTTTTTTTTTTGTAAATCACATTATTGGTTCGATCGTTGATCATTGTTCACTGGTGGGTCGACCATTGACTGTGGTTTATTAGTGATTTGACCATTTTACAGGTTAAATTGAATACGCGCGTTATTCACGACTTGTTCTACTCATAATAAAACAGGAAATGAACGTAAAATGATCTTGAATCTTATAGTTAACATAATACTATTTTCCGAACTCTTGAATCCGAAACTGTATTCTAGTAGTATTCTCTCTCTTATAAAGTGACTACAGCTATGAAATCTTCTCTAGATTATTAACAAAGACAGTCAATTACTATTAGAACTCATGCTATGAGAGTTCCCATAGCATTATAGCATATTATTAATAAATTAGTTAATAAATATTTTACAAATATACCAAAAAAACTGAAAATTACCAGGCCAAAAATATTTTTGCACAGAATTTTAAATTAATTATTTTCATTGAATTGTTTTATGATATCTTTCTTCATGGAAGTGTGTACGTTCTACTGATTTACTCCTATGCATTAAGTATTTTTAACATGAGACAAATGGTTTCGAGTAAGCTATAATTTCTGTGGAAGTAAAAGCAAACTTTGATAATTAGTTAAAAATAGATATAATGCCATAATATTGATTTCCTCTTAAAGATTACGTGCAAAATTGTATATACGTGTATAATCCGACATTTGTAGCGGCCGATTATTGTGAATCGCGTATACGTAAAGTCAATGTCATATGTTTATATATATATATATATATATATATGTATAAACTCACGATTTTAGACTGACAGATTTAACATTTATAATAGGTATTCAAATAATGTCAATATCATATGTTTATATATATATATATATATATATATCATATAAACTTCTCATACTACTATGTATTCAATATTTGTAAGCTGCATATGCATTAAAAAGTTCAGAAGAAAAATGCCATTTCATTTCTTTACAATTAAATGAAACTACTTGATATAGTATTATTTATACTTTATTTAAATTCTTTAACACGACCTAGGTGTCATTCTATTACAACATCTTCAGATGGATAATGACCAAAGATAATCTTCTTTTGCTAATAGCTCACCTAAAATTGTTGTAGAATAATGAAACCTAGGTCGTGGTAAAGAATTTAAATACAGTAGAAATAATACTACATCAAGTAGTGAATTGTGAATAATTAATTTTTACAAAATTAATGCTAAATAAATTCAATATTTAATTTCTTTATACCATAAATGATCGACATTTTAACGAAATTAACTAGTAGTATCAGATAGTATTACAAAAAATACTATTTATTTATAAACACAGGCGGAAATATAAAATTGAAAGAAATACTTGATAAATTTCATGATTAATATACATACTTGTATCCAGTTATTTCTGCTCAAGTTATTAGAAAACAACGGAACTCTGAGGATATATAACAAAACATACACTTAGAAAATTGAATAATTTATTACAAGCTAGAATTATGTTCCAGACAAAGGTAATGCGTTAACTGAAAAATCAAGATCGTCAAGCAAAGACTTATGTTACATCGTGTATCAGATACATAAATTAAAAGTAACAAAGAGCATATACTAGGGTAGTTCAAAGAGAACTGCCGATTTGTTTGTTCATATTTTATTAAAAGAATATTTTTGGTTATTCACTTTGTCTAAAAAGGAATTTCACATTAATATTTGTAGGGGGGTTTTTTAGCGTCTCAAACTCATCTAGTGCCTATTTTTTAGTACAGATTCCTAAAATGTCGTAACTATTAATTTACAATATTGTCATAATGCTTATATTTATTGAATTTCAAAAATAGATTATTATTTTTATAGGAACACAATTTTTAAATGATAAGTTAGAAGCTGACCCCAACGTCAAAGTCGCTCCAATAAACTTGAAGTAAGTATTTGAGGGGATGGTTACTTCATAAGTTAGATATTTTTTTTCATAAGTTAACATTAAAAGAAATTTATAATTTTAGTTGTTTTTTAGTTAAGATTTTCTATTACAAAAAACGGTTCGCTAATTTTCAAAATTCTCCTTTTATTTCCACTTTAACCGATTTTTGAAATTATATGTGAGATTGTATATATATATATATATATATATATATATATATATATATATATATATATATATATGTATATGTATATATATATATATATATATATATATATATATGTATATGTATATATATATATATATATATATATATATGTATATGTATATATATATATATATATGTGTGTGTGTGTGTGTGTGTGTGTATGTATATAATCTCGTCGATATCAAAATATTAACTACTTTATTTCTGTCCACTATCCACTATCGTGGTTACTGTTAGTATACATACAATCTTAATTAGTAGATAAAGAATGGTTAAAGTGAAAATAGTTTAGGAGTTAGACAAATTTGTTTCATTTTATAAATTATCATAATTTTTAAATGTAATAAACCAAGATAACTGAACTGAAAAATGAATAACTGAACATTTTCTATAAAAAACATTTAATTTGACAAATCTAAATTTTTTTATGAGTGAAGTTTATCTTTAGACTTTCCTAACATAAACAAATACATTAAAAATTCTTCTATTAAAAATTATTCAGTCAGTATGGCTTATGTCGTGATCGAATTTTCCTCTTAAAGCTTTTTACAGCACAGTAACTATTTTTTATGTTTCGAGATGAATTTATAATATTCTATTCATTCTATACTTCATAAAATTCTTCAATGTTTTTTAAGTTTGAAAGGTAATTAAAATAAAGAAAAAAAGGATTTAATACGAAAATAAATATTACAATAATTTAATTCCCAGAAAGGACAGATTTCTTTTCAACATTACATGAGTCATGTAACATTAAAGTAATCGTTAAGACATTGTTTTAGTCCACGTGGGCAAGATAAGACTGACTTCCACAAGTTTAATGCTTTTCTCATTTGAATACTAAACCCTACTCACATATGAAATTTCCCAATTTCAACACCATAAAAAAATCTTGGATATTTTGATGGGCTATAAAAATAAATTGCAAAGTGAAACTCATTGTCTTTTTAAAATTCATTCTTTTAGTATATTTCAGTATAGAATAATTGCTTCATTCAACATCAATATATGTGGCGACAGTAATCATTATGAGCTGTTTTTTTTCTTATATTTAAGGTTTCTTGAAATTTTCCTTGTAAAAACTCGAAAATTATTTTATTGAACGATTTGAAAAAGTCAAAGTTTACCGAGATTAATTCGATGTACAAGGAAAAAGGCAGCAGATATTTGTTTCCTAATTTTGTCGCAAGTTTTTTTATTAAATTTTTGTTGCAAGTTGTTTATTTATTAAAACAAATAAATGCTTTTTAAAATAAACTGGCCATCAAAAATAAAATGCATGATATGTGCCTCGGTTACTCAATTTGAATACTTGCAATAACCGTTCGTACTGATGGAGGCGCTCCTATTTTGTACAAGTTAAAATATTTAAAACGTCCCATATTTTCGTAATGCTCAACTTTTCAAACTTGAAAAAAACTTGAAAGCTGAGAATTTTAATTTTTTTCGGTCTATAAAATGTTAATTTCCTCATAAACAATTTTATCAGATTTTCCTGCAGTAGATGAAATAAAAAAGTTCAAGGAATTGAAGTTGATCAACCCTTTTGAAGGTAAAAATATAGTTCAGAAACACCACACACAACAGAGAATACATCCAAAACATGACAAATTACTAAGTTCGAACTAAGTTGAGAAAATTTGACAGCAGCAAGTCTGAGAAATATTATAAAATAGATAAAGGACGAATGAAGGTCGGAACGCCTACAAAATCATAATGTAATAATTTTTGATATTATACGACGATATATGTAGAATGATATGCGTATCATTTTTAAACTTGAATCCGATGAAAATTCAGATCCCAAAGATATTAAAATATGGTATAAGTAAGTCATTCAGTTTTGTATGCCAATGACTAAAATGGTGAAAAAAACTCGTCACATATCCGAAGATGTTTGTCAAGCGTAGATACATAGCATTTGCGAGCTGCTACAAACTGACATCAACACGAAACAGAACGTTGCAAGTGGGCTGCAGCTCCCTTGCAAACAAATGCCCATTGTTGAGCTATGGCGGAATGCGAACTCAGTTAGATTATGGTTATACCACTAGCGGAAGATTATAACACGAATTAATTAAAAAATTGGCCTAGGAAATAGAATCTAATTATACAGATTGGCTTTTGACTTCTTGAGTAGTGGCATATGTAGCAAGAAAATTATTTACGAGAGTTGCATTTGTTGCGTAAGGCCAAGAATTTCCAACATGATGGAATTTCAATTAATTCATCATACATATATTTTGCGAAATAAGTTAGAACTCCAGACAAAACTAAACACAACCTGATGATTGGATATGTTCAGAAGACTTCACTTCCATATTTGTTCACGAAATTATATGTTTACTCCCCTTAATATGTGGTACTGACACATGTTTTTTCCGGTATATACCAATCTGCTTTTCTATGCACAAGAAAATAGAAATTTTAGTGTAGAAACTTATTTTTACTGTCAAATGAAAGATTTCTCACCCTATTTTGTTAATTTGACTTCCACTTTTTGTTCATTGCATCTGACAACATTCTTTGTTCGTGTTGTCATTATCTTTCTTTAATACTCGTATCTAGATACAAATTATGATGGAGATTATCAATCACAATCTGTGGTACACAATTATTCAATCACCTAATCGCCTTTACTACTGAGCGACTTATTTTTGATAAATGAAAATAAATTTCTTTAAATTTATCATCGTCATTTATTGCGGTGTTATTAAATTTATTTATTATTTTTACTTATGGTAAACTTGGTAATTATTTTAGAAATATTATGGAATAAATAATTATAAATTTAAATCTACCCCACATAAATTTGTAAAAAATTAATTTTGGATTCTTGGTAATCTCGTATTTCATATATTTATCGATAATACAAAACTTACATAAATTCTATTACTTTATTAGTCCCCCCTAAATTATCATGCAAATATTTGAAGTAGTTACTCAATATACAGGGTATCCAGTGGCAGATTTCAAAGTTTGAACAAACATAGTTTCTGAACGCAACACATAAGAGGGGCGCGGGGGGCGTCGTTAGAAGCGCAAGCGGTGCGGATGTTTTAGTAGCCATGGAACAGTGGCGTGGAGAGCACCACGCTTATGCCGTCGAGGCGTACATTTCGAGTGGATTTTCGCTGTCTGTAGCAAGCCGTCGATTTAATCGATTATGTGATGGACCATCGATCAATCTCATTCAGTCATGGGTAGTATGGTTCCTACACCATTGGTAGCCACGGATGAAAATATCGAGCGTATTATGGTTTCTGTCGTTGAGAATCCCCGTTTATCACTGCGTACACGTTCATCGATATTGGGAATTCCGAAATCAACTTTGCAGGTAATAAAGCGAAAAAAGCTCAAGTTCCATCGATATAAAATTCAAATTGTTCAAGATTTACACGATTCTGACTTTGAATTAAGAAAAACTTACGCGGAGGTGTTATTGTTGAAATTTCGCACTGGGTAGCAGTGTGAAATTTCAACAATGGATGGGCAACATATTCTTTAGTGACGAAGCTCACTTTCACATTAGAGGATATGAGAATAAGCAGAACTTTTGTTATTGGGATGTCCACAATCCAAGACAAATGCATCAAGAGCCTTTACATAAGCCTAAAGTAACAGTCTGGTGTGCCATGCCTGCATCTGCAATAATAGGGCCTTATTTCTTTGAAAATCAACGTGGCCAAACTGTAACTGTGAATTCGGAGATATATGCCCAGATGTTAAATGACTTTTTCAGAGTAAAACTACAGAATAGTCCGTTTTCCAACCAAAACACATGGTTCCAGCAGGATGGGGCCACAGCTCACACTGCTAATGTGTCCATGAATGCAGTGGGGCAGTTATTTCGAGAAAAAAACATATCCCGAAAAGGTACCGTACCGTGGCCACCTAGGTCACCCGATTTAAGCCCAGGTGACTTTTTCTTATGGGGATACTTAAAATCCGTTGTTTACAAAACAAATCCGAGCACTGTGACACAACTTAAAGAAAATATTCTAGCCGAAGTCAGAAGAAGTAGGATACCCCAGTCGCTCTGCAAAGACGTTTTTGAAAACATGCGTGCTAGACTCGAAGAGTGTGTCAGACTCGATGGCCGCCATTTGGAAAACGTGGTTTTTAAAAAATGAAATCTGCATTTGTTGTTATAAAGTTAAAATAAACCTACTTTGTATTAGAGGTGTAGTTTTTTTTTACAATTTTTCAAACATTGAAATCTGCCACTGAACAACCTGTATAAAAATATATTAATTGAAATATATGAAAATGTATTACCTTGTACTGTGTTTTCTCGCAGATACCATTTTTAAGTTTCTACCTAAAATTCTTGTCCAGAAAACGGATCTAACAGATGCATAAATAGTGACTGAAGATAATATTTTTCTCTTGAGGTACGGGACCCACAAAAACAATATTAATAACCGTGAAATCAATATGAAATATACCTTTTTCTTTTCTTATATAAGAACATGCAGCTCTACTCTTAACTACAGTGTTAAGGAGAGAAACTAACTTTTAATCTGTTAAGTAACATGTCATACAATTTTCTGAAAATTCTTAGAAATGAAAGGAATTTAAAAACTTTTCATTAAATTTCTGAATTAAACAAAACTCCTCAGAGACTCCTCATTCTCATATTGGAAACAGATGAATATAATCACTTATTTTAGATACGTAGGAGAAATAATATACTCACCTAAACCGATATAACTTCATGTTCATAATTGTAATGAAATAATCATTTAGGCATACATAAATTGGAAAACTAACTTTCAGAAGAATATAATCTGTGTTTGGATTTTTTTCTATCCATCTTCGCATCAAATTGAACTTTTCATCCAAATGAAAATTATATGTTATATATTTCGATTAGGTTCGAATAATAAATTTACGGGTGAAGAAGGAGAAGAAGGCGCTCTAGATCGCGCTGGAAATTAATTAATAGAATGGTAAAGTGTAATGTCGAGTTTAGTTTCTAATTTCTTTATTTGTCTATTTGGTTTTTAGTGTAACATATATGCATATACGGGCGGATTTTTCATTACAAGTAAAATCTCTTTCGGCCAAGTGAAAATATTGTAATTATCATAAAATATATATAAAAGCAAATATTTAAAAAAAAATTCTTGCGAGTAGGATTCGTATTCTGGTGAACCTCAATATCATATTTTCGTAAAGCTTAGTAAGTAGGCTTCACAAATAACCAAATCAAAAAACGAAAAATTAGGCTTGTTTAATAATTCTATGCAGAATGGTAAACTAACAATAATTTTCTGATTTTTTTTATTTTATTTACATAATGAGACCAAAATTCAAGAATCTAGTTTAACGAGAATAACTCTATAAGTTTTGTTGAATGAATAACGACTCAAATGTCAAAACCCATACGTATTATTCAAATGGCCGTACATTTTTATTGCATTTAGTTTAAAGTTTGAATTAGTATGGACCTATGAAGTCGTATTTGATATTCATTTTATCTTGACAGCTCTGGATTTTTCTGAAAGAAATGGTCCTGATGGATAAACAAGCATAAAGACGTAGAACTTACAAGGGATTTATATTTTTTCATTCTAATTTACGGGAGTCTAAAAATGGTTTAAATTTGACACATAAGGAAGAAAATAGGATAAAAAAAAATTGTGAAAAACAGGACATGAATAAGGAATTGTTCGTACATGGGAATTTAGAGGAGGTAAGATTTTATTCTGTGGTATTTTGAAACTGAATAGTTGAAGCAATTTTCATGGAAGAATTCAATTAATTCCATAACTTGGTTGCGCAAAACAAAAAAGGCTAATAAAATAATATTCAGGAATGAGCAGAATAACTTTCAATACGTAACATCACTTTTTTCACAGGTAAGTTAACTTTTAATAGTTTAATATATCATGAAAATGATTTCCTATATTTTACAATTTAAAGAATATTTTTAATTGTTATAGTCAAAAAATACAAATTTTCTAATCGGATTCATAGAAGGCGAGTCATTTGGGAAAATAGAAAAAAATGCGTTGTTTACTAGTGTAATAATTGAATTGTTACTTGTACGATAATAAAAAGCTTAAACGCAAAAATGAAATGAGAAATTTTATTTTATTATTTACTAACCACCGTAAAACTGCAAATTGAAGTGTATGTCACGAAAAAAGTATGGTAGATATCCTTAAAATTCTTGGAATTAACACAAACTACAGATATGTGTGATAAAATAAAAACGCATAAAAATTTTATCTGCGCCAAATTCTGGATAAACGTAGGGTTTTCTAAATGAAGTCAATTAAATGAGCCAAAATTTTACTTATTGTGGTTAAATAGGCCAACAGGTACTTATTACCAAAGCTAATCTTAAATTAAGTAACATTAAAACGTAAAAAAAAAATGCGAATTAGATCTTGCCTAGTGACTGTTTCGCATTAATAAAACCCCGTCATCTTAATATTGCAATAAGTCCATAAATAATTGTATTCTTTACCATCTTTACCATATCCATAATATGTCGTTCTTAGCCTTTTTCTACAAATTTCGTGGAGGCCTCTTTTACATATGCCGTTACTCTCTATATTGTGCCATTTGTAACCAGCTACTCTTTTTATGTGTCATGCCAACCTAGTTTTAGCTTTTCTGTGGGGCGTTTATCTCCTCATGGTTTCGACTTAAAAACTCTTTTATCAAGAGTCATGTTTACAAATTACGTGACCGAGCCATTATTACCTTAACTTTGCCATTCGGTTGAGAGCAACATCGATTTACTATGTTGTCTCAATCACACGTTCTTCTTACGGTCGTGCAGTGTAGCTTTTAACAGTTTCCATTCTATTGCCCTTTGGGCAACTTGTTATTTGCTGAGTTACTCTTTGGTGAGGAACCAAGTGTCAAGTAATGACTCTAATGTTAAAAAAATAATTTAAAGACTATCATTTAAATAATCCGAATTCAAATAAAGTATTGTTCTTTTATCATCGATATTTTAATTCTAATTTTGATGCGAGAATTTAATGGTTTATAAAAAATGAGCTATGATTATTTAGAAATGTACCAATATTTTCTTTAATTTTTAGGTAATTTGGCACAGACAAGATTTTTTTACGTTTTCCTAACCACTGCTTTCATAGATAAGAGAGCGAGATAAGATTATTTCAATTTTGGACTTCTGCACCTCGAAAGGAAATAAAAGTATGTTTCGTATTAAGCACAATTAAAAAATTAAAACATTTGAACCCTCAAACATATATATATATATATATAATATAGGGTTTCTGCTAAGCAATTTGCAAATATTCGTGTTATATTTCATTACATATAGCTATTTTATATTGGCGTTCTTACTATTTTATATTTAGTTCTGTTTAATTAAATATAGGTTTAAAAACATAGGGTAAAAGACATTATAACCGTTCATGTCTACCGTATGTTTGAACCGTATTATAGCTTACTACGTAATGATATTTTTAAGATAAACTTTTTAACAAAATGGGTTTTAAAATGGCAGCTTTGATGCATCACCAAATAGTTTTTTTAATATTCAAAAGATTTAGAATCCTAGAGATTTCACTCTACTAAAAATCTTAACAATGACATCTCACATGTTGGATTTTTCAATTATTCTTCAAATGTACGTGAGCTAGTCGACATATATTTTAAGATATTTTAACTACTATTCGTACTTTCATACAAAGGGATTGCATATCACGTGTACATTTCAAGTTCCTCCTTTTTTTTTAAAATTAGAATTTTGTGATAAACCGATGGATCATGGACAGATGACCTTGCTACAAAGTTAAGGTACCGTTTGGAACCTCCAAGTATGATCCGCTAAAAGGGAAATCCTTCAAAATTACTCATGCATCCCTCCGTTCATTTACCACTGCAGTTTTTTCAAAATTCATTATGAACCTAAAATTTGTGCAAATAAAGAAATAGTTGTCATCTTTGTGTTTTTATGTCATCAATAAATAAAATTTTACTGCCGTCAGTTTTGAAACCGAAAGAGAATAAATTTTCGTCCTATATTATAAGGATAATCAATATATTTTAAAGGATTACAATTTTCTCCAATATTTTTTAAAGAGACTTGTTGAAAATATTCCTGAAAATCCTGTCTTTCACCCTCTCCGCTCTATTTTCGAAACTGCTTAAATTAAAGTTATAACAAAAAATAGAATTGAAAAAATTCACCTGAATTTTTCCAGGAAAACTACAGCAATAAGTTTTCAAAAGAGTCAATAGAATTTTGTGTGTATAAATAACACATTAGGCAATATGTTGACATATTTCAAACTGTATAACATTTTTAAAAAGTTTTATAACGACTCTTTTATACGTATGTGTATGTAACGAATTAATTTGATTTATTTGTTAATAAACCAGTAAATCAAATGAATCCATCACATATACAAATATACGTATACATACACAAATAAATAGAAGATATTCAATTAGCAAAATAAATTTAACACGTAAAATCGTTTCATAAAAGTTTATGCTAGTAAATCTATATTATAAATATTTGTGGTCTAGGGCAGATGAAAGACAAAGGAAAAATAAAGGTTCCTTGTGGACTTTGATACAATGAGCCTTTGTATTGGGTATACTTATTTTTCTATTGTATTATCAGACGTATAAATGGAGTAACTCATCTATTTTTTTATTATTGAAGTAAAATTTCTATTTTGCTTCAATAATAAAAAATGAAATGAAAGTCAGGTGTGCCAAAATCGTGAAACAAGTTGGAAGGGGAGCGGAGATTCGCATCATAAATGAGCGGGGGGATTCTGCCAAGTTAGAAATGATGACATTAAGAAAACTGAAAAAGCTACGAATATTATATTGTAATATTACGTAAAAAAAAATTGTCGACAATATAAATTATATAAAATAAAGATAAATAATTAAAAAAGAACCGACCACGTGCGAGGAGTTTATGCCCTCTTCAAAGTGTAATACCTTTTTCTTCGATAATAGTAACAAATATAGATATACATAAGGCAATAAATATATAATGTACCTAATGTAATTAAGAAGGGGGAATGTATATTGTCGTGAATATCTCAAAAACTTTGACATATAGAACCATCGTTATAGTTTTCCTTTGCATAACCTTCTAAAACTCTGTTGTTTCATAATTTTTGGTACAGTACTTTCAGAAAAGTGAGGCGGAACATATTTGTTTGGATATTTTTCAGTATATCTCTTAAGATATGAAACAAATTGTAAAGCTTTTTCATTCGGCACGACTCATTACATATGAAACTTTAAACACTTTTCGAAAAGTTAGTTCGCCTGAATCCACTTCCACCCTATAATATTTCCCTCTAAATATTATAGAATATTAGTTGTCAAGGTTTACTTGCTCCAATGCTATGTCAAATTCCAAGTTTTTATGTCACGTGGTTTCTGAGAAAAATGGCTGTAAGATGTACAGATAACAGATTCACCTTTCCGAATGATCTTACAAGAATTCTATGCTTTTTTTGAGAAATGGAACACTAACAAACTGACAATGTTGGGTATTTACTATCGATAGCTACTCGGCGTAAAAACATACGTTAGTTTTACTTCTCTTATATGTCTCAGATATAGATTTTTTCTTTTACTTAGTAATTTTTTTTACTTATTAGTTGTGTCAGCTTTGTGGATTACATAAATTGAAATTATCAGCTGCAAATAAAACTCAGTTACTTAATAAACAACAAATATTAATCAAAGAAAAATATATTAAAAAAAATGTTCTCTAATTTAAAATCGAGGAAATCTTCTCCATTTCAAATCGCAAATATCAAGCAATACTTCATACTTTCAAACAAATTTTTAGTTGTTAATTGAATTCTGTTGATATTTACATTTGTTTTTTCTTATCGTTTACTTTATTCCTGTTTCAGTCTTATTCAGAATTATACACAATCGGATTATTTCCATGCATTATTTTTTTCTTTTCTTATATCATTTGATACGTGGTAGTAAATTATTTCGGTAACTATGAGTCCCTGGTAAACTCTATTTTGTTTTAATAATTATGTAGCTCTCATGCGTATCACTAAATACAGTAAAAAATATACAATTAAATGAGTACTTATTGGAAGTTAAACTTCTAAAAATAAATCAACGCTACGCCGTGTTTCCATGTGGTAACCGACTCTAATACTGAACGTTCTCAACATTATTATCTTGACTGGAAAATAGTGATTTATACTATTGACCGTATAATAACGACATGACATTTAATTTATGTAGGACTAAGAACTTAAAAATTGTTACTTATTTATGTTTTAAACTGATTCTAGCATGTATCTGCTTTCATACGTAGCTGAATATTATCTGTTATGTTCGAATATACGTATAATTGTTCTCTACTGTTTCTATACCACTTATAAGCAAAATGATATTACTAAAAAGGTACTCTTTAAAGATACAGAAATCGTATCAGTATTATCACCAAATAGTGTTTAGCTACATAAAAAGATTGTCCTACTTTATTCTATTAACACATATAAAGGAAATTGCTAATAATCTATGATATTTTTGTGAATTTTAACCATGTATGTAAAAGTTTATTTAACACGAAACTTTTTATTAAAAAAGTGTGCATACGTGTAATTAGATTTTTAGAGTCCATAAACTTTGTCAGATAAAAAGTTAAGTTTCTTTATGCGTTGCTTAATAGTCCAAAAAATAATAAAAACTATGTTGAAACTCAATCACCTGTTTAATATTTGTAGATATAATAAAAACCACACAACCATAAAACAAACGAAAAACAAAACTTTCAAAGAAAAACGTGTATTACGTAATTCTAAGTTTGTTAAACATTAACAACCAAAAATGCATTTGAAAGTATTAAAGCTGATAAATATTTGTCGATTCAACACTACAAAAATTTTTTTTAAAATATTTTCTTTCATTAACATTTGCTTGTTCATTGGGTAACTGATTTTCATTTGCAATGACAGCTGATTAGTTCAATTTATGTAACCCACAAAGCTGATATTGTGGGCATCAATTAATAAGTAAAAAAGTTTAGTAAGTAAAGGATAGGCTGTATATCTAAGACATATAAGAGAAGTAAAACTAATGTATATGTCTACGCCGAGTAGCTATCGATATTAAATACCTAACATAGTCGTTTTTGTTAGTGTTCCTTTTTTCAAAACGATAAATAGAATTCTTGTAAAATCATTCACGTTTCCATCTGTCATCTGTCACAGCCATTTTTCTCAGAAAACACGTGACATAAAAACTTGGAATTTGACATAGTAATGAAGCTAGTAAACCTCAACAACTAATAGTCAATAATATATAGAGGGAAAGATTAGGAGGCGGAAGAGGATTTAGGCAAACTAAATTTTGGAAAAAAAATGTTTAAAGTTTCATATGAAATGGGCGGTGTCGTATGAAAAAGCTTTACATTTATACTCGCACGTAGTCAGTACTTTTTAATTATTTAACTTTATTTTATACACTTTTTATAGTGGACAAATTTTTCTCAAGTAAGATCACAATATCAAATTCGTAGCCTTTTCGCTTTTCTTAAAGTCATCATTTCCAACTTGGCAGAATCCCTCTGCTCATTTATTATACGGATCTCCGCTCCTCTTCCAATATTTTATGATTTTAGCACAACAGGCTTTCATTTCATGCCATTCCAAATTTCAGCATAGAAATTTTGCTTCAATAATAGAAAATTTGATGAGTAATTCATTTATACATCTGATAATATAAATAGAAAAATAAATGTACCCAATACAAAGGCTCATTGTACCAAAGGCCACAACGAACCTTTATTTTTCCTTTGTCCTTCATCTGTCCTAGACGAAGGACAAAGCATAAATTTATTAAGGTATTTGAATGCATAAATTTATTAAGGTGGATTAAGTAGACGAGACGCGCAAAAGCCCCAAAAATTTACACACCCACGTGTATGTGTGTGTGTGTATTTTTGAGCGTCAATATTTTACTAACATTTTCCACGTACTTTCGTTCGTCGTGCAAGTGATTTTATCGAAGCCTTAGTCTTTCATACTCGATTTCTGACTAATTATGCTCTGTGCGCATATGTTGATGGGTAAATTCGAATTGAATTGCGCACTAAACTTTAATATTCTACGCAATAATTTATGTACTTACACCGGCTTATAATGCAACATAATAAACCTTCTATCGCGTTATACTTTTGTCACAGTTTTTCATGACATCGTCTATTGATTATAAGCTACGTAATTTGTCTGTTTATATAGCGTGTACAAATGCACGGTGCATTTGTTTCTATGTTTAATATTTTTACATATATTTTTCATTAACTTTTCAGTTCATTCCTTAATTTAAAATCTATCAGATATTTAGTGCAAAATAAATAATGATATACCATTGCTGTGAAATATAATCATTTACACACTTTGAAGTGAACTTTCTTTATGCGTTAAGTTTTACATCACTTTAGGCAACGTCATGAAAATATGTAATGAAAGTAAAGCGTGATGGTTGGATTAACAAGTTGCATTATAAGCCAGATTCTGTACTTTAATTGTCATGTAAAAGTTAGAATATGCACTTCAATTCAAATTTACACTTACAAATAAAATAATAATTTAAATAATAAAAAATTAATGAATAAAGAAATCCATTTTCTTTTTTTTAATTGCAACAAAGTTTTAGTAGAAAAGCTTCACGTAAAGTACTGAAGCTAAGACTAGGCAATCATGTTCGCTGAGAGTATGTATCATCCGTTGGAAAAATTACTTAAAAAAAAGAGGAAAAATTGTCATTAAATACAGGTACTTCGACACCGAATTTAGCAAGGCTCATATATCAATAGCACAATCTCCCCATACGTATAAGAAATGAAAAAAGGAATCAATTCTGGAAAAGCTGGGTACACTTATGCCCTATAATCAGAAAACGTTCTGGAAAAATGTCACATTGCAAGAATAAGATTACGGGAAAACATTGTCCAATTTGAAGAAAAATAAAAACTAATAAAATAATTAATAAAGTCATATATATAAATATATATATATATATATATATATATATATATATATATATATATATATATACATATAGTTATTGTTTACTTCTCATAATCGTAAAGCGACCATATGTATAAAATATTTAATAATTTTAACGAAAAATCAGACACTAGATTTTTCCGTTGGGCCATAATTACTTTCCCTAAGTGTTTTCAACCATATGCAAGATAACATTTTGCAAAATAACTCAAATAAAAGTTCCATTTCTATAAAACACCGACACTTTTTGCGTTATGGTAATAGAATGATATTAATATGGATTAAGTAAATATCACAAGATACTTTAAGTATAATTATGGTATGTACAATAACTACTTAAACAGTCAAGACCAAATATCTCAAAATTTTGTTTTGATTTCATACGTATTTTTTCCGTATGTAGCAAAATATTGCCTATTTTATTGTCTCTAATGTAAAGTTATTGGGAATTTCTCAAAAATTGTGTAATCTACAAGTGTAGCCAAGTTTTTCGGAAAAACTTTAAGTTCCCTGCTTTTACCCTGTTTTTTCAAAATAAAGTTAACCGTTTTGGAGAATTCGCAGAACGCTACATACTTTTGTGGATATTCTTAACAATACCTAATATCATATTTACATTTCAGTAAAAAGTTTTAGAATCCAGTAAAAGCTAGAATTGTGACAACAATTCTAGCTTTTACTGGATTCTCAATACGACCGATAACAAGATTTTTATACCAAATCTTCCCGTTTCCAAGTTCGCAAGCATTACTCAAAGTACTGCTGCAAAAAGTATACGTCAACAGTTTTCCCAAAAAAAATGGGCAAACGCATGGGTGATCCGATAATCGTTCCATTTATTTTTTATTTAATACAGGAAACCTTACATCCACTGCCTTTTAAAATTTACAACAAATAAAAACCTTTACGCTTTAAATGCTTAAATACTCGATATATGCCCAACTCCCTAAACGTAATTGAAATGTCTTTACCCGGAAATTTAATCTTCCTCCTTAAATTGAAATATTTGGTGGATTCATTCCGTATTACTTCCTTACGGATGAGTAGCGCCGAAAACCCATGGGGTCTGATGGAAAATACATGTGAATATTAAAACCCTTTTTCCCTCTTTTGTCCTTTACATTGCAGTTTATTTTATACATTTTCACATTTATTAGAGCATTAATGCTCGTTCCTATCTGTATGTAAGTATTCATACACAGTTTTACGACACATTTTTTAAATAATTTCTCTAATGAAAAATATAGAGAGACCTTCCTGTTTGCTTTACTCTTAAATTTAAACAATAAGGGAGAAGGGAGAGATGTTAGACGTATAAATTAGAAGCACGCATTACTTCTAAATTATTACTACAAAATCCTTTACAAAAGGAATAAATAAAACCTAAGTAATTTATTGAAAATTACGGCATTTTTATGCATTTGTTAATAAATTTAAAACATAAAAAAACAATATTTACATGTAAATATTTTAATAACGTAAACTAACGTTACTGTTCACCAGCAAATATGTCAAATTGTATATACGAGTATGTCTAAGTGTCGAACTCATACTACAAAGGGTTACACCCTTTGTAGTGTGAGTTCGATCCATACTTAATATTATTAATTTTTCTTTTGCCTAATTTTCCTTAGGTCCTATATATAAATATATATATATATATATATATATATATATATATATATATATATATAAATTCCTTTTTTATACAGTTTAAAACACCTTCTTCTTTGGTTCAACACAAAAATTTTCTATGGTAACTGTGAATAACACTGCAAGTGCTTAAAAAGTACTGGTAACAGGCAATATATTTCCTAAGAGATTTTCGAAAACTATGTTCATAGCTTGGATTATACGGTTACTATCTCTACCAGAGCAAAACGTGATGTTTTGTTTGCTTATTGTTTTATGGTAAAACTATTTCAATGGAGATGTCGATTCATTGAAGGGGGAATCTTGAATAGGTAATGTCAGAAAACAAAGAAATTAAAGACTATCAATGGTAAACATTACATCGGTAGAGTTAATATATGTGCCTATAAAGACACAGGGATAAATTATGACGTTGTTATAATGTTTACTACTTTGGTAAAATCAAATGTACTGATGCTTTGGGATGAATTCAAATACTCATTGTTTACAGGAAATACTTCGAAAAATATCTATTTTTTAGAATGACCTGGGACGACTCGTATACTTCGCGAATAAATAAAATTTAAGTGTCTGTTGGCGTTAAAATCCAGTTAATGAAAAATCAAAATCTTTGGTTTCTTCGAATAATTTAGCCTTTCGCGTTATAATTTCCCATAGAATTAAAAATTAATGATGTTTGGAAGTAAAAGAACCGGAAAAAAATCCAGTCAGCTGAAAAACTTCTATGAAAATCCTATGTTTCGAAATGGCATGACGTGAATTTTCATACATCAGTTCCATTTGTGCTGTTTTGTTTATAATTTAATTGTTAATCTATCGATTAATTGTTCTTATCGTCAAAATACCGATAATAATACATTAGAGGAATTAGATAGATAGTTTACCGGCTGTTAAATCAATGTTTAGTTTATATAAAATTACTTCGTCGGAATCGGGTTTTATATTTTTAATAAGATTGTTGAGACCTATTCAGTACATTCTGAATCAATATGTTTGAATTAAGTATATTCATAGAAATGCGATGCTTCAAAAGACCGTGTGTAGTAGTAACATTTTGAACTATATTCAATCATTATATTAAGTATGTGAAAAGTTGTTTCGATTGATGTATTTTAAGTTTTACTTCTTATTATAACCTTCATTAACAGTTATTGGTCAACAAACACCTTATTATATACAGATGTATCATTAGCACTATAAGTGGTAATTTAAATTTGTTCCATCTTGCATAAGACAATCACTTTTTTCTTGGACTTTCTACTTCTTTCATGACCATACACTTTTATGGGTGTAATATCCTCATTGAATATATTGTCCTTGGTGGTCGCTGGCGCTGGTTTGAAATCCTGTTTTTCTGCAATATATTTCTTGACTGGTATTGTTATGCTATCCGTACAGTGGCCTTTTTTGAAATCCATCGTTAAAAATAAGGAAATATGCCATATCAATTTAAAGCTTAATGTTTCATAAACCGAGATGGACACATAATTTAAGGACATAATTTAAATTTTAAAGCTCCGTCTATTGATGTAGCCTTGATGTGTGTGAAGAAACTTTTTTTACTTCCATTTTTAATGTATGGGATAATGAATTAATATTTATTAACGTAATGACTTTCATGTACATGGGTTTAATTATAAAGCAACGGCGAAATTGTAACAGATGGACCGACGAATATGGCGGACGGGTGAAATTATAAGTCAGTTGACTCATTGCGGAATCTTGAAAATATTTTCAGTCTCAGTGTAAGGCAAATTACGGGATTTTTTTTCTTTTAAATAATTATGAACTAAATTTTCCTTTGAAAATTGACATAACTTTGCATCCATTGATCTGAAATATGTATGTATGAGAATACGCTACAGGTAGCAATTATTGACACATTTTGGTGAACCTTTCTTCTATAGATTGCTTAATTATTAAAATGAAACCCTACTGATTTTCACAATGATGTGTTAAATAAAGTTATCGAAGAAGATATGTGTGAATTTCTCTAATAAAAATATTGATTATTGTATCGTAACCAAACTGCTCAGAATTTTTTTTAATAATGATAGGATTACTATAAGTAAATGTAGTTATATTAAGTTTTACCGTAATATGTTATTAATATACATATCCGCGTGGGATCCTCTGAAAAGTAATTACTTCATAACTCTATCAGTATTGAATTTATGAAGGCCATAAAAGTGTTATATATTATAATTATACGGAAGGTTCGATTTAAACATTGTCTAAACATATTATTTTTGATAAAAGGATGAAGCGTTCGCTTTTTTTAATTCATTCATTTAGTAAATGAGGTTTAATGATATATATATAAAACAAAGAATATTATTATAAACTCTTATGTCCTCCACTATGGTTTAAAATATTGAACAAGAACTGCATACTCTAATTATAAGTGTCCTATTATGTAAAGTAATTCGAAATATACATAACATTGCATATTGAAATTTTCACCTGAATATAAGTCGTTAATATCTCTAATTAATTTCAGTATAAACTTCTCTACGTATTTCTTTACTTGTAGATATATAAAATTCTCAGTAAAGTTTAGTTCGAGGTTTATTGATTTATGAAATACCAATACCATGTTGGGTTGCTAAACGAAATAAACTGTACGAACGCAAATTAGGCTATTTCTTTGAGGACTTCATATCTATATTCAACATATATTTAAATAATTATGTGATATTGCTCTATTATTATACGATTAATTTAAGCCTACGCGAAATAACCTATTTGGTTTCTAAGAGTATATATCGATTTATTAAAATAAAAAGCAAAGTTAAAATTTTTGAAATACTCACGTCGTTGTAATTGAAAAACGATTAAAGAATTTTTATCGATTTGCCCTTTCCTCTCCCAATATTAATTACATTGTTGCAGCATAGAAAAGCTATTTGCGCACCTAAGAGACTTTCAATCAGTCGCGAACTAATAAAACTGCAAAATTTTAGGCATAGGCAGGGTATGGCAGCCCCGATGGATTTTCTTGGGTTTGTAATTATAATAATAGTCGGGGCGTATTCAAAAAATTATTTAATCGTTTTTCAATTACAGCGACTACAACCGACATGCATTTTTTGAAAATTTAATTTTATATTTGTTAATGAAAACGTTTACTTCTGTCCTAGGTTTGACCAAAATTTTAATTTTATTTTTTATTCTTAGTCTTAATAACTAAGCTTCTAAAAAAACATTCGCGAAAGGGCAAGCTTATTTGGCTCTTAGTAAAGAACGATCTTTAGACGACATAGTAATACCTGATTTAAATTAAAGAAAACTCTTCAACAATCCACACAATAGCAAAGAATTATAAGAAATAGAGCACTTGAGGAACACACATCGACGAAGTCGAAGAAAGACCGCAAAGCAGTTAATATAGACCGATCAAAAATATTTATTGCAGGGTGTGTTGCGTAACGAGTTAACAACATATCACCTGCGTAATGACCTTTGCCGTTAAATCACCGACTTGTTACCGGATCAGAAACTAGCTTTTCAAGTCGCTAGAATTCTTCAAGATTTGTCTATGGAAACTTCAAGATTTGTCTGTGTATATAGTTTACAAGTTTTTTTATTTAAATCAAAAACTTTTTAATGAAGACTATGTCTAAATCGGTCAATCGATTTTGGAGAAAAATGGAAGCATTCCTTTACAACAAAATGTTGCAAAGGCCCCTCGTGAACTAACACCTATCTAAGAACCATTGCTAACTAGTCCCGAATATTTTGCATAAAACCGTGTCTAAATCGGTCAAACCATTTTTAATATATAGAGGAATATTCGTTCGCACAAAATGTTTACTGCGGCGCCCTCTGATAAGTGACTACCATCACACCTATTTAAGAAACATCGCCGATTAATCCCAAATATTTTGCGGAAAAGCCTATCTGAATGGGTCAAACCGTTTGGAAAGTAAATGGGAACATTCATTTGCGCCAAAATGTTTATTGCGGCGCCCCCTAATAAGTAATCATCATAACAACTATCTAAGAAATATTGAAAATGAATCACAAACATTTTACGCAAAACCGTAGCTAAATCGGTCAAACCGATTTGGAGAAAAATAGGAACATTGAATTACACACACAATACAACGCATATACCTTCTCCGTCGATAGCGATCCAAGCATTTTAGGAGAAAAAATCATCACAAGTTATTTAAATAAATAGTTATTTCCGTGACGATCAGTAGTTTAGAAGTTATGACTTTTTTGAAAAAATTTTACTCCAGTCACATAAATTATTTTTATTTGAAAACTATGCCACTAAATCACATACAATTTGGTATACAAGTAGAGTATTCAGCTAGAGACTTTTGTTTATATTCTTAGCTTCTGCTATTGTTGGAAATTTTACGTCGATTTTTTTTCAGTTTTCAAAAGAAAAAAGTACATTTAAAAAAATCACTTTAGTAAAAACTGTAAAACTAGATATATGCTTATGATCTTTAAAACTGCCTTAGGATGTATCAATAACCCAGTTAAAAAACATGTTGATGTAACTATTGCAACATCTTTAGTAATTAATACCGTATCACTAAGTCACTGAATGTGAAATTTCCCCGTAATCGCAATTTTTGCAAAACTAATAAATTTTTATTAGCCTTTACATATACAAAATGTGTTCAGGTAATATCACTCTGTTAGACAGACGGCTTTTATGTTGGACACGTGTCGGAAAGGTAGCCACACACCCTATTGTTTTTATTTAGAACTCGTTTGCCTAGTTACCGGTCGACGGTCTTTTGAATCAATAACAACAGTACTCGGCGGTTATCCTTTGTTTGTATATTGTTTGTTTTTATATTGCTATAACGAAATAAGATTGACAATCATTAAATTGACTTAATAAGACCAAAAAATTGCCTTATATAAATTTAAAAAATATAGTATTTATGACTGTACTAGTCACAAACAAACAAACCGATTATTTACTTTTCTCATTTCTTAAAAGTCCTGCGATATACAGAATACAACAAAGAACTTGTCTATTATATAAATATGGTAGAAAATGTTAATGACTGTGTTCTCAACGTTAGTGAAAAAAAATATTTTTTGTACTTGTTATTCCAAATAAACTCAGTTTGATGAACGGAAGCATCGGTATGAAAACTGGATACAACTGTATGCCTGTATGAATAATATACATATTATGTCAAACCACCTTATACAAATACATACGTTATATTAAAAATATGTCTATCAATCAAACAGGTGACTTTGTGCATCTAAGTGAATTGAAAACTTTAAGGAACTCTGTACTAATACTCAACCGTTTCTAAAACAATCATTGTGAAAATCGTAATTCCATTGAAAAATGAATTTGCGTTTTTTACAAAAAAAAACACTCCAAATATATTCAGTTTGATGCATAAAATAACCTGAAAATATCCGTTCCTTTGTTATACGGTTATTTAACCTATAACAAATACTGATCAAATACAAGAAGTTTTCTTTGGTACAAGTGAATATTGGCTATAATCACATTAGCAAGAGCTTGATGTGTGACCGGTGATATTTGACCAATTGCTCTTAATAATATTATTTATTAAGTTAGAGATATAATAACTTTATAGTTGTTTTTTACTTTACACTCATGCATCGTTTGTCAATGTACAAGTGATTAAGTGTTCGATAGTAACGTGCAAGTGATAAGTAATTTTGCACATAGGAAGTCATAAAGACTTCCTATGTGCAAAATTACTTTATCTTACTCATCTTAAATTTTGAAGAGCTTTTGTAGATGCAAAACACCTAATTTTGCAGGAGAAATACCTCTGATATATCGAATATAAGCTTATAACTTAATAGTTGTTTTTTACTTTACACTCATGCTTCGTTAGTCAATGTACAAGTGATTAAGTGTTCGTTAGTAACGTGCAAGAGATAAGTAATTTTGCACATAGGAAGTCATAAAGACTTCCTATGTGCAAAATTACTTTATCTTTCTCATCTTTAATTTTGAAGAGCTTTTGTAGATGCAAAACACCTTATTTTGCAGGAGAAATACCTCTGAAATATCGAATATAAGCTTATAACTTTATTTCAACCGGAGTGAAGATTTAAAAAATTTTAATAATTTTCATAGATGAGGTTTAGAATACCTTTTCAAACAAATCGTTTATAGTATGATGAGTTCAATGCAAATTCATATTTTATGAATGAGGTCGAGTATATGACCTGAAACAGCCTGACATAAAAACTTGCAGCTTGTTAATTTAAGGTAATATCTATATCTACGAAAATACACAAGTTCACGTTTTTCAATTTAAGACTGCCGGATACACAATAGTTTATCAAGAGAAATCACGAAGTTTAACTGACTCTGCGCTTGTCTATTGCGTTATTGTTTACAGTTGCAAAGTGAGACTATCTTAGTTTATATTGGCTTTTAAATAACCCAGAGTCGTTGTTTTAAGTTGAACCTTGTGAATATTATTGTTAACTGGTTTATTCGTCCTAATCGCCTAAATCTAGGTTAATTAGTCCACAATTTATATTAGTGACTAAAGTGAAATGTGAAGATATTAAATTTTCTATGCATAATATTGGGACAATAGTGTATTATTAATGAATTTATAAAATCTTGCAAGTTTGATATACATTTCGCAAGTAAAATGCTATCGATAATCAAAAACACCCGATGTTCAGGTTAGGAAGCAATATAGATGGTGATGAAATGAAAATATAATGATTTATAGGGTTTTTTACTTAAAAAGGCAAAATTCAGCCCTTATAAAACACTTAAATCTGTCTATCTATTATAGTCGTTTTACCCGGAAACCGCTCGATGGAGCAACTTCAAATTTGGCGTGGTAATAAAACGTATTAATCTAATCTCAGTAGCAAAACCCTCAAAAATATTTAAATGGATATTTTAGAGGGCAAATTAAGTAGCCTAAAACAGTTTTTTTTTAATTCTGCTTGTAGTATGGGATATCTTTAGAAATTTACCAAAAGATATATAATGATTTACCTTTGTTGTACATTTCCATAATTTCAAAATTACTCAACCTAAAATTATGAAAAATTAGGATTTCAGAAACGTTCGTTTTATGTATGGGAAACTATAACGACTATCTTAGATCATATATTTTTTTAAACATGCACCATACTTTAACCCCTATAAGAGGTTATATATAAAGAGATAGTAGGTTATATATTTACTTTGTTAAAAAATTAATATTTGTAGAAAAATTAGTAAACCATACTTTAAATGTTTACAACTGCCAAAACGTGTATGGAAGCTTAGTAGTGCTACTTCTACTCGTGTTGGACAGATTTCTTGTTAATAGTTTTGTATAATAGTTTTAGATTAAAAAAATAGTTTCATGGCATATCATCTATTTTGAGATATATTATATCTCAGAATGAATATTACGCCAAAATACTACACAAGATATTTAAATAAAATACAATTACTTTCAAGTTTACACTAATTTGTATGTGTTTCCAAGATATTTATAATTCTTACACAATTTAAATTTCAAGTTTTTTTTCCTGGTTCAATTAGAGGTGAATAAAATTCTTACCATTTCATTATATACTTATACATTTTCTAAATTAATAATTTTAAAGAAACTCAGATGTCTTTTTACGGTTCCTTAACGTAAAAGTAAAAAAGGAACTCTTATAGGATAATTTCGTTTTCCGTCTGTCTGTATGTTTTACATGGATACCCCTTTTCTCAGGAACGTGTGGAGGTATCAAGGTGAAATTAATATTGAATGCTTAGGTTTACGGTCTTTTGAAGCTGTAAAAACATCAAATTTCTAAGTTAAAATCAAAACCCATAGATTACTTCCCGTTGACCTAGAATTATGAAATTTGGTAAGAGGCAAAATCTTACAGCATAACTGAAGAAAAAAATCTGAATATCGTTAATTTCTAGTTATATCACATAAACAATATTTTTATGATTATGCGAAAATCATGCGAAAGTCAAAGATATAGTAGGCAATCAATTTTCTTTCTAAAAAAGAAAGTAAATGTAGTATTAGAGAGTAGTATTAGAAGTATTATGTAGAAGTATTATGTGTTATTAAATGTTAATAAATGCCTAAATTTGTACGGAAGCTCGTAGTGCGAGTTCCACTCATGCTTGATAGGTTTTTTTATTAAATTTTTCACCACGAGTTATAGATTGTATATTACAACGGAATATCAAGAGCGGTGTAAAGGAATGTGAATGTACTTAACTTGTAATAAGAATGTATTAATTTTATAATAAATACCATCAGTTTCATACAAACATCAATTTACAACCACAATATTTAAAACAAAAAATTAAGCAAACATAAATTTACAATCACACTATTTAAAAGAAAATTTAATTTGACTTGTTAACTTCTTATACTTAATATCATCTTAATTTCTCCCTTTAAAATGTTTGTTTTTAAATTTCCATGTTAAAAATTTAATTGTGTGCGTATATAACATTTTTGTTTTTCCTACAATTCTTGCATAAAGAATGGCAAGATATTTATTTATTTCCCTTTTTCTAGGATTGACTCCCTTAATGTGTCACGAACACATTAAGGGTGCCAATCCTAGAACCAGTTTATATCCGGTTTATGTTAAATTTATGCTCGTTACATGTCGTTAACGCGTTCATATTTTAGGAGACACCTTTAAATGCCGATAACTACACTTATATAAATACTAATATTAAAAAATTAAAAAAAAAAAATGAAATTATTTAATTTCCTATTATGTCAGCATCAAGCATGTTTATTGTACCGAAGTACAGAGAGGAAATATTACATATTATTTTTAAATGTTCTAATGCTATTTTCATACCATTCTTTGATTTAGATAAAACCAAATAAAACTTTTATTTGGTTGAGACTAAGACAAAACGAGTGTTCTGGACTTATCCGTCATTCTTTTTTGGATAAATATCGGACAATTTATTTTGAAGAGAAGTATTAGGCACATATTAAAACACGTCAATTATAATTGTATTTAAAGGAAAAGGTTTTATATAATTGAAAATGTTGGTGGCTCCGTCAAACAACTATTTTAAATATTGTAAACACTTGCCATTAAAGACATAAAACACATAAAAGTAAAATATTTGGATTATTGAGAAAAAATATATTTAGTTGTTTCGTGGCTTATAGTATAAACGAACTTTCGTATATCATTGTGATTATATATCAGTGGAAACAATCGCAGAATATTTGAAATATTTTGCCTAAAAGAGTGAACTTTATTGATGAAAAAATTGACTTGTTAGAGCACAAATGAGTGAATATTAAACATCTATGCGAGGAAGGCAAATTAAATGTAATAATTGTCAAAGTTATTAAATGTCTAAAGTGTGCGGGGCAAAATTTAAGTAATTTTTTATCTGAACCGATATGAATATAAATAACAAAGAACTGTAATTACAGAACATTATAATAAAATATTGGTCAAGGTGTCGTAAGAAATAAAAAAATTCTTATTTCTAGAAGAAGAGCCCGAAAAAGACTTACAGAAGTTAACTTAATTACTGTAAGGTGAAGAAGTAATCATGTATCTCAAAAGCGAGCTAAAAAACTCACTCTAAGATATTGGGAAGACGAAAACTGGTTAAATCTTTTATGGTTCGACAAATGTTACTTTCAGATGAGCTTCACTCAATCATGCTTTCCAAAAAAAATACTCGTGATTCTTTGAAATAACTCTTTATATAAAAAAATGTAACGGAAAATAAATATCACTAAATTCAGTCTGATCTTCGTAATTTGATACACGGTTTGAATTTTTTTAAGGCATCGTGTAGCTGAAGAATATCATTTAGATCGTGGGTTGCTTATAATGAAACACGGTGGCAGCAGTATTATGATTGGGATTGCAGGACTACTGAAGATATTGGCAAAATGTTTATTTACAAAAGTCGTAGGGATGGTTCAAAGTATATTAACGTATTGGAAAGAGACTTGCAACTTTCGTCGACTCTCATTTTCAATGACAGAAAATCTTTAAAATGTCAAATTCCAATAAGACAAGGCTATTTGTCATTAATCGTCCACCACTATGTATTGGTACCGCACAACAGCATCGTGTTGCTAAATTGGCTCCTAGATCTCAACCCTAGAGAGAAACTTTGGAGTATACTGAAGCTTAAGATACGAGAGTGTAGTATCATACCCAAATAAGGATTAAAGACGCTCTGCAGCAGAAAAGGAAGGCAATAATTTAATAAAACACAGTATGCACTAATCAATTAAATGCCCAATAAAATCCAAAGATTTAAAAACAAAATATTAATAGATATGAATTAATAAGATCATTAAAACAAGTCTGTAGTTATTTTACCATTTAGAATTTATGTAAAACTTACCGTTCAGAATTTCATAGCATACCTATTAATGTCGCCTCTGGGTTTTATTAAACAAGTCCCAATATTTTTTCTCTCTGGACTTCAAATAAGTAAAGAATTTTAAGTTAAAGACCTTTATATAAAAACTTGCCGCAAATTGAACAGATAGAAATTATTCGGTCAATACCAAGATTAGATTTGTTTCAATCCGAAGGTTATTTAAAAAGAGAATTGACCTCACGTTAGCATTTTTGTTCTCTGAACAAATTTGTTAAAAGAAATTTCGGGCGTCTCTTAATATATTTCTTTTGATGGTTGAATTGACAAATAATTTATACAATAGTTAAAGATACTCAAACTTACAGCTGATTGACTAAAAGGCTAATAATAACTAATGATTTAGTCATTCCTTAGTTTCGATGAATCAAGTCGTATTGACAAAAGGTACCTTCCGTTGATTTTATAATTTTCTTCCATTATTGATTTTACATACAATTGTACGATTGTATTGTAATAATTGATATTATATCTGATTGTATCGGAATAATAGATTTTATATCCGATCGCTTATTAAAATTTTTGACACTGCATATTTTTTCTCTGAAAAATATTTCATATGTCATTGTTACCTGCCAGTAATAACACTTTTGTACATAATTTTTTGTAATCTTATTTTTAGGCTCAATATCCGTAATATTACAACCACTGAACCCGAAGATAAAGAAGTTTTTGTTAATGTGTGAAAATTTTACACGGAACTCTTTTACGTTAATAAATAAATATATTTTTTCAACATGGCATTGAAGTGATGTCGCATTTGTTCCTTTATATATAACTTCAAAATTATAAGATTAAAAAAATTTAAGGGATAATATTGGGAGTCTGGTATCACAACGATGTATATAGAAATAGCTCTTAATTTAAGAGTTGAATGAAGTATACACTAGTAACTGTTTGTAATTGATGTATCTATAAATATCCATCATACACATTAAACAGCTGTTACTTTTCTTGAGCACACAGTTTGAATCCGTAATAGTGCATCATAAGTGAATTACAACGAACGTATTTTTTTCAAAACAATAGTAACATTCCTTTTTATAAGGTAAAAATTGTTGTAAGTCATTAACATGGAAAAGCTTGATGCTTTTCGATAAACAAGAAATTTAATCTTTTATTACGATATGTATCTTTTATTTCGATAAACAAGAAATGTGACAATCGTGTATAAAAGTCCTTTAGTAGCGCGAGAATGAACTTGACTGATCTATTATTCTTTCTTTATATCTTTTTTTTACAAAAGAAAGTAACGCGAAAGAAAAGTATGGTCGTTTTTATAAGTTTGCAGGGGCACATCACGATATCACAACTTCTCATCAGGGTCACACCAGCGTTTTCCATTTTGTGTTTATTAACTACTGATGTAAACCTACTAAGTAATAATGCACCTCTATTAATATTGTAACGTATTATATTGTAAATAATTTTGTAAACAACGATTAAAATAATACGACTACTAAATGACAATCCGGTAAAATGACGGAAACCTAAACAGCTGATAGCTGGGCGGCCAAATTGTCGCAGTTTATAGATAAAGCAGGAGTTTAATAATAATTGGTTCCCGCCAATAAAAGTAAAGTAAAATTTAAACTTTTAACGAAAATAAATTGCTATTGATCCTACGAAATTATGACTAAACATTATTTTAATCTCCGTCTGTAGTTCCCGAATAAGAAGTTATCTTTCGTCATAACATTTGACCAAACCTCATTTGTTGCCAAATTGGTGGTTCGCTATTTACGCAAGTTGTGTAATTATGATTTCAAAAAAAGTTTTAAATTTCAATTATTTTAGAAACTAAGTGATTTATATAATACCAAAATTTTGATGGATTACACATTGATAACGCGTGTGGTTAAGATGTAATTGACGATTATTACATAATGTATTTATGTGTGTATAGGGGTAACAACGAATTCATACAGGTGATCCACGCATCAACCTAAATATATCTGAAGCGTATAATGACAAAAATAATTACTTTTTTGTTGAACTCGCCACTTTCACAACAATTTTTACAAAAATGGTTGAGAATTTTTAAATATTTCCTTAACATTTTCTACTCAGTTTGATGCAGAAAATAACCTGCATAAACAATATTTACGTTAGGGAATATTATATAAGTTCTCTATACATATATTTATACAGTATTATCATGTCATCTCCTAATGTTTTTGACAATCAGTTAAACTGCTTTATATTTTATACAAAATGATAAAACGTTTGATAGATTCAGTCATTGGATTATATTAGCATATATTAGGGTATTACTTGAATCTTTATCGTTCCGTGATTAAATGGTCTAAACGGAATCTTACTTTTGTCACTAATTTTGGTGTCCTTTCATCTGGTAGATCAATATAACACAAAATCTCTACTCGAGTGTGTTAATTTAGTGCGATGCGATGAGGATAGATAGTGGAGAAAATAGCTGACGTAGCCCCTTCCATCATCAAACATAATTTACATTATGTTCCATGTCTTATTTCTGTAAGAAGCATTTAATCCGTAATAATATATCAGATAATAATTTTTTATAACAGAGAAGTTTTTTTGAATTAAAAATGCGTCGATCTATCCTAGTTTCAATTATACAATTCTGTTATTTGTGACATATCCTACGGTAATATTTATTGGCAACTACCGCTTGAGACTACATGAAAGTTAGCATGATTTTTTTCAAATTATTGAAGAAACATTTTCCTTAATTTCTCCAAAAAGTATCATACATATTCCAACATTTTAGGCTTCAAATATAAATCTAATATCCCCAAAAGTCTCACGAAAAGAGAAGATTATTTGATATATCTAAATTTATTATAATAAATAGGAATATGATAACAGATTTTGGGTAGCTTACAACCAATAAGGGAGCCATAAGCTTATTTTCATTATCGGTTAAGACTTGCCTATGCTACTACTAATGCAATGAACTCTTTACTGTACCGATTGATTTTTCAAACTAATTTGAATGAAATTTGTAGAAAGACAAAAAGGGCACCAGCTAACACGTTTGTGTTGAGTATATTTGGCGTTAATTTTGTAGAAATTTATTATTCACAATTAAATGAAACTACATGATGTAATATTTTTTCTACTCAACTGTAATACAACGAAACCTTACCTAGGTTTCGTTGTATTACAGTTGAGTAGAAAAAATATTACATCATGTAGTTTCATTTAATTGTGAACAAGTTTGTAATTAACATTTTTTTTTAAAGATAATCCTCGCGGTTTTATTCGGCATACAGAATCAGTCGGCACACCTTTCTTTATACGCCTCTTTGCACAACCTTTTTGAAGGCGGTTACACCTTTTTAATCATCCGGGAATCATCTCGCAGTTTATTTTATAGTTTTGAGATAAATATATCGCATGTTACGAAGTCGGGCTATATGGCGGATGACCTCTATGTTTCTACACCCAACGTAGTCAAATGTTTGGTCATGCGTCTCGCTAAGTAGATGCGTTGTCGTGATGAAGGATTCTACTACAAGGATGTCGCTCTCGAACTTTTTCCAAACAAACAGCCAAACCATTGCTGGTATGCCAGTCTGCGATAACTGCCTTTTATTTTTAAAAATAATCGTTGCACAATAAGTAAACGCTCTAAAGAACAAGGCAACCATATTATTTAGCACTTCATCCTTTCTTCACGTTCGTGGATAATTCTTCAAAAGGAAACGCCCATTGCACATACTGCTCCTAAGTTTCAGGTTCATAATAGTATATCCAAACTTTTTCACTAATGGTAATGTTGAATATATCATTTAAGTGGCTATGTCAAATTTTTCTAACATTTTGTGAAATCAACGCGATAGTATTTTTGAGTTTTGGTAGATCTATGGAGTAAACATAAAGCTTACTTATGCCTAAACGTTCATGTAGAATTTCCTTTGCTTGATTTATACCAATACCTAAACTTTCCAGGATCTACTAACGGAATACTCTCTTGAAAGACTTTTCACAGCAGTGATATTATCTTTAGTTGTAGTTGTTGTGAGACATCCCGCGTGCAGATTATCATTGAGATGGGTTCCACCATGCTTAAACTCATTAAACCAATGGTATACAATTATTGAGACCATGCCAAAATCATAAAAAATATTAAACAAAAATATTTTCATATTTATCTAGGCTCAATTTTTAATTTGAAGCTAATGACAAATTCAAGTAATCTATTGAAGATTACCAACGAATTTCATTATCGAAGAATTAAACGTTTTTATAACCATTATTACAAAGGACCAGTTTTAAAAAAGTTCAGTGCTAACATCTAAAATATGAAATCGCACTCTTGTATGGCCGTGTCTTTTGCCATGGGACGACAGCTAATATAATGTTCTATAAACTTCATCTCAGATCAATTAAAAGTTTACGTATGAATTAAAATAATTTAAAAGTTTATTTCATCTTCAACACTAAAAAATAATTAAAATTTTATCATAAATATTGTAACAAGAAAATTATTTTCTTTCTTCAATACTTCTAAAATATAAATATTCTGTTAAACTTTCAATTAAATAAATATGAAGAAAACTCGCTAAAAATTATTGTAAATAGTTCATCTTCCAACGACTTTTATTGAAACTTTTCTATATTTCAACATCTTTCTGAATAAATATATTTTCATGGAGCACCCATTTCAAACTAGAAAAAGTTAGGGTGGTTGGAATTTAGGCCTAATCTGTCACTATTTACTGTTCGGTAGTTCCGTTGAGTTCGTCTACTGAATTACACTAGGGCGTGTCTGAATTCACTAGGGTGTGCCATTTTTCTTTGAAATCCATTTTTCTTTGAATTCCTGATGGGCCATTTTTCTTTGAAACGAGAATAAATTTTTCGAATGTCGTTTTATTACGAGTGTAATATTTTTGAATTATTTATTATGTATTAGGGTTTAAATTATTTAATTTAGTTTAATTTTTTAAGTTCGGTACAAAACCTTATAATTTTACATACACTGATATTTTTCCGATTTGATTTTTATCTACCATGATTAGGAAATTTTTAAATATTAATTATCAAAGAATTTTTCGAAACGTATCTAACGTGTTAAGTCAATGTTTACTTAAGTTTTCTAAGAAAATGGAAAAGAAAAAATTTGGTGCGTACCGAATACTGGAATTTCAGGCTGAAAAAACGAATCGTCTAATACAAGCTTATGCATTAACTGCATTCCACGAAATCATTATCTATACACAATCAAATCCTATTTATATCGATCCTTCATAGCCGTGGAAAACTTTGGGAAATTTGTTTTAAATCTACATAAAATTAATATAAACTGATCTCGATAGGTTTACTTAGGACCACATGAAGCCACATGATTTGGCTTCCCGTTTCGAGTTTATTTAAAATAAAAAATGTTACACAATCATTTTTGATCCACCCTAATTAGATTTTCCTTCCAGGGACCAACGAGATTTTTTTTTAATTTCCTTTGCCTTTGAAAGCCTAATTTTTGGAGCTTGGTAGGATTATGTACAAATTTAAAATTAAATGAGTTCATTTCCTATTATTCTAATAGATGTTGCCGTTCATTTTCATAAGTTTCATAAATTTTGCAATATTTTTTGAAATGTATAATTGTGTTATATTTTAATTGAAATAATTAAGTAAAATATTTTAAGTAAATATGTTAAGATTTGAACCTATGATCCAGATAGCTTTTCAAGACCTTAATCAACGTTTAATAATTGATGTCAGTTATTTTTAAAATTAGTACAAAGATAATAAAATAAATGTTGTATGGAGTTCTAATGATTTTGATTTATTAAGACAGCCAAGATAATCAGATTCATGTGAATGGTTAATGACAAATATATCGTGTTGAGCACAAATATATCGTGTCGCATTATTTAGCACACCATTATTGACTGTCTAGTTAACGAGATAGTCTTGTCCGAATTGGTCTATAATATGTTTATAGATAGTAGAACTCTGAAGTCAAAACAGAAATGGAATTTCTGCTGTTATATATTGAATCGGAACTATCCAAATGTTTCTTATTATTTTGAATGGAAAAAAGTTTCACTTCTGACACTTGTACTATGATATAAATACTTCTTTCCCATATTTATTCTTTCGTTTATTATAATATTATTTTTTAATTACCGGGACATTGATTATTCTGCAAAATATAAATATTTTCCTTGGAAATTTAGTGGAGAGAACTCTTATTTCAACCTACAATTCTTGAAAACGGGTATAAGTATTTTATAAATTTTGCATTCAAACTGTTTAAGAGTAATTTGTAAGAGAAGTAATAACCGTATTTTAGCCGCGAATAGATTTAATTTTTAAAAATACCATTTTAGCCAATCGTAAAATAAAGGTATGGCAAGACTATTTACTGTTACTGTTAGTTGGGGTTTAGAGAACTGACAAATTTTCATTACTGGATATATATTTCCGGTACGTGCACAAAATTGAACAAAATTACCTGTAATGATAATAAAAAAAATATTAAGTTCCAAAGCTTTTATAGCTCCTGAAAATAAAATACCTAATTATGCATTTCACCCCTTAAGTAAATTTAAATAAAATAATGATTTTTTATCGTTTTTATTGTGCGATACAATATTATTGTTCATTACAGTTTTTTTTTAACCGAGTTTTTCAATGTGTTACTCAAAAAAAAATTGTACTCTCATGACCAATTGAAAATATTTTAAATTTTTTAATTCCTGTTTACTTTGTGCCCATATATTTGCACGATATACATAAGACATTTTTTTTTTAATTTTAAATCATTTTTTGAAGCTCTCGAACTTCCGATACATAATTATTTCACTGGGTTCCAATTTATTTGATCTCCGGTCAATTGTGCAGCTTTATAAATGTTATTCCACCTTTATTAGTCTCCATTTTAAGAGTTCTTAAGTTATTAATTTTTCATACCAATAAAGTAAAAAATCCCCTTACATTAATTCGAGATTAGATTAATAATCATTAGAAATAAACTTTGAATTAACACTAAAAATTTTCATATTTGTGTATGTTTATGTAATTTTTAATCCTCGAATCCCCATTATCATTTTGCAAGAATTTAATAAATATGACTAACTTATAAAAAACAAAATCTTTAATTTCTATGTAATTATTAAACTCTGAATACATATATCGAAGAAAAATATTGTTATTTTACTTAAACTAGTAATTTTATTAGATAAATTATTTCATAATACCATTTTGCAGAAACGAACCCCTCGATGGGAAGAAAAATCATGTCGCCCCAGGAGAATTTCAGGTAAATTACGCCTGAATAAATATTTTGAAGTCAGTTTATATTAACTTAACAGCAGATTATAACAAACTTTCAGTATGATTTATTTATTCAACATTAAATAAATTTAATGTAATTTAGAAAAGGAAACTTATAACAAATTTATTTGTTATAAGTTTCTTTTTTATTATTAAACTTGTAAACAATTTATAACAAATATTGATTTGATAAGTAAAGACTAAGGAATTTGGAAAATTTATGTTTTCTTGTTTCACACTAAACTCATCTAATTAACACAGGTGGTTACAATTATTGTGTCATAATTTTACATTTAAATTAACATTTAAACTACAACATGGAAGCTAATTTAAAAGTGTATATTACTATAGCACAGAAGCTTTACAAATCCATGCCTCATTTTGGTGTGTTTGCTAGTATTAGCGAAGATCAATATAAAGAGCAATATTTCATCACAAGAAATATATTAACCAGTTAAGAAACTTATCAGTTGGCGTCGTCAAAATTGCCCTCAGACAAAAATGATTGTAAAGTGTTTTTCCAAGTTCTGATTTCAGCTCTTGAATATGTGTAAAGTGAAACAAAGGCTATACTCTCTATATCATTTCTGGTGATATAGAGAGTATAATATTATAAGTAACTTTGTTTATTCCCGTCATAAGTACCAGATATTAAGGGCTATTCTGAAACGTAATTATTTTGTGAATGTCAAGTACAAAAAGGCGGTTCGATGTATTCTTCACGGGAACTAAATTTAATAAAAAGAAATATGAAACGTTCATTGTGATTTAATTGCTGAGGTTATTATTCCACGATATAAGTTCAAAAAATATTTTTTAGATAACAGCGTAATTAATTATACTACCTGAGTGGTAAAAATCCAATTTAAACATTAATTTCAATGAATATCACAGACGGGTTAATGAAAATAAAATAAGTTGGACATGCAGTAAAAACGGTAAAGTTTTTAGATCACCTTTACGCAATAACAACAAATTATATGTTTTTATTAAGAACAGTTACTCCATTATAGCTTTCGGTTTACTTTACACATTTTATACCTACATATCAATAAACACCACAAATGTTTGTTATAATTTAGGAGTAACGCGATCTGCATTGCGGCTGATAATGACCGGTCCGACAAAAATTTTGAGAAAATTCGTAACAAAAATTGAAAAAAATACATACGGTAACCTCCTACTAAAATCGGTCCTACAAGAAATTGTTAAGAGTTTAAATATGCTAACGGAGAAAAAGATCGGACGAACTATTGAACACACCCAGACATAGATTGGAGACATGTAGTCGACAATACGCGCCTTTTGGCGTAGGTGTGCATTAAGTCTATGGCAAGTCGACCACCGACCACCTGCAAAAGTCGTCGGTATTGTGCGCTATAATGTTTACAAAGCTAGCTTCAGAACTTGTTATTCATTATAATGATTGACATCTGTCAATGGATTTTGCCTAAATTATAAAATCCTGCAATCAAAGCTGTGTACATAAAAAAAAACAAAAATGTTATTTTCGATTATATAAAACATCAAGTTAAAATCAATAAACAATTTCGTTCTGATAAACCAAGTAAAACCATTGAAAATAAAATAGGGATAAGTTATTTAGAAATCTCTATCAGTTTTCTAGATTTAAACGATTCCTCAATTAAAGCGGTTTTATTACAAAGAATTGTGGAAAATTTTAAATAAAAATAAATCAAAAGTATTATGCAAATGATATTGTACGAGATTACAGTAAATTTGTCTCTTATAATTAGATTTTTTTAATAAGCATAATAAAACACTTTGTTCAGTGATTTACTATGCTTTTGAGATTTCGAGGTTAGATAATATTTAAGATAACGTTCCAAATAAAATGTTCTATTGGAGTAAGGCGCGTTAAAATTTGTGATTGATGTAGACCTATCAAATGGAAACCATTTTTAGGTTAATAAGAAATTTGGATTTATCTCAGGTTGTCCATTCTCCAAATTTTTAGTTTTTCTTTTTTTATATTAAGCGTCTTTAAGAGTTTTATTTTACATAAGAGATTCAGCTAATAGATTCGCATGGTGAAGCAAATTTAATACATTTCAGATTAATCATAAAACAAATTGTATGCGCATTAATTCTTGAAGTGTACATCAAGAAATAAATGTTTTTATTACTGGTAAAGGCAATTTACAAGTTGCCAAGATTTAATTACATGCCTACCTACTAATTAAAGTTTACTAAATTGGTATAAACTACTATCAAAACGGTCAGCTACAAAAACAAGCCAAAAGTCGTCTGCATTTCTGCAGGAACAAGATTTTCCTTTCTGAATGCCAGTTTTCTTTACAAAAAATTTTGTGAAATAATTTTTAATGGCCGCTAATTAGATTTTAGGTGAGATAACGTGAATTTCTTTCACAACTTCATCAAGATGAAGGTTTTATCAGATTATGTTTGAGAAAGGTATGTATTCATGACTTCACAAATTTAGTTATTAATTTATTACGTCATTACTTTTAACATTTTTGGCACATTTTCAATTTATTACACTGTTGCATTTAATCGTATTTTTTCATAAAAAGCATATTGGGATATCGAGCTTTTTATTTTAGTATTGTAAATGAAATTGCTTCATTTTTATTCAAGGTTAATTTTCAGAAGAACATTACAAATTAATTACGTAACATGCATGGTTATTTTCATAAAAGAAATAAATGGAAAAAATGACGATTGGTTATCGAAATGAACAGGGCTGATACTGTGGAGTTCTATAATGAAAAACTCTTGCAATTCCATTACATCTCTCTGATTATCCAGTCCTCTATTACTAGTGATTTTTATGGTGCTGGGAGTCGCCGGTCATGATATATCCGTTTTGTATTCAACGTGATAACAATCTCCAATAGTAAAGCGTTTAACAAAAAATGGTCTCTGTATAAAAAATAAAGTAACCAAAGTCCACTTTTATACTTACTGAAGATTGGTTGAATATAAAAAATATCCTCAAAATTCAAAATTAATTTATACATGGGCGTTAAAATACATGACCTAACGATAATTATAAGTTATTTTAATATTTTATTTCGTCTTGCCTGCACATCTTTTCAGATTATTTTCTGAATTCCTTTTCGCTATTCTTACATCTAAATACAGTTCTACCTTTTGAATATGGTATTACATATGTTATTATGCAGTAAAATTATTTAAAAAAATGTGGTTTTGCGGAAGCATATTTCGCAAAAAAAACATTATTTAACAGAAAGTAACAATATTATAAGTAATTGAAAGTATAACTTTATATTGAAAGTATTATTATATTTATTATAATCCAAAAGTACAATCATTAAAATTAATTAAATAAAAGTGAATAAATTGTAACAATTACTAATTAACCTAATTATTTGCAAATTGATCTTCGAATTGGGTAATGTTTTTTCGAGGCAAATCTGTGTTATGTGTGTTTGTGTATGTGTGTGTATTAAATACGCTAATATACGCACCGCTAAGTTCCATTCCTTCAGCAAATATAATCAGTAATTAGTCATGCCATAACGAAGTTTCTTCCTTTGAAATAATGTGAAATGGTCCAAGATATAGTTTGAATAAATTTACTATAAGTGAAAACTTTTACGCTTCAGTAGTATTATTTAAAGGATAATATAATTTTATATTACCAAACACACAAAGAAATGGTTGCCGTCAACATACCACGTTCCTCATTTTGTTGCATTGGCGTAAAAAAGTAATCAAAATTAAAGTTAATTTTATAACTTGTAAATCCAAATATGATAAAATTCCCAGCCGCAATAAATTTAAATTAAGAAAATGTCTTAATATTTATGTTGAAAAATTTATTAAAACTCTGTCTAAAAATTTTCATTAACTAATTGTTTACAATAGTATCATGCTTGATAAAAAAGCTCCTGGGAAACCCGAATTGATTTCCCTCTAATGGACTATTATAAATATTACAGCAGTAAAAATTGAACTGAAAAATATCATAAATTGTTCTTTTCGTGATGAAATGATATTAATAATTTATGAAGTCTATTAATTTGGTAAGTGAATATTAATAAGACTTTATTAGTTAAAAGCTCATTAGTCCTAATCAAAGTGTCATCTGCCGAAGCTTCAATTTAATTTTCATGGCTATTTACTTTTCTTTTTATATAAGAAATGTCATTATTTTTTATCATGCCTTCATTAATTGTTTGCTTTGAATAGTTATCATGCTCTCGACGTGAATACGAGGAAAATGTATTAGAAATAACTATATTTTTATATTTGCAATTGTTTCCCATTATGGCTTGATTTGACTAATTAAGTTTCAGACGAATTTGTGTTTTAATTTTATCATGTTTTTAGTTGTATTAGAGACTTTAAGAAGATATGCTGTGTAGTTTTGCGAAATTTAAATTTTCTACTTCAAACAATTTCTAGAGGAAACGGCTGTGACATACAGGCTAATGGGCGGACAGTTACGGACATGTAGCTTTCCTTTTAAAGTATAAATTGTACCAAGGTACTCATAACTGTATCTAGGTACGCATAGAAACTCATTATTTAAAACACCAGTATTTAATTTTTCTTTCGGAAATTAATTTGACATTTTTGCAATATCTTGAATGCAGAGTTTTCTTTCATTCTTGCTGCCTAAATATTTTGCTATTTCCATTCTTAGTATTTTATGATTATCTAAGTGTACTTAAAATAAAAAGGGCTACTTGCTCCTTTCTTTTCCCCTTTTTTATTTTCGTCGGTTTTGTGTCATCTTAAATTTAATTTTACCACAATTTCCCAAGAGAAACTTTTGGTTCATCCTCGGTATAAATTCTACATAATTTTTTTTGTCGTTACTTCATCCTTAATTCTTTCAATAACACTACATGTTTTATTGTGACTAATAATCGCCGGAATAGCTACTTACATTATACCGTGACTTAGAATATATAAATAAATATATCAGGTTATATAAAGAATCAATTTGTTTGTATATGTGTGTGTGGCTATATGCATGTGCGTATATGTACGTACGTGTATGTGCGTGTGTGTACGCATGTGTATGTGTGTGTGTACGCATGTGTATGTGCATGTGCTTATGATATAAACGCTCGTGTGTTTTTGTGTATATGTGGTCGTGAGCGCACGTGCGTGCGTCCATATACGCATACGTGCGTTAGAACGTTTGATATATATTTGCATGTGCGTATGTGTATATGTGCATGGGCATGCACTATAATTGGCATATCATGTTTCAGGCTGTCATGCTTCTAAACCTATCTCAATTTCGGTAGTTTTACCATATAACTCAAAAAATCAAAAGTTATATAATTTTTCAATGCTGAGGACGAACTTTTATTATTTGCAGGTTAACAAAAATTATGTAAATATCTGGCGTAAAAAAATGAGATGCGATGTTATTTTTATCGGAGTAGTATTTAATAAATATTTACCACTGTAATAAATCTAATTTCTCTTAGTTTCATATTACGATAGAATATTGGGATAACATAATTATTATTAAATACGACACAGCTTTCAATTTGCCTGTTTTAGCTTCAATTTTGTCTATGCGTCTGGTTCATTGCATTTGAATAGGGAAAAAATTACTAAATCAATATAAATGGAACATATATTATCATATAATTTAGTTGTACGAGTATACAGTCAACCAGCGCTGATATATAGTCATAGGTATATACCTAGATAAACAAATTGAGAATTAATTATATTATAAAGATAATAATATAATATTTGATTTAATAGTATAAATGCAAAATTTGGATGGAAATTTCTATTTTCTATCTATTAAAAATTTAGCACATATGTATATTATAACCTAGATTAATACATAGGCTACATTTGACCCTGAAACCTATGGTATTTCCTGGAGGATAGCATTGATCTTTCATGATCTTTCATGTGTCTGGTTCCAGTGTACGTTTTCTTCCTTTTTATAACTTAAGAAATTGGAACAGAAAAATATAGCCTGTCTCGGCAGATAGTTCATATTATTATAGTCCACCCAAACGAAATTACGCATAGTTTATATATAAAATTATAAAGCTATTCATTTTTTAGCGGAATAATATATCAGACATAATAAAAAAAAATAAAATATATTAGCTATAATTATTATATCCATATAAGCCGCCAAAATGTGAAATTGAAAATTTAAATTGATATTAAATTGTACTTATTTTTTCTTTATATATTTGAGCCATATTTCGTTCGCGCAAAATATTTTCATAGTTTTATTAAAAAGACATCGGGCAACATTTTTTCTGCAACCCATAATTAAAAATAAAAAAAACTTACAATAAACTTTTCCAAACATGTCATGTTAGCTTGATTATAAAATATGTTATAATTATCTTTTACTAATTTTCGTAATTAAATATTATATTTTTATGGTGTTAATATAAACTACGATAAAATATACGATGTTATTAATTTTTTTTAATTAGCCCATTATCTTGTAAAATAAGCAAATTATCTACTTTTGTCACTCTGCTGTTAGCTAATGAAATTGAATTTTGATTAATAAACGATTCTCACAAGTTATTGCATAAAGTCAGCCGGTTAGTGAAAATAGCCAGGAAATCTCTGAGTCTCCCATTTTCGTAACTGTGAAGTTCTTGGTAAACGCCTTGATAAGAGCATAATATCCTTCCAGACTCTGCAAAGATTATATTACCCATAAAATATCACCCCAGGTGCTTCATTATTTGATCACCTGCATCCTCAGTTGATCATAACTTTTAAATTGGCGTTTATCAGATATTTTGTCTAATGAAAACTATAAAAAATATTTTCTACCCTAAAGCAAACTATATTGCAACGCTAACTACGTGCAATATTTTGGAGACACGTGTAAACTTGAGCAAATAATATCTTGTGACTCCTCCAGTATATCGTTACAAAATACATTTAAAATAATGATTAATTGCATTATTAAGTAGATACACACTTTAAATATTAAGTAAATGTTTATCAGGGTTCATGACCATGAGAAACGATCATGAGAAATGATTTTTATATTTCATAATAATGTAATTCGAATAATTATTTAATTTTTATCGCTTTAAAGTATTTAAAAAAATATTTGAAAACTGTACAAAAAAATAACAAGGTTTCGAACTTTAAATCTCTTCCCGGTTTGTGTCATCTGTTTGACCATATTTACAACTGACTATTTCATCCGCTGGACTACCTAATATCATCATATATAGAAAAGTAACTTTAATATTTTTTGCTTTATATCACATTGAGGTGAAAATAAGACCATTTTGTATTTTATTTTTCAATTTAAGTCCTTTAAGTGAAATAATATCTCTTACTTGTAATGATTCAGCGATAAATATTTAATATTGTAAATTGACTCACTGGCTTGAAAAGAAAGTAACTAAATTGAAATCTGAGAGTTTTCATAACCAGAAGCATTATATATAAAAAACATAAATTGTTTTTATTTTTCCGTACTACTTTGGAAAAACACAACATTTATGGGATCACCAGGATCTATTTCTGTCTGTGGCAGCGTAAAACGACTATAATGCATTTCTCATTTCAAAACGTCATCATCATCTACATCAGCTAGAAGACGTCCACTGCTGAACAAAGACTTTTCCAATGTTACCACAAACATCGATCCCGAGCCGCTTGAATCCAATAGCTTCTCGCGACCTTCACTAGACCATACGTCCTAGAGGGGAGCCATCCTACTCCGCGTCTTCAGATGATCTCTATACGAGAAACCTTCTGCTTCAACCATAGTTGGTTTTGTGCGCTGCATGACGTGCCCATTTTTACGTTGGTCTGCCAAATCAATCTTAGTTTTCCAGCCAATCTTCTCATTACGGATCATATTTACTAGATTGACCTAGAGCATAGCTTTTTCCATAGTTTATTGAATGACACACAATTAATTACAGGGCTAATTAATAGTAACGTACTACGTCTCGCTTCCGTATGTTATCACTGACCACACACACTGCTTGAACTTTCATCTTTCGCCACTTTTCGTTATTAAGCAAATTATAATATTACCATAACACGAATAACACGAACGTTTCATGTCAAAAGATGTGCTTTTCACAATCAGGGAACTTTACATATAATTCGATGCCTTTAATTGTAGTTATCATTTATTCTTGGTCAGTTTTTAGATACCTGCATTAAAATACTTTTTTGTCACTAGCTTGAAGTGAAAACCGTAAAACATTCAGCGTCAAGTTTAAATTGCGTAAAAGAAAGTAAGCATACAGACATGTGCTCACATGTAACATTTATTATTTAAAATTCGAAAAAGGATCATGTATAAAATCAAATGAGTCGGGAGACAATTTGTATACTTAGAGGATGAAATTGTTTCCAGCAATTTTTCATTAGTTCGCTTAAAATGATATTCACTAAAATGAAACGGCTTATTATAGAAAAGGGTGCAAACCAATTCGAACAGCATTATGAAAATATATGACAAAGTTTATTGATGGATGTGTGTATAATGAATCACGCCAGCGTTAAACGCCAGTAAGGATTCACGCTAAATGTAAGAATTCGTGTATTTTGTGTACACAAATATTTAAAATATTGGGTGAAAATGTGACATTTATAGATAATGTACTTCTCAGATGTACTGCTTTTATTTAAAAAATAAATTATTATTAAATACTGAATAGTGTCGTTTTTTTGTTATTTAAAATAAATTTGGAACTGCGAACGAAATGTAATGTAAACGGTAAATTTTTCATGATAGTATTAGTCATCCATAGATATGCATATTACATTACTCGCCCTGCCCGCGATTTAGTTCGTCTGTGGATTTTTTTCGTAAATTTCTTCAATATACAAACACAGAAGGAGTTCACCATTGGCTGTAAATATTATAATATGTTTATTAATCTTTAAGCCATAATTTGATTGTTCAAGATTTCAATTCGAGAATGTATGTGTAATGTGTAAATTAAGTTAATTTTCAAACTCCTTAAAAATGACGTATGAGATCATGTATGGTCTCGGATCTTATTCTGAAAACATAATCAAACTTCCTAATCTGAATCGTTCGCCTCCTACAAAAGTTATCTTCTTTTTGAACCGTAAAAAATATCAATTGACTTCAAAAAAATCTGACTTCAAAACACTTTATAGTTACGCAGTTACTGGTTACTTGAAAAATTCGAGCCTGTTAATACAATCTCAATTTAATCGCACTACTCTTTTCATTTTGCTACTAACTTTTCTTCCCAATTTGGTGTATAATATTTTATTTTATTTCCTTGGAAAAATTATTTAAAATATTATTTTTTTTCAGTTAAATATATTCTTTATTCACTTGTTTCTGTCATTAACTTTCGACGCATGATAATTTAATAAAAAATGTAAACCTTAGCCATTGTAAATAAAAAAATGTTGTATTTTTTAGTTAGCAAAGATTTAATCAGTAGTTCGATAAATAAAATTCAACAATTGATAATTTTTTTATTGAATAAAATCAATATTCATGTAGTTATCAAACTAATTAATTTATCAGATCATCGTCTAACAAAAAAATAAGTGGTGAAAATTATTTGTCAATGGTAATATAAACCCTTTATTGTCATTATTTACTCTATACTTTATTAAAAATATATCTAATGGATCATAAATAAACATCAGTTTAACGTATTTTGAAGAGTTTTGTATAAAAATCATGTAATATTCATAAAAACTAATTATTTTTGTCAGTAAAAAAACGTGAAAATAAATTATATTTTCGTTACGTCATTAAATAAGAAATCGTCATAAGCATTAACGCTTTCAATATATCGCTAAATCAGCGATGCATAAATTACGATTATACGTATATTAACAAACTGAAAACACAATTCGTTCCATTTTCACCGTAATGTGGAGCAGAATAAAAACTTTTCCGGATGTTAGATCTTCTTATCGTATAATAGCCGCTAGTTGAGTGAAATGGTGGAATGGAAAACGTGATAGTTGTAAAATTGGGAAACAAAAATGATACGATTATTGTGTTTTATCACGACAGTACGTATTGTAAAGTACACAACATTGTTCCTTGTTTCTGTACCATTTGATTTACCAATTAACAATTTAAATTAATTATAAATTTTAAATTTTTTATCGGATTAAGTGATTATTTTTTATTAAGTAATTATTTTTATCGAATAGTTATTTTTGCCATAAGATTCAGTTGATAAATAAAAAAAATAAATTCTGTATTATACGAATGATGCTAAATTGACACAGCAGGGCAATTTTATGGTTTAGTGAATGATAAATGTTATAAGGAACTTTTTTTTTGTATATTATCCCATTTTCAAAAGATATTACTTCAACTTTAATGCAAGAATTAATTTTCTTACTATATACGTACATCATAAACACCAGCGAAGAATCTCTTATTCGGCTTTGAATATTGGAGATATGATTATTATTTCGGGGAAAAAAATTATTATGCGGGTCATTTTGTGTTTTTCTTAAGTTTTTTTTACATGTGGCTTCTATTTATGATAAAAAGGTTTAAATGTAAGTATGGTTAAAAAAAGTTAAAATAAAAAAAAATTGTCACCTAAGGTAATGTTAAAGATTATTTTCGACCTTAATTCTGAAAGAATTCCAAAAAAATTACAGTACCAATTAACCAACACTATGAAAACGGTCGTACTTTGCAATGAAAGTAAAAATGAAAATACTTGCTTTTAAATATTTATTATATATTTTTACCGACTACACTAAAGTGAAAGTAATATGTTTAGATCTAACATTTGTTTGTCTGTACGTATACTTATTACCTATTAACTTTACAACATTTCAGCAGATTTTAACCACATTTGTTATTAGTCGATGCAGTTAGATAAAAAGAAATCAGTTGCCAAAATCTATTGGTAATGAAAATTAGTATGATTGATAATAAATATAATTTATTGAAATCCTCATTCAGCCAATCGGAAATAAAAGTGTTGCAAAACAGAAATAACATATATGAAGGAAAGTAGAGTGTGTTAACAGTTTACTTGGTTTTTCAAAATAAATGCCCATTTCGAAAACAGCTTAAACACGCGTATGTGTAACAATCGCGTATTTTTCCAATAAAAGAACTCAATTTAAAATTTTAAATACAATATAACATATTACTCTTAAACAATCGAATTCAAGTATCAATATGCTTATATGATATTATTAAATAAACTTACTGACTTTATTACAGCAAGTACGTAATAAATAATCTGTAAAATACCGAAAGTAGAAAATGAAAATGAAAATGTGATGCAATATTTCAACTTTTTCTTCAAGAAGAAGAAAAAACAGATACTTGAGTAAACTCATGAAAAGAATATGAATACGCCATGCATTGTAATTTTACGGTACTCATAGCGAAATAAAATGTTGAAATGAAAATATAAAAAGACAATTTAATGGACACAATACCAGCGAATTTCAAAAGTGAATAGAAAAGGAATAAGTGCAAGTGATTGACCAAAATAGGAAATTACTTTTTCAAACTTGTGTTTGAATGACGATAGATTGTTCAATGACTACCGTGAAAAAATCTTGATTTTTTGCGCAATGCTCAATTAATGCTACATAAAAATTTACATAAATCACTTTGGTACTATTTTATATAATATAGTTCTCCGTAAATACCAAAACTGTAATGAAAACATTTCTTTATTATTTTCTTTAGGCTAAATAAATAACAAAAATTTACAAAAACACATTAAACTTGCAACAGAAAGTTTATTTTAATTAAGAAAAAATGTGTAGTACAACTGTATTGCAAATGTGATAATATTCTATATTTAATAATAATTAATTTTTAAAAATTTGAGATAGGGTGTGCTAGTAAGTACACTATAAATGTTACATCTCCATTCAAAACTTTTAAATTAAATTAACCAAAATGAATAAATTCAGCTGATAGTTTAATTATAGTAATATGTATTTTTCCCAGAACGGTAGAGGTGAACACTAAGCCAGTTTATTGATTAACGCTCGACGCTGATATGATTCACTATCGACACTTTCACTGATGTATTTCCGTCACATATTTTTGTGACGAGATTCGTATTGATCTATCCCATCGTGAGTATGTAATTTTTTTCTTAACTGATAAAAAAATTATAGGATTTAATTTCATCACTTATTAAAAAATCATCCGTACAATATTATATAGGTGTAGAGGATAGATATCCACAAATTATAAAATGTTTAACCTTCTTTTACATAACTTAATTCTTGGCACTAGGTGCGTAATAAATAGCTTGAAGTTTTCATGGCAATTGGAATTGAATTAATAAAATTTATTATTTCTTAAGAAGTATTATCTCATTTAATAGAATACAGACATTTTGTTATCAACATAGACTTCATCATCAACATTCACATTATTTGTCTTTATTTTTTCCTACTTAGTATTTAAAAATTAATTTAAAAAAATCGATTTAAAAATTTAAGTTAGTTAAAAAATTAATTTATACATATTATAAAATTGTAAAATAGTTAATTCTTACACTGAATATAATTTATAAAAATCAATTGAATTAGCATATAGAATGACAATAGGAAGCCAAACATTTTTTTTTAAATTGTTGTCTGTCTGTATAATAATTTGACTGAGTGTCGCACAAAATCTACTAGAAGGATTTTGATGAAATTTAATGCAGTCATAGTATATAACCAGGAGTAGCATATAAGAGAACAATATTTTTTTCATAATTACACGGCAACAAAGTAGTAGGCACAGCTTGTTATTTCTATTATGTTATGTGATAATAAACAGTATGTTATATCCATCATAATGATGTTGGAAAATTTTATTTTTTCTCTAATTTTTCAAAAATATTACCAAAAATTTCAATTCTCATTTTTGTACTTAAACTATGTAATCGAACTACTGCTTAACTACTAAAATTATGTAAAATTTAAATTTTCGATACCACAGAAAAATAGACAGACAGATGTAGCAATGAGCCCATAAATATTACATTTTATCAATTATGATTCGTACGTAAAGTCTCTTGTTTAAGATACTTTCATATTTAAATTTTATTATTCTGTCTTCATTGCCAATTCACAAGAAACCGGAAGTATTATATCACTTGAAGAACTTAAATTAAAAATGAAATATAAATCATCCTGATTCAACCCGCAATGTGGTGGTAAACAAAATTTTTTTTAAAAGTTACCTTAAAAATCTTTCAATGTAGTCTAGTGAAGTGGAAAATCGTGTCAGTTATAAATATAAACTGTTTCGTGAAGTGTTTGAAAGCTCGGAACCAATCTACTTTTTAATCTGCTTTTCTATATTTATTAAATAAATCAAAATGTGGTTGATATTGTTTTTCATGTAACGTAGAAAATCAAGTCACTGTCTCGATAAAAGATTACAGTGTTTAAAACGGTATTTAAAATGTTTGTGGTATTTAAAAACGCCTTTTCCTTCAGGATGATGTATTAAATGTTTCTTCTCGGTGGCTTTATTGCTAAGTAACTTATAACAATTTACAGTAAGAGAAAACTAAATATTTTGATTTCTTTACCGAATGAGAGGCGAAACATAAACATATGGGCACAAACAATACTTACTTTATACAGTATTTCCTGTGTCTAACCAAAAAGAGAAGGAATTCATGGAATCAATCCAAATTTTGACAGCTGAATATTGTGCTAACAATATAGGTTAAGAAAAAAAATTAATTTATAAATATTAAAATAACAAGGCATGAAGGACAAAGTATGAACCAAGGGATAATAAAGTAAATGAAATTAAAAAGAGTACCTTTTATAGTATGTATAGACTATGCACTTATTATCCTGAGATTTAATTTGTTTTATGACCCGAGAGCATAAACAGAAAACAATTTCCATGAAAAGAGGAAGAATATTTATAAATGGCTATATCAAGTCTGTGACCAGATAAATCCATGGGTCTGTAAGAAAGTTTGTTTGTTTCATTTAAAATATCATAAAGTAGTGAAACAGTATGAATATTGATAAAAATTATAAATAATAAAACGTTAATCAAATTTACGAATTTGAATGACACTTTGCAGTTTTTCACCTCAGAAGCTTTCAGAATATTTACTATACAAATCATTGCAATGTTCCAAATGGGGGCTGAGCAGCTAATTCAAAGATTACTATACAGTTATTCAAGAGCAAAGATTCAAAGTTATTCCTTTTCCAAAGAACAATGATAAACTCAATAAATTAAAACATAGTTTTTTTCCATAATTACATTCGCTAGAAAAAATTGGTATTATGTTGTGTATTAATTATTATATTGAGTAAGTAATCGAATAATTAACCCAAAATATTTTACCCTTAGACTAAACTATGATAACTAATATTATATTTACACAATTAATACAGCCGAGCACGCAGTCTACTGTTGAACCAACAAAGTTGTTGCTTCAATTAAATTTCCCATTATTCCATATCTGTTTAGATTCTTCATCGAGAAGAGAGGGCATGAACTGAGTTTAGTTTGCTACATTGGGTTTTGTTAGGTTGGCAACACATTGTAACTCTCGAAATTATTGATTACCGCCCGAAATGAAACAAAGTTTGTCAAACGTTATATATTTCCATATATTGAAATTAGGACTTAAAAATAACATCTTTCACTTTCATTTCATTAAAAAGGTCACTTGTAAATTTGCCATTATAGCGATTACGGATTTTTAATGACCTGCTACGATTTCCTGTGGACGAGCAAATATTTTTCACTCATTGACGCATTCATTTTCAATGTGTGAAAACTCGCTAAGTAAAATTTTGCGTACTTAAAATATTACCATAAATTTTAGACGTTAGAAAACTTTGGTATGAAAGAAAAATTTGATCTCTATATGTTGAAGAACATCATTATAAAATTGCACTTGAGAACAACTTAGAATCTCTTTCACAATAAGCTCTAGAAAATTTAGTTCAAAAATCTGTTTTTTTTTCCAATCTAAAAGGTTACTGTGGGTGTTATAAAACGTATAAACATATACCATTGCAGATTATTTCAGCTAAATAAAGATTTATTCAGCCAACATACCTCTCTAATGAATGCTATTTTCAGACTTCGTCATTTATCGCTCGGATAATTTTTACAAAATGTTGATTAGTCGTAAATTAAAATTAATAATAGATTTCCTTAAACAATTATCACGTTTCTTTAAATAGCAGACATTCACGTAATTTATTTTATATACATAGTGATACTTGTTGCCGTGCTTTCATTTGCTTCATAAGTCAGAGAGAAACAAAAATATGGATAATTAAAACTGTCCAGATGTCAGTTATTAAGATAAAAAATGTGACATCCATGCGCCAAAAACTTCTGACCTACTATAGTATAACAAAAATTTAATTTTAGGGTTTTTTTTAATACTAAAAATTCGCGAAAATACAATATTTGGAAAATTGTATCGGAACGATACGCGATAATATCGACATGCGAAAAATTGCAGTTTTCGGAATATAGCATTTCTGTAGTAGTTGCATAAAATTAATTGACTAATTTTAAGTTAATACTAAATGGCTTTTAAATAAATGATATATTAAATTTACAGCTGAATTTAAAATTATAAACAAACGTTTAATAAAAATATATGGTATTCATTTCGAATGTTGAACCGATTTACAATATAAAATTAAATTATTTATTAAGATTTAACATTTTTCAGTGAAATTCGAGATAGATAAATTCAAAGGCGAATAATTTTTCCATGTATAAACTATACCAAATACAAATCTATTTTATTAGTCGATTTACCATTATGAAAATAAATAATTTTTTAAACAATGTTGTATTAATACATAAATTTTAGGAGGTACCATTGCGTAACTGAAAGCGTGGAATCACATTTTTATGTACCTAACGAGAGTAACAAACTTTCATGACGTTATAGATTACCATCATTATTAAATCTAAGACGACCGTTGCTGATAATACGTTCCCGTGTTACTTTACTAGCGAGAGGCGTTCCACTCTATTTATTTTGATACGTGGTTACCATCTGGTAACCTTTCTTTCCCAACAATCGTAGGTTCTTAGTACTATATATCCTGCCAATTGCCGCTTCAGCTTGCTAATCCTACGATCTATGTCGACGAACTTAATTCTCCAACTGATCTCCAAGTGTAGCTATTTCCATTGCTCGCTGAGAAACTTCGAGTAATTTTGTGAGGCGAATAGTAAGAGATCACTTGCGTATATCAATGGAAATACACACTAATTTAAAACTTTCATTTTCAGGTATTGAGGTATTTTGAGGGAGAGAATATGGTGAAGTTTCCCGAATGCTGCCTAGCCAAGTAGGATTTTCTGCCCAGGAAATTAGATTTATTTAATCGGAGGATTTATTCTAGGTATGCATAGCGATCAAACCCTGACAGTGGCATTCTTAACTCGTACTGATGCACTTCGTGGACGTTAGACATGATCTTCGTCTTATCCGCATTCATTTTAAGACCTACGTATTGTAAAATTCTGCTTGGGTCCCTGAATATGATGCTAAGGATGTCCAGTAATTCTTTCATAACCACTAAACCTTCACCATTGATTTTGATACTAAACCAGTTCCAATCCAAAAGCTTAAGGTCATCTTCCAGCGCAATGTGAAGAATTTCGGAGAGATTACATATCCTTATCTTACACCTTTCTGTAACAGAGTCCGTTACGTAATCTAGTCCTGTAATGAGGTCGGTATGGTGGCATTACTCTGCAAATACTTTAATACTTTAATATACCGGTATTCAATTCGGTATCGTTGTAGGGACTGAGGCAAGACCCAGGTTTCGACAGAATCGATGGCTGTCTAAAGTTTCAATAAACCTTACACATAGCAACCCATTATGCTACTCACATTACTATGTAATCTAACGTAGTATATTATGTAGTCTACAGTACTACAGCCCTTCAGAAACCTGCTCATTCAGTAGGCAGAAAATAGTCAAAATTGCACACAAATCGGACCATGATGACTCTTAAAAACAACCTAAAAACGTAATGGGTCAATAATTTCATGTGTTACCGCCCTTTCCGAAAATCAGCACGACCATTAATATGGTATAAAATTCTGGTTAAAAAAAACGTTTCTTATAATAAATTATGCTCATAATTGTTTATGCAGGCTTGAATACTCTATCTTAAATAAATTATATCAAAACGAATTATCATAAATATTTTCACATCCAAGCATACTTTATTATAGACAGCAATGATATAAATTTTTATTATGCAATACTCAGTTCGATCGTTCAAACAACTTTAGTATAAGCTAATGATTTATTATAAGCTTTCTGTACTGTTAGTACAAGAAAACTTAATAAAATACAATAGTTTTTACTCTCAAATACTTAAGTTCTACCTTTAAATAAGTATGGAATTTCGAACCCTGTGTACATCATAATCGGCGGTTCACTACTTATGTTTCTTTTCACTATAATTTAGGTCAAGCAGTAGTGTAATAATAAATACAAAAACTTGGCAACATGTTTCAGTATTTAAACTAATGCAATGTGTGATATATATATATATATATATATATATATATATATATATATATATATATATATATATATATATAATGTGTTTATCAGATCATCGTCTGGTAAAAAAGTAACAATAAATGGTAAAAGTAAAGTTATTGCATTATTTATTTATGTTTTGTTGAGATATATCCGATCAAATGCAAATAAATAAGTAACGTTTTCGCTTATTTTGAAATATTGTTTATGGAAAATTTTAAAGATTCATAAAAAATTATCATTTTTATCAACAGATCAATCTTTTATTCTTGATTTTATTCTTTCACCCTTCCAACCTTTAATGACATATTTCTGTTTTTCAACTATATAATAATCAACAAAAAACGTGAAAATATATTATGTCCTTATTACGTAATTAAGTATTAAATCATCAAAAGCATTAACGCTTTCAACATATGGCTCAATCGCATTGAATAAACAGCAATATTGTACGCGAGTGACGTAAATAGTAAACTGAAAATATAAATTGGTCCATTTCCACCGTAATATGGAGAAGAACAAAAATTTTTCCGGAAGTTAGATTTCCATATCGGACAGTGGCAGGTATTTGGGTAAAATGGGAAACCGTGACAGTTGTGTTATTGGGTAGTACAAATGACACGATCGTTGTGTTTTATCATAAACATGTGGTTCGTGAAACTCATAATACTATTATTATTTTGTTAAGTGAACCTTGTGCCGGTACGTACCGTTTTAAATTAAATTAACGATTTTCTTCCTTAGTCATAATTTCAGTTTATCAGTTTTCATCAATTAGTTACTGTTCCCATAACTATGAATTTTCGACAACAAATTGAGGTAAAACGAGTTGTACGATATACATGGTCTAGTTAAGTTGGTGTAGCCAGATGATTCTAATCAATAATTTTATTTTCGTATTTTGTCCCCTTCTCTAAAATACATTATTTCAACGTACTTGTAAGGATTAACCCCTGCAGTGCATGCATAACGGGCGACACGTGGTGTCATGAAAGCGATATGAAGCGACGCGGCAAACACTTTATTCGACTTTGAACATTGAGCATTAAGAGATATAACTTCAAAGACAAGAAAATTGATTATATTGATGAAATAATGTTTCCCTTAAGTTTTTGTTTATCGAGGTTTTGTTTATAGTAATGAAAAGTTTAAATTTAATTATGGTTTAGTGAATGTTAAAAATACGAGCTGATTCTTAACTGAAAATAAATTTTTCTCAGTGATTAGAATCTAAATGAGAAAATGTTTATATTCGTTTAGATTATTTTGGTCTCATATTTCTATGAGGAATACTAAAACAAACTTCTTGATATATCAAATAACTAACATCGCGCATTCCCGGGTCACTCGAAACGTTCTGCATGATTAATTCAATAAGGTTATTACAATAAGGTTATTATATACTGCCTGTGCCTATGACTTAATTCCCGTGAAATTTGGAATAAGAAACGTTTCAGCAGTTTTTGCATGATTGATGAACAAATTAACACACAGACAGACGAACAATGTTTTCTAACTTCTATTATTACCTTTACGCTAAATTAATAACTATTTTTATAATATTTTCCATGTACAGAATTCCACTCTGTTACAATTTTATTTTATCTCTAGATTGTATAAATTAAAAATTACATTACAGTTTCTCACAACTATAATATATTTTTTAACATACTACACCAGAAATATAATAATTAGTTGAGGTCTAATATTTAATTTGTTTCTTTGGACAAATATTTGTTTCCTCGTAATTTTACAATAGATGTTTCGATTTTAATTATTTTGGTATCAATTTACTCATCTCTAACACACAGATAATAAAAACAATACGGACTATACTAAAAACCACTTATTGAAAACCTCAATTGATTGAAATACATATATAAAAATAAAGGAGTACAACAAAGATATTATATAGGAATAAAAATATAATTTGCACTCTTTTTGGCTTTAGATATAAGGCAACGATGTCTTTACGCAATGAAACTAATCATAAATCATAAAATAATGTTGAAGTATATAAATATGAAACTGTCAATTAACAATCTGCCGAACGTATATGGAAATATTAAAACTAATAAGCATAGGAGGCAATCATACGGGGTGGAGATTCGTAAAGGGAAGAAGGTCAAATTAAAAATTTGAAGTGTGGTCTTGGTAAAAATACTAAATTCGGTGAATATTATATATGAAAATATATATTTACCTACTTTTTATTAGTGGCTGAAACTAATTAAAAGCAGAACCTCAGCCAGATTACATCCACATGCTAGGATTTGACTTCGCTACGTCGACGTCCATCTACTGTTGTAATTGTTAACGAATAGAAGACAAAGTGAGAATATATGTACTAAACAGTACTCATCAAGGGGATACTCGAAATAAAAATGAGTTACCAATATGACATCGCCACGAATAGAGAAGAGCGTAATTAGCCGATCACCTCCTTAATTCTGAAAAATACGAGTATTTATATGGTGTGAAACATGATTCATCTAAAACCAACGACTTTTGCTTCGAATTAAAATTTAACAAAATGTCTTCGATATTGTGATCTGTTTTTCTATCACATGTGCCAATAACATTTTTAAACACAACTAATTTCATCGGTTAAACTAATACGCATCATATGTCTACCTTCATAATATTCATTATTTAAATATGGCTGAATGGCGTTACCCCGGAAAATTAATCTTTTCATTTGGTTGTAATATTTCGTGGATTTCATCCCACTTTGCCAACACTTTACCTTTCAAAATTATTCACTAATTACAATTGGTGGAGAAACTTTATATATTAGGTCAGGTGTTTTCAATATCAAACATAAAATAAAGTAAATCAGATGGCAAGTGCTAGTTGGAAAGGTAAATTTCGTAGAGATTGGTTAAATTATTTTCTGTATATTGTCACGGAAAAAACAATCATAAGAAATACATAGTTTGCAAATATCTACAATAAATTGTCTTTTCAATTACAATTCGATTTGTGAATAAATGATAAAAAAAAAATTAAATAGAGTGCATCTGGTTGATGTTTACAAACCGTAATTTATTTTTTTTGACATAATTATAAATATTTCATAATATAAATAAAATACACAAAATCTTTCATTATTAATTTGATAAGGCATGTGTTTTCTTATACGATGTTATCTACATACATTGATGACTTATCCATCTTTTTGAGAAGAAATTAATAGTTTACCATTAAATAGCGAGATTTTCTTTAATAAATGCACTAAAATATTTAAACAAATGTACTATTTTTTAAAGAAATGTTTACCAAAGTAAGACATTTTATAGAAAAGCCATAAGTATTAAATAGAATGGAAAAAGTCTTGGGACATTGTTCTTTTTTCTATAAGTGGAGTAAAAAAATTGCAAATTTGTCGTATTGTAAAAGTTCTTTTTGATGACATATCATTTGTATACTCTTGTAATATATCTAATTGATACATATGAAAAACTTATTGCTACAATCTCCTATAGCCAACCAGAACACCAGTCCAACCCCACTGGACTAGCGACCAGGAATCGAACCCAGGTTCCCACATTGCGCTGAGCTGTCAAAAGCCGTATGTTTTGCGATCAACCAAACACAACAAAAAGTAATTAAATCAAAGTGCAATATAATTATTTTAAAAGACACATTTAAGTAAGATTTCCTCCAAAAAAAATCTATGAACCATATTCGTTGTTATGTTTAATGTTCTTGCATTGTATGCGATATCAATTGAAGTAGTGATTTATAAGTATTTTAAAACAATTTATTTTAGAATTGAATATCAAATAGTTCTAGGGGTATTATTAGGAATTTTTCCAAATATTTTCCTAGAAACCTATAAGATACGAATTTTAAATTTAGCATAATTTTAAAACATATTAACCATCATATTTATCAGTAATTAATACTGAAGAAGTTTCGTATGGAAATTTTAAAGAAAGAAAATTATGTAAAATAGTTTTATAGATAGTTGAAGATAGAAGAGGTTGAAAATTTCATTGAAAATTATATGTTTCACCTATTACCTCTGCAACCGTTAAGTAAAAATTGTGAAAAAATAGTGCAACTGAAAATTTACCTAGAGTTTATCGAAAGACTATGTCAGCGATTGTAAATCTTCTTGGTATATTCTTTATATTCTCTAATCCTGTGAAAAACAAGCTATCAGTATTTATGTTCAAATATTTATATAAACCTTTATTGTGTAAAAACTTAGTAATATAAGTTCAACAGTTAAAAAGTGGTTTTTATTGATTTCTTGAAGAATACACCTTCTTTCCGTAGTAATAACTGTTTTTAACTTTTCAATGCTCCTTACAGTTAGTTGTACGGCTCTAACACATCGTTTTAGAATGTCACCTAGATGGTCATTAGAATTGAGGCCGGGACTTCATGCTGGCCAATCTAAACAGCGAATTCCCACCTGAGCCAGATACTTAGCCCACTTGATGTGCTCCTATATCATCGTCCATGAAGATAGCAGCAGCTTCTGTGACGGTTAGTGCTGGTTATGCATGAGGAATTAGCATTTCTCTGATGTATCGTTGTGCATTCAGAGAACCATTTTCGACATAAGCTAACTCTTCTATGATACTCTTCCACGCTCAAGGTTCTACGATACTCTTCTACATAGAAGCCTACTCTTCTACGTACGATTTTCAGAAGTTACACTTGCTCAAAATGTAACAGAGCCGCCGCGGTAAGGCGTAATCTCTTCAATACATGTTTGCTTAGCACTTTCCAGTTCTTCTGAAACTTTGCGACTTTGTTTCGTGCCAAATAAAGAGATTCTGACTTCATAGAAAAATTAAATTCTACTCCACTCCATATCGGTCCATTTTGCACGATTTTGGATCAACTTTGACTTTGCAATATCGTGTCAACGGAGTAATTTCGGACCTCTAGCTGGTGTTCGACTGCAGATAGTGACTTAAAAAGTCCCCTTCTGACAGTCCATAGGTTAGCACTTATATCTCTCGCTTTTTCTAGATTATTTTTGATGTTTGTGTTAGGCTTTTTCTTGTAAAGCTTGGCTGATAATATATCGCTGGGCTTAATGCACTGTTTTTCCCAGTCTTGGCATTCGTTTGAATGAATTCTTCTTCTTAAATATTTTCCACCAAACCGTTGCAATACATAACATTGATTATATAGCATTTTGCTAGGAGAGTCACTATATTATCGGTTACTGTTAAGTCTGCTATAAAAAAGCTTAAACGATGTGACTAGATGTAACTAGCAATATTAATAATTAATATTACTTAAACATTTATTTAAAAATAAATAACACAACATCTAACCATATAACGATAACAAATCTTTTAATTTCAATAGAACGTTTTATCTTATTTACTAGTGCTCCTTAATACGCAGACAAATATTTTCGATTATTCAAATGCATATAAAACTTTTTTTAAAGATTTATATTATACATAGCTCTACGGAAAAGTTTCAAGTATCCGTTTTTTAGAAAGGATTTGTATATACTGGTATTAGTGCCATCTATGGTGAAACAACAAAACTCGAATGTACTGTATTTGATCTGAGTTAAACACGGATGGAGCTATATTGCTTTTATAAATGACAAATTTTCTGTTAGTATCGATGTAAAATGCAACACGTGAAACTTGTATCTCCGCAAGTGGCTGCAGATATAATACGTATGTTTACAATACACGCCATTCGACTCAAAATAAATGGATAGATTTTTCCTCATGAACTACATGTGAAGATGTCATTTCTATTTATTAGTATTATTTTAACGTTTTTATAAATTTTTGTAGTCCAAAATTTACGAGGGCAAACTTGGGAGCAATCACCATGTATAAGTAAATGTATCGATATTAAAGAATTGCGGTCAAATGTAATAAAATTTTAAGGGTTTCTTTAAAATTAATTACATATGTGACTAATTTGATCCTATGAATAATTTTAATAGATATGTTGTGACTAAAGGCGTGTACAAAACAATATACATACATAAAATTCACTCATGTAATCATGTAATCATATATAATCAATATAATTTTGGATATTCGTCCAAAACTGTATATGATTACACATCTTTCAGCCTTATATAAGTTGACATCAAAAACTTCAAAATCAACAATTTTGTCTCATAACTCACAAAATATCATAAATATTAAAATATGTCTTGCTAATGTTTTCAGTAAAGTCGCTATACTATAATAAATAAGCGACAAAACTATATGTGAACGATGTAACTTATTAAAGTGAAAATATAAATCATCCCATTTCCACCCTAACATGAAACAATATAAACCTTTTTTCAGGAAGTCAGATTTCCATATCGGATAGGTTGATTGAAATGGAAAAAAGACCCGTGCGTAAGATTGGGTTGAACAGGTGACACGATCATTGTATTTTATCACGAACATGCGCTCCGGGCAGCGTGAATAATTGTTATTTGTTTACTTTTCACGTTTTTTGCATAATCATATTTGACTCGCATTTAACTTAAACTTATTTATTGTATGTCAAAATCCATTAAATTAATGAAAAGTTTCGTTTAATAATACAACAAAACGTCTTATACTGAATATGATATATATATAAAATAAACGGCGGTTTTAATTATTCAAACAATTGCCATATTTTTTCTGCCCTCAATTAGTACTTTTTTAAAGTCCTTCCAGTTCATGTTTTGGGCACAAAAATCTGCTTCTTTTTTAATAACTCCTACGTTTATAAAACACTCGTAATACCAACAAGTTAAGGCTGTAGTATACTTAAGACTGTACAACAAGTAATCTATAAAAATTTTCTTTCTTTTGTATTAGTATAACGGGTATGGTAGTTATATAACAATTGCACACGAAGATCCGAGTTTACTCTCGTTTACAGCAAAAAGAACTTTAGGTTTACAAAGCAAGGACCCTTTGGGTACGGAACTATAAACATTAATTCTTATATAAATATTGAAAAAAAATATGCTCATATTATAAATATTGCCTTAATTCAACTTATTTTATAAGTTATTCAAAAATATATGTTTAATGACTACAAGATATGTCTGAAGGAATATTTCAACGGAACCAAAAGATTAAATTTCCGGATTTAGGTTTGTATAATTGTGTATAAATAATTAAATTTCCGGATTTAGGTTTGTATAATTGTGTATAAATAATTAAATTTCCGGATTTAGGTTTGTATAATTGTGTATAAATAATAAATAACGTTACGAATATAGACAAGAGATCTGCATAAGTTTAACCGTGAGAACAGATTATCTACGTCCCAAGGGGCCGTCTCGTATTATTTTCTAAAATAATACCTATATTTGATATTTAAAAAAATTTTTTTAATATTCTGTCATGTTCTATTTATTTCAATTACAAGTTTTATTATTATTATATATATATATATATATATATATATATATATATATATATATATATATATATATATATATATATATATATATATATATATATATATATATATAATGTATTAGTCATGTTTGTCACGTTTTGAAACTATGATGTCTACTTTAATGTCATTATGTTATAGTGAAATTAAGTCCTAGATAAATAAAATGAGAAACTGGTATAAAATTTTTCTTTAACCCAACAGATAATTAAACTGTGGAAAAACCTAAAATAAGGTAACGTCAAGAATGCATGTATCGCCTTTTAGAATCTATTATGGATTCAATGGCCAAAGGAGTTTAGTCAATATGGAAATAGTTGTGAAAATTACATAAGTTTCTCGTTTAGGAAACAAAATTTATTACATTTTAACAACTATTTCCCTGCTGAATGAACTCCCTTGGTTGTTGAATTTTTAATAGTATCCATTAGGTATTTAATACATTCCATTATTATTTCCATTCACAGGTGATTCACAAGTATTTAATTTATTCCATTAGGATATTTGCTTTCTTGATGTTCCCTTTAAAAAATTTTTGGAAAAAATTGTTTGGGAAAATGACTTCATAACCATAAAGGTGAAGCTGCAGTCCTAAGTTAGCATAGTACAAGAAAATTTGTAATTTAGTAACGTGAAGTTATTGTTTGAAGATTTATTTTAATGAGGGTTTTATTGCAACTACTAGGAACAACCAAATTTTTTAATAATGTTTGAGATTAAAATGTTTGGTTCTAAGTCGAGATAAGCAAAACAATTACTCATCAGTTTAAGTGTTAGAGGTCATTCAAGAGAGCTTGAAGAGAAATTAAAGCTTTTCTTTGGTTTGGTTTTGGAAACATCTGTGGGTTTGTAATACACGAGATGTGATTTCTAAGTTGTTAAGTTTTCAAAAATAAATTAAGTGAACAACTTTAAACAACAATTTAGATGACTTCAAAGAATTACATTGGAAAACAATCGATTGAAATTATTTGTATTCAATTTAAATTCATGGGGAGCGATTAAGTTAATTACACATATTGCACTGTATTAATCATTTTAAACCCTTAACATTAACAATATACCGAAAAGAGGAATCTACTGGCTAGTTGATTTTTATTTCAATAAACTATATCTTCGATTACTATTCAACTAGAAATAGATTTCGTAACTAAAGTAAAATTGTAAACAATTTATTATTCTTAACTTCAGGTTTACTCATCTCCAATATAAGAAAATCGGTATTCCAAATGAAATAATTATATTAAATATATATTTGTAAACTTGTGAGGCATAGTGGATCACAATGTGGACGGCATAGTGGAGTCACTTGAGACATCGCCACCGCTCGGATATCAATATACTAAAATACTATATAGGGTAGTATGAAAACTGTCAGGTTAAAAAACAGTCATCGTATCGTCTCGGTTATAAGGAAAATGCGATATAAATTTCAAGTAAGTGTTAATTTTTTTTAGATAGTCTTAATTTAGAGTATAGATTAATTTTCATCCAAAGGAAAACTTGAAATAATGCATGACAATTCGTCCTTATTTTCCACACTCGTAATTGTATCGATTTCAACTCTCACATCTATTTCCCCATTTGCATATATAAGCTGATAAAATGGTTGGTGCCTAATTTTTGTTGTTTGGTTTGTTACATACTACGTGTGCCGGGAATAATGAGACAGTGTGAACGCTGATTGCTCTGTGCATAAATACGTCTAAAACCTAAAGTTTTTTTCACTGTTTACACAACACGATTAAACTTGGATCCCCATGGATAAGTGTTATTTCACGACCATGCACCCGTTAAACTAACACTCAAAAAAAAAAATTATAGGGCAAAAATTATAGAAAAATTACAGATCTTTTAAAGTCCTAAGTCTACTACAGTCTTAACTCAAATTTCGGTATTACGACCGTTTTATAAAAGTAGAATTCATTCAAATAGAAGCAGACTTTTGAGACCAAAACATATAGTAGTGTCTTTTCAAGAACTGTTAAAGAAGTACTTATGGAGAATAGAAAAACATGGCAACTGTTTTGATTTAATTGAAACAAGTGTTTTATTTATATTTATTTTATTGGCTATAAGACATTTAAATGTATTAAAAAGCAAAATATTTTATTAATTCTATGAATTTTGACAAATAATTATGATAAAATTAGAAATAAACAAGTTCTAATTAAGCAAAAATAAAATTTAATTACCCAAAAACACAAAAGTAAAACAATTAATAGCAATAATGCAAGTTGGCCGGAACCAAAAATTCGTGATAGAACACAATGATCGTATTCCCTGTTAGACGCAATCTTACGAACGGTCCGTTGTTCCATTTCACTCAAACTATCCAATATGAAACTTATCCGACTATCCGATACGATATGACTTCTTGAAAAAGGTTTATATTGTTTCCTGTTAGGGTGGAAATTGGATGATGTATATTTTCACTTAAATAAGTTACGTCGTTTGTGTACAATTATGTACTTATTTATTGCAGTATATATACTTTACAGAAAGCGTTACTAAGACCTTTAACACTTATGATGTTTTGTGATTTAATTTGTAAGGAAAAATATATATAACTTGACGTTTTGGTGCTGAATAATATAAGACTGAAAGATATTAAATCATATATAGTTTTTGAATCGTATCTGAGGTACTATAAGTGTCAATAATAAGGACTGAGGTACTATAGGTGTCATATTAAATCATATATTGATTTTGAATCGTGTCCCAGGTACTAAAGTGTCAAGAATAAGGAGGAAAAAAACAGAAAAATATTCATAATCAATTTTTGAATGTTGTAAAAGATTTTTTTGTATCTTTTTTAGACATAATTTTCAATTGAAGTTTAAATTACGAAGTGAAATGTTTCATAGTAAACATCAGCATAATTTTACTACTGTGCTCGGACTTAATGTGTGTAATGCAAATCATAAATTAATTAATTATAAATTACTTGCACAACGTAGACGTGTGACGTCTTGCGTTTTTCATATGGATTTTTCAATGAATATGTCGTATTTTGTCTTCTATATGTTTTTAATAACGACATATCTATTAAAACTTATTCATATTAATAGGATCAAATTAATTTTTTACGCAATTAATTTTAATGAAATCCTTAAAATTTTATTACATTTGACCGCAATTCTTTAATATCAATAAATATATTTACACATGGCGATTACTTCCAAGTTTGTACTTGTAAATTTTGGAATGTACAAAAAGTTATCAGAACGTTTAAATAACACAAAAAAAAAGAAATAACATCTAACACATAGTTCGTAAGGAAAAAATCTATCGATATATTTCGAGCCAAATGATGTGCATTTTAAGTATGCGTATTTTATCTGCAGCCACAGGCGGAGATAAATGAAAGAGGAGTGTGTGGTAAATGAATGGGGAAAGCCGTCATAATATCAGATCAGGAATACTCAGATCCACTACATTAACCCAACCCAAGTTTAACGTGTTGCATTTTACATCGATATTCAACAGAAATAGTACCATTTATGAAAACAATATAGCTCCATCCGTGATTAACTCAGATCGAACAAATACAGTACATTAGAGTTTCGTAGTAGAGTACCGTTTCACCATAGATGATACTAATATGTTACCAGTCTGTACACTTTCTTGCAAAAAACGAACACCTGACAATTTTCCTTAGAGCTATGAACATATACAAACCTTAAAAAAAATTTATATGCATTTGAATAATCGGAAAAATTTGTCTGGGTATTCTAAATTACTGGCAAGTAAGATAAAACGTTCTATTGAAATTAAACGATTTGTTAACGTTATACGGTCACATGTTGTGTTATTTATTTTAAAATAAATGTTTATTTCATTTTAATTAGTGATATTGCTGTTAAATTGTTTAAGCTTCTTTTATGGCAAACATATGGCAGATATAACTACAACGCTGGTAATATAGTGACCCATTTAGCTAAAGGCTCTAATCAATGTTACGTATTACAACGATTTGGTGTAAATTAGATTATTGTTTAGAGGATCTGGAAAATATTTGAAAAGAGTAATTCATCCAAGTAAAGACTAGGACTGGGAAAAAATACTGCACTGAGCACAGGGGCGACCGCTATATTGCATTGACCGATATATTGTGTTTAAACTGTTTATTGAGCCAGGTGGTTGTAAAAACACGTCACAAATATTTTGTTTGTATAAATTTTAATTCGAAAAAAGGTCTTTGATTTTAGATGAACTTTGTTTATTTTCTGAATTAAGGAAGTGATCGGCTAACTACGCTCTTATCCATTCGTGGCGATGCCATATAAGGACTTAGTATATTTTCACTTTGTCCTCTATTCGTTAACAACTACAATAGTAGGTGGCCGTCGACATAGCGAATTCAAATCCTAGGATGTGGATGAAACCGGCTGGTTGGGGTTCAGCTTTTAAATAATGTTTAGCCACTAATATATAGCTTTTAAACGAGTATATAGCTTTTTATAACATATTATAACAGACTCACCGAATTTAGTATTCCCACCAAGACTTCATCTTTAAGAATCTCGACCCCATATGATAAATGCTTATTTGTTTTAATGTTTCGGTATACGTTCGGCAAATTGATAATTATTAACAGTGTCATATTTATATACTTCAACATCATTTTGTAATTTATTAATAATTTCATTGTTTAAGTCTTCTTTAACTTCAGTGTTACCTTTTATATAAACCCGAAAGTGTTTGCAAATTATATTTTTATCCCTACGTAATATATCTGTTGTACTTCTTTATTTTTATATATTTACTTCAATCAATTGACGTTTTCAATAAATGGTTTTCAGTACAGGCCATATTGTTTTTATTATCTATATATTAGATATAAGTCAATTGATACCAAAATAATTAAAATCTAAATATCTGTTGAAAAGTGATGCGGGAACAAATAAATATAGATAGAAACAAATATTAGACCTAAAGATATTATTTTTCTTCCGGTGTAATTTGTTGAAAAATACATTATAGTTGTGAGAAACCGTGATGTAATTTTTAATTTATATAATCTATAGATATAATAAAATTGCAACAGAGTGGAATTTTGTACATGGAAAATATTATAAAAAGAGTGATTGGTTAAGCGTAAACCATAATAACAGAAGTTAGAAAATTTTTTTTTCTATCCGTCTGTACGTTAATTTGTTCATCAATCATGTAAAATTTACTGGAAGGATTTTGTTGAAATTTGGTATGGTAACATTTTACGCTGAATATATGAAAGAAAAAAATTCTAAAAACATTTCTTATTCCGAATTTCAAGCGAATGAAGTCGCAGGCCTAGCTAGCATAAATTAAAAGTATTGTAATTTTTAATTTATCTAAATAATAATGCAGCACCGAGTGTCCCGGGTCTGCATGATGTTAATTATTTGATACAGCAAGAAGTTTTTTTTAATATCCCTCATACACATATGAGACGAAAATAAACTAAACGAAAATAAACATTTTCTTCTTTAGATTTTAATCACTGAGAAATAATTTATTTTCAATTACAAAACAGGTATTATTTTTTATATTTACTGATTCATTATTACACCTAAACTTTTCATTATTAAAATAGAACCCCCATAAACAAAAACTTAAGGAAAACATTATTGCATCAGTATAATCAATTTCCTTTTCCTATGAAATAATACTCTTAATGCTTAAAGTTCAAAGTTGAATAAGATGTTTGCCGCGTCGCTTCATAATGGTTTAATGAGGGTACGGGGCGCCGTGTATACGTGCACTGCAGGCGCTTAACCCTTGCATCATCGTTGAAATAATATATAATGGGAATGAGACAAGATACGAAAAAAATTATTGATTAGAATCATCTGGCTATACCAACTTAACTAGACCACGTATATCATAAAACTTTTTTTGTCTTTATTTATAGTCGGAAGCTTATAAGTCTACAGGAATAATAACTACTTAATGAAAACTGATCGAAAAAAATTACGGTTAAGAAAGAAAATCGTTAGTTTCATTTAAAACGCTACGTACCGACACAAGTTTTACGTAATAAAATAATAACAGTATTATGACTTTCATGAACCACATGTTCGTGATAAAACAAAATGATCGTGTCATTTGTACTACCCAATAACACAACTGTCACGGTTTCCCATTTCACTCAAATACCTGCTACTATCCGATATAGAAATCTAACTTCCGGAAAAGCTTTTGTTCTACTCCATATTATGGTGGAAAAATTTATATTTACAGTTTACTATTTGCGTCACTCGTGTACAATATTGCCGTTTATTTATTGCGATTGAGCGATATGTTGAAAGTGTTAATGCTTTTGACGACTTATTGCTTAATGGCGTAATAAAAACATAATATATTTTTACGTTTTTGTGCTGGTGATTGAATGGTTGAAAAAAATAAATACGTCATTTAAGGTTGGAAAGATGAATATAAAACGAGTTTCTTATTGGAATGCAAAAATAAAAGATTTATCTGCCGACAAAAATAATAATTTTTTATGAATTTTCGAGAAAAAATTGAAAATACGTAAAATGTTATTAATTTATGCGAATTTTATTTTATCGTATATACCTTAACAAAGTATAAATATATAATGTTATCTTTTTATCAGATGATGATATGAAAACTTAAGTACACTGCATTAGTTTAGTAGACCTTAAGTATTTGAAAGTAAAAACCATTGTATTTTATGATGATATGAAAACATAATTACATTGCATTAGTTTAGTAGACCTTAAGTATTTGAAAGTAAAAACCATTGTATTTTATGAAGTTACTTTATACTAACGGTACGGAAAGCTCATAATAAATATAGGAGTCATTAAAATTATGGAACTGATTGTTGAGCAATAAAAATTTATATCATTGCAGTCTATAATTTTGTGTGGTTATATGATATGACAATATTTATAATAATCCGTTTGGATATAATTAATTTAAGATAGAGTTTACAGGTTTGTATAAACATCTATGAGAATAATTTGTTATCGAAAATGTTTTTTAACCAGTGTGGATCATAGGAATAGTAGTACTGACTTTTGGAAATGGTAGTAACACACTGAAAATTATTGACCCATTAGGTTTATAGGTTGTATTCAAGAACCAATTTGTGTGTAATTTTGACCATTTTGTACCTCCTGAATGAGCCGGTTTCTGAGAGGCTTTAGTACCATAGACTACATAACATACTACGTTAGATTATAGAGTAATCTGTGTAGTATAATAGGTTGCTACATCTAAATAGAAGCACTGTGAGGCTAAATTATTCTTCTCAATAATTCTACAATAAAATCTACAAAGGTATATGTTTATAAATTACATAAAACCCATAATAATCTTTTCAGCTACAAAAGCGGATTTTAACTCAATTTTCTAGAGCTTAAAAGACTTTCTTAATTTTTCTTGAATGCAATTTTATAGTGATGTTCCTTAACCTACAGAGGTCAAATTTTTCTTTATACCGAAGTTTTCTAACGTTTAAATTATTTATGGTAATGTTTTTGAGTAAGTAAAATTGTACTCAGCTAGTTTTCACCCACAGAAAACGAATGCATCAATGCGTAAAAATATTTGGCTGTCCATGCGAAACTGGAGCAGGTCAGTAAAAAATTCGTAAACGCCGTAATTTTAAATCGACAAAACTCACCCTTTTATTGAAACGCAAATGAAAACATCGTATGTTTAAAGTTGTAACTTCAATACATAGAAATAAATTACCTTCGATAAACTTTGTTTCATACCGGGCGGTAATCAATCATTTCGACAGCTTCAATGTGTTGCCAACTTAATAAAACCCAATGTAACAAACTTAGTTCAGTTCATGCCTTCTCCCCTCGATGAAGAAACTAAACGGATATGGAATAATGGGAAATTTGATTGAAGCAACAACTTTGTCGGCCCAACATTCGAATTGCGTGCCCAGCTGTACTAATTATGTAAATATTATATTAGTTATGTTAGGGTTAGTTAAACAGTAAAATGTTCTGCCTTAAATGTTCGATTACTTACTTAATCTAAGAATTCACACAGAATACAATACCAATTTTTTCTAGTGAATGTGATTATTTTAGAAATGAATTAACATATTCATACAAATAAGAAAAAACAAAAATTTATGTACTCTGATCTACGTATCCACCACAAACAACAATTATCTATCTCGCTGAATCATAAAAAAGTTGAAATCTTTTATTTAATTAATAAAATATAACATTAATAAATATAAATATAAATTTATCAAAGTATCTATATTATATTCACCCTATACTTTGATATTTTATCAACTTTATTGCAAAGGTTAATTAAAAATAGAACATCGATTAAACAAATAAGGAAGAGCTATAAATTATCGCTGTTTAGAATACATGGGTTCTTTGGTATGTAACTGCATGCATAAAACTTAACTAAAATTAATCACACTTTATTGTTAAAAAGGTTAATTAAAAACTGAACAAAATGTATTCATAGATAATTTCCACTGTCAGCGTATTTCCTTTTATTATCTTAACTTAAAAATAAATGTTTATTTAAATATCTATTCGATCACATAAATATCGTCAGTCATTGGCGATTAGACCGCTGATACTCATTATTCCTTAGCATGTGCACAATGTTTAGATTATAAAAAAATTCTTGGCAGTATTTATATTTATTTGCCATTCTATCAGCTTTTTATGCGGAACAAAATGCGTATGGTAGCATTTGTTTCTTTCTGGAATGCATCCAAGAAGATGTCCTAGAGTTCGATATATAGTGACAATCCGCATTTACAGATATATAGATATAATGATATTACTAAATTAAAAACATATGTAAATGATTGAATAAGCACCGGCGTTTAATAAAAAAATTTACAGGAAATAAAACTATGCTTTAATTTACTGAGTTCACGGTCGTTCGTTGTAAAAGGAATAACTATGAATCTTTTACTCTTAAATAACTGTGTAGTAATCTCTGACTTAACAACTCAGCTTCCATTAAGAACATTCATGCATTGTCCTTTCAACATTTATAAATGAATTTTATATTAAATAACAAAATTTGGATTGACTATGTGAATTCCTTTACTTTGGTTAGACACAAGAAATACTGTCTAAAATAAGACTTGTTTATGCCGATATGTTTATGTTTTGCCTATTATTCTATAAAGAAATAAACAGATTTATTTTTCTATTACTGTAAATTGTTATACGTTACTCAGCAATAAAGCTACAGAGAAGAAACTTTTAAATACATCGTCCTAAAAGAAAATGAGTTTTTAAATACCAGAAACTTTTTAAATGCCTTTTATCGAAACAGTAGCTTGACTTTTTACGTTACATACAAAAAAAACGACTCACTTTTACGTATTTAATAAATATAGAAAAACGGATTAAAAAGTAGGTTCGTTTCGAGCTTTCAAACTCTTCACGAAACAAATGTTTGTGTCACCTGTTTGATTTAAATTTACAATTGACACGCTTTTCCACTTCATTAGATTACGTAACAAGATTTTTAAGGTAACTTTCAAAAATAATTTCGTTTTCTACCGCAATATAATTTAATTTTAATTTAAGTTCTTCAAGTGAAATAATACTTCTTGTTTCTTGTGAATTGGTAATGAACATTGAATATTAGATAGTAATAGACTAGATGGAAAACAGGATAACAGAATTTAAATAAGAAAGTTTCTTAAACCAGAAATTATACGTACGTTTTATAATTGAAAAAAAAATTATATTTATGAGCTCATTGCTATAAATGTCTACATATTTTTTGAGATATCAAAAATTTTAATTTTACCTAATTTTAGTAGTCAAGTAGTAGTTCAATTACATAAGTTATGCACAAAAACGCGAATTGAAGTTTTTGATAATATTTTTGAGAAATTAGTGAAAAAATTAAATTTTCTAACATCATTATGATGGATATAAAATAGAGGTTATTATCACATAACATAATAGATATAAATGGCTGTGCCTACTACTTCACTTGCGTGTAATTAGGATTGTTTTTATATGCTACTCCTGAGTATATACTGTGACCATATTAAATTTCATCAAAATCCCTCTTGTAGATTTTGCGTGATACTCACTCAAATTAACATACAGACAGATAATTTAAAAAAAAATGTTGATGAAGTCTATGTTGATAAAAAATTATCGGTATACTATTAAGTGAGATAATATAATAATAAATTTAATTAATAATTCCAATTACAATAAAAATATCCACTTCAAGCCATTCATTAGGCACCCAGTGCCAAGAATTAATTTATTTAAAAGAAAGTTAATTTTTTTTTTAATTTGTGGATATCTACTCATTATACTTATATGATATTGATTATTTTGAATCCGAAATCGGATCTAGGCGTTTAATTTTATTCGAGAGTTGATTTTTATGATTAAGGGATGAAATTATTTCCAATAATTTTTTTATCAGTTAAGAAAAAAAAATTATGTACGAAGTGAACTTCTTATCATACGATGTCATCACAAAAATATGGTACGGAAGTACATCGGTAGAAGTGTTGATGGTGAATCATATCAGCGTCGTGCGTTAATGAATAAACTGGCTAAGTATTCACCTCTACCGATCTAGGAAGAATACTTTGTGGCGATTTCAGCTTAATTTGATCATTTTGGTTTATTTAATTGAAAGTTTTGGATGGAAATGTAACATTTATAGATAGTGTACTTATTACCACACCCTATTTCAAATTTAAAGAAAAATAAATTATTATTGAATATTGAATAGCATCACATTTGCAAAACAGTTTCCACTCACATCTTTCCTTAATTAAAATAAATTTTCTATTGCCAGCTAATATATTTTATAAATAAAGAAATTTATTCATTACAGTTTTGGTATTTGCGGAGAAGGATATCATATAAAATAATACTAAACAGTGTGAGTTATGTAAATTATTTAGTATTAATTGAGCATTGCCAAAAACAATTTAGACTTTTTTCACGGTGAGCACTACAGAAACTATCGTCATTCAAACATATCAAGTTTGAAAAAGTAATTTTCGATTTTGGTCAATCATTTGTTTTAATCACTGTTTTAATCAATCAATTCACATTTTGAAATTCTCTGGTATTGTGTCCATTAAATTGTCTTTTCATATTTTTATTTCATTATTTTATTTCGCTATGAATAACGCAAAATTGCATTGCATGGCGTATTCATATTCTCTTTATGAATTTACACATATATCTTTTTTTTTGTTTTCTCTTGAAGGAAAAGACGAAATAATATGTAACAATTCATTTTCATTTTCTATTTTTGGAACTTTCCCAATTATTGTGCTGACTGTAAGCTTATTTAATGATATCAAACGAATTTCACTTCTATTGTTTTTACTAAAATTGTCTTTTCATATTTACATTTTAATATTTTCTTTGGCTACGAGTATCGTAAAGCTGTTATGAATGGCGTAGACATATTCTCTTTATGAATATATGCAAGGAATGAATATTGAAGGAAAAGTTCAAATAATCCGTTACAATTAATTTTCATTTCCTACTTTCAGCACATTAACGATTACTTAGTACGTACGTACGTCTGTAAGCTTTTTTAATAATATCATATGAGTTCTGGTGCTTGAAATTCACTTCAACAACATTTATAGATTTATTTATAATTTTATTGTTTAAGGTAATGATAAATTGTGTTTAAAATTTTAAATTAAGTTATTTGATTTAAAAACTAGGTGGTGGTTATTCATTACAGTCGCGTGTTTAAGCTGTTTTCGATATGGGCATTTATTATGAGAAGCCAAGCACAGTGTTACAACACTTTATTTTCCTTCGTACATATTATTTATATTTTGCAAAACCTTTACTTTTTTATTGTTCGATTAATTGAATATTTCAATAAATGATATTTAATATCAGCCTTACCGATTTTAGCAACTGACTCCTTTTTTATCTAACTGCATTGATTGATACCAAAAATTGTTGAAATAGAACAACCATATGTTAGATCTAAACGTGTTACTTTTACTTTGGTGTAGTCGGTGAAAAAATATAATAAAGGTTTAAAAACAGGTATTTTCTTTTTTTTTAATCCTTTCAAAAATATACGTCGAAAATAATTTTTAATATTTTCTTGGGCCTTCATTACTCAAAAACTTTTTATTTTCCTTGACAATATTTTTAAAATTTTCAACTTTTTTTTAATCATAATTACTTTTAAACCTTTTATTATCCTAAATATAAGCTATATGAAAAAAAAACTTAAGAAAAACACAACATTACCCGCATAATATTTTTTCCCCGAAATAATATTCGCATCCTCAATATTCAAAGCCGAATAAGGTATTCTTCGCCAGTTTTGATGACACTTCATATGCTTATATGGCAGAGAATTTAATTCTTGCATTAACGTTGAAGTAATGTGTCTTGAAAATGGGGTAATATACAAAGAAAATATCTTTTAATCATCTTATTTTGTACTCACCAACCCACAGAAGCAACCCTGCTGTATCAATTTAGGATCACTCGTATAACACAGAATTAATTTGTCTATGGTCAAAATAATTACTTAATGAAACTCGATAAAAAGGTTACAATTTAAAAAAAATTATCAATTTAATTTCAAACGCTAATTGTAAATCAAATGGTACAAAAACAATAAATAATAAGGTTGTGAGTTTTACGGTTCATACTTTTGTGATAAAAAAACAATAATCGTATCATCTGTACCATCCGATTTTACAACTGTCACGTTTTCCTTTCCACCATTTCACTCAAATAACTGCCACTATTAGATAAGAAGATCTAACATCCGGAAAAGATTTTGTTGCGCTCCACATTACGGTGGAAATGGAATAATCAATGTTTTCAGTTAATTAATATACGTATATTGGCAAATTATTCATGGCGATTGAGCTATATATTGAATGTGTCAATGCCTATTATAATTTCTTGCTTAATTATGTAACGAAAATATAATTTATTTTCACGTTTTTGTACTGGTGAATATTTGGTCGAAAAGAATAAATGTGTCATTTATGGTTTTGAGGAAGAATATAAAACGAGTTTAACACTAAATTCAAGAATAAACAATTGTTTTTTACAAAATTAATTGTTTTTTACGAATTTTTAAGTTTTTTATACGAAATTATTCAAAACACATTTAACCTATGTTTATTTATTTGAATTATGTTTCTTCAGAAATATTTTAACAAAATATAGAATAAATAATGACCATAAAGAATTTATATTACCATTAAAAATAATTTTGACCATTGATTATTTTTGAACTTTATTATTTTGATAACTATATCAGCACTGGTTTTATTCAATAAAACATATCAATTAGAGAATTCGACTTACTGAGATTGTAGTTATCAAAATAATAAAGATGTAGTTATCAAAATAATAAAGTTCAAAAATAATCAATTGTAAAAATAAATTTTTACTATTGATTCTTTTGGAATTTTATTATTTTGATAACTACATCAGCATGGGTTTTATTTAATAAAAACATATCAATTAGATAATTTGTATAATATATTTACCCATTAAATCTTGGCTAAATAAAAAATGCAATATTTCTTTAATTGCTATTACTAAGGTTTATAATGTTTATTATATTATCATGGGTCTCAAGATAAAATTCAAGAACATACGCAGATGATCGAGGAACACATCTAACGAAAAAAATAATATTTAAAACATAATATATAGAAGTAAAATAAAATATTATACACCAACTTGGAAAGAAAAGTTAGTAATGAAATGAAAAGAGTAGTGCGATTAAATTCACATGTATTAACAGGCTCGAATTTCTCAAGTAACCAGCGGCTCTGTAACAAAAATGTGTTCTGAAGTCAGAGTCAATTGACACTATTTGCGGCTCAAGAAGACCACTTTTGTAGGAGGCGAAAGTTTTAGGTTATGAAGTTTCATCATATTTTCAGAATAAGATCGGAAACCATACATTATCATATACGTCATTTATTAATTTCATTTTGTAAATTAATTTGCTTTAGTTGCATTGTCGGATTTGCAATAACAGCATGAGATCAAATTAATTATTATATTTCACATAAAACATTCATTACAAAGTAGCCAGATTAAAATCTTGAACTATCAAATGAAGATTTAAAGCTTCATAATCAACAAAATATATTTTTTACAGTCAACGATGAAGGTCTTATGGGCTGAGTCTTATAGGAAAAAACTAAGAAAATTACATTACCTCAAATTATTTAATCATTTAAAAAATTATCTAATTCGTCATATAATCATTTAACCAGGTTATCAAGTTTTAATATTTATTATTACACTACTGCTAGACCTAAAGTATACTGAACAGAAAGATAAATAGAAAACCACCGAATGTGATAAACATAGGGGACGAAAATCCATTTGTGCTTAAAGGTACAACTTAAGTATTTGGTAGTGGGAACCGGTGTATATATAAATATATATATATATATATATATATATATATATATATATATATATATATATATATATATATATATATATATATATATATATATATATATATATAATAACCTCATGAAATACACCGGTTCCCACTATTAAACACTTAAGTAGTATAGAAAATTTATAATAAGTAACAGGAGTTATTTAAATCATGCCACTATGTGTCGTGTAATAAAAATTCACATCATTGCAATACATAAATAAGTGTGATTAAACGTGTAAATATTTCTAATAGTCCGCTTTGCTAGTCTCTTCAAGGTAGATCAGCCAAAGTCCAACATAATTGCTACACCGTGTCTATGTGGATTGTTAATACTACTCGAGTAATATATTGTTATATTTTCTTCGGAGCAGTATCCAGGCTTAGGCGATTTTGCTTCACTAATTCCAAAAATGGCTTCTTTATTCTAGTCATTTTTGGTACGATCTATTTCATTCAGCTAGTACATGCTTTGAACATTCCGTATGTCAATTCTTCTACTTAAGCCGAGTATTCTTAGCAAGCTCTGGTTAATAAAGACTTGCCGTGGCTGATATCTTACGCTACGGATATTTAGTGAAGTGGTTTCCCGTTGTTTTCCGCATTGTTTTGCCGTTAATCGTTTCTTATTTCATTCCGGCTTCAGGACCGATTTCTCAATCCTCAAGACAAAAGTCCTGAGAAGTATTGAGAAATTGACGCCCTTACACTTGTCACTCCTACATCGGAAACTGTTAGCCAATAAGTAGTAACTGCTTATATCTGCAATCACTTGGTCGGCAAAGTCTTGTTTCTTATCTAAAAGAGCTTTACATTTGGGCTAGTATCTAATTATAGTTCTTACACTCCTTTTACCATCACCCTCAAGAAAAATGCCAATCATCAATTCAAGTCGATAGTTAAAGACATAAAGATACGATATGTATATTAAAACATTTTTTCAATGACTAATAACTGAGTGATATTAAGATTCTATACATTTATACATAGTAATAAAAATAAGCAAGCACTACACCTGTACTCTAATTATATGTGTTGAAACAGTTTAACGTATGTAAGAAAATATACATATTAAATGAAGACTTGGGAAAAAAAATTAATCATTCTTATACTATCGAATTCATCAGTTTTAATGCACGACTTTTATAAAAATAAAAAAAAAAAACTAGTAACACTCATTTTGCAATGGGAAAATTTTGTTTATTTTAAGGTTCCCTATATGCAAACGAAAAGAAAATCGAATTCTATACTATCGCTCAGTGTCCATCCATCTGTTCGTGGATTACAGCCATTTTAATCATAAGTCGTTTGACATAGAAAGTTGATAAAGCATATTAACCTGCATATATATCAGTAGTATAGTTAATACCCAAAAATATTTACATGGAAATATTATAAGAGGAAAATAACCTACTCGAATTTTTTTTCATTTCATGTGTCGTAATTGCATATGTTCCAAAACTATTTTTTCAGAATTGTAGATATAATATTTCTAGTGATAATTTTGCAAATGTTCATAAAAAATATTTTCAACAATGTTCATAAAAAATATTTTCATTAAACGATATGAAAAAGATAGCGTTACTATTAATCTTTGTAAAATTTATTGAAGAACTTACTGGAAAATTTTAAGGAAATTTATTGGATAATTATAATTCCAATAATTTTTGAAAAACTCGCGATATTTTTAAGCTTATGAAAGATATACTTGGCAATATGTTTACATTGGGGAAAATAATATTAATATTAATAAATATATTAATAGAAACACTATATTCAACCAAAATGTATATACAATAAATGTGTACAAAACCTTTGTAGTGTAAGTTCGTATTCGTATAAAACAGATTTATTTAGGGTTTGGCATAAAACCACTTATCCCATTGACATAAAATTTACCATTACAGAGCCTAAAATGTGCAGATGGACCTAAAATATATATTTTTTTAACCTGAAGGAAATAAGCAATAATTATTTAAGCTATAAAAGCAATAAAATTTTAACTCGACAAAGTGTTCCGACAGCATTTTTGAGTTAATATTTTAAGCTTTTATAGTTGTATTAAAATAATATTTTTATCAATAATTAAAAATAATGTTTTTACACAAGAATGTCGAAAAAAGTTGAACGATGTAATCAAATGCAACAAAATCACAAGTATATTTCAAGCCTTTCTACTTTATTTCTATATTTAGTTATTTAAACTAATATATCGCGGAATAAAATGTCTGTGTTTAATAATGAGATCTGAATTTAAATTTGTTTTAAGAGTAAGGCATTAACTGATGTTTATAATGATGTTTAATAATGGTATTATTGTTTAGATAGGTAATTATTTTTTACATGGTATTTACAAGAAGTACGCACAAAAAGTTCTATCACAAAATATATTTAAAACATTTATCTATTACGTATTACGTCTATTATGACCCATTTTTAGTCTTAATTTTTGAAGTATGGAAGCGGTTTTTAAATACAAAAATTAAACCATAATTAATTTGTTCTATTAGGCATTACGTAACTGATCCATGATTTATATGGCTGATTAATTTAGATCGTTTATTATGACCATCTATTTATTAAAAATTTATCATCTGTTCTATACTAAAAGACTAAATGAAATAATCAAAGCGCTTAGAATACTGTAAATAAATTAATCATTAATAACTGCTATAGAAATGAAAGATGCTAATATAAAATACATTTTGATACCCCCTTTTTGTTCGAAAAATCCAGTGTTAAACATATTTGTAATATAAAAAGTTCAAGATTTTTGGTAGCTTCTCATTCATATCTGTTTTAAATTCACTTTAAAAATGAAATGATTGTCTAAATACTAATATTATTATGAACCATAAATATTGTATCCTAGTTTACGCAATAGATGTAACCTAAGTTTTAATTCGGACCTTATACTGCACAATAAATATGTTTATTCAGTGAAAGGGAGATATATTAGTTTACATCCCTAAATATCTAAACGTAGTAGTACTGCTGGAAATATATAATTCAACGTCAACCGTGATGTAAAAAGAATAAGTATAAAGCTTTTTGTATTCACTCAGAGTATTTGATAATATTTAAACTTTTACATATACTCCAATATGAAGCTTTTTCACTCGTATTGGAAACATCTCGAGAAGCTCTAACTTTAGCTTTCAACGAATATACAATATCTCAAACATACAAATGTGACAATAAAAAGCTACGTTGAAAGCTTTTGTCCACAAAGTCTATGTTTCGTAGCGATTTCGGGAAATTTTCTTCACATAAATCTGTAAAGATAATTTCGTCTCAGTAAGTCTTGAGGAAACGGTTAATTTCAAAGTTTACATCGCTTCATGTTGTGATATTTTAGTGTAAAATTATAATCTCAAATATTTTGAAGAGGTTAAAGAAGCAAAATGCCTGTCTGTTCTATTTAAAACTTTATTTTTTGAAAAAATTATTAGTTATTTTGACCTTAAAATGCTTTTACTGTTTCTCAGGAGTATTTAATAGTTTCAATGACAAAAATTATATATAATTGTATTAATTTAATAAACTTGTATTTTTTATTAATTGTAATAATTTAATAAAATTGTATTTTTCTTAATTTATTACCTTATAATAAGTGCATAAGTGTGAATATACTTTTTTTTATAGTTAGCAAGTTTTAGAGTAAGAATATAGAAGGCAGTAAGATTTGTATTACGAATTTGCATTAAATGTACCAGTTTTTAAAATGGTTTGCAAGTTTTGAATAGTAGTAGCACAGATAGTCAAATCTGGGTAACGAAAATTAAGAAATCCTAAAAAGTATATTTTCGAATTTTTTTTGAGAGAAGCGTATTAGTTGTAAAATGCTTTAATTAATATATACTCAACTAACCTAATTAGAAAAAAAATAACAATCGGACTTAATTTGTAGTCGTGACACAAAAAAATCAAACCAGAGTATTGATTTTCACGAATTTAACGTATTTTTAATAAGGTTAAATTTTGTCAGTAACCCGGTCATAGCTTGGCCTATCTCTCTTTTTTGGTTGGTTCAAGACTTACGGAATATACTACCTATTTAAAAATATTTACCTCCGTTACGATCGCTATAAGATAATCTTGATTTGATATGTCAAATAACAATAAAATCTTAAACATTGGCTCGAAGCTATAAACGCAAATAATTAAGTGCTGACTTATAAGCGACAGATAAGGGAGTGGCCAATTCATTCAAAACTTTTTTCCTGTCGGATCTGATCGAGTCGTCAACGAGATCTTTTAAAATATAATTGAAAATTGCCCGTAATATTTTTTGATAATCTAAATTAAGGGGACGTTGCGCAAGTTCTATTTAAATTTAGCAGGTTTAAATTTAAACTGTTTCAAATAAACAAAATGACGGTTCTTTTAAATAATAACGAGTCTTCACTTGTTTTAATTATATCTGGCTTGTAATAATTTCAAAATCATACTAAAACTCATATTATAATTGAGTATGTAAGTTTGTTCGTCTGTTTGTTCTGGTTTTAGGCTTCTTTAATCAAAAAATTTAAAATTTTGCATATATTTATTTTTTTAATATCATATGTCGTGTGGAGTATCAACTGAAAATATTTCGGGCATTCTAAAACTATTTTTTGTCCAAAATAATATATCTCACACATTCAATCTTCAAAAGTGACAAAATGAAAATTATAAAAAATCGAACTTTATTACAATTTTAACTAATGTTTAATGCTAAGGGAATTATAACAGTAATTTTCAATCTCATGAGAAATTTATATTTGGCCATATAGAGGTTATGTGTAAAATGTCAAAATTTTCCAGGCAATATCTTTACATTCTGAGAAAGTAATATTAGCAAAAGGTTGAATAGGAATATTATGTTTACCTAAAACCTTTCACATGGGCTTAAGGGTATGCGAAATGTTTGCAATGCGAGTTCTGTTTATATTCAAAAAGTTGTATTATAATATATTGGCAAAATGTTTCTGTTATGTGTTAATTCAACTTTCTGAATTAATCACAGTTAAATAAAACTACGTGATGTAGTATTATTTTTACTTTCTTTAATTTCTTTACCACGACCTAGGTTTCGTTGTATTACAACATCTTCAGGTGGGCTATTAGCAAAGATTGGAAGAATCTTTGCTAATAGCCCACCTGAAGATGTTGTAATACAACGAAACCTAGGTCGTGGTAAAGAAATTAAAGAAAGTAGAAATAATACTACATCACGTAGTTTTATTTAACTGTGAATAATAAAGTTCTACAAATTTAACGCTAAATATATTCAATTTCTGAATTAAATGTTGTTGAAAATTGCCTGCGATTTTGTTCTAATTGATTTTCTTTTTAGAAGATTTTTGATCAACAGAATAATTTGTGCTACATTATCAATACGTTATCTGTCTGATGATTAATATTAATTTTTTTTATATACCCTTCCCATATAATATACAATATTGGATTTTTGCGCAATGACACCGCATTTGACTGGACACTCAGTCAAATGCAGTGTCACAGCCCTATAAACTAGTTTCCTTAAGACACGCAATGTATTATATTTTAAAGAAGTTATTTAAAGTGATGCAAAATTAATAGTAAAAACCTTTTAAAAGACCTCAGGCATTTCCCATTAACAATTATATTTTGCGAATTCACTTTAATTTTCCGACTGCACTTAACCGTTTTTAGACTTACCTAGTCCAATGGCAAAATAACGAATCGTTCTAATTTCATCAAGTCTGTTTATCCAGGGGATCAAAAGACAGGTGCATAAATGGAACGCATTTATAAGTGGTACGGGTTAATTGGGTTACAGAAATTAATGTGTCCCATGTATTCAATGTTATATAATTGTTTATTATTTACTATTGATCTTATTATAAATAAAATAATTCTGGAAACCTAAACTCTTACATTCAATTTGTATAAGAAGTAGGGGATTCTTCCACGGTTTTCTCTAGTGTTTGCATTGCAGCCTGGGCTAAAAAGTCCATTTAATCGTTTGCTTACGATCCGACATTGCAATATTTGCAAAGAAACACTGTAACATTTATATAACTGTAACATTTATGACGACTCGTATGAGAGTTAAACTTACACTAATGTAACTGTACCACATCAATTCTGTACCCAGGGGTAATATATCCAAGGTTAGGGCTGCAAAACTATACAAATTGCTGAAAACTCTTTTGAATTGTTACATTTATGTGCATAAACTCTTATATATATGAATATATGTATATACATATATGTGTATATATGTATATATATATATACATATATATACATATATATATATATATATATATATACACACAGTAGGTGGCCAAATTATTAGACAGTACTCAGATTTATGCTATTTCAAGTTTAAAATGACTTTATGAGTAAATTAGCTAATTTGTATGTGATAACACTGGAATTCGGTATAAGTTTTGAGAACAATGGAATTCGGTGCGAGTTTTGATGTAAGCGAGGTTACTTCTCAACTGGTTACCGTTTGTCGAAAATTGCTAGAAATTATTGAAGGAAGGTTGTTTTAAACATTTTGTGATTATTTTCCCAAGTTGTTTTTCGTCCCATTTAACTAAAACATAAGTAGTATTTCTCTTTGCATTATATTTCCTCAGTTTCATATGTAGATTTCACTTTTGTTTTTAATATGTGATAACCTTAATTTTTTTTCTGCAGTGTGGGTAAGGCATGATGCAGTATGAAGCAAATAACAAAGACTTACGACAGATCAATACAAGCGTGTGCTAGAAAATCGGCTTCTGCCCCAGCTCCAAAAGTGGTTCCCTGGAGATGAAGAGTTCATTTTTATTCACGACTCGGTACCTTGCCACAAAGCAAGGAGTGTTACTGCATTTCTGGCTGAAAAAAAATATTACGATTTTGCCCTGGCTAAGGAGCTAATCAGACATGAACGCGATAGAGAACTTGTGGAAGCTCACGAAAAGAACGATCAACAATCAAGTGATCACCACCAAATGCCAGTTGATCGAACCCTTAATTAAAGTATGGTATCAAAACACTGAACTCCAGCATAACGCGAAATCATGCATAGAGAGCATACTCCGACGCGTAGAAGCTGTAATTCCATCAAAGGGATATTCCTTATATATTACTTATAAAAAAAGTAAGTAGTTGTGCATATGAAACGTGCTGTTTTTATTATCTTCATAATATTTTCTTGTAATTAAAAAATACGTATGAGACTTACAACCAATTATTTGTTTGAAAAATTCAGTTAAAATAGAAAATAATGAAATCTAAGCACTGTCTCTAATAATTTAGCCACCTACACACACACACACACACACACACATATATATATATATATATATATATATATATATATATATATATATTTGAAATGTATTCATTACATTTTTAAAATACTTCCCCATAAGCTGTTGAATAAGTTACATCCCGACATATGCAATACTCCCTCTCTGTTCTCATTTAAGAATCCTCTCAAAAAGTTATACCTTTCGTAACTTTTTTATAACTAATTTCCTCTTTTCATCCCTATTCTATTCCCTTCCTACGTCCAATGTCATTTGTATATTTATGTATATGAGTAAGTGCATGTATATATGCATGTATGTATGTGTGTGTGTGTGTGTATTTATGTATGTAAAAGTTTACGCGTTGATATATATATATGTTTATATGAGTAAGTGCATGTATGTACGCATGTATGTATGTGTGTGTGTGTGTGTGTATTTATGGATGTAAAAGTTTGATGTATATATATGTTTATATAAGTAAACACGATTGTGGTTCTATGGATGGTTCTTGGCACGCTTTGTCCAGACGGTAATTTTATGTTTAATTTTTAATTACCTTTCCCTATAGTAAAATAAAAATAAAAAAAAGATGTGGTGTCGTGGGACACCAGGTAGGAACGAAGTTCCTTCGGCTAATGTAGAATCGACACAATTTGCAAAAAAAAAATCGTGCTCAATTTTATGTAGGTTTTCTTGATTTTTTCTTAAATTTTGCTGGTTAGTTTTTATTTAAGTACAGGAAAGTATTTAGGAAATTCAGTATTTTAGGAAATAATAAATTACGTAAAATAAAAAAAAATCGTAATTCAAATTATCAATATAATGGAGAAAGAGGAAGGTATTATACACTACTCGCTTGTGTATACGACTGTCGCGCCTGCGCACGTCTCATTTAACGGTTTTATTCCACGGACTTTTTCTTACGGTTTTACTATCACATTTTTTTCAGTTCGGTCGCGCAGCAAAATCCCTTTCTCCTCCAAGCCTGCCGTAAGTAACTTCGTTCCAATAAATAGCCAATTAAATTATTTTAGTCCATTGCAAATTTCCAAAAACGGTATGCACCATAAGAAACAAAGTTTCTTTTCAAAAATGCAGCAAATATTATTCTTTTTTAAATATAAGGTTTCACAAATATACTTCATTGTTTAAAACTTATAACGTTAAATAATCGATTAGTTTGTAATATAACAAAGCATAGATATTTTCGTTACAGTAATGAATTCAAATTATTTAATTTAATTTCAGCAAATAATTAAATTATCAATTTGTAATTATAATAGGTAATTATATAAGAAATAATTTTGTAATTGTAATTAAAAAAAAGTAGAAAACGTTTATATTATTCGTTGTCAAGCAAACATACTCTCATATAAGGTATTTTTGTAATAATTAATTTTATATGAAATATTTTAAATTCTATTACATTGTTTAACTTCATCTTTTTAAAATTTTGAAGAGCTTGTAAGGATTCGGTGAAGTATTTGATTTACTTTCAGTTATAATTCGTACAGAAGACAATTTTTTATTTTAAAATATACGTGCGTTTTAGTCGTCATGCATCTAGTGCAATCTACCATAATGCAATTTGTCATTTTACTAGTTTTATAGTTGATTATAAGAGATTACTCTCGTAGCAATAATTACGCAATATGTATCCACTCTGTACATTAAAGTCTCCAATAATTACTTAAATAAGTAACTTATTTATTTCGTTTTATTTTTATTTCATGTATACAAACATAAATGTAAAAAAATAGTACATCAGCAGATTCAAGTTAGCTGATATAAACAAAAGTTGGTTTAATTCATCTGTTATTTGAACTCAGGAATACGAGGGTGGAAATAGCTGGCATAATCTAGTGGTAATTGCGGGATCACTTATGATCGATAAATCTCAGACTGTTAATAGATTGCGGTGTCGATGATATTAGTATCTCGTATATCACATCTTTTGAAGGATCAATGTGTTAGATTCTTGTTCTCAAAAATAGCTATTATAGGATATAATGTAATAATACTATGGAAAAAGGTTTCTACATTTTACAATTTAAAAATGATCTTCCCAAATGGAAAATTGTTTCAACTGACTTTGAAGTAAATCACAAAATATTTAAACGTAGTAATATTGCTAGAAAAATTCATATGTTAGAGGAAAAAACTGGTCGGCATATTAGGTGTATATTTAAAAAAAAATATTTTCAATTTGTATTGTATTATAAACATAGAAACTGAGAAGATACTTTCCAGTTCATTGCTTAATTAAATATTAATTTAATAAGAAGATGAAAACTTTTCTTGCAGGTGTTAATACTCTTCACGCAAAGCTAGAGCAGCAGGATACGACCTTCCTCAAAAATGTTTGCTTTCACCTTAAAAGCTATTCAAGGTGAAGTAATGAAGCTTGCACGGCTTGATAATTGTATTTTGAAAAGTGTTTAACGCGAATATACAAACTGCAGTTCAGGGTATTGATCTAAACAGTGAACCCCGTGAAATACTTCCATATGTGACATAGAAAATATTTTAAATTTTCGTTACCTTCGCAGAGTAAGGTTTTTCAAAACTAGATTGCTGGAAAGTTCAAAAATATTTGCTAGTTAAAGCCTTAGTTAAAAGCCCTTTTAGCCTTAATTAAAATTTGAATAAGCCTCAATCTATAATCTTTGGTAGATAATTTTCTTATAGTGGTGCCAGTTAAATAATTCGTTTTGTATTTTAACTTTAGTTTAAGAATTTTAACTTTATTTTAACTTTAATGTAAGATGAACCCCTGGGACGCGTAATTAAATTTGGAAACACGTTTTTAGGAACACATTGATTTTTTTTTAAATGTGTATTTAGGAAATAATTCTGTGACAAGTGGCGTTTTACTTATGTATAAAATTTAATTTAAATAATTAGCAAAGATTTTTGCTAATATCCCACCTGAAGATGTTGTAACACAACGAAACCTAGGTCGTGGTAAAGAAATTAAAGATAGTAGAAATAATACTACATCACGTAGTTTCATTTAATTGTGAATAATGAATTTTTACAAAATTAACGCCAAATATATTCAAAATATTAATTATTAAAACCTATATTTAAGTTTAAATACCTACCTATTACCCAATGAAATATTACCGAAGCTTATAAAACGGTTGTAACGGTTACTCCATCATACGGTTGTCAAAGGTGGGCTCTAATAAAGGAAATAATCCAAACTATCGACTCCGGGAGCAGCTGATAGAAGAACGATGGGATTTAGATTGAAAGAAAGAGTAAGATATTTTCAATTACGGAAACATACTAAGCTAACGGACGTGGCAGAGTTAGCCTGCAAATTAAAATGGCGCTAGCCGGATCATGTGGCTGGTAGAAGCGCAGCAGGACTCGTCTTCGCAGCCACCCTCAGCGCACCCGAAGTGACAACATCGAGCGTCTTGCGAGCTCCGTGCAGACGAGGCTCGCGGAGTACAGAAAGGAATTTGCCTTGGATGAAGTCTTCACTCTTCACCGGTGTCCCAATAACTTGATTGCAAAAATTATTTTAATTATTGTAATTAACTATTTTATATCTCTGTGATACTGTGTACTCTCTTTTAAAAAAGGTGATGAAAATAATTGTTATAAGTTAATTTTGATACTTAGTGTCATGTAAGTGTAATAAATCAATTCAAATAATATATTTTCTGGGAAAAAAAGGCTTAAATAATCTGATACTATTTAATGTCTCATGGGCTTAAATAATCGAATACTATTTAATGTCTCATGTGTCACGTGTAATACTGATACTAATTAATGTCTCGACATAAATAATGGTAAATTTAATCTACTTCACAAATTTAAAATTAAACCTTAAGTTGACAAGAGTTTATATATATATGTGTGTGTGTGTGTGTAGAGTACATATATATATATATATATATATATATGTGTGTGTGTGTGTGTGTGTGTGTGTGTGTATATATTTATATATAAAGATGTTTATAAGCAAATACTAATTTGCAATATTAAGACATATAACCTAATCCCTTGTTTTTTTCCGAGTGTATTTAACAATATATGAAATTACGATTTCTGTAATAATTACGAAATTTTTAATATCCTGTCATTTCGAAAGAACCGGATTAACCCCATCTTGTTGGGCATCCCCATTTCTCGTTTAAAACTACTAAAATATAAGCTTTTACGGGTTTTTAGCTATTTTTAATGTCGATATAAATATTAATGGATTCATTTGTTTTATTTTAATCAGAAAATGAAAAACCGATTCATTCTGAGATTCGAACCTAGTACTTCCGAGTTCAAAGTCCAGTACTTAAGCGTTGCGCCAATGACTTACTTGGAGAAGTGAAAAAATAAAGGTATAGATACTACATACTGTTCTACATGTTTTATTTTTTGTGATAATTAAATAAAATGTTTGACATTTATATCACTCAGATTCGATCTATATTCTATCTTAAAAAATATACTGAGATAGTTTATAAAAATTAATTGAAAAAAAAGAACTAGTTTATATCAGGGAAAAAGACAAAGAAAAATAATGCATAGCATAAGACAAAAGATGCATTAGTAGTAAACAAATTCTTTGAGTCGTGTGATTAAATTCCCTCAGTAACTATATAAAGTTACTCGAGTAAAAGAAATGAATATTCTGTCTCAAAATAAATTAATATTGCTATTTACCACCATTACTTTTAAAATATTGATAAAGGATATGATAGTTATATAGACCTAACGTAAAAACCATCCAAGAGTTTCAAAAAATTTCAACAAAGCTGAGAGGATAAAAGGATCTAAAAAAAATTATAGAAATACGTTTAAAACTCTAAATTTTCTTGAGGCTGCAGTACTGATAGTTAATAAAAATATATTAATAAAAGAACTATGTAACGACATTACGAGAGTACAGTTAGATTTCGGATCGAATATATGACTTAGAAAGCCATTATATGTTTTCTTAGTTGTACGTACGAACATGTATGAGGTGTTTATGGAAGCGTTTATTTTATTGCTACGATTAAAGATGGTACTATGAAATTTATATTCTATATTAATATTTTAAAAGAAATTCTTTGTACACCCGCCACGTTTTAAAAGTCATTTTTGGAATGTTACAGAAATTTTACAAAATCGTGTTATGTAAATAGCATGGCGTGAGAACTTCCGTTTAGTTGGCAAACAAAGAATATGTGAAATAGGAAAATTATACTAACAGAGCTTAGGACGAAATGTAAACAGGGCGAGATATATCACATGAGACTTAACCCGTAACCATGGGTTAAGTCTCCTATGAAACATCTATCAACTCACCAAACCAATACCTCAGCCAAGCATTGTTTCCAAAAGTTTAATAAATATTGATGTATTTTATAATCCTTATTTAGAACAACAAATTGAAAAAAAAATTAAGAGTTTTAATGAAACAGATCACATGTTAAATTCGCGTCATCAGGTGGAGCATTCTTCTGATTTAATTCTCCCATAGAAAGAGAGCTTCATATTTTAGAAAGACGAAGAATTTCGCAGAGTAATAACGTTTTGAATAATTATTATATTTCGACGTGTATTTGATTGCTTGAAGCATTGAGGAACTTTATGAAGTGATCAAGACATTGAATATATTATTCAATGTTCGTAACTGATAAATGGTATTTACGTTGACCAATTACCATGACGTCTTTCCACCAAATTGAACGTGGTTAATTTTTACTAAGGCTTCACACAAATTATATATACATGTCATCATCTGTCTTAAAATTTTCAATAATTTTGAAACAGTTGTGTTGCTTAGTTGCTTAACTTTCTCTAAGTGTCTGAACTTATTCAGCAAAAATAATTGTGCATAAGTAGTTGGGGTCATATATTTAGATACACAATGACTTAATATTAAGTTGTTTCTTAATTAATTATTCTTACGGTTCCGTATTTCGTTGTCTGTCTTTCTGTCTGTCAAGACCCTTTTTCTCAGGAACACGTGGAGGAATCAAACTGAAATTAAAATCAAATACTTGTCTATGTTTCCTTGAAGCTGCAAAAAAATCACGCTTCTGAGTCAACACAATATAAAAAATCCTAAAAATACGTTTATTTATTACCCACTTTTTTGGATACTTTTAAATAAATTAAAACCTATAGGGAATTTTCCATTCACCTAGAATCATTAAATTTGGTAAGAAGCAAGGTCCTACAGCAGAAGTTAAACAAAAAGTCCGAAAATCGTAGATTTGTAGTAATATTAGAAGAAAAAATATTTACTTTTAGAAAAATGCGCTTGTGAAATATATATTAGGCAATATATTTTACTTTCGGCCATTTATGCCGCATACTTTGACACTCGTAAATAAATCAAAACCTATGAGATACTCCCGTTGACCTAGAATCATTAAATATAGCAAGAAGTTTGACCTCATAGCTCAAGTAAAGGAAACAATCTGAAAATCGTTAATTTGTAATTATATAACATAATTTTTTTTACATATGGGCCTATGAAAAACTTACAAAATATATATTTGTACTAAAAATTAAATTGTTTATAAATGCCTAAATATGTACGAAATCCTCGTAGTACGAGTACCAGTCGTGCTTTACAAGTTTTTTATTTCAGAAGTTCCTTGAGTAAGAAAGGTAATCCATACTTTCCTGTTAAATACTATTTGTTATACCTTTGATGGGCAAAACATTTGCAACGACATAATACTTATGTTTTGTGTTTCGGTAAATAGTCGGTGAAACTTTCATAAACAAATATTGTAATACACAACTCGCCAACAATGAGAACGTATTACAATGCAAAGAGTCTAAGGTTCTCTCATAAGTTCACGATCAGGACCATTTATCAAAAACTTGACAGCTAAAGTTCTCCCCAAAGAATTGGCTTCTAAGAACGAGTTCATTTAGTTCTTTTGTTTTGGCAAAACGCTAATACTAGGTTGGGAGTAATGGAGGTTTTTGTTTTCCATAAAATAACAAGTTTCCTTGTAAATTTTAGGTGTTCATATATTTGATAAGTTTCTTAAAATTTTAACTAAGTACATTTATCAGAAAGTCGCAGTTATCAAAAAGTTTCGTGAGTTCGTTTTAATAATTTATGTTAAAACACTCCCAGTTCTCTGCTCATTTTCTTTGTTTATGTATGCTGTATAAATGTTTATGTATTTTCCAGTTTTTACTTTGTTTTATGTTAATGAAGAAAGTAAAAGTATAGCTACAAAATATAGACAATGAGTTTATGTTAATTAAAAATTTAATCATGTGCAATAAACCGAGGAGCTAGCTTATATTTATGTAAGTATTGCGCAAATTTCAGCATATTTATTGAATTAGCTATATTCTTATGTTTTATATGTTAAAGCTAGGGAGGTTACCTGGGACTATAATTATAGCAACATAACCTCCTTTTCGATTGAGCTTAAAGGAAGTTTTATGAATTATTTATAATTTAGCAATCGATTTTCTTTTTAAACCAGTAGCATGTATATCAAACAAATTAAAAGAAAGGGATTTGAGAGATGATATCAAAAATATACAGGGCATATGAAAACATTAGATAAAAACGATAAATACTTAAATAAAATAATTAGAATAAAATAATTATAATAATTGAGTCTTAAAAGGTAAACTCAAAATTGTCTTTTAAACAAAGTAGAAAAATGTGCCAAGTTTTGTATACCAGCATGAAAAGTACACGTTGATAACAGTTTTGTTATTTAAAATGGTGAGTATGGAAATATATGAGGAGTTAATTAATAAAAGGATTTAAAAAGAACAGAAATTAACGCGTAAGTAATGAGTTATTTAAATAAGGAGCATTTTGGTGTCCATAACATTGCAGGCTGTTTACTTTAACCAAAATAATTTTCCTGGAAAATTAAATTGATGTTTCATGAACCAGAGAATTTGAAATTTTCTAGATCTTTTTTGTGTCGAATTGAGAAGCAGAATGGTTTTGCTTTCACTTTGGATAAGATATCCTCCAAGACCCTTTTTGCTGGAATAAATAAATGTATCTTCTAGAATATTTAAAATAGTCAATTTAAACAGTTTCATTGATATCATATGGAACGAGTGGTCTGGCAAGTATTATACCAAAAATCAAAGTGTGGTTGTGGCAGCGACAAGGCCATATATTTAATGTGTACGTTAGTGGGTAATATTTTATACATTCCCGCCACCGCTCTATCATATTGTGTTTTATGGGTATCACTAGATTGCTCTTGGGAAGCTCGTTTTAACCATGTACGATTTCTATATTTTAGTTTGGCTTGTTTACGAGTATAGACGAAAATCCTATTAAGCTTTTTTAATGTAATATTGTATATGTTCACCATTGTTCCACACTATTGTTTTATACACGCAATGGATAAATCTTATCGAGAGGTGTGGATTTAAACTCAAACGAGCGTCGCAGCTTTTTGGAATAAAAATTTATACTAAACGGAAATGACGCGGCGAGACAAACTTAAAATAGAGCCGCGCCTGATTCGTCATAGTCCCCACTCAATATATCGAATTCTTTGTTCCCTTAACTTTTTAGTGGTGCAAATATATTTTGGATTTATATGACAATTACGTAGCTGCAATGCCAATTTTGTTATCATCAAGTTTCTGACTTGCCTCCCACTATGAAAGCAAATCTAATGACGTTTCAGGTTAAAAAACTTTTAATGAAAAGAGACTGCGACACCAATCAAACTAAGAAAATACACTAATCAAATGGGACATTGTTATAATTGATTTAATATTAAATCAAGCGAGAACGGATTATATCATAAATAGTGTCGAATCAATTCGCGTGAAGAGCAAGGCTTATCCGAGTTAGAATAAAAAAGGATAACGTCTACGAATTAATTTACCGTTTTACCCTTTATAATGGATATTACTTTCTTATCGTTTTTGTCGTTTCTTGCAATCTACTAAAAAATCTTAGTTTATTGGATGCGAATTTATATTTTGTAAGTCTCTAAAAGCAAAAATACGTAAGTACGTGTGTACGTGCATACATATATACATACCTACAGAATCCGATATGATTCGTCCTTATCCATTAATATTATTTCTTACCTTTAAAACCCTTTTCTTCTCTTATTTTCATTGACCCTCTCCTGGATACTAACACAATACTTTTGTCAATTTAATTAAAGTAAAACCAAAATCGTTTTATTTTAAATGGGCTCTTGGATTAGTGAATATAATTCTTCCTACAAGGAAACTTGTTCACATCTGCTTTGTGGCTTTGTAGAAAATGAATTTCAGTTGGATTGATCCATCACTCCCAATTTTATTAAAGTTTGACGTTGACAAGCAAAAAGTGTTTAACTACGACAATAATCATGATCATAGAGGGAAAGAGTAAACTGCCCAGTGGCCATAATTTTACACACAAAACAAATGGAACTGAACATAATTTCAGTTGGACCATATCTGATTTAGTTTAATTATTACTCATCAACCGATCTAACAATTTTAATATTAAATATGGTTTAAATATTAGGTTGACAATAGATCTGCCATTTGAGCTGAAGATAGTTTTTTTTCTTATATCTAATTAATAAAATCAATTTTCAATTACAGAAGTATCATGGTTATCGATCTCTTATCATCAACAAGCACTGAGAGATAAAAAATCCTTCCATGGGATTTTGGTTAAATAATTAAGTGCGGTGAACAATGATATGGTCGCTTCTTAATATTTACATGGCGTAAATAATTAGGTATCTGGCAAAACATATAGTATAGTTGAAGGGTATAGAGTCCAAACAGTATATAGAGTCCAAAGAGATGAGAAAGTATAGGGATAACCGTATTAGTTGTCGTTAAATGATTTAATTAATACAAAATATTATGACTTAACTATAGTTAACTACAAACAAATTAATAATCAGACTTAATTTATAGTCGTGACACCCCAAAAATCAAACCAGAGTAGTGATTTTTACGAATTTTAAAAAAGTGTCTATATCTCAAAGATTTTATTAAGGTTAAATTTTGTCAGTAACCCACTCATAGCTTGGCCTATCTCTCCTTTTTGGTTGGTCCAATACTTACGAGATACAGTATATACAGTATAATATATAGTATTTATAAAAATATTTGTCCCCATTACGATCGCTAGAAGATAATCTTGATTTTATCAATTAAATAACAATAAAACCTCAAAAATTTGCTCGAAGCTAAAAACGCGAGCAAGTAATTAAGTGCTAACTTATAAGTGACAGAAGAATGGTCAATACATTCTAAATTCCTTTTCCTCTCGGGCCTGATCGAGTCGCCAACGAGATCTTTTCTCGAGAGGCAAATCTAAAATTGTCCGTCACATTTTTGGATACTATCAATTAAGGGGACAGTGCGCAAGTTCTGTTTATACTTAGTATTTTTATTTGTAAACTGTTTCCAATACATAAAATTATGGCTATTTTAAATATTAACAATGAGTTTTCATTTTTCGTTAATTATATCTGGCTTGCAATAATTTCAAAATTATACTAATAATCTTATTATAATTGAGAATGTAAGTTTGTTCGTCTGTTCGTTTGTTCTACTTTTACGTTTTTTTAATCAAATAATTTCTATAAAATTTAATATACATATATATAAAATATTTCTGTCTTGATTATCTGTCACTATCCTATTGTTTCCTCTTCTCTCTTGTTCTACCCCTCGTCCCAACCTGTGTTTATACCTAAATTATTTGTTAAATACATAATTATTTTTTTTATTTATCCTAATTTGTCAGAAACAAATTTTACCCACTGATGTCATTTCTTTCAACGCGACTTTTGGTTTTTAATTATTTCCTACACATTTTGGACGAGCTTTCCTAGCTATGTGTGTAGCTATCGTAATATTATTGCAAGTCGCGTTATTCCATTTTAATATTAAGTATAACAAAATACAGTTTTTTACATAAATTTGAGTCTCGCGACGGTCTTTCTATTTTATTGATAAAAATTCTTCACAATTTTTTGCGAAGCTTATTCCGACTCTACGTCTCGCTACGGCGTAGACATTAAATATTATGCGTAGTAAATGTATATTACAATAATGCCTTCCGGAAAGAGTATTACCATATTTTTACTCATTGCTGCGAATAAAATATTCGTCTAAGTATGTAAATAAAGAAAATGAATTCGTGGAAATATATTATTTGTTATATGTCCACTTTTTGGTAATACTTTTTGTATTAAACAATGATTTATACTTAAATCAGAAATGGATAATATAAGATAATATCCTCAGCTTCGCTATTAGAAGATATAAGCATTTAATTATTTATCATACACATGTACGGTTTCTACGTGCCGTAGAATATATTAGCACCTCAACCTTTGACCTGGATAGAATCACTTTAATACTGTATTAAAATTTTAATCGCTGTATTTTGACTATTTTTACTCAATAATTCTGTACTTGGCTTCGTTCATATCTGAGCGCCGAAATTTTGATTTAATTTCCTTTAGACATATATGACCAAAAAGATTATTGTGAGTATCCCGAGCGACATCTCAGTAAAAGTTTTATTGAAACGATTTATTTAACAAATATAATAAATAATACATGTACAAAGAAATATGCAATGTAAGTTCATTTCAAATATATTTCATGATTTTTGCGTATTGCAATAACAAACAGACATGCAGGCAAACATTTTACAAAATGTTTTTATCAGTTTTTATTTTATCCCAAATATACTCTTAGAACAACAATTTTCATATATTTTCAGTACTAGTTGTGCCTGCGACTTTGCCCGCGTGTAATTCGCTGATGATTATTGTTTATAATAAGTGCCATATGTAAAAATATTAAAAAATGGATGGATATATATGAATATAAATTAGTTTTGTTTCAAAAAATCAACATATAGACTTAATTTTCTATGAGCGTAAATTAACAAAAACCGCTAATTGGTGGCGTTGACTGTACATTTATTTTGATCATATTATAAGTCAAAAATCAGGTTCAAAAAAGTTTAATATTTAAGTCTTATTATCAGAAAATATTCTAGACACATTTCTCAACAATTCTCAAGACAGTTTCAAGTTTCTTTTGAATTATATCAGGAGAAAGCTGTAAATAGTATAAAATTATCTCGATTTTTCTGTAAGTTTAGTAATCTTATTTTTCTACAGTTTAACTGATAAATATAGGTTTTACTACACTGATTTGCGAACTGTACCCACGTCCCCGGCGTACCGTATCTACTTACTATTCAATACATCACGGCTGTTCCAACTGAACTATGGAAACTATTATGACTATTAACATTATATTCATTACTAATATTCTGTTTTTTAATTTTTTTTTTGCTGTATCTGTGAGAATAACTATTACAAAAACCCTAATAGATGGTGTTGGTAGTACCAATATCATAATTTTCTCCAAGCCAGGTTTTTTTAATCTATAATAGCCAGTTTCATATATTGCTCGGGAGTATAAATCATTGCCATACCAAATGTCTTCAAAATCCATCTAGTGGATTATTTTTGCAATATCTATGAGCATAAATATTACTAAAAACGTTAATAGATGACGTTGGCAGTACCATATTGTAATACAACCACAAGCAAAAAGTTTACCTAAAACGCTAATAGGTGGCGTTAGCAGTAGTAATATCATAATATTCACCAAGACAGTTTTATTTTGAAGAGTATTATTTTGAAAAAGACATTGAAAATAAATTTAAAATATAGTATTTTTTAAATTACTCATCTTTATACCATATTATTTAAATACATTATATTTTCCCAATATAAATTTTCAAGAAATAGAAGTGCTCAAAAAAGAGTATCCTCCTTCTGATTGGCTCCAGTATTAATTTTGGGAAATCAAATTCTAAACTTTCGTCTCGTCTCTCATGACACTGGATTCAGTTGCTGTTTTATACCACCGTTTTCCTTTACGTGCCCGCACATTAGTTCTTACCCTTGCAAGATATACGTTTCATATGAAACAGATGACTCCAACCAAATAATATTCCACAAAAGCCATAAATTTAATGTAAAAAGATTTATCCATAAATTGGCCTTAAAGCATTTAATATTTACCACCTTTAACTGTAAATTTAACTCATAACCGTAAATTGATACGATTAAGCAGAAGTTTACGCGTATATTAAATAAATATAGACACCTTAAATAATTTAAACTTCTATGACTATACTCTATACTAGAAGTTACAGTGGTTTACTATCATACAGTACATGCTAATGCATAAAAGGAATGAACCAACGCAACATAGAACTAACACGATTCGCGATGGCCGTATAATACTAACCAGCATATTTCCTCCGGAAACGTAATGCGCCATTGTTATATAGCGACACATTTTTTTATTAATACCGTTCATGAATTATTAAATAATCTAGCCTCGACTGCTTCGAAGTATATTGCAGATTTAAACACATTACCTCTATTTACGTCGTGCAAGGTTTATGAAAATGGTTCATCATAGTGTGTCATTAAATATTTGAAAATGAATATTTTAGGTAAATCCAAATTTGAGAAGAGCGTCAATCGGCTAATTGAATTCAGCTGGGCATTATTTAGGAATCTTTATTACATCTTCTTGTCCAAGATACCACCGTGTCTGAAGATTGGAGCTTTCAGCCAGTGCGTGAGGACCTCTTAAAGATACCCAAAATCATTCAGCGAGCTACGGAAAGGGCTAAGATCAGGGTTTCTCTGCGAGATATGGTCTGTAATGAGAATATTTGTGAGAGAACTAAGGTCACCGATATAGCTCGTAAGAGTGGCAAGCTAGAGTGGCAATGGGTAGGTCATATGGCGTGGTCACCATTCAAGAACTTTTTCCCACTATTGGGGAAAAGTTCTCGAATGGCAACCACGTACCGAAGACATAAAGTTGGACCGCCCCGCGCTACATGATTAGATGACTTTGTAAAGAACGTTAGAAGCTTGTTGGATGGAAGCAGCAAAGGGAATTTTTTCATTATAAGCACCAATTTTTTAAATTAGTTGCTGGTTCTGAGCAAGAAATTTTTTTTCCTTACAGGCAGTCAAAATTGGGTGGCGAAAATGACAAAAACCTAAAAAGTTCATTTTTTTTGAGAACCATATTAGTTGTGAAGTATTTCAATTAATTCACAAGGCTTATAACTCAATTTACAATATACTTGACTACAAACAAATTAACAATCACACTTAATTTGTAGTCGTGGCACCCAAAGGACTGATGCAGAGTAGTGTTTTTCACAAATTTAAAAATGGTGTTTATACCTCGAAAAATAAGAGATTTTTACTAAGATCAAATTTTGTCAGTTATCTAGTTATAGATTGATATATCATTTCTCTTCGGTTGGTTCATAACTTATAGGACATATATTATGTTAATGACAAGATCAACTTTGATAAAATTAGTTAATTTTTTTTTTATTTCTATTCGTTGCATCACGCCAAGCTCGATTAAAAATTAACACTGGAATTGAAGTCTAGATTAAACGTTTTTAAATAAGCTGGATAAAACTAGTAACTAATAAAGCGAGATTAATTTTAAGAGATATGCAATTTAATCAAATGTCGACTAACGTAGCGAGAAAAATGAAAGAAAATTACTTTAATTGTTGAAATACTGGGCGAGTATTGTTTTAGTTTAAGAAAATAACAATTGTACATGCGGAGAATTAAAGAAAAGCATACATTTATGTAGTTCTTATGTAAATATTGACTCCCATGGTTAATCTATGATGGAACGTCAATCCTCGCTTCATAATCATTTGAAAACTTGAATAGACGGCGTGAACGGAGGAATGTCTTCTTATTAGTAAACTTTTAGAACGGTGAAAGTTGGATTTGTCCCATAGAATGGTGAGGGTAAAATTTGATACTCTTTGGGTGTATTAATGAGCTTTAGATGAGAGGCCTATTATATTGGTTATAGCGGAAAATAAATAACAGTGTGTAATCAGAATATGTTTCTCCGAGTTAAATGAAATTTTTTGCTATAATAACGGAATATCAAAATAGGTTATTTCATTAAATGGTTCACATATTGTGTACTAAAAATATTTGAAATCATATACTTGATTTCATTCTCACCAAACACAATTTGATGCAAGTAACTAATAAACATTTTTCTAATTTAAGCGTAACTTATTTTTTTTGGATACACTAAATTTATTTTAATTTATTTAAATTAAATGTTAAAATAAAATAACTTTACACTTACGTGTTTTCCTACTTCAATGAGACCTATTGTTTCTTTTGATAGCCAATTATACACGTAGAATTCTCCTCAAATATGATACCTAAAAATTAAGTCTTCTTTCTGAATAAACAACCATTCCATTATTTTCTTCTTGTTATCGTTGGGTAGGTTTTTGACCTGTCATATTATATTGAGCTTGTTCATTGCAGTTTTTACTATATAAATGTGAGACGTGGTTCTTTATATTTTATCTGTTTAAATATCATTAATTCGAGAGATATGAATTGATTACAAATTCTAGACTAAGGTTTTTCAGCCCGTGAGAGTAGGATACAAATATCTGTGGCCATAATTTCAGTTTTAGTTCTGTTAATTGGGGCCCAGATATTTTGCTCGCTTGTTATATTCTCAGACAAAATACAGAGGGAGTGGAAAAGACAAAAGAAAGTACATTTATCATTTCTATAATTTGGTATTCGCAAGAAGTAGGGAGAAAATAATCTCTCGATCAATACTCAAGCCGCTGGTCTGATCACATTAAAATCATCATGGAGCTTCCTCTCTATATCATCCTGAAGCAATCCGAAGGCACAGATATACAACCATCAGTAATGAATTTGACGAATAAGGAGAAGGAAAATAACTTTATAGCCAGGAGGTCGGGAATATTTTAGAAGGGTTGACGAAATTTTCAGAATGTTTTATTATAATGAAAAAATAGGCCGAAACGTGCTTGGTTAATTACAGTTAGTGTTAAGTCTTCAAGTGTCTTATTACATTAAAGAATATGGATTAAATCGACATCAAATACTAAACTTTTTACTTTATGAATGAGTTAATGTCTGTTTATAATAACTTATATAAAATCTTGACTAGGACATGGCGAAGCAATTAGTAATGGTGATGAAATATAGTGGTTGTGATATGATATTTTTAATCACATACGCATACACCAATGGTTTAGCATATATCAAACAGGAGGTTTACTAGCCAAAACTGAATACTAAAAAAATAATGCTGAAATAGTGACGTCACTGGATGTAATTTACGATAAATGCAAAAATTAACCATCAACAAATAAATCAATTAGCTAACAAATTAAATGAACAATTAACAGAGCGAAGTTTCCTTTCTCCATGATAATACCAGACTAGGTACCACTAAAATATACTCATCAATTATAAATTAGAGAAGTTTAACTATATCCTGATATTCTTCTGATTTACCCGATTTGGCTTCATCAAATTATTTCTTATTCAGAGCTGTAAACTACAATTTACAGATCAGAACGAAGAGATTTTTATTAACGTCAAATTTTGTCACTAACCCAGCCATAGTTTTGCCTATCTCTATTTTTTGATGGTCCACGACTTATGGGATACCTGCATATTTAAAAATATTTACCTCCGTTACAGTGGCTATCTTATATACTTTGATTTGATATTTTAAATAATAACAAAACCTTAAAAATTGGCTCGAAGCAATAAACGCCAGCAAATAATTAATTAATCAAAATTTCAAAATTTTTTTTCCTTCGAGCTTGATCGAATCGTTTACGAGATGTTTTAAAAGAATTAAAAATTGCCCGTAGCATTTTTCATACCAAAAATTAAGGAGACGTTGCGCAAGTTCTACTTATATGCAGAAGGTTTATTTTTAAACTGTTTGAAGTAAAAAAAAAACTATAGCTATTATATATAATAACGATGAGTTTTCACTATTTTCTTAAATTATATTTGGCTTTCAATAATTTTAACATCTTACTAATATAATAATTGAGAAAGTGAGTTTATTCACCTGTTCTTTTATTCTCCTTTCACATCTTTGTACTCAATTAGTCTTAGTTTAACAAAAATTCAGTACATAGTTTATATTATGGAAATAAGTACAAAACATTACAATTATCTCAATCAAACTTTCTGTGTGAACATGTGAAAAATGACAAATACTTAGCTATTTCAAAATACTTAGCTATTTCTAAACCTAATATTTTCACAAGAACTTTTTTTTTTGAAAATTATTTTTTCTCTATTCGACGCGGACAGAGCCGCGTGTCGAAGCTAGAATACAATAAATTCATATCTTGTTTTTCAGCATTTTATCCCTCTGCTCAACGTAATTTCATACTTATATTATTTGTTAATTTACCACAATTTGCAAGATACTAATATTACCCACTGATACCAGTTATTTGAACGCAAATCTTCATTTTTTCTCACTTTAACATATTTTGGACAAACTGACATAGCATATGTAACTGATACTATAAGCAGAGTTATACCATTTCAACAATAAGTACATCGAAATACAGTGTTTTATATAAATTTGGGCCTGGCGGTGTGTTCCCATCTTATTGATAAAAATTCTTCACAATTTGTTGCATAGCTCCTTCCGACTTCACGTCCCTACGGTGTAGAACATTAAATATTATACGCAGGAAACATGTTTTATAATAATGCCTTCCGGAAAGAATATTTCCACATTTTTGCGTATTGCTGCGAATAAACTGTTCATCCCAGTATGTAAATAAAGAAAATTATTTCGTAGAAGTTTATCATTTGTTATGTATATTCTTTCGACCTATTTTTAGTATTAGACGATGGTTTATATTAATACATGATATCCGCGGCTTTGCTCTTATGGTTAACATGAGCATTTAATATTTTATTGTACACATGTGTTTTTTCTATGTGTCATAGGTTATGTTTGCATGCAAAAGTACCTTTGTCCTGGACAAAAGCACTTAAATTTTAGATTGAGTTTTGAATCTCTGTATCACGACCACTTGTACTCAATAATTCTTAAGCATTCGGTTTTGCTTGTTAATTTTTTGAGCGCCGATATTAATTTTTGATTCCTTTACGAAATATTTTATGCAAAAATATGGTCTGAATGTTATTCTGAACCTCAAGCCTTATCTTATTCTATTTAAATTCTATTCCAATCGGTTTACACATATATATACATATACATATATATATATATATATATATATATATATATATATATATATATATATATATATATGTATACTAAACCTAAGGAAAAGTTATCGGGAGAGGTTTTGAGCTATTTAATACATCCAGGTCACCAATTCTGATGTTATGGCGTTTCGGATTCTGATTTGGGTTTGCAGATAAATTAATTTTTATATATTAATGGTAAAGTGCTTCCACCACATTAATTTTAAATATTACCTAATTTATCAGTAAATTTTATTTCTTTTTATGATTGCGATGCACTAATTTGTGATTTATTTTAAGTCATATTTTATCGTTTTCTTCTATCTTACTGTATTTATTACTTTAACAAAATTTTCTAAACTTAGGGTGATTTTTTCTATTTTCTCAAAAAGGGTAAACATTTTTTTAACTATGTAATGCCTCTTTGTATACTATTTTCGACAAAAATCATCATCTGGGTCATAATCTTGGATGATTCGAGTAAATTTTTCAACTTACATGATTTCGAGCAACCACTTGTACGGGAGTGGACTACCACAGTAGTGCTGGTGGGAATTGTACTCACGTCTCCGGTCTACCGCACCAACGCTCTAACTATTACACCACGGCTGATCTCACTGAATTTTCGGAACTATTATGACTATTAGAATTATTATCATCAGTTATGTTTTGTTTTTTTTTCATTTTTATTTATTTTTGCAATATATACGGGCATAAATTTTATTAAAAATTCTAATAATATAATTCTAACAATAAATGGCATTGGTAATATGTAATGTTCATCTAGTAAATTTTTTTAGATCTATAATATCCGGATAAAAATTAGTCTACATGTTACTCGAGGGTATAAAGCATTACCATACTAACTTTTGGCTGTGCCATATCGTAATAAATCTACGAGTTTAAAGTTTCCTGAAAATGCTAATCATGGTGTTGGCAGTACGTATATCTAGGTAAAATATCACATATGTCGCTCGAAGATATCAACTATTATCATACCAAGTTACTTTCACTTTTTTACAATTTTCATTCTGTTACAATTTTATTATATGCATAAAACTACAACGAAATATATTTTATAAACAGTTTTGCTGATTTAATAATACGATAAAAAAAACCAATCAGGTAAGAATTCGGATTCCATTGTCATTTTATGGAATATCAAACAATATATGTTTTATAAATCTTTATTTCTACTCATTCGTGCAGATTTTTTTTCTGTATTTTTATCAAACATAAATATTGTAAAAATTATTTTTAAAATACATATCAATTTATCTTAAGCACTCAGCCCAAGATTAGTCGTCAAGTCATCAGTCAGGACGGGCAAGTAATTATATCGGATTTCTTACTGACGTGTTAAAAGGAGTTAGTAAAGCGTTTTAAAATGCACATTATAATCTAAAAGTATTGACTTATATTTTAAGTAATAATCTCCATAATAAGAAATCGGTCAATCCCTTGAAAATTTAAAAAAGAAAAATTTAAGGAATTACTACTGATATTTTTACATTTTCAGAAAAAGAAAAATACTTACAAATGGATCTGCCTATTTCTACAAAAGAAAAAAAAAATGTATTTAATTGAAACTGCAAACATTTTCATTGTTAAAGTTTATTGTATATTGCATAATTAAAGATTATTAAAGTATACATTTAGAAAATTTAATTGCATTCTATGAGTCGAAATTTAATGGAAACTTAGTTACCACCGTTTTTGTTATTTTTTTCTTAATTGAATAGTTGTGTCAATTCTAATAAATGGATAACAAAATGTACTGCAGCCAAAGGCTGTAAAATATCTTGGAAATTATCACAACAAATTTCTTTCCAACTCCATGATATTACAGTATAATAAATTAGACGAACAGGTAATTAAGAATGCCGAGGATTTTACTTTGCAAAAAATGGTTGATTTCTTTACTCTCTAATTAGCATAATGTACACGTGAAACGGTTAATTACAAACTAATGAAACAGTCGGATATTCAGCCATAACAATTTCTTGAAACAATTTTTCAGATGACTTACGTTGTTTTTTCAAGCTCGGATTACATAAATGAGCTAGTAGATGCGAAAATGCCTATAAAATATAGTAGTAGCACGATACAGAATGAAACCTTCAGAGATATATAACGAGGACTATTTACTAAAAATGAAACGAACAAAATCCTTCTCAAAATTATTATCTGAAAAAGATTATTCACATTTTTGTCTTGTGTAAAGCTAAAAAGTTCTATTTAATTTTTGTTATTGTATAAAATTTATTAAATTTTAATTGAATAAAACAATATATAAATATAGCATTATTTTAAAAAGAAAATTTAAAAAAAACTTAAGAGATATTAATTCTCTTCTTAGAGTTGATCTTCATACCAGCTTATTTAAATATATCATAATTTCCCAATATAAACCTTAAAGAAATAGAAGTGCCCAAAAAAGTATCGAATATCCTCCCTCTGATTGACCCTAGAATTGATCTTGGGACATTAAATTCTATACTTTCGCCTTGTCTCTCATTACATTGGATTCAGTTGCTGTTATATACCAACATTCTCCTTTACGTGCCCGCATTTTAGTTCTTGCCCTAGCAAGATATGTATTTCATATGAAACAAATAACGCCAGCCAATTAATATTCCACGAAGCCATAAATTTAATCGGATAGTGGTCAGATTTATGCATAAATTGGCCTTAAAGCATTTTATAGTTGCTACTGGTAACTGTTAATTGAATTTGGAACAGTAAATTAATACGATTAAACAGACGCTTACGCCCATATTGAATAAATATAGACACCTTTAACATTTTGATTTTCTACGAGTATACTTTATACCAGAAGTTACAATGGTTTGTTGTCATATAGTACATGCTAATACAAAGGAAAAATAAACTAACGCGACATAAAACTAATGCAACTCGCAATAGCCATATCATACTAACTCGCATAATTCCTCCGGTAACGTAACATGCCACTGTTATATAGGGACACATTTTTAATAATGCCGTTCATGACTTATTAAAGAATCTACCCTCGATTGTTTCAAAGTATATTGAAGATGAAAACGTTTTACCATTATTTACGTGGTACAAGGTTTATGTGGTCGTTCCAACATTGAGTAGTGATGTATAATTAAATGTTTCAAATTAGATAAAATTAGAAAATCAATCCAAATTTGACAAGGATGTGAATTGGAAAATCCATCCAAAATACCCCCGTGTCTGTAAATGGATGTTTTCAGCCAGAGCGTATTGACCTCTTAAAGATACTAGAAATCATCCAGCAAGTTATGGAAAAGGTTAAGCTCGAGGTTTCTCTACGAGATATGATCCTTAATGAGATTATTTGTGAGAGAACTAAGGTCATCAATATAGATCGTAGGATAGGCAAACTAATGTGACAATGGATAGGTCATATAAAGCGCCGAATAGACAACTATCAGAAAAAAAATTATTGAATTGCGATCACGTACCGAAATGCACAGAGTGGAAGTTCCACGCTACGTGATCAGATGATCTGTTAAAGATTGGTAGAAGCTGTTGGATAGAAACAGGATGCGATCAATCTTTACGGGGGTTTATGTGGGAGGCCCTGTTCAGCAGTGGAAATCTTCTGAGTGATGATGACAATATTTTGTTTAAATGTAAAACTAAGTGTTAATGGAATTCTGACACGAGTTCAACTCATACTCGTGCTGCAGGTGTTTTTAGGGTCCAGTACCTCAAAAAGCAAAAAAACAAGGTAAGTGCAAGAAAACCCGCCTTAACAGAATTCCGTACATACTTAAGCGAATATAAAAATATAAACATTTTGGTGTTATATAGCGTTTCTGTTAGATTATGGATTATTTATTTTATTTTTTACTACGTAAATATATTGCCTAATATACTTCCACATGTGTAAAATACCACGAAAATCCAGATCTATTTTGGTATTATTCTTATGTTCTTAACATCTTCTATTTAGCTTTATTTTAAGTTTAATTCCAGGATATGATGAATTTGAGCCGAGTAATAAAATAGTTAATTATTTAGTAAATATTTTTTAATTTTCAATAAAAAACTCTACACAAAGATCTGTTTTCATGAAAATAAATTTATTGAAGTATACTGGTGATATTTCAATTAAACCACACTAGGTACTAATTAGGCTACACTGCTCCGTTCGCATGGAATGAATATCAAAATAATGGTATAATTTTCTTAGACTCAAATTTCATAAAGGTTTACTCATAAAATGAGTCCTTAAAGTGGAAAAAACAATCAAATTTATAAACAAACTCACTTTCGCAATGATAATATTAAATAAGTTACAAAGTGTTGTGATGTGTAGCTCCTACCAGTGCGAACAAATGAAATCCGTGAAACTAAACTTAGCCAAATCACTTACATGAAGAAGTATTTGGTGATTTTTTGAATGATTTGGTGATTATATGTATGTATTTTTTTAGATTTATAGACTAAACAAATATTAAAATTGGATGGATTGATGAGGATATAGAACTATTCAATATTTAATATTGTGCGGCGGAGTAATCATATTTTTACTAAATGGGATTCGCATATATGACACAATATTCTCAAATAATCGGTTTATATATTAAAAATATAAAAATATATTAAAAAATTTTACGCGTAGCAGGCTTGCTTCATCAATTCAAGCGGAGTTACTAAAAAATGTGACAAAAATTACTTTTAAGGAGGGAATAGTTCGTTAAACTCGTTAAGCCAAAATTTAGTGTGCTTTTAAGTGTTACACACACGCATAAGTTTAATACTTATTTTTTTCATTTGTCGTTTATTTTGTTTTTTTAGTTAACGTAAACACTTTCTATTGTTTTTAGTCTGTTCTTCTCTGTCCGTTCTTTTGTCTTTCCACCCCTGTGTGTCTAAATTTAAAACTATAGAAACAACAATGCTATATTGTTGTTTCTATAATTTTAAATTTATATAAATAAAATTATGGAAGTATATACTTCATATAGATATCTCAATTTATATGTAGCAAAATATTTTAAATGAAAACTTATGTAACCTCTCCTTATAAATAGGATTATGCATGTCCATGTAATAATTAGAACATATTTGGTTATACGACCCTTAAACGGGTAAATCCATTAAACTGTACTAGTGTCTGGCATCTGATACACGGTAAATAGTTATATGTACATAGTATACCTTTAAGTTTGATTAGGTCGCACTAATGTTATAAGTGGATAATATACTTTTAAGTCAGGGCGGGTCGCGTGTCTTGATGGTGACGACCAGTTAAACATAGTAAGTAGGTTTATATATATATATATATATATATATATATATATATATATATGTGTGTGTGTGTGTGTGTGTGTGTGTGTGTGTATTATTTTAACTTGTTTATTGTGACGGGTAAATTAGTATTTTTACAATACTTCTTCTTAAGCAATATTTTTATCATTTAAAGGAATGCGCCAGTAACCAGGCTACGGGATGTACATATAAGCGATCACGCCACGTAAAACTGATAGTAGGAAAGACAGCTCTGTTTCATGTCAACTTTATTTAAGAAACCCTCATGAAAATTTTAACTTTTTAGACCCAATAGTTTGGGCTGTACTTTAATAAGTCTCGTCGGCCTGTCAGTCAGGGCATTTTTCTAATTTATATTATACTCTTATAATTTATATTATATGAAATTAATTTATTTATAGTAAACAAAGTGTTCATCTCTTTTACCGTGTCTTTTTTATAACACCGCAAAAAACATTAGTTTGATGTCGTGTTATCGCATAATCATTTGGATAAACGATTAAACATTTTACGGTACGCAGTATTCATATTATTTTCACTATGTAAACATATTGTCCCGGACGTATACACGGATACACAGCAATTATTTTTATTTACTATTTACATACTTACCATCTAAAATTAATCTACGTAATGATATGCCTTTGTCGCTGTCAACTGTAAAATTACCAATTCTAAATATAAGTAATTTTATATAATGTTTAATAAGACATTATAATTATTAGTGATTGTCCAATGGTCGAAATCCGACCGTAATTCATTAATTTTTTAAGACTGAACGCTAATTGTTTACGCGAGACCCATTCACTCGATTTGATATTTTAAAATTCTTTGGCAAAAATCTCTACTCTGTGCGACTGTTTGGCCACAGATTATTATGTGTTTGACATTGACAGTATGAACGTAAGTAATGAATCTTTTATCGTTGAATGTAAACAATGATTTTTTAATTTATTTTTAATACATAATTTAATGTATTTATAATACACATTTTATGTCAGTTTCAGCTTTCTACTCTTCTTCTCCTTATTAATTTAATATATGACAAATCTCATATTCTTCCATGCGCGCAATACGCTTAAAAAAGGGTACATAATTTTCTCTTAACGTATTAATATATAGGTAGACTATCTTTTAGATTCAAAACGTTGCGTCTTCCTAATAAAAGGATTAGTAACAGTTCAACACATAATAAATACGTTTTCCAACAGAATATGACAATTCCAATGTTAATCTACTTTAGATATAGAGGAAGTAAATTTTGTTTAAAAAGAATACAAGAAAATATTAATACTCTGGGTAATGGAGACCACAAGATATTTAACCACTTTATTGTTATTACCATAAATATTGAATTTTGTCATTTTACTTTTACAGTTTTTAATCAGACACTGCAAAAATTCAAATGTAAACGGATGCTTGCCAGTGTTACCAAATATAAAAATAATTTTGTTATCACGCTTTATGATTTCGAAACAATACCATTTTTGAAGTAAAACTTCTTTATGGATGCTTGACTTGGGGAGTAAGCTGGTGACTGCGTGACGAGAGCGTTACGAAAAGTGTGATCGGGCGAGGCGAACGGAAGTTGAGAGGGCGATATAAATTAGTGAAGACAGAAAGAGAGAGAGTTACGTTTCGTATATTACTGTAGGGACAAGAGAGAGAAGTGCCAGCACACATTTTCTTTCTCTCATAGCCAGTAATGTTTCGTATATCTAAGACACAGTGCAAACCTATTATCTGTATCACACTGTAGGAGCAAGATTGAGCAGTGTGAGCGCACATTTTCTTTCTCTCTTCCAGTGCATGAAATATAAATGCGAGTTTGCTAGCGTTACGAGAACGGTGATTTTTTGATTATTTTGCAAGTTCATTTCGTTCTTGAACAATTTTATAAATTATTATTTTGTTCAGTACATTAAATATTTTACGTTTAAAGTGAATAAAATTGTAAATTTATTTTAAAGTTCATATTTTGTGAATTTGAAGTTTTACTTCAGTCGTGTGGTCTAAAGCAAACTCGTTTTTTTATTTTATTTGATTGCGTGGCTCCGACCACTTTTAAACTAAATGATTTGTTTTAAGCTATAAAAAGTTACATCATTTTAGTATAAAAATATTTAATATTAGACTACTTATCTTGCTTTTTATGCATGGAATGCAACGTCAAAATAATATAAAGTGCAAACAACGTAAAATGGAAAACTAATTCTGAAAACGATTATTTTTAATTTCGCATACATAATTACTCACGAGGTCTACAAACAGACCCCATAATTAGTTACTTTATTTTTGGTTTTCTTATATGTACTTTAAATTTTATGTACAACTATGGAGAATTTGGTTATTAATTTTGAATCTAACGAGAATTGTGGTTCTATGAAAATTCGTTAATCCCATATTATATAAAGTTATTTACTTTGTGGTTTATTAAATAACGCTTTTTAAACTATCTATTAGCTTTGTTTTTCCCACTTTCGTAAAACTTTCTCCAAAAATATAAAATTATTACATATAACTTGAATTTCTTTTATATTAGGACTTACATTATTACCGTGTTCTATAATAAAAAAATATTTTCATGAATTCACACAAAAAAATAATATCGTATCTAATTTGCGACCAATTTCAAAAATTGATTGTTAATTTCTAGGACGAAAAACATTTTCCGGTTGTGATTATAAAATTAACTTTGGATAAAAGTTTTCTTTTCATTGATGTAATTGTTTTTGTTTTTTGTAAAAAACTTCCACTGTCTTCATATTTAAAAAAATATATTCAGATATTTTTCGCGTAAATTATGAGTCATTTTGATATTTCAATATTTATTACCTTCATGACAGTGTTATTTATTAACCCGTACAACATGAAACAATTGTTATCCAAGTCAGTCAGAAAATGATTTCCATATTTTTACTGTTCATCTCATTAGAAAATAAATTTATCTCCTCTATAAAGAACATTAGAAACGGTTTAATTAACTGTCAAAAAACTTAAATGGAACATAAATTAAATTATTTTAATTAAAAAAGTAATCAAAACAATTAAAATAAGAGAAGAAGCTTTTACAATGAATGAGACTGAAATATATTTTGCGAGGAATGTTTGCATTAAAAGTGAAATTATTTTAAAAAAAATTTTCAATGCTCTCATGCATCTCATATAAAAATATTGGTTCTACGTGATGTCACATATTAACTTTCACGGTGAAACTACATATCATCTACAATATATTGTTTCTTATATAATAGGACTTTACTACCAATAATATGTCATTCATAAAACTAGTTTCTGGTTGAGTACGAAAATAAACAAGTCGCATTATTAAAGATATCTTATAAAAATTCTGAACTTCTTGCTATATGAAAACACGATTATAAAAATAAAAAAATATATTAGGTTATACAAAGAATATATTTAGGTTATGCAAAATGCCTACTATTTACTGGAGTTTGTTTTTACAATTTTTTTTTAACAGGTCTGTTAATGGTAATATATTTAAAGTATATATTACCCTAGTCGAAGTATGGCATAGAGTAATAATTTAAAATGTTGGAATCGAAAGATATATAGGTTTATTCGAACTAGCCGAGAAGAACTATTTACTTGTATTTAAAAATATAAGATTTGATTAAAAAACCAAAACGTGGATTTAAATACATTTAAACCTTTTTAGGTCCATTTATATATCTACCATCTTTAAAGTAATTCAGTGTTAAGTTATATTTTGACTGATATTATATGTCATTTGATTTAAAATTTATTTTTGGACGAGACCAAAAAATCACAAAAAATTAAGTAGCACAAAAAATATGTTATTTTAAAAAAAATATAAGTAAGCACAAAAAAGATTTAATAAAAAATGATAATCCATTCATCATATTTAATACCTGAATTATTTTGTTATTATAGGTCGTTATTAACGAATTAATAGAATTTAAATAGTTAATATTTTCTTGTGTTAATATAAATGCGTTAACACGATACTAACATCAATTAGAACACATTTGAATTGATACCTACCTAATGTAGGAATTTCTTATTTATTTACCTATCTACTATTTTTATTATATGACATCTGCTAAGGAAGTTGCAGTGCTTTGCATTTACTAAAGTGTTACAAATGAAGTAAAAATTAAATATTGTAAGGGAAGCGATCTGATGGACGGAGTCCTATTCCTCCTGAATTCATATAAAAAATCGAAGCATCATTTGATCCCCAGGATTTGAAATGGATGGATAAGGAAAAACCTGGTACGAAAATTTTGGGAAGTAGAGATGATTGTGGATTGTAATATATATATATATATATATATATATATATATATATATATATATATATATACATATATATATATATATATATATATATATATATACATATATATATATATATACATATATATATATATATATATATATATATATATATATATATATATATATATATATATATATATTTTCTCCGTAACTGACCCTGATGTAATAAAAACAAGATAACTTTTACCCGACCTCGTTTAACTGAAATATTATCGGAAACTTTTAATGAAATATATATAAATTGTTGGAGATACAAGATTTGTGATTAAAATCTTGGAAGTAGAGGCATTGCATATTCGTTTGGTTAATATCCCAAAAATGGATAAAATCGCATAGAAATAAAATCGCATAAAAAGATTCATAATTTTATTTGTTAAAACTGCACACATACTGGAGTTGCACCTGATAACATTTCGTGAAGAGTAAACGAAGTTGATACCCTTTTTCTTACTTTTCTTGTTATGTACGTGACTTAATTTAAATTACAAAGAAGTCTAAGTGTTCTGTTTCTGCTCAAATTTTAAATTCAATTAAGTTTAGTTGAGGTGTGTTTCAAATAGTTCGAGGAACATACAGCATTTATGTACCTATTAATTATAAGAATTTCAAATTTGTGGGTAAAATTTTAGTTGCGACTTATATTGATTTAATAATTGAAATGTTTTGGATATTAATTGAAAAATATTACTACTCGATCTTAATCTTTACTTTTCCAGCAAGATTAAACTCTCGATTGCAAGATTAAAATCTCGATTTATTTATTCGAGGCTTTAATCTTGCATACATTTTCATATCTTTTACGTTTAGGCCTCATTAGCAACCCATATTACATTATGTATAATAATATAAATGTAAATGATTATATAATGATTTTCACGTATATGCTTATTAATTATTTACCTATTAAATTTTACTAAATATAGTATTTTTCTTATAATATATAATAGTATTTTTCTTGAAAAATTAAACTACCTTCACTATCTTGATATATTTTGAAATTTAATATGTGTATACATCAATCAAAAGAATTTTAACTAAATGTATTTAAAACTTTTATTGACATTTTCATCGACGTATATAATTTAATTATGTAATATTTATATTTTATCACAGTTTTAACAAAACCTTAAATCACAGTTTGCACGATCGACGCGATCAATTTTTTTACACCAATTATCTAAAAATATCAATTTAAATTCTTCGACATTGGCACGATGCTCAGGGTAGACCTTAGCAAGGGTTATATTTTAATTTGACCTAGTCCCATCGATCGTTATCTATTTTTTTTTCTTTAGCACAATAAATTCTTTGTTAACGAAATCTATTAAAAAAGGCACGAAAAGAGTTACTTTCGAAGTTACTAATCGCTTTGTATAAGTAGGAAAAAATGTTAGACATAACCAACATTACAAAAAGGTCAATGGAAGAATCTAACTCAGCTGGGTGCTTTTCAGGAAAGTTTACCATATATTCTAGTCCTAAATGCCCCGGTGCTTGAAGACAAAATTTTTCAAACTGTGTTACCAGTGATTACAAAAGTCACACATTGTTCCTTACTACTAGTATAGTAAATAACTCCAAGTTAGTCAGCGAGCAATAGAAATGGCTATGTTCGAAGTTCATCGACGAGATATGATTTGCAATGAGGAGATGTGGAGAAAAACTGTAGTTACCAACTTAGTTCATAGGATTTGCAGGCTGAAGCGGTAATAAGTCAAATAGCGCGCAGTACCAGTCGCTAATGGGAAAGGAAAATTTTCGAACGGCGACCACGTACCGTATCACGTAGAGTGGGACAGTACCTCGCTAGAAAGATAAACCTGGTGAAGTTCGCCAAAAGCCGTCGGATGCAATCGGCCACTTTAGGGTGATCTTTGGCGGAGACCTGTGTTCAATAGTGGACGTATACGGCTGATGATGATAATGAAATGACAAAAGAAAATACAATCAAATGTCACAAAAAAATCATCGGCATTATAATTTTCTAATAAACATGATTAATCACATACAAGAATAAGCGAATAAGCAAATTCAACACTAGCATACAAAATACAAGATATACAGTTTACGTACAAATACATGGAGGAAAATATTAATTTAAAGCATCGTGATAACATCCAGCTTTGATCCTTCTTCTTGTTAATTTTGAGTGACTAGAAGTAGCTTTGCGTAGTTTCACTCAATTAAAACTTCAATTGAAATTGTTAATTAATATTGAAAAAGTAATTTTTTCATCAGTTTCTTTTGATAAACAATTCTCTTATAGCAAAGAAAGAAATGCTGTCAACTGAGCGTGTAATAAAAATACGGAAAATAGCTAAAAATAATTATTATCCATCTTAAGACGTTTCGATTTTTTAAATAATTTTCGACGTGAGTACAAAAGTATTTTTAAATTTATATCGAGTGGTGCAAGAGTTTTTGTGGGCTTACAAAATATATGCGACAATATTTACAATAAAATAAATTTAATATATTTGATATATGGAGAGTGGTTTCAAATACAATTAACTAACTGCTTATTTTAAAACAAAATGAAACGGCCCGGTTACACATTAGCATCAAAATATATTCTATCGTGACATAAATTTATTTTTTTCGTATCCTTTTCACATTTAAAATAAATAATTCACTCTATTTCTTTGGCCTGTCAATAAATTACGCGACCCTGTCACTGTACGCCAACAGTTAGGAGTGAGTTATTTTTCACAAATGCGATAAAATAACTCATGGCATACAAAAGACATAAAGTTTATCCGCAGCCGCCAAATATTTTAACATGCTTAACTATTTTAAATGTTTAAATATGTCGTATCAGATCTGATTTTACGTTTAAAAAACCTACACATGATCCTAATTCCTAATTTAGTCTTTTTATTAAATAAGTTATTTTATTTAAAATAAGCTTTATTGTGAAATTAATTAAATTAAATTCGATATATTTTACAAATCTGACTTTTAATTGCACTATGCTCTGCTTTACTGTATATTACGTGCAATTAAAAATAACGGTAGAAAGTCGAGAGATAAATAATTACATATTATAAGTAGCGGTAAAATATAGATTACTTTCAATATAAGGCAGGATGAAGTTGTATACATTTTGAAATAGCCTACTCAATAACTGCAGTTGATTTCAATGTGAAATATAAGCGAGTTAAGTTAACTGTAAACCAAAAAACCAACGGTATATAATTCACTTGATTATCTTCTAACATAGATCCGAAATAATGCCATAAAACAAATCCTTCAAGAATAAAACAGAGCATTATTATATATTGTTATATAAAGGTGCAGAATAAATCTTCTAAGAGATACAATCCAGTGTTTATTCAAGTAGAGCTATATTAATGGATATAACATTAAGGCTTTGTTTACTCGGGAAATAATTTAACCCCTGTGTGTGAATTTAAGCAACGTAAAATAAAAATCATTATTTTGAAAGTCGAAAATAAATACACTCACTTGTTGGTTATACACGTCATTGAATGCAAAAAAAGTGCCTGTAAAATTAAATTTTAGAATCGCACCTTGATCGCTGTTTATTCCAATCACAATTAAATTAAAAAGATTTTTGAAAAGCGAAAAATTCTACTTGATACGTTCAATTTACACAAAATATACTAAAAAGTCACCACCTACACAAATAGAACTATCAGGAATTTAAAAGTTCTTAATGTAGTCTCTGAAAAAGTTTTGAAAATTGAAGCACTAAAAGAAAATCTAATTACTGGCATACAACTTTGATAGTAAAACACGTGCTGATGAATAAATGTAACAGACACTAAGTTAAAAAAAAACGTGCGATAACGAACTGAGTCGACAAAAAAGTGCAATGTACATTGAGTCGAAGAACACGTCTAATAAATACGCTGTCATTTGCAAAATTATTTTTTCAACGGTATAGAGTCCTATTAAAAAAACCTTTTCGTGAAGTTTTCACGCCAAAAAGAATGCAATACCAACATTAGACTATACGTCGCGTAGTTCTAATAGTATGTCGAAGAAAGTATATTTTAAATAATTTACTAACAAATTATATACGCGACTGCTTACTAAAATAAAACTAAATCCCTAACTGAATCTAGGCAGTGTAAGAAAAAATTATCAGACACTTATATCCTACATACCGATTTTAAAATTAATTCCACATATATTTGGGTAATATTACAAGATATTATGAAAACGAAAGAAATGTTCGATTAAACCGTCTATTAACAAGCCACCTTATGAGGGGTAAAGATAATGTGACCTGTGACAATAATGTCCCCAAAATAATTTAATCCATAAAAATGAAGCAGCGAATAATGCAATATCCTTAAAACTGTTAACAGAATTCTCAAAATGCATTTAAAATTATAAAATAGAGCAATTTCAGTATCGAAATTAATAACAAATATCTATCTTATTTTATTATATTTCTGAGATGAAAAACAGTTTCAGCAACAAAATAAAATTCGCCAATTTGTTCAGTAGATAAAAACTATTATTATCCAACCAATGTTCAAGCTCTTGCAAGTAACTGAGTATAATATTGTATGAATCGACCAAAAAAAGTGACGATTAACTAGTTAATTTAAATGTGTAAAAGATGTCCTTTTAGAAATATATATTTAGAGATAGTCATTAAAAATTTAGATTAAGGTCTTAAACCTATAATAGGTTTAACACCTTAATCTAAATTTAAAAATTCATCATGATTTTATCGAGGACTCGATAAATCGTGATGAGTTTATCTTACGGTGAAATAGCATTTATATAGAAGACGAGGATATAATATGTGATAAAAAATCCTGCATTTGGGGTAACAATTTCGAAAGTACAGAATGGCTTGATATATCAGCTACGCAAAGGCTACTTGTGTATTCAGCCCATAAATTCAACCTGACACCATAACAAGCTAGTGCCAAAATATGAATTGTGGCTGATAATGGAAAAGCGGTGAATTATAAAAGGACTTTAGTCTCCGACTAGAAAATATCAGTACTATTATAAAGTCTGTTAAATTAGATTCCTACGAACGCTTTATTAAGACGATGCTTGCTGATGATATTGACAATTGATCTGTGTAGCATAGGATTAATATGTGACTTCAGTACGATAAAGCTCCATCACACACCACCACAGAGGTCGCAAGAAGACTTAATCTAGTTTGGCGTGCAATGGACTGGTCGATTAGAACGATATAACTGGCCTGTCAGGTCGCTGGATCTTTTTTCTTTTGGGACCTTACAAATTAGTTTGTATTTGCTGTGCCCTACGTTGAAAGTGGTGAAAGTAGGAATTGAAGAAGCATTATTTAAATTAAACAAACGCTGCAGAGTTTGATTACCATACATATATCGATCTACGATTGATAGTGCATAAAAATGTATAAGTAATTAGATGGTCGTCATTACGAATATTTTCTATAGGGCTGATCTATATGATGGGTAGTGGTAATATTTCTTGAGTGATATTTTCATATTTAAGATCTCCACACAGTCTAACATGGTGAAAGAAATTAAGAAGAAAATATCCTTCAATGCGTTGAATGGTTTTCATATTTTATTAAATAATTATACCCTATAATAATGCTCCTCGATATGAACGTATTGTGTTTTACAATGGTGTAAGTTAAAAATATTTCTTTTTCAAATCTTTTATTAAATGTAAATAAGCCTTAGAATAAACGTTTAGAATATTCATTTACCATCATGAATAAGACATAATATGTCCACATCGACTTATAATCTCCTGATCTATCTATGAAAATTTCTAATATTGCTTTATGCGCTTTTACTTGTATCGGTCCGTATGATATTACGCATATTAAGCATTTCTCTGGCGCTGACAGATGTTAACAAATATTGTATCTTCAAGAGGTTATCACCAGCTGAATTACAATTTTTATTTAGTATTACTAAAAAATTGCTATATAATAAAGTTTAAATAAATAAATTTCAAATCCATTTAAGCAAACTATTTGTCAAACTTTCTTGCAAGATGTGGAAAATTGTTTTTCTACTGTGAATTAAAAATAATATACTTGAACGCCTTAAACAACGCGTGTCGTCATAGACCAGCATTGCGATATGCAATGCACATGTGCTTTTAATGTGCAATATACATGAATCCGAGCGTAGGTAGACAATGGAAGAAATGAATAAATGAAACAAAAATGGAGGCGTCAAAATATTTTGATGATTTAGTTTATATGTGAGATTTTATTGCATCATTTCTTAGCGCTAAATTAATCTCGCCGTGTTTCAGCAACTGGGAACCTTAAATTGCCCGTCAACTTAAAAAATGTTGTCAAAAATCCATAATTTGATATTAACTTTGCTAATCGTTATATCTTAAGATGGCATTAATGATTTTATATTTAATTTTCATTTTGAAATATTTTTCATGTTTATAGTTATTTTTATGCAGTTAAGTTTAACTATTTATAACTAAACCAATCTATATACAAGCTAAATTATTACATATCGATTATAATCTAAACACTCCTAGAACAGGCGCTGGGATTTAATGTACTTTATTGGGACGTTTAATAATTTTTTTCCCTTCTACCTTTTCTTACAAAAATATCAATTTTAATTATGAACTAAGTATACATGTCACACTAAAATAAAACTATGTACATATATATATATATATATATATATATATATAAAAAATATGACTTATCGTCATTTAGTAAGCAAATGAAATCAAATTATTCGATACTCGACCGTCCAACGTTCTTCGCGGCCTACCGCTGAGTATAATCAGAAGCAAGTCACGCACGTGACGACGCAAACAGGCAAATTTATTGCCATCAAAAACTGGACAAGGTGAACAAAAAGAGGTTTTCACTTCAAAAATTCACATGGTTTGTTGAATTGCTCCCATACTGACGATTATTTTAATCTGTAAATTGCAGTATACAGCTATGAATAAATGATAACATGATGAAAAAAAAATCGAGTAAATAAGAATATAATAGCAGGACACAGTCGAACTCCCATAATTTGTGATTGGAGAGCATATTTTAGTGGAATGTGGTATGATGTTGTCACGGAGAAAGAAGACTTCGTCCTGCATTTATTTATTAGTTAATCGATTGATTGTTGATAGTTAATTGTTGATTAAAAACGACAATAAATTGTTGATAAACTGCTGCCCGCACCTAATTTATTAGTTAATCGATTTAAATGTCGATAGCTAATTTCTGCATCTCAGCATATTTTTTCTTGTGTTCAGTTTTAGGTACTGACACTCTCGTTTGATACGTACAAGGCCATTGGTGGTGGCGCATATGATTAAAATATCAATCACTACCTCACACCTCATTAACCTTACTAATTGATTCACCTGTATTAGTTAAGATTTGATATCAATTATTGTTAACGGATATTAAATCATAAAATAAAAAGTTAAGTACTTGATGTCGATTTAAATCCATTATCTTTAATGTAATACACTTGAAGACTTAACGCTAACTATAATTAATTACGCATGTTTTGGCATATGTGTATTTCATAATAAAATATTCTAGAAATTTCGTCAACCTTTTTAGAAAAGTCCCGTCCTAGTGACTAACACTTATTTTACTTTTTTTTTCGAATTTTCATTTGTGAAGGTCTTTTCTCTCTTAAATGTTTCTATAAGAGTGGAGTGCGTAAAATATCTCTGTTCTCAATCAAAAAAAGATTTAGAACTAAAGTTATAGTCGCATGTATCTATATCCTTCTTCCACTGGAAAACCCTTAATCCAGAATTTGTAAGATGAATCGCTTGCTTTGAATCTATGATATGTGATTAGAGAAGATACAAATAAGAGATTAGGCCTAATATTTATATGGTTAAAACAACTGTGAGCAACCTCAATGTAATACAACAGGACAGAGGTATCCAACATGGACAAGTAGAAGCTAATGCGAAACGATTGTGTTTTCAGGAAGAAGACTACATTTTTGAGATATATTCTTACAGGAAAAAATAACGTATACCAAAAGAGTCAATATATCTCACCGAAGAAGGAAACTGTGTGAGGGTAAATGAGAGTGTTTCATTTTTTAACAAATTAAAGCAATTTATTTAATTAGTTAAATATATTTTGTGAATCCAACAAAATAAAGCTGAAATTAAAATAGAAAAATATTTACTAGGACTTGTAAATAATTATATATGATGAGAATAAAATCAAGTATCTGATTTTAAATATTTGGAATAGACAATGCGTTCAATATTACTGGAATATTTTTACATAATTTATGTAATAAAGAAACCATATATTGAAACCAATAAAGAAATCATATATCTTTTAATATTTTGTTTATTCCCTTATTGTCGCCACAAGTTTCATTTAACATAGAGAAAATATTCTTACACCCTTCTATTCATTTTCCACTAAAATCAATGTATTGACCTCTAAAGCTAATTGGATGTTCAAAGTAAATCAATTTCACCCTCAAGGTCCTATTGGGAAAATACAACTTTTGCCCTTCTAAAAGTTTGCTAAAAAGACATTCCCCAATTAAGGCGTTTAACCAAGGTCCCCAAGGATAATGATGTAAGGATTGACGCTGCTAACATAGCGTAACCGTGATAGGAAACCACTCACAAGTTAGTGTTAACGATATTAGTAAGAGGTCATTTTGGTTACAGAATGGTTAGCTGTGGGTTAAAGACCAAAACAGAAGGGTGCAAAAAGGTTTTCGGATAGTTTCGGGAAGCTAGTCAATGTTTATATAAGATCTGCATAGATTTATGATTCCATTTTTATAAAGTATTACTATACTCGCGCAGTATTTTGACAATAAAAACATTTTTTTTTCGTCACATTCACCACATTAGTCGATGTTTGATTAAATTTCCTAACTCTTCAAACTTTAAATAATTTCGAAAACTTATGGTTGTTTTATTGTAAGCATTAAATTTTGCAGTTTGGGAGGTGGGGGAGGCAAATATTTTATTATGAACATTTTCAGCAGTATCTCTAAAATTATCTCATAATACACCCCAAAATTAATAAATACAAATTTATTGGTGATTAACTTTTGTCCACACTATTGAAAAAATATCAATCTAGACCCCAATTCCAGTATATCATAAACATCACACCAAATTCTGCTTGAGTTTGGTGTGATGTTTTAAACGGAAATACAGGGAAAACAATGTAAACAATTACATACATATATATATACATATATATATATATATATATATATATATATATATATATATACGTATATATATACATATATATATATATATATATATATATATATACATATATATGTATATATATGTATATTATATTATAATATTAACAGGTACTGACCCCATATCAGTAATAAAATTATAACGCAACGAAAGTTCAACAAACTATATTTGTAAACGTAATAAAAATTTATAATCCTACGAAATTATTTATCGAAATTAAATTACTTTAATTACCTAAAATAACTACACTCAAAAAATGTCAATAATAAAAGCCGCAAATAATTGCTTACGATTAATTTGTAGATAAAATCCAAAACTGGCAGGTTTTTATTGGATAAATTTCTGAAATCTGAAAATTATTAATGTTTTAGTATATTCGGTCAAGGGGATCAACGTGCGAGTGTATATATTTTATAGTTTACATAGTACCTTTTCTTGCACGAAAATTGGGGATGAAAACTTTTTTCTCACCAAAAATTTTATTGAAGAGGTCTCAAAGGGTTCAAAGGGTTTTGCATTGCTTTCCTCATACATTTACTTTTTAATTGCATAATAAAAGGTGAAGAAATTAGGAGTTTAATAGGTATTTCAAACCTAGGTCGACTCCCTTTAATCATTCAAATAGAAAGAAATAATTTAAATACTTCTGATAGTTTATAGAAGTACCATGTATTCTTAAATTTTGAAAGTATTTGGAGTTCTCGTAATGCTAATTTTACTCCTATTGCACACTTTATGTTTCCCAATTTTCCAATTTTTTCAAACACGTCTAAAAGTTCTATGTTAATTATACTTATAGTGAAAACTAAATGTTTTTTCCAAACGAAGTAAGTCAATCAGATCCTATGCTTATATTTTTACTTTTTTATTTGAAAATATGAAATAAAGATAGCATGCATATTTGCAGATAATTTTAAGAAGTTAGGAATTGTACATTCAATGGTAATCAAGCATGACCAAAGTTTTATTTTATATACTAAGAATTATCCCAGTGAAAATCCCATTATTATATCTCTAGAAGTTTTCGAGTAATGCGTGTTCAGACAGGCAGATAAGGGATAAAGGTTGCACAGTCCACAAATGTCCCATAATATTTTTAAAAAATATGCAATATTCAAAGTTACATCTACTATTTTATCACATCTAAGGTTTTAATAATTAAACTTTTATTTAAACTTTTACTTAAATGAAAGTAGGTGATGAATAGGGACGAATGGCCCACCTGAAGATGTTGTCATACAACGAAACCTAGGTCGTAGTAAAGAATTTAAATAATGTAGAAATAATAATACATCACATAATTTCATGTAGTTGTGAAAAATTAAATTATATCAAATTTCTACAAAATTAACGCCAAATATATTTAATATTTTATTTATCCTCATATTTCCTGAGGTTACCTCAAAAATTTAAGGTATAAATTTAACTGATCAAGTTCTTTATTCTAGGATCAAAGCCAGATAAGAGGATTGTAAACATATTTAGCTAAGCTACTAGATTATTCAGTTAAAGTTAATTAAACTTCAGTAAAGAAATTCATGTTATTAAGTAAATATTTAATCTTTGTAGGGAAAAGTTCATATAAAATATATTTTCGTTTACCTAGGTTATAAATATTTAATTTTCATTGCAAGTGTGAATTAAGAAAAAACTTTTAAAACATACCTGAAATATTCAAAGTTTCTTTACCCGTATTTTATAGGATAAAACATATTTTCGAAAAATTGGAAAAAATAAACATGCACAGTAGGATTAAATTAGCATTAAGAGGGTTGCAAATACATTTAGTTACGGTATTGCCTATATATATATAATATAGGCAATAATCTTACTTTTCTTAGGTTTGTGAATGAAATGCCAGGTGATATAATTACGTAGTAAAAATAATTTAAATACTTCTAATAGTTAGTTATATAAATACTTATAAAAGTAAGATTATTGCCTATATATATATATAAATTATTGACATTAGTTGACCAAGTATCGAAATACCTATTAATCTCCTGATTTTTTTCATATTTCACTATGCCGTTAAAAAGTAAATGGGGGAGAGAGTATTGCAAAACTCTTTAAAGACTTTATATCTCTTTGAAGACTTATTATCGTAATTCAGAAGGCGTGTTCAATGACCATTTCAATGATATTTTTATGAGATATAAAAGCTTTTATCTCCAATTTTTGTATATAAGAAGGCACAATATATACAACAAGGTATTAAAATGTAATTAAAAGTCATATTTAGAAGTTTTCACGTTATTAAACAATATATTTTTGTAAAATTTTAAGCGGGTCATAAACTGAAAGTGATATGGTAATGTTATTTACGAATGATTAAATGGAGAAACGGATACTTGATTACACCATAAAGTAATTTGTTTTTCATTCAACCTCTATATCATAACACAAAATTTTTGGTAAGGGAATATTTATAAATTTTGATAGACAAGTATTTCTAGTCCTCCAGAACGATCCGAACAAAAAAATACCCCGTTTATGACTATTCCTATTAATTAGGGCAATATGACTTTGTACCAAGAAATCAGATTGATCCAGAAATTTGCTTTCTTTACGGCTTGGCAACTACTGATGTGGTTCATGTGACGATTATAATTATCTTTAACTGATAGCCTATCTTTATCAATACTTAATTAAAGATTGCATTAAACTACCACGAAATTAGTCTAGATGGGAAAACAATTACACATAATTTATTTTATCATTAGCTAACAGAAAAGTGCATGCCGAGTCCATGTAAATTACACAAGTACGATTATAATATGTGGCAAAAGCCACAGTAATGCATCACGCTGAATTTCATTTCTCTGCAGTAGAGATGAAAAATAACAACGTGAAATGTTATTTTTCGTACCTATGTGCCACCCGTGTTCAACAAAGATTTGCTATAGACACTTGTTATAAATAATTCGATACCTTTTCAATGCAACCTTTACAAACAAGGCAAAAGTAGGTATAGGTTATAGTAGGTTTTGTAAAATTTTATTTACCTAGTACTCATTCGGTACACGGTATTCACTTTTTCCTTAAATATTAACATACATTACATATACAGCTTTATTGACTTAACTACTCCAAATACGTGGGTAGTTTTATAATAGTTCTAATGCTTTATATATGTTTTAAAGTAATTGACGTTATATTATATGAGTTATGAGGTAGTTTGTTTTGTTCGGTGACATGAAAAAAAATAATTGTGCAATTTTTTTACAAGGAATTATAAGAATGTGCACCAGTAGAACACACGACGACGAAAGAGGTGAAAAAAATAAAAAACCAAAGTCGGAACATGCAAAAATTGGTTTTACGTAATTGCCTGTAAACGCATCTCTTTAAATTTTTGAAGAAAGTTAACAGAAATAATTATAATAGAAGTCTTTTAAAGGATTCAATATAGGTAAAATATCCAAATTTTATAAAACATATGTATGATTTTAAGAAAAATGTATTAAGTTTATTTATTTTGGTTCTTCTCTTCTCTTTTGAAAACAATGAGGCAAAATTGATTCACAATTAGCTGAAGAGATGGTCATCAGCTTTCATTAGTTTGGATGCCATGTGAGAATTATATTTTATTTCATCCGAATTGTAGTTGTAAAAATTTTCAAATTTATATATGATATCTATCAAGATATTTGGGTTGTGAAAAAAAGCTTACAAGAATGCTAAAGTTTCAACTATGGTGATCAAGTGCTATTGGACTCAATGAATGGTTCATAATGGGCGATCTTTAGACTAAGGTTCTTAAGGTTCGTAAACATGTTTTACTTGTATTAAAATGTCAAATATTAATGAAAGAAAAAATATTTATTAAAAAAGTGATCTAACTAAAAAAATACTCCTTGATTTATTTAGGATAGCGTCGAAAATGGATTGAAAATAATATTTATCATTTATAACCCGCCGGTTCTTTACAGTACCTATGTGAGCCTTACTTTATTCTGCTGACAGAATTAAAAATTTTCGTGGTCTCACAATTAGGTTATGTTATTTGAGTGGCTGATCTAGTTTCAAGTGTAACAAGATCTAATAGTCCATAATTTCCTAAGTCGTTTATACTGTGTTGAGGCCTGTAAAAAATATTTATAATTATGTATTCCGAAAATTAAATCTTTGCAGTTTTTTATGATTAATGATTTACTTATACAACCTCTATGATACAATGCAAATTCACGTACACTTGAAAGTAATGCACGTAATTGTCATGCTGGGTGATTACTGCATTGTTTGGGCGGTCTAATGATCGCAATGCGTTGCTTCATGCGTCAGTGGTGTTACTACTGGTAACTGGTCTATAGGGTGATCATGTAACAGAAAAGCAAACATTTCTTTGGAAAATATTATTTAAGGTAGCCTAAATTTTGATTCGAACCCTAAGTATCATTCCCTATTAAATTCCATTTGAATCAACCCAGCAGTTTTTTCCGTGTCGATTAAGCAAAGAGATAAAATAACAGACAGAGAGATATACAATACAATTTTTGTCGACTTATCGACTTACCTGTCGGTGTCCCTGAACGATCTTATATTATTGATAACATAACTGAGAAGCATTATTATTTGCTCGTACTTTTTAATAGAATGCGAGATATACGTTCTCTTCCTATCGAGATTTTCCTCTCCATTGCCGATTTCCTATTTCCGAATTGAACTCAACAAACGACTACTCCACATCCAAATAGTTCCGCCGATAGTGTTAACATCAACTCGTAAGACAGTAATTGCTTTTAGCGAGTTCACTGATTGGTTTCTCGTCACGAGTGCACTATCCACTTGGCATTGTTCCTTGTGTCATTAATCGTCAGAAAGTTTTCAGTAGAATACTTCATTGGATGAGAGCCTTGGGTAACTTTTTTATTAGGAAACTTTTGCCATTGAAAGTTGAATTCGTCCGGTGGGACAATGGGGTTTGAGTGGGATCTAGTTTGGATGATCACTTACTTTTAGAGTACACTGTATTCGTCTGTCGTCGCCACTTTCTGTGGTAATAATTATATTTTTTTAGTTATTTTAATAAATGAATGTATTAAAAACATGTAGATCTCAGTTATATAAGTGTAATATACTTAGGTACATATAAATATTTAAGAAAACATATTCATTATACATGAAATACACATAGCAACGTTTTAAATAAACACATTATATAAACAATATTACATTAACACAAAACTATCCTTACAAGAAATTAATTGTATGGTATTAAATTTTTTTGCAACTCTTTTTTTTCAAAAATTTTGTTTAAAAATTAATGTTTGATGAACGTAATTATGAAGAAAATCTTCCTTTTACGGCATATTGTTCATAATTTTACTATTTTTATTTTAAAATGGAAGAGACTTAGCGTTGTATAGATTTCTAGACTAAATGCGTTTTAAAAATGCAATTCTTACGATATATCAAATGATAGTTACTCTTTATTCAGTTTTTGTTATCTAGCGCATTGTAAAGTATTATTTTAGCGGTTAATCCATATTTTAAATTATATTTGCGTATATCTTTGGTATCATCGGTTCATAAAAATATCAGTTAATAAAATAATCGGGGAAAAAATATAAAAATAAAATATTTTTAAAATAATGAACTTGGGAACCATGAACAAACCGTTAAGTAAAAATCATAATAGTATTTTCAGTATTGTAAGGTCAGCATTCCTGATGTCATATAAAATACAAAATGTATTAAATAATGGCAAAATGTTTATAATTTATGCATATGGTTTTGTTTTATCGAACATACATTATATAAAAACTATTAATTAATTTTAAACAAATTTTCCTTTCTTGGATTGTCTAGACTTTAATAATGATAAAAAAATTCAAAACAGTATCTCGATATAATGGTTAAACAACATTTTAGTATTAAGATGGAATAAATTGGTTAAGATCCTGAGAACATACATATTTATCTTATATTGCAAATTAAGTTCATGAGGAAATTTTGTTAAATGTTATTTATAGTTGTTGAAGATTATTTCACACTCACTTAACCATTACATTTGCTCCTATTGAAATATGAGCCATTGAAAAATACAAAAATGTCAATTTTTTGACTATGATAATACGGTTATCACTGATTGCATTTCTCATTATCACTAATAATTGAATAAAACATATGGTTTACGCAATAGAAATTATGAATAATACATATTATTACTTTGCATTATATATTATCTCAGTTTAGTAAAATATTGCGACCGGTTCACTTTATGTTTTTTTTTATGTATCTCCTTGCTACCATTTTTTATATAGATCATAGTGCTGTACGTCACTAGCCATTCTTAAGTAACACGCTTCGCTTTTGTTTTTGTTTTAATGCACTACGCTTCGCTTCTGTCTTTGTTTTAATGAGGCTTATTTTATACTAAACAAATTTTAGTGTGTTTGTTAAAGGGACAATTTAATTTATATATAATAATTCTAAGTACAAAATAATTAAAAAGAAAATGTTGTCTCAATTAGATTAAATAAATATACTTGGAATATATAGATGTACTTTGAATAAATAACAAATAGATAAAAACATTGCTAATAAACTAGTATATGATAAGATCGTCACAATTTCATCTGGTTCTCAACCTAAGTTTAATTTTGGTATAACCTAAAAAAGACCTTTCGGCAAGCACGTCAGTTTTTATAATTCAAACGTATTTATAATTATTTTAAAAGAAAATGGTTTTATATAATTCACTTCGTACAATGAAAACTATCGAGGAAAAGTATTATTTTATGTATTGCGTGTAGCTACACCAAGAGCAATGCATACGGATGAAAATTATTGGATTAAGTAAAATTAAAAAATTATCACATTTATTAGAATATTTTAAGAGGAATTATGACATTTTTCCAATATTGTATTGAGACATTTTGAATTAACCATAATTGTTAATGCTGTTCTAATGCTCTTTTTCAGCATCCCATGCTCTTTTGTAACTGGAAAAAAAGAAAAAAATTCAGCAAGAACGGACATAAGCAAAAACGTTGCAAATTTTAACGATATGCTAAAGACGCCATCTGATATGATATATGTAATTTGTTTTATAATTATAAACACAATCTCATATTTTTTTTGTTTGGATACAAAACGAGAAGTTGCGCGTTGGATTTTTGAAAAAACTTCGGAATAGTTACTCTAACATTTTGCTGTGTTATCATTAGTAATTAGTACAATTTTATTTTATACCAATTTTATAAACAGTACAATTATTCTCAGAATAAGAGTAGTAAGACATAAGTTTAAGTGTACAACTCAGAATAATAGTACTACAACATTTGGTATTAGTAAGTGTTAATGTTTAATGTTATATTAATGTCTTTAATGCGAAGTTTAAGTTAAAAGCTAACGCGATTACTTGGAGTCCATACAAGAGTAAATACAGTCATTAAACCTATACAAAAGATATTCCTTAAATATTTGTGCGTGAAACAGTATGGTTGTTTACTTTTACTATTTATTAGTGATTTTTACCTAAGTATGTTATGTTTACATTTTTTGTAGCTAAGAAGAAACATTTCACTTAAAAAATTTATTTTTAAGATTTCCCACTTCAAAAAGAGGAACAAACCACTCATAAGATTAATTACGTGTCTGTTCATCACAGTCGTTTTTTCGGAAACCGCTTGGTGTATAAACTTGAAATTTGACATAGTAATCCAACATATTAATCTGCACATATATTGAAACTTAAACAAATATCCATTAGTAAATTTTAGTTGGTGAATTAAATTAGGTACTAGATTTTTTATTCCATCTATTGTAGGGGATATCATTTCAAGGGGCTAATTGGAGGGGTCCCTATATTATTTCTTAATTTTAAGTATTATTTATTCAGATATACTGAATGAAAACCAAAAAAATATCTGCCCCATTTCCCAATTCCGAAACTACTCAACGTAAAATTATTAAAAGATTATGGGTTTTTAAAAGCACACATAAAAGTTGCAGGAAAACTATGGCAATAATGCTAGATTTTTACTACTGAGCACTGTAAACTTGAACTTGGTGTACAAGTTTACAGGAAAATTATGGCAATTATCCTTGATCTTATTATTTTTTCAATATGCAAGATATATTTAAAAACCTGTGAAAGATGTCGTAGGTAATATATTTACGTTGTAAAAAATTAATGTTTGTGAATTGTTTAAGACAAATACTACCTACCCTTAAATATTTATAAGCTCTTTGTATTTTTATTTTAAACTTACTCTTGTTATAATTGTTAAAACATATACCTGTGTAACTGTATTGATACCCTTAGTGTAAATAACTAAGGAAAATAAATAGATAAACAATTCAACGGAAAATATATTAGAATAAATTAAATTTACCGTTACTATAAGATTCGAACGGGATGAATTATCAGTTATATTTTGAAAGTTTCATATAATTTTCAACCTCAAATACCTTCGCATATGAGCTACATTGATTGCTCTAGACTGTAATATGCGCAAGACTATAATCCTGTGAGTGTGAGTATATGTAAGACTATAAACCTAATACATATTTCAAACGGCTATGCTACAAATATATCAGAGATATCCAGAATGGAAATTATCGATCGATCGCATTTGGTTAGCTAATTGGTTTATAAATTATTCTTATGTCTTTAATTAGTTGGTAAGGGGAGATACTGAATTGCCTCAAGATTGACTTCTATTCAACCCTCTTTAGCGGCGTAATACAATTTTGCATAATGTATTGAATACATGCGAAAAATTTCAAGTTATCTGCATATCAATTTTTACACTGTGGGCCATATGTGATTGCTAAAGTTGCGTGTGAGAAGTTTTTATTCAGTGTAGTGTTTATTCTTTTGTAGCTGTTATTCTGACTATACTAAGAGTAAGGAAAATTATCTCATTCATTGAAAAATCTGTGCGCCAAATTTCAGCAAGAGAAACGCGCACGTAGGAATATACTATCACGGAAATTCGTTTGACGTTCGCTAAAAAACCTACAACGATCAAAAAGGTTGCATTGAAAGTGATATAATTTTTTGCGAGTTGCAGCACATCGCACGCGAATGTTTTTGGTCAACCTAAAATTGTTTGCTGAACACGATGCAGCACTAATTTTTAAACCAGTTTTTTTGGATTCCGTATCACAAAATATAAACGAACAAATTCTTGATTTGAGGCACCACTTTTTATTTGTTGGTCAGGAACTAATAAATGTATGGTTAGGAATTTAAAATATTTTTTTAGTTTTTGTTCGATTTTCTGTACTTTTCTCAATGATTAGAAGGAAAATTTTCTTTAATATTAACGTAGGTCCCAATATAGAATTCTGAATATAATTTTTTAAGTTAACGGGTACATAATGCTAGTTTGATATTATCTCTTACTAAATGATCACATCATATTTTCACTTGAATATCTAATTTCAACTATTATATATAAAACTGTCATGGATCTTCAGTTCTTACATACATGTTTTATTTTTCTATCAACTTTTTTCAAGCCATTGCCGCTTCTATGTAAGGTTTTTCAAAATTATTGCAATAAATAAAATAATATAGAAAATTGTTATATTCTTATTTATTGTAACACCTTCTCAAGTAATTAAAATTAACCAAATAGGTCAGAAAAAGTATAATGAAAGTATTTATTAAATTTACCTTTTTGTTCGTCTAAACTAAATGTACGTATATATTTTTTATCAAAAATATTACCTAAATTTTTATTTGTTGTTTTATTTAATCTCAACTTACGTTGAAACCCATTGAATTATCTCTTTATTATTTTTAAGTATACTTTTTTAGACCTATTCACAACTGATTTCATCAAAATTAAACTTAATTTTAATTGCTCAAGCAGCCAAAATTGTATTGATAATTGTTTTATGCTAACTCTGTATCTGCCGTGGTTTTTGGCATCGCACTGATTGATTTTCCATCGCAAGAACACAATATTCGTGGTACTATCCCTCTTAACATTATTCTTTAAAAAAGAAGGTTTTCTATTAGCAAACATCTCGCTGCATGAAATTAATGTGAACAAAATTTCCCTGGTAGAATCGAAGGGTTTGAATATAATATCGTTTTCGTTTCCCGCTTAGCTTTAAACGAGAGTGTACACATTGCGTTTTAATGTATTAGGATTTGAATGATGGAAATTAATCCCAATAAACTGGCTAAAATTCTAGTTATATCCACTATAGTAACAATTATGAGTACTACTTTGCCGAATGGTAGAGTAACCCACCCGTGATGTTATTTTACACATGTGTTTTAGCTCGTACACTATGAGGCTGACATCGATATTCTGTTATATCGGATTATTGATCCTCTTAACAGCGCAAGGTATGCCCATAATATAAATGTGCTACTAGCTTTTATTTGGTTTCAAATCGCTTTGACAGACGAATAACTCATTTGTCCGAATCTTGAAGGTGATAATAGATATTGTAATATCATTTTGCGAAGTAGCTTTTTAGACTAGTATTACTTCTAGTAATTGTATTTTGTTGCAAACAATTACAAACGCATTTAATATATCAATTACACAGGTCTGTAATTTATTTTTCAGCTGTACGGATATTTTTACTGAATTATATGTTTTAAAGGTTGTGACCTTTAAAATATATAATCCAAATTTTAAAAATGATTTCCATAAGATTCCATCATAGATTTTTTTGAAAATAAGAACAATTTTTTAATAAAAACACTTATTTTTTAAAATGCACTAAACATGTTTCTGATACAGAATTTTTAAATTTACTTTTTTTTCTTATGAGATTTTTTCTTTTTCTTTTTAACGCTTCTTCAAACTCGTTGCCGATTTCCTTCTTTCAGCATCCAACAATAGTCAGTCAACATATTGACTTCCCATTTTCCTTGGTAATGTTTTTCAAAATCACGTGCACTCTGGTGAAACCTTTTGCCTTGTTCTTCGTCATAGGCTTTCAAGTTTTCAGGCAAAGAGTCATTATAGGACTGTGAGAAATAAACTTTTAAGCTTATCTTGCATTCTTGAGGTTAATATGCTACCAGCGTGCGTTATACAATGGTTTTGTATATAGGGTCCTTAGTATTTCTCAAAAACTTGTGTCCTTGTCCTTGAAAATGTCGCTTTCACACTTCTTTTTCCTCGCCTCCCATTGTTCCCAAGAATGGGGATCAGTTAGAAGTTTAATTATGTCGGAGTGAGTAAAAAAACACTCTTTTAATTAGTCTTCAGACATTTTCGGAAACATGGTATACATATATATGAAACAATCCCCATCTCTTGGTAGTGATTTGACAAATTGCTTTATAAGCCCAAATTTAATATAAAGAGGTGGTAATAAAACTGTTCCTAGTGGAACAAAGGTCGTATTTATGACGTTTTTCTCACCGGGGGTTTAACTGTCTCGAGGATACCAGTCAGTTCTTGTTCCATTGCAGCTGTCATTGCAGCATGCCATTGCAGCTCTACTATTGCATAACCAAAGAAAACAAGGACATTAGGTATAACTTCTCTGCTGAACTAATAACATGGTTAGTATTTTGAAGTCTCCACAAGCTATCCATTGATATTCTTGATATTTCATTTTCTTAAGAATTGTAGCCAAGTCTTAACAGTTTTCTTTTATATGAACCGAGTATCCAATGGAAAGAAATGCAAATATATTTCCGTTATGCAGCAAGACTACTTTGAGGCTAGCTTTAGACGAATCAATGAATATACGCCGTTCTGATGAATCGTATTTTATTTCAAAGCATTTCATTAATTTATGAACATTATTACCGTAAACTAAATTTCCCTCTTTGGAGAAAAACTGAGTAAATACTCTCTCGCAATGCCTGTACCATAAAAATGAGGTCCTAGGTGACGGTACATTTTTTTTAGCTTTAATCCTAATAATTCGGCTGCATCGTTTGAAAGCCATGAATCTCTTATTAGATCGTTGAGCTTATTTTTGAGAAAAAAGTTGAGATCCTTCGTCAACAGAAAAATGTGAGCTAGATTCGTCTTGGAAAGCTAATAGGTTTGATTACTCTGAGTCGTTTACGATGTCATTTAAATTAGAAGGTGGCTGTGGAACTAGTATTTCAGAACCATGAAGCATTGGACGAATAGCTGAATCAATATTTGGGTAAGATATTTTCTTTCTATTCTTTTGTGTTGATCCTTTCACATCTATCGAACAGAAGTAGCAGTCGGTTGTGTGATTTTTGTGTTTAAGCCATATCATAAGAATGCCAAAAGGAAATGAGCTTTTCTTACCCTTAAACCACAAGCAAAGATCTTCTTTGCATCGTCTGCTTATATTATGCGGCGCCCATAGAAATTACACAACCTCTGAAAACCATATTCTATAAATAAAATGACAATCACAGTATTGTTTGAGTGCTGAATATAAAGTGAGTGTAGCATTAGATGGCTAGTGAAATACTGAACTTATTTGCTGGTTAAAACACGATATAATCCAATAGTTGTTCTTTATATTTATTCCTAGTACTCAATAGCAAATTTAAACATACTCAATTTTGTCAGTAATATTATTTACTATCAAGTTTTAATTCGTTTCGACACGATGATACGACCTTTCTATTATTGCTAAAACTACTTTATCCACTACCCCCTATCACTATTATCTATAAACATTGACATTTTTTGTCATTTATTACCAAGTATAGTTATAATTTTTATTAATTCTAATACGTGAAGGTTTACTTTTAAGAGTATTTATTAAATAAAAAACAAAATACTACATTTAAGTTAATTAGGAATTTTACACTAAATTAAAAAGAAAAACTTGAGTGTAGCAAACAAAATGACGTGATGAAGTTTTATTTATATTTTTTCGTTTTTACCAAGTTGAAATCTATATGAAAATATATAGTAATCCTACGCAGTTTTTTACTTGTAGGCCCGTGTTATTCAATGCGACTATACTTCTCAGATTTTCGTTTTTAGTATTAAGCTAAATACTTTTTTAAATTACCAACTTAATAAAATACGAAATTCATTTATATAAAGTACAATAAAGTAAATTGGTATCAGATGTCGGAAATACCTAGCGTATGCTGCAAAAACTCTAAAGTAAAATAAAAATAAAAATAAAGTGCACTATTAAAGTGCAGAGAGCGGGCAGTTGCATGCAGCGCTTTGCCTTTTTAAAAAAGATCAAAAGAGAACTTGCAAACGAACACGTCAAACGCGTAAAGACGAAATGCATTAATATTGTATTTGACTAGGGCAATATGCGCCTGAGCTAGAAGGAAAACTCGCTTTGTTTATGCGATATATTTTTTACATATTAGCATAATCTATACAACGTACTGTTACCATTGAAATAAGTTGGCTGGTAAAACAGATTCTAAAAAATATCGGCGTGCTATACGTAAAATAATTCTGTTAGCAACGTTACTACCTTACAATGTTTAGTTATATAATATTTAAGTCAAGTTAAGGTATAACTTTGTAAATATACAAAAATAATTAAAAATGAAGCTTCACAACTTTGCTTTAATTAAAAATGCTTAAATTTATAAAAATGTTGATTTTCATAGATAACTCTGGGATAATTAAGACTTCTAAGTTTTAATGTTTTTGCTACAAGTTGACTCTCAGAGTTTAGTTTTATAAAAAATGATACAGAATTTAGTTTTCTATTCTCAGAATCAAAGAGGAAATTGGAAAAATTTAGAATATTATGTAGTATGTTTTACAACCCAGATCAAAATCTTTTTTAATGCAAAAGTTGAAAAAAAGTTGGTTTTGATTCTGGAATTGAACCGAGATTATAAGTTAATGAATTAGTTCATTAACTGATAAATTATTAATCATTAATTTAAAATATTAGGAAATTTAGACACTAACATAATATAAGGTATCACATGGTCTGACTATATATTGTTTACTTAAACAAAATCAATAAAAACGACTGAACATATGAATGAGTTTCCTTTCGTTTATTTTTTAGTTTCCATTACAATATGTTAGCTATTCATTGCTTCCTTAACAACTTTTCCCAATATTTTTCAAAACTTTTAGAGCAATTTTTTCGTAACCTATAATTATGGCAAAATCTTGTACTATAAGACTCGCCTTATACTCAAGAATAGTGAATAAATATTTAGAAAACGAGTTATGCCGTCTTTTAATATCATTTCGTGTATTCGTTTTATTTTTATTACGATATCATAGGGTAGTTATTGTTTTAAAACCACCCAGTGGATAAATTGTACTAAGGCAAACGTTAGACGTACCTCAATTTAAACTATATTATACGTATAATGCCGAATCCATAATTTTGTTACTTTACGGAACACTTCACATGAGTAAAGAAAGAAATATTAAGCCAATTTAGCAAAAGTGCTGCTCCTATGCAGATTTTTAAACCAGGCAAGTTGCAAAATAAAAGAATAATATTTTATGGACGATATTAAATGGAGCGCATATGAAATCAAACTCTAAAAGAAGACAGTGGAAATTGTATGTAATAAGGCACAATTTGTATTTTTTGTTACTGTATAAACGACTTCATTTTACACAATTAAATGAAACTACGTAATGTCATTATTTCTACTTTCTTTAATGTCTGTATCATCTTCAGATGGGATATTAGCAAAGATTTTTGTTATAATGAATTTCTACAAAATTAACGCCAAATATATTCAAGACTTCCTTTTATTTTTCAATTTATTTTCAAATTTAATATACACATTTAATTACATCTTTACATGCATTTGAGGGACTTATTGCCATGTTAGGGATCACTCTAAATATATCATGGTGCTTAAGTATGAGTATTTCATGATATGAAAGATTGAAGGATATTTATAAACCTACTCTCTTACGACATTAACAAATTATATTATATTTCTAATTTAAAAAAAACAATACAAATAAACAAGTGAAAAACGAGACTAAATAATAATTTTCATCATGCTCCAGACAAATATGACAAAGGCACTTTTTTCCTTTTTCTTTAATATTGTAGGCAACTGCAGTCTAAGTAGGAAATCGTGTCTAACATTTAGTGCATATTATCGAACTTAGCTGTTTGCAGTTTTGAAGAACCAACTGCATTTTAGGACTATTTTTTATTCACACCCATAATGCAAAATTTTGATAATATCTCTTTGTTGCATGTATAGAGGCATTATGGTATGACCTGTTGAGTTTCTTGGAATGAGATACTCCATTTATGGCTAATTATTCAAGTTAAAAACGAAATAACCTCACATTTAAAACTTAATGAAAGACAAAATCTATATCACATTAATCTTCCTTTTCCATGATATAGATGTAACCTTAATCAAGCAAACGTTTTGCTAATTTAAAAAAAAATATTTTCTCGGCCCATGAGCAAGGTAGAAAATCTCTAAATTCGCCGAAAGGAATTATGAACTTGGAAAATAATATAAGCATTTTTGGTTAACTCAGTAGAACAGAAGAAAGAATAGAAGCAAAAATTGGGCATTGAACTTGGCCGCAATAAATTAATTTCTCGCAATCGCTTTGCTATATCATAGGATCCGTGAAACCACTATAATGTTATTAAAGTGATAAAATTTGAATACTATTATTTGAATATTGATAAATATATTATTCTATAAATCTAGACGCAAAGCTGTAACTTATTCATTTAGATTTTTCTAACAAAAATCCACGAGAACTTTACTTTTATATCATTACTTTTTACGTTTTACTTATTAAACAGGAATTGCCCCCTTTTTAGTAATATCTTAATGAGATATATTTACTGATAGTTTTAAAATATATTTATTGATGTTATTAAAGTTAAAAAGATGCATTTTTGGCTTTGATAATGGGAAAGTGTTGTGACTGTTTCAAGAAAATTGAATTCAGCATTAAAACCGCGACCGGTTTTATTCTCTTTTAGATTTATCCAACCTTCTTTAAATGTTTTCACTGAAAACGTAAATCTACGTGGATCATATTTTACAATGTCTGCAATATAAGTTTCAATTAGGCTACGAACGAAATCCCCATATTTATAAAATTAATTTTCTTTGGAAAATGGGCTTAGAAATATCAATAGAACTTTGGAGCAATCATAGGAGGTTATCTAATAGTTTGTCCTGTTAAACGACATATATACCGAATTGAGTTTTAAAACAACAGTACTTTTACTATTCGCTGCTTCAACTACTACTAATACTATTATCTGTATGAGTTTTAAAACAACCTTACTATTACTATTCGCTGTTACTATTATTGTGATCTATATGAGTTTTAAAACAACTGTACTGTTACTATTCACCGCTACTACTACTAAAATTTAAATGAGTTTTAAAACAACCTTACTAATACTATTCGCTGCTACTATTATTGTGATCTATATGAGTTTTAAAACAACTGTACTGTTACTATTCACCGCTACTACTACTAAAATTTAAATGAGTTTTAAAACAACCTTACTATTACTATTCGCTGCTACTATTATTGTGATCTATATGAGTTTTAAAACAACTGTACTGTTACTATTCACCGCTACTACTACTAAAATTTAAATGAGTTTTAAAACAACCTTACTATTACTATTCGCTGCTACTATTATTGTGATCTATATGAGTTATAAAACAACTGTACTGTTACTATTCACCACTACTACTACCTGAAATCTAAATGAGTTTTAAAACAACTTTACTATTACTATTTGCTGCTACTATTATTGTGATCTATATGAGTTTTAAAACAACTGTACTGTTACTATTCACCGCTACTACTAGTAAAATCTAAATGAGTTTTAAAATAACTTTACTATTACTATTCGTTGCTACTATTATTGTGATCTATATGAGTTTTAAAACAACTGTACTATTACCATTCGCTGCTACTGACACGATAATCTATATGCGTTTTAAAACACCTCCAGTATTACTGTCGGTCACTACTACTATTAGGATGCACCGTCTTCCTGCACTAGGTGTCGTTCTCAATACCGTTCGTTTTGTACACCTCATGAATACAAGTATACAAGCAAAGAAATGATACAGGTGAAGCGTGTAATTATTCTTGCTATTTCCGATTGTACTGCTTCGATCTTCTGTTACTCCGTTTTCGTATATAATTAAGTTAATTTATTTTAATAAAAATAACAAATTTATTATAGTAAGTAAAATAAGCTAATTTTACCTTCAATATGCAACTCTAACAAATAACGTGTTCGTTATTCATATATTTGAAGTGTGTATCAGAATGTAATTTTTATTTTTTTGGAATCATAAATTTGAGAGTGCTATTTGCTGAAACAGTTGAATATTTTCATATAGTTCCTTAACGTTTTCTGCTATAAATGATGCAAAAAATTACTTGTATGAATAATAGACACTTGTTACAGCATTTATATACTGTAACTGAGAACGTGCTTATTAGTCATGCAAGTGATTATATTTGTTAAACTGAATATAATAGAAGTGTGTTTTTGTAAAAAGATGTTAATTTTGTTTGTTGACATAACAATTTTAACAGTGTTTTTTTTTCAGAAAAGGCTGAGAGTTGTTATCCACAACATTTTCTATCCAGTTTCAAGCACAAGATATCTTTTTATTACAGCCTGCATATGTGTATATAGACTGGAACAAGGATCGTTTCTGTTATTCATACAAGTGATTCTGTGTATTAATTTAAGAATATTTGAAGTGTGTTTCAATAGACAGATGTAAACGTTTGCGCTGATATCACAACTTTGAGAGGGATTTTTAAAGAAACAATTAAGAATTATCATCCTTAATATTTAGTACCCAATTTGATGCACAGAAGATACTTTTGTTACAACGTGTATACAAATAAACAAACAATAACAAATAAAGTGTATATTTTTGCTACAGGTGATTATATGCATTAAACTGAGTATAATTTAAGCGTCTTTTTATAAAAAGGTATAAATTTTTTTTTTCATTTTGGTTGTGATTTTTTTAGAAATGGTTGAGAATCATCATCCTTAATATTTTCTACACCATGTAATGTACAGTGGACACTTTTCTTATATCAGTATGTGTGTACAGACTCTAATAAAGAATGAGTCCATTATTTATACAGGTGATTATATGTGTTATATTTAAAGCGTGTTTCTGCAACAAATTGTATTTTTATCTCTTGAAACCATCTTCTATTTTTTTTCTTTGAAACCATAATTTTTTAAGAAGTCATCCTTAACATTTTTTACCCAGTTTTTTTCACAGAATCACCTGTTTGAATACAAAATATTTTCCTTCTTACAACCTGTAAATGTAATAATAATGCTAATGAGATTGATGTCAACCAAGAACTTCATTTGACTACTATGATTCGAAGGCTTATTACAAAGATGCTCTGAAGAAATATTTTCCCAATAATTCTATGTTAATGGATCTATTTCTCTATTCTATTATTATCTTACTCTCGTCAAAACTAAAAGGCGAGTTTAGATGAGTTTATTAACATCGTAAATAATTAAATTTAAGAGAAAATAATTTTTTTTCTATTACAAAATGAATCAATAATCGCGATATGATTCTTGTTTAATTTGAAGAGTTTTGAGACATTTGCGGATATTATCAGGAGATTCTGACTTAATCACTAATCGTGGACTTTACCTGATCTCATCTTTTGTCTATTGAAAAATTTTTGTGAAAGATAAGAAGCTCCTAATTAAGATTGCAGATGACTTAGAGAGCTTAACATTTGAAATCGATCTTGGATTTCCATGAATATTGTCTTACTTAATATTATTTAAATTTGATCTCGTAATTAATAGCTTCAAGTATGTTTTTTCAAAAAAGTCTAAAACCAAATAAATTCTTCTATTGTATTTTAAATTAAGTTATATACATTTATCAAAAATTATTTTTAGTATATACCACTAAATGAAACCACGTGATGTAATATCATTTCTAATTTACCTAAACTCTTAACCAACACCTAGGTTTCGTTGTATGACATCTTCAGGTGGGCAATTTGTGAGATATCTATAATCTTTAATTTTTACAGAAATGTTGTCATACAATGAAACCTAGGTCGTGGTTAAGAATTTAAATAAAGTAGAAATAATACTATATCACATTATTTCATTTAGTTGTAAATAAAAAAAAGAGTTATAATGAATTTCAACAAAATTAATGGCAAATATATTCGATTTCAGTATGTAAATAAATGATATGCACGAGTATTTTACACTTTTCTTCTCAACGAGATATTAGTAAAGCTAAACGTATGTGGTATCGATAGAATAGATTATTTTTTGAAGATAAATTAGATGTGAGTATAATTCTGAATTAATCTAATGAATTATTTATAAATTATTTTGGGTCATATTACAAGGAATAAAGGGCAATGGAAATAATATACCAAAAGAATATAATGCGCAAATGTATATGAAAATATGCAGTAATTTCTGACTCTAAATTTTATTAAATTCTTTAATCGTGTAACCAATAAAAAGTCTGTCATTCCTAAATTTTTAAGCTACATAAATTATTTTCAATATTTTCTAAGTTCTAGTATAGATATAAATTCATCCATATTCCGATTAAATGATTTCTCTGAATATGTACAAAATGTCTCTCTATTTTTTAAAATGTTGGTACTAATTTCAATATTCAACCTTAATGAACTTAATACAAAAAGTTTCCAAACTACATAAAATTATTTAAATTTAAATATATCCGCAAAAACGTCGCTCTTGTAAATTTTCTTCCAAACTGCATAAAATATTTTCGGAATGCGTTTTCCCACAAGATCAGGCACGAAGGCAGATTAAGCGATCCATACGACGATCAGTATATATTATTGAAAATTAATGCAGTCGAAACCTACTAAAAAGGTAAATCTAGTCTTATAACAATTTTTTTAGCTCTTTCTAAGATGAAATAAATATTAACTGAGATGGGGGCATTAAACAATTTTAGCACCTTTTGCTGACACTAATTGAAGTTAAGAGGACTATAAAATAGTGTGGATAGGAACAGGACTATAATTACTTGCCATTATTACTGTGCACAGCTTATTGGTAAAGTAAATTTAGTCTTATAGCAATTTTTTATTTCTTTCGAAGATGAAATAAATTTCACACATCTATTTTCATCCGCTATTTTTCAATCAGGCAGGCAGTTAAAATTTTTACAGTAACTTCCTATAATCCTAAACTCTCTGATACCATTAGAACTGACAAAAACTATCGTAAAATACTGGAATATAAAAAATAAATATTGTGTACAAAACTATAAAGAATTTTTCATGTTTTTCTCTGTTGTAATTTGTTTTTTATGTTTTTTTTTAATTTTTCTTAAGTTAGTATATTAGGTAGATTCGTTGATAATTACTATATTAACTTATCACAAAAATAAATCTGATTTTCTAATAATATTCCCAATATTACAGCCTCTAATTGTTACCAGTAATACTTACACGGCACTGCTCTCATCAGTCTCATGTTTACAGGGTATTAGCAGACCGGCTCCCAGAGCATCACCTTACCATGACGGAGCTCTGTTCCCAGGCTCGTCAGCAAAATTGTCTGCCATATGCCTCAGAAATTCTTACCCGTTATAAACACTAGACGGGAGCCTGTCGCGGTCCAGACCATCTTAGTTTAATTCAGTCCTCAGTCTGCATCAGTCGTATTCCAGATACAAGTCGCAATTCCAAATCTAATTAAATATTTTAAAATATTACAACCATTTCATATTTTTAAAATTAATAAATACTTTAAGAATTTTCTGTTTCTTTTTAACGATATTTCAAATTCATCATAATACCACTTTATCCATGTAAAAATCCATTTGGATAATATTATTAAAGTGTAAAGCAACAGTGCCACTGGAAGCTTACGAGAGCTCCGCAAAGATTGTAGGTGGAAATTGAAAAACTAATTTCGCTAAAATTACGTTCTTCACTAGGTTTCTTATGTAATTACAACAATAATAACTATTATCGTAATGGAGAAAATAAATATTTTTTCGTTGCACCAATATCTTAATTAAGAGACTTTCAAAAATGTGTACGACAAAAAAGGAATATATTTTCTTTGGAAATAGAGACAAATATTTTTCTTTAAATGATCCTTTTTATCGAAAACATACCTTCAGACTAACCACATATGTTTAAACGATACAAATTAAGAGAAAGAAAGACCTAAAACAATAGCTAACTGAAGTATTGACATTTTCAAGAGAAAAATGATAAAGAGGCAATTTTTAATAAGCTTACGCATACAGAAAAAACTTGCCTAAGGCTGTAGTGATGTGGCTTTAATCAATATTTAATATGCTTAAGTAGCAGATTATCTTATTTCGGCAGCTATTCGTCAAATAAAACGAGCGGGCAGGTTATCTTATTTTATCATATATTATAATACGGTTTTCTTAAGTATAATACAAGGTACATCCACTTGAATGCGAGAGACGTTTATTCGTTATTTTGAGAATTCTCGAGTGACATAAAGCACTCTTAAAATTTATTAGTCACAACCTTAATGTTTGGACACTTTTAGACCCATGTGAATGGGATTTTGCAAATAGGTACTTCGTATGGACATGTCAGTCAAAAGGTTATATTATATTAAAAAGAAAATGAAGTTTTAATAAAAAATAGGATCAAATAACATTTATTTGTTTTCCCATTGAGTGGGTAAATAATAGAAAAAAGGTTATTTTTGTGAAGAACACGTCAACACACGCTAATCTATGGTTACACCTAAGCAATGACTCGCAACTTAACGTTGTCACCTATCAACGTGGGCGTGCGAGAGGTGGGAAGGTGCACCGTTATCTATTGTGACGTGCGCAGGTATGGAGCTCCAGTTCGTCTATGTCTCTCGGCGATCGGTGGCGGAATGGAACGAGCGCGCTCAGTGCGGGTATATTTATAGATTCGCGGTTGCGCTATGCTTAGTCTAGCTCATCGGCTGTCCAACTCTTTTGCTATGATCTGTCTCAGATTTTATATGTAACCGTCTCTTTTCCGGATACAGTGCAAAATTCATCCAGTTATATGGACTTTTTCATCTCACATCGTATTTCTATCTCTTACTTTAGTCAGGTTGACGCCTCAATACTCGCTTCAAACCTTCTTTACATTATACTCTATAACGAATAGTTTTTTCGTGTGGGTTATCTCTAATGAGGTCTTTGAAAATGTAATTAAAAGTACCTAATAATATTTTTATATGACTTCCCTTTCATGAGATACAAATCTTTAAAAAGTTTTGTGGAGAACTTTTCCTGTCAAGATGTATATAGTTGTATAATGTACTCAATATACAACTATACACATCATGAATTGGAAAAATATCAAAATAACGGCATTTAGTAAGTCACTTCAATGCATAAAATCAGACATGGTTGTTTTTCATTTATACATTCCGAATTTTTGCATGAAAACGTCACCATAGAGCTACTTACTATCAAACCACACATGTTTTGAAGCGCCACTTAATTCATATTTTCATGCCAATTAGTTTCTTGTGAATAATACTTCGTGAAATTAGAGTGAAACAACTTTTATCATGATTTCAGTGACTGAGGTAAACGATATAAATACCAAACGATGCCATTGTTTACGTATTTTTATTTGTGTATTTGCAACATGACATTAAACATGAAATGTCCAATTTTACATTTTAGATTGTAACATTTCTTCTTTTTCATTTGAATCCACATTGAATTCCTTAGGTAAACAACGAATATATTTGAATTTTATATTTTTTCAAAAGGCTGACTTTCGAACTTGAACGCGCGTTACAGATAACAGCACTAAATATTACAGTTTATTGGTTATTTTGTTAACCTCCCGCACTGAAATCATATAAGAACTAGTCTTACATCAATTACGTAACGTGTAACAGTGAACTAAAGGCTACTCAAAAACATGCTTGACACCATCCCTAGCCTTACACGCCTTATTTAGGGCATTTCTTATGTAAAAATTTGATGCTTTTTTACGTACATACATTCGAAACGGTAATGAAATACATTCGATCGATCTGTCGAATGTCATTACAGTAGTTGGCCTCGCTCACTTTCGATCGACTATGCAGTATGTTCGGAGACATATAAAATAATATCACTGTATATTTCCATTACATCTACTAAAAAAACATTTAAAAAAATGATTACACTTTGAATAACCACCGAACAATAAGCGCACTATACTGTTTATAAAAATGGAAATACGGGTACTTAGTTGGAACTTTTGTGGCACAATATTGCGTTGCAATACTAGTAGTGAAACATTGCTGCTGCTAAAGATTTTGTCAATCGATGCCAAGTATGCCTCTATTTCTTTCTCAGGTACATGCACACAAATGAGGGCTAATATTTGACTTGATTTCACTCACACAGAAAAAATTTCGTCAAATTAAAAATCGCCTTCTTTTCTGAAGTTGTTAAAAAACATACCTTTTTTTAATTTAATTTAGTTTTGTAATTGAATTGCATTTTTCTAAAAAATATTATCATAATCTATTTTAAATTGAAAGATCTATGTTTCTATAATATAAAAAAGATATAGGGATGTACAAAATTATGAAGTTTCTTTAAAAATTATGTTTAGATTGCGTTGTAATATATGTAATTAATTAACCTTTTGTACAGTTTTTTTTCGTCAACAGTCAATTGTTGCGAAGATTTACCTTTAATGAATATTATTATCTTTCAAACATAATTCTAAAATTTTGGAACAGTTTAATAACATTTTTTTAGTCATATTTTTATATTACTTAATTTTATATTGAGGTAAATAATTAGATAATCAAAAATCAGTCTATTTAACCTCAAGTTGACGTCGCAAAATTTTCTATCGCTATGCTTAGGCAAATAAATTAATATTTATAATATATTAATTCACGAGATCAATTTAAACTTTAAATATATATACCGCGATCATTATTTTAAAACCACAAAATATTTTGTGTCATGTTTTTATTTTACCTAATTATATATTGGGATACAGTATTAGACAGTTCAAGATCCATCTATTAACCTTCGAATTCATATCACTGAAATTTTCTAGTTTAGAATAATGAATAATTTTTTTCTATAATACCGAGAGTTACAAATTTTCTTTTCATCAATTAATACCCTTTGCAAGTGCGTCTGGATAAAGATCAAAATGCTAATGGGTTTCATTTTGCTATGATATTTTTTTTAAACCGTTATCGGGGTTTATGGTACAGGTTCTTTATCATATCGGGTATAAAAACCATTTACGTTCGATATTAACACAATGGATATTTTTTTATTTCCAAGAGGCATTAAACTAGATCTTAACATCTGGAAAAGTATAATTTTTTTAAATTCATTAAAATCCAAGAGCCTTGTGCGTTTCATACCATTCGGTATGTTTTGCACTCACCGTCCATAGATTCAAAATTTTGATTTTTTTCTTTGTTTTTGTTGACTTTTAATAGGGGAAAAGCATTGGGCGTCATACTGTTATTTTTATTCCAGACTTCTTTTGTAGAGAAGTCACATTTCATTATTTGCTTTCAAACTATTATTAAAAAAGAAGTTATACCTTCTTAAGTTAATTGCATCTAATCGTATCATATTTAGATTTTCTGTTCATTAAAATAAATATGTGACAAATTTAAAAATACTGACCAGTATATTATAGATACTACTTGTGAAATCTTTGTTAAAAGTAAAATTGTCGCTCTACTAGAATTTAATGGATAATATCGTAATTTATTAATATATATATATATATATATATATATATATATATATATATATATATATATATATATATATATATATAATATATATATATATATATATATATATATATATATATACACACACATATATTTATATAATTAATATGTAAATTATAAATTAATAATATAAATTGGCGACATTTAATTTTTCGCTGTATTAAATATAATCTGATAAGATTTTAACGACTAGGAATCACATAATCAATAAACGGGACGATTAATTTGCATAACTTAATCGTTATTAGAGACAAATTAAATTAATAAAGGGAATCATAATCACTTTCGTGTCTCGATAGTAATTATTTATTTAAAAAAAATTCTACTTTCAAACTGCAATCACATTGAAATGGTGATAGAATAACTTGCCAAAAAAGAATAACATATTGGTACGAACCTATTTTTAAATAGAGTTTGAATGGGGAACTGAGTTAGTACTGAAACAGGTACCAAAAAGTTTAACGTTAACTAATTTCTTTAATTAAGATACTGAATATATTTTGAATTATTCTCAAGAAGAAACATTCGGTGTGCTCGAAATTTAATTTTTTTTAATAAATTTAACTTTTAATAGACAAAGCTAATAAAACTGATGTATAATTGTAAAATGGGTAAAAGAAGGTAAAATGTTAATGATAAGCAATTGCTATTATAACGAAAACAGATTAAAATTTCTTTTAAGTCTTTTCATACTTAAGTTTGACCAATTTTTGATCTCCCAACAAAAAAATTTTAACAGAATAAAGTGAAAGAATTTTTGCTTCAAAAATGGTTTATGAGAAATGTTTATACATGTGCAAATATAAATAAAAGATTTGTTCGTTAAATGAAACAAATTTTTTATTAATATTTGTGCGGGTAAACGACATGTTCATCTGTACTGACGTATTCATGGTATTATTTTATTAATTTTTTTGTAAATATTTAATTAATACATTAGAAATGATATAGATCACATTTATGGAGTTATTAAAATAAAGCGGAGAGTCTAACTCGCCCTACGACCTTTCCGTATCTATGTTATTTAACGACATGTACACTTTTACACAACTGATATTTTTTCAATATAAAGAGCGTAACGTGACATACATTTTTATATTGTACTTCTAAATTATAACAAAAGGGGAACATGTTGAAAAAAAAATTTTACGTTTTCATTACTTCTAATTTTAAAATTATTATTTCAGACGAATATAGTAAGCAATATTGAATATATTTGGTGTTAATTTTGTAGAAATTCATTATTCACAATTAAATGAAACTACGTGATGTAGTATTATTTCTACTTTCTTTAATTTCTTTACCACGACCCAGGTTTCGTTGTATTACAACATCTTCAGGTGGAATGAAGATGGACTGAAGATGTTGTAATACAACGAAAAGTGGGCTGAAGATGTTGTAATACAACGAAACCTAGGTGTAATACAAAGAAACCGTGGTAAAGAAATTAAAGAAAGTAGAAATAATACTACATCACGTAGTTTCATTTAATTGTGAATAGTAAGCAATATCAGAGTTTCAAACAGTATATTTACAATATAGAAAATAAATTTTAGTTCCCTAGGTACCAAAGTTATCAAGATAGATCTGGTGACAAGTAGATATAAAATGGAAATTTGGCGGTATTCCGCACATCCAAAAAAAAATTTTTTTTTAATGTATCCCAACAACACCCCCATATTTAGAGAGATTTTGAATACGATTTCGTGTAGGGTTAAAATAAAACACGACGAATATAGAAAAATATTTATTACAGTAATGAGAATAAAATACGTATATTTTTAAGTCATAAAACTTATATCGATGGTTTTATGTAAGTGATATAGGTCTAAGAAAATATTTCTATTGTTTTTATTTACTATTTTCTCCAAGGTTTTAGTCTTATTAAATTAAATTATACCTTTGTATACCATACTCAGCAGTTGAGTAATGTATTTGGAAGAAAAGGAAATTGAATACTCGACCTCTTTTTTGTATTGACACTTTTTCCGTTTAAGAGCTAGATTTAGTGACAATAACTTCCAGCCTAGAACGAAGACTTTCCGTTTGAGAATTTATATAAAAAAAAATTGGTAGCTGCGTCGCATAAAAACTTAAAGAAATATTGTTATGTCGTATGGCACTAAAATCTATATATCAAATGATACAAAATTTGATCCTTATTCATTTCATTCATTTCATTTCTTATTCATTCATCATCGAATAAGTTAGAAATATATTCACACAAATTTTGAAAAATATCAGATTACTATTTGGAGATAAGATGCTGACCCACAACTTCGAGACACTACTGAAAAAAGTTACTAAACAATGTATCGATGTAATGAATATTTGTCAACTGTGTACATTTTTCCTCTCAAATATCGACTAGTTATTGATACATACGTACTAGTTATGAATCCTGATTAATAATTAATCTGGACTTAAAATTAATAAGGTATGTACGAAATTATTTCAAGAAATTCTTTTGTGCACATTCTATTCTGTTGTAATATCGATGATATAGATATAGGATGGGATGACAACAATACAATTGTCTTGTTGATATCGCGATGTATGTATCTATGGCTAACAGTTTACTTACTGGTTTAACTTTTCTCCTCTGGATTGCATTAAAGGATTTAGGGTGATGATAAGTCTACTTAATATCAATGGGTGCTTTTATATAACGTTCCATAATAAAAAAGACATGTATAAATTAAAGTTTTATAAATTCTATGATTTTATATTTTATATAAAGCTCACAAAATAAATAACAATCAAAAAGAACTCTAATAAACCTACTCAAAGATATAAAATGTTTGTTTTCTTCAATTAATCCAGTGGAGTATCATTGGAAACGTTTTTTTGTAATATAATTTAGGTTTCTTTTAGCATTTTTCTTTTTTGAGCAGAATACTAAGTATATAACAATTATAATTTTTTTAAAATATTATAGGAATAGACCTTCTAAACTTAATTATCTTGTTAAAATTATATTGACAATTTAAAGAAATATAGACAACTAGGGAACTTATTTATAGGTGTTCCAAAATGTACTTGGCCGGTTTACCACTATATATGAGGTGACTACTTCAAGACTGCAGTACAAAAAGAAAAGTTTCTGTAGTTTCTTTGTTTTTTTTGCAATACAAATGTTAAAGAAAATATATTTTAATCAACAAGGACCGTAGTGCTGGTAAAAACAGGTTCTATAGTTTTTTACAGTTTCTTTTGTAAATACTATAAAAAATTTTTTTTTAATATTTACAAGACCGAAATTGTCAATCACATTTCGACACATAGCAACTTATCTATTAATTACTTCGAGGTGTTGTGGCAAAATATAAAAACTTAATCCACCAAACCTCAGTTAGTCAGATAAACTATTCAGACAAATTCTATGTGTAACATATTTTCTAAAGCATTTCATGAATTTCTGTTAAAGATTCGCATTTGCCAAATACTTACACCATTGTTAGTTTATACATATATGAATATCATCAAAAATGATTTTAGACGAAATACATTGAATAAGTAAATTGTACATCTGTTTTAATTTCGTCATTGGACAATATGAACGTAATTCGAAGTATAAGGTCTAGATATTAGGAGGCGTAATTTTGTGACCAATGTTATCCTTGTATTCTTTACCCCTCCGTTTTAAATAATTGCCGTAGTCTAACATACGAGTATTTGACCACAAAATTTCTTACCTTAACAACCATCTCGCATTTAATTTGAAAAATCTCTAACAGCCTCCTTCTTGATTTCAACACTACGCTCATGAAAAATCATCTAGAGTACTTGATTCAGAACTGTGTATTGAATTATATTCTGATATATACAATACTCCTTCTTCTTTCATAAATGTAGAAAATACTGCAGAGAAAAAAATTATTATGTGCTTTTAATTAAAAGTATTATTTCACAAGATAGGAAGGACGTTACTAACTACACAAAAAATACAAATGCTCAAAATTTTCCTGAAAAAGCTGTCTAGTTAATCCAAATAACTAGATGTCGTTTATATATATCAGAGTATAGATCTACTCAGAGTTTTGTACAGTCTAGCACCAGAAGCTTTTGAACAAAGAGGGTATGAAATGAAATGCAAAAGCCAAGTCGAAATCATATTGTATTATTGTTATACATAAAAATCTAGAAAGCCTATTTGGTATCTTCTCCATATGAAGTCGTACCAAATCTCACATTAAGACAATATTAAGTTATTTTTTTGGCCGTTAAAAAACACCATGGTCGAAGGAATAAGTTTAATTAGGTTTTGAACAGGAATATTTTGAACATTTATATTTTTGTGTAGTTAGAAATATCCGGCCACTTTATAAAACAATATAGTTAAATGTACCGCATAATTTTTCTCCGTAGTTTTTTCTACATTTGTGGAATTATTTTCACTGCATATTTTTTTTCCTTTATATTATTTAAGCACAGATTAGAAATACGTCAAAACGAAAACGTTCGAACAATTAGTACCGAAAAGTGACTAATGTGCATTGTCCACAAATACATTCTACAATATGATGCGAGGAAGCTGAGTCTATCGCAGTCTCGTCTAAGAAAAAAGTATTAGTGAAGGAAAGTATTAGAAATTGAGGGTTTCGATGAAAGATCGACCAATAGATTAATCTTAGCACTAATTAATTTTTATCAAATGGAACTTGATGTAAACTGTAGTTAGTGACTTGATCGATACAAGTTTTAGATATTCTAAATAGTTTAAAAAGTTTAATACAATTTAAATGAAGGAAATCATCATTTAAAGAAACCATACATAAGCAAATGTTTGATACAAAGTTCATTCTATACGTTTGAATTAGTGACTATAATTTGAGATGTAGGCTGGTCACTCAATAAAAGTTCCTTCTTTGTATTACACACCTTATTCCTACTAATTAGGAAAATATAAAACTTACTATTTCTCATACACGCTCTTGATACATATCCCTTAAGACAAATATTAATAAATTTGCTTATATTTGCTACGTTCAACTGGAAGTTTTGATTGGGGCATCTTTTTAATATAAGTCAGTTTGAGCCATGCAAAAGCGCCGTATAATAATTATAATTTTTTCCCTTCATTTAAATTGTATAGAAAATTATATCAATTATTATAATATGGTCAGTTTCATATAGAATTGAAAGTTATAACTATCTCTAGATTTTGAAGAATTTATAAGATGATCTCATAATCGTCTGTAAATACCATCAATATTTTGATTACACAACAATCCAAACCGAAAGGTTGCAATGAAACCTGTGATTATATTCTAACTATTAAATTAAACCTTTTTAAAATATTTAGATACGATTAGTCAGACAACTAGACTACAAGATTTGCATAAATATGCGTTACCATCAATTACAATTACATTGGATTTTCATCATCGGTCAGTGTTTAAATTGAAGACACAATAGCTACCTGCATATTCTGCATATTTTTAACTCATCCTTAATATTCACTTTTTAATTGATCCACTCTCACTGAAAAAAGAAAAGCACTATTATATATGGTTAAATTAAACTAATGATAATTTAAAACTACACAGGAAGGTAATAGGAAAAACGGTAACAATTGCTTGGCATAAATTACGTGAAACTTATTTAACGTACATTGCTATTAAGATCATTTCTTAATATTTTCCATTTGGAACATAATAATAATGTTGTTTGATAATAGTCTCCATTTCATCTAATCTATTTTTCTCCATCACGATCTATCTCATGTTGTTATACAGAAAACTAAAACATATATCGATACCTCTAACCAGCCACAGTAAATTGTAAATGGATATTATTTCCCAAAAGATTCAATACCTTTAAATGTATTTGAGTAAATTTACTTTTTAAAATTCCCAACTAGAATACATTTAAATAATTTAAACTTGAACCATTGGATACGTCCTTATGCAAAGGTTTCTTTAAAATTGTAGTGTTGCCATCCCACGGGATAACGCCAGTAAGCGAATGCGCCTAGAGATGCACCCTCCCATTTCAATTATTCAAATGGATGTATCGGGAAACCTACTGAAAATTGTTATTACATTTTGAATTTAAGCTCACAAGATACCTGGAGCTTTAGCTATACAATATTTTATCGGCACGTGTATCTGTTTATATCAATTACTATGAACATTTTGTCTTCAGAAAATATGAAGAACTCGTTTGCAGATAACAAAGTTTTTCCAATCATATTGATCGGTAAATATTTAAGGTTGGTGAATATGTAAACAGCGAAAGCTGTGCTTTCTGCAGATTTTAATAGGATTTATAAATAATATTTTTTAACGGGTTACGTTGTTGATATTGCTTACATACACGCACGACATAAAATCGGGTTTGATTTTAATTACATTATGTAAATTGTTCTTGCCTTAATTTGATTTACAAAAACAAATTTAAATAATCCTGTTAAGAGTAAGTAGAACTGGAGAAGAAAATTCCGTACACATTTAGGTACTCATCATTTAAGGATACATAATATTTCTATTAAATTATTTAGGAATATTAATATTTTACAATTAAAATATGTTGCCTATTATATCGTTCACAGGCTTAAATATATAGTGCATATTTATAAAAATTATAAGATATACAATAATCGTTATAACTGTACAAGAACCTCCCCGTAGGTTTCTGAAAATCTTATTTTTTCATAATTTTAAGTTGAGTTGTTTCGGAAAATGGGGTAGGGTATGTTTTTGTATATTTTTCAATGTATTGTTGAAGATATGCTACCTAAAATTATGAAAAAAATATTTTGAGATCTTTATTATTAGCCTTTTTCGAAAAATGGGGATGGGTGTGTTTTTTGCATATTTTTTAGTGTTTGTCTGATGACATGCTACTGATAATTATGAAAAAAATATTTTTGTGGCCCTAAATACCAACGCATTTTAACTATACCTCAAAATATATATGGAATTAAATATTTTTTTTCGAATACAAAATGTGCCCTCCTAAAACTTGTATAGCTATATTTTTAAGTTTAACTATTGAGCTATTTGCAAGTTAATATATTTTATTACAATAAAAGCTTTTAGTTTCTTACATCAAGAGGTTTCTAAGAAAAATAGCTGTGACTGACAAATTGATATGACAAATGAGGGATCCCATAATGCTTCTCTTTTTCGTTTCTTTGTTTATTGCACTTTGAAGTTTTCTTTAAAGTAGCAGACGAATTTGCTTGCTTATTTGTTTTTACAATTTTCTTGCTTTCAAACCCTTGATTTGTTGCTATTTTAAAATTATTTTTCCCTTCACATTATTTCATCATTATTAAGATAGGTGTTTCCTGACTAACAAATGTAGCATGTTCATGTAATGCTCATTACTATATGATTTATGAATAACCGGCCTGTGTATATTGCTATGTGATTTATGATAAACTTAACTCTGGCCTATTGCTATATGATTTACGATAAATTTAGCCCTGACAAAACTTTTGAAAGTCCGAGCATACAATTTTGCTTTATAAAAAACAACGGCATAACTTTTAAACGAATCTTTGGAAAACTGCACGAAATTTGATCTATAAAAATCCAAGAATACGACTAAAATTTTACTTGATGACGATTAAACAGTATTGCAGAATAGATTCTTGAAAATCTATTTTCTGTGATATACATGCATACGCATTATTAGATTTAATTGTAGAAATGTTTAAGGAGAACAATGTTACTTTTAAGTTTTTTCATGTATCTTTAACAATTTAAGTATTGCACGCAAAGATACCTCTCCGACGAATGCCTTTTCTTCGACTTCGTTCATATTCATTGTCCCAAGTTGAATAATATTCACAGAAGGATCATGGAGGTTTCATTTCGTGAAAAAAATATTTCTTGTCATGTTCTTGTACCAATAATTATACATTAAAACTACAAAAAAATGTATGTTGTACATTTCTAAAGACGACCAGTATATGAAATACTTAATATCCTAATATGGTAGATGTCACACAAGATTCACCAAGCTACCTTTTCATCAGCAACACACTATGATACTAGGCAAAACCTACACTATGTGAATATTAAATTTTGTGAGAAGTCTAGTAAAAATATTACATATCATTAATAGTGATATACCATAATTTTTAAAAATTTCAGATTATTTTCTACTTAACGAAAAACAAGTGAAATTAGTTAATATTTTGGTTTCGTAGTCAAGTAATAGACACTTATAATTTTGTTACATCTATGCATACGCTTGTAAGTTCAACAGAGTAAATAAATACCTAATTATATGTAGCAATTAATTAAAATTATTAGGTAACAGTACTTACCTTATTTTACGTGCAGTGGTGGGGATTTTCTTTTTCACACAATTATTTCGTAATTAAATTGATTTTGATTCTACTATTATACACCCCCGCGAGTTTTGCTTTTATAATCTACTAGCGCGACAGCCTCGAGTTTTGACAGAAGTAATTATAACTTGATAAGAGTAATTCTAACTGGGTTAATTAGCGTGTAACTAACTGTTAATATAACTTTGTAGTAAAAGGAGATCTGCCTTCGAATAATTATACAATCATAAATTATTTGAAAGATTTATTATAATCTAAATGTGCCTATAAAAAATTACGTGCGTACCCGTGCGTCTATCTGTACGTACATAATTATAAAGACACGCCACAAGTCGTAATGGTGGTGATTAGTTTCCTATCAATTAATTAACTGTCCGGAAAGAAGCCTATTAATTTTTTATAATTATTTTAAATTTTATATTTTTTAAGCAATTCACTTTCTCGTGATCGGCGATTGTTCTTGGCCTTTGTTTTGTGCGGATCTTCTTTTTCCTTTTCTCTGCTCTCTCAGTTTTTTTATTTGTAATTTGTCGAGTTACAAAAGTTTAAAAGTTAGCGATCAACTAATACATGACAGAAGTGGAACAACTTTGGCGATCTAAATCTCGATTTCTAAATATATAGCAAGAGATAAAATGTCAGAGAGATAGGGAGAGATAAAAAGAGGAGAGTAGCAAATAGCTTGAATCATCGTTCATTTACTACCATCCGGTAAGGAGTTCTCGTTATTCATCTTCGTTATTCATCTCCAAAACTCCAGAACACATTGTTCATTTCTAGAACCTAGAATTAGATCCTGATCTGAGTGGTTGTGAAGTTATTTTGCAAAATAAAATCACCAATAAGATATACCTTGAATCACAATTGATTTACTACCATCCGTTAAGAAGTTCCATTGTTTATCTTCGTAACTCATCATCAAGTCCTGATCTGATCAAGGGTGTAGTTATTTTCCAAAGTTATAACTACCAGTTGCAAACATCAAGAGTCCCGGTTTATTTACTACCATTCGTTAAGGAGTTCAATTGTTCATCTTAGTAATTCATCATCAATCTGACCTGGTCAATAGTGTAGTTATTTTGCAAACTACCAGTAAAACTATATTAAATCAGAGCTGACCTACTTAATCCATTTTTAATTTCCGGATGTTATCGTCAGATCATGGATACTAATCTTCATATAAATATACATATTTATTAGGGTTGGTCCCTCATAAATATGGCGAATGTCTGTAAGAGTATCTTTCAGACAAAAAAGAAGAAAATATTCGAGGAAAGGGGAAACAAAGACTTGAACAGAAATGTTTCGAACCAGAGATTTGTAAAATAATAAAATTGTATACATACCAAAATATTTCTTAGATATCATTTAAATAATATCAGTAGTGTATGTATATACATGTGTGTGTGTATATATATATATATATATATATATATATATATATATATATATATATATATATATATATATATCTAGTAAGCCATTTAATAAAAGGATAAATCAGTAATAAGAGAAAAAGAAATTTTGGCATACAACATTATAACATTACTTTTCACGATAATAATATACAAAAGAGCTGATAGCAGTAGCGAACGACATTATTGTTTGTTTTTTTCACAAAATTTGTACGGTTTACTTTTGACATACATTATATACGAAACAGGTTATAAGCTGTTTCGTACGTAATTTATGTCAAAAGCTATTTATTTTGGCGCTTGCGCACCCTTCCTGTCTTATTATATCGTGTTTATCTATCAACCCCAGTTGTGAGCTAAGTACTTATTTTCAGACTTTCCGCGACTGATTCCTTTCATTCTGACGTCACAAATATACACTGTATTCCGTACCAAAATAAACGTGTAACATTGGAAACACGTAACATTCATTAAGGCGAATAATTTAAAATCAGTTTGTTATCGCCTTTTAAGAGATATGCAAAGAATCTGTATATGGAAATGCAAGTAGATATACTGATCTGCAATTATATACAATACCCTTTTTCCGGCTTAACAGTGGTAGCTAAATATTGCATACGTAACCCTCATCGTTGCTATATTGTAGTTTGAAACAAGTATATTTCTTAACAGGAATAGAGTCAATTAAAGTTAGGAAAAAATAATTCGTCATTACCAATTTTGAATTATTATTAGATTATATACAGTAATTATATAAATATTTCTAGTAACTACATTGTGGTTCATAAGATTCCAAATATTTCTTCTATTTATTGCGAGTTAATTATTTGTAAACTTGCAATGAACATAAGAAAATTAGAAAACCTGTCACAAACTTACTTCACAGCCTAAAACTTAGTATTACATGTACATAAAAACAAAATATACTCACAAAGCAGTTACATAGCAATACAAGTAGTATTGATGGACTGATAAAGCATTGATAATTGCAGCGCTATATACTGTGCCGTAGACCGCCATCGATCCACCTTGTACATTCATGAGTAATTACGTAACCGGCTTTTTAGGAGAGAACGAATTAAGGAATATTGTTTGGCTAATAAAATATTGACAATGGATAAAGCTCATAAAAATTGTGATTTTTAACAAACAAAATTTAAAAATTGTTTTCCTGTGGTGAAGTACCCTAATATTGAGCTTCGAAAAAATTAAATAAATGACAGCACACGTATTTATAAGAAACTATCAAATACAAATTTCCATATAAATTATATTAATTCGTATGCAATATATTAGCTAGAAGTTAATCCACCAAATATTCACATAGGAATACACGCTCATATGCTCGCAAAAATGCACGCGCCTATTCACCGACGGGGGATCAACTTTTTAATATATAGTCGATTTCCTGTAAGTATTTAAATTTGCTTTTTAAAAGACAACAATTTTTTCAATTATGATGTCGCCCGGAAGCCAAAAACTTCTAACGACTATTTACAACTAGGAAATTTTCTCATAGATGATCTTATATTATTTGCTGATAAATTAGGTGGCATAGAAGATTGTTAATTTTAGTCTAATTGAATTGATTACTTATATGTAACCAAATTTTCATTGCAAAATTATTTTCGCAGTTAGCATAAGCACGCAATGTAGAAAAGTATATTATACTTATATCGAGTTTACTTTTGGAATTAGGAAGTGTTGCAAATTATTAATCTCAGTTTATTTAATTACGATTTTTTGCTGTGGAAAAGTGCTCGCAAATAGGAAAGGGAATAAGGCTACCCCGCGAGAATCGTAGGTATAATACGCCTGAGTAAACATTTCGAGGTGAGTTTATGCTAATTTGAAAGCTCATTTTAAGCGGATTTCAGTGAGCTTTTAATGAATGTTAAAGCTTTAACTAAATTTTGCTTGATTACTATTAAGAATTTAAATAATCAAGAGGATTATTTAAATGGGTTGATAAGAGAAAATGGAAAATCTCACCGTTGAATTAATATGGACGCGGCCGCATGCATCTTAAAATGGTTTAATTGATAGTTTTGAATTAAAATTTGTTTAGTAATAAGCAACTAGTTAACAACAAAATTTGAAACTCTTATATGTTATTGAGTAAAAATCGATATTAAAATTTTGCATAAACATAAGTTCGAAGTAATAAACACTGTTTAAAAAAATATCATTTAGATTTAATGATTAATAACAGTTAGATTTTATAACGACTGGAAATATATTGATTCTCAACTTATTGAACATCAATAAATTTATCATAAATTGTTTATAAATATTGAATATATTTGGCGTTAAGTTTGTAGAAATTCATTATTCACAATTAAATGAAACTACGTGATGTAGTATTATTCCTACTTTCTTTAATTTATTTACCACGACCTAGGTTTCGTTGTATTACAACATCTTCAGATGAGATATTAGCAAAGATCTTAGCTATCTTTGCTAATATCTTATCTTTGCTAATATCCCACCTGAAGATGTAATACAACGAAACCTAGGTCGTGGTAAGTAAATTAAAGAAAGTAGAAATAATACTACATCACGTAGTTTCATTTAATTGTCGATAAATTGTTTCCATAAAACTATCATAAAATGTCAATAAATTTACCATAAAACAATTATGCTTTCGTCTTTTGGTTTGATAGTTCTATAATCGAATCATTTCGTCACGTACTGAATAAACAATTTTCCATGTTTTTGTTTATAACATAGATTTTTATATCAAGTATTAATTGATACGTAAATTTAGTGTTTAGATATAAATGCAGGATTTAGTGACCCAATTACAGACGTCACGTGCGTAACGTTTATTTTCTATTTTAGAGTTAACTTTTGAGCCATGAAAAAGATTTTTTTTTTCAATATCATCGCGTTAGATTTTAATGTGCTAGGAATATAATATATTACAATTTCAATAATTTAGCTATAATTTTAATGTATTTTTCAAAAAAATTCTCGAATATCGGAAAATTGCTTACCATTATCTTTTCTAAAATTATCGGAAAAAAATAAAATTGCTAATATTGATAATGTGGACAAAATGATTAAATTAGCATGAAATTATTTTAATTCAGCTATGTTTTTTTATCACATACACAACAGTATATTATTGAAAGTACAATTATATTAAATAGACTATTGAATGATAACAATATAAATAGACTATTCAATTATATTAAATAGACTATTGAAGCGTGTCTCTAGTGTCTTGAAGTGTACCACGCTAAGTTCTTCATTTGAGTATTTCGGTATTCAGTATTTTGGTTAATTCGCAATAATAAATTGGAAAGATATAAGCAAACAATTATTTGCCTAAGACCTATGAAAAACACAATTAAGTATTTACTAACTTCTAAACTGATATCCCATGTGCTCTTACAATTGTTATATTTAAATCGTATTTAAACAACTTTACATTCATATGAGCATATGGAAAAACGGAGTATATGAAAAATTAATAAAGACCGTTTTACCGAAAATAAATTCAGGATAGGTACATTCAAGATAGGCCTTTTTTGTAAAATCCGATGTAAATGGTCATATCTAGTGTTTTTTCATCAAGGTTTTTTTGTTTCACTATATTAAATAAAGTCATCTAAACATGGTTTCTCTAAATAAGGAAAGGGATTGAAATTATATTTGCACTTGTAAAGTTTATAAATTTCAAATTATACAAACAGTTTTAAAATATATCAAAATATTCTGAAATATTCTTCATTAGGTAATTTAGAAAAGGTTTATGATTTTTTAAGTGTCTAAAATTTATTTGTAGTCCGTATTTTATGTTGATACCTAGAAGTAAGTTTTTGTCAAAAACCCTAAATTGAACGAGATGGGCAATAATTTTGAACCGATATTTGCTTCAAACGATTGCCATAAAAAGTAAGATAATCAAAACCAATATACTGTGACTAGTTAAATGATACCGATATACAACGAATGTTTTTTTTTAAAGGTTAAATGAAAAAAAAAACGGGTAAAAATCATGATGATAGCCATGGTATTGGCTATATAGGAAAGGTAATTTTATGCTATTTGTGTTTAAATACGACTTCAGGCATATGGGTGCCGCGGCTGGCTCGAATGAAGCGCAGCCTGGAACTCCAATTCTCAACCACTTTTTCGAGCAATCATTTGTTCGACGTTTGGGCTCGTTTTTGGTTGAAAGACTACGTCAATAAACTAAATTTCTAGATATGGAGTCAAGAAAATCCGTGTGTAAATATTGAGATGCCGTTATATCCACAAAATTCACTGGTGTACTTTAAGGACTGATGGAACCACTGACCCATATTTCTTGAGGGAAGATGCCAGCGAGAATATTATAGTCAATGGAGAGTGCCTTAGATTCATTAATACTGACTTTCTTGTTTCCCAATTTAATTTAATGATATTAATGTTGAAGAGCTTTGGTTTCAACAAAACGGTGCAACGTGTCATACATACTTACCGACACAATTAATTTATTGCAGGTAAAATTTGATGAGCGCATAATTTCGCGTAATTCTTTTGTAAATTAGCCTTCACGATCGTGTGATATCACACCTATGGATTATTTTATGTGTGGATATGTAAAGTCGCTAGTCTATTGATAAACTACAGAAGTAGGACCACTTGAAAAAAAACATAACAAATTTTGTCTCAAAATTAATGCGTTAGTGTAAAAGCTCATCAATATTAATGCGTTACTGCCAAAATACGACCCCGACTGTTGGAGAAAGTGGTTGGGAATTGAACTTTCAGATTGCACTTCATTTGAGTCATACGTGGCATCCATATGCCTGAAATTGTATTTAAGCATAAATGACATAAAATTATCTTAACAAAAAAGCTACTAATATGGCTATCATCATAATTTTTATTTATTTTTTTAATATTTTAAAGTTGTGTACCTTTAAAAAACACCCGTCACTTAAATTTAAAAAAATTATTTGAATTACAATTTAAAGGTGTAAATTGCAAAAAAACATTTACATTGATTTTTCATTGTCAAGCAAATTTAATATTCCTACAATTCTACAGCAAAAAATAAAAAAATATTCACTTCCAATCTACATAAACGTCCCGAAACATAGTTAAAACATGCTGACTTAAATGTACTGAAACTGAGTCAAGTGTTAATTAAAAAGCGATCTACATTATACAAAAAACAATATATAACGTAGCGTAAAGGGTTTTTAAAACCACAAAGCGTTGCCTTTAATTTTATTATAACGGACGGTCAAGCTTCTTTCATTAACTTTATCGTAAGTTTCATCCGCCATACTTGGCTAAATAAAATAGAAATCTACATTTTCCATGAAAATCGTTGGATAAGTAATATGTTAATATGATAAAAGACAAAATAATACCACTATTTAAACTGTTACGAAGTATTATAATTACTTCAATAAATTTATAAAATCGTGAATATGATTAGGATTGCTCTGAAATATGAATATGTGATATATAACATGATTAAATTTCAATATTCTTTAGGGTATTTTACTAATAAGTATTTGACGTTGTAATTTTACTACATAAAATCTAAAATAGACTTCATGGCTGTAATGTTAAAAACTGGAAATAAAAAAATGTTTTTAGATCTCTCCAACATACACTCAACACTTTTGAAGTTTTGTTTTTTTTAAACCAAACTTTATAAGATAGAGTCAGAAAACGTTTTTTTTCATTTCGTATGCGTAATTTTAATGAAGGAAAAGTGTGTAAATCTCACTGTTCTTGAGTTGCTAGTGTCTAAAATGCAGAAATGTTCAGAAAGTCCAATTTTGATTTGTTTACTGAAAACGAAAGGAATTTCCAAATTAAAAGTTCCCTGTTAGAGTTTTCCAATTTTGCAGAATAAAAAAATACATGCGACTGATGTTATATGTAATTTGACTTCAAAAGTTTGTCCGATCACATGTAATGAAAATATTGAGTTACCTATTAATCATATTTAAAAAAATTTTTTTTTTAAAAGAAATTGTTTGAAGGACAAATTAAATATCTTTTAAGTTTATCCTGTTTGTGATAATACTAAGTACTATAATTTAATATCAATAATTTACTGAAGATTTCTTACTTTTTTAGAGTTTCATACATAAAAATGAGAAAAAAATCCCTTATGACATCACTCATGTGTCTGTTCATCTGTCCGTCACAGATATTTATCTGGGAAACCGCTTGACGCAGAATTTGGCGTTAATTTGGCATAATAATAAAACATATTAACTTACACATATCTCCATAGTAAAATTAAAAATATTTATTTGGATATTTCTGAAGGGCAAAGTAATTATTCGAAATTTTTTTTAATTCCCTAAATAGTGTGGGGTATTGTTCGAAAGGGCTTACTCATGAGGGTCTTAAAAATATTTTTGCATAATTTTATGTCATGTCTTCAGAGATATAATGAAAAATATGAAAATTAAAATGTTCACCCCCTCCTCGCTCCATTATTTCTGAAACCATTAAAGCTAAAATTATGAAAAAATATGAGTTTTTAAAACGCGACAGTGGATATTCACGGAAATCTCGAGACGTAGAAATTTGGCATAGCAATCTGATCAACCCATATATATTTTGCTCCAACATTTTAAAATATTTAATTAAGAATTAAAAATGGTGTAAATAAATTTTTAAATTTTTTAAATTTTATGGTGGTATCATTTTCATTTAAAGGGGTTTTTTTAAAGAATATAATTTTTTTCGAAATTTCAAATTCAAATCAAAACATATTCCAAACAATATGCGAAAAGAGAAAATCTAAAATATTTAGTTAAAAAGTATAAAAAAATAAGGTTGAGAAAATCTAATTAAAAGTTAACGGGAAAACTATAGCGGTTATACTGTATCTTTGGTGTCTAAATGTCTACGAAACTCTCGCAGTGCAAGTTATACTCGTGCCTGACACTTTTTTTAAAATTCTGTAATCCGTAGAAGAGAAAGGATACCGACAGAGCTTGTAACATTAATAGACTGTACTGACAATTGGCAGAGATGATGACTTAGTTAAAATACTTTTACCAAAATATTTATAAAGTAAAAATCAGACGGAACAAAAATTATTTTCACTATATCAACTAAGTTCAGTGAAAAATATAATTTGTACATTTTTATATCTCTTACAACAAATCTTACATAAATATAACCGAGACGCTTGATTATCTTGAGCAAAAAGTATTCATAAGAAACAGATTTATACAACAGAGGTCGACGAAAGTTCATTCAACAAATCTCTTGGGAGCTCACTGGGAAAATTGAAAATGTAATTTTGCTAAAATTACATTCATCAGCAAAGTTATGCGAGTATCTTTCTAATAATATTCTCGTATAATTTACACGCTATTCACAGATATTTTTTGTACTTTAACTACATGAATTTTGTACCACATAAGTGAAGTATTTGTACCAGTAGAACTGGTAATTTTATAATTAGATTTACTTATATAACAAAAACTTCAGAGAACAGAAAGTGTGAATATTTGAGGTGTAATACTATGGAAAATTATACAATCTTGACAAACCATGAAATTAAACCTACAAAAGTGATAGTAAACTCATAATACGATGGGGTTGTGCTCAATATAATATTGAGAATCATCGCTATAACTTCCTAAAAACTGTAACACCCAGTGACGTTGTTTTTTCATAATTTTGATTTAATATCAACGTTATGTAAATGATGCCACTATAGGCATAATTAGAGGTGATACATCTAAAAAATGTTCCATACATATCCATAAATGATACATAATTAGAAAGATACACTCATTATGGGATTATCAGGATTTTAAGAAAAAAGTCTATTACTATTGCTTAAGAGTTGTCAAAGTTGAGAAAAATCATGAAGTAGGCGTAATTTGGGATGATTAATCTCAAATATTACTCTAATTAATAATGAAAAGGTGTATTCTGTATATCAAGAATATATTCAACTTTAAAGTTGGGTTACAATATTTCGATAGCTTTTATATATAATTCATTAACAAGAATTTAAATCATCTAAAATTAGACACGAAATTCTAGGAAAAAATATATGATAACACAAGAAGAAATTAAAACAACACAAGAAGAAATTAAAACAAAACATTCGCTGTTATAAAATATTTGCTAACACTCCCGTAAAGAGGTTTGAAGTGGACGCACTGATATTAATTTTACTTTCGTAATTTAAATTTTATTTGTGATTCTTTTACCTAAGGCCCATGTTCTTGATCATTATTTTATATTTGTAATGTAATATTTTTTCATATTTTTTGTACCAGCCTTACGTGATAAAACTGACCTTTAATATGTTTATTTTATTTAAGGAAAAAAAATATGAATTAACGTATAATCGTCTAAGTGGTCTATAAAATATAAAATGGACATTACGTTTGGTCTATAATTTTCTTAGTCCACAAATTGCTTTATTATTATTTTTGATATTATGGAAAGAATTCTATATTTTCTAGTAAATTTTCAAGGAAACCACATAAGCATTATTTTTAGACTACGAAATGTAATGATTTTACATTATATTTTATATTATTTTTTTAGAAAATGGTTTACGTAATAATACTAACCATTTATCGATAAAGATAAAATGAGGAACCAACATATAGGAAATTAAAAGTAATTATTAAATCATATTAAATTTTAAGTTTCTTCTCGTTTCTTTTGCTATTAGGCTCTAAGTAAAATATTTCAATACTTTTTCTATTCTTTTTTTCAGATATTCTTGAATTCTATGATATTAAAAACATCTAAGTATAATTATTGAATTCCGAAACATTAATATAATTTACGCATAAGACATAAACTGGTATATTCTTAGGTATAATTTAAAAATTAATAAAATTGTTGATTACTTTTTTGTGGAAATTTATTTCAGAAGAATATTAGGAGGAATTATCAAAACTTGTCCCCCGCTCTTTGACACAGTTTTATGTGTTATTCCTCATGTAAATACTATATTACGCTTTAATGGTTTCTTCGGTCCATTTAATATAAAATAGTAAGTGCAATATTGCATCACCATCTGAAATAATGGACATTTAGGAATGTAGAACTTTATTTTTATTATCCTTCATATACCGAAATTATCTCTTATTAAATTTGTTTCGTGTATTGTTTTAATCGCTTTACTTATTGAATTACTTTAATTATTTGTAGTAACTTAAATATATTATTAGTTTCACAGAAATAAATATTCTAATGCCAATTCCATATTAAAATATTACAGCAGGCGTGTGTTTTTATTGTCACAAGATGAGGTGTCTATATATGTCCATGATTGACAAAATAAACTATTTTAAACTCAATATCGTGCACTCATTTTAGGAACCGCATAGAAATATATGCTGTGATGGAATTCAGTTATGTAAAATGTTTATATGTTATATTTGTAGAGAAATTAATTTGAACTTTGAAGATAAATTTATTTTCAGTCTTAACGATTTAAAATTATTAAAAGCAGATATCTGTATTTATAATACAACTGTAGAATTGGTATATTTGAATGTAAATCCTCTGCATTATTTTAAAAAAAATAATTAAGAGGAACATAATAAATACAAATTTGTATTATTATGTGCGTACAATTTTGATAAATAAACATTGTATTTGGATTTTATTCCGTTTGTGTGCGAGTCTATTTATCTGTTCGCATATAACGTAAGAACAATCAAAGAACTTTGATAGAGTTAAATTGGCGAATTTAATAATATCTATGATAACAAATAGATTTCGTTTCATTACAACCAACCCACCACAAAAGTAAATATAGTAATATAAAACTTTAACAGTGAGTGCAATTACTTGGAAAAAAATTTGCTTTTATAATAAAAATTATAAATGTTGTTACGTGTATTTTAGGATTCAACCTTGAAGCAACTTAATATTTTCACAGGTTAAAATAAAGAAGCCACTGGTACAGGTAGTAAAAAAAATATTTGATTTTATTAGGCCACTTACAGTCTAACAACAGTATTGTTAAGAAAATGTGTAGTGTCAATAATCTTCTATAGTAATATGTTGTATATATTTATTTTATATAAAAAAAATCCTCACGTTTAATTTCTTATTTTTAAATAATTCGTAATAAAATCGTTCTCTATAATCTGTTTAGTTTGTGAATCCATTAGTGTGCTTTTTATTGCATTAATGAAATTGTTTTTTGAAAATCACTTCAAATAAAAAATATCATGAAAGTAGTTTATTTAGCTACTAGGTGTTTATTCGTAGCAACATAAGCCTAGGACTTGGGGAAATATAATAAAAACTTCAATTAGGAAGGATTATATTCCTTAACCCATTGTTGTTGTCTATGTTAGGTTTTGTAAATCACATTGTTATTCGAACGAACATCAATGAACAATCGTCAGTGGTCGACATTGACCACTATTCATACTGCTACAAAATGGTACTCCAGCAGTATTAAACTGTCGTATATAAAGTAAATAAAATTATTAAATATCCTCTTCTCTAAGTGTTTCTTAACATTCTAGCAGATTATACATACTAAGTAGGTACTTTACAAAAGCATAAAAACCGAAAATATAAACATAATTTTTTTTCTCAGGTAATCGTTTTATATAGAATAATATATAAATGATTTTAATTTCTTTTCTTTATTTGTACAATTAGTCCTTCCATTGTATGAAATTTCAACATTATAAATCAACAGGCAGTACCCTTAGTAGTTTTGATGAGTGGTCACTATTGAAACATGTGATATTTGAAGTGTTATATATTTTTATTGCCTTAAGTAGCTTGAGAAAGAAGTTTGAATTGGTCTTGGAGGATGAGGTCATAAACCTTAGCATTTGATCTTAATTTCAACTTGTTACGTCTGACCTTTCCTGAGAAAGAGTAAGGGTTGATCTCACACTACGCGTATTCTTTGTATACTTATAAACATACACAAGTTTAAACATTTAAGGGTACAGTACTTCTATTTAATTTAAACATAAATGTGAGTATTGTTTTTCATCCAATATATTACTTATCTTTTACAGACCTAAAATTATCAGGAATTTCTCAAAAATTATAATAGCTAGAATAATCGTTTTGGTTTTTATGCAATCTTATGGTAAAATTCTACCGATTTCGTTCTATCAAGTTGTGGTTCAGTAGTATCGGAGATAAGAGTAGGGAGATGGACTGTTTTGCACGTTTTAGTTTAAATCTTCGAGGTTTTTCCTCCTAAATTAAAAAAAAATCAATCCATCTGTACCCCACATAAAATATTAGACAATTAAAAAAATTCCAGTAATTAATTTGGCTCTTCGAAATTTACCAAAAAAATATTTTATAGCATAAGCTTCAGAAAAATATGCGACTTGACATGACCAATCACTGAGTTAAAAAGTTTCTACATCAAACGGTTTCTAAAAAAATCTGCCTTGACAGACTAATAGACTGACACGGTACAAGAGTTCTGTTTTCCTTCTCAGAAACGGAACCCTAAAAAGTGCCTTAGCATGCAGACAAATGGATAAAAATGATCCTACAAGAGTTTTTTTTAGTATTCTGAGATACGGAACCATAAAAACTCAGCACTCAATCACGGTGAAAATTAATTTTCCTAATTGCTCTAAATATGTAAAAAATATTTAGAGCAATCACTAAACCTGTGCTAACAAGTAAGTACTGTAGTTTTTTTTACGATAAATGTAGTTTTATAATTAATCAACGCCACTAATCTAACTACGTTACTTCTTATGAGAATATATTAGTTTCATAATTAAAAATATACATATTTGAATCCTGTTATTGTGATGTAAATAAGCGAGATAATAAAGGAATCTGCAACGCTATCTAATAAAAAGTCCTGTGCAATATATTAGGATAATTTAAGAATGAATTTACACGAATAACATTCTTTTCTCAAAATGGTAATTTTTCTCTCGGGGGTTAATATCCTCAGACAAAAACGTAATCCATATTGTCTGGTAGATAAATAAAGTGAAAGTAAAGAAAAACATATACGAGGGTAGTTCAAATAAAAATGCAAACTTGTTGCTTTATATTTTATTCATAAGGATGTTTTTCAGAAATTTACTGCTGTATCCACAGAGGAATTTTATATACAATTAATTAGTTATTTCTATTAGATTATGAAACTCGTGTAAATCTAATTTTTTAATTCGAGTTCATAAAATATCGTAAATGTATTGAAACTTACATTGTCATGTTTCCTTGTATTGAATTTGAGAAACAAAAAAAAACGTTAGCGAAGTCGATGCGATAAATTTGAAATGAATATTTTAGAAGAATATAATTCAATATTTATTAAGTTTTTTTTTTACAAAACCTTCAATATTCAATATTGTAATTTGGATTACTTTGTATTTAAGTTTTTTTTAGGAAATCAAATCGATTTTGTAGGTTTATTCTCTTATCAACAGATTTTGGGAATTTAAAAAATATACACCTATTTAAAAAACTATTTGAAACTAATCTCGTGGATATTTATTTATTGATTATTTTATTGTTGACTTTTCCTACAAAATGTTCCCGTCTATGTTTTGTTCTGAGATTTTACCTTAGATATAACAAAAGTAAGCCCAATTAACTTTAAATCACGGGACGGGACGGGGGAATTATTACAAAATCACGGTTGCAAATAGCAATTATTGACAATGAAAAGGCTTAAATTTTACACGTCGGTAGGAAAAAAGAAAAGGTTCAAATACATACAAGATACGAATGGAAGGAAAATGGTGCGGATTAAGAGAGATATAACTTTTTGCGATGACGTTTGAACGCGTATGAATCGTGAATGTCTAATGTTAGGATTCAGTGAATATCATAAGTTAATAACTTAAACAGTACAAGTATGTTCATTAAAAGACGAACACTGTTCAAGAATGAAAATGATAATGTCTATTCCATCTCCTGGGAAATGCGATATTGAAGTAATCCAGCAAAAGTAGGGAATTGTGTTTCTTGTCATTATATCATTTTGCACCCATATGTGTTTCTTTACTTTCATCATCTTAAAATTTGGAAATGATTATTATTAAAGTTTAGCTTTTAAAGTTTGGGCGAGTTAATACCTTTTATTACTATGAAAACTGTCTACGTCAAGCAGTTTTTTAGAAAGATACACGTCAATAACACGTCTCCATTAGAGACGTGTTATTGACGTGTAACTTTCCTATTATTTAAATGAATTTAACTCTTTGTATTTTTAACTACATTATCGACCATAAATAAGAAATATTTCTTTTATAACCAATTAGGAACTAAAATTTTTAGAGGTATAAAATACTGCTTTTTAATCCACAAAAAAATTTGTATAAATGTCTATTTTTGGAAAAGGACATCCCATCTCGCTCTCACGCTACGTTATAGGTGAAAGATTATGAAATATTAGAAACATGTATAAAGTGAAACTGAGTTTAAAAGAATTTATTGCCACGTAATATCTTTATTTTTTTATATATTTGAAATTTCAATTTATGAGTCACTGGTTAAAAAACACACCTAATTATATGCCCCCTGCGGAGTTCAACTGACGTGCATACCCATTTAAAGGTATGCGACCGGCTTTAATTAGCCCCATGTAAATATTTTAGGGAAATAGACATTAAACGAAATCATCTAGTTTAAAACTATCCGAAAATTATCTAGTATAAAGATTTGACAATATCGAAGCATGTAGAGGAAAGTTCGCCATTTGCCACGACCTTCTCAAATTTTTGAACAAGTTCACTTTTTGCATTTTTGTCACAGAATTATTAGAGAGTGTTATAACTATGAATATATGTTATTAAATACTTAATTTATTTTTCATAAAATGGCTTCATTTCATTTAAATTTTTTAACTAGGCTTTTAAATTAGTTTGGATCAACACTCTAGAAATCAATATGGCCATTCTGCTCGGCCGACATAGAAAGCTTGATTCGACATTGAATCATTATTTAATATATTTGGCGTTAGTTTTGTAGAAATTTATTATTCACAATTAAATGAAACTACGTAATGTGGTATTATTTCTACTTTCTTTAAGTTCTTTACCACGACCTAGATTTCTTTGTATTACAACATCTTCAGGTGGGCTATAAGCAAAGATCTTTGCCTCACCTGAAGATGTTGTATTACAACGAAACCTAGGTCGTGGTAAACTTAAAGAAAGTAGAAATAATACTACATCACATAGTTTCATTTAATTGTGGACTATTGAATCAAATGAAAAATATCGAATACTTTTTATCGAATATATTCGAACAAATGACCTTTTATCGAATACTACTCATGGAATGTTCGATAAATGATTACTAATTTTGAATATTTTCAAAAAATTTTCTTACTGATTAATATGTAAATTTTTGCTCCAAATGCAACATAAAGCAAGGTCTTGATCCTTCGATTTATAAGGGAAAAACTGACGAAAGATTTTAAACTTCAAGCCACGTAACTCATAATATTTGGTATAAAGAAGTGTTAAAAGTATCACTTTTACTGCATGCCTAAAGAGTCGCATTCGTTTCTCTGTAAGAAGAGAGTACGTAGTTCAATAGTATGCACCTATTTACTGCACGCTTTATAATGTTTTAAATCTCACCTCTCTCTGTAACCCTCAACTTTTCTAACCGGGTAAAAAATAATTAAATGCTAAATATTTTTATTGTTTTGAATTATAATATATTTTTAATTTTATTTATACCCCTAGATATTTAAATCATGAATATAACCATTGTCTTCCCAATTCCTATTCTCAGAAACCTTCCTGAAATAAAATAATTTAAAAAAAAACGTAACTGATAAAATTAAATTCTAACGAATTGAACATCCCTTTTAAAATAAAGCTCAAGATATCGCCTAGAAACTGATGGTACGTTCAGAATGCGAGAAAACACTAACTTTAAAGCAAATTGAGCTGCAGCAAGTCACAAAAATATATTAAAATAAACCACGGATGAAAAAAGGTCGAAACATATTTAAAAGAAAAAGGGCAATGTCCCACATGTTACATGACATGTGTAGAATTATATAAAATGTTTAAACTTAATTACGATTGAAATATATATCCTAAAATTAATAAGGTATGATATAACTACATGATTTAGTTTGGTGTATTAATTTGTCATGTAACAAAAAAGGAAAATTTTTTCAGGCGATATAGGGGTATAGCATGTTCTAAGATGCTACATCTGACATAAATGGCGATTGGAGGATTGCAAGCGTATTAAAACTCAATGCAAAAAATTGCCCAATACTTAGGTTACGACCGGGTGTGCGCTTTTTTCGATTGCGAATATATCCTTATATATCCTAAAGTCATATAGAATTCACGCCTCATATCCACGAATAGTGAGACAGCTGACTGACTGACAAAACTAAACATGTCTAAAAGATGTTCCTTCCAGATTTGTACACTAAATGACATTTAGACAGGTTACTTCCCTTATCTATTTGCTGCTGACTTCTATTTCCACTGTGTGTTCTAAGTTACTATTTTTTACAGCACAAAAGAAAAATTTAGATACTTCAGTGTAGAAAAATATTGTTTGATTGTTAAATACAAAAATTTATTATATTTGTTGGAATGACATCCTTTGCTTGTGTTGTGATTTTCTTTTCTAGAACCGAATTACATCTGAATTTACCACTCATGTAATTAGTTAATCAACTGATTTTGCACCTGAAACTGACTTGCATCTGAATGTTTTGATTTTGAAGAATGAGAGTTACTTTTTTAAAATTTGTTATTGTTATATAATCCAACAATTTAAGTTTAAATTACATACAAGGTAATATGACATATCTAGTATTTATATTGGTTTCTGAGATAACTGCTGTGAAAGATGGATATGAGTGATCTTAAAAAGGTTTCGTTTTCTTTCCTCTTGAGATTCTAAAAACGAAATATAATAACCATGAAATCAAAATAACCTTCGACTTGTGAAACCAAGTTCCATGAAATCTTTTGAAAATTCTGAGGAATAAAAGAGATTTAAAGAAATTTCTCTAATTAAAAACAACCCTTTATCATGGTAAGAAATAAAAATGTTGTACATTGTCCTACACTAACATTACTCCACTTGCAAAATTCTAGTTAAAACTAAAATCCATACAGCCATTTAGGCGCATATAAATTGAAACACAAAAATAAATTTTAAAAGAAAAGAATCTATGCTCAGATTGGTTTCTTTCCATATTCGCAGTATTTACCTTATTCATTCAAGTGAAAATTATATGTGATGAATTATAAGATATATTTCAATTTTCGGGAATTGTCTAAGAAAATATGAAAAATTAGTTCAACCAAGTATGAGTAGAGTCGATGGGTGTATTTCGAGATGTCTCATTATGTTTGAATAACAAAGGGTAAAAATGGAAGATAGTAAACGAAGACTTCTTCGATAATAAATAAGTTGAAGTTTTAGACATTTTTCTTTCATTCCGCTCCAAATTGCGATAAACTTTAATCATAAAATTATATAATTGTAGAATAAAAGTGCAATATTGGGATACTTAATTTACGATTTATCGTAACATGGATCTCAAGGTTTCGGTTTATTAATTTTAGGTAATGTGTTTTTAGAGATATAATAAGAAATATGCAAAATATATGTTTTCTTCACACCTTATTCCAGAAAGTTTTCTGAAACCTGCGCAAAGATTATAGGAAAACAGTAACGATGTTCCTAGATCCATGCAATTTTTGAAATATACGTTATGTTTTTACGCTAGTGTCATATTTATTTATATTGGAAAAAAATAATGGTAATTGCTATTTTTAAATAGTTTATACATATTCTCATACTTCTACCTTGTATTTAATATACGTATTTTTCAAATGAATTTAGTGATTTGAAATAAACATTTCATTTATTTCCAATAGGCTATACGTGATCGATACTTTCATAAAAATAACTGCAGCAGTATTATAAAACTCTATTTTTTTTTCTAGGTAGTATTTCGAGAAATGTTTAATTTTCTTCTTATATGTAAATAAAACCAGGAAAATAAAATGGAAAGAAATATTTATTTATTTTTTTATTAAAAATACACATATTTCTGTCCAGCTATTTTTACTTACGTTATTGAGATGGAAATAAGCGACATAACAATAATATGTGCAATGATATCTAATGTAAAGTTTGGAATATACCGCTATAATTTACGAAATTATTTACAAAAATAAAATTATTTTCTAAAGAAATGTAATGTTTTCGCTCGAAGGTCAGTATCCTCAGACGAAGACTAAATCTACATTGTCTGGCAGATAAATAAAATAAGTCGAGCAAAGCATATACGAGGGTTGGCATGAAGATCCATTAGTAGAAATGCGCTTAAATCCGACTTCAAAGACTTATTGTACTGCTGGTTACGGAAAAAGTTTCTAGTTCTGAATATTGCGCGCCACCTACATTCATAAATGAAATTGGCAAATTTAAAGAAAGTTATTTTAACCCTTACATATATGACCTTCTCAGTAGATTAAATTTAGTAATTATACTTTCTGCTGGTGTATTTCATTCTTCATTATGCATACCCCTTTAAATATTCGCCTTTTGAAACTTTTTTTTAAATCCGTACCTCAAAACGACAACGTCATGCCAACCGCACCTCAAAACGAAAAATGGAACTTATTGTAAGATCACTCAAGGATCCGTTAATTTTGTAGACCCATCCGCTACAGCTATTTTTCTCAAAAACCGTTTGGCATAGGGTTTTGCACGATTGCAGCGATTGAGCATATTAACACACATGTTACTTAATTAAGCTAGCACTTAAAGTGTCTACATGGAAATATCAGAAAGTGTAAATAAATTATTGGAATTTTATTTTCCCACAACTGCGCAAAAAAGAGTTTGATTTATTTATAATTCATGTATGTATGTAACTATATGAGTTTCTTTTTAAGCTGGATATCGTTTGAAAGCATGGCTTTAAAAACATCGAGAATATTTTTCTCATAATTAAAAAAAGTTTTATCAGACTCTATTCCATATTTCCAGATTCTTTCTTCCCTATTTCCAGATCCACTCAACCAAAAATTACAAACTTGATAAAGTTTCTGGAAGGTTACTTGGAATATAGAGGAAAACTAGAAATGGATTTAAGTCTCATAATTTTTAAGGCATTCACGGCATTTTTGAACCTGTGAAATACATACTAAGCAATATAGTTACGTAGTTTTAGAAATTTACTTCTCTATCCACAGAGGAACTTCAAATATATATTAATGATGTTTTTTATTGGCTTATCAAACTCGTATAGCTGTTGTTTTTTTATCTAAAATTCATAAAATATCATAAATATTTTGAAAGTCTTCCTGTTTCCTTGTCCTAAATTTGAGAAATTTAGTCTTTTTATTAGCTTATCAAACTTGCCTAGTTCTTATTTTTTTGTTTCAATTTCATAAGTATCTCGAAAGCTACGCCGTCATCCTACCCATATATTAAATTTGGAAATTTATTGGTGTTCCTAAAGCGATACGATTTCTTTTACGATAAATTAGAAACAAAAACAAGCGTCAGAAAAGTCGAGCAATCAAGCGAAGCATATTATTTCGAGCAGTCAAGCGAAGCATATATGTCGTAATTTAATATTTATGATGTTCAATGTTCATAAAACTTTCGAAAATTTTGATTATTTTTTACTGTGATATTTTTAGGAAATAAAATAGATTTTTACAGATTTTTCCATTTCCGGTTATTTCAAGCAATTTTGAAGATTTAAAGAAATATACACCTATTCCAAAAAAAACTGTATGAATCGAGTTACGTTATTACTCTATTATTGATAATTTTATTTCTGAAGTTTTCAAAAAATGTTCGTATCCATGTTTTTGATGAAATTTTTACCTTAAAAAAAACAAAATTAAGTTCAATTAACTTTCAATCAAGATACATTTCAAAATTGCGGTTTCAAAAGCAATTATTGATAATGAAAAGGGCTAAACTTTACACGTCGATAGGAAAAAAGAAAAAAATGAGACACAAATGCCGATAGAATACGAAGGGAAGGAAAACGGCGCGGGTTAAGTGAGATATAATTTTTTGCGATAACGTTTGAAAGCGTATGGACCGTGAATGTCAAATGTTAAGATCCAGTGAATATCATAACTTAGTGGCGCAAACAGTAGAAGAATGTTCATTAAAAGACGAGCAAAGTCTAAGAATGAAAACAAGAATGTTTAATCCATCTTCTGGGAAATACACTGTTGAAGTAATTCAGCAAAGTAGGGCATTGTGTGCACGATTTTACCATTTTGCACCCATATATGTTTTTTATATTCCCACCCTCTTAAAGTTTCGAAATTAATATTTATAAATTTTAGCTTTTACGAAATGTGAGGTTTAATATCTTTTATCACTATAACAACTTACTATTTCAAGCGATTTCTGAGAACAACGCCTTGGTCGATACGTGAGTGTGCGGACACGTGAGTGTTCTTATAAGGGTTGCATTTTTCCTTCTTCTTTAATCACGTCTCCATTTGACATGTGTTTCCTACTATTTAAATGGTTTTAACTGTTTGTACTCTTAACTATGTTTTCGACCACAAATAAGAAATATTTCTTTTCTCATCTATTAGGAGCTAAAATTTTTAGGGGTATAAAATATTGTTTTTAATCCACGATCAAATATGGAAATTATACGTATTTTAGTATAATACAATACAACAATTAATTGGTTAAAATTAGCCAAATGTACAAGAAAATAACATTTCCACAACAATGTCAACGATTCTCTTACAAGAAAATATTAAAAATTATTAAAAAATTAATATGTCTGTTTTTGGAAAAGGACATCCCATATCGCTGTTATGCTAAGTTATGAAATATTAGGAACACGCATAATGTGAAACTGAGTTTAAAAGAATATATTGCTAAGTAATTTCTTTAATTTTTTGATATATTTGAATTTTCAATTTATGAGTCACTAGTTTAAAAAAATGGTTACACGTCGGTATATAACCCACACAGCGTTCAATTAAGATTAAATTACTTCAATGTAAATGTTTTAGGGAAATGGACACTAAATAATAATTTTGTCAAAAATGCCAATTTCTTTTTAATATTATATTCCTAATATTTAGGTAAATAAGATATTTTCCACCATTACATATTGCAATCATCAAAATATTGCTTTAGAAAGGATAATAGTTAAAAAATTATTCCACCTTTTGAGGTATCTACAAATAATAATCATAAAATAAATATTCTTTCCATTAAAATTAACTTTGTTAATTCCGTGAAATTTCATAATTATACCCTAGATGCTTTGATGATTAATTAATATCTTACTCTGAAAATTTAATGGAAACTCAAACTTTGATAATTTTCTTTCAAACTGTGTCCATGTGGTGTATTTAATCACGGAATTATCGTTTTGTTTTGCGTCAGTAAGTATCGTTTGTAATTATTACAGGCTTGCCCTTTTTTATAATCGTTATTTCCAGAAATCTCCAAAAATTATCTAGTTCAAAGGTTTAAGAATGTCTAAGCATGTGGAGAAAAGTTCGTCGTATACCGCGACCTTCTCAAATTTTTCAACAAGTTCACTTTTTGCATTTTCATTATAGAATTATTAACGAGTGTTATAACTATAAATATATGTTATTAAATATTTAATTTATTTTAAAAAAATTACTTCAATTTATTTAAATTATTTGATTTGACTTTTTAATTGTTTTGACCCGTCACTCTAAAAATCAACATGGCTATTATGATTGGCTGACATCAAACCCTCGATTGCTGCGCCGATTACTAAATGGAATATTTTTAAAAAGTTTTCTTACTGACGAATATATACATTTTTATAAAGTACGGTCCCGATCATTCGATTAATAAGATAACAATTGGAAAAAGATTTGAAGTTCCAGCCGTGTAATTTCTAATATTTGGTTTAGAGAAGTGATAAAAGTATCACTTTTGCTGCTTAATAGTATGCATCTATTTTGTGCATGCTTTATAATGTTTTAAATCTCATTTATCTTCGTAACGTTCAAATTTTCAAACGGGAAAACGAATTAAATGCTAAATGTTTTTATTATTTTGAATTATAAAATATTTTTAATTTCATTTTTAAATCTATATATTAAAATCCTAAATATCTCAATTAAATAATTTAAATAAAATATAATTGATAAAATTAAATTCAAAAGAATTGGCTTTGAACACCCTCTTAAAACGAAGCTCAAGATATCGCTCAGAAACTGATGGGACGTTCAGAATGTCAGAAAATACTGACTTTAGAGCGAATTGAACGTATTTAGCAGCAAAAAGTTAGCAAAATATGATAAAACAGACGACAAACGGACAAAGGTTGAAACATATTCAAAACAAAAGGGCAATTTCTCACATGTTACATAATGATATGTATAGAATTACGTAAAATTTTAATGTGATTGAAATTTACATCCCAAAGTTATTAAAGAATGATGTAACTACATAATTAGGTTAACAACATAACTTGGTTGGTCTTACAAAGAAATGCTCTGTATTACAACCGGGCGCGCGCTCTTTTTGGTTATGAATATATCCTTGGTAGAAGACCCTAACTGAACACCTGCAGATAATCAATACAAAAGTCACAGTCAATTAACGCCTCATTTCCTCAAAAATTAAGGCAAATGTAGTGAGATAGTCATCAGTCTTGCATTTGTATTGTGCAATATCAGGAATTTTCAATGTTATGTAATTTCAATTAATTGTTTTTGCATATATTTAGTGCAAATTAAGTTAGAATTCCACACGAAACTGCACAAAAACACAGCCTGATGATTGACCGTGTGATTTCAATTAATTGTTTTTGAATATATTTAGTGCAAAGTAAGTTAGAATCCCACACAAAACTATCCAAAAACACAGCCTGATGATTGAACGTGTCGAAAAGACGTTCCTTTCAGATTTGTACACTAAATGACATGGTTAATTCCTTTATCTATTTGCTGCCGACTTCTATTTCTCCTGTGATTTCTATGTTACTATTTTTTACAGCACAGAAGATAAATTTCAGTGAAAAAAAATATTTTTTGATTGTTTGCCACTTAAGCGATTATTCGATCAATTGATCCTGCTTGAGCCTGAACGATTTAATGATGATGAATGAGAATGAATTCTTTAAACCTTGTAATGGTTATGTATTACAGCATTTTAAATTTATTCCTTATTATTATTTATTACAAATTTTGTCATTGTTATTAAAAAGTTTACATTCTTAAGTATTTATGTTTCCACAACTGTTTCTCAGGAACTAACACATACATAAAGTTCAGAAAAAATAGTTTTGGAATTTTAATGATTTTACTTGATATCCCCGTCCATTAATTGCTCCATTACCTCTAAAATTTTTGGGTGAATATTTTAGGTGGTAATAATTAAAATATATGCAAGATAATATGTCATATCAATATTACCATTATTACTTATTACTTAATGCTTTGTCAGACGGATGGATATATGAGTGATCTTAAAAAAGTTTTGTATTCTTTCCTCTTGAGGAGATTCTAAAAACTAAGTATAATACCCATGAAATCAAAATCAAATATGTATTCTCTTTTCTTTTAAAATAACATATAAATCTATACCAAATACAGAGTCTGTAAAGGAATCTAACCTTCAAACTGTGAAGCCAATTTCCATGAAATCTTTTCAAAATTGTAAGGAAAAAAAATGGATTTAAAGAAAATTCACTAACTAAAAACAGCCTTTTATCATGGTACGAAGGAAAAATATTATACACTGATCTACACTAATATTGCTCCACTTGCAAAATTCTAGTGAAAGCTAAAATCCATACAGCCATTTAGGCGCATATAAATTGAAACAGAAAAAGAAATTTTAGAAGAAAATATTCTATGCTCATATTGTTTTCTTTCCATCTTCGCAGTATTTGTCTTATTCATTCAAATGAAATGAGAATATGTGAACCATAAGGTGTATTTCAGTTTTATTTGAATAATAAATTTATGCGTGAAGAATTTTCGGGAATTTTCCAAGAAAATATGGAAAATGAGTTCAACAAAGTATGAGTAGGGTCGATGGGTGAATGAATAAAAAAGGGTGAAAAAGGAAAAGAGTTTCTTCGATTTTAAATAAATTGGAGTTTTAGACATTTGTCTTTCATTCCGCTCCAAATCGGGATAAAGTTTAATAAAGATATGGTATAATTGTAAAATAAAATATCATATTAAGATATTTAATTTTCGATTTAATATAATATGGGCCCCAAGGTTTCGGTTTCTTAATTTTAGATAATAAATATTTTAAAGATGTACTAAAAAATATGCAAAAATATGTGTTTTCCTCAACCCGGAAAGTTTTCAGAAGCCTGCGCAAGGGTTCTAAGAAAACGACGGCGATTGTTCTAGATCCATGACATTTTTGAAATATACATTATGTTTTTACGCTAGTAACCAATTTGTTTACATTGAAAAAAATTTGCATTTTTAAATAAGATATGTGTATTCTCATAACTATACCTTGTATTTAATATATGTTGAATGGAATAAGTGATTTGAAATAAACATTTTATTTCATTTCAACATTTTTATTTTTTTCTAGATAGTATTTTGAAAAATATTTAATTTCCTTCTTACATGTGTACAAAACCAGGAAAATAAAATGAAAGGAAATATTTATATAATGTCATTATTAAAAATACAAATATTTCTGCCCAGTTATTTTTACTTCCGTTATTGAAATGTAACTAAGCGAGATAACAATGGCATCTGAAGCAATATTTAATAAAAAATCTTGGTGTCTGATGTTTGATAACTAATAAAAAGTCTGGAATGTACTACTATAATTTAAGAATATATTTACAAGAACAAAATTCTTTTCTAAATAAAGGTAATGTTTTTGCTCGAAGGTCAGTATCCTCAGACAAAGACTAAATCTACATTGTCTGGCAGATAAATATTGTAGAGGTAAAGAAAAGCATATACGAGGGCAGTACAAATAAAAATGTAAGCTTGTTTGTTCATATTTTATTTGAAAGAATATTTTGAGAAATTTACTGATCTATCCGCAGAGGAACTTCAAATACATATGAATGAGGTCTTTTTTATTAGCTTATCAAACTCGATGAATTTCTATTTTTTATCATAAATTCATAAAATATCATAAACATTTTAAATGTTACGTCGTGATGCCCCCTTGTTGAATTTTGAGAAATTGATTAGTATTCTTAAGGAGTTATAATTTCTTTTATGAAAAATTAGAAAAAAAAACAAACGTCAGAAAAACAGAATCAATACATTAAAACTGAACATTTGAAAGGAAGGCGATTTAATATTTACGATACACTTTTTTCATAAAACCTTCAATGTTAAAAATTGTAATTTTGATTATTTTTTACTGTGATGTTTTTAGGAAATAAAATCGATTTTTATAAATATTTACGACCATCCATTTGCACTATTATTATACTATTACAAAAAAAACTATATGAATTTAATTACGTGAATACACAATTATTGAATATTTTATTTTTGATATTTTTTACATAAGGTCCATATCATTGTTTTTGATGAAATTTTGATCATATATAAAACAAAAGTAAGTTCAATTAACTTTAAATCACGATACGTTTCAAAATTATGGTTTCAAAAAGCAATTGTTTATAAAGAAAAGGCCTAAATTTTACGCGTCGATAGAAAAAAAAGAAAAGGATGAGGCATAAATATCTATAGAATACGAACGGAGGGAAAATGGCGCGGGTTAAGTGAGGTATAATTTTTTGCGATAACGTTTGAAAGCGTATGGACCGTGAATGTTGAATAGTAAGATCCAGTGAATGTCATAAGTTAGTGGAGCAAACAATAGAATAATATTCATTAAAAGACGAACAATGTCTAGGAATGAAAACAATAATTTTTTCCACCTCCTGAGAAATACGCTATTGAAATAACTCAGCGAAAGTAGGGCATTGTGTGCACGATTTTAACATTTTGCACTCATATATGTTTCCTATATTCCCACCCCCTTAAAGCTTCAAAATTAATATTTTTAAATTTTAGGTTTTAAGAAATGTGCTAATTAATATCTTTTATTACTATAACAACTTACTATTTCAAGCGGTTTTTGAGAAAAACGCTTTGGCCGACGGGCGGACATGTGTTCTTATGAGGGTTGCATTTTTCCTTATGAGTACAGAACCCTAACTAAGTACTCTAACTACGTATATATATAGTACGTAGCTTAATAGTGTGCACATATTTTGCACGTGTTTATAAAGTTTTAAAACATCATATATTTTTGTAACGCTCAAATTTTCAAAATGGGAAAAGGAATTAAACGCTGGAATATATTTATTATTTTGATTTATAAAATATTTTTAATTTGATTTTTACTCCTAGATATTAAAATCATGAATATCACCATTTTCGTCGAAATATTTTTCTCAGAAATCTTTCTGAAATGAAAGAATGTTTTAAAAAAGGTAATTGATAAAATTAAATTCAAACGAATTGGCTTTGAACACCCTTCTTAATATAAAACTCAAGATATCGCTTAGAAACTGATGATACGTCCAGAATGTGAGTAAATACTGACTTTAGAGCGAATTGAACGTACTTAGCAGCAAAAAGTTAGCAAAATATGATAAAACAGACAACGAACGGATAAAGGTTGGAACATACTCAAAAGAAAAGGTCAATGTCCCAGATGTTACGTGACATGATGATGATGACGTTACATGTTGCGTGATATGTATAGAATTACGTAAAATTTTAATGTGATTGAAATTCACATCCCAAAGTTATTAAAGTATTATGTAACTACATAATTTGGTTGGTGTGTTAATGATTAAATATTATAGTTAAGAAATCCGTCATGTAACCAAAAATTTTTCAGGCAATAGCGGTATAGCATGTTGTAAGTTGCTATAATCTGACATAAATGACGAGTGGAGGCTTGCAAGCATATTAAAGCTCAATTCAAAGAAATGCTCAATACTGCGCTATTTGCGATTACGAATATATCCTTGGTTCTCAATATATCCTTGGTATTCAGATAATCAATATAAAAGTCAAATTCAATTCACGCCTCTCTTTCACGAAAAGTGAGGCGTATATAGTAGTATTCAGATAATCAATATAGAAGGTATGTAGGTGTTCACAGTATAGGTATTCAGATAATCAATATAAAAGGTAGGTAGGTGTTTACAGTATAGGTATTCATATAATCAATATAAAAGTCACATTTTCTTTTCTTTGAGACATGAGCTTCAAAAAACTAAAATAAAAGTACAAAATAACATATAGCTCTACATTAAATACAGCGTCTATGAGAGAAACTCACCTTCAATCTGTGAAACAAACTTCCATGAATTTTTTTGAAAATTCTAAGGAATAAAAGGGATTTAAAAAAATCATCAACTAAAAAGCATTTTCTCATGGTAAGGAACAAAATATTATATACTCTCCTACGCTAATATTGTTCCACTTGCAATTCTAGTGAAACCTAAAATCCATACAGCCATTTAGGCCTATATAAATTGAAAAAGAAAAAGAAATTTTGGGAATGAAGAATTTATGTTCAGGTTATTTTCTTTCCATATTCGCAGTATTTGCCTTATTCATCCAAATAAAAATGATATGTGTTGAACCATAAGATATATTTCAATTTTGTTAAAATAATAAATTTATACGTAAAGAATTTTCGGTAATTGTTTAAAAAAATATGAAAAATTAGATCAACCAAATATGAGTATGGTCGATGGGTGTATTTCTAGATGTCTCATTACGTTTGAATAACAAAGAGTAAAAATGAAAGATAGTAAAGGAGAGCTTCTTCGATTATAAATATGTTGAAATTTTAGATATTTGTCTTTATTCCGTTCCAAATCGCGATAACGTTTAATAATATAGTTGTAAAATAAATTGCAATATTGTGGTACTTAATTTTTTAACTGTAATAAAATGGACCTCGAGGTTTTGGTTTCTTAATTTTAAATAATATTTTTTTAGAGATATATTAAAAATTAGGAGATGTAAGTATATCTTGAAAGGAGCGTGTTTGATATTCTCAAAATAATTGGAATTACGACAAAGAATTATGCGATCAAAAATATAGGATTAAATTTTTGCTATGTCAAATCTTGCAAATATAGTATCTTTTGAGTGACCTTTAAGTTTACCTATCGCAAATAAATAGGTCGGCAGGTAATTTTTACTATCGCAAATAATATATTTTACTTGTCGCGGATAAATAGGTCGATAAGTAGTTATTACCAAAGTTAATAATAAATTAAGTAATGATAATACATAAATAAAATAATATTCTGACGTGTTCTTATGACCACACAAATGAAGTGAAAACTTCTAATTTTCAAATATTCATACACTGACGTAATATGACGGTTGTTAGTAAGTTGTTATCAGGAGCAATGTGAGATAATTTTTTTTAAATAAAATAACACACGCGTATTACATTAAACTACTCCCAGGTAACATATTAGACACTGCATACATAGAAACATTACATTAATTATATACAATAACATACGGGATATATATATATTAAAGGCAGATGTGAAATATCTAAATTTTATAAATGCTCACCAAACCCAAATAAGCCCAATAAACCAAAGCGCAAGCCTAGATTTCAACGACGCTTTCAGCATATGGCCATCTATTGAAAAATGTTGCCAAAAATATATTATACCCAAAAGTAATTTTATTTAAAAAAAATAAGCTTAGTTATATGTACCAAAGTTTCAGGGACAACAAAAACGACTCGTTAGTCTAGGGGTATGATTTTCGCTTAGCGTGCGAGAGATCCCGGGTTCAAATCCCGAAATAATACAATTATATTTACCGTACGTTTTTAACGTTTCAATACAGTTTAATGCAATACACCAATATAAACGAGCAAGTTGAATTAAGACGGAAAGATTCTATAAGACGCGAAACTAGCCAAATTAAATCCGAAGGAGCGGACAATATAATGAACCTTGCTGAATGAGGAATTAGTGGGAAAAATAAAATTTGCATATTATATTAAATTATACTTAAATAAAACGTTGTTCAAAAACAGAACGTTATTATATAAAGTATGCACTCCGTGTTAAACAGTGTACTCGCTTGTAGGCCGATGCCGAAGAAAGCCAAGTTCACCCGATTCAGCGTCACCGACCCGATTGTTGCGTCAACCACCAGAATGTTGTATTACCGACAACAACGTGACGGCTCAACGTCACCGACCAGAGATAGTTTTGATCACTGCTCAGCAAAGTTTTCATTTCGAAGTGAAGTGCACAGGTACGTCTTAAGAAGTTTTCACTTCAAAACTGCAAGTCAGGTCTTGCCCAATTAGTGTTTCGCACCAATTAAATCCCGCTTATGTATTGTATTAAACTCAAAAATAATGGGTTCTTTTTCTCATACCTTTTCTACCATTTTGGTGTAGACCTCTTTAAATAGGTGCCACTATTCTGTGCCACTTGTAACCAGCTACTCTTTTTATGTCGTCATGTGTGTGGTGTTTTTCTCTCCACAACTTCCGCTTAAAACATCTTACCTCAGGAGCTATGTTTACAAGCTGTGCGGAAATAAATGGATTCCCACTTAAGTTTTGCTATTCGTTTGGCAACAGCAGTAATTCTGCTTCCTTGTTTCAGTCATTTGTTTGTCTTACTTTCGCGCATTGTTACTCTTACAGTTTAATTTGAATTGTTTTTTGGGCCACTAGCAGTTCGGTGACGGATTTCCTGGTAAAAATGCAAGCTTCCAAAAAATAATTGCGTTATTAAAAATTTTAATTATTCTTGAAAAAATAGATTCGACAATTTAGAAAGCTTTGAAAGATTCTTTCAGTTTTTCGAATCCGTACCTTGATGGGAAATGAAATTTTATTTCGCGTTAAACACGAAAAGATCTAGCACTACGTAGATTTCATACACTTTCAAGTTATATATATATATATATATATATATATATATATATATATATATATATATAAAATAAAATTTTATTTCAGGTTAAACACGAATAGATCTAGCACTACGTAGATTTCATACACTTTCAAGTTATATATATACATATATATATATATATATTGTTTTTTTATTAAATTATTTACTAAAATTAATGTTATTTTTCAATTTGTGAATAAATTGCATGTTATATATTTTCCATAGGCGTAAAACATACTTTAAATAGGCGTAGAAAGTAATACAATTTCTCATTACTTTCTACACCTTTTATATTTATGTGTTTATTATTTGCTTTAAAACATGATATGAAAAATACTAGATTCATGTTACAATGTACTACAAAGCGACGTTTTTTAGAAAGGGTTGGTAATACAATTTTTTTTTCCACTAAATCCTTGTTTTTTTTTAAAAACTGTAGAAGAAAAAAAATTACATATTTTTTTTCAATCGGTTTTTATAAGTACGGAAGTCACCTGTGGGAATAAATCTTTAGATATTTAAGTTATATTTTTAATTTCGCGCCAAGTGACTATATATTATTAGTGATTTTCAAATCCATGTCTTGTTTCATTTAGAAGTTATAAGCCAGTGATTACGTACAGGCTGAAGACGTCGCTATAGCTATCGGACTCTTCATATTTGAATCAATTCGGACCTTTCAGGTGGGAAACGCTAAAATGAAAAGCCTACATCACTCATGTATCCCGTCCTCTGTTTGTCATAGCCGTTTTTTTTCAGTAAAAATTTGCCCTCGGAAGTTAAAACTTGGTTTGAAAATGATTTAGTTTTGACTCGCATATTTCACATTCATGAGAAATAAAAATTATTTTTCCGGTAATTTTCAAGAACTTTTTTTTAAAATTTGGCATTAAAAAATGTTTGACGTCAATTGGATGGGATAATTAAAAGGATTGCATTAATAATTAAAAGGAAGTACTTTTTGGCTATTTTTTTAATATACTGCTCAAAACAACCAGAAAAATGTGTTCATCCGCTCTTCATAATATCTTTGAAAATGTTTAAGGTAAGCTATGAAGAAAAACAGGATTATCAAACATTACCTGAAGTTTTGCCGAAAAACTATAGTGATAAATCAATTTCATAGTTTCCAACAAATTGACGAAAGTTTTTTCCCTGTGAGAGATTTACTAGCCAATAAATAATAATCAATTTTAATATTTGCAAATAATGCAATAAATTTTAAATTTCAATCTCAAAAAATCATATTCTAGAAACTGGCGTAAATAAACGAATATGGAAAAGTGACCATAATTAACGATAAGAAAAATGCCTTAATCTTTCTAGATTATGTTTCATTAACTGGAGATTTTTACACCTTGAACATTATATACACATTTTATTTTTATATTATGTTCATATACATGTAACAAAGCATACAGCACAAATAAAATAAAAGAAACTCAATAAACGGAATAAAGTTACACACCTAATCTGGAACCAGAGATATCGTGCTAGGGAAAGAAAATTATTTCAGAAACATATATACTGGTAAAGCTATATTACAAAATGTTTCGGTGTAGGGCAGACGAAGGGCAAAGTGAAGGTAAAGGCACCTTCGGAGCAAAAAGCATTTACATTGGGTACATTTCTATTTATTTTTGAGGTTTCGGAGTACTTTATGTGACCAATTATGTGCATAATATAAGCGTAACTAGAAGTTATATGAAATGATTCTGACGTTAGGCGTGAGATAAAATATGGATCCACTAAAACGTCGTTCGCGATGAATTGGATGTGACATTGTGTGTTCTTATATGATTTGATATGGGCTTTGATATTTAAGACGTACAGATGATGACCATTGCAAGCTATTGGTTATGAGCGACAAAATTGCTCAAAGAGAAAACGAAATAAAGACATGATCCATCTGAAATGGGAAAGGAAAGGCCAAGGAGTGTCTGTAATTCACACAATGTGATAATAGTGATTCTCTAGAATTGGAAACGATCGCGTTACGAAAAGTGAAATGGCTACGAGGAATATCGATTGAAAAACTTAAAATCTACACTAATATAAAAACGGAAAACTTTATTTATTTGTTTGGTTGCACTAATCTCTAAAACCGCAGGTTCAATTTTAAAAATTATATTAATAAGCGTATATGTTGAGGAATATTATAGGCTGTGTAATATTACATTACAATTCAGAGGAATAGAGCAGTGATAACAAAAATAAAAGAGATTATAGTTTACTTCTTAAATGGTGTAAGATAAGGGGAGACTCCATTATTTAATGACTAATCCTCCCAAGTATTTTCAATAATATATACGAAACCCGGACAATAGATCTTGTTTAGTGAATACGTGATAGAGCAACATGGCTAGAATATTTTAGGCGAAAGAACCACGAGGCATAGCTAATTAAACGTTAAACGATAACGAAACGCTTTACGTAGGTATTTACTACCGATAATTACTTGGAATAAATATATACGATAGTTTCACGTCTCGTTAGAGACGTCTTAGGCGTAAACGCTTTTTTTTTACTTACTAAAATTTTGTCTCTTTTTGAATCATGTCCACAGTTTTGCCCATGTGTTTGCCAATATTCAAATTATTTATCTATTATTCTATATGAAAATCAATAAACATAAAATCGTTCATTAGGAAAAACCTCGGCGAAAACTATTTATTGAAAATGAATAATAATAATTTTTAAAGCCGTTTTTGCATAAATCAATGAATTTTAATACAAAGGGAAAAGTGTTGATATTAAAAATATCACAAGGAAATTGTTATTATGACTGGAATATTGATTTGAAGACAATTTGTAGTAAATACGGAGTAACTTATAATTTTTCGTGACAGTATTTTTGGATGTACTTTAGGGTCTGGCTGAGATTTTTGGAAAACTAATATTCAAAGTTCATTAAAATTTATTTCATAGTACTATATCTGAAACGAATAAGTGCATATAGGCCTACGAACTCAAAATTTAAATGGTTTACAGATGAGTAATTTCAGTTTAGTTTTCTGTTAGTATAAAGTGTTGGATATCGTGTAAAGCCTTATAACGCAAGGAAATGATAAACCCTACAGGGGTCGTGCAGAATACAATTAACACTATCTAGTGACAAATTAATCAACTATTGTTTGCGCAACTGTCATTTGTGACTATGCAAAATCATATTTAAGTGGAAGTTTTCTTTCGATTAAATTAATCAAAACAGTGAATAACACATTTCGTGAAGTTGTTTTGGTTATTTAATTTCTAATTACGTGATATTAACGGTTGAACATCACTTAGTAAAAAACTTATATTGTACATGAGGGCTATTTCTGTATGGGCTATTTATATACTTGACCGGTAATTTTACTCCCTATTTGAGAACTAAATTTTGTCTCCATCATGCAACCTTTGTAACATGGCCTGTCTTGAATAATTTTGTCCCTTTTGTCAATCATGCTTTTTTGTATTTTGCCAATGTTTATTAGCTGGAAATCGTGTATTTAAAATAACAATACAAGAATTAAAATACACTTAAAAAGCTGTTGTAATATGGTACATTGAAGATTTGTAGCAATGTTAATCTTTCACACAAGTTTTCGATTATCATTCGAAATGGATATTAAATTGCAATTTGTAAAACAATAAGAACAGCAAAAACCTAGATCATGTCTTAATACCCCAATGCAAATCAGTTTTTGTATGTTAATGTAAATCAGTAATCACAAAGGGCAATATCTGCTTCTAAAATTTCCTTCTGTTACAGCCTATAAGGGTTCAAAATATGATACAAGGAAAATAATTCTTAAGTCGTAATTATCTGTAACTGTTTCTTCTTTTTAGATTCTGTACCTTGAAGACTTTAAAGTAACTCTATCGTTGTTTCTTTTTTTAGGGTCCTGTATTCGGGGGTTTCGGAGGAACTAAGGATCTCGCTTGACTGTCAATCCGTTTGTTTTTCACTATATTCCAGCTTCTAAACTATAAACGTTGTATGTATGACAATTGTAAACAAAATTTAAAGTTAACATAAAAATTTGTCAAAAAAATATTCCTTTTGCATAAAAGAGTGACGAAAAATAATTTTTTTTACGTATTCAGACTGCAACAATGAATTTGTCTATGTATTATAGATTTGATTTCATGCATCAAACTGAATACAAAATATTTAGGATTTGCATGAAAATTTTAATTAAATAAACCGTATTCGGAGGTTTCGAAGGAACTATGGATCTCGCTTGATTGTTATTTAGTCTGTTTTTCACTATCCTCCAGCTTCTAAACTATAAAGGTTGTATGTATTACATTGTAAACAAATTTTAAAGTTAACATCCAAATTTACCAAAAAAAATATTCCTTTTGCACAAAAGAGTGACAATAATTTTTTTTGCGTATGCAGACTGCAACAATGAATTTATCTATGTATTATAGATTTGATTCCATGCATCAAACTGAATACAAAATATTTATGATTTGCAAAAAAACGATATACTGTTTTCGAAAAAAAAACGATATCAAAATTGTGATTTGAACAAAATAAATATATTTTTTAAATAGAAATGCTCCCAATAAACCCTAGTTTGTTACACGAAATTACCTAAATGAAGAATAAACTTCTTTGTCATAACCTCTGTACATAAAACAGTTGTGAGAGAAACGTATCTTATATTCATACAGGTGTTTCTATGGTTAAAGCTGAGTAGAAAATATTAATGAACTATGTAATTATTTATGACCGTTTTGAAAAATATCACTATTAAATTTAAGAAAAATCATCAGTTGAAAATTACACATGTTCTTCGATATATCACTAGAGTCTTAAAATAATTGAAAAATATTTTATATTCTTCATTCTAGTTCGTCTGCCTACTGATGCAATCGTTGACGTGAGTAGGATAGCTCACGTTTAATTTAAAATATAAAAATCTCAATATGTTTTCTTTGTAGAGTAGCAATGTAGGTTTAATTTTATATATTATACTAAATCAAATAGTGTGAAAGTGGTATTAATTATTTGTAAACAACACTTAAAAATCAGTTACTAAGCATCGTGATCGCAATTGTTTGAAATTTGATATTGAAAAAAGTGTGTCGTCTGTGATTTTAAATCGGTGCCCGGTGTGAAGGTAAAACGTATTTGCAAACTTTTCTTGTTGACAAGCGCTCGTCGCGTATAAACGCTAACCACTTTTTTGCGGCACCTCACAGCACATTCATGGCGCAGCGTGTAACGCTTGCGCCCGCATAGCTTCGCCGAACAGCGGGCGACGTGAACTTCCAGACCAGCTAGTAGCGTATTTGCTTGGTTCGGAGTCAAACAATACTACTGCCGCCTTCTACCATCGAGCTATTTGAAATCACATTAACACATGTTGCGATGGAATGTGAAGGCATCATGCTGTGCAAGTGATACTGGCCAGTATGTGAAAGAGCATGTATAACGAGAATTCAAAGGAAAAATCACAGATAGTAATGACGCAATATTATGCTCCTACAGTTAATGTAGAACAGAAAAAACGCAAAGGACACAAAATGTGCAACAACTTTATTCTGCTTGGTACCAAGCCAGACATAATGAAGAGAATATGACATAAATTCACAAGGAATAGATGAGTTAAGCTATGATGACCTCGCGGTCAACACAGAAAAGATAAGAGTTAAAAATAACAAAAAAAGAAGCTGGATGACACTAAATCACCGAAACGTGACCGGGAAATGATAAATAAAGAATATGATAATACTAAACCTGTTATGCAGTCATAACTAAAACAAATGCATAAACCACCGTATATTATGTTAACCGGCGCTGAAGAATGGATGAATTAACTGGGTTAATAAACCAAAAAGTTAGTAATGGTCTTTTTCAAACTAAATTAATGAACAAAAACGTTAGTAAAATAAATGTTTCGAGTGACAATGCATGTAGAATCTTGACTAACAAATTTAAAAAACATGAAATTTCATGGCATTTGTTTATATTATCAAAAATATACATTATTTTTAATAATATAAAAGCTCAGGAATTGGAAGCACTGAATGCCGCAGCTAAATTTAAGTAGAAAATCAAGGAACCATCAGTTATTATTGCGTTTAAGAAAATATAGACATAAATAAAATAAACAGCATTAAAAAGCTTGTAATACGATAGTTACTGATAAAGCAATTAAAGCAAGAAATTAATACCGCAGTGTAAAACCTGCCAATCATTTGGTCATACTAAAAATGATCCTAACAAGGCACTCAGAAGTGTTAAATGCATATGCTGGTCATCATTTCACGGCTAATTGTGATAAATCAAGAGATATCTAGCCAAAATTCTGTCACTGTTAGAAAAATCATACCGCCAGCTCTCGGGAATGTGGAGTAATTAAAGAATTTTAAAAACTGAGAGACAGCAAAAACAAAACTAAACAACAGGTAAAAACTAATAAAATGATAATGCCCACTTCGAATGAGGCTGTAAGACCACAAAATTCCTGAAGAAGCTAGAGTCAAAACTGTTTATAATAATGTCCTTGTAACTAAGCAAATATCAACTAAAGATAATATGTTATTAGAAATCATGCAGAAGCTAAAAGATCAAAACGTGCGACTCAATAAAATTGAGAGTAGAATTAAAGTTTCTGGAATCTGGAAATTACTTCCCTAAGTATTAGGGAATGGATTGCTACAGCACCAATACGAACTGCAAGCAATTCTGTGCACAGAAAATATTGACATTTGCGTCACATCAAAAACAAATTTTACTAAAGAGTCATTTATTAGATTCAAAAACTTCTCAACCTATCGTTCTATTCATCACGCGGCTCATTGAAGTAGTGTTGTTATTAACAAAAACTGTATCAAACAAATCGAAGAAGAAAAATATGTGACTTATGATATCCAAGTTACACGCTACGGTTGAGACCACTAAACAAAAATTCAGGGTAAGTGTAATCTATTGCCCACGTAGATACAATGAATATGTCACACTGTTCAAAAAATTAAATTCTCGTTTCATCATTGGAGATGACTTCAACGCTAAACACACCTATTGGGGCTCAAAACTAATCACTAATAAGGGAGGAGAGTTATACAAAGCTTCTGTTAGTTATGGATGCAAATTCATATCAACTGGTAAATCAACGTATTAGCCCACAGATCCTCATAAAACTCTAGACCGAATAGACTTTTTCCTAGTTAAAAATGTATTATCAGTTATATTTTGAGAAATTAAAAAGAAGGAAATAATACGAATTTATAAAATACTGAATAAGATCAAAGCGAGAACAAAGTAATCAAATTAAAAAAAATAATTAATTAAGTAGAAGCAGACGTTTTGTATGCATTTCAGTAAATATAAAAGTACATTTAATGGCACGTAGTATTTGTATTAAACTATGACAAATATTAACTATTAGACTTGATCCTTAACTTTCAATACGTGGGAAATGAAAAAATGGTGGGAAAATTAATCCATTCCCAAAAAAAGGAAATATTCAATATTCAGCTCCGTGATATTTTAAGGAAGTCGAGGAAAACGAGATAGATAAACCAGCAAATTAATTCCCTTTCGCTTTATAATATATCATTTTCAAAACAAAGCTGAATCAAAATACCAAAGGTCCGGAAACAAAAATATATATTTATATGTACGCATACATGCGTACTTGCATGAATGCGTACTTGTCTAGAAATATATCGCTTTTTTATCTTGACATACGCTCCAATAACCAATGATATAGGAAAATTTGAAATCATACAAAATTTACAGTTCCAAATTTATTTAGTTAATTTGACATTTTAAAATTCTTTGGCGACAATCTCTAGTCTGTACAATGTTTGACCACAGACAATTATGTATTTGACATTGCATTGACATTCCCCGTGCGTGCAATATGCTTAAAAAGAGGTACAAAGTTTTCTCTTCATATATTAGTACATAGATATCTTTGTTATTTGTAGTTCAGATAAAGATAATAATATGCCCTTGCGTTATCGGAATAGTAAATAAATAAACACATACATATATGTATGCATATGTATATATATATATATATATATATATATATACATATATATATATATATATATATATATATATATATATATATATATAAATAAATGTGTGTTTACAAACGAACTAAAGAGGAAAAAGGAAATCCGGGTAGAGGACAAAAGGGAGAAAATGTGTTTAATATTCACATGTGTTTCTCATGACAACCCATGAGTTTTCGGCGTTACGCAGCCGTGAGAAAATAATACGGAATTCATCCCATGAAATATTTCAATCTAAAGAGGAAGATTAAATTTCCGGGTAAGGATATTTCAATTATGTTTAGAGAAGTTAGCACGCAATGGTGTATCTAAGTATTTAATACGTATAGGTTTAGATATCTGGTAAATTTCAAGTGGTTTTATTGAATGGCTGTAAAAAAAATGATGACATAATGGAGTCTATGCTACGTTATCATATATGTTTTTTTTTGGAAGGATTATGGTGTCCCATATGCATCTGCCCATTCGTCAATTATCGCAAACTTTTTTTATCCATTTTAACTCATGTATTTGACTCATATATATTTCGTAGAAGTAGTACTCAAGATTTCAATCCAACAACTTTGAAAGTTTAATACAAGAAAAACAATATTGCTCTCTTTCGTATCAAGTAAGACGGCGATTCATAATGATTTCCAAACTGTTTGGAGAATTTAACACCAGATATAAACATGTTAAAAATGAACCGTCCCTCAATTTTCCAAAATTTACAGATTTATTATGAAAAAAATGAGGTAAGTACGAATCTGGCTTTTGTATCTTATTTGAAGAGAAATTACTTTATAATTATAAGTCATAATATCCTAGCACAATAAATATATAATAGTACCTAATATTATTAAATAAGAGGGAGACATGTATTAAGGTAAATACCTCAATAATAAATCACAATAGTAATTTAGTACGAGTACAAATGACAACGTACCATGATTTGCTCTTGAACTACAAATCTCATCCCGACACTGCTGAGATAAGGTCGAGTAATAGTCCAAAATCCAAAGTAGGGTTGTACCTACATACTGAGTTACTCCTATTTTTACGGCTCCGTTCCTAAAAATAAAAAAAAACGGAACGTTTATTGTATAATGAGTATATATTTTTTTATTCAGGCAACAAAGACACATGGTATTTTAACGAGTGTCTTTTTCTATTTGTACCATAATTAAAACTTTGGGTCTAATTTATAGCACAAGTAAAGAAAATAATACAAAAACCAATTATTTGTAATTCTATATGGATTTACAACTACAGTAGGCAACATATTTATGTTCTAAAAAATTTAAATTTTGGTTAATTAGTCCTACAGAAATATGTAGCAATAAATGTTTATAAACGTCGAAATGTGTATAAACCTCTCATAGTGCAAATTCTACTAGTGCTTGACAGTTTTTTCCTTATATTATTCGCATGTACATTGTCGTCGTAATACGTTATACACAGTTCTCTTAAGGCTCAAAGTTATTGGAACGAAGTTCCTTATCGCGGGTTGCGAAAGGGGACTAGACGGAAAAAATTAAGACCAAAAGTTGTAACGACACTTTTTGCTATAGTTGCTAGCGGGCGCGCTGCAAGCCGTGCGGCGCGCATTGATCAGTGTGGTGTCGCAACGATTATTTTTGTTGAGTGTATACAGGTTTTTTGTACATAATAAATAATAAAAAATAATAACAATAATTATTATTATAACTTAAAAGAAATAAAATTTTATTACAATTCCTTCACTAATTAATCGAAAGGAAATTCGTTCCATCCGGGTGTCCCTTGACACCTCTCAAGTTTTTTTTTGGATTTGATTTAGAGTTATGATGAGCCTTTTATAGACACAACTATATATAATACGTCGGTCTACTATTACTTCTAAACTTATAAAGCCTACTTATCTGTTACAGTTAAAAGGATCAATTAAAAAGAAAATAATAATTTTCCTTATATGTAACTTTCTAAATAATTATTGGGTTTTCAAAAATAGCGGTTATCTAGTAGGGGGGGAAGACACGTAACTCTAACAAAAATTACCACCTTAAAGTTCAAAATTTAAGTTATAAAGTGGTTATTTTTGTTTAGTTTTAAATTGGAAGCAAAAAAGTGATCATGATATACCCTCAATATTTTTGACTTGTTGAACTACATCCTGCACAATGGTTTATCGGAATTCACCTTTAATTTAAATTTAGGGCAGATACCGTACATATATATATATATATATATATGTATATATACATATATATATATATATATATATATATATATATATATATATATATATGTATATATATATATATATATATATATATATATATATATCTCGCAGTGAGTTTTGCAAATGTTTAACAGGTTGTCTTGTTACTTAATTCATTTTCTTAGGTTATTTACTTTGAAGAATGTAACTTGATAAGTGATAAATTTTTAACCATGTACGTTTATTTGCCAAGCACTTGTTTTTGTCACAGTTTACACTACATTTTCTACCAAATAAACTACACCTAAGAATAAGTTTTATAGTTTAAATTCGAATAAAATATGTACGTATTTTTACGTACAACGCGACAATTTATTTATTAATATTCTATTTCAATGTAGTGCGCTAAGTCAACCGTGCTTTACTTTCGTCACATTCATGACTTTGCTTAAAGTGACTTAAAACCTAACACTCCATAACGATAGAACACTATAATATAAAATTTGAAAAAGTATTTGAGATTCAAATTTATAGTTTTGTAAGATTTTTTTGAAAGCTCTTTTATAAATGGACCTTAATTATTTTTCAGGTTTTTGACAATTTTTATTAGATTTGTGTGTTTAGAAGATTTCAGGAAATAATGACAATCCATAACAATCGAACACAGGGATATCAAATTTGAGAAAGTGTCGAAAACACAGCTTTAACCAAAGCTCTTTTACATTCAAAGTTTATCGGATATTTTGTTTAATTTTTGTACCGAAATTTAGTAGTATCGGAATTAAGAGATGTAATAAAAAAATTGCAAAAAATATTAGTAAAAATGTCAAACCAGCAATCAAACGCGTCCTTCATTTATAGTTTTCTTTTTGGCTAGTACAAAGAGAAATTATGTTTGATTATCAAAGTTGTTATATGAAGTGCGCCCTTCAATTACAAGAGATACTATACGTTGAAAGCATTGCGAAATTTTTAATGCGTGTTCCCAAAGCCTCTGTCCCGCCATATAAACGGCAGTGCACTAATTTACTTTAAGGAAAACTAGTAATCTTTCACCCAATAATAGGTTTATTAGCTAATTAGATAAGTCAATTTTTTTATTACTTTTATATGCACAAGGCGCTGAGTGTAACCTTTTATTCCATCCCATGTGTCGGCAAAACTAGTTAAGTGTACATTAAAAAACCATTACAATGAACATTCCTTAATATATCATCGATACTAAGTTTCTCTATGCAAATATATACATACTTGACACTTGTACCTAGTCATTGTGCCACGGTTGCACTTGCAGCACTCGATATTCTTAATAGGCAGTGAAAATAACCGGTTTGTCTAGCATGTCGTTGGCTGCCTGTTAATAGTTTTACATCGATGCTTATCATAATTATGATTATACCTTTATTATTATTTATTATGTTAATCATTATTAAATCTGTCTGCATAAATTAAATTCTTCTTTGAGTCTTACTAAATTAACTCTTATCGTAATTTTTATTTACCATTATTTGTTATTCCCGTATTCAGCTGTGAGTCTCGTAAACTATAGATGTATAATCTTTTAGTTAAAAAATATTATATGTAATAATATAATATTTTTAAATTAAAAAAGTGCGTCTCTTTTAATTCTTTGGAAATCTATGAATAAAGAACAGTAGACAATTTATTTAGGAAATAAGTGTTATGCAAAAAAATGCTGCAGTATAATATTTCATGTGGTAGGGATACATTTATAGAATTTGCTTACTAAATGAGTCTAGCGTCAAACAATTATTAAATCAGCTAATAAAAAATTAAACTTAAATTAAAGATGACAATAAACTATTATGTATCTGTAAGGATGAGAAACCAGGAAATTACTAATCGGAATAAATTTGAACTATCTTAAAATACAAATCAATCTTACATTTTGCTATTAAACCACCGTAAAATTAAATAAATCGTTAGGGTGCCCTTATTGCTTCTCTTGCTTTTGTAAATTATTTTTTAATGACAATATATTACTCACAACCTGTAGCCAACAGACACTTGTTGATTTTTAAAAATACTTTCCTGAGTAATACATATTTGGTTTCACCGAAACTAAAGGCCGAATTTCCTTACATCATGTCAAATGGCAGCCAAAAGTATAAAATTAATAACTTCATTTTTACGGTAAAAATTTACTCCACGCCCCCACAAATATTTTAAACCTGAAATAGTTTCAGAATTTTAACATATCTTTCAAAATAAATAACGAAAAAAATTCAAATTGAAGCAATCAGTGTCATATGTTACGCACCCAATCTATGCAATATCTGACAAATTCCTGTATAAAGTGCTATCACGCATATGGTCACTACATTTATTCATTTTATTTATAGTTTTTAAGTAATGAATTTATGTAAGTTTAGAAATTACACATAAAACACGAACGTCTACGAGATTGACAATTCATCAAGTCCATATGGTGTCTTGGTTACTTGGAAAATTAGGGCTTGGTGACAATCTCAATATAAGAAAACATATAAAACTAATGCGATTTCGCTCGAACTATTATAAGTCGCAACGAAAAGAAAGAAATTAAAATATATCAGACTTTATTATTTTCGCCAGATATTGTCCGTTCTTTATAATATAAATATGTGGATTAGAAATAATGTTTTAAAATAATAGTGAAAATGATTTAAGAGGTAATAAGTACATAAGTTACATACATAATGGTTTAAGAGGTAATAAGTACATAAGGTACATAAGTTACTTTATCGAATGTGAATAGTTGGATGGAAACGGACGATGAATACAAATCACAGTTACATACGCGTATTTTTGAAACTTTGCCTTCTATGTGGAAGGGTTTTGTAATCACTTATTTAATTTTACATAAATCAGTTAGTTAATTCAAACGAGAAATAAATATTGAGTATTGCAGCACCAATTTATCAGGTTTACTAATTATCTTTCCATCATACAACGAGTATATGACGTTAAAATCTACACGTGTCGTTTGATATTTAAATGAAGTCTATACAGAGTTTGTGTGTACATATTTTGCCCTTGTTCTAATGATATTAAAATTATAAATGTTAAAGCTTAATTTTCTAAATATGTGACATTCAGTATTGCGTTCAAAGTTAATACTTGGCACAGAAAACATCACAAAATAGTAAGTTGTCGTAATAAAATTGTTTTGAAATTACTATATTTAGACGTAATTTTGTTTTCGTGTGTTTTATATAATCAAAGTTTTCTCAAAATTTACATAATTAATAAAGAGAAGCCTTTTGTTTGTGTGTTTTATGGCTATTATTTTTATTATAGCTATGTTAAAAGAATATATTATAATAAACATTTGGGGAAAAATTCCATGTAATATTTAATAGTTGATTCTTACAAAATTTCTATCATGGTATCATTTTTCCGCAATATGGTACCATAAAATTATTTTTGATTAAAACAAATATGAGCTGATAGCTACCTTAAAACAATATTTAAAAGAAATCGTGCATAATGGGATCATTAAAAATCTCCAGAATGTATGTGACAAAGGTTTGTCAAATGTTTTTACAAGCATATTTGTATTACAAGATAGAGCTATTAAGAATTTTGAAGTAATTTTATTATGCCTTCATTGTCTCTAGATACCAAATTTCAGGTAAATAAATACCGAAATTATATATATATATATATATATATATATATATATATATATACATGTAAATGTACTTTACATGCCCATATGCGTTGGAAGCTAGGTTACTTATTCGAGGACAATGAAACTTGATATAGAAATCTCCATACGACGTCAATTTATTTTTTTTAATTTTCACTAAAATAGAACTCACGAAATAGATATTTATTAGGCGCAGTGTTTTGTTTGTATTCTTTTTTTTTGAGACTATTTTTCACAAATAAAAATGATTATTTTTAGATAGACTAAATGAAAATATTTATTCCAGGTACATCTTTTGTCATTATCATTTTTTCTTTAACAATCAAACACTTTACACTAATTAAAAATTTACGAATTTCCCTGCCGTTGACTTTTCTGTAATATTCATTTTATAGTCAAAAATATGTTTTTGAAAACATTAAAATTATTAATTGTTTTCTTTCCTAATTTATTCAGAAAATAAAGTATAATGTATGATTTATTTTCTGAATAACTAACGGTGTGCGAGAGTTCTGTATATAAAAGAAAAAAACTGCATTCTTGTGATGAGACTTTGAAATTTATTATTTAACAAAATCGGCAAAATTGTTTTTATTCGCCGATTTCTTTTAACTTATGATATTTTTTGACGTATAATTACACTTAACCAAATTTAAAATACTTACATAAATATTATGCAATAATTATGTAAGAAGTCACTACAAATGCTTCAGGTTTCATTTAAACTTGCGGCAAATAACAATATTAATAATTTAGCGTAGACATAAGTTTACCGTGCATCAAATATGTATAAAATACGATTTTCGCATTTTATTTGCATTTAGGCATTTAGGTGCCTAAATACAAGTCAAAAAGTATGTAGTCGGTATAAACATTAAATTGCTTAAATAAAATGATTAAGTAATACGTCATATTTTACATAACCTCTACCATAATGCTTTCTAGAGTTACTGAGCCGATGGTAGCGAACGTGAAGTTCATTGCTATAATACGTTTTTTTAATAGACAAATTACATATGGGGATCCTCAAAAGATATTTCGAGAATAACGCTATAAACATATCCACGATATTAAGTCACATATATTAATTTAGTTTAATTAACGTTTTTTAGTTCTTGAAATAACTTATTAATCTTAACGCAATCTTTAATTTTTAATACGCTGAATTAGTCACAGTCACACTTAAGAGTGTAAATGAATGTATCATTAAATTTACGAAACCGAAAACAAGAAAAAGCTACATCCTCCATCTTTCACATTTATACATTTTTAATCTTCATTCATGATTGCTAATTCAAGACGTGTATTGAATAAAAATACTAAACTTCGTTAAACACCTTAAAGAATTTAGATTTACATCCATGACCAAGCTTTACACCGTACACTTTTCGAAGCTTTAAATAAAGCTCTTGTACAAATATTTCTATTAAATACAGTATATAGATGAAAGAAAAACTTATTAATACTTGTGAAAAGTGCATTAGTTCTTATAATATATAGTAAAATTACGGAGTGCATACAATGCCATATATATTAAGTATACACATATGTACATAAAGCACAATACCCTTGACCTCATTTCATGTATTAATGCACGAACGCTGGAGGGTAATGCATTCACTGTGAAGGCTTAACGTATGCCACGCTCTTAATGCAAATCAAGACATCAATTAATATTAAAACAGTATAAATTTGCAGGAGTTTCATTATTATCATATCATATTGTTTGGAATAAAGAAAGTGAATGCAATTGTGGGATTGACTTATAAACTTTTTAGATATTGAAAACCAAAAAATATGACTAGCTTCCGATAGTCAACATTGACAGATATCAATTAATATTAAAACAGTATAAATTTACTGGCAGTTTCATAATTGTCATATTATATTGTTTAGAATACACAAATTGAGTGTGATTGTGGGATTGACTTTTGAATTTTACGAATATTGAAAAACAAAAAAACATGACTAGCTTTCAGATAATCAATCTTGACAGACATCAATTAATATTAAAACGGTATAAAATTGCTGACAGTTTCATTATTGTCATATCATATTGTTTGGGATAAACAAATTTAGTATAATTGTGGGATTGACTTAAGAATTTTACCAATATTGAAAAGCAAAAAACATGACTAGCTTTTAGATAATCAACCTATTTATACTGTTTTAATATTAATTAACAGACATAAATTAATATTAAAACAATCCCACAATTACACTCAATTTGACAGACATCAATTAATATTAAAACAGTATAAATTTGCTGGCAGTTTCATATTTGTCATATCATATTTTTTGGAATAAATAAATTGAGTGTAATTGTGGGATTGACTTATGAATTTTACGAATATATGACTAGCTTTCAGATAGTCAACCTTGGCCGTAATTTTTCTTGTTAAGTTTAAAAAAAACTGCATGATAAAAGAAAAAATGGGAACAAATAATTTATTATGCTGAGTTAATGGCTTAATCTTTAATCTATTGCTTAGTTTCATCAAACATTTTTTATGGGTATAAATAATTTTAAGTACAAATACTTTGTCAAAAATATTAATTTTATACTACTTATCTGTACATCTAACAGAAAAAAAAGTGCAATACATTGTTTTTAAAACAAGGAATTGGAGCCAACAATTGTGGATGGCCGAAATAATTAAAAAGTTTTTTGTAAGAAAAAGTAAGTAAAGAAAAGTAAGTATGGAAAAATAAGCATACAACACAATATAATGTGAAAATAATAGCTTTTTTTTAATTTTAAATAAAGTTGCCATACGAAATAATTTAATTTAGATTCATAATAAATCTTTATGCTAACAAAGTTTTGCAGGTCCCACTTTCACTGGACATGGCGCAAAAGACAATTAACACCTATTATATTACTTTGCTTTTCACATTCCATAAGCAAAACGTACATAAAATATGACACGAATTTTCGTAGCGCATTTTTTTCATTTCGTAATTGTTAAACAATTGTTTGTGTTTGTGATCGGATATGTTTTTTTATTACGTGAGGTAATAAAAAAACATATCCGGTATGAAAAATACCAGAAATATTACGTAAGTATATTAAATTTCTTATGACTTTTAAGTTTTTTTTATTTATCGACTAAATTTTAATTCAGTCGATAAATTTAAAATAAAAAAATAACGAAAATGTTGTAATTAAGATTCTGCTCATCTCAATATGATATTTAAGTATGTGACTGAAATTAAATTTGAGTAAAGTAAAAAAAAGCGAAGAATTACTACATTGTTCAAAAAAATATATAATTGAAGGAAGTGACAGAAATATTTTAAAACTTTTGTTTTTAAAATTACAATGACCAGTTTAAAATGTATTTAGTGTAGAACAACCTTATTTATAAAAGGTGATACACAATATTAAAAAACATTTCGACCGTGTGAAGAAATTTCTTGTTTGAAACGAATTTGACAAAATTCCAGTAATTCGGTGATTTCTCTTAATTGTGTAATTAAATAATAATTTTGTAAATGGAACAAAACTGAGATTACTTGTTCAAAACTAAAAATGCCATTTAGAAATTAGAACAAAAATGGTTCTGCTTTTATTTCTCTGTTCTAATATTTTTTCTCTCGTAATTGCAAATATGTTTTTATTCAGTTTAAAATCTAATGAAATGTTTAGGTTGTTTCTGATATGTTTTAAAGCATACTAAAACAGAACTATAAACCTTCTAAAAAGTGCGCGTGACAATTATTAGTTTGGAAATAAAAATATAAAAAACACTTATTTATGAAAACTCTGAATCAAATAACTCTTTGTGACATTTTCTTTCCATCATTACACGTGTCAGTTACTAATCCTCACACGAGCTACTTTAGATATCCATGTAGAATCAATTATATGTTTAACGCACGTCTCAAAGATGTTAAGACCTTACAGAAATACCAAATTGATACTCGATTTGGATACGCATATGCTTTAAAATATAAAATAATACCTTAATTTGACGGCAGGAATAAATACATATATCTATTATGTACATAATATTTTAAGGCATTTGGGTTAGTGGTTTTGTTATTTAAATAATAATTTATTCCCCATAGTCTGACGGCTAATTCTCATCGTTTATTTATTTAATATTTAAAGTCATCAATAAACCAATTAGTTTTTTCTATTAATAAATGTGAAATAAAACCATTAATTAAAATGTAACAAAATCTATATAATTTTTTTTTTAAATCCACTTGAGTTATATGTCACCGGTATAAACGAAAGGCAAAAAAATAACGTGCTTTCAAGAAAATAAACAAGAGTGATTTCAGCATGCGTAAACATTTTGTATTGTTTGGATACATTGAAAGTATCAGGTTCCAATACAACGTAAGTTTTTTTTTTCCAATTTTTTTCGTAAATTACTTTTGTAAACAAATATTTGAAAACAAAAGTGCACAAAAGTTTTGTACATATAGAAGGACGGGTTTGCATTGGTGAATGAGGTATATTGAAGGTAAATGAAGGATGAAGGGAATTACGTCTGAACACGCTCTTTCTAAAATCTGAGGAAAATAAAGGAGGTTAGAATCTCTATATTTTTTGTTTAAAAATCAATTATTTCATACATAGTCTCCATATGTATGTAAGAAAAATGTGTATAATAGTTATTGATATAGTCATGGGAAACATTTAAAAATACTATATTACCATGTTCTTAATAGAAGTAAAAACCGATTAACTAATCAAAAATATTTAACTTGAAAATATTTAAATTTGAGTTATCATCAAAAAAACAATATTTAAGCAATCATGAGGATATACCAATTTTATTTTGTCGTTGATTATTGCGTTGCAGATTTATAAGAAACTTGTAATTTCATTTCATTGAATTAAACACCATACAGGATTAAGTATTTTTTTTTAATTATTTAATCATTAAAATTAATTTTCCGTCACCGTGAATTTCACTATAAAATCAATTTGTCATAGTTAAAACATTAATTTTCTTTGAAGAAAAATTATTTGGGTAGTTATATGAGAAGTGAAAATGTTTCAAGTTGATTTTTTGAAGTCCTTACCGTTATTATTTTTTGTGAATCAATTTGTTTCTTAAAAACTCTATAAATAACTTATAGATTGACCGGGAACTAAAAAATGGATAATTACAAAAAAAAGATAAAAAAAATTGATAACAAATGATCAAAGAACTTTAAATTGCACCTCAAAAAAATTACTAGCCTGGGCGCGTCTTGCAAACATTATAAGTACGTAAAAATGCAATAAGCACTGCAAAATATGTGTATTTTTTCTAAAAAGATGTAATAAACAGTGTCTTCATCCTCATGTTCAAGAACTAGCTGTAAAATAATATTAAAAGAAACACGAACTTATAAATACTAACTGGTAATCGCTAATAAATATTCCAAGTCTCGCAACACTGCTTCAATTGATATATCCATAAGCACGCAAAAATAGGTGAGCCTACAAAATACACGTGCATATTCTAAGAAGATGAAATAAACTATGTTTTCATCCTTGCATTGAAGAGGTAGCCGACAAAATACGACTAATAAACCCTAACTGATAATAGATAAGAAACATCCCAAGAACTCTTTAATCTATGTAGTTTTGCACGTCTCGTAACAATTCATTGATCAATGTATCCATAAGTATGTAAAAAGAGATAAACCTTACAAAACAAATGTACTTATTTTAAGGAGGTGTAATAAACTATGTCTTCATCCTCGCATTCGAGAGTTAGTTGTATGAAATAAAATTAAACAAAATACAAATCAATGAACACTAACGGATAATCGATAATACATTCCAAGAACTCCTTAATCGATGCAGTTTTAGACGTTCGTAATAATGCATCGATCGATATATCCATAAGTAAGTAAAACAGGCAAACCCTACAAAACACACTTGCTTGTTCTAAGAAGGTGTAAACTATGTCTTCATCCTTGCGTTCAAGAGCTAGAAACATAAAATACTAACTAATGAACAATAAACAATAATCGTCATTAAACAATCGAAAAACTCCTTGATTGCATTCCAAAAAAATTTTCTCCAATCACTGCATTGATCGATGTAAACGTAGGCATGCAAAAAATGAGCGTTGTGAAACGCGTGCTTGTTGTACGTACGTGTGATATAATTTATTTTCTGCAGAAATTACCATTTTTGTTTTAAAAATAATACGGATTAAAGAAGAAAACAAAGTAACAAGAGAATCGAAATTAATGTCAGTCGTTTGTTTATTATTACGTCGAAATTACGAACATATAAGTTTAATTTTATCTCTTTCAAGTTAGTTCGTGTAAGTATGCATTATCATTGCATATTTACATTCAAATTTTCAATGAATCACCGAAAATTTTACTTAACGCCAAATATGTTGATCATTTATCAGTGATGACCACTAGTCAAAATCGCCACTTCTATACCATGAAGCGATCACAAGTACAACATAATGAGGTATGAAAATGTCATTAATTGGAAGAAAAGTCTAAGCATCACCGATACTTCTTGATCACACTTACGAAATTGAAATGTCTTTACCCGGAAATGTAATCTTTGTGCTAAATTGAAATATTTCAAAGGTTCATCCCCTATCAATATTCCTCAGTCAACTCGCGCCGGAAAGCGAGGAAAAACAATCTGAGTATTAGAAACTCTCTTGGTCGTTTTCGGTTTGTGTGTCGGTGTTTAAATGAAATACTGCCAGAAACTCATTCACGTATCAAGAGTTGTGTTAAATATATTTCTGTTTTATTTCGCATTTTGAGAATAATTTTCCAAACAGTTCTGTTTTTCCAAGTATTAATTTATGGATAATAACATCTAGAGTATTTATCATTCTTGTATATTCTTGAAAAAAACAATGCCAATCGGTAATTTTGTTTTAATTATGGTATGTTATAGCAGTTTGAACTCGATAGATACGAGTAATAATACATAAAGTAAAAATCCGATCGTTACTGGCTGGCGGAGACGAGGTTCGCACATAAACTAATAAAATCATAAGTTCGCATCAAAGAACTGGGGCTATTTATCTACTATATACGCATTGCCAAACTATTATGTATATACATATATATATATATATATATATATATATATATATATATACATATATATATATATATATATATATTTATATGTATATGTATATATATATGTATATATATATATATGTATATATATATATATATATATATATATATATATATATATATATAACCAATATGGAACAATTTAAAATTATTGATTTCACACCACTTTCTCGTGTACATCAATTTTTAATTTTTTTGTCTTCGATTTGTTATGAACATAAAGTATAAGATGCATATTTGTAAGAAAGCATTGTGTCCAAAAATTTCAAGAAAGTATAATTTCATGAATGTCTTGAATATAAATGACCGTCGAACTGGACTCAAACCATCAATATATATTTTTGGCTTTTATTTTGTCTTTTACATAGAATAATGAAATATAATTACAGGAAATATATTTTAACTAATCATAGATTCATTAAAATTCATTTAATCAAAAAAAAATTCATTTAATCAAAAAGCATTTCGAACTCAAATAGAAAAAAGGGACCCTTATGGGATCACTTCGTTGATTGTCTGTCTGTCTGTCAAGACCATTTTTCACAGGAAAGCGTGGAGCTATCTATTGAAATTAATATCAAATACTTAGGTCTACGATCCCTTGAAGCTGTAAAAAAAGTAAGCTACTAAGGCAATGCAATCACAAAGAACCCTAAAAATACGGCCATTTATTATATTTTGAGGCTGGCAAATAATTCAAAACTTAAAATTATACACTCATCAAATAAATATTAAAAACCATGTATTTATTTATTCCAATTTATCCTGAATTTCGTTGATGAAACTTTTTGTCACAATTTTTATCAAGATTTGTCATAATTTAAATATAAAAATATCTTTTGTATTGCCTATCTTCGAAGATCCTATTTTATGACATATAAATTTTACTCGAAGTTAATTTCGGTTATTTATGACTTACGTCTCTTTCAAGTAAATCTCATCAAACGTATATTTAGTTCTTGTAACATAGGCTACGTCTCGTGGATTTCCATGGGTAAATTTAATGATAGAAAAAAGTTGTGAAATCGATAAATAAAATTTTATTGTAAATAAGTAGTATGGGACAGGATGGCTGTACTGTCGTGGAAATTTACATTTCGATAGTTCGCGTTGAGAATATTATTATTGTAATTGTTTTGTTTCTTTAGAACTGTATAATAAGTTGGTTTAATCAGTTATTTCTGATGTCATTTTAACAGTATAATTTAGATTAAATTAAGAATGCTACAAAAATAACTGTAAAAATATAAATTTATTTAAATTATATTATATCTACTGACATATATTTGTGTTTTTTATCTTGTAAATAAAATATAGTTACGGTATATGTTACATATATTTTTTTTATTCTGGCAACGATCTATTCCGAATACAACTAATAATCGATTGCAATGTACCAGAGTCGTACGAAGTATTCGATATTTTGAAAGACTTATTGCTATTATTTAAAGAGGTTAGCATTTTTCAAAATCTTGGTAGCTAGAGATGCTAATACTTGCTATTTCAAACAATATGGAAAAAATAATGAAGTGTCAATGATATTACTCATCTTCAAGAGTGAATATTCAGTTATATGGAAGGCTTAAACTAGGAAGATTCTTTCAATGTACTGTATACTACAAAATAAAGTTAAATTGAAGTACAACTACTTTCAATACGATACTGTATTCCCTGTACATTTCACAAATAAGCCTTGAAATTTTTTTATTTTTTATATTTATATTTTTGTCAATAAAGGTAATTTGGTCATGCCCAAAATTTAAGCATCAGAAAAAATAAGTAGACAGTAGCAAATTTTTGAATCTCATGTAACCCAAATAACGTATATATATTTTCCTCAAATTTATTTTGAATTTAAAAAAAATTAAATCAAACGAAATAGAAAAAAAGTAAGTGGAACAAAATATATAATAAATAGAAGGCAATAATTTTCTTTTACAAATTTCGAATATATCTACTTTTCTCCTTTATTTTTATCAATTTATTAATATGTTCGTAGGAAAAAACTTTTTTGAAATTGTTGGGTATACATGCAATATTTATTTGACCTTCGTCTTCAGTGAACTATTTTTATTTAATTTATGTAAATTAATAGAATAAAATGGTTCATTTAGCAATTTTATAAATATCTTCATTGAGAGATGCTTTCAGCCTTAATATAATACTCGAAAATTACGTCTCTTCAAAGTCATTTGAGAAATTTCATTCGGTTCGGTCATGTTAGTCTCGTGTTTCTTTAATGTATCATTTTTTTGTGTCATTTTAATATTTCTACCTGCTTTTTCTGGAATATGTTAAATACAGTGTTGAAAATACCATGAAAATCAAATAAACATCTTTAACATAATATGAGTATATGAGTATATATCAAATAAACATCTCTAATATAATATGAGTATAACAGACTAATAGACGTAAATGCTTAAAACTTCGTTTCATTTTCCAAGATTTGAGAAGTACTACAATTATCCACGTTTCTGAAATTCATCCAAAGGTTTTAAATAAAATGGAGAGACAGATAGAACTTTAAAAAAACATGGTATTATTATCTATAACTTTTTAAAATCTCCGAATTTATTTTATTCAAAAAACTTTGTAGGACACTTTTTGCCTTCATCGTTTTATTATTTGTATAGATGTATAAATTGATGCAATTCAAATTTCTTTCCTAAAATTTATGTTATTTTTCATAAGAAGAAATATTTTTGCAAACCAAATTATTTATTAAAAAATGCCTAATATTCTATATAAAATCATATCGCTTTCAAACTTCTCAAAATAATAGTAAGAGAAACAATTTTAATTTTCCATTTGTTTTTATTTATTAAATTTCCACTCCCACTAAGAAATTCTGTGGCATTTTTTTCAAAGCAACGTATTAATAGGAAATAATTTCCATGTAAATTTTACCAATTTTTCGTCTCTATTTCCATTTCAATGTTTATTTACTTTGCAACCTCCATAAAATTGGAATGAATAGTACATAAGTAGTCACTGTGGGATTAAATTAACTTTTCAGTTTATATGAAAAGACAAAAGAATACAAGTGAATATCTTCCGCCCTTAATTAAAATGGTTACCGTTTTCTTAGATCTGTATGTATATATATACCTATGTATATACCTATGTATTTATTTTTTTACAAGTAAGAAATAACAATTTTTAAGCAAGTGTGAATAGATTTGTTTGTGAAATACTTCTATTATTTTAATTACTACAAGTTTAATTACTACTAAGAATATATTGAATATATTTGGCGTTAATTTTGTGGAAATTCATTATTCACAATTAAATGAAACTACTTGATGTAGTATTATTTCTACTTTCGTTAATTTCTTTACCACGACCTAGGTTTCGTTGTATTACAACATCTTCAGGTGGGATATTAGCAAAGAAGATAAAATATGCTAATATCCCACCTGAAGATCTTGTAATACAACGAGACCAAGGTCGTGGTGAAGAAATTAAAGAAAGTAGAAATAATACTATATCACGTATTTTCATTTAATTATGGTTCAATATAGTAACAAAAAAGCCTTTTAACGAACAGTCTCTAGTATTTGACCTTGTCTATGCTTGACCGTTTCTATACATTTTATTATCATATACAATTCTTTTAAACTTTATTTAGATGTGTTTATAACAGTTTAGTTTTTTTATTCAAAGATTGCGGAATCTGATTTTTTACCAGGAAACGAGCCGTAATAACAAAATATAATAATTAGCAATGGGTACTCTCTATAATATCTTCATATATTATTTTAATGTAACTATAACGATTTAAAATTTAAACCCAAACTACGACCAGCACTTTTAACTAACGTACGAACAAATTTACGTACCTGGTAATAAGTAGATGAATTTTTATTAAATCTCAAACACAGTTGCGAATATAATTTATATCTTAAGGAATTTAATTACAGAATATAATACAATTTTTTCATCACATTAAAGCCAAATTCGTTTATGAATTTTGGTAACATTTTTAAATTCCTTTGCATTTCGGCGCGATATTGTTTGCATAAATATATAAAAAAACTTAATGCATTTTTAAATTTACTGTACTGCAAGCAAATCTAACAACAGGTATATATATATATATATATATATATATATATATATATATAAATGTCTTTATAAATGTAACGTAAAGTAAGCATATGTAACAACAGGCATATAATGGAAGTATTTGTGTTTTAACAGCAGTCACTCGTGACCGTAAGTGAATAGGGAGCATACATCCACATCGACGTAAGCTACTGTAATCTAAGCCTAAAACTGTCATACACTGTACATACATGATATATTTTACATTCATGTTCATTGTCTTAGTTTTTAATTAACTTTTTAAAGTCAAAACACGAGAATTTCAAAATGTGAGTGATTCAAGTAATTCACAATTTCCATAACAATGAGTGGCGATGAATTGACTTTACGCATATTACGTGTTCTTAATATTATTAAAATCGTCAAAATTATTATACTAAGATTGAAAACTGAACCACAGACCAAAAACTGGCAACTTATTACCATTTTCACCGGTGGAGACATTGTGCTATGGACTATGTTCTTCCCAGAGAGTATACATATAGAAATAAATATAACATTAAAGAAACAGAAAATAAATTTATATTATTTCCTTATTAATATACAATATATCATGTCTCAACTTTTAACCTAAGGTACGATATTTTTTAAAAAGGTACATTTGATCAGAACTATCAATTACCATTATTACGGTAAAATTGCATCTATACTTAAAGAGTTATTGATGCAACTTTACCGGTATATACTCTTGAAATTATGCTTACCGGTTTGGCCTTGCCATTGTTGTCATATCGGCCGTCTGATCTAATAAATCGGAAAATGGGCAGCAATGTCCTTTTGTGCAACAACAACATATTATAGTGATCACCAATTAGCTTGCCAAATGTGGTGATTAAGAAAAAATCAGCTCTTACGATGAACGCAAATATCAAAGGACCACCAATCTTCGGCAACTCTACTAGTTCTGCCTTTGGAACAGGGCTTGAAAATGGCGGAGTAGATAATGCTAACAATTTCTGAAAGAAATCCAACCAATGACTGAATGTGCGATAAACGTATACTGAGGACTGAGGAAAAGATCAAAGATCTGGAGGAGGTGACTGATCAAGTTACGATGGCACATTAAAAGTTTATCAGAAATTCGAAGACAGGGTGAGGGTAAGATGATCCTCCGTCGAGTGATTTAATTCATCACCTGGGGGTCGACCAATAACCCCAACTGGTGCCAGAGTCAATGTCTGAAAGTATCTAGTAAATAATACGAGTTTCAAAATGTGTAGATGTGGGTGGCACACTTTATACTCAAAATTACCAAACAATGTTTGCCGGAGGTTAAACGAGTATATGTACTGACCTCGGAATATTTTGACAAATATACACGATGAGCTAAAGTCATGTACGGGAACATGTCGAAGGCGTTAGCACCTTATGAGCTCACTATGCTTTTTGTCGTGGAAGTCTTCAACCCGAGACTAATCACACGGCGTGATGAGAAATTAAGAGTAAGTAAATTTGATTACAGGCGATGTAACTCTAAGAACTATTGACTGGTTGAGTTTTTGACTGAGAAGTGATGGTGGTGGGGGGTGGGGCCGGGTTCTTTATGGTAAACTCTTCCTTCAAAAACGCTCTGCCAGAAAATGAAACTAGATTTATCCCAAAAGGGCAAACCGAACTAAGAAATATTTCACCCAAACGGCATATAATCAATCATGTATCTGTAATTACTATGAAGAACAAGAATAATCAAAAAGATGCCCAGTTTAATAACGTTTATGCTTCATTCAGCACCCAACAATATCAAAAACTTTCGGCTCGAAACTTTTCACCCGTTTTGTGTACCTAAACAGTGAATTAATTAAAAATTTAATTTAATTACGTTTAAATATACTTTAATTTAATTAAAATTAAAATAAATTTAAACTTAATTTTGGTATAATATTTTATTTGCGTCGATAAAAGTTTACCCATATATTAACTGATATTATGCAATACTGGTCACGTATTAAGAAACTTAGTTTAATTGAAAGGTGTTGCTCGGATCACTTCATTGCCATTAATATTTTTTTCATATCTTAGATTTATCAATGTCAATACTGTGCTGAAATATTTTTATTCATGTGAATAATATGTATTTAATATATAATATTTTCCGAAAGGAACATCGTGCCAACCACGACACCTCTCGTTCATTTTTTGCAAATCAAATCGCCAATTAAAAATCGGATTTTTGATTAATAAAAATTAAAAATATTTGAGCCTTGTATATGGTTTCTCATTGTAGTTTTTTTCCTTAACATAAAAAAAAATTCATCGTCCCGATTAGAACTTTTCACGGTCTTTTTTCTATTGAATTTAAAAACCTGACCTTATGTTTTATATATATATATATATATATATATATACACATATATATATATATATATATATATATATATATATTATACTTTTTCTCCCAGCTCAAATAAATTCGTAATTCTAAGAGATAAAGTGCTGTCAATATGGGAGAACTTCCACGAAGTATTACAACCAAATATGTATATATATATATATATATATATATATATATATATATATATATATGTGTATAATAATCTTGATTTATTTTCTGTTTATTTAATGTTATATTTATTTCTATATGTATACTCTCTGGGAAGAACATAGTCCATAGCACTATGTCTCCACCGGTGAAAATGGTAATAAGTTGCCAGTTTTTGGTCTGTGGTCCAGTTTTCAATCTTAGTATAATAATTTTGACCATTTTAATAATATTAAGAACTCGTAATATGCGTAAAGTCAATTCATCGCCACTCATTGTTATGGAAATTGTGTGTTACTTGAACCACTCACATTTTGAAATTCTCGTGTTTTGACTTTAAAAAGTTAATTAAAAACTAAGACAATGAGCATGAATGTAAAATGTATCAAGTAAAACTGTATGACAGTTTTAGGCTTAGATTACAGTAGCTTACGCCGATGTGTATGTATGCTCCCTATTCACTTACGGACACGAGTGACTGCTGTTAAAACACAAATACTTCCATTATATGCTTGTTGTTACATATGCTTACTTTACGTTATATTTATAAACACATTTATTTAAATAAATAAATATATATATATATATATATATATATATATATATACATATATATATATATATATATATATATATACGTATATATATATATATATATATATATATATATATATATATATACATATATATATATACCTGTTAGATTTGCGTGCAGTAAATTTAAAAATGTTACCAAAATTCATAAACGAATTTGGCTTTAATGTGATGACAAAATTTTATAATATTCTGTAAATAAATTCCTTAAGATGTCAATTATATTCGCAACTGTATTTGAGGTTTAACAAAAATTCATCTACTTATTACCAGGTACGTAATTTTTTTCGTACGTTAGTTAAGAGTTTGAATAAATGTTTTATACTCAGATTTCAAGTATTTTTGATCTTATATCTTCCAGACGACTGTATGTCAGCACCGAAACGTCAAAATAAATCACTTTTTGTTACATAATTAAGTCTCAAACCATTATAAGTACTAAAGCTTTCAGCAACGCTTTCAATAAAGGTACTCAACTCCAATGAAAAAGAAACTCTGTTGTGCATGAATGAGTAAATTATTAAAACAAAGCCCAGCCTAACATGAAGCAATACCAACATTTTTCCGGAAGTTAAATTTTCATAACGGAGAATAGGAGGATATTGAAATAGGGGCAAGTTTTAAAATTGGGTCGAACAGGGGATATGATCATTATGTTTTGTCACGAACATGCGCTTTGCGCAGCTTGCATCATTGTTGTTATTTGTTTTCCTTTCGTGTTTTTGGGTAATTAAATTTGACTGGAGTTTTAATTAAAACTTGCTTATTTCTATTTGAGTAATTGTTGTTTGTCAACTTCACAAAGGGAACATAACGTTTCTGTTTAAATAAATACTTGTTTCTAAGGTCAAATCCTAATCCTACTAGTTCCTTTTAAGACCATTGTAGACTTAAGATTTTAACAGAAATACTTTATAAAAAATATCTTTTTGTCTACAGATTGTGCAAATACATTATCGTGCAGATACAAAGTTATCAGGAAGATCCCTGTTTAGTCGCTTTGCGTCAATAGCTGAAAAGACCTTAAGTTTTAAATATATTTGTTCACATAGAAATCGGTTCTCATACTTCCTTATTATTTTAGATACTCGTATTCGTAAACACTCAAACAGCCAAAAATTAGCCATCAGTAATTTTACCAGCATAAACAAGCAAATTTGGAAACAAGTGCCTGGGTAATAACCAGCGAAATTTCGAACCTAAGAAATTAATATAAATTGTGACGCATTGTCTCAAGTATTATTTTAGAGGAAGAAATTCTTAAGTAAGAGTTAAGAAGACTTTAAGTAAAATAGATATTTAATAAATATTAAAACTGGAAATATTTATTAAATAAATTAAAGTAAAAGAAAAATGACTGAGAAATACTTGTAAAAAATTATACACTGTATTGATGAAAACTATTGCATATCAGGCGACGTTTAGTAAAAAATTAAAATTTATTTTTCACAATCAAATGCACCTTAATATAGCGTGTAAACAAGTTGCTATATTGAGATATATTGTGATATTTCTTATAAGAGTACTAAACATTTAAAACAACGTTATTTAATCTAACACTTTTATGGAAGATATGGATCTCTTTATATTTATCCCTTCTTGATTTTTCACACTAATTTTACAAGGGGTTGATTTAAACTAAAAAAATGACTGCAAATTCCTGGTGGTTTTGTTTATTAGTTTTTTTTTCATTCAGCCCTGTCCTGAGCTTTCTTAATAGTAGATGTGATTGGGATGCCTATGCGCGTAGAGACCTGATCAGTCCATTGGGTAGGAAATCTACCGCAGGATCGTTTACCGTTGATTTTCCCGATAACCATTAGCTTTTCTAATATATCTAGATCCTTGCTTGCAATTTGGCCAAAAGAGCTGAGGAGTCTTCGGTAGCAGATGGCAGACAGTGTGGTTTTGATCCTGAGTTGTTTTTTAGTCGAAATCTTCGTTCTTTTGGCCGTCCAAGGTATGCGCAGCTTTTGTCTCCAACACCACATCTCGAATGCATCTATCTTCTTGTGCTCCGCCGATCGAATTGTCCACGACTCTGAAACGTAAAAGAGAATTGAGAAGACTAATATTCTTACTATTCCCATTTTTATATTATTAGAGAACTATCTGTTTTGCCATAATCACGTTAGTTTGCTTGAAGCAAATTTGGTCATTTTCGTTCTTCTTCGAGTCTCTGTATTGTTTCCTACTTGGTTAGTAAGTAGTGATCACATATACAAACTATATCGCTGACAAACTATAAATCAAAGAGCTCTCCTATCTCTGAGAGATCTCCTAGTGTGAAACTTGACTACCCTTGTCTGTAATCAGTACTATCTCTCTCATAGTATGAGTGAGATGGTCTGGTCACTCTCATACTCGACTCTTTTGAACAAATCAGCTAAGTCTTTCCCTGATGTCGGAAAGAAAGTGGTGTCATCCGCATATTTTAAATTGCTAATTTTCATACCACTTACTGGGGTGCTGCCCTTCCATTCTTCCAAGGGCCTCCTCATTATGAATTCACTATAAATGTGAGAAAGAATAGGAGAGAGGATACATCCTTGCCAGGCTTAAACGGTAGAGATAGCAAATTGAATCTTATCCTAGGCGCCGTCTTCGTTCAGGTTTGCTATTAAAGTTATTAAACACATAGATATGCCTATTTTTATTTGGATTCTCCACAGATAATTTCATAGTACACAATCATATGGTTTAGAACAGTCAATAAAGCATATTATCATAATCACTTTGAACTCACGGCTCTTTCAACGATCTGCCTTAGGTTTACGATTTATTCTCTAATGCTACGGCCCTTGACAGACCAAACCTACTCGCTTGCCACTGCATGTATGACTTCAATCTCTCATTGACTGGCATGAGATATCAAGGTCACAGTTCTATAGTTTCCGCATGCTGAAGTAGATCCTTTCTTATGAAGTGGTGTAAGTAGAGACTCTCAATTCTGAAGGCCATTTACATGTCAGTCAGACTTCATTGCAAAGGTTGAACAAGACTCTAACACCTTCGTCGCCCAGGTTTTCTAGCTCTATGGCGAATACTCCGTCTCTCTCGGCTGATTTTTGCATTTTAGTTTTCCAAACATTGTTTCTGACCTCTGACGCAATGATGTTAGGTTCCATGATGGAATCGCTCGTCGATAGAGATAGGTTATTGACTTTTCTAGATGTAATTACGTTTAAATTTTCAATCTACCACTTGGTCAACTTCACTTCGAAAATTGCCGTCATTGTCTTCAATATCCCATGTGTTTGGCTTTGGTTCTTGATTAATAAGTCCTTTATGTAAAAAAGCTTGCACGTAATACTCAAAATATTGATAGATTGAGTTTAGGTGATTTTCATAATCTCACCGGCATAATCGTCAGACCCATGCCGACAGCGCTCGGTATTGTGCATTGTCATAGTGAGCATTACCCATAAAGTTTTTTTCTTTTCTGACTGGCTCCCAATGTCTCCTCCGCATCATCTACGTGATACGGTGATAGTAGTATAGAAACCATAATTAAAAAACTTACGCTAAATAATTCAGTGTTGGCGACATATTTAAATTATACATGACACAGTGATGATAGTATAACTAACTTAGTTAAAGTGTTTAACTGTGTGATACACTGGCGACAGTATGGTTATCATTAACACAATAGTGGTATAGAAATATTGAAACACTTTACCTTCACAACACAATCGCGATGGTATAGTTATTAAAATGCTTTACTTTCACTACACACACACACACACACACATATATATATATATATATATATATATATATATATATGTATATATATATATATATATATATATATTTATATATATATATATATATATATATATATATATATATATATATATATATATGTATATATTCGTATATTGCACCTGAAAACATAATGGTCTAATGGTTATGTAAAATAAAAAACACGACTTATCAATTAAATTATCAAAGTTAAAGGTTTACACGTATCATGGTTTTTATAGCGTTGCTACGTCAATTTCATTAAAATAGTTTTTTATTAAGTTTGTGTTATCACATATAATTTTTAAACTTTAATAAATAGCCTAGCAAAACCTAGTAAAAGTTTAAAATAAGAATACAATTAAATTTGCTGTTGAATAATTTTTTTCAATAAATATTTTTTTCCAAAACGAATTATTTATTAACGCGTCTAAGTAAACAGTTCCTTCCTCTTGGCAATATAAATGTTAACGCAAAAAAATTTCGTTGCAAGTTTTGTCTAAACCAAAGAAGATCAATGGAAATAAAGTACTGCATAAATAAGATATATAACGACACTATATTACAGTAGTCTGTGACAGTTTAAATTTACGTAAAATGACAAAGTTACAACATAGTGTGACAAAGTTACAACATAGTGTGACAAAGTTACAACATAGTGTGACAAAGTTACAACATATAATTCCGAGACTTCTTTGAAATGAAAAAACTATATTATTTTTTTAAAGTTAATTTGGATGTAATACAACAATAACTAATCTGTAAATTGTAATGTTTATATTATTTTAATTTTATCTACTTCTATTTTTGTCAAACAATAGTAATCTATAAGAATATACAATACAAATATAATATATGCGGTAAATCGTGTAATTTAATTTAAAACTTCGTGTGTTCCCGTGACCTCAGAGCATATTAACAAACTATAATTTTCCACGAAAACTATTTACCCTTCGACACGAAAATGTTGATATCAATTGAACTTCGACTGGAAAGAAAACCTTTTTATTGCATGTTTTCAAAAACCATCTGAATAATTTACAACTACTAATATATAACAAATTTTTCGGGTGTCACCGTATTTTTTACTAACCATTTCGAATTTACAAGTATTTAATCATATTTATTTAGAAACATTTGTCATACGCGCATACATATTAAATATTTTTTTACTATCTGTTCAATAGAGCACTATTAATCACTATTAATTTTTGATTCTCATTAAATATCTTGGTTTAGTACAAACTACTGATTCCCGTTAATTACTAAATTACAATTTATTTACAATACAAGATTTCTCATATCAAATACAAGATTTCCATAATACACTTCCCATTCAAAATGTTACGTTCAAAGTAAGGAAATTCTTAAGAGATCTTATTAAACAATTAGTCGCAATAATTTAAAGCAAAAACTAAACGCAAAAATTTAAAGAGGTTTAATTTTGGGCCAAACTAAACCTCTTTTCTCTTTACTGTACTGGTCTAGAAGCTGAACTAGATAATCTATGTGAAGGAGAAAATCTAGCTTTCTGTTTAAAGCTCCTTAAGAGCTTTGTTCATTAAAACTTCTGAATTAATTAAGTGTAGAATATAACATGAATAAACCCAGATGGTACTTTGTTATGGAAAATTTGTTGTTTAGTATTAAATATTCTGAATGAAGACAAAGATATGGGAGAAAGTTTTTAAGAAAAATACTCCAGAACTTCGATTGCTGAAATTATAAACTTTAATAAAATTAAATAGTGTTTAATAATAATCATAATCAATAATCCTTCATTAATTTCCATAAACCTTTTTTATTTTGACTCTATTAACATTGCCTTAAATGTACGTGTGTTTATCCCCGGCACTTTTAAGTTAAATGAAATGATTTAAAATAAAAAAAGTACTAATTTTATATTTATCCTGAAATAATCAAAATATTGTAATTTGTAAAGTAAAAGTAGTGACATTTCAGGTCCGATCTTTGGAACTTATATTAAAACATTAAAATATATAAGCACAAGGGGCAACAAGTGTATATATAGTGCGATCATTACGTGTATGATCGGAAAGAATAAATTAAAAAGCCATACTGAAACAACGTCTTATAATTCATTAAAAGTGTAAAAAATATGAGGCATTGTTTCAAACTCTATTTTGGAGAGAACATGCGTAATCACATGACTGGTTTATGTCTAGGTCATATATTGAAAAGAAGTTAATAGAAAGGAAATATTCGAGAAGAAAATAATAAATAATAAGCTTCGTGAATGCAATTTCAATTCATGAAAAAAGAAATTAATGAATTAAAAATAAATGAAAAAAGAATTGTTTATAATGAAATAATGAATATATTACGTTCTAAATTTGATTTAATAGAAATGAAAATTTATATGTTACAGAATATTAGATTGGCGAATATTAAATTTGCCATTCATGTCCATAAAGTTTGTCTTTCAATTACGTACAAATTTTTCAAATATTATGTGGGAATTCTATTCATATTTTAAGTTATATGTTTAACCTCGCTATATAGACACGTAAACTACGATATAAACATTCATATAAATCGGTTTAAACTAATATTTGTAAAATAAGTACCTTCATAAATGGGTTACCGCTCAGTATTTACGTCTATTAAAACCGCATTAATCGGAAAAGTAAAGATTTTAGACTTTTAGCCATACTTGTAGATGAATATTTCTATAACTCTTACGTAGAATTATGTCGAGTGAAGACATTTTGTAAACATTTTTAATAATTTTACGTCCGCTGTGTTTATTCACCTTCAATACCATTGACACAATTATTGCACGTTATCCAAAAAGGTTGTTATCTAAACAAATAAAACATTAATAACTAGGCCGCGTCCGTGCTCGCATCAAAATCATGTGACAAATTTTAATGAAACTACAGTAAAATACCTTAGAGGCTTGGTCGACATTTACAATACAAATCATCACACTATTCTTCACAGGGATTGAGAAGTTAATTTATAGTGTCAGTGTGTTTACAGTTCAAACATCTTAAATGTAGTATCACGTACACGTAAAACTCGTTAAGGCAATTTTGTTCACGCAGACCACTGAAAAATGTAGCGATGCCGTTTTCTATAAGTATACCACCACACTTCAACTCTGGCCACGTATATTTCACCACTGTTTATCCAGGTAGAAAATTTCATTGCGCAATTTAAAATACACGTGTCTAGTAATGTATATATGTATACTGTACATTTGTGTAATTATTTCAGTCTTATTTCCTTTCAGTGTATTTTCTTCGCAAAGAAAAGGAAGGGGTCAGAAATAAGTTCGCCATATTTGGTTTATCAAGCTGGTAAGAATTTATAGTTGTCAATAATGTTTATCACTTCCCTGCAAGAAACAAAGTTTGTCGAAGGTTGTACGCTTTTCTTTATATTGATTATGATAAGGAACCCACAATATTTTCATTTTAATTTCTTTAAAAATGACCTCTTTCAATATGCCGACACCGCAGTATGTGATATTTATGTGTTGTTTTTTAACTCATTAACGATATACACCTAATAATTGAATGTTAACAGTGCAGATTAATTGTTCTTTTAAAACAATATGATATGAATGATTATATAAAATAAAAAAGTATTATAATAACATAACTATAACGTTCGTTTAAACAGTGTTCATTCGTGGATTGAACTGTACACAAGATGATGCTCGTTATTTTTTTTTACTTTTTTTTATATATTTTAACATTTACCAATAATAATCCATTGGTAATATATCATGATAAAAGGTCGTATTACTAGTACAAGGTAAAACAGGTTATGGATGTTCATATAAGTTTGCAATATCCTAAAATTATTTTAGAAAATAAAATAATTCTGAGACAACAAACACAAAATTAGTATTATTCTTAAATAATTAGAATATAAAATTAGAATAGAATAGAATTAATATATTATGAATTTATGGATAGAATGTAAAATACTAGACAACGGAAACTTCAATATCAAGAAAGATCACCTACACTAATATAAATAAATGAGGAGGAAAACACGTATATAAATATATACAAAATAAATGCGATAATCAATACAGTGGCAATCATTAGAGTGGAAATCTTTAAATTTTTCGTACAGAAAACAAACAATACACCATCTAGAACTTGGAGTGACAGTAAACATGAAAAGTATTAGCAGGTTCAAAAATGAAAAGAGAAATGAATAAAAAAAAATTAAAAGCACAAATTTAAGAATTATCCCTTGCGAAGTGTTTTGATTGATTATGGCTGATAATAATTAAAATATATTTATTAAAAAAATATGTGTCAAAACTAATTGGCCTTCAAAGTATTGACCGATACATATCCATAGTCTCAAATTATAATATTTTCAGCTAAAGCAAAGCAGCTTCAATTGTGGAAATTGTGGTAAATTTTAAAAAAGCTACATTGTGGTAAATTTTCTTAAGTTTTGTTCCAATCAGACCGCAGCTTATGAAAGCTTTTATAATTTCGTATCCATTAAGGACTTTCTGTCATCAGCTGCCAATTATATTAATATACCTAGGCCACTATTTGTGGAAAAACGACTAGTCAAGATAAGTGAAATGAGCCTGAACTCGATGAAACTTCACCTCACCACTGCCAAGTACCGTCACAAATAATCGTTTTCAATATCAAATCCTGGCTCCTATATTTCGCCAACTGACTCGTCAAAAAAAAGCCAGGCAAGCGCAAACGATATGAATCAAGCAAATTTTCACCATTGAGAATTTCTTGTTACAATGTTCCATCTCCATCGTTAAACCCTTGTCACTATATATGACCAATGAAGTCGTTAAGACGAGTTGAGCAAACTAGATGAGTTCATTTCTTACTTGAAAAGTTTTATCGTCACCTTCTAGTTCCATTAATAACTACTGGCTACCATCTGTGACTAAAATATATGTCAGATCATATTGATACTCTGAAACCATTTCCTTTCAGACAAAAAAAATTATTGTGAAAATTTGTCAGTGTCTAGTAGTTAGTTTTGTCCTTTCATGAAAAATTTAAAAAAATACTTACGCGCCTAATTGATTACTTCCTATTTTTTTTAAGTCTGTTATAACGACTCAGTTTATTCACTTGGACATATTTTACTTTTGAAACACTCAGATTTGGATATATAATTATTTGTTTTCCATCCGGTAAGTTAAAATCCAATATTCGTACCCTAAACTACTACAAATAATAAACATTACTTCACTCAAAGAACGTAAAATGACAAATAAAATACAAGTTGTCCTATTTCCACCCTAATTTTATGAAAAAATAACAATATTACAAAAGTTACTTTTCGTATGAAATGACATTAGGCCACCAAGTGAAATGAAAAAATGTGTCGGTTGTGAATGTGGGTCGAAAGATGACATAAACACGTGCTTTATGGAGCGTTCAAAAGTTCGAAACCTGCTTATTTTTTGTTCTGTTTTTCTGAATTTGTTAACACTTCAAAGCGCTGTCGATTGTTTCACATACAACTTAAAAGTTAAACGTGAAACAATGTCCACAAAGACGGGTATGCGACTATGATAATTGCAAGAATAGTTTACCCAATTATTATTCACATCTTGCCATTTCAAAACTCGTTTTTTTGGGATGTTGTATTAAAAATTTGCATCTCTGTCTGGCTTCATTACTCAGAAACAAATAAAAATCTACATTTATAGGAAAATAATTATTCTCTTTCATTTGTCGAATCCAAAATGAAACAGAAATATTCAACACTTATTCAACAAGAGTATTACTTTCATTTATCCATAATAAATAAATTCAAACATCCAAAGAAAAGTAAACTACTAAAATTTGAATTATTGATTTTTAGTTTAATTTCAATTCTTCGTAGGTCCCTTTTTTAAATTTTGGTATTTCAACTTTGGCTTGATTTTTATTTTTACTATTTTGATGGAACACAAGAAAAAATTCTTTGATTTACAATTGTTTAGGTATAACCAAGCACAGGGTATGAAGAGAAATAATATGAATAGAAGGATAATAAAACAAATAAAAAAATTATAGTTTAAAATTTTTTATTGCAATTAATTCAGAGATAAGTATTTAATATTAAAATAAATTAATCCAAAAATTAGTATTAAGCTATTCATTCGTTCCTTTTACAAACAACGATCATAAACTTAACGTTAAAATATAGTTTTATTTCGTCTGAAACTCTTCACGAAATGGCAGTATTTATAAATTATTTATGTACGTTTTTCATTTAATGACACACTTACGAGTACATTTAAATATCGGTAACAGCAGTATTATCACTATGTATCAGAATATATGACATCTTCTTGCAGATATCCTAGAGAGAATCAATTTGAACATCCCAGAGAGAAACATGTGTAGCAATGCGAATGTTTTAAGGAAAGCGGGTAGAAATGTTAGACCAATATAAATGTTGTCGAGAAACCTTTTATTATCCTTGCTTTAACCGCTGTCACGTACATGTAAAATGACAATAGGCAAAGTCAGATTTTTGTCTTAGTTTTATGTTTGCAACAACTCCCAGAATTTAAAGGAAAGATTTAAAGTATTCTTAATGATTCGGAAATAAATCTCTACTAGATCTAAGTTGTGTTATTTGTGGTAGATATTTAGATCAGAGTACACATTTGTTTACTCTTCATTGTATAAGTAAATTAATTTGATTCTAAACTAGTGAGATTTCCAAGAAAAATTTAGTATTCTGTTCTTTGTTAATTATTAGATTACTTTTCCCATTTTACCGTTTCACTAATATTAATGTACCTATTATAACATTTATAATAATTGTATTAGTTACTCCAGCACGCATTTCGATTATTTTTCGGTTACAACCGGTGAAGTTGTTTCATCAATCCAGGTTTTCTTCATTTCATTTTCTTTTTGTTTCTTCACTGGGGAGAAAGAGTATGAGCTGAATTGAGTTCGCTACATTTGGTTTTGTTAAGTTAGTAATACGTTGTAGCTTTCCAAAAGATTGATCGTCGTTCGGTATGGAACAAATGAAGTTTGTTGAAGGTTGCTTATTTCTTTTATTGAACTTGCAAAGTTGTTCATATGATATTTTAATTTCGTTGGAAAGGCGATATTCCTTGACTTGTCGTTACGCCGATTTCTGATACATTTGTTACCTGTAGTCTCATTAAATTATTAATTATGGTTTCACATAAATTATATATATAAATGAATAATAATTATCATAAGACAATTATCCCTTTCATTCAAATGACAATCATTCAGCTAAATTCAATTGCATTTATACTAACCTTGTTATCATTTTAATTTGTGTAAATATACTTCGTATGTTAATCAATAAAAATCTATTTACATGCATTTTAAAAGAAAGTTCAAAAAAAAACAAAAAAGGATAATTTATACTGTTCCGATGCCAGTCGTCAAGGTAAAATAGGCGCCAGTTATGTAAACAAATATATGTCTCAATGTAGTATCGCCAAGAGTCAATTTGTTGTTTTTTATTATCAAAACACGTGAAATTAATACTGGGATAATTATTCCGAGTCGACATAGCTGTTCGAGAAATACATCATCACCTCTTTCGACTTAGTGTTATCTAACCTAAGTGAGTTGGCGTAGGTTTTGGTTTTTTACTCGAAGCGACTGCTATCCTCCGCAAACCCATTGGGTAAATCAATTTTTGAGCTAAATTTCATACAATGATTGTTATGTAATGACAGCAGCTTGACGTGCTTTTCAAAGCATGGAGGAGCTCATAAGAATTTTATTAAGATGTACGAGTGGTGGTCACAAAGTCACCGACCAGTACTTGCTTTGATCGAGTGAAATACAATATATATACTATATAATACAATTTAGCTATGGGCTGATTTCCTCAGTAATTACGCATATAGCTATGTTGTATTCTCTCAGTAATTGCATAAAACTTCTTACAGGGTAGGGTGTTAATATTGACATTAAAAGTAAATCGGAAAAGCATTTAATAATAGCAAAATAATATATATTATAAACTGGTAACTTGGTTAGGTGATTATAAGATGGGTTACGTAATATAAAAAATATATTTAAGAACTGCAGAATAACGTAATTATTTTTGCCATATTTCTTATTAGAGAATTGAAAGAGAAGGCGCTGATTCTGCATCTTAGGTATATATTTTAACTATGAATTTTTCAGTCTTAATTTGATTGCATACATGTGTCATTTGTATTGTGATGGTTACTTTTATACAAAATTAAACCATAAATTTGATAATGTGCTATTTTATTTGCAAATTCAAGAATGTAATTAAATTAAATTAATATACCAAACATTCCATTAATAAATATAAGTTTATATGTGCGCATGATTCTTGTTTGGCATTTGATGATTATTGTTCACTATAATGACATCGAGAACAGCTTAGAGGCATGTTGTGTACTTTTCAAGTAAATGAAATCATTTCAAAATTTTAATTACAACTTAATACTATTTTTGAATAATCGTACTATGAATAAGTTATAAAATATAGGTGACTTGAGTTTTTAAAACCAATTGGTCGAAATTACGTGAAAATTTTAAAACAAAAAAGATAGTCTGGAAAACATGTACGTATGAAATAGTCGATAAAACTCCGAACGAGAAAAATAAAATTGAATGTAGCCTTTAAACATTTATTTCAAGAGCCAAAAAAATACTTACGTAATCTCATAAAATGACTGTAACTACGCCATTCATTGCAAGTTTACAGCGCACGTACTAAATGAAAATATGGAAATGGAAATATAAAAAAACAAATATAGTGGAAACAGTGCCAGCAAGGTTGAAAGTGGGAGGAGGAATTGAATAAGAAAGAATGTGTTGTATAATACAAAAAAATCTAATTTTAATTTTTTTTGTACAATGCTTAATCAAATTTGAATAGTAAATATACTGTATAATATGATATTTATTTTTGGATTTAATAGTGTCAGTATATATCGATGTGGTGAATTTTAGAAACAGATTGGAAACTATGATTTAAAGACAAGGTAAAACTATATTTTATTATCCAAATAATAAGATATTGCTTTATATATCACCTAGTATTTTTTTAGATATTTTTCAATTAATCCATATAAGTCCATTAAATACACCACTGGACTCGGTAATTTAATTATTTACACATGGCAGAAGTCCTTTTTGATATGATATGTTTATAGGTTTAAAATCATTTGAATTACTGATAAATACAATATAGAATTTAGTTTAAAAGTCCTTAAATGGATATAACATTTGATATTAATACAAAAATACTAGACATGTTTAAGAAAATAATTTGAAAAATTGGCATAATGGCTCCAAAATTTCTAGGTTCATTTCCGAATTGAATAATTCTTTTTTGTCTCTGGAATTTAGGTTCTAATAATTTTATCAGAATAAAATATGTGTATTCTAGGTGTAGTCCTACCTTACGTTCTTCCATAGTAGTTCTTTAACAGAACCTTTCACTTGCGTGTTTTATATTGACGTCACTGTCTTTTTATTAAATACAAAATAAACTGTTTCACATATGTTATACGAAATAACAGATGGGTATATTAATAAAAAATCGTCTTGCGCGTTAAAATCTGGCGATAATATGCAAGGACATGATACGATCATTTATTTATTTATTTTATCTACTTTAATGTATCTAATTGATACATATGGCGGACTTATTGCTACGAGAGCAATCTCTTATTTCTTTCTAATTCAATGAAATAATCACAATATGTGTCTATAAATAATATTAAATCCTTCATATATATGTATATATTACAACAATAATGTTATTTGTCTCCACTGAATGAAAATACTGAGTTTCATCTTACAAAAATAATGTTTCTCGATTTATAAATAATTAAATTTGAACTATGAACTATATCCGTGCCAAATTATATGAAAATCTGTAATGCGATTTAGGCGGGACAAACATCTAAACCTAATTTTCGTGGTATTTATATTCAAGCTGCAGATAATACATGTGTTAAGAACGTATGCGTTACTTTGCTAAATTAAATATATACAAGCCAAATTTAGTAGTAATTTATTAGATAGTAGCCAAGTTACAAGGTAGCAAACCTCACAATCACAATATTCGCAACACGCAACACCTGAAGTAATTGGTCTCACGAGGAACATCTATAAATATATAATACGGCCAAAACATTTTCTTGCTTATGAACTGAGCACATAAGATAACTTTCTGTAAGTTTTCCATCTTTATAATCGGAAAAAAAGTTTTTGTCACTACGCTGCTTCCCGTGTTCTATTCACTTATCTTTTAAATGACAGTTTTTATGACAGTTTATTGTATAAAAAGGAAGCCTTTAATTTAAATAAATGACACAAATTGACTAAAATATGTTATGGTTGCAATCACAAAATTTATTTTAATTAAAAACAAATGTTCCTGAAAATATACTGAAAATATGACACTAATAAGTATTTATTAAAAGAATATTTATTTTTATAAAATTGAGATCAATAAATATTGCTTTACCTATAAATAAATATATTAAGCAACTTTCATGTGTTTGCCCAATTTCCATTCAATATTTATAATTATATAGACTGTACGCACGAAATGCATGAATTCTACTTAAAATAGCAGAATATAATTTTCCTTACTTTAATCACTGATACTCACGATAAAGTGACGCACTCCTCTTATCCAGTGATGTGCTTTCGTCCCCGATATTCATCACGCTATTAAAATCGATTTATATCATATTATGCGATAAGCAGTTTCTTTTTAATTATTAAATTTTTTTCCTAAATAAAAAAATTTGTAAAAAAAAATTTATCCTATCGCCATGAAAATTGTCATTTGGCCCATTTGGGCTTTATATTTGTATGAAAAACACTTCAGATCCTACTTATAATTTTAAATAATATTTTTTTTACAATATCAGAAAGCAGATAACTGCAAGTTTCAAAATTGTATCATTATCCCCTGGAAGACCACTTCAGATTGCCAATCCTACGAGCATTTGGATAATCTCGGTTTTTATACTGATCAAGGATCATCAAGGATCATACCTCGTAGAGAAACCCAAGCATAGTCCTTGCTTAGCTCCCTGAGTGACTTGGCGTCTTTTTGAGGCCTTTAGTAAACGGTCACGTCTCATTTTCATGTGTCATCACTAGAAAGACATTATAGATTGAAGATTTACGTTTTCAAACACTGGGGTGTTTTAGACGAGAGAATATGACGAATTTTTCCAAATGCTACTCGATCTCCGATAGACCTCTTTTTTGTAGTTGAATTTACCTAGAAATTACCCTAAGTATATATAATGGTCAACAACTTCGTGTGTAGCAAAAGAAATTAGTTTTGGGCAGATATCGGAAAACTGGCCAGGCGTAAATGAAATTTGCGCTTTTAGTATCCTGTATCGTCGTTTACATACACGGACTGGCCAGTCACATTTCGCCAATTTATGTCCGGGTGAAAGAATTCATGTACTCAGATACACTCTACATTTGTGTAATGACTAAGTCCATTGTAACTAGGCACTTCTTTGTTTCCATAAAAAATTATGTTACAAAATGTCAATTTTTCTTAATTTCCGAATTAGTACACCAATCCAGATAAAAATAATGTTCCCGATAAAAATAATGTTAATTGAAGTTAAAGCCTGTGTTTTTCAAAGAAATTCCGTTTTAACTGATTCAGTTGTTTTTATGTGATACGTAATTCAAACAAACTGAAGAAATTCCAGAAACTATACTTTTATGTATATTGCTTTTATATTGATTATGTCCCCCTAAGTCTTTTTTTCGTAAATCTTTTCGATATACAAGCATGCCAATTCGATAGTTCATTATATGCGATTAAAATAAAATAAAATCATCATCCCTTGCATGCAAAACATACACGGATAGCTGGTATGTAAATTAAGTAATTTTGTCCTTCTTATATACGTCTTCTTAAACTTATTTTTGTTATTTTTTTCAATTCTAATCGCGTTTTTTTTCAAAGTATAATTAAATTTGGAAAATATAATTAATCCAAATTTAATTAATATAAATTTAACCTACTTCATTTCTTTATTTGAGAAACCCTAAAGTAATATTACATTTTCTTGACCAATATTTCTAGGCAGGCGATGCGACAGTAGAAACAGTGCACTCATCATTTCCGCCCAGATTTCCATTATTTCATTTTCGTTTAGTTTTTTCGCGGGAGAGAAGGGGTATCTGAAGACTAAATTGTGCTCATTACATTTGGTTGTAGTTGTAGTTGTCGAAAATATTGATCATCGCTCTGTACATAACAAACTTGTTTGTTCTTTTTTTACTGAAGTTACAACATTAAACACAACGTATTTATTTTCATGTCATCAAAGAGGCGACCTACATCATGTGCTGCTGCGATGGCGGGGCGGTTATGATATTTATATATTATTTGCTAACTTATTAATCATGTAGAGCTAATATTTACATTTTTGGTTTGTCGTATAAATATATATATATATATATATATATATATATATATATATATATATATATATATATATGTATATATATGACACATAATAGTCTAAGGGTGATGTTAAATAAAAAAATATGGCAAATTTTCCCTACATTCAGTTATCAAAATGAATCTCTTTTTATAGCTTTGCCGTGCTTGCATTTGATTTGAATATATTCACATTAATTTTGAGATATCGCAAATGATTTCGGAAGTATACTTTAATAAACTACCCAGTAAAACGTGAAAGTCTGGAGTAAGATTAGAATTAAATCTGCTGTCGAATAATTTTGTATTAATCGATAAATTTTGGTGGGAATAAATGATTTATTAACCCGTTTAAATAAAGAGTTCCTTCATCTCACGCGATAGTAATTATATATTTGTCTTTAAAAGAACATGTAATGTTCGAAACCCAATTTCAAATGTCTTAATTTATCTTTATTTTAAATCTAATTTAATTAGCTAACAGTAATCTAACAATAAATATTTACAACAAACTTTATTTGCTAACGTGATTAGATAATTACCTGACGTGCTACATCATTTTAAAGCTTTTATAAGTTCGTAAATTACAATTGGTTATTTTTTGTTGAAATTTTATCGCAAAAATATATCGCCATTCACCAATTCACTTCATAAAACTGAAAGTGTTTCTTGAATAATAAAGAACATAGTATCGATTTGAATGTAATGCTCCAATAATGGATTTGTAAATTATAATGTTTGCATTGTAGAAAATAATCACTAATTCGATCTACCTCTATTGTATTCGCAGACTTTCAAACGATAGTAAACTAGAATAGCAAACAATACATGTTATACATAGGGTAATTTGCATAATTAAATTCAAAACTTCATATGTGACCGTGATCTCAGAGCATATTAACAAACTATATTTTTCCCCGAAAACTATCTTTTCTTTGACATAGCAAACAATACATGTTATACGTAGGGTAATTCGCATAATTTAATTCAAAACTTCATATGTGACCGTGATCTCAGAGCATATTAATAAACTATATTTTTCCCCGAAAACTATCTTTTCTTTGACACGAAAATGCTGCCATCAATTGAACTCTGACTAAAAAACAAACCTTGCTGTGTATTTTCAAGAGTTATCTGAAAACTTTCAATCTCTTGTTATAATCACAATTGTTTTAGATATTACCCTATATTTTATTACGCATTTGGGAGTTTACAATAGTTTTATTACTTTTTCATATGCGCTCCTCATCCACGCACGTATTTTAAGGAAATTTTCTTATCTATTTCTTAGTGCACTATTAATTTGAGTAGATATAAGACATTTCGCATAATACTCTTCCCTTTCAATATTTTACGTTCAAAGTGAGAAAATTCTTAAGGAATTACATTAAAAAATGAAAAATTACGTAAAATTTAATGTCTTATCTCTTTAATGTACCGCAGTTTGAAAGCCTTACCAGTAAATCCATGTAATGGAGAAAATCTAGAATTATGTTTAAAGCCCCTTAAAAGCATTACATTAACACTTCTGAATTAATTAAATCTAGATTATGGCACGAGTAATTTGTTAATTTTGGATATTACGCTTTCATGGAAAATTTGTCTTAGATTCGGCGGTTGTGTATTCAATACCATGTTAGTGAATAAAGACAATTATATAGACGAAAGCGTTAGAGATTTCAAAACCCATACTCTAGAACTTTGAACAATTAAATTAATAACTCTAACAAAATTACGTAATACTTAATAGTAATTTTGAAACTGGTAATTTTAAAAAGTCATCAAGTATATCTGAGATGCATAAAACAAATAAATTAACTTTAAAAATAAAAAAACCGAAATAAAAATCGATGCTTCTTATTATGAATAATAACAATAAAAGTCCCTGAAAAAACAAGTATCAACCGGAGCTGTGTTTTTCATAATCGTTATTTATTGTGATCTAGTCGACAATACTTTAAATACGTCCGTGTTTGCTTCCAGTATTTTTCTTGAACTTAGTTCGTTGACATGATGAGTGTACGTTGCCCGTCCAGATTTTCAACAAACTATTTGGGACAATCTAGATAACATTTCAAAATTGTACGGGTATTCTATTCATATTTTAAGTTATATATTTAACCTATGAATATATGTATAAAAACTGCGATATAGACAGTTCATATATGCCAGCTTAAACCTATATTTGTGAGTAAGAATCTTTCTTACACTCGTATTTGTGAAATAAGTAACCGTCATAAATGTGCTAACCGTCATAATGTGCCACTCGGTATGTACCTCTGTCAAGATTGATCTAGTCGAAAAAGTGGAAATTTCAGAGTTTTGGATAAATAGCCGACATATTCGAATATTCTTAAGGAATTACAAATCTTATTTACAATTAATTCGTGGGAAGGCATTCTGCAAAACAATTTTAGTAATTTTATTCATACTGATTTTATTCTATTTTAAATACATTTGTATGAAGGAAAGTTTGAAAATATACAAATATGTAAAAAAGCACAATATTTGCCGATGCCGTCTTCCATAAATAATCTTCCACATTTCGCCTCTGGCTGCGCCCATTTTGACAATGGAATTCCAATAGAATACTTCATTGCGCAATTTATAATAGAGATAACGCCATCTATTGATATACACAGTTATATTTTTGTAATTATTTCACGGCAACTTCTTTGGTGTGTTGTACCAGTTCAATATAAATAAATTTAGATTACGTTCTTTGTTACAATTATTTATATACAATTGTATAATAAATAATTCCTTACATTACATAATTATACAATTCTACTGTTGGTCTGGTAAAGTTTTCATTTCCGTTCATTTTCTTCGCGGGGGAAGGTAAATTAATTCACTACGTTTGGATTATCATGTTGGTAACAAGTTATAGCTGTCGAAAAATCGATCGCCAGTTTTTTTCCGCCAGAGTTTTCCGCCTTTTTTGTAAAGATTATGATAATGAAACCACAACGTTTTTATTTTCATTGTTTTAGAAGTATGACCTCTGTCGACGTGCCGAAACAGCAGCATCTGATATTTTTTTGTTTTAATTCATTACCCATCTGATAGATTTAATGTTAAGAGAGCAGATTAATTGTTTTTTTTGATAAAAAATCATACTTGGAATTATCTTGAAAAGAATCATAATATAATAACTATCTCATTCATTTACACAGCGATCAATCGTTGGTCAAATTAATGACATAGGTAAGCATAGCATCATTATGCTATTAGCTATTTTTTTATTGTTTGTCTCTACCTTTATATTTACGTTTAACAATCTATTGATAATATATGTATGTATACACACATATGTGTATACATATGTGTGTATGTGTATATATATATATATATATATATATATATATATATATGTACACGTATTCTCAAATTCTAACATTTCTAGCTGAAGCCGTCTTGATAGAAAGTAGCTTAGTGACAAAGTTGTTAAATTTTGTTTGAAATACCGATCGATTGAATCATAGTTTGATCCGATTTGAACCGTAGTATTAATGCTTAAATTATAGATTGAATGATATGAAAACTTGAACGGAAAACCCGTAAAATATTAAAACGGTACGTAGAAACAATCCTAAAATGCGACTGAATTAAATTTTAGACAATGATTAACGGTTGTGAAAATACTTGGCACGTCAGGGTACGCTCATCAAGGGTATATGGCGATTGAGATTTATTACGATTTTTAGACTTATAACGGAAAATATCGGAGGTGTATCAAGATGAGAACCTTAAAACAAAAAGAAATTTATATCGATATAAGGTCGATAAGAAGAATAAAATTTATTTAAAAACTAGATAACGTTGTATAATAACTTAACTATTTATTAGCTCAATTAACACGAAGTTTTAATACACACTTACTCGTATGTACGTAATGTACAAGTAACTTGAGTGGATTCTTTTAGAAACTGAATGTCCAAAAATTGTCCGGAATTACTGCGAATTAAATTTTTATTACATCCCAATATAAGGAAAATTCTAATATGTTGTATATGAAATAAAATATTAATATGATAGTTAAAAATAATTAGTACGAGGATTACATTATCATTACAACGGTAGCAGTTAATACATTAATTAAAAAATAAATTCTGCTTTTTAATAAAGTTCATATTCAAAATAAAATAAAAGAAGAAATTTAAAAAAACTGATAAATATGACAATTAATATATTCTAATAAAATACCATTGACTTCATTAGACCTAACTAATCCCTACTGACAACTTAATAAAACGTGTACGCTAGTTGATCAAAGACTAAATTTATTTCTTAATATTAACCTTAGGTAGGTAGTTACAAACGATACCACATAGAAGGCGCTAGTAGTACATTAAATACATTATTTTGATATTAATTCTAACATCTCCACTTGTCAAAATAATCTGAACTTTGTAACATATAAATTATTTTTAACAAACTAATAAAAGCAAAAAATTTTATTAATTTACAGATAGTCACCTATTAAACAATGTTTTAAATACCTAACTTTTTTACAAAATAGTTATGTTTAACACTATCTAAACCCTTGGTTAGCAAGTCTGCTGGCATTTCAGATGTTGGCATGTAGACTATCTTTGTAAGATTGTTAGCAACTGCTTCTCTAACAAAATGATGACGCACATCTATGTGCTTAGTTCTTTTATGAAATAAAGAATTTTCAGACAGCTTCTGAGCGCCTTGATTGTCATTATACAATATAATTACATAATCACAACTGTTTACAATTTCAGAAAACAAGTTTTTTAAATAAATAGCCTCTTTACAGGCTTCGGCAATTGCCATATATTCTGCCTCTGTACTTGATAAGGCTATAGTACGTTGTTTTTTACATTCATATGAAATAACAGTTCCAGAAAGTTTAAAGTAGAAACCTGTATAGGATCTCCTATCTAGTGTGTTTGAAGCCCAATCTGCATCAACGAAACCCTCTAATTTACAATTATCTTTGATAAACATTAGGCCATAAGATTTAGTTTAACATAAGTATCTTAGGATGCGTTTCGCATGCTTCCAATGAGTATAGGAATATGAATTATTAAATTGGCTCAAATAACTCACACTATAGGAAATATCTGGGCGAGTCAAAACACTTAAGTACATTAAGCTTCCTATTAGTTGTTGGAATGGATATTGTTTACAAACATCCACACTTTTCTCTAGTTTTAAATTTTTTTCAATAGGAGTACCAACAACTTTACAGTTTGTCATATTAAATTTACTTAAAATATGGTCTACAAACTTTTCTTGATCTAAGGAAATATTGCCATTCTGATACATTTTTACTCTCATACCCAAACATTGTTTTAATTGCCCCAAATCCTTAATTTTAAATTTTGCCATTAAATTTGTTTTTAACTCCTTAACCATATTACTACTGTTTGAAAAAATGAAAAAATCATCAACAAAAATTGCTATTATGATCTGCTCCTTTTCACAATTTTTTATATATAGACATGGTTCTAACTTTGACTTAACAAAATTTAATTTTAATAAAGAATCATTTACTCTTTCGTTCCAAGCCCTGGCTGATTGTTTTAGACCATAAATTGCACGATTTAATTTAAGAACACTATTTTCTTTACAATCTAAATTAGGGGGAACTTGCATATACACTTTTTCATTTAAGTAACCATTTAGGAAAGCTGTAGTTACATCTAAGTGAGTAATTTCAAGGTTAAGTTTGACACTTAAAGCAAATAGAAACCTTAGTGTAGAGTAACGAAGCACTGGTGAGTATGTGTCAGCGTAATCTACACCTTCTTTTTGGGTAAAACCTTTTTGAACCTAAAACCTTTTGCCACCAGTCTTGCTCTATATCGCACACTATTATCACTTTCGTACTTTTTCTTGAATACCCATTTGCACTGTATCACTCTATCAGCTTCTTTCCTATCTACAAACGTCCATGCTTGATTATCGTCGAAAGCTTTCAGTTCATCTTCCATCGCTTGTCTCCACTGTTCCTTGTCTGGTCCATTTATTGCTGCTTCATAACTGAGTTCTTCATCACATGATTCCAGATTATCCAGAAGACAGAGATTGGTCATCCCATATCTTTCTACTGGCTTTCTTTTACGCTTAGCTTCAATTTGAACTTCATTCTCTGCAAAAAACTCTTCTTCAGTAACAGATTGATACGAGTCATCTTGGGAAGACGATGATTCAGAAATATATGTTGAATCATTTGGATCTGAACCTGGATTTTCTATTAAACTTTCATCTTCTTCTAAGTTTTCATCTTTCTTTGACTTATTTTCACAATCGTTTACTACAATCTGAGCTTCGTCCAACGCCATTTTCTCCATAATGATGACATCTCTGCTCGTAGTAATTTTTTTAGTTCTTGGTTTATACAATCTGTATCCTTTCACATTATCTGGATACCCAACTAAAATTAATCTGTCAGCCTTCTTATCCCATTTTTGTCGTTGTATTTTGGGAACATGCACCATTACTTTACTGCCAAAAATTCTAACATGGCTGAGGTCTGGTTTCTCACCTGTCCACCTCTCAAATGGTGTCTTCATGCCTAAACTGGCGACTGGTGTTCTGTTCTTTAGGTAAAACTGCAGTATTAGCTGCTTCACCCCAAAAACTTTTGTCGAGACCTGCTTCAAACAATAAACATCTTGCCCGTTCAACTATAGTTCTGTTGAACCTCTCTGAGAGTCCATTCTGCTCTGGAGTGTGAGGATTGGTCTTCTGATGGACAATACCTACTTGTTTTAAGTAACTTTCCATCTCACGTGAACAAAATTCACCTCCATTGTCGGTTCTCAGTATTTTTATCTTGTTTCCAGTTTGATTCTCAACTAAACTTCGAAATTCTTTGAAATGCTGGAACACCTGGTTCTTTTCCTTCAAGAAGTAGACAAAAGTCATTCTGCTGGCATCATCCACAAACCGAAGAAAGTACTTCGCCAGACCAATTGACTTAGTCTCCATCTGCCCGCATAAATCTGAGTGTACTACATCCAGTAGTTTTTCACTTCTATGGTTTGCTGATGGGAAAGGGAAACGTGATTGTTTTCCCTCACAGCACACTTCACAATTCTGTATCTGTATGTCAGCTTTCTTGTGAAAAGAAACTCCTTCTACTGCTCCTTCTTTCATTTTTTGTAAGGACTTACTATTTATATGTCCTAACCTTTTATGCCATGTTGACATTGCCGATAACGAGTTCTCGAATTTTTTTGTGTTTAATCAAACAGGTATCTTTTTTGAATACAACTTTATTTCCTTTAGCTATAAGTTGGCTTACGGATAATAAGTTTGCTGTGAGATACAATACGTCCTTTACAATCACGTTCACGCATGTCGTTATCTGTGTTTCACCAACAGTCAGTTTCATCAACAGGCACCGTCATTTGATTTGCCACTACGATTTCTTTAGGTTCGTGTACTGGTCGAGTTCGGAGTAAACATTTTTGGTTTGACGTCATATGCGCGCTTGCGCCTGAGTCGATGTACCAGTCTTCTGTGTTAAAATAACCGTTGAAAAACGCCGCGCTAAAAGCATTTAATTGTTTATTTGCTTTTAATTCAGGACACTTATTTTTGTAGTGGCCGATCTTCTTGCAATTATAACACTTTATTTGTTTACTGCTGGTTGACTTTGACATTTGCTTGTCAGTGTTGCCTTTTTTATTTCGCTGTTTTGACCAAAAGGCAGAGTCGATTCCAGTAGTGCCAACCTCCGAACACATATCAAGTAACTTTGTTTTAATGACGTCAGCGCTAATGGCTATTCCAGAGTGTTCTATTGCCATTATCATCGGTGAATACTTATCTGGAAGTCCCGCCAAAAGTAATGACCCAATCCACTCGTCTGTGATTTCGAAACCTGTCCCTTTCAATTTATGTGCTGTCTCAACCACTTGAGATCCATAGGATGTCACGGATTCGCAGTTATCGAGGCGTATTGAAATCAATGTACGAAACAAACTTATTTTTCGTTGATACCCCATGTCGTCAAATAACTGTTTTAATTTCTTCCACACACCGTTCACTGTAGTTTCACTTTTTATATGCACATATAATGAACAGTCAATTATCATCACGAGTTTTGCTTTAGCTTTTTTCTTCTCAGATTCACTGATAGTTGCCGGTACATTTTCAATGTCAATGCCTTCAAGTAACAAGAAATTACTTGTTCCAAACGCCCAATCGTCGTAATTTTCGCGTCCTTTGAGTTTCGGCACATTTATTAAGTACCCCGACGTCGACATAGTTACTTTCGCACAAGAAAATCAAAAAGATTTTAGCAAATGTGGGTCTGGGCGTATAACCTAATAGAACGTGTACGGTAGTTGATCAAAGACTAAATTTATTTCTTAATATTAACCTTAGGTAGGTAGTTACAAACGATACCACATAGAAGGCGCTAGTAGTATATTAAATACATTATTTTGATATTAATTCTAACACAACTAAATTGATATATCGCTTTTGACTACCTTCAAAAGTCGAAAGCAACCGGAAGGTCTTACGTTGATAATTTAACCTTGTCAGTCAGTCAATAGTTCTTCTATTGCATAAAAATCACCTAATACTTTCAGCGCGTGACTTTTTACAAAATTACGTACATTGAAAACTAATTAAAATAACTTACCAGATAAGCCAAACGAGTCCAAATTTAATGAATTTACTCTTCAAGCTGAAAAGCAAATTCATTTTTGAAGAATGAAGAAATATCAGAGTGTACTTTTGTTTCACTGACACCATTTTCCGGCTCCACGGTCCGATGCTTGTTACTATTGGAGATCAAAGAACTCGTAAAGGTAAATTAAATAAGCCAAACTCGATGAAGTCACTTCTTACTTGAAGAATTCTCTCACCACCTTCCGGCTCTATCATTAGACCCTGACCACTATGTGTGATTAAAGTACTTACTGGTACATCACAAATAAATTATAATTGGGTGTCAATTTCCTTAAATGGGCTTTGTGTTCTCATACTTGAGGAAATTCTTTAAAATCAAGGTCCACACCATGGGACCTCTCTGAAACCAAACGTGTATTGAAAATTTGTCAACGCGTCTTAGAGTTAGTGTCGTTCGTACATGAACAATTAAAAAAAAACATACAAACGTATATTTGTATATATATATATATATATATATATATATATATATATATTTGTGTGTATGTGTATATATATATATATGTATATATATATATATATATATATATATATATATATATATATATATATACGCGTTGCATTGATAATAATTTATTTTGTTAAATCATTAGCTTAGGTTATTAACTTGGCTTTTAAATTTATAGTAATTTGGTTCTCCGCAGATATATTGAATATTGGATGTTGACTCACACACACTTTGGTGATATATTGAATATTGGATGTTGACTCACACATGAAATATTCAATATATAACCAAATCGCAATAAATTTATACATATAACAGAATAAATTAAAATATTTCAATAAGAGTTGACTGATTTAGGTACTGATTTAGTTATAGAATGATAATAGAAGCAGGAGAATTTTTTTTGGAATTTTTGGTCTCTGCATGTATGTTATTTTATGCGTCAGTCACGCAAAATTTATTACATAGATTTTTATGAAATTTGGTATGGTATATAATAATTTATAATCAAGCGTAACATATGAGAGAGAGAAAAAGCTTTTTTTCTTATCCCAAACTTGACGTGAGTAAAACCGTGAGGCACCGCTAGTGACACCTACTTTAAGGTTTAAGACCTTTAAGTAAAATAGTATGGAAAAAAATGGAGTAGTCCTATTTTTCCTAATTTGACATAAAGTGAAGAATATTACAAAGTGAGTTTTGCACATAAATTGGCATTAGGCAGTCTAGTAAAATGGAAAAACATATCAGTTGTAAATGAGAATCGAACAGGTGACACAAATATGTGCTTCGTGAAGCGTTTGAAAATTGGAAACCTGGTTATTTTTTATTGTGTTTTTGTTGTGTTCTGTATGTGTTAAATATTTTAAATTGACCTTGATATTGTTTTGTATATAACCTAAAAGGCCGAGCTTCTGTTTATTTACTTCAATGCGAGTATTACTTCCATTCATCCATAGTAAATAAATTGAAGAAATCAATTATTCACAATTAAATAAAACTACATGATGTAGCATTATTCCTATTTTATTTAAATTCTTTACCACGACCTAAGTTTCGTTCAATTAAAATATCTTCAAATGGGCAATTATCAACTCGAAAAGAAAAAGAAAAACAACTCAAAGGTTAACTAACCGTTGTTAGTTCAATTTCAAATTATAATAGATCATTGTATCAAATTTAATTTTTAGTAGTTCAATTTTGGATTGATTTCCCTAACTGTTTTTAATGAATACAAGAAAAAAGAATTTGGTGTACAATATTTACGGAATAATTAGGCACGAGGTATAAGAAAAAAATACGATCGAAAGGATAATAAAACAAATGAAATTAGAAAAAAACGACTTTAAAATTCGGTATGGGAGGAAGGGCGCTGAAGATTTAATTTAGAGTTTTATACTTACCTTTTATACAGTCATATCCTTTCCTTTTATAAACAACGATCATAAACTCTCTACATAAAAACGTTATTTTATTTCCTCTGGAACTCTTCGCGAAATGACAGAATTTCCTTAATGATTCATTTACGTTTTTAATTTAATAATATAATTACGTTTAAATATATGTAGTATCATCACTATATATCAGAATGTAAGAAATTTTCTGTTGGCATCCTAGAGTGAAATAATTGAAATATTCCAGAGAGAAATAGTTATAAAAATGTACATTTTTTTCGGGGAAATCAGAAGTGCTGCAGAGAAATCTATTATAATTCGAACTCTAACCTGCGTCCGTGTACATGTAAAACGACAATGGGCATTGGCGGTTGCAGCCAATGACTAATGAGATTTATAAAATTAATCGATTTCATTATTTCATTGCCTTTTAGTTTCTTGTCTAGGGAGAAGGACTGTGAGCTGAACTGAGTTCCCTACATTTGGTTTTGTTAAGTTGGTAATGCATTGTAGCAGTCGAAAAAGTTGATGTTGACAGATGATGATGAGTTTGACGTTTATTTTTCTTTATTGAAGCAACGAAGTTGTACAAACGATGTTTTCGTTTTATGAAAAAATTGACTTGCCTCGGTTTACCGCTACGATGATCGCTAATTTAATTATTGTTTGTTATTTCATTAACTTAATTATTAATTCATGCAAATTATACATGAAAATGAACAATATTATTCATAAGACAATTATCGCTTTCATTCACGTCAGCTACGTTCATTCGCATATTGTTGGCATTCTCTAATTTATTTAAACACGCTTTGTGTATTGATTTATTTACATTATAAAAAAGTGATAGAAACAAAAATACGATAATTTAGACTTTTCAGATGCCTTTTTGTAGTTTAGTAAAATGTCAATTTCACTTTTTTTAAATTCAAGATTCGTGGAAGTAAAATATATGGACAATAGAACTAGGTTAATATACGATGCTTGAGAAATAGGATTAAAAATTGCAAAGTTGTTTTCCATCGTTACTTGATATATTTCGGCATAGTGAAATATTACCTAAGCGATTTGGCTTAGATGCCCGTTTTTTATACAAAGCAGCTGCCATCCTCCACAAAGCCATAGGGGAAATCAGACCCTTCTTAGGTTAGATTTTTTACAAAGATTGTTATGTAAAGACAACAGTTGCACCGAAAGCTTAACGTAGTTTTCGAAGAATGTAGAAGGTCATGAGCATGTTATTAAGACGTACGACTAATAGTGACCCGTCAAGTCGACCCGTCAAGTCAACAGTGACCCGTCAAGTCGACTCGACGTACGACTAATAGTGTAATCCATATATAACGATATAAATAACCTATAATAAAGAATTAAATAAAAACTTTAATAAATAAATATGATAATAACATGTGAAATTTTAATATATTACTGCATAAGTGAAAAAGTAGAAGCGTTATTGCTTTAACAGCTAAACTTAGACATTTTCACAATATTATCAAACATGACCCGGAAATACAGATGCTCTGCCATATCAAAATAAAATATTAGAAATATGTATGCAACAATTTATATTTAACCACACAAATTACGTTCAATCTGGTATTTCAAAACCTCCTTTTTTAGGACAATATATCCAAATGTTGTATATATTAAACCGCACTGCATAATTTCCGGTAATGAAAAAAAAACTTTATTTTGAACACATAATTTTATGATTTAATTTACTCGGTTAATTACTATAACCAGCCTTTACTATTAGTATAAAATTACTTCAGCTTGTACTGTCCCTCGTCTGATAGTAATGTATTAAAAAATACTAGAAATAGGTGATTGTGTGATGGGTTAGACCACTTTACAAATATTTACGAATTTGAGAATAATATAATTATCTTTGCCAAGTTTCTTATTACACTATCACCATATAAGGGGTCATTCATTTTACATTTTTAAATATAAATTTCTACTATGAATCTTTTATTGTTTGTTTGAGTGTACACAAAATGAGTGGAATTTATATAGTTTATGATGATTACTTTTAAAAATTAAAAGAATAAACAAAACATTTTATGCGTAACTACTCATAAGTTCATGTATGTGCATGACTTTTTACTGTATTTTGAATACGTAATTCCTCCTAATCTAAAATTTTCAAAAGTTACCTTGAATGTATTCAATATTTGGCGTTAATTTAATATAAATAGAAATGCATTATTTATAGTTAAATGAAACTACATGATGTAGTATTATTTTTACTTTATTTAAATTCTTTACCACGACCTAGGTTTCGTTGTATCACAACACCTTAAGGTGGAAAATTAGCAAAGATCTTTTCTAATTATCTAGTATCTTTCCTAATTGCGCACATGAAGATGTTATAATACAACGAACCTTAGGTCGTGGTAAAAAATTAAATAAAATAAAAATAATACTACATCACCTAGTTTTATGAGCCGTAAATTTTCGAAACATCTATCATTAAAACATCTTTTTGTGATTTATCTTTAAGTTGTTGGAAAAATATTTTTAATACAACGTCTAGTTTTCATATATTATATATATATATATATATATATATATATATATATTTATATATATATATATATATATATATATATATATATATGTATATATATATATATATATATATATATACATACATAGTTTTTTTTTTAATTAAGTATAATATTTTCCATTTTACTATACGTGATATTTAACTTTAACTTTCAGTTAATGATAATCTAAATACGTCATAGACACTGGTCAGAGCAATTGCTAAAATGTCCCTTTTTTAATTCGGCAAAATATTATGTGGCTTGAGTAAACAAATTTTAAACGTAGAAAGTAAATGAACTCATTATAAAGTTTTAAATACAATGTAATAGCATTTTGAATAATCGAACTATGAATAAATTTTGTAATAATGAAGAAGTGAGTTTGGAAAAATATCTATCGAACTAAAATAAAAACTTTGAAACGAATAGACAGACGGAACTACGCATACATACAAAATAATCGATAAAATTCCGGAAGAGAAAAATAAAATTGAATTTTAAAGCAATTCTATAACATTTCATTTAAGAGAAAGGAAAAAAATTCTTGCGTAACCACATAATGTGTCTACGAATGTGTCTACGCCATCTATTGCAATTACGGTATTTACATCGAGAGAAAATATGGAAATAGAAATATAAAAAATTTTTTTTTATGGAAACGGTGCCAGCTAGTTTGGGAGGGAAAATTCAATAAGACTTCGCATATTATATGTTATTATATCTATGAATAAGAACGAATGTTTGTGTAACTATAAACGTGACCAATTTATTAGATCATCGTCTGCTAAACATACCAATAACACAGTAAAAGTCATTTTATTGATGGTATGTTCCCTTTATTAACATTTTAAAATGTTCACCTTGTTAAAATATGACCGACAAGTAAAAAAATTACATAAATAAATATCGATTAATTGTATTTTGAAGAATTTTGTGAGAAAATCATTATAAAACAATTATTTTTATCTATGCCAAATAATTTAAAACAACTTTATCATATTACCGTATTTTTATCAACAAAATTATCTTTCATCGTTACATTTCAATATGAAACTCATTTTATATTTTTCTTCCTCACACAGTGAGACAAGTTGTTTTTGTTACGTTGTCAAATAAGAAATCGTTATAAGTAATAATTATTTCAATATATCGCTCAATCGCAATGAATAAATAACTATATTGCATCGCGAACGGCGTAAATTAATAAACTGAAATAAAAATCGTTCCATTTCCACTCTAATATTACGAAATGTTTAACGGAAGTTAGATTTCCATATCGGATAGTAACAGGTAGTTGAGTAATATGGATAAACGGGAAAATTGTAAAATTGGGTAGCATAAATGATGCTATTAATGTGTTTTATCACGAACTTTCGCTTCGTCAAGCTCTCATTATTCCTATTTGTTTCTCTGTTAAAATATGTTGACGGTTTCCTTTTTAAATTGTGGTTTTTCTCTCAATGGTCATTATTTTCATAAGGTTCTATTGGTAAATAAAGGCAAAAGCATTTGTTATTTATGGGTGTTATTAAATTGATTTGGCTAAGCGATTTCTGTAGATTGATGAGTATAAAATATAAATATCATAATTAATAACTTTATCTTATTTTTAATACTATTTACTCAACGTTATAAAATAGTTAAGCTATACTCAACTAATTACTCAACGTTAATAATAAGAATTAAGCATCCTGTAACGCACGCACATAGGGCACCTCGTGGCATCACCAAAATTATACGAAGTAAGGCTCCGAATATCTCCTTTCTTCGTGTATAAGTATTTAATGACACGAGTAATATACTAGTATTTCTCTCTATTCATAGAAAAGAAAGTTTTTTATACTGGTAATTCAGGGATTTTATTAAGTTCCCTTTTTAAAAAAGATTCTCTTATGAAACATAATCTTTAAAAGTTATATAATTATATATATATATATATATATATATGTATATATGTATATATATATATATATATATATATATATATATATATATATTAATTACGTATCAGAAAATTTTTAAAATAGATAACATTTTGTGTCTGAAAAATAAAAATATTCTCAGTGATTAAGGAATAAAAATAAATAACTTGATACTATTATTCTCATCTCATATATCTGAGAGGAAACACCAAAAAAAATCTAAATTTAACTATCATCATCTATGCTGATTGACATTAGAAAAGTGAATCTGTGTAAACAATCACATTTGACATTTCTGGTATTGCAAACCTTTTTCTTACATTCATGTTAGTAATTTAATGTGGATTTATTTGGTGTTTGTGATTGAAAAATAATTGTTTTTGTTAGTGTGCACATTTACACTATATACATACGTAACTTAGATTACATAGATTAAATTTTATAAGAGAAATTCAGATAAGTAAAATGAAGTGTTTCGAACAATTTATAAATATTACTATTGCATAAAAAACATATAATAATATCAACAAAATTTTTCTCATAATTAACCTAGGCATGATATTGGCAGTTTTGAAGGCTGGCGTATTTATAAAGTTATTTTTAGCCAAATTTCTGGTAGTAAATCGCGCTTTGCAAACCTTTATCAACTATCATCTGTCTATCTAATATATACTTTTCTATCACAGATGATACTTTACTTTCTAAATATATTAGTATCAGAAGTTTAATGAAATCTTAGTTAGAACACAGAAAATAAATTATGACAAAATAAAAGTAACATTACTTAATTTTCCAGAAATCACTGAAACAACTTTTAAAAACATAAGACACAGTGATGTATAAGAATACAACAAACATTCTAAAAAAATGCAACAATTGCATCACAAAGAACTCAAACATATATCATAAATACACAAAGTAGGCTATATTTCATATTAATTTATAGAAATACACAAAATACAATAATATTTGTCAGGAAAAAATACCCTCCAGTGTAATCTTTATATCGCAATGAACTTAAAACACAAAATACATATTTATATTTTAAAAAAACGTAAAATACTTAATTATTTCACCGAAAACCATTCAAGCTCGGTCATCCACTTCTCTTCTTTGCGCACTTGATTTACACATTTCTGCCATGCTGATTGAATAATTAATGAAATTGCTTCACATAGAAGTCTTTTAATATCGGTTAACTTAAAAGTTGTGTTTTATCTCACAACATATCCTTTCGTTTGAGCCCAGACTATCTCAGTTGGATTTTCTTCACAATGATGCGGCGGCAATCTTAATGTCTATCTCTACATTTTTCTGTAGCTTTATCATCGATAACATAGCTCAAATATTGTTTTTTCTTATCGAACCAAATCCATTAACTCCGCTTTTATCGATGTTTTATCATATTTAATAAGTTTGTTTTCATTGGCGATAAAAATATTAGAATACTATTCGTTCTTAGTACATCCGCCATCCGCCGTTAAAAATAAAACAAACAATGATATAATAAACTTAGTGTAATACATAGTAATGAAGTCAATTTATAAAACGCTAAAAAATTAGCGAGCAATAATTGCAAACGTCAAAATCGTTCAAAATTCCAGTAGTGCGAAATGAACACCCATGCCTCGCCGTCATGTTGTTCTCTTTGCTAGCGGTGCGCGCTAAAAGTTGGCACACATGCAAATACACAGTCAACCAAAAAATGTAATTGATCTCCTGAATCTATAAGCAATTTGACGTAGGAATTGTGACTCTAGCGACCATATAAATAATGAGTTTTGCAAATAACTATACTAGCTCTGGGCTCAGAATAATTCAAATTTATTTAGTTCTATGTACATTTCTATATGGCCTCTTCAATACAATTATTAAGTTTCTTGTTTGACTGTTGTGTTGACGGACTGACAGATGATTATACGGACACGCATTGGTTGTCCTCAAAACAAAAACTAATAATTTTTCAAACATAATGTACAACTGTCTCGCTCAAACGGGAAAGGTAAAGTAAAAATAATTAGATTGTGAAGAAAAATCTTAATATTAAAAACAAAATATGGAATTATATTCAAGTTCTGAGGAAGAAAAAACGAAAGAATTAGGCAGTGGAAATTCCGGTCCCAAGATAATATATATGATGCATGGAATGCTACAAAAATTACTACGAGACTCAAAAAATAAAAGTTTAGCTGATTGTTTGTAAATTATGACCGCATGTGAATTGCACTCCATCCAACAATTCTTGCAATCTTTGTGGCAAGAAAATGAAGAAACAAGAAACGGAAAAGAAAAGCTTACACGAAGAAAAAGAAAGAAGTAAGGAAAAAAGCAAAAGGAGAGGAAAACAGACCCAGAAATTAAATGGCCAATTTATCTTTACATGAGCGGTCAACTTATAACGGATTTTAACATTAAAGCTTTTTCTAATGTTTTTGAAATAAATATGTCTATTATTAAGGATAAACACCGAAAATATACATCAAAATAAGAATTAAAGCTCAGTTATTATAGAAACATTATCCTAAAGTACATCTATAATTTGTATGCTGCACTGGAAAATATGTTAGTACCAATATTTATTTAAAAGAAAATAATGTGTCACAATGTTTGTTTAATTATCTATACACCAAACATAACATAATCAAATCTATAAATATAACAGCCTAAGCTGATACATTATATTCATCTCACTCTAACGCTTTATATAATTAATGAATGGCAAATATAGTCCAGGCTTTTTAGAGTCGAGATTTCGATTATTTTCACGAAATGTTTGAAAAGCCTGACTATTTCGCAAAAAAAATGGAGAGTTGTACATTTCTACCGTGAAAAATTGTAAAATTAATTTTGGTAAAATAGTGGTGTAATGCTTGTATTTATAACATTTCTTACATTGAAACTTTCTGAAGTTAATGTTTTGATTATGTAGATAGTTTTATAATACTCTGGGTATAATATAATAACTTTTATAAATATTCGTCAGCTGATCGAATATATATATATATATATATATATATATATATATATATATATATATATATATATATATATATATATTGTGCCAACCATATTTTAACTGTCAAATTCGATTGTGTATAAACATTCTCTCTTGAAATTGAATGGATCTTTTCAAACTATTAATACATTTTTAAACGACTACGGCAGAGGAAAACCAATATGTTTAGGTTTTGTATTAGTTTTTTTCATATATTTTACCCCTCGTAACTTTGCAACGGATCACTGCTTTTATTGATTTTCATATGATTCGACGCTCAATACAGAAAAGGTTACTTGCTAATAATACATTGGTAATAAAATATAGCCCGTACTAAATAATGGCCGATCGATAATATTTTTGATATGTATATTACATATCGGAATTAAAATCAAGTGTGTCAACACTAACATAACCTTGACAAACTCCATTTTAAAACATTATTCACCACAACTAAATCGCAAACAGCTGAAAGATATGTTTGTTTGTTTTTCAAGTAAATGCACTGATTTTAAAATAGGAAATAAAATATAACAGTATATTTAAATAAATGAACTATGAATAAATTATAAAATAATAAAGAAGTGAAATTGAAAAACTACCCTATCGAACATATGTAAAAAGTAAATAGACGGGCCAACACTTACATGCCAAATTATTGGTAAATTTGGAAAAAGGAAAATGAAATTGAATTTTAAAGCATTTTTTCAACATCTCGTTTAAGAGAAGGAAGAAAAAAAGTATTTGCCAAACCAACTGTGTCTACGCCGTCCATTGCAATTTTACGGCACTCATATCGAGAGAAAATATGGAAATAGAAACATAAAAAAAAAAATTTAATGGAAACAGTGCCAGCGAGTTTTAAAGCGGGAGGGCAAATTGAATAAGAGGGAATGTCGTATATATGTAATGTACAAAATAGATTTTTTTTGCATGACGCTTAATGAAATTAATTGGAAGAGTTTATTACGCTACTTAATGTGAAAACAATTTGTTGGTTCAACAATGTTAATTTACTCTGATGTATTAAATTCTGTCAAAAATATTTACGAAATTTGAAAATCACAGAATTAAATAAATGTTTGTTTTCAAGTTAAAAATTAGTTTCTGACAAAAGCTTACTACCAATATTTAAAGGTCATAGTTTAAAGATATGTGGAGATGATAAGCAATATGTTTTATATATAAACCAGTATTTTTTTATATTCTTCTAATTAAGACTAATTAGGGAAATTCAAAAGTAGATTGAGTACACAACTGAAACATGAGATATTCTTAATAACACGACAGAAATAGTTGTCTCTGTCAAAGCTTTAAAAACATTTAAAGTGCTTCTTTGTAATACAATATAAAATTCAAACTGAAAGTGCTTTGGAGCATATGCAAAGCTTACCATTAGTATAAAAATACTCGATATTTTTAAAATAAATATTTTAAGGGCTGTAAAACTCTCTGTAATTTCGGTTCTGAAAATTTTATCAGTTTTATTAACTTTTAGACTAAAATAAAAGGTATAATATTAACTTTTGGTCCCGTCTTTTATTTTTGGACCACTACTATTTCTTTTTTTACAAATGATATGTAAAAAAGATAATTTTGAGCGTTAGAATCCCCTGATAATATACCAAGACTTTAACATAAATTTCATGGTAAATACTAAAACTATGATCCAATATTTTTGGGTCAAGTTTATATTTAGAGTCATCATAAAGTTACACTGCTTCAAAATATATATTACCAGCTTTTTTCTCGCTGTTCCGTTAACGTAGAATTTATACTAAGACGTTGGAATTTCTTTCTAAACGAATCATATCACCATAACATCTACTTATAAATAATGTCAAATACTTGACATATGTTGCGCCATATGTTGACATATTGCAGTTCTAAAACCTTATTATTGAATGAAAACACCGAGTTTCATCCTACAGGAATAATGTCATTTCTTTCTAACTCTACAAATAATGTTAAATCCTTGATATATACACATTGCGCCATCTATTGAGATATCGTAGTTCTAAAACTTGATTATTTAACGAAAACACCGAGTTTCATCCTATAAGAATAATGTTATTTCTCTCCAACTCTATGATACCATCGCAACATGTATCTATAAATAATATTGAGTCCTTGATATATACATGTTGCCTAATTTGTTCACGAGTTACAGTTTTAAATTGTTATTATTGAACAAAAATACTGAGGTTTATTCTATAGTAATAGTGTCATTTATCCATTTTGTTAGTGATCAAATTTGTAACATGAACCAAAACGAAAATTCTAGTTTTTGTATAAAGGCTATTTAATTAAACCAGTACTTTCTTCAGCTATTCAACATTTTAATATCATAGAACAAAAGATACAGAGACATTCCGGTGATATCATAAGTGTTTTTTTACTTTTTCAATCACAGCATATGATAGGAAAAATAACTCATTTTGTTCATATGTAAAGTTCTGGCTTTGAAAATTTAACAGTTTTTTCTATCTAGTAAAACAATATTTAACATTAAGTACATTGTTAAATCATATAAATTATTTAAACTTAGGGAGCGTATAAAAAAAATATTTCAGAGCAAAAATAAATTTCATAAACTCCTAAACTCAAGCCGTGGGCACATGAGTTCATGGGTTTGATACCAAATATCAAGGTTTGTTTGGTTTATTTAAAATATTATAAAGTAGTAAAACAATATGAATATTGTGACAAAATATTGAGAATAAAATTACAACGAGATCATGTCTGCGCGTGAATTAAACCAATATCACCAGAAAAAATTTAGTAGGTTTTGATAATATCTACAATAGGAGTCATCGTTTTATTTCTCGTGAAGATTGAGCAGTTAGTTCAGAGAACTACTTAGTTATTGGATAGTATTATTCGTTTTTTTTTCAAACTATATTTTTATAAGTGGCAGCTGAACAGTTAAATTCACCATATTTTAATTTATTTCTTTTTATAAAAGGTATTTAGATACCTTTTCTTAAAATAAATTGCTGGCGATAAGTGTGCAAAGTTTTTGTAAACAGTCGATATAATGTTAGTGAACGTTGTGATGTGTACAATAGAATCTATTAAAATGACCGCTACTTAAATGATGTGATGATTATTTAGTGATAATGGTTATTTACTTCAATATATAATCTATGATTATATGATGAACATGTAATCAATAATTCATTGCTAATTTAATTAACCAGCAAATAATACATCAATAAATCAGATATTGCCGTACGGTAAGTTGCTGAAAATGAAATTTTAACTTCAATAGAGATACAACCTGCAACAAACTTTACTTGTTTCATACCGGACGGTAATTAATTATTTCGACGGCTACAATGTGTTGCCAACTTAATAAAACTAAATGTAGCCAACACAGATCATACTCTCTTCCTTTAGTGAAGAAACTAAACGGAAATAGCATAAAGGAAACCTCGATTGAAACGACAACTTTACCAACCCAACAGTTGAAATGCGTGCCCGGTCATATTGATTATATAAATGTTACAATAGGGACATTAGTATTAATAAATTCGGGTAAGCAATGCTATTAGTTTAGAAGTAAATCATAATATTTTTAAAACGAAGAATAAGATAAAATATGTACACCATTGTCTAAATAACAACGGCAAACGATAAACCATTGATCTTGCAGAAATTGACCTCCGAATCATACAAAACTTTAAAAAAATAAAATTGTTACCAAATGCTTGATGTTTACCACAACTTTACCATTTAGCATCGATAGGGTAACTATAATAGCCAATTATCAATGTTCATGTTATTTTTTGTGCAGACCTATATGCATAAAACTATACGAAAACAAAAAGGCACGTAAAATATACTACATCATTAAAAAAATAAATAAAAAACTAGAAATAGTACTAATTTGTAATTTATCAATTACATCACATTTTTTCACTTCCTTAATAGGAATGCTTATTTAAAAATGTATTTAATTACGTAAATATTTCAAAATATAACAAATTCACTGTCACTTTGGCTACCGAGGGTCATTGTCCATTTATATGTACACAAAAGTAGGGTAAAGCATGGATGTACATTTCTTGGCATTGTTTATACTGATCTAGCAATTTTACCTGCTTTTCATACGGAAAATTGATGTTTTGATACACATTTCTGGATCTTCAAATCGTTTTCCTCTGGAATACATTCAGGAAAATGGCCTAGAGTCTTTCAAGTATTGATAATACTGCAGTTATTATTTAAATATAAATGTATTATTCAATTAAAAACATAAATAAATTATTAAACAAGTAGCGTCTTTTTAAGAATAATTGCACAAAGAATATAAAATATAGTTTGAATACACAAATAGTGAGTACATATATACTGTGAAATTTTATACTTCTAGTAAAATATTTAATGGTATAGTTGTTATAATGAGACGTTAAGCCCAAAAAAGACAAATACACAAAAGAGATAGATATAATATGAAAGGAGCGAATACGATATAAAAGTGAACGGAACATCAAATCGGTAAGACCAATCGAATTAGTCCATTTCCCATGAATAATGGCGGATCATCGTTAAAAAGTAATATTCAGTTTGGTCTTGTCACAGTTGTTGACATAATGCAATAAGAACTAAATGTTGCTATCTCATTAAACCATCAAGGTACAGTACGCGCACAAACATCTGTCTTCTTGTAGTATTATGAAGTGTTAGTATTTTTGTATCTGAGATTCGTGGAGATAACATAAATAATATAATAAGTATATCAAAACGGTATACAATGTCCGATAAATACGAATAAAAAGTTAAATTTGCAATACGTTTTTAATCTTTTAGTAACTGCACAAAATTTATTACATTATCAATCACTTGCGTGACATATACAGCATATATATTGCGGAAATGATTGATAAAATAATAAATGTTATGCAGAATGAAGAAAAAATTAATTTAATATTAAAAATAAAATTTAGTTAACTAGGTGTGTTTTTTTATACTTTGACTATAGCACCTGATTTATGATGTAAAACTTAATAAATTTGTCTATAAAAATTGAAATTTTTCGATAAAATGTAGATAAATTAAGGGATGGATCAAGTTTTAATTTCCATTATGAAAATTAACTAGTTCTTAAGAAATAAGATATTAATATGTAAATTTTAGCATATGTAATTGCATAAGTAAAAGCATATAGGTACTCTTTTACTTTATTGGCCGGACTTATACACGCTTGTGATAAGATTTTTATACTGAAAAATTTTTATACTGTCTATATTAAACAAGCCATTTTGAAATAAGGTATTAAAAATTTGTATGAATTTAACTGCACTCCATTATAGTATGGGATGATGTAAGTTTTTGTTACGTAACACGTAGTTTTATGCTTTAAGTGATCCCTATAATATATTATAAGCTACCTGTATTGTTATTACAAAATTATTTCATAAAATAAAACAGTCTATTCTTTCAAATATACAAGTTTTACTAACCACACGATAAGACGGACGAAAATCGATATTCATTTTTAAGTAGAGTCTTAGGAAGTAATAGAGTTTCGTCCCGCGAGTGCGTGATGCTGTGTATATCTATATTTTCCGCTTAATTTATGCTAAGCGGCAGTATAACATTAAATACTTGAACATTTTAAGAATTAAAAACTCAGTGTCTGGAAATTGCTAACATGAGTAGGTCATGATGTTTTTAAAAATACGATAATAATGTATTTATTTTTGTCGTGTTTCTTATAAAAACATCGTAATAGAAGGCCTCTATCAATTTGAATTTAACTATACAAGAGTAAAATTTATATATTTTGTGAATGATTACTTTACGTGAAATTGAGACCATATTGGTCTTCCGCCAATATATTTTATCACTCAAAAAGGTAATATTATTTAAATAATATACAAAACACTCAATAAATCACATGAATCTACTTATAAGTTCATCAACCCACATTTATATTTCAAAGCACCTTCTACAAAAGTTATCTTCTGTTTCGATTAAAATTTATTATGTGGATTCAGGTAATTTTAAGAACTGTAATTATTAGGAACTAAAGCCTAATTTTGCAGCCTAATCCCATTCCATTTAACTTCTGCTTAACATATCCTATGAAATGCTTATTTTCCTGCCTTTGATGTATTTTAAATCTCATATTATTATTTTTTTACGTATATTCGCCATGATAATTTAATAAACATTATGGATTATTCATGGCAGTTAATGAAGTATTGCATTTTCAGAGTACTTTAGTCTAATACAGAACCCCTATAATTTCATCATGCTCATATCTATATGTCGGCCCATCTGTCACACCCTCGTAATTTCTGCAGTTACAGAGTTACGTGCACGAATTTTTCAAGTATGTATTCTTAGTTTTTGCAAAAAATGTTTGAAGTATGTCTTCAGATAAAGATCGTAAATAATAACTAATTTTCCCCTGCTTTATGAGGTACGTTATTCAAAAAATTAAGGATGAAAACAATTTATTTATTCATTATTTAATATTTGATTAGGGGTGTTTTTTATAAAAATTTAATGTAGTTTTCATTTTCATTAGGTTTATTTTTGTTTTCACCGTTTATGAAATAATATGTTGTAAAGTGACATACAAAGTGTCTTCTCAAATTTTTCAATCGTGTATTTGAAAAATTGGAAAATATTCTGAACATTATCAATAAATTAAAACTTTAAAATTAAATTATCTTGTTCCACTTTATCAACAATTTTATAAAACTATGAAACACTACTTTGTTTATGTCTCGACCTGCATTTTGACTTGGTTCTTTCATGACACTAAAATTTAACGAGCATTTTGACAAATCAACTTTTCTAGTTGATTAGTTGTTATCGAATAAAAACAAATATTTACACAGCTCTCAAAATAATTTAATTATCAAATCATCTTCTGTTAAAAAATGACAATAAACGGTAAAAGTGCATTTTTAACATGCTTCATACTAGCTTTATTTGCGTATCTGTATGTATGTATGTAACGAAATCGTTTAATTCAATTTTCACCCACTTCCAGATAGAATTTTTTTAAATTATTGTTACGTAACAAGAACCGATGATAATACAGTAACTTGATAAACAAACATTTACGAAATAAAATTAGAGATTAAAAAACCTACAAAATCTGCTTTTTTGTCCTTTTTTTAATCTTATTTAAAAACAATTAAATTATACCCAGTTGGGAGGCAGGATGCCTCGCAACGCTCTAGCTCTTGACAAATTTTTATAATATATTTAAAGATTATTTTTCATGTTTAGTTATAAATGATACAAAGGCTTGCTTTTTTATTTTTATTTTAACTATAATTTTATTATTTACAATATAAATTCTCAATTACTATTTTTCATTCTATACTTCATTGAGGTATCCTCAATGGAATAAAATTTACATAAATAAACATGAGTTAAATGTGTTTCAAGGAGTTTTTTGTAGAAATCACATGGATGTAAGATACCGCCCAGGACAGTTTTATTGGTGGATTCCAGTGTGGAACTAGTTTCATATTCTTCCTTCCTACTGTAAATGACATATTTCTTTCGTTGAACAATTTAAAAATATTTATTATAGTGCCTCCTGAGGAGTTAACAACATAACAACTAACTAATAACCTTCACCATTAAATTACAAACTTTCTACCGAAAACGGTATCTAAATAGGTCAAATCGTTTGAATAATAAATTGGACCATTTGTTTGCAACAAAATGTTGCAGCGCCTCCTGGTGAGCGAACACCATAACACTTATCTGATAATTTTCGCTGATTAGACCCAAATACTTGGCAGAAAACCTTTTCTAAATCGTTCAAACCATTTTGGAGATAAATGGAAATATTCATTTGCAAGAAAATGCGTATTGCGGCGCCCCGTGCTGAGTAATCACCATAACACCAATTGCTGATTAATACAGGATGTCCAGTGACAGATTTCAGAGTTTGAACAAACATAGTTTCTGAACGCAACACATAAGAGGGGCGCGGGGGACGTCGTTAGAAGCGCAAGCGGTGCGGATGTTTTAGTAGCCATGGAACAGTGGAGTGAAGAGCACCGCGCTTTTGCTGTCGAGGCGTACATTTCGAGTGGATTTTCGCTATCTATAGTACGCCGTCGATTTAATAATGGTTACAGCATTCGTCGATTACGTGATGGACCATCGATCAACCTCATTCAGTCATGGGTAGCAAGGTTCAGAGCTACAGGATCAACATTAAATAGGCCCAGGCCAGGACCCATACCATTGGTAGCCACGGATGAAAATGTCGATCGTGTTATGGTTTCTATCGTTGAAAATCCCCGTTTATCACTGCGTACACGTTCATCAATATTGGGAATTCCGAAATCAACTTTACAGGTAATAAGGAAAAAAAAATCTCAAGTTCCATCCATATAAAATTCAAATTGTTCAAGATTTACACGATTCTAACTTTGAATTAAGAAAAACTTAGACGGAGGTGATGTTGTTGAGATTTTGTACTGCTACCCGGATGGGCAACATATTCTTTAGTGACGAAGCTCACTTTCACATTGGAGGATATGTGAATAAGCAGAACTTTCGTTACTGGGATGTCCACAACCCAACACAAATGCATCCTTTACATAAGCCTAAAGTAACAGTCTGGTGTGCCATGTATGCATCTGCAATCATAGGGCCTTATTTCTTTGAAAATCAACGTGGCCAAACTGTAACTGTGAATTCGGAGAGATATGCCCAAATGTTAAATGACCTTTTCAGAGTAGAACTACAGAATAGTCCATCCTTCAACCAAAACACATGGTTCCAGCAGGACGGGACCACAGCTCACACTGTTAGTGTGTCCATGAATGCAGTGCGGCAGTTATTTCCAGAAAAAAACATATCCCGAAACGGTATCATACCGTGGCCACCTAGGTTACCCGATTTAAGCCCATGTGACTTTTTCTTATAGGGATACTTAAAATCCGTTGTTTACAAAAAAAATCCGAGCACTGTGACACAACTTAAAGAAAATATTCGAGCCGAAGTCAGTAGGATACCCCAGTCGCTCTGCAAACGCGTTTTTGAAAACATGCGTGCTAGACTCGAAGAGTGTGTCAGACTCGATGGCCACCATTTGGAAAACGTGGTTTTTAAAAAATTAAATCCGCATTTGTTGTTATAAAGTTAAAATAAACCTACTTTGTATTAGAGGTGTAGTTTTTTTTTATAATTTTACAAACGTTGAAATCTGCCACTAGACATCCTGTACATAATGAAATTATATATAAAATTTTACACAAAACAAAATTCCCAAATATTTCTGTAAAATGATAATATTTACAGAAAACAAAGTCCCCAAATATTTTACAGGGAGATAAATGGAAGTATTCGTTTGCAACAAAATGTTTATTGCGGCGCCCCTTGGTAAGTGATCACTGTAATAAATATCTGAAACCAATAAAACACTGAAATTTTATAGAAATCCGTATATAAATGGATTAAACTATTCTGGAGATAAATGGGAACATGGGATTGCACACATAAACAAACGACCTCTTACTCAAAACCTATACTTCCTCCGTTTCGTCGTGAGTTACAACAATATGTTATGCTAATCATATAAATTATAAACGTAAAATATACTGTAAATCGTTCATTTTCACACAAAATTTAGAGTAGTATAAACACTTTTATGAAACTTAGATTTTCATATTGGATTGTAGCAGGTAGTTGACGGACATAGGAAATCGTGAGAGTTATTAAATAAAAAAATAACACGATTATGTGTCATTTGCACTACCCAATATGTTAATACAGTGTAATATTTTCCTTAAATAATCGTACCATGGATAGGTTACAACATAATTATAAAGCGAGTTTTATGTATCGATTTGTCGAATTTGTAAGATTAAAAAGAAGCAGACAGTAACAGGTGCATAAAAGCGAATATGAAAATGACTGCGAAAGCGAAAATGAAAATGAATTGAGCGCTGTTCCAACTTTTATTTTAAGAAAAAAGTGAATAAAATACTTGCGTAACCACATAAAGAGACTATATTTAGACATTCTATTGCAACTTTACAGGCTCGTAGCTAAGGAAAATGTGTATAAGCAAATTTTAAAAAAATAAATGAAATGGAAAAAATTCATTGAATTTTAAAATAGGAGGACAAATTTAATAAGAGGCAATAGACGATATCCGTTATTAACTTGTAAATAATTTGCAAATTGTTTTTGTACAACAACAAAATTAATTTCTAAAGTAGATTATGTTACACAATATAACTATTTGTGGGTTTAACATTTCCAATAAACTCTAATAGAGAATATTAAGTAAATTGCTATCATCCTTTGAGTAAATCCAAGAAAATATGCCAAAATTTGAAAATTTTAGTTAAACTTAATAACTTTCAACACTACAAATAAGGATTTAATGACAGCTGAAATTGTGATAAATTATAAAAAAATTTTAATATTACAGTTTAAAGACATGTGTGTTTAATTAAATATTGCTTTCCATACCATACAATTTTTTTAATTAGTAAAACCTATAAATATCTATTAAATACTGCAAAGAGTTATGAGATTTCCTTATAAAATCATAGCAGAATTCGTTGTTCATATTTAATGTTTAAAATCATTTGAACTACTATAGCCAAATTCAAAATTCAATATTATAGTATAGATGATTTAATATTATTCAGAAAACAATATTTCCGAGATTTGGAATATTGTTTCTTAAATTTCAACATTTATCTACAAATTGAATAAATCTATGCTTAAATTTCAACATTTATAATTGAACATTGTTTCTTAAATTTCAACATTTATCTACAAATTGAATAAATCTACGCTTAAATTTCAACATTTATAATTGAACATTGTTTCTTAAATTTCAACATTTTTCTACAAATTGAATAAATATATGCTTAAATTTCAACATTTACCTACAAATTGAATAAATCTATGCTTAAATTTCAACATTTATCTACAAATTGAATAAATCTATGCTTAAATTTCAACATATATATTTGAACATTGTTTCTTAAATTGTTTCTTAAATTTCAACATTTATCTACAAATTGAATAAATCTAAGCTTTTGAAATTCAGATTGCCGATTTCCTTTATTAGAGTCTAATACGTTTATTCATTTTATAATCCTATCTTACACACTTCCCTAATTTAATTAGTTCTTAGACTGAAACAAAAGATTTTATTTTAGCTTTAGCTACTCCCTTCTATTTTTTAATGCGGATACAAGTCTTTCCATCATTATAAAATAAGATTAGCCAAATTTGCGATACGAGATAGTATTTGTATATCAAAAATAATTTCGAGTGTTAAAGTTCATCGACAATATGCTAAAACCCTTTTGATACTTGTATTATTTCAAGGTTAAATTCTGGAATATTTAGAGTTTTATTAGACTCGATCTATATGTTCTTGTATCTATCTGTCCATCTGTCGCACGATTGTCCCTTATAAGTGAAAAAAAAGCTTGAACATTTTTAGGCAAAGACTCATAAACGAAATACTTAAAACAGATACTTGGATGCGTTGAATCATTAGACAATAGTATGTTAGTTTTTTCTACTATTTGTACATGTAATAAATCTATAGAATTGGTAGGTTGAGTGTCAGATAAGAAAAAAAAGTAAGAAAATTACATTGATGTAATCGTTCGTATAATCGTTTAATCAGCTTGCTAAGTTTTAGTTTTTATTACTACACTGCTGCTAAATCTAAATTATAATTAATTCTAAATTATACTGATAAGACGCCAATTGTAAAATACAGGCGGACAAGAGTCCATTTATACTTAAAGGTAGAACTTAATTATTTGATACTACAAACCATTGCATTTTATGAGATTATTTTGTACTAACTGTATAGAAAACTTATAATAAATCACAGAAGTTATTTAAATTATGGAACTACGTATTGTGTAATACAATTTTACATCATTTCACTCTATAAAAAAGTATGACTAAATGTGTAAATATTTCTAATAGCTCATATAGTTTCTGCAAGGTAGATAGCACTGATCTGTATGAACATTTCTGAGCATAATTTATTATCAAAAACTTTTTTTAACCAGAATTGCAGATCTTGGGCAAGGTGGTACTGTTTTTTGAAAGCGGATAATACTCTCATGTAGAATTATCGACCCATTATCTTCATGAGACATATTTGTGGATTGTTTTCAAGAGCCATTGCGAAACAACTCGCGCGCAAATTTGACGATTTTTAAGCCGGTTTCCAAAAGGCTGTAGTAACACAGACCATTAATATATTACGTCAGATTATACAGAAACTCAGGGAATATAATAGGTTGCCATATCTAATGTATGTGGAATAAGAGAAAGTCTTCGATACCATTGAAACCTGGACAAAAATATTAGAGAATCTGTACGGTAACTTCGCCTTGTCAGTCCGATTAAAGCACAGGACTACAAAACCAACTCAATAGCAAAAAATATAAGACAAGTATATTCTCTCTCCTAAATAGTTTCCTCGTCTTTTATCTTTTTGCAACTGACTAATCTCTACGAAATTATTAACCATAGTGCAGGAAGATATCTTCAATTTTTTTTATTGTAACTGTTTTCGTATCAAAATTAATGGTAAAGGTTTAATAATTATGCCAGAATTGTTAGGCGACCTGCGCAATATTTAGGGATTAAAACAGAGTTTCCCAAAAGTTAGGTCTTTAATGCGCCCCACAAATGAGACGTATTTTCTTACTATTAGCTTCGTAAAACTACTCTAATTCACTCAACGATCGGGGAAAAGAGCTACGTTCGAGGTTTCCCCACGAGGAAATTATTAGGAAAACTAAGTTCACCGACATAGCTCGTAAGATTGGTCAGCTGAAATAGCAATGTGTAAGATATATAGCATGAAAAAACGAAGACTGCTGGAGAAAAAAGGTTTTGTGATGGCGACCACGTACCAAAAAATACAAAGTAGGCCGCTCCTGGCTAGTAAAGTAGCACAGGATCAATCCTTGTAGGAATGTAGAGGGGAGGTCTATGTCCAAGAGTGGACCTCTAAGAGTTAATGACGATGATAATTTATAACGCCATGAAAGTGTCAATATCAATAAGAGTGGGTAAAAAAGTGCTTTTACGCTCTCACTTACGCAATGGTCCCTCCGAAAGTTTAGTTATTCTGACATTAGTCAAAAAATAATTTAACTCCATAAAGATTAATTAATTAGTGAAGTCGAGGTGTCATTATTAAAATAAATTGTTGTGTGTTTGTTATGATATTACTGTTGAAAAATGATTCCTTCTTAACTTATCTATCTCAAAACATATCTGCATTTTATTCAAAATTTTAAGTCTTAATAGGTGTATTTATTCAATTTTTCATAGCAAGTCGGTACAATAGTCAAAACTAAGAACATATATCGTTAAATTATATAAATATTGTTAAATTTTTGTTTGTAATTTGAAATTTAGCTGCAAATTTAATTAATTATTTATTGTAAAATTTGCACTTATACCATCCAATAAATCCTATGCAATTACCGGAGAAATACAGCTCTTCAAAAACTGTAATTTTTCGCATATCGACATCATCGCGTACCGTTTCTGTATCGTTTTCCTAGTATTTTATTTTTACAAATCCCAGGTATTAAAAAAACATGAAACAGATACTTCATAATACTACAATAGTTCAAAAGATAGTATATATTTTAACGTAGCGACTCACATCAGAACAGTTTTAGTTATCTGTATTTTGGTTTCTCTTTATATACCTATAATTTTAACCCACCGTAAATAGATTATAATTGGTTAGCGTATAACGTATATAACAACTAATGAAAGAATACTAGTATCACTATGTACGCCAAAGAATTTCGGTGAATCACAGAACAAATAATAAGATAGAAGTGGTATGTTCCTAAAATTGTACAGAAACCGATATCGCCAAACTGTGTTCTAAACGTAGCCAATTACATTTCATAACACACTCCAATCTTCACTTACAATCTCCTTAAACAAGGTTCGAGGCTGGATCTCCCTCCCGCATGCTTATGCCGCGCACTCTATGCGCCTCTCCTACTTGCACAAACGTTGAACATTGGATATATAAAAATAAATGTTGGATTAACTTTCTAAATATTGAAAATGGATCAACTTAAAAGTCTGATAATTCTTCGAATTTATGGTAAGAAGTAACTCTTTTAGGAAAGTTGTGTCTATGATTCTTATTTTTATTCAGTTTAGTGACACATAAGCCACATTTTTCTTTCTTTAAACAAAAATAAGGGACTACTTTCTCGCATTACCGTAAAGGGCAAACTAATGTAGATGAGATGTGCTAACTTTAAAGTAAGCAGAGCTTTCCTTACTTATGGCGTGCTCGTAACACTCATATGTCATTTCTAGTTTACTATTTGTTCTGTGAGGCAAATGATTGGTATTTAAACGAACGTGATAATTGTTTAATGATAATTATTACTTATTTCAATATATAATGTACGAATATCTTGGAAAAATCACCCGAGCGATGAATGTCGATGAAGTCGGAAAACAGCTTTCATTGGTGAGGTATGTAATAGCCTATGTTTATGTATTATAAGAAATCTGTAATAGCCTTTTTAACTATAAAAATAAAACATAATTTTACAACTTTATATTCCAGGATTTATTATGAAAATTGTATTAATATTTATAAGATGAAATTTTAAAATGATCTTTCTCGACTTATGTGGACAAAATTTTCCTTTCAAACCGAAGTTTTCTAACAAATAGTTTAAAATTTTTGACTGTGTTTTTAAGTGAGCAAAATTATATCTTTTCATGGTTATGCTTTTACAAGTAATAAAAAAAATCTATAATCGCCGTAGTGATAAGTCGACAAATGTTACCTTTTTAATTAAATGAAAATGAAAACGTCGTATGTTTAACTTCGTAACTTTTATACAGTGAAATAAACACCCTTCACCAAACTTTATTTGTTTCATAGTGGGCAGTATTATTTCAATAGCTAAAATGTGTCTCCAATTTAATAAAACCAAATGTAACGAACTCAATTCAGTTTACACCCCCTCCCCCAGTGAAGAAACTAAATGAAAATGAAATAATGAAAACCTCGATTGAAGCAACAACTTTACCGACCCAACAGCCGAATTGCATGCCTGGCTGTATATTATGTAATTATTATGTAAATGTAATATTACTTACGTTAGTAGTAGTCAAACAGTTAAATGTTCTGCGTTAATAATTAGATTATTAACGCAGAACATTTGACTTATTCAATTTAATATTTAACGTAGAACAGAATACCAAATTTTTCTTCCAAATGTGACTAGTTTAGAAATAGATTAATATATTTATATAAAAATGATCAATTATGAATTATCATTGCTTAAGACACATTGCTTTTATGTGTGATTTTTAATAAATAATATTATTTGTATAATAACCGGTTCAACTGTTTCTGAAATCATCATAATCACTTTAACGTATTTAACAAATTTAAAAATACTACATCAAAAATAATTAGGTTCCAAGCTTTCAAACGCTTCACGAAAGACGCGCTTATGTCATCTGTTCGACCCACATTTAGAAGTTCAATAGACTACGTAATACGATTTCATATGGGAAATAACGTGAAAATTCTTCTATTTTAATCAAATTAGGGTGGATATGGAATGATAAATTTTTAATTTGAATCTTCCAAGTAAAATGATAATACGTTTCTTGTGATTTAACGATGAATATTAAATATTGGAAATTGGCTTACTGACTGGAAAAGAAAATAATAAAATTTAGAATCTTTTTTTTTAAATTTAAAAATTTATTTTAGAAAAAAAATAATAAAATCTGGGTGTTTCCAATGTTAAAAACTTTACACGTGAATAACCTTATTAGTTTTTATGATCATATGTTATGATTGAAAAAAATTAAATATTCCCGAATCCTCATGATGGCTGTCTCTATGTGTTTCTGTGCTATTCATAATTTAAATTTTGCATAAATTTATAAGTTGTGACTGAATGAAATATGTTAAGCACATTTTAATGAAAATTTTAATTTGTAGTAAATTTTTGAGGGATTAGGGAAGAAACAAAATTTTCCAATATTACTGTATTATAAAATGAAGCTTATTGATATAATACAATATATAATAAATGATAGTATGTATATAATTTATTTACAACGAACTTAATTTTTATAAACGAAATTAAAGTGAAAGTTTATTTTAAGGTCTATGTTGACCAATAGTTGTCGGTAAGCTATTATATGAGATAATATTCTATATGACAATAAATTTAATTAATTAAGTCTATATTACAATTCATACTGAATATATCTGGCGTTAATTTTGTATTTATTATTTACAATTAAATGAAACTTCGTGATCTAGTATTATTCCTACTTTCTTCAATTTTAACAAATTTATTTGATGATCCTAAATCTAATATTTTTTTGAAAATTTTGGGATATTTTTAAGCCTATGAAAGATATCGCCCTCTTTATTTTTTCTGTTTATAGTGAGTCAAACATTATAGTGAGAGAAAACACACACACACACGCACGCGCGCACACACACGCACACGCACACACGCGCACACGCGAACACACACACACACACATATATATATGTACATTAATTTTTTTTTAATTATTACATCTATTGTGACCCAATTTTTGCTGTAATTTTGAACTATGGAAGCGTTCTAATTAAACAAATTGAGTTATTTTATTCGGGATTACGTGATTAGTGATTTACATGATTGACGATTTATTAATTGTTTATTATAAGCATTTCCTTATTAAAATATTGGTCCTCTGCATTAGACTAAACACAGAATGAAATAATCAAGACATTTAGGATATTGTCAATAGATTAATCATTAATGATTGCTATATAAGTGAGAATTGCTGATATAAAATGCACAAGTACTAAAATAATATGCATAACTTTTTGTCCAAGAAATCCAGTGTTAAATAATTTTTAATATATTAAGTTTAAGGTTTTTGTAGTTTTCCATTCATATCCGTTTTAAATAAACTGTAAACATATAAAAATGTAAACATCAAAATAATTGTCTAAACACTAATATCATTACCAACCATCAATATTGTACACCAATTAACGCAATAGATATAATTCCATTATAGGTAGCTATTGACGTATTACTTATTGAATATATTTGACGTTAATTTTGTAGAAATTCATTATCCATGATTAAATGAAACTACGTGATGTAGTATTATTTTTACTTTCTTTTTACTTATAAATGAAATATTTTCTTTTTACTTATAAATGAATTTACTTTTAATGTTTAAATTCGAAACCCATTGTTATATAATAATCTTTTTATTCAATTAAAGAGTGGTATATTAGTTTACATCCCTAAATATCAAAATATAGTACGGCTTGAAATATATAATCCAACGTCTATTGTAATGTGAAAAGAATAAGTATAAAGCTTTTTGTATTCACTCAGAGTATTTGGTAATATTTAAACTTTTACATATACTCCAATACAAAGCTTTTTCATTCGCATTAGGAACTTCTCGAGAAGCCCTAACTTTAGTTTTCAACGAATATACAATATCTCAAACGTACAAATGTGACAATAAAAGCTACGTTGAAAGCTTTTGTTCACAAAGTCGACGTTTCGTAGCGATTTCGGGAAATTTTCCTCACATATATGTAAAGAGAATATTGTCTCAGTAAATCTTGAAGAAATGCTTGATTTCAAAATCTACATCATTTTGTAATATTTTTGTGTAAAATTATGAAAGTGTTTTAACTTTCAAGAGTTTAAAAAAGAAAAAATGCCTGTCTGTCCTATTTTCTGGTTTCTATTTCATCTTCACATTTGTGAGTTATAAGAACCCAGATTTTATGAACAATTATGAGATTTGAAGCCATTATTTTTTAAAATAACATCGTATTATGTGATTCCATTTTTTGAATTAAAATTTTAGGTTCCAGTAACTTTTATTGCCAATCCCATGAATTGTTTTATTTTTAAAGTTTAATTTAATAAAAAGGGACCTTTAAAAGATCACTTGTTGGTCCATTTCTGATAGAAATTATTTGACTTAAAATCTTGCAATTTGGTGTAGTGATACCACTTATCAATGCATATAGTAATACAGGATTGCAGGTAGAGAGAGAGAGAGAGAGAGAAAAAAAGATTGCATGGGTTACACACATTATTTGTCCAAAAAATATGTTTCACTCATGCAATTTCTAAAATTGATAAAGTCAAAATTACCAAAAACATACCTTTATCAGAAGTTTAACTAATGTTTACCAAGAAAACTATACCAATAATTCCACATTTCATAGTTTTTCAGAAATTTATGACACTTTATCCCTATGTAGGTAAACTAGGCAATATCTTTACATTCTAAGAAAGTAATGTTATTAAGTAATGTTATAGTTTAATAGGAATACTATATTAACTAACGTTCCCATGCGTTTATGCGAAACATTCACAATTCTATTTGTACTTAAAAAGTTGTATTATAATTTGACAAAATGTTTTCTATATATGATAATTCCAATTTCAGAAATAAATATTGTTGAAAATTGTGATTTTAATCCAACCGACACAATTTTTTCAAGATTTTTAGTTTTGGTTAAGAGAATGATTTGTGTCAAATTACATATCATAAAATCTGTCTGAAGATTAACATTACTTTTTTTACTATGAAATATTGGATTCAACTTTTGGATTTGTTTATTTTTTTGTGATTACCATATAAGTGAGTTTCCCTTAAGACACTCGAAGGATTAAATTTCAAAGTAGCTAAGACGCAAACTAAATGGTAAAACGTTTCGAATATTATTGATTGAGTATAAAATAATTTCAGGTTCGTCACAACAACAATTATGTATCGCAAATTGACTTTAATTTTCCAACACGATTCTCATTTCATCAAGTCTGTTTGTTCAAGAACCAGAAGAGAACATAACACATTTATAAGTGGTACAGGTTAAAATTTACAGACAAAAAACAACATTACGCATCATAGTGTCCGTACCAACGCAAACGATTTTCTCTCACCTTATTCTGAGTCTGCGATTTTAAATGTTCCTCTAATATGCTTATTTTTTATTTTGTCCAATCGCCAGGCCTTACTTGTTGTTGGCACCTTGCTAATAAAATTCGTTAATTATACGTAGACTGTAGTAACAAATATTAGATATATCTCAATAATTTCTACGAAGAAAGACTTCTAAAATCATGAAGGACCCTCGTTTGCTTTTTATACATCTAAATAATCCTGAATGAATAAATTTTATACTCCAGCGCACATGAAAAAATATATTTCAAAAATATAATGACATGAAAAATATATTTGATTATTTTAAGATTTGGGTTTCTTTTCTACAAAACAAATAATTCCCTAAAATTCCATGACGACATCACCACAGTCGCATTTACGCCCTTTTCGTTGCAATTGGCCACGACCAGAAATTAAAAGGAAATAGATAGGAACAGTTTAATATTTTGCTTACTATCTTCATAAATATATTTTTTTGCTAGTACTGCTTTGTATTTCTTATTTTTGTTTTTTTGTTTTTTTCTTTTTGTGTGCAATCCGGTATGATAACTTTTTCTGACATTTTACTTCAATATTACATTATTTTATTCTTGTCAATCCACAAATATAATTCTTATAAACCTAATAATGTTATGAATCTATATATTTCTTATGAATCAATTTCCTATGAAAATACTACGATTATATAAACAACTGACTTTCAATCCATAGATCCATAGACTCCCATGCCCCAACGCAGCATTTTAAATTTTGTGACATGCATCTTTTATTCGTCCACCTTACTCATCGGCCAGTATTCTGACCATCGCAATGGTCGCACTGCTTGCTTGTTAACTCGACCTTTGAGTTTGATGGGCATTTTAGCGTCACATAGATATCAGTTAGTGATCTCCATTTGAACCAGGAATTTGTTATTCTGCGCTTGATATCTTTTTCAGTGCCATCTTTCGAAGCTACGACTGAATCGGGATACTTAAAATGCTCTAACTTCTCTAGAAAAGGATGCAATGTAGCCAAGGCTAATAAGTCTATTGAGTGGTTTGCTTTCCAATTGTAATATTCGCAATAATACTTTGACATTTGTACAGTTGTAACACTAATGACGAATCAAATGGGAATTACACCTTCTTTCGGTAAAACTATTATAATTTAATATATTTGGCGTTAATTTTGTAGAAATTCATTATTCACAATTAAATGATACTACGTGATGTAGTATTATTTCTACTTTCTTTAATTTCTTTACCACGACCTAGGTTTTGTTGTATTACAACATCTTCAGGTGGGGTATTAGCAAAGATTGCTAATATCCATTTTGCATCTTTGCTAATATCCCACCTGAGATGTATGATAATACCCAACCTGAGATGATGCTAATATCCCACCTGAGATTTTGAATCTTTGCTAATATCCCACCTGAAGATGTTGTAATACAACGAAACCTAGGTCGTGGTAAAGAAATTAAAGAAAGTAGAAATAAAACTACATCACGTAGTTTCATTTAATTGTGGACTATTATAATTGTTTGACATTAATTCTGCATGACTTTGTTACGGGTTAGGGTTGCAAAACACTTCTAAAATAGTGTTAAAACACTTTTAAACTGATAAAACGTGTACTTTTGTCTCTAGTCTCTCCGTTTATCAGTCCATATATTATATTATCGTTTCTCTTGCAATTTAAAACTGATCTTAATATCATTTTACAGAAATACGTAAACAAATTACACCAATACACAAAAATAACGAAACTATCTTTTGAACCATCTTTCATATCAAACTTATAAAACCTCCTACATCCTATGACATGTGTGGATTATTGTATATGAGTGTGTGCATGTACGTACGAACGTATGTGTGTTTATGTATGTATGTATGTAAATGTTCACATGTTAATGTTATTTTTCTTTCCGTATACTTATTTGACGAGTGGTAAAATTGAAAAAAGGATAAATAAACAATTAAAATATTTTAGTCAATTTATAATTTTTAAAAATGGTATTTATGCTATATATAATTAAAAAACAAAGTTTGTTTTTAAAGATGCGGCAAATAATATTCGTCCCGAAATATAAGAATTTATAAATATAATTTATTGATTAAAATTTATAAAGTTACGAAATTAATTAATCTGTAATATAACCAAGCATAAATGTTTTTATTATACAAATTAATTTAAATTAATTTCATTCAAATAACGCAATTATCAAATTGTAATTATAATAAGAAATTTTGTGGAAACCAATTACCGCAGTAGAGATATTTGTATATTTCTCCTGTATTATGAAGAACATTTTCATTTATACCACTTTTAATTTAAAAACTTTCATGTTTTTCATTGTCGGGAAAACACGCTCTTATTATTATTTTATGTATTTTTGGTAGAGCTCGTAAAGATCTGTATATATATATATATATATATATATATATATATATATATATATATATATATTATATATATATATATATATATATATATATATATATATCGTGTATTTTTTTATTTTATTCCTAGCTAAATAAAGAGTCTATTGCAGTCTACCTCAATACAATTTATCATTTTATTATTATTCTAGTTGACTGCAAGAGATTAACCTCGTAGCAATAATTCCGCCATATGTATCCACTGTATACATTAAAGTCTGTAAATAATTAGTTAAATTAATAATTTCTTTATTTGGTCTTATTTTTATTATATTCATACAAACAAATATAAAAATAGTACATGAGAAGATCTGCTTGAGCTGACATTACGCAAAAGTTGGTTTAATATATCTGTTACTTAAACTCAGGAATAAGGGGGTGGAAACAGCTGACATAATGTAGAGGTAACTGCGGAATAACTTATGATCGATAAACCACAGGCCGTTAATGGATTGAAGTGTCGAGGACATTAATATGTTGTGTATAATGTATTTTTGCAAATCAATGTGCTAGTTTTGTATTATCAAAAATAGCTAGTAAAAGATTTATAGTAATATTAAAACATAAAAATTTTAAATTAATCTTTCTAAAAACGAAAATAATTTTAATTAAATTTTAAATAAATCGTAAAAATTACAAAATATTTATATGTGGCTATATTGCTAGGAAAATATAGATATTACACGAAAAACTGGTCAGCATATTACGGTGATTTTAAATAAATTATTTCTAATGTGTACTCAGTCATAAACATAAAAACTGAAAAAATAACAAACCAGTTCATCGCTATATAAAATAATAATGTAAAAGCTCTAGGAAGATGAAAAAATGCCTTGCTAGTTTTTATTACATTTCACGCAAAGTTGGAGAACCAAGATACGACCAGTGTTCAAAATTTGTGCGTTCACGTAGTTGAAAGTGAAGCACTGAAGCTTGGTCGGCTTGGTAACTTCATTTCGAAAAGCATTTAAGGTGTATGCACAAAATACAGTTTGAGTCATTGATGTAAATTGTGAACCCCGTGAAATACTTTCATATATAATACAGAAAATATTTTCGTTAACCTCACAGGGTAAGTCTTTTTAAAACTAGCTTGCTGGAAAGTTTAATAATCTTTGCATATGAAAGTTTCTTAATTAAAATGTTAATAAACTTTCAATCTATAATCTTCTGTAGATAACTTTCATATAGTAATGCCAGTCAAATATTTTATTCGATATTTTTACTTCAAATGTGAAAGTTTTTATTTGGTCAACCAAGATATAATAAAGTTATAATAAAATTGTGTCACGGAAGAGTGTAAATTCTGTACTTTCTAGAACAGTGATTCCTTTAACTAACTTGAATATATTTAAACATGAAAATAGATTTGGTTGTAGCAATAACGGTATGTTTTTATCTAGAAATTGTAACCGTCGCATTTATTTTAACATCGAGAAACCAATCCATAATACTCGTACTAGGTTGCAATAAATTTCTCGTAAATACGAATGAATATTTCACAAATATTAAACCCTAGCTCTATTACAACTCTCTTTGCTACGGCGTGGAATATGAAATATACACGTACAATAAATATCGATAGTGCATAAAACGTCGTAAACGTTTTTATGTTCACATGTTTTGGTTCCATTAAATAGAAAAAAGTAGATTTATTTACGAAGTAATTTTACTTACGTAGGTAAAATATGGCTCTGTGAAAGATAAACCCCTGGACGTATAATTAAATTAGAAAACCAGCTTTTTAGGAACATGTCTTTTTTTGAAAATGTGTATTTAGGGATGTGTTAAATAATTCTTATTCGGAACGACCTATTAACGTTAAATATACTATATAACGTTAAATTAAAAAAAAAAATTAAAAGCCTTATTGAAACAGATTACAACTTAAATTCACATTATGCGGTGGTGCCTTGATTTCCATTATTTTCCTTGGAGTTTTAAAAAAAATCAAGTTTCTACGTCAACGCAATAGAAAAACCCTAAAAATCGGCCATTTATGTCGCATTTTTTGACACAAATAAATAAAAACTTCCCATTGCCTAGAATCTTGAAATTTGGCAAAAAACAAGATCTCACAGCACAAGTAAATGAAAAAATCCGAAAATCATTAATGTGTAGTTATATGAGATAAAAAATATATTTTTAAATAATGGCTGTGAAAAATATTGTAGGCAATATATTTTCGTTTTAAAAATTTAAATTTTTAATTTGTTTAGCAAGCATATTATGTATCATTAAATATTTATAAATTCCTACATATGTGCGGAATCTTCGTAGTACGAGTTCCACTCGTGCTTGACAGGGGTTTTATTCAAAAAATTACTTGAATAAGAAATATAACATATACTTTCCTCGCGATTAAATAAAACTACGTGATGTAGTATTATTTCTACTTTCTTTAAGTTCTTCACCACGACCTAGGTTTCGTTATATTACATCTTCAGGTGGGCTATTATCAAACATCTTTGCTAATATCCCACCTGAAGATGTTGTAATACATCGAAACATAGGCCATGGTAAAGAAATTAAAGAAGGTAGAAATAATACTACATCACGTAGTTTCATTTAATTGTGAATAATGAATTTCTACAAAATTAACGCCAAATATATTAAATATTTCAAATACTTTCCTCTTAAGCATAATTTCTTATACCTTTGTTGTGTAGCAACATTGGCAACAACATCATAATTGTATTTTGTGTTCCGGTAAATAGTCGATGAAGCTTTCATTAAAAAGCCACGAAGAAGAATATAAACAAGAAGAATATTGTAACACAACCCTCGCAAACAATGTGAACGCATTACAATGCAGAGAGCCTGAGCTCTCTCATAGGTTCACGATCAGGACCATTTATCAAAAGCTTGACAGCTAAAGTTCTCCCCAAAGATTGCCTTCTAAGAATGAGTTCATTTACCTCTTTTGTTTTGGCAAGTTGCTAATATTAGGTTGGGAGTAATGAAGGTTTTTGTTTTCCATAAAATAACAAGTTTCCTTGTGAAGTGTTCATATCTTTGAAAACTTTCTTAAAATTTTAACGTAATTAATGTACTTAACATTTATCAGTAAGTCGCAGTTATCTAAAGTTTCTTGAGTCCGTTTTAATAATTTATGTTAAAATACTCTCTATTCTCTGTCCATTTTTTGTATGCTTTGTTTGTGTAAGCTATATAAATATTTATGTATTTTACAATTTTACAAATCGAAAATATAGACAATGAGTTTATGTCAATTCAAAATTTAATCATATGCAATAAACCGAAAGGCCAGCTGGTATTTTAATAAGTATTGTATAAATTTGAGTACATGTATTGAATTGGCAATATCCGTACGTTTTATTTCTTAAATCTAGCTAGGTAGGTTACTTGTGATGATAACTATATCAACATAATACTTTTGTAAAGTATATATGGAGCTTTTCATTCAAGAAAGAAATAAAAGAAAATGACGACGATATATTTTATATTTGAAAATTAAATTAAAGCTTTTACCTAATTAGAAAAGATTATCTTTTCTTTTTACCTTCCAATGGTGCTTAAAGGAAGGTTATTCATTTTTCATACATTAGTATTTGATTTTTTTTTATCAAACCTATCACATGTAAATGTCATATCATTTATATTTTGTATTAGCAAGAAAAATTTAAATACAATAATTTATCTGATCTAATATTAATGCAAAGGTTGGTAAAAAATCATGTTCTTTACAAACCCGAATAGTAGATAATAAACAAAACGTGATTCTTGGCGATATTATATGTATATATATATATATATATACATATATATATATATATATATATATATATATATATATATATATATATATATATATACTTTGAAAGTATTATCACGCGCACTATCCTTTTACGAGAATGCCTGCGCTTTTTAATAAATGCTGTAGTTACTTTTAACACGCTTTTATTGGGTCGACCTGTAACTAACTAACCATGTAATAGAATCTACGAAACTAAATTTATTGCACTTCTAATTGTTGTATCATCATGAAACTTAACAGTTTATATAGTTCTAATGGCTATAAAATCATTTTATAAAATTATAAGGAAATATTTTAACGTAAAACAAAATACCAATCAAAAAATAACAGAATATTTGAACTAAATTTTCACCCGCTTCCGGACGTCCGAATTATTTAAAATTTTGCACACGTATCAAGAACCGATAATAACACAATAATTTTATAACAATGCTATAATTAAAAATATGAAAAAAATATAAAGTATGATTAAAAATACGAAAAAAATATAAAGAAAAAACAAATTAATACTTCTCAAATTAATATTAAGTGAATGAAAATCTTAATAGTTCAATTAGATTTAAAGACAAAGCGCCCCACGCTTTTGCGAATATGGCTTACACTAAAGTTCTTACTGGGCAGACAGAGAAAACAGGTTCGATAACCATTTTTTTCTTTTTAGTGAAGTATTTTTAAAATGTGTTTTTTTTTCAATTTCATAAACTATTAATTTTTAATTTTGACAGAATGCTAAGTTGCACGAATAATTAAATAAGTGCTTGAATTGACCCTGAAAATGTTTAAGGCTTTTAGAGATTTATTCTTAATTAGTTAATAAATATAAATAAATATACCATTTACTATAACCAGCTGACGAATTGGAGTATAAAGAAGCAGTCAAATGCAAGTTAGATTCATACGTCAAGTTTTCAATACCAATATCAAAAGTTCGCGTCAATTATAATGGTATAAAATTGAAAGCTTAAAAATAAATAGAGAATTAATTAATAAAAAAGTATTAAAAAATTATTTTAGTAAGAAGCATTGCAGTATCCGTAATACTTCCAGCTGGTAATTTTGGTAAAATTAAAATAATTATCCTGGAAATTACAATTTATATTTAATGAACTACAGCGTCTGAAATTTGCTGTCTTTTTAAGGTTAATTGAGAAGCAGACTGATTTTTTTATTACCTTCGAGTAGAATATCCTGTAAGATACTTTTTTTCTTAGATTATTATAAATGTTTCTTTTAGAATATTTTACATAGTCAACATTTTCACTGATATCAAATAGTTCGACCGATTTGGCTAAAATTTTATCAAATAAAACTTCGACCAAATTGAGGCAATGCGTAAATCACGCTAATGAAATGTGATAGAGTTACAATTTAATACTAAATCAAGCTATCACGCATGAAGATGTAGGGATAGTTTTTTTTTGGAAGGGAAAATCATTTACGCATTTAAATAAAACTTAATTAATTAAATAAAAATTTATATTAAACTTACCTACTTGTGTTTTTAATAGAAATTTAAAAATCTACTGACCAACTAAAAAGGTTTTTTTTTCTTAAATTACTATTTAAATTTAATTAAAATATTAGTGCTTATTTCGGTAAAAATTATTTGACTAAATTTTTCAAGTTTACTTTCCATTTTATTAAACACTATACCTAACTTACATTTTGACACAAAATATTGAAAACTGGACGCGTTTCACAACTCTGCACTGATCGATGTATGATCGGCAAAAGTATGCGAGCGCTACAAAACACACGTGCTTGTTCTTAAACGATTTAATAAACTATGTTCACCAGTTCCAGAACAATATACTGTTAAATTCCAAACCCGGAACTTATTAAAACTATTATTGATTTATTTGAAAAACAAATCACTACAAATAAATAAAATTTCAGTTGAAGATAAAGGGAATTGCTATCCACCATGCTATAATATATTCTAAAAGAAAAATAAGGTTGATACAAAAAAAAATATTCAACACTGGACGCGCCTTGCAACACTGCATTGACCGACATATGATATGTACGCAAAAATAGGTGAGCGCTACAAAACACACGTGCTTGTTCTTAGATGATTTAATAAACTAGTTCACCATTCTAGAACAATATACTGTTAAATTCCAAACCCGGGACTTATTAAAACTATTATTGATTTATTTGAAAACAAATCACTACCAATAAACAAAATTTCAGTTTAAGTTAAGGGGAATTGCTTTCGACCATGCATATCATATATTCTGAAAGAAAAATAAGGTCAATAACCTAGCAATGCATGATGTAAAAATCCATGAACCCGTTTTTAATATGCCCTACAATTTAGTGGAATAAATTGTTTTGTATGAAAATGACAATGCCCTCAAACTTATTTTTAATAAGGTAATAAAATAAAAGACAGGTCGTATTTTCAAGCAGACGTAGCTTTTTCGTACTTAATTTCGTGTTAATAAAAATTGTGTACAAACAAAACACATACAACGGAAAACGCCTATATTGCAAATTTACTCTCATTAAAATGAGGTCTTGTTTGTATGGTCTTGTCAAATGCGTCACCAAAAATTCGCTTATAAACAATCTAAAATTATTGACTGGTGATTTAGCTCCTTTGCACTTAAGACCAAAACTATTCAGACCATAGCAAGCACACTTTAAGTAAATAAATTAATTTTTTGAGACAATATCCTAATATTTTTATGAAAAATGTAGAGTAAGAGTAGGTACTTCTTTACCAATACATTTTTGAGCCACATATCTCACCGCAACCCTAAACATAACGAGGCAAAAAAATGTCATTAGCAGGAAGAAAAAGCCCAAGCCCCGATCCTTCTGGATCATATTCACGAAATTGAAATGTCTCTATCCGGAAATGCAATCTTTGTGCTAAATTGAAATATTTCACGAATTGCGTCAAAAAGCACATGGATTGAAAGTAAACAATCGAATATTAGATACTCTTTTGCTTGTTTTTTTATTTTTGGCGAAGGTTTTTGTTGAAATATCCTTGGCAATTTATATAAATAGTAAGAGTTATATTAAATTCATTTTATTTCAAGCTTAAGAAGTGTTTTCAATAAATTCCAAGGAACACCAAATAGCGACTGTTTAGAGAGTAATACATAATAATATTCCTATATCCCAAAATACTTAATTTACAATAATACGTAATAAATTATACGATTTGTTATCACAGTGTATTCTTGAAAAAGTTGTTTAAAATGATAATGTTATTGTAAAGATCTTAAGTTATATCAACGTAAATTCGTTCAACAGAGATAGTTATAAGACATAAAAAAACTGGTAAAAGAATTATTGGGATGCTAAAATATTGAATTACTTGTTCTTAATGGACACCGACATGGACTAAAGTAAAAATTATAAAAAAGCTCTTCCTTGTTCACATACATTTTTTAATTTTTTCTTCCAATTTGTTACACACGTGAAACAAAAAAAATTAAGTAATTTATAACAGAAAAGTGTCCAAGAACTACATGAAATGAACAAGAATTATATTATATAATCGGTACATTAAATATGGAAAGCTTTCGAAGTAGACAAAACCAACAACATATGATATGGTTTTTGTTTTGTCGTTGAAACCAGATTAACAATTTTTTCGCATGAAAATAGATCTAAAGAATTGTATAGATGTAAAAATTCTTAATTTTCATTTACGAACATGAAATAACCGGTTCGAAATTACGAAGTAGCATTCTCACAGAATTTCTGAAACAAGGAAATAAAGATGGTTTACAAAATATCAAAACTTCAATTAAAAGAACATATAAATTACTACGAAGAGCGCTATAAGATGCAAATACAAAATGCGTGATACAGTTTAATTTATGTTCAAAGTACATGAATACAAACAAAACTTCAATGTTATTAAAGTTTTGTTCCAAAGCTATAAAATTTCCTAAAATGTGTGCATGAATTATATTGGTATTTAATTTTTTTCAATTTTTTCGTATATACGTTAAGAATAAAAGTGAACTTTTAAATCCTACAAAAATTATGGTTAGGATTAATATTATAAAGGATCTGTAGGAGTCTTTATAACTTCGTAATGTTTATTCGTATATTCGTTCACAAATTGCGTTCTATTTATTTTCAAGAAACTTTACTTCAAATAAAGGTAATATCGTATAAAAATACAGTAAAATATTAATAAAAGTAAAAGATCATATATAATCTAAAGATGTGCCATTGGAACAAAAAAAATCACCGTAAACCTTCAAAATTATTGTCAGTGTCAATTATATAATATTTCATTCCTTTGTATTTTTGTCAATACTTTTTTTGTACCAAGAATGGAATTTAATTACACGTTCGCACGTTCGCACATGTAGGTCTGCTTCAATTTTAAAAATTAGGTATAACAAGAACTACGTTGAAGGTAATTGTCTTTTTTAATTTCAAAAGCATCTTAAAAAAATTGTCGTCTTTTCCTTTGAAATACCCCCTGCACTTTTCTCTTTTCTCCATATCTATTTATGGAGATGATCCTATGAAATTTAAAGTAAATTTTGTTGAAATTATATAGAGTACGAACAATATTTGATTTATATCCTTTTCGACGTATAACTTTCATTAAATTTAAGCTGATTAGACTTAAAAGGTTTGTTTAACAATTTTACAAATAATTTCATTCAAAAATTATTTTTAGCCATAATGTACTCGACGATACCTCCTTAACATCATTTGAAAATTTTCGTTCATGTCGAAAAGTTTCACAAAATGTGATGTTTGTCTCGTTTCCTTTAATTTACAACTTTTCTATATCCTATACTATATTTCAGTTTTCGGCGTTTCCAGGACAATGTATATACAACATTGAAAACATCACGTAAATTAATGAAATTAATTTAATGTGATGTGAATGTATACAAAAAAAAGGCAGTGAGAGACTGACCAACCGACTAAAATTGTTGGACACCACATATCATTCCTCAAGCAATAAGGAATTTAATTTTTTGTAATCCACCAACTCATTATATCCAAAATATATTAAATTATTTTATTTCTTTTATTATTATATATGGAGATGTGGAAAGTGACGGAATCGGGGACCTTTTTGCGAAAATTTTGCTATATTTATAATATAATAAGAAATATTTTCATTAAACAAATACTCTTTTATATAAAAAGCATCACTTTAATATTTTCAAGAAATAATATTGATGGAACACACATTTATTCGCGTTATTTCTAAAGCAACGTAAGGATAGGAAACAATTTTGACGTGACTTTTCACAATTTTGGAGTTTTACTTATATAGGGGTGTTATGAAAAAAATGAAGTAAAATTTTAAGATGTGGGCGCACGATACAACAAAAGTCGACAGAATGAAGTTGCTAACCAAACATATTTTTACATGCATATAGTAACTGATACTTCATGTTAGTTATTAAGGTATTCGTAAATACGCAACACGTGTTTTATATTCATACAAATCTAAGTTATATCTGTTAAAATAATATTTTTTTAGTAATTGAAATTTGGTAGTGGACCAAATAAACTATTAGTAGTGGATCAAATAAACAATAAACTATTTTTTTGTGAATATTCATAATTTATATATATATAAGCTTGTGTTTATAAGCTTTTCAAAATATATTTAAGTGTATTTCTCTAAGTTTTGGTATGTATTTATTTGCATTACAAATTGTAAATTATTTACCACTATACAAGAAAAAGATTTTAATTTTTAAAATTTAAATATTTGATTAAATCTATATCTTACCAACCGTATTTTTAATCACGACGTGCCAAGTAAAGTTATTCTTATATCATGCCATAAAAGTATAACTTCTGACGCGAGCACATAAGTACACGCACAATTTTTTTTTACTATTTTTATTTAAATACTTATTCTCTTGCAGTATCCATAAAATTGCGACGAATAGCTCAAAAACAGCCCAACAAACTAATCTTTATTCTTAAAGAAAAGACAAACCAATGCATAATAATTATTTTGTTCCCCCCTTATAATTTATATCGTGCGTGCGTGTAACTATGCGTTAAGTAATCATTAAGTATAAGTAACAGTTCAGTAAGCATCAGAAAATTCGCTTGTGAAATACTTCTATTGTTTTAATAACACCACGATATTTACGAAATAAAGATGGGATATATTTTTTTAACCCCAAGCTCATGGAAATGGTATTGTTTCCATAAACTAATTTTCTTTACGATGTTCCACAATAACTTTGTACAGCACATAGTAAGTTATTGAATATATTGTAGATTAAATTAAATTCTATATCAAACGCCAATCTTTTTTGTACCTTCAAAACATTAATTACTTAATTATAATTGGGGACCTCCAAAGGTCAATAATTTAACATTTTCATTTGGTCGTAATGTCTCATGAAATTCATTCCATGTTACCAACATTTTAACTTTTAAAATTATGAACTTATTTAAGTTAGGAGAAAATTTTATTTATAGTTCAGGCGTTTTTAAAATCTAACAGAAAATAAAATTAAACTGATGGTCAACGCCCATAATTGAAGAGTTCCTGTTACCACCGTTATTGTATCCTAATTTTGCTAAAGGGAAGATTTATTCGTATCAAAATTTAAGAGGCTTTTTATTGGATTGTCATAAGACCTATATCATTCAAACATAGTTACGCTACCTGTGATGTTCATTGAGGGGAAACTCGTGAGGTTTCTTTAATTTACATTGTTAAATTCTCTCTTGCAACCGACTATACTCCTTGGATTTCTTTATAATCTGGTGTAATGTACAAATGGCCTCTACGAAAACTACAGCCTGGCTTTTCAAGAGGGTTGATATAGTTAAACTTGCACCTAAACCTATTCGTGGTGATTCTCGAAAACATGGATTCGAAGAATGATGAGTCTATAAAGTTTTAACAGAGAGTTATTATTCATTTTAAAAATAGCACCAACATGCCCCTGACCTACGTTTCTGGTGCAACACCCCCAAATATGATAGAATTTAACAGCTTCTAAAAAGCTGGCATTATTGACGTACAACCTGTTTCGGGAGTTCAAAGACAATTTCATCGTCACACACCTACCTTGTTGTCCTTTAGTTATTTGATAGCCACTCTGATCTTTGCTAGATTGATGACAGCTAAATTTTCGAGATGGTTTTAGGTCAGCTTTATTCTTGAGTCTTTATTCGTCCTATGAAACTGTGATCCAGTTGAACGAGGCTACAATTATTGAAGTTTATCAAAAAACTGTGTTTATGTTATTTCCGCCATGTAAACTGAGTTTTTGTTATTTTTCTTAAGTAGGATATGGTTTAAAGTTTTTAAAATTTTTATACAATTTTAACATTAGTTCAGATTTTTTTTTGAACACTCTAAATTCTCCTTCATTAATAATTTAAGAAATTGTGAATAAAAATAAATATCCAACACGAGTTTTCAATAAAATCTCTCACTCAACGTACAATGGATTTTTTTGAAAAAATCACTTTGTGAAAAATTTATGAAACATTTTTAGAGTTCATTCATTTAGCCCTTCAACTACTGTCCATTTCTCTTTCTCGGATTTCATTTCAAAGATATATTCAGTAGCATACCGATCCAAATGTTTCTAAATTGCTGTCAAAAATGTAACATGGAAATTTTTGAGGATCATACCGAATGTCAATAGAAATATCAAGTTATTAGAATTCTTTAACAATAGAATTTTATTCCCACACTAACGACATGTGCCCCCTCATTCTTAGAAATGATGAAAGTCAAAAATAATTAGGTATACTTAGAGTTTATCGGAAAACTAAAGCAATTATTCCAAATTTCAGAATTTTTGAGACACTCGTCATATTTTTACGATTGTAAAAATTATACTATAAATATTTAGCCTTAAATATTTATCTGTACCAAAGTAATACATATGATCTCATTTAAACATGCAGTAAATGCTCTCTATTGCTTTCATTAATAGCGTGTTTTCTGTTATGTATCAATTAAAAAAGTAATATGTAAAAGTTGTTGGATGGTGGTGAATGGCCTATACATTATGGCAGCTTATTCCAATGTGAACGCATATTTCTCCTTCAAATTCGGTTGCGAGTAGCTGTTTACAATACATGAATCTATATATTTATTCCCTACATGCGACCCGCCCCCGCTTTGCACGAGTGCAATGTAGGTACTAATGTGGTGTAATTATGAAGCGATTGATAATATTACTGTCATTCACGAGCCACCGCCGCCCGCCACCGCCGCCGTCCGTGCACGGCATCGCCATCGCGAATACTGATTTTGGTAATTTTAAATCCATGATATCTTCTAAACTATTAATAATAATGATTTACAGTGAACAGCAAATTTTATCTACATTAAATTTCCAACGATTTCAACTTATTTAATTAAATAAAGATTAATATAATATTGATCCAAAGAACTTGGAAAATATAACCCACAAAAAAATTAATAAAAATTGTTCACAGTGGGTTATCCATAGGATATAGATATACGCCATGGCAGACGTTTTGTAGATATTTTAAAAATATACCATTCCATAGTAAAACATTTTGATATATCTTCTAAAGTTTAGTCAACGTTAACAATGAAAGCGACCAAAATTCTACTTTTGTAAGAAATATTTATTTTTTATATTTCCTGTAAATATAACTGCATATATTATACCTATAAACCTTTCAGAAGAAATTATCTGAATGTTAGTGAAAACCGCCTCAAAATCCATTACGTAATTTAAAAGATCTAAGCTTATAGATGGACAGACTTTGTCTTATACTATGTGAGGATAAACAGTTTACTAAGTGTTATTTCTACTTGCTAGTGTTGTTTAAAAGTACATACTGCATATTTTTTTATATATTCCGAAATTTAGAGAGACAAATTTTTTATCGACCGCTATTTTTATTATATTTTACTAACCATATAATATAGCATTGAAACTCTATGTAATTTAAGAATGTTATCAACATTATTTAAGTATCATATTAATCAATTTAGTTATTATTATCAGCAAAATTGTAATAGATTTACTGTTACACACGACTAAATTAAACTACATGATGTAGTATTATTACTACTTTAGTTTCATTTAGTTCTGAATAACGAATTTCTACAAAATTGTCGCCAAATATATTCAAGATTTACTGTTACTAAATGCGTGTACAAGACATATAATTGCTCTGCACGAAAACTATAAAACATCATGTACCTATCGTCTCTAAGTAATCTAAAATAATAAATAATTATGTGATTTTAATAACCTTATTATTTATTTTAATCAATCAAAACATTTTTTTTGTACAAAATAAACTCATTCAATGAACTAGCATGTACGTAGAAACATTTAACTTTGTGATTTCAAATATTGAATATATTTGGCGTTAATTATGTAGAAATTCATTATCTTTGCTAATACAACGAAACCCAGCTCGTGGTAAAGAACTCAAAGAAAGTAGAAATAATACTACATCACGTAGTTTCATTTATTTGTGATTTCAATTATAATAGAATATTGTGGCATAAGAAACTTTGCGAAAAAATCGTTTGTAATGTATAAAAACTAATTATTTTTATGAATGCACAGGATTATAAACAAACATTATCCTCGTGAATGTATTTCTCAAATTATTACAATCACAACAATTTTATGATATTATTAAAAATAACTTTGCATTTTTATAGCTACGTAAACATTACGGTATAATAGTTGAGTATTAGAATAATTATTTTACACTTGGATTCCATAATTATACTTGATTTTATATTTCTCAGCCTACCAAAATATCAAAGAAAATTACTATAATTAAATAACAAACCATTATAAGCACTAAAGCTTTAAATTATGGTTTCGATAAAGTCTCTCAACTGCAACAAATAAGCTACGTTATTATGCACAAATGACGTAAATTATTAAAGTGAATATATAAATCATCCCATTTTCACCATAACGTGAAACAATACAAACCTTTTTTCTGGAGTTAGATTTTCATATCGGATAGTAGCAGTTGAGTGAAATGGAAAATTGGGTCGAACAGGTGACACGATAATTGTGTTCTATCACGAACGTGGCTTTCGTGTAGCTTGCATCATTGTTATTATTTATTTTCCATTCATATATTAACACATTTTATATATTTTTTTTCCTAGAAATTCAATTTGACTAGCATTTTCATTAGAACATCCTTATTTTTATCAATTAAAGATTATATTATTTTGTGTTTGAGTTTTCTGTCTTGCTTCATCTTCCGCGCTCATCATACTATCCTACAAATTCATGGTATCCGACAAAATTTTAGTTAAGAAAACTTAATTAGAAAACTAATTTATTCATGCTTCAAGGTTTTCCTTGGCGTTAGCATTGATCAATAGTGAATGCTTATTTTTATGTCATCGATTTAACTAAGGTTTGAAAATGTAAAATTGTATTATTTTATCAAAAAGTAATTAACTTCATAGGATATACGTCCGTTGGATACTTCTGAGAAAACCTAATAAACTTATGATTAAGCTCTTTCCCGTAAGGCTGGTTTTAGCCAAAAAAGTTGTAGTTTTGTGAATTTGGTTACATATCAACTAGTAATTGTCGATTGAATCTTACATGACGATCGATTCTATTTTGGCATCCGTACATATTTTTACGTAATTTATTCTCATCCTCGAGTCAAATATCAAAAATTGTTGATAGACGTAAACCATGTCTTCTGTATTTTTTACTATATATAATATCCTTAATGATCACTTTACTCTTTCATAACTCAATCTAAATTCCTATACATATCAGAGCACAACTATGTTGGCAAAAACTATGTTCTAAAATAAAAATACCTTTGCAATTTTCAGAACTAATTCTTCATAGCATATGCTAAAAAATTATGAAATAACTAAATATAATTATACAAAGTTTATCCTCGTATAACGTCAGTTAAAATTTCTTTATTCAAAATTACTTATAAATTCCTTCTAAATCTCTTCCCTCATTATCTTTCTATATCACCTCCATGTCTTACGGCAAAAAAGGAAGGCTAGAGTATAGCCTTCCTTTTTTGCCTATAAGTCTTCTAACATTATTTATCTTTAATTTATACCTTTGTGTAATTACTATTTATTGTCCTTTCATTTCATTAACATTAACTAACCTGTATCAAAAAATCACCATGTACTACAGAATAAAATTATAGCTTAAAAAACTAAAAAAATACTCTTTTGCAGCAATATGAACTAAAAAATAAAAAATAATATAAAGTTTTCAAATGTAAAGGTTTTGGTCAGACTATTTACTCTAAATATTTTCGTGTCAAAATTTCGGACCTGAATTCTATACACGTTTAAAGCACTGAATTAATAGTTAAATCATTAAAGAGATCTTTCATAAAATAATGGCAATTAATTATTATATTCTTAAAACGCAATTAATAAACGCAAGTAAACTGAAAGCAAATAGCTAGTATTTAAATAAAATAATTTAAATATGTATGCTTTACAAAGTATTCCACAAGGGTTTTTAATTTTTATTTGTTGTCTGATATACTTCATATTTTAGGATATAAACTGATATTTCAGCTTTGGCATAAATCTACATAAAATTGTCATCAATAAATTAATAGTAACAAGTCTAGTCGGATCCTGCTAAATATAATTCAATTTCTCGGAAAGTTAATGACCAATAATAAAAAAAATATCAACTTTACCTATAATTTTTCGATATTTGACTAAAGTGAAAATAATATTCTAACAGCGGGTAGACGATTCGACTATCGGAACAGTAAAGTAGTCATTTCCATCAAGTTGTTTATTATTTAATTTCCGTTTACTTTCTTCGCGCGATGGAGGGGGAAGGTTTTTCACTTAAGTTGACAAACAAGTAGGAATTTATTCACTTCTTTGGCAACATGATTTAGCTCAAGAAAAGATTTTTCTTTGCCCGATACGATACAAGCAACATTTTCAAAATTTTTTCTTCGCGCGATGGAGGGGGAATGTTTTTCACTTTATATCAAAATTAAACATTACACAAAATTAAATCTCTTATCGTTTTATCATATTGATCGGCGCCGTCTGGAGACTGGACTCGTTAATGCATGTAAAGGAGGAAATCAAACATTCCATTTAAAGCTCCTTAAAAGCTTTGTCCCTTAACACTTATGAATTAATTAAATTTAGAATATAGCACGATTAACTTGCTAATTCTAAATATTTTGGTTCCATAAATCTTGTGGTGTAGTTTTTAGGATTGGGTATTAAATATTATGTTAGAGAATAAAAAGAAGAATAAGGAGGAAAATGTTGGGATTTTCCAAAAGCTATATTCCGGATTGTTGGTTACTTAAATTATAAACTTTAACAAAATTACATAATAGTTAATAATAACTTTTGTATGTTAAACTAATAATTTTGAAACTAATAATTCTAAATAATTGCCAAATATATTTTAGATACGTAAGTTAGATACGTATTTTTTTCTTAAAACTAAGAAAAGAAAGAAAATTACAGAAAATTTTTTTTTAACATTAATTGTAATAATAGTCGTTTCAAAAAATAGTGTCAATTAGGGTTGCCAAATATCGAGCAAATATTTGCAGGAAATTCACAAGCAAAATGCAGGGTAGGGCATTAAACGGAACCGGGAAAGGAGAGGTGGAATTATAGAAAAATTTGAAAGTTTTTGTACAGGTAATATAATAAAATCTTTCTTTTATTTGTTCACTTTACTTTTCCAATTAGTGCCCCTTTCATCATCTCCTCACATTTTATTATAAACAAAAGTAAATTAAAAATAATTTCGAATCAAGCAGCAACTTAAAATTTGAGATAAAATTAACATCAACTACACATTTTCATTGAATTTTATTTAACATACCATGGAAAATTTGACAAAAAATTTAAACAATTAGATTAGCTATACTTTCTAATCCGAAAAATAATTATGAGTCTTCCTTCTCCTACTTTATAATTTCCCTATTTATTTTCTTCTATACTTACCGTATCCTAGTTCATTTTCTCCTTCTTCCATTTTATAATTAATTAAAACAAAAATAAAAATATTTTGAAACAAAAAAATTAATTCGCACTTATTAAACAAAAAGGTAACTTAAATGCTATAGTAAACTTTGGTATTTAAAAGTTCGAAACCACTAGATAAACTATATTCCCAAAAAAAAGTAGTAAATGCTAAATCAATTTTATCACTTGGCTGTTATTATTATAACTTTTTATTTTTGAAAGGATATTTTTTTTGCTCATTTAGATATTTGTTTATCCCTTAATACAAAATTATAAAAATCTTTGGACTGGTATTCGAAATTTACTTTGACTTGCAAATCTGCCTTCTGACGATCGATGCTTAATTTGCTTTTTGAATCAGCCCAGGCATTATCACAAAGTGAGATATTATTTTCGCTGCTGATTTGAACATGGAATAAAAGCAATAAACTGGAGAATCCTTAAAAAATTCGAAATATCCCAATTAGCTCAAAATTATTTATGCCGAGTGCCATGAATATTTTTTTTGTTATTTAAATTCGAATTTGCTCACTCCTTAATTATTTCATTAATAGTTTCTTTGATAAAGCTCGTGCGATACCGGTTATACGCTCAAGTAACGACTGAATATCGTCCATACGTTTTGTGAGCATAAATTTTTCTCTACAGGCTATTATTTTTTATATGTGAATGGTCTTTGTAAAACAGCCATATGGGTCAACGCTAAATAGTTATTTTTTGAAAAATCAAATTGCTCTTCTATATATTTCAAAGCATCTTTATGATATGTTACAAGAACGCCTTGATCGACTGTTTTTCGTCGTTAGAAAAATTTGTTTAATTTATTTGTGCAAACGAAATTAATAAAACTACGTCCTTTTTTTATTTTTGGTTACAAAATTTCAGATGGTGATAAGTTTTAAGGGATAAAACATTATCTTTTTCTATACGCATAAAAATTATTTTTTCTATACGCTTTTTATGTGCGTATCACGGAAAAGTGCTGGAAAACATTCAGTTTTCTTGGCGTGGTCACCATCCAAAATATTTTTTCATTGCTACTGGATAGTTATTAATTGCGTGATACGGAAGATAGCCATATCCTTTCAGTACCAAATTTTTAACACCACATTCTCACTTCTCCATAGTAGTTTTTACGACATTATGCTGCATATGCGCCGAACACCCTAAGGCGAAGTGTTTTCATTACCTTTTTCCTAAATTTACATTGAAATTGTATATGCAGGTACGTTTTTTTATTTTGATATCCAAATCGTTCAGCCGATTTTTCTTTTCTTATAAATGTTAACAGATTTCATTTCAGTTTTAGTTGTAATCAATTAGACGTGTACGCACACCATCGTTCGGAGGATAATATCTAACTAGTAATGGAAATAATTTTATGTTGCCCTGAGTTGATGCACTAATAAAAATAATATAAAATAAGCCGGATCTTAACGTGGCTATTATATCTTCAATTTATGTTAGAGCCAAAATATTGTAAAACAGAAATGATGCCTCTATTCTACCGAAAGTAATTATCCCTATGATTCCTGTATTCTTGAATATTACAGGAAAAACTTCCGAATCACATTCGTATAAAATATTATTCTTCACGCCATAGTAAACTTTACCAACTCTGTGGCTAAAATTGTTTTTCTTCGGTTATTAATACGCCGCGTTTGAAGATCAGCTGTAGAGTTTCACTGTTCATTATTTTTTCGAGTTCGTTCTCCTCGTCCATATTAGGGGACTGCGATATGACATTTAATATTATCAGCATCCGTGGGATATTGAAAACTATTTTTCACTGACTTGACAAAACGCTTTGTAAATATTAATATTGACTTTCTTAAAAAAAATTATAAAGTATATCCCATTCGTGATGGTGTCACAATGAACGATTCCTGAATCATACATATGTCTAAATTATATCAAAATGATGTTTGAATAATATCACAACTAAGTACATAAACACAAGATTATAAAGTTGGTCGACCGTAGTCGACCCGAGATGATTACGAATAAGGGCGAAGAGCGCAGGCGGCCAGAACACGGGCAAAAACGGCCCAGTTACAGAGGCTAGGGCGTCCCCCATTTTTGCAGTTACAGGAATAGAACACGAGCAGTGCGGTTCATTCGATTCGAAGCACTACGATGTGAAGCGATACAACCCACTGTGAAAACAAGACTTAAGGATTCGCATGTGTAGTTAATGAATATTTAATAAATGCACCATAAAAAAGGACAATTAGTGCATAACGCACGCACATTTTACGGAACGCATCCTCCAAGGCCCTAGAAATGTGCCGTTCCGACTTTCTCGGGGAAGTTGACAACTCCAGTATCAATTGATGTTATATTTGTTTTACAGTTACTTGTTTTGACTAGTTGTACCACACCTTAAAAACATTTGTGTTTGAACCTTTAATTCTCTACTCAACAAATTTAATTATAATATGAAAAGTTGACATTTATATTTATATAATAAAATTATGAATAAATTATAAATTTAGAATAATAAATTTTATTATGTCCCTGTGAAAAGGATATATTAATATTAGCTTAAATAAATAGACAGGATAACAAGTAATAATCAAAAAGTTCTGAATGGGGAATGTGAATGTGAAAATGTTTGCAAAAAGTTGACATTCATATTTATGTAATAAAATTATGAATAAATTATAAATTAAAAATAATGGATTTTATTATCTTCATGTGAAAAGAATATATTAACATTAGCCTAAATAAATAGACAGGATAACAAGTAATAATCAAAAAGCTCTGAATGGGGAACGTGAATGTAAAAATGCTTGCATAATTTCATATTTTGAGTGTGTCTACGTCATTCCTTATAATTTAACAGAGCTTATATCGAAAGCAAATATGTAAACGAAAACATAAAAAATAAAGTCTCTGGTAACAATTTCGCCGAGTTTTTAAATGGGAAGAGAACTTCACTTACCAAAAATAAGTGAATTACTTTTTGAAAATGATTTAACGCAAATGAATATTAAGCTGTTGTGAACTAAATATTTACGTAATATTTATTATTATTAGAACTTAATATTTTATCACGGAAATAATTATATGTCAAAATTATATTAGGTTAGCAAATATTAAGCTCGGCATTCTTGTTTATAAAAGTTTTTTTCTCATTTTTTGGTGTATTTCATAAAATCAATATTCAATTTTAAAAGAAACGTTGTTGTCTATTACTTGTCGTGAAACGCTACGCAAAAAAAAATTACTTCTTTATGATTCCCTTTGGGCTCTTGGCAAAAAAAATTAGGTAAATTTAACATTAAAAAATATTTTATCACGTTAATAATTATGGAGCAAGCGAAACAGAAGATTGCAGGGCAAATTCCAAAGGACACATTTGATGAAAATATATTTTACATAATCCATGAAAAAATCGCTTCACTATGTTCGCAATTACTATTTTGTTGTAATATTGTGAAAAATCAATTTCTTTTCTTTTTGTATATATGAGATTCGGGGAAATGAAATACGTGAAAAACTGCACTGGAACGATATGCGATGATGTCGATATATTAAAGATGAAAGTATTTTTCACACCACATTTTTTTTCCAATAGTTCATCGGCCCCTTTCGAATTTGAAAGGGTGTTATTTTATATGAAAGCCCAACAAAATATTGAAATATTTCACCAAAGCAATAATTTTCTTTTCAGTATGATAGGATTTGAGTCACCCAGTCAGATAACACTTCGGGATCTGTTTCAATAAGGCTTTTCAATTTTCCCAAATTTAAATAAAAGGCCCCCTCGAATAAGGAAAAAGATCTTTATTTTACCCTTTAGATATTTTAAATTCTTACTTGGCTGCACCCGCACTCATCGTTGGATACGTAAAGTTAATAGTTGCAAGTTTAATAGTTGCCAACTTAATTAGTACTAATGTAATATAAATGTAATGTTATTGTTTGTTTTTGTTTTACTCTTAAACATATTGACAGATTTTAGTAAAGTTTTAAATATAGATGAATATTATCCTGTACTAAAAGATAGCGATTTTAATTATACTATCATATGCGGCAGCAATGTAATACATTTAAACGTTAAAAGAGTAACCCACGCATTAATATGTATATTTACTTCTATGAAAAAAGAAGTTTTTCTAATTATACCTTAGTCGCATTAGAAAAATTAAAAATGGTAAGAGCTAGAACTAAGAAAAATTTGATAAAATAAAATTTATTCCACGTGTGGATTACCATGTATGTATGTATATATATATATATATATATATATATATATATATTTATATATATATATATATATATATATATATATACATATATATATATATAAATGTATATATAGTATCGGCTCGCTGATTAATGCTTTTAAACACCTTAATGTTTCATGTATGTAACTTACTATCTCTCTTAGAAAAGATTACAAAAGGTAAAAATGTTCGTTACGTACACCATTAGGTTATTGGATTTGTGTTTTGTTATATAGCATAATTTTATATTGATTTTAATGATTTCAAATTAATTTGAAATAATGCAGTATGGTAAGAAATTCATTCTAACCACCTATTTAAGTGGATTCAAAGTGTTAAATGCCAACTTCTCTCTCACTTGTATATTGAAATATGTTCTCAAAAAATCGTATCTTGAATATAGTAAAATCAAGCCATTTTCAAAGCAAAAATTGATTTAATTTCTGTTGAAAACTCTCAGTTGACTCATATTGCAGACGAATTCAGAAAATATTTCATTAGCCTAGATTTAAAATTCGGAAGTTTGTTTCCTTACGTTAAAAGTATTATCTGGACATTTTCGTGTTTTCTATTAATTTCTAAAAAAAATATTTAAATAAAATTAACAAAATTCTGCCAAATATATTTAGATTCAATTAACTTTCTCATTAACAAACATCTTGCAATACGTTAATTGAAGAAAGAATCCTTCATTATAGTTATCTTCTTTTCATCTTTTTGTGACATCGTATAGAAGTCTATTTCTCTTTTTTAAATTTTTTCACTCGGTGCACTTTTCTCGATTTTCCTTATTAATTAACCGGCCATAATAACACTCAGTCATTATGTAATATTTATGATAGTATATTTATCCAGATATATATATAACAGAATATTTATGATATTTCTTTTAAAGTTTATGTATATATATATATATATATATATATATATATATATATATATATATATATATTTCTATCATTTCATGGGCTATTCATATTTTAAGTCATCTTGAATTATCAGTGACATAAGTACACACACTTCCATATGAACATTCCAATATAATGGCTAAAACTCATATATATGAAGTAAATACCTTCATAGGTTTATTCCTAATTAAGACTCATTGGTACGTCCGTCAAGGCAGTTTTAGCAAAAAAATCTGAAACTTGAGAGTTTGCTACGAATATGTTGGTATTCATAGTTAAATCTTAGGTAAAACTTTTGTATGAGAAGGCATTCGCAAATGTTTTGTTGTAATTTTATTTGCACTGAGTTTATTTCATTGTCAATAACAATGACTCAATTATAACACGTCATCCTGAACTATTGTCATCTATACAGATAATAAAATGGTAACGAGGGCGCGTTTGTGCGTGGATCACGCAAAAACCATACGATAAGTTCTAATACATAACTTAGAAACTTCGTTAACATCAAGAGTAGAAATGCAACACGCCATTCTTCATAGGAATTCATAAATTAATAGTAAATTGATAATTATTTAACATGAACATTCACACCCATCTTCCATATAGTTTTATTCTTCCTTAAATTCTTAAATAATAATACATTTATATTAACACGTTGGTAACTGGAGTATTGTCATCTAATATGGGTATATGTTAGAGGATAATACTTTGAAAATGTAGAAATTTGTAACGAAGTACAAGGTTTTTCCGCAATGGGCAGACAGAATTAATAGATCGATTTTTATCGATCGTTAAAATATCTGTCATAATCCGAAATTTATACATATATATGTGTGTATATATATATATATATATATATATATACAACTAGCTGTGCTCGCAATTTCATACGCGCATACAACTAAAAAACGAATTGTCCATTATTGGTAGTACGCAGGTTAAAGAAGCAAAATAATGTGTACAAACAAATTGGTTCATAAATATATTTGTTTATAATATCCTCACATTTTTTGAATAAACTCAGTCAGAAATCATAAATATAAAATTGGTATCATTTTGAAATAATCAAACTAGAAATAAAATGTAAAATGTTAGCAAGGCAAAATTTTAATATCATACTGTGAGAAAAAGACACGAATAATAAACAGAGAGGATAACAGGTACGTGCTAAAAATAATCGATAAGTTCCAAGCACAAAAAACGAGTATGACATTTTCCCATTTTTCTTTCCGAACAAAGTAAAAAATATACCACCCATTGCAGATCTTGCAGCGAAGGTAAATGTGACAATGGAACCAGCGAGTTCTACAATGAAAAAATGAAAAAAGAAAAAAGAAAAAATTGAGGGCAAAAACACGGGGACTATTTCAAACTTATTAATTTTTTTGACCAAAATATCAAGCAAATAAGATGGATCTTTTCGAACGGAGTCGGTATAAGGGGGCAAAAAAATTGTTTCGAAACTGGACCATACGACATCATATTTCGTTCAGTATTCGTTGCTTTAATAGTTTCGTGGCTTTTCCCAACGTACCTGTATAGGAGTAACTTTCTCTCTCTTGAATGAATTATTCCAGAAGCCGAAACTCAGGAAATTACCCCTAATTTTTGTACTTTTATAAAATAACTAAAATAGCTGAAGTTTAATCATGTTTTCCATGAAAGAAAAGACGTGTATGCCAACAAAAATAAATAGTCCATATTCACGTATAAAGCGAAACAACTTGTCTGCTTATTTGCTTGTTCGCTCTAATTTCTCAATTTAAACATTCGAATTCCAATACATGACCCAACAAATTTTATTGTTTTAGAAAGTCCTTACTTTGAGGAAGATTATAATTCGTACTTAGCATATACTAAAATAAAAAAAACTACAAAAGACCTCTTTTTAATATTTCAATTTCACAAAACAGTAGTTTCATGCAAGCATATATCATTAACATTTATTCTAAGAAAAGATAATTGATCATGTTAGCAGTTTAATCGATGTCAAATTAATAATTAATCTTTCAAAATAAAGTTGTGACAAAGGAAAATTACATAAATATCTCATTATACGTTTCTTTTCAAAGAGATTTAAATAATCAAAGGAGAGATTTCAAGATTTTTTATTGCAGAAACCAATCCATGCAAGCATATATAATATTCGTTGTATAAACATAGTGAATACTTTTAAATTAGTTATATTAACCAGGAAAATATAATATTCCCTCCAATATTTCACCTTATTTTACCGTATGACTAATACTAATATACTTATATAACATTTACGAAATCACTACGGCCGGGCACGCGATTCGACTGTTGGGCTGGTAAAGTTCTTACTTCAATCAAAGTTTTCATTATTTCATTTCCGTTTAGTTTCTTCAGATGGTAGGGAGTATGAACTGAATTTAGTTCACTACATTTGGTTTTATTAAGTTGGCAACACGTGGTAGCTGTTGAAAAGATTGATCGGCGCTGGGAATGAAAACAAATAAAGTTTGTTGAAGGTTGTTTATTTCTCTTTATTAAAGCTACGGTGTAGAACGTACCATATTTTCATTTTCATTTCATTAATAAAGCGATTTATGATTAATTTTTTGTTTGTTAACTAATGAAATTATTAATTAATAGCGTCCCGCCCTGGCTTCGCTCAAGAAAACTGAGAGTTATGTTTTTTAGCAGTATACGGTGTATTGTGGATTTTATGTAATGTTATGTGTACATATGTTATATTTCTGAAGGACAATGTTGCCATACATTACTTCCATGTAACTTTAACGATTTAAACAGCCAAGAAACTTTTCCTACGAATGCTATTTTCCGACTACATACTCATTAATCGTCACAGATTGGGTAATTTTCATAAAATATGCACACATAGTTATATTTTCTCTCAAATATATATATATATATATATATATATATATATATATATATATACATATATATATATATATATATATATATTCGGTATATATTTATCCATAACAATCTCTTTACGGAGTGTTGATAGGGACCCTCGTTTTTCATACAGCTTGTTCTATTTGTATTGTATTAATACCACTAACTTCTGCTTACGTTTAATATTTTATTTTACTGTTAAAATATTTTAAATATATACATTTTTTTCAATTAGGTTTATTTTTCATCTTCAAGTCATGATAATATAATAAACATTACAAACCCCATTGATAGAAACTTATGAAATTAATAAATAAATTTTTAAAGTTGATTAACTTTCACAGAATAAAAACGAAACTTCATGTACTTATCAAAATAACCAATTCATTTTATCATCGTCTGGTAAAAAATTAAAATATACAGTAAAAGTGAATTTTTATATATAATATAAACTAATTATTACGATTTTCCACTCTGCTATGATTTATTAAGTTATATAAAGTGAAACGAAACTAATATATTTCATAGTATATATGAACAACATTCAAATATGTTGTGAGGAGATTAGTGTAAAAATCATTAAAAATGTATAAAAACAACTATTCGTTTATGTCAAATTATACAAAAAAACATCATCACATTAGTTTATTTTTGTGGATGGAACGACTTTTGTTCTTTAGTACCATTATGGAACCGCTTTTGTATTATTCCTTTCAACCGTAAATCACATATTTCTTTCTTCCAACCATATAATCGACTATACAAAAACGTGAAAACAAATAATATTTTCATTAAGTCATTACATAACAAATCGTCATAAGCTTTAACGCTTTGAATGTATCACCCAATTGCAATGAATTAACGGCAACATTGTAGACGAACTATGTAAATTGATAAACTGAAAATATATATAGTTCCATTTGCACCTTAACGTGCAATTAGATTTCCATATTGGATAGTGGCAGTTAGTTCGGTGAAATGGAAAAACATGACAACTGTAAAATTGGATAGTACGACTGACACGATTTTTGTATTTTAACTTCGTAAAGCTCACAATTTTATTGTTATTTGTTTGTGTAACACATAATTTATAGAAAAGTCTCTCTTTATTACCTGTGATGTTTTTGTCAACTTTCAATGAATATTTATTGTTTCCATAGATCCTAAGCATCTTATGGTAAATAAAAACAAAACTAATTTTGAAACCAAACGTATGCTGTTAAATTGGAATAGAAAGTTGGCTTCTATGGATTCACGAAGACTTAATAATACCATTATATTCAATAATGTTTAATCATTATCTTAATACTTTACAGTCCTACCACCACCTCGTGAAACTTTACAGCCTCGTAATACTTTACACTACCCAACACTTCGTAATACTTTACAGCCCTAGCCTTAAATCCCACTTCAAATTCATCTTCTCCAATGCTACATGTGGCTAATACTTCCATCGGATGCGAAGACTGAATTACTTATGAAGATCACATGAAACATAAAGAAGAATTCGAAATATGGGCCTATAGAGGCATGATGTCCACATCTCAGGCTCAGAAATTCACTAATGAGGAGGTTCTACGAAGGATTGACCAGAAATGTTTGCTTTCCATCAAATATTTAATAATCCATCGAACAACGTAAAATTATGTATCTCTTTTATTGTTGTTTCCTTATCTGCATTTAAAAAACCATCAAACAACGTAAATTTCCATATCTGTAACATAACCTCAGGCATGAGAGATACGAGCTCTTGCAACTAATAATGTTGGAAAAAATTACTGAAAGAAGGAAAGCCGGTCGCAGAAGAAAGTGATATTTGTACAACATCCGATAATGGGCAGGGAATAGGGGCGCCGTTAAATTACTTGGCCTTTACCAAGGACTAAATAACATTCATTAATATCAATCCATCCAAAAATTGAATGATAACTAAAGGACTTAAAAATGAGAATTAATTTGTAGGAATGAAAATAAAACATACTAACTTTTCGTATCACTTTTCAAAATCATTGTTCACTATAACAAATCACCTTAAATATATGTATATAATAAACGGAATTTTCCAATCAAACAAGCTCAAACTAAAATTCTCAATCCAATGTAGAACTATCCTTGAATAATCCAACTATGAACAGGTTATAAAATGATGATGAAATCAGTATTAAGTACCAATTTTAAATAAAAGTAATTATTCACATGATTTTTTTTTTAATTTACTACATTTTTAAAACAAAGCTTTTAAATGTTTTCATACTATAGAGATTTATAAACCCATATACATATTTGCCTGGATATTTGTGATTGTGAATATTTAATAGCTATGAAAATATTTGTAAGATCTAAAACGAAAAACGTAGGAAGTAAGTTTGTCTAAGTCAAGTTTGTCTAAGTAAAGATTTTATTGCACCACAAATGATATGACTTTTCTCAACGAATTTTCTCAACGACAGCTTCTCTCTACACTCCTTAGTTTGTCTATTGCATGCATCCCTACGTTTATTGTTTTAGGTCTTACAAGTATTTCCATAGCAATTAAAAATGCAAAATCACAAATTTCTAGGAAAATATGTATGAGGTTATAAAGCTATATCGGATTATAAACGTTTACTGGACGAAAAGAAATTTTTTTTAAATGTTGTAGCCCGTTTTGAAAACGTGGTAAATTAAAAATAAAAATGTTTTATCTAAACAATTATCTGTTTTTTGTAGTTGTGTATATTATCCGGTCTATTTCTATGTATACTCGGAGTTTTTGACTGAAAACCATGTTTCTTTCATTTGGAATTACACATTAATTCCAGCATAATGACGTAAATTTCATTGTGATATAAAATTCGCCGAGGGTGTAGGCTGGGTTAATCGCTTAGGCATTCTCATTTGTACTAGGCGGATATATATTTAAAAAATGGCACAAAACTGAATGACAATACAATATTAGCTCGCTGTCTGTTTAGACAGAGAAGAAAGCGAGTTAATATTATATTGTCTTCCAGTTCTTAGCAACGTTCCAACTCTATAGGTCAACGGGAAATTAGTTTAGGACAGTTTGCAAAATTTGTACCGGACAAACAAAAAGCGAACAGATAAAAAAGCGAGTTAATATTACATTGACATCTGGTTCTGAGCTATGCTTAAAGTTTCAAGTCTTATTCTCAAGAGAACAAACAAAGAAAAGAAAGCGAGCTAATAATAACATGGCAATAATATAGATATACGGGGTAAAACGAACGAATAAAATTACCGCTAAAGTTCCTAAATTAGAAAATGAAAATAAATTGTAAAGCATTGTTTCAACTTTCCTTTCAAGAGGAAAGAAAAAAAATACTTAGGTAACCTCATAAAGGTACTGTGTCTACGCCATTCATTATAATTTTACAGTGCTAGCAGTGAAAGAAAATACGGAAATGACAATGTAACAAATTTAGTCGAAACTTTGTAAGCGAGTTTCAAAAAGGAAAAGTTAGAAAATAAGAGGAAAATGACAAATTATTTTTATCTCGTCTTGTATCTTAATCCATAAAAGTGATGTTAGGTATTTATAATAAAGTTACTTTTATCGCAAAAAAAATGTATTTCTTTCTGCATGATGCTAAAATAAAATTAGTTTGAAAAGTATAAGAAAACTGATAATTTCACGTTGGTTTAAGTTTTAATACATTCCAGTATAGTATATTAATTGCTTGCTATCCATTCATTGAACTAACCCAGAAAATATACCAAATTTTAAAATTTTAATTGAAATTAAAACATTTTTCTTTTGAACTTGGCCAAAGATGAAGATGCCATTAATATTTAAATTATACAATTTAACGACATGTGTATATTAAGATATTACTTTACATGCCTTCCAACGTTTTTAAACTGTCTTTTTTCATTACTAAATGCATACAAATGTACATTGAATACACACTTACTACTTAGGACTGACATGTATTAAAATTAATTGCTAATGATATTTAAAATCATTTTAAGCATTATATTTCAATACTAATTTCAATCTAACATTGCTTTTGTCAGCTTAACAATAAAAAAAAATTATATTTTTAAAATAATCGATCCAGAAACTTGAAATTTATATTTCCTAAATTTTTATGTGTATTGCCAAATTAATCCATAATTTCTATGCTTGTTACAGTCCTATCTTATGGTATTCTTCAGTTTAATTAGATCTTACCTGACTACGACGATCGACTGAACTAAAAGATTTGACACTGTTAGTCGCTTTTTTCACTTTAATTATACAAATCGTCTTTTTTCCTTCATTATAAAACAAAATATTTAATACATTTCATACCAGATGAAGTACATTAAATGTTAATAAAAGTAATCTTGCGAGTTAAAGTTTATCGAAAATTACCACTAAAAGTACGCATTTGACAGTCATCTTATTACATGATTCAATACTAGAATGTCTAGACTTTTATCAGTCCTGATATAACCTGATATATCAATAGTCCTGATATATCTACCTACCCGGGTACCTATATACTTATTTAAACACCAAACAGCTGAATCTTATAAATGTAACTAAAGCCTGAACATTTTTTTAGGCGGAGACACACAAACCTACATCAAAGAAGAGACATCGAAGAAGCATACGTTAAATATGGGTTGATGAAGGATATGATGCCCCCGCACTTTTTGGCCCATAATGTTCATATGAAGCTTATTGTATTAATTCTGTAATAATTTAATGAGAACTATATATATAAATTTGAATTATAACACAAGTAAGATAAAGGCAATAAATTGTTTGTTTTAAAAATTTTTAAATGAAAATTTATATTTGGTTTTACTTTTCGCTGCCCTTTATTTTTGGTTGTAATTTATATTGAATTAATTACATCTGTTTTTACAAAAAAAAATTCAAGAAGAAAAAAGGAACTCTTAAAGGATCATTTCATTGCCCGTCTGTCAGTTTGTCAAAACCGTTTTCCCCGGACCGCACGGAGGTGTCAAGTTGAAATTAATACTTAGATCTGCGGTCCCTTGAATCAGTAAAAAAATCAAGCTTCTAAGTCAACGCAATCAAGAAGAACCCTAAAAATATGGCCACATATTTTGTCACAAATAAATCAAAACTTATAGGGTACTTCTCCTTTACCTAGAACCATGAAATTTGGCTATGGGTAACGTCTTACAGCACAAGAAAAGTAAAAAATCCGATAATCGTTAATTTTTAGTTGTATTACGTAAATAAAATATTTTTTTAGACATGCGCCTGTGAAAATATAGTAGGAACTTTATTATATTTTGCTTTTGCTCTAAAAAATTTAAATTATTTAAATAGTTTAACAGTAATTGTATACGGAACCTTAGTAGTGCAAGTTCCACTCTTGACATTCTTGTGCTTGACAGGTTTTATTGTTAAGTCAATATAGATCTCATTATCAATATTTCTATTATTTTTAATATCATTCTAATATTTTCAGTAACTTCATGGGTCATCAATTACAGGAACTTTATTAAAAATTGTTTATAAGAAATAAATTATACATGTTATAGGGCCCACATTTTAATAAGATTTTTTTTATATAAATCATGATTTTAGATAATTTTCCGTTTTTTTCACTCTTCAGAAATCTACCCCAAAATTTAAATTCAGGTTTTAATATATATAGTATGTAATTTAACCAATACTTTCAAACTCTGTACAAATTTTAAATTACACAGAACAATAAAGAGACGGACATTGGGGTGATTCCATAAGTTTTCCATTTATACTACGGAACAGTAAAAATAACTCGGATCATTTAAATATAAAGTTTGGAAACCCTCGAATTCATAAAGAACGTATAACTTCAATCCATGTTAATTACAAATATGTGATATGCCTTAATTGAAAGATCTTAACTACTACAACAATGTATATTACAGCCTTCAAAAAATATCCCGGAGAATAGAAATTTTTTTTTGTATTACAAGTATACAGTTTCTTTATTTTTTTTTTTTTAATTTTAAGGCAATCTTGTTTTTATCACAAATTTGCAGGGATAATATAATAATCGTTCACCTAATTTGCGTTACAAATTTCAATTGTTAGGAATAAATTGTCACTTTTATAGTTTTATTCAAATAAAATAATTGTTTAGATAAAAAGTTATTTTAATTATTAAAAAAAATACAAAACTATTTAACCTTATATTTTATGGTTACACCCTCGTAAAAGTTAAAGAGTTTAGATGAAATTTTAATAATGTGTGTTGCTTCCCCTGATGCTATTCGTGATATCCAGAATATCGAATTATGGGATGCTCTGCCATACTTCCATAACCACCAGTTCATACGGTTTGGTAGCAACAGGGGTACGATCTTATAGAGTTAAGATTGGTCATGGCAATATTTTTATATCAACAGCATATCTGCGCATCTGCGCAGTGATGAATGTTGGGACGTATGGGAGCATTAAAATTATAGCATTAAAAAATAGTCACCCAAAAATGTTTCTCTAAGACATTCTTCAAGTATCTCTGTGCGGTAATTCTGCCCCCTCGAAGGCCACAAACTTCGTACATGCTTCGTAAGTAACGCCGTTTCATAGCATAATCAACCCACCATGATGATTTACTGTTTCCATTATACGAGATGGAAAACATCTTTCATTAGAGCGCTTTTACATATACCGGTGACCGTCTGAATCTCTCATTTTGTAAAAAAATATTCTTCCATTATCCCATGGCTCTCTCAACATGGTCTTGAGTGAAATAAAGTCAGGCTATTTCGTGTCGTGGAAGAAATTTTGGAGCGCGAGAAAGTCTAAAAGTACGCAAGCTTTTTTCACCTAACCTTCTTTTGACTGTTCACTGACATACATTTCTTACTTGAAGCAAGCTTCTACAGTTGTATTGCATCATTTTTCAATACATTGTTGATATTAAATCAGCCATTACGAGATAACGTGCACCATCTTCGACCTAGATCTGGTCTGCTCGTATAAAAAACAACCTCTCAAAAACCCATGACTGCTTTTGTAACTGTAATTTGGATGACACCGAATATACAAGTAACATTAGCTGAAACCCCAGGTCGAATAGTCCTGATTACACCACCTTCATTTTTAAATATTGTGGAAAACCTTAGATCTTCATGGACCTGAAACCAAAAATTTATTACATACGTTATTTTAAACAGACTCTCCATGAAATATATCTTGAGTCCGTTCTGGATTCTCATAACGAGATGGTAAACTTACTAGAGACCCTATAGTTAGCAAAACCTTCAGAAGTTACAAAGACACGGCTTTAATATATGCACAAAGATGGGAGTAAGACACTTGACGTGTTTGTTAGGTAATAAGTCGATAACTCACGGTCGATGATTATTTATAGGTAGCCTGGTCAGATTTTCAATTGGAGCTTCAATCTAGATTTAAAATGATTCCAACAAAAATATTTTTCTCTTGCTATATCACACATATACCGTTTTAAAAAATACAGCTGGTTTGATGCCTTTCATCCCGTACTGGATGCTAAGCGTTATGTGACTGCTTTTGCTGGAACAATCTATAGCCGTATAAATAAGGCCAGTCACTTAAAAGATCATGTGATTTTTAAAAACTTGAACAAAGAGTGTTTTTTTCAAAATATATCACAGGATTTGCTTCTTCTGCAATAGCTTTTAAAATTTTTATTTAAGATAATTTGAAAATAACCGCGCTGAACACTTATCAAGTGAAGTTAACCAAGAGCCATTATATATGGACGGTGCATGCGCAATTAAAATTTATCATCAACCTTCTGGAATAACAATTCGTCTATTTATTACTTCTGTCAAAGAAATATTTTTTGTTGAGAATCAGAATAAAGAGCAGGCATACTAGTTCTAGACTGTGTTATTATTATACATTTATTAATGAAAGTATGGAAGGAATAAACCGAGTAATTCGCTATTAGTGAACATTCGTTGCAAAATGTACACTAAGTTGATGGGCCCATACAATGTAAATAGATTAGTTTCTAAGGTACGCCAAATATGATGATAACCTTACTTATCCAGCAAACTTTTTAAATTACATAATTAATGAATAAATTAAAAGTATTATAATTAAGTTAGAGTTTACTAACATTGTTTATGAAAATAAGTGACTATTATAAGCAATAATAATCATCATTAGCAACCTGTCTCAGTCCACTGCCGTACATGGCTTCTTCAATGCGCATAACATTGAAAATAATGCCCAAAATCGACATGCTGCGAAGACGAGTTAACTATTACAGAACATAGCTTCTCGTACCAGTGGCGATGCTTCTAGTCACTGGTCTATATAATTTAGCTAGACAATAAACAGAAATCTTTCCAGCGTTGATTGTGTAAAATATGTGCTAATTTTTTTAAAATAATTTTTAAAAGCTAAAAATTATAAAAGGAAGAAATACCTTAATAAATTAAAACCATAAAATATTATGTAGTAAGTAAAATAATTGGAGAAATATTTTGATTTTTACGGGATATTTTTTGGTACCATAACGAACTATGTTATACTAAATGAGACCTTTCACTTAATAAAAATCACTTAACTGCAAGATATTTGCACCAGCATCCATATTAAAACTAACGTTTTCTTTTATATCAGTATTATTTCCCGTCCAATAAAATAAATTAAAAATTCAATGCATTAGTAAATCACAGCAAAATGTTAATATTATTTCACTTTAAGGAAAATTGAAATCTAAAAGACAATCTACCCCGTGTCCATCCATATATTATACAAAACGAAAAATTTTACGTAAATTACTTTCCCATGTAAAATGATATTAGGTAGTCTAGTGAAATGGAAAAGCGTGTCAGTTGTAAATGTGGGTCGAACAGATGACACAAACACGTGTTTCGTGAAGCGTTTGAAAGTTCAAAACCTGTTTATTTTTTGTTGTGTTTTTTTTTATATTTATTAATCACTTCAAAATGTTGTTGATGTTGTTTTATATATGAAAGTATAAAACAACGTCACCATAGAAGTTGTATCCATAAAAGTATTTATATAAATACGATAATTTCAAGAACAGTTGACTCGATTGTTATGCATATTTGAAATTCATTTCATTGTGTGCTAAATATTTAAAAGTTACTACTCTGTGACCTACATATTGAGCAATTAATAAATATCGATATTAAGAGGAAAATTAATACTTTTATTAATTGTTCGTACCCTTTCTGAAACCTAAATATATGCCCAAAAGCAAGACTTCTCGAAAGAAATATAAATATATAAGATTCTTATATAGATATATAAGAATTTCTTCTGTTTCAACTATTTGAAAGAATTCTACATGTCGATTCAAAAGTGAAGTATTAAAAATTGTATTAACAATGTATACTAACCAAAAGGTTACACATTTATAAACATGTGCCCAAAAAATCTTCTAAATTTGAGACATTAAGTAGAAAAGGAAGAAGGACGAAGCATTATGAAAAAAAAAATTAATGGAGGGATAGTAAAGTAATTGAAATTATAAAACCTACGATTTTCAAGATTACTTTTTGGACTATGTGTTCATGATTCTGGAATCTAATTTATTTAGTAACTTGGAACGGTAAACAATAAAAAAAATATTTACAAAGAAGACGTCATGGATAGATAAATTCATGGACTTGAAAACGAGATAAAAAAGTTTTATGGTTTATTCAAAATGTTATAAAGTAACAAAAATCTACGCATACTGAGCCTGTTGCGAATCACCGTCTAATGAAGCTGTCATTCGAACTCACAAATATGGTCGCATTTTCTTTAATCGATGTGCAACCGACACTTTGTTGATTATGGATGTACATATTATATAATTTTTCGTACCGTCAAAAATGTAGGATCAGAACACTCTGAGGTCTTTTCAGAAAATTTTATTATTTTTTTATCCTCCACGCACTGACAATTAGGGACCCGAATTAAACGGGATGCGGACTCACTCAAATTTGGGTACTTATAAAGATTTAAGCGTACATTGTATTTCTGTTAAACTATTTACGAATATAAATTTGTATAAACCTATATATATATATTACACGTATATATATATATACATATATATATATATATATATGTATATATATATATATATATATATTCGATCAGCTGACGAATATTTATAAAATGTATTATATTATGCCCAGAGTATTATAAAATTATCTACATAATCAAAACATTAACTTCAGAAAGTTTCACTGTAAGAAATGTTATAAATACAAGTATTACACCACTATTTTACCAAAATTAATTTTACAATTTTTCACGGCAGAAATTTACAACTCTCCATTTTTTTGCGAAATAGTCAGGCTTTTCAAACATTTCGTGAAAATAATCGAATAATATATATATATATATATATATATATATATATATATATATATATATATAGATATATATATTTTATCTTTCATAGTAAGTGTAGTAGATAAATGGGTATAATAGTTTTACTATAATCTTATAGTCAAATTTAAATATTTAAAGTAGACTTTCTGTGCATGATTTTTAACTTAATAGTTTTGGAAATAAGGGTGTGGTGTGCTATGTTTTTGCATTTTTTTTTAAATTTAAATCTCTACTGTAATCCTTATCAGGCGCAACCCCTATAAAAAAATTCAGAAATGAAAAAGCCTCACTGAGGCACGTACCAAGTTAAGTATGCGTTATGGGTCAGAACTAGAATCTAATTATGTGTGGAACGGTGGAACAATAGGAATAGTCTAGTTATATTTGTTCTTACATTGCAATAAAAATAACACGTTGAAGAACAAGTGTAAATGTTCTGTTCCTAACTAAATTTGATGAATGCAAATGACAAGTTTTATCAGTGGCCAATATAATATTAAGACAGTGTATACAAAATATTTTAGCCCATTTTTCTCAATTTTTCAATTTAGTATATAAATTCTATACATCCTATATATATAGAAAATAACATAATGGACAATTTGTCTCTTCAAAGGTATTTTCGTTTCTTTATGTATTGAATTACTGTCATCGTGTGAGTTTCGCTTGATGTATTTGTGAATATTAAATTTATTATCATATTTAGATGTTAATAATTATTCTAAATTATTTACATTGATGTAATATTTTCCACTTTAATTTAGTGTGTTTTTTCTGAATCGTCTACGTTGATCAATTTATTAATACTGAAGCATCAGCTTTCGACAGCTCCATGTCAGTTTCTTGATTCATTTTGAGAAAGAAGACGGAATTTTTGAACCACGTTGAAAAGTCATTTGTAGTTCGAAAAATATCTAAATAATGTGGTTATGAACTAAATAAAAAATACGAATATTTGAAGGTGTACTCCAAACCCTTATAGTTGTTTCTTAGATTATGCAAAAATGCGTTAAAAATAGTGATATGGAAAAAAAACTTGAATACCGTATTCCTAACATAGAATATGTCCAAATTAGTAAACAAATGCGAACTTGAAGACAACTTAGTGCTGCTTAAACAAAGGTGCAGAGGTTTCCGCACCTATATTTTTAAAATATAAAAGACATGCATTTAAAAGTAGGTCTGTAGTTCTTTTAGTATAAAGTAAAAAGTTAATTCACTTTGTAATAACAGGAAATTTCATATGCCTGACTTTTATGATCGTCAATCTCAAGAATAATTCGTTTTTACGAACCTTGTTTTTGTATAACTAATAACTTCTTTCATATTGTATTTCCACGTAAATTAAAACAAAGTTCTAACTCAAACAAACGTAAAGACTGTATTTACTCAATAATATAATTGATAATTATTTAAAAAAATTTTATCGTATTTTAGATGAGTCATAATATATTTAGGTCGTTAAGTTTTCAAGTATCCCTATGATATTATTAATTTGTGTTAAGGTAAAAAAAAATAATATTTCTCATCGAGCGAAAATATAAAATAAAAATCACACGCTAATATGCAGATACCGAAGCGCCTTGGGCGACCTTTTATAGGCAATATAATTTTTCATCAGTCTAGAAAAAAGTTTATTCTCTTAGCAAGGCGTTCGAAAAAGACTATATTTTTATGACAACATATACATACATTTCGCGCTCAAATATAAATACATTTCTTTTTTAATAGTGAAAAAAACGGACAATCACAATCTTGTTATCGATATTGACGTCGAAATTAAATTGAAGGTTCGATCATTTCTTGGTTACTTTTAATAGGCGGCTCGCTAGATTCAATAACCTGTGTCAATCGATTATTTACGATTCAATTCCATAGTTAACAGTAACGTGACAGAAGTAGATAAATCGTCAATTTCAAAGGAAATACCGACTAAGGTTTTCTTAAATATTACTAAATTTTTAATTCTGATACAAATTTGTGTTGTATTTTTAAGAGCATCAGTAGGTGACGATTTACGTAAACAAATTTTATTAGGTATACTTCTTTTATCATTGTTTTTAAAAATTATTTGATTGAAAACGAAAAAGAGCATATTTAAGATCACGGCAAGAAATTAGTATAAGGATATTACAATACTTTTACAATCTAACAGATTGATTATTTTTTTGTTTTTTTTTTGAATTGGTACATGTTGTACATACAAGTAGAACAGAATTTTGAAAGATATCTTTATGAGAACTACAAAACAATACTGCACTATTGAATCATTGTTTCCATATTTAATTACCTTACCATTGGTTTAAAATTACCTTTAAATTGGTTTGTTGGTGATATAAGAATTAAACTGTTCATTGTATCTGTGGATGATACATATCATCGTATCTGTGGATGATACGTTTACAATCTAGGATAATATCTTCTGTGTGAATTTACGTACACTTAATAGGTTCAATACGCAGGGGTTTGTAGTTGATGCAATATTTAGCATTAAATTAAGTTGGAATAAAATTGATATAGAAAAATTAATATTAGAATGAAATTTTCAAATTTTGCTCATGAATATGCATCCATTCTACATATAATTTTAATACGTCCTTTGTGGATTAATTTACATCAGCAGTGCCAACATTTAAATACTGAACGAAAAGGCATAGAACTTTAATTATTTTCCTAGTTTAATCCCAAAGTAAACATTTCTAATACGTTGACGTCTCCATTCGGATTTGAATTTTAAAATCAATTGATTAGAAGATATTGGTCTAAGAGCCAAAAAATATGTTTAGCTAAGTTGTAAAAATAGATAATACATTTTTAAAGGGCAGTCTCTTTTGAATTGATAGATAAAACACGAAGAGTTAATAAAAAAGCGTTTCACTTAGATATAATACTATTTTAACACCATCTTTCGAGTTTATAAAAAATACTGACTGATATTTCCAAAGAACAAACATTATAGTGAATAACTATATTTTGTAGCTATCTACAAGTATATCAACATACGTGCAATACAGATAAACTAGTTTTGTAGGTGGTGAATCGGCAGCCAACTTTTGTCGGACACTGGCTTTCCAGGGGCACGAACAACACACCACCTACGTCAAGTGGTGCGCGTCGCTGATTAAACATCTTCCTTTTCTGATCAATCGTACTAACCTGCTTAATCATATGTTCAAACATTATTTCCGTTAGCACTTTTTAACTAGCTACAATTTTTAGGAACCATTTTTGTAGGACCTGGGCATTAAAGTATTTAAGTATTAACATATGTTCTTTTTCCTTCGATCATTGTCGTAAATTTGTAAATGTTAAAAAACCATAAACTTCCAAACTCATCTTATAGATTAATATCCATATTGATAATAAACTATTACGTCTCACTTCGACTATAATTTAGGATTGTATTCTTAGTTTCACAGTTAACAAGTAGTGGCAAATAAGCATGTTAATTTTTACGTTATATGGGTTATCAAAAAAAGTAGTTATCCTTTTAACTGGAATCTTCGGACTAATATTGATCTCAAATTATAACACGATGGAAACTTTAAACAAGTATTTCCTAATATTTGAAAAAAAAATCTGTTCTATTCTTTGTCTAAATATTTTCAATTAGTAAATATTCTGACACCTTAATGGAAGTTTATAACGCTGTTGGACATGGTAGTCGATAGAAAGTTAAAATCTATAAACACCAAAATCTAGCTGCACATTCCAAAAAAGGTCATCAAAATGTATATTTAGGTTGCATGTGTGTTTTATTCGTAAATTATAATAAAGATTCATGGTTTTTTTCAATCTGAAGTAGGAATGAAATGTAAAACATAACTATCAAGTAATATTTACGTAACTTTTCATAATAAAAACTCTTGATTTTCTTTATTACATACTATCCATATATATTTACATACATGTATATTTTTATACATGACTAATATATTTTTATTTCAATAAGGATGTCCGTTAAATTGATTTTAAATTGGGACTTTATAACCTAAATTATATTATTCATTATTTTATTGCCCAAGATATATTTTTTCGAACTTATATCTTCAAACAATAACCTCGATATTTAACTACAAGACGAACATTTCATATTTGTTTAGTAAATTCAACTGATCCTAAACTACACTTTTGTACAGTAGTTTCCGAAATAAATATTAAAAAGTGCATCGAATAGTGCACCCCTTTGCAGATTTGATGTACCCAAAATAGTTACTGGAACTAAAGAAAAGCTTGAAGTTACTTCTACTATCATACTATCATATCTGTATTACCAGAAGTGGAAAATTTTAAAACTGAGATTGAAAAAAGAAAAAAAAACGCTTTACCATAATTTTTAACCGGAAGCAGTGGGAACGAGGCCAACTAAAGGCTCTCAACTAGTAAATGCACATCCTGTTCGCAAAGATTGCTGTTTAAATTGATACACAAATATTGGAACCTATTTTATTTATTCTGATATACTTATATTTAATGATGTCTTCCATTATGGCGATTAATTTATGGATTTCTTTCAATTTCACGGTTATTCCAAATAATAAAAAAGTCATTATTATTAAATATTTCCCACAGTGAAACAAACAATAAATTATTTTTTCGCGTTTCCCTTTTTATTAACCGTATATTTTTGTACTAATAATTACATTGAATTGATTTAATACTATAATTTGGATTGAATAACTGGCACAAACTGGCTTTAAAATATAAACTAAAGCCTAATTCATCTGCATTTCTCTTGGGGCGACTCATTTTCTTTCCCGTCGAGGGGTTTATTTTTGTAAAACGGTATTATGGAATAATTTAACTAATTTAATTAAACTATATTGTTTCTTTCTCAGCTCCTTTTGATTACTCTATTTGAAGCTTAACGTAGGGTTTAACGAGGGGTTTACGAGGGTCTTCATAATAACGTCGAAATGAAAGATTTTACTTTTTACAGGTTTGTCATATCTATTACACTTTCAGAAAATAAAAATGTGATTTAGAGGATCAAAAATGAGGAAAGATGAATTCTGTTCTGAGAGCCCTGTTGAATAAGACGTACAACAATTGTGGTACCTAACAGAAGCGGATCCCCGATTAAATACTCCTTGATTGGCTGAGCCGCTCAACTGCAGTCATGGCATTTGCATAAATTACACTAAGTGCCAAAATACGGTACTTGAGTACTAATCGAGGCCAAGCCTCTTATTACCTAACCTATTAGCTAACCTATTGTTGTGCATTACATATACCAACTTGTACAAATTAGCTCCATCAGTCTTATAATGAATATTGTCTGGCTTATTTTAAAATCGGTGTAAATAGAATTTAAGTTTTACGAAGTTTGGTTTTTCAATTTATTTTTTTTCTTTTAAGTATTATTTAACATAAAATATTACTTGTGTTTAGAATTATTAAACTTGTTGAGTACAAATAGAACCCATATGCGAGCATTCATACGTCACAACGCGGTTTCTACTTGTACTGGTTCGTACAATAATCCAGAGCCATATAATATTTTTATTAAACCATTAACGAATACATATGAAAATTGGATTTAAAATCACAACTACAGTATTCCGGTAAACTTAAAGTAAACTCCAGTAACGCATTTCTTTTCATGATTTTAACTTTAACAATTTCAAAGAGGTAACAGGGTATACATTGCGGACTTTTATAACAATATCTTTAAAATTACCTTGCATAAAATTAAAAAGAAAATGGTTTTATAATTTTTATTACTTGCAACTTGATACGATATCCCACACAAAATAAAATTTTAAAAAATCCTTGCTTCATTTACCCCTTCTAAAATTTCTATGTAAGAATTTGTATTATATATTGAAATAAATGTCAATATACTTTATTACTACGCCTATTATTTCAAGATTCTGTGTCAAACATAAGGTTCTACGGTTTCAGAAGAAAAAACGGCTGTGACAGACAGAGAGACTTATAGCCAGTGATAATTTGAGGGTTTAATTTTTTCTTTTTAATTGTTTTATAGGAAAGAAAAAGAATTGAAATAATTAATTCGCCGTAGTTTCATTAAATAAAGATTTTCTATATATAGAATTATTAAGTTTTTTTCATATAAGCGTTACATTAGTCAAACGTTACTTCATGAACTTACCATATAGCATATAAAGATTATAAATATTTGTTATTTGTATCTAACAAGTGTGATATTTATTTGACTAGTCGATATTAAATTGAGGATTAAAAAATTTAACTTCGAACGTATAGATTTTCAAACACACTTTTCGTTACGATTTTGGCACTGATATTTTAAGACTTAAGAGTAAAATTTAAATATTACATATTTACCTAAAAGGAGTGAATCAGGAAAAAACAGATAAAAATACTCACTTTAGCATACATTTTCATCAAAGAACGCAGAAAATATTGTTAAAAATACAATGGTAATAGGGATGACGTATTCGCGAATATATCGACAGAATGGAACAGCTTATTGCAATCACTGCAAAGCCTGAACACTGGCTTGTATATACAGACATCGGTACGAGCTATATGAATATAAAAGAGGACAAAAACGTTGGTCGATCCCCTGGGCATAAGAAAATGCAGTTGGTTCGCGATATCTGAACAACCGTATGGACCATGACAAGTATTGTATAGCACTCTTACGTTCAATTCAATACACCTGCTGTGTAGCGTTCTGTGCATTTAGCGGTATTGCAATGTGCGCACATATCAGTTTTGTATCCGCTTTGTGTCGCTGTTGAGCCCGCTTTGTGTCTTGTAGTTAAATAAAGAGTAAATATAGATTACAGTACGAATAAAAATGAATTCAAAATTTATTATCCTTGAAAAAAAAAGAAAATTGCTACAAATTGTTGAAATTAAATTTAATTCTTTCATTAAACCTGCGTAAATAATAATAGTTATACAGTTACAAAATATATAAAATAAAGTTTGATCCTTCTTTGACAATTCAAAGAAAATCTTCTTTGACATTTTCACCTTAAAATATTCTAAAAATAAAATTTCTAAAGTACAAAAATTTAATTAATTTCTACCCAACGATGGTCAAAAAACATCACATTGAACGATTTGACCTTTGGATTGAACTGCAGATAAGTATAATGAAACTGTCGAATTACTATTATTGGACGGATTAGCGCAAATGCGAAACTTTCTCGTGAAAATGTTAATGGTGGACAGGTTTGATGAAAATTGTCAAAATTGTTCCAGAATTACTCTCCGTTTGAATTTCCGTATTATATTCGTATGCAAACTTTTGCATACACTTTAATTATTTATGGTTTTAAAGAGTTAAGTGAAAACATTTTTCGACATAAATATATTTATCTAATAACAACATAGCACTAACAGTACAAGCATTTCACAATTAGGTAAAACTACATTGCTCAGAATGGTCGTTCATCCTTTCTAATATTTTTCCTTCTTTGGTTTTAAATTAAAACAATATCGTATAAACAGAAAAAAATAAATGTATTTATATCTATAATACCGCTCCCCAAAATTACTATAAAATAATTGAAGTATAAAATTGAAAAAAAATTATAAGCATCTTCCAATTTTAGTTTATATTAAAATGTATCTCTCCTAGGAGTTACAAAGAAAAAAAAATTATGTTTGCGAATAATTAAAAGACTGGATGATTAAAACAGAAAATATTCGACAAAATCTTTTTGCTGAATGTCACTATATATGAACATATGAAATGTATCACACATTAAATTTGAGAACGAGATGTGTGTACCGCAGTGTGTACATTGGAAATGGAAACTGCCTGTGATTTCATTGTAAGCGTTCAAAATAATCACGGACATTTGATGTCAGTTATAAATATACTCATAGCCAACGTAATAGCCATTCCTTTCCTACTTTGACTTTGTAGCCGTACTTCTCTTAAACAGGCTTTAGATCAAGTCTGATGGCACCTATCTCGTCCAACGAAAATGTTATTAGTTACCTCGGTAGCGGTAATTTTACCATTTAAGTACCAGTTCTCAAAAGTTATAAGATTTATAATCATCACTACAACCGTCCGATAAACTTTTGGTTATATTCTGTTATTCCATGATTTTACTGAATTTCGGAAGTTTGAGGAAAATACATATGTTTGAAGATATCTCTAGAATAACCTTACATGGCATTCGGAAAAACAATTTGAATTCCTTTGAATTTTCTCTTTCAATTGCTACTATTTATTAATTTAATTTTATAATTTTCATATATGTTATATGCAAAATAATTTTTTTAAGTCATTTGCTAAGTCTAAAAATTCTATAAAGTATTTTTGTGTTTTAAATTCTTAAAAACACATTCATTTATATGCTTTACTATTGGGTCAAATTTTATGTTTCTATCAATTTCTTAGAAAAATTCCGTGGATATTTTCAACATTATCTCCTGAATTATCTCATATAAATAGTTCTAATTTCTTTTGTAAAAAAGATTACAAAAATGGAAACATTCATAAGAAAGGTATATGAATCCTCGTGCGAAAAATCGTGGGCTAATGTAAGAATGGTTAAAATTATTGAATATTCTACGTAACATAAGAAAACTTGATTAAATGAGATTGAATTTCAGATATTAAAACGTCAAGGTTACCCAAAATAGTTTACACTGAACTGTTTAAAAATAAGTGTAAAAGCATTATACTTTTACAAAAATAAAACATTATATAAACTTATCCTAGTATTGACTAAGACTAGCCCCCGAGAGGTACATCTTAACGAATGGTTCAATGCGCAAATTGTCCACAAATCCAATATCTACCAAACAATAAGTAATGACCGATTACGTCCGAGCACCGACTAACTTCACTCTTTCTAGCTTGAAACGAGATCTCTGGAAAAGTGCCTTTTTAGAAAAGTGCTGAAGTATGGAAAAGTTTGAAGGAAAATTGTCGGAAGTATCGTTTCAAAGGAATTCTCTTTATTATTGTTTAGTTCTAAGTTTTCCACGGTATTTTTACTTCAAAAGCGTTGCAGATTGAAAATATTTTTCTGAGATAATGTTCAAGATGCAATTTTATTTTATTATTAGTATCAAATATAAAAAGAAATCCTATTTGGATAATGCAAGAATATTTATTTGATCTGAAACGAAATTTATCGAACGTTATATCAGTTTTAGTTTAATGGTATGATTATTACAACCAAACAACTATCAAATAAAAGACACATTTCAAGTTTTATATTATAAATTTCCTTGAATAATTTCTGCAGTGACATTATAATTTTATTTTTTATGTTTCGCCGTTCAAAAATATTATTCTAGTTCTTTCAGCAAATGAAAATTTACAGCGAAATCTTCACTGTATTCCTATCTAACTAACATGACAACTACCGTACGATGAATTTGGGATAAGTGTCAAATTAAGACAGTTCGTATTGGTCTATTGACGACCTGTTGATGGCTACCCAAAATCTACTATAGTATTAACACCTTAAGGAAGTTGTATAATTTAGCAAAGGTAGAGGACTGTACACATTTATTACGCTTAATTATAGAAACATCAAATAGTATTATGCTCTTGTCTTATAGATATTTCAATTATATGTAAAACCTAAAGGGTTTTAGCCTTGGATTTTCCTAAAAATTTTCTCCTTTTTTTAAATGTCTCATATCTAAATAGAAAGAAAAATGGGACCTGAACTAATTTATCTTTTTGATATTTCTTTTAAATATTTAACACGTTTAATAAAATAAAATTAGAAATGGTCATCAATAATAATAATTTACCTTAAGCTTTTTGAAAAAATGTAAAAATGAACTTATTAGTCTATTAAGTGATATTACTGTATGGAAATAAAATACAAAACTCCATTACGACTAATAGTTACAACTCGTTTCCTAAAAACTACGTATTTGTTAAACAAGACTATAGTACTTAAGACTCAGGTCACTGGTTATAAAAAATGACAAGGTTTAAATTGATCCAATTTATTCACTATATATTGACTTTGTAATATATGTCGTAAACATACTGGAATTGAATTTCAGAAGCAAACAGAAAAATAATTTCCGAAAATTTGGTATGCCATTTGCTAAAGCAAACACAATATTTTTTTCTTTTCGATCCTATATCATTGATTATATAAAAATTATCATTCTTAGAAATCATTTGAACATTGTCTGTCTTCTATTAAAGAATAAGATTTACCTTAACAATAATACTCAACTTCTACACCATACCTTCATTGCTTCCTCCAAATCTATCAACTAAGCATAAATCCTCAGTAACCACACAAAAACGTACTTAAATTAAAAAAGAATTAAAGGGCATGTTTTATAAAATATCATATTAAAACTCTTTTTTTTTTCATTCAGCATTATTGCTTAAGTACATCTTACATTTTATTTTCGTTTTGACCTCAATTTCTAAACCTGAAAATTGCCCTAAATAGAGTTGAAATTTCCACAACAAATTTAATAACAAAAACTTTAAATGAAATTACCGTATAAATAAACATTAGGAAAAAACTTCTTGATAAATAAAAATCAAAATTATAAGCAAATTTTATTGATTTAACTTACATTATATTGGAATAGGCGGATTGGTGACACAAAGAAATTAATTATTATCAACACTTTTTACCGGATATTTGTACACAATATTTGAGTGAAATCGTAGCATATAATGAAAAGGGGTAGTAAAAAAAAGGTCGGGTTGTTCATGTTATCATGATAAGACGTCTAGGGTGAAGAAGTAATTTCCAAAATCCATCGTACATTTCAAGCAATTCTTTACCTTTATTAATAGATTTCCTACCAAGTAAACTTTTTTTTGTAATTTCCTTTCACATTAAACAATAGGAATCTACCATCTTCACCTAAAATAGAATAATACAGTTCTATAAAAATACAGTTCTAACTATTGCCAATAGATGGTTTTCACCCATTCCAACGGTTGTACATAGTTGACCTTTACTTTGAAGCACTTTACCTTAAGAGAGTATTCAAAAATCAATCCGTAATATGAATAAGACTTAAAATTCACTCTAATTAAAATCCAATAAGTAATAATGACCGGAACGATATCTATTTTATGGCGTCTGTCTTCTTTACTACAATATTTGATTGCTGTTCGATATTTTGTTCGCAAGATGACAAACAGTGCTGGATGAGTTAGAATTTTCTTAATATTTATCATAGAAAAATGAAAGTTATGAGAAAGAATATCTACATCTCGACCTTGAGATGACTGATGAGCTTGTTGCTGAATTCGCCAATTCTTATCAAAAGATATGTCAAAATAACATTAAAATCGAAGCATGTAAACTCCTCGATTTACGTATATATATATATATATATATATATATATATATATATATATATATATATATGTACAGCTCTAACAAAGACGTATCTATTATTCAAACACATGACTAAGTGCATCAAACTAAGTAAAACAGTTTAAGGAAGTGTGAGAAAATTCTCAGCATTGAAAAAATCACTAAAAATAGCGATTCCAACAAAGAAAGAAATATTTTGTAGCTTTATGTATAGAATCATTTGTGTGAATAAAAAACAAGTTCTTTTATAAACCAACGCATAAATTTTACACCCTTACGTATGTATTCTTCATCCAACTATGAATTGAAGTACATCTTCCATAATACTAGTTTTGAAAAAAAATAAACCTAGTGATATTTAAATCGGATAAAGAGAAACAAATACAGGGAAAATTACGTTTTTATTAACATATAAAACATAAAATTTTCACGTTCTCATTATTATTTCATATTTTTTAAATTTTCCACCTATGGTTTGTAATTTAACCAATATTCGAAGAATATAGACCGAAGGACCAGGCACAGTTATTGTAGTGATACGGTTTATGAGACCTTAAAAATATTATCAGTAAAAATTATACATAAAATTGATTAAATATAAGGTGAAAGTCATGTTAAAGACATGTGAAGTATATTACAGAATAGATAAAATAAAAAAAACAAGCCGGCAACCTTAATACAATATAATCACAAATAAAGCAACGATTTATGAAAATAAGAAGGTCTTGATTTGATTTATCAAACCTTAGGAATAGTTAAATTAAAAGTCATAAGCCTTTTTTCTATTTACCACAAAACGTTTGTTATAATGTAATAATAAAAAGTTACTTGTTGAAACGGCCACCAAAATAAACAAATATGACACCCAAAATATTTTTGGCCTATATATTTAGACAAAAAAGCCAACGTGTAGTCACTTCTCAATTTAACTAACCGTAGGAATAATTTGATCAATTTTCGGCGAGTTTTTATATTTTAATCTTAAAAATATAATATAAAAATCAAAGGGGGAAAAAACTAAAAAATACAAATAACGGATGAATTAAGGACCCTTTTTTGTCTTAATTCAAATAAAGTAGTTTAGCATACTTGTAAAAAATTTAAAAAACATCTAAAAAATACGTTTTTTTAAATTTCCATGTTATGAAAACTCAGGTGAAAGTCAATACAATATTTAACAATTATGTCCTGTACATTAAATGTACATAAAAGCAAAAATTAGATTTTTTTGTTAAAAACTATTTTTAAAAGAATTTTACATTTTCATTTCAGAAAATATACAATGTTTCCGATGTTATATATTGTATTAGACATAAGCCGATCTGAACCGAGAGTTTTCTTTCTTGAGTTTTTCTTTCTAGAAATAGCAAACGTTTCCCTATAACATAATAGAAAACCACAGTCAGCTAAACTACGTTATTTGATCTCATAAGCTATTGTATACGCGGAAGCCGTGAATTGAAAAACGTGAACTTTTATATGAAGTCTTATATTCATATAGAACCTTCAATCAAGAAGCTTCTTGGTTTGTATGTAAGAGAGTTATAACAGTTTTATTTGTATTATTATTACACGTAAAAAAATTTGATGGAAATTCCGTGAATCAACCTTAAACTATGCGTTCGTAAGTTGAATCTCGAAAATCGTGACTTTTGTCAAAACTATTCATTTCTATTTCCAGTTTTTAAGTACGTTGTCTGATTTCGCAACCACTTGTCCCGGGTTACAATTTTTTCCCCATTTCGTTATATATCATAAATGAAGGGAGACTTCATGAACTTCTTAAGTGGCTGTAATTATAAAATTTAAAACAAACATTTCAAAGTAATCACAAACTTTGTTGCAATTATAAAAGCTATAACTTCCTATATAAATTACAACCGACATTTATCAAAACTTAAGGTATATTAAAACTACTTAATATTATAATTTTAATAAAAAAAGGTGACACATGCAATTAGATTAATAAGGAGCACAAAGAAAGTTACAATCCGTTTAATTCATTACCACTTTCACTGTATAAATAAAATTATGGGCTATTACGGTACTTAAATTAAATAATTGAATTTTTCAGGCGTTCACAGCATAATGGTTACCTAAAACAGTTTACACTCGACCGTATAAAGATAATGGGAAAAGCATTATATTTGTACTAAGTAACACATTCTGTAAATTTACCTTCGCTTCCATCAAGATTATTTCACCGAGAACGCACCACAGTGAACGTTCAATCGTTAAATTGCTGGCAAACTCAGTGAAACTACTAAACGTCTGAACCACGGCCGCCCTTACCTTCTAGCCTGTAAAAAGCGCTCTGGAAAACTTTCCTTTTTTTAAAAGGTGCTGAAGTGAAGAAAAGTTTGAAAATCGACAAAAGATATCGTACTATTGACAGTCATTCCAATCAAACTTTCTTCACTATTGTTTAGTCCAAAGTTTTCAGAGCATTTGTGCTGTAAAAGTTTTGAAGATCTTTTTCTCGTGATGATGTTTAAGATACAATTTATTATAGTAATAAAGAAGAAAAAATAAATAGCTGTAATTTAAAAAGTTGGCAGGTGTACAGGTTTCGTCAGTACGAAACATGACGAAGTATAATCAGATTAAATCAGCATCGCTTTGGATTAAAAAAAAATATTTTCGATATTTGTTTAAATTTAAAAAACGTTAACATTTATTTTTTGCATTCAATATAGATAAAAAAATATGGGAAAGAACATGTATGTGATGAGGTTTGTAAAAGACATATATTTATACACGTTGGATACCATGTCGCTTACTGTCTATAAAAAATGTACTAAAAACTTCTCCAAAATAATGGATTTGTTTTCGACCTGAACGCGTGAACGTATAAAATTAAAAAAAAAACACTTCTTAAAATGAATTTGTCAAAACAAACACTTGTCAAATGGTCTTTGTCAGAAAATATTTCCTGTCTTTAAAACAAAAATTAACAATATCTTGTTGACGAAATTGATATAATGAGAAATATTAAAATGTAAAATATAAAATAATAAACGAGTTGTAAAGGTAAATTTCATTGAATTTTTGGTTATAAATTTTGTTTATTTTGTAAAAATTAGAAGCAGTTTACGACGAAAAATATTTTGCATTGAATTTATCCAGAATTAAGCTTTAAAATTAATACTTTGCGAAAAAATTATATTAATGCAAAAACAAATTTCACTACAAAAATTAATACGAATAGATTATTAAGGGAAATTTACGTTAATAAATTATATCTACGTTAGTAATCGAGAAATGGTTATTATTAAGTTTGGAGTAAACATAAAACATTTTATGATTTGTTATTAAGTATAATGTATATTTATGGTTTAAGTATATGAAGGTACCCGACAAGGGACGTTATTTTTTGTGAAATAGGAAGATTGTAAGGGAGTTAGAGCTAGTTCAATAGCGAGTCGCTGCACTGATCGGCTGCCTATCTCAGTCGCCCATACGCCATGGTCCTTTCCTTCACAACAGAGTGAACAAATGCGCTAAAATATAGAATAAAATATAAATTTCCTAAATGAGATATTAATCAAAATGAAATAACGTTGTAAGAGAATGTTACGAGTAAAGTTGACGCAAAGATTGAAATAAAACCTTTATTTAACTTTCCATACGAAACTTTGTATTCGGACACGTCTTTTATACATGTATCATTACCTACTTTAAATATAACATATTTGAAACACCGTCATTTTGAAGCTACTGAACCCATTTTGTCCATCTACAATGACTTGATCTGAACATTTTTTTGCAAAGTTCCATTCCAATTGAATAAGAAATGTGATTGAAGGGCGTCTACAAATTGCTTTATGGCATATATACGCATATGTAAAAATATTTATATGAGAGTATATGCGTGCATGAGTGCATTATCACTTTTTCCTTAGAAAATGGTGATTATATTTTAAGAAAAAACCACTATAAAATTTATGGCTTAAAGTTCATAAGGAATCACAATTTTCTTTGAAGTCAGAAATTTAAAAAGAATAATTAACGAGTACATTTCACCTTAACTCGTAACTTCGTTTCATACCGTCCGCTGGAAAATGTTATTAATTGTAAGATTAGGACATGTAACACCATTTATTATAATCATTATGGAAATAATTTATTTTAAGTAAGTTGGCTTTGTATTTTAATATTAAATTACTACATATTTTTAGTTAGTCGAATGCAATGAAACATAGCCACTAGACAAACAACCAAGTTGCAAAAACAATATTATTGTGTTCTTTTGCTTTTGTAATGCAACAATTAATATTTTTTGTAATACCTTCAATATAAAGACAGACTAATTCTATAGTTTTATTATCTATATATTATCCCTCCTGTTTCTGCCGTTTGCATTGCTTATTCAAGCTCTTACCCCTGCCGCACTACTGCACATTTCACCTCAGACATTAGAACATATAATTATCACAGACATCTGTATTTTTTCCTCCGTATTGATAGAGCTCAACCAATGCACCATACAAACTCATATTGGTATGGTAATATTGGTCGGTTGATCTCAATAATCTCAATCAAGTATAGTGTATTGACTGGTAAGTATTAAAATATTATAATAAAATTAATTGAAAAATGATAATTATTTATATATAATTTAAGTCCATTTATTTTAGATAATAAAATACAGTGCCAAAAATATTGTTTTAAAATTACGATTGTGTCAGTTGACGTGTAATTTTCACTAAAAATTATATAAATTTACGTTACTCCGTTATTTTTTATATTTATTTTAACGAATAAACCTCATTAAAGTATTTGAAGAGGGACAGCCTGTAATTAACGACACCAAAGATATGAATGTTGTGGAGCTTAGTTTAGAAACAGTTAAACTGTGATAAATGAATATTTTACTAGGCCACGTAAACATTTTAGATTATATTCCAAAGAGTGCAATCCATGTTGTTGTAGCAACATATTAATATATTATATATACTCATAATTCTTTTCATTTATTTTTACATTATCTTTATAAATAAATCCAAAATAAAAATAAATCCGCGCGCACACACGCGGACGCAGTTAGTTTCATGATATAAAATATTCAGCCTCGATCTAAACAGTAAAAGTCATATTGATTAGACCATTTATCAATCTGATAACGTCAAAAAAAATTGAATAATAAAATACCAATTCCGACGACATTGATTTAAACTATCTTTGTTCAGTTTTAGAGAGATACTTAAACGAACCTATAGAAATGGTAAACAGTGAAGAAGTTTTGACAGTAGTAAACAACTTTAGCGAGTCCAGAGAGAATTGAATGTAGTCGGCTTTACTTCATTGCTCTTTTTAGAAAGTTTTCTTTGCGAATAACTCTCTTTACTTAAATAATGATTGACGTTGTTTATGAAACCAAAAGTAATCAAAATATTTCTTACTGGAAGCACTTTTCTTTAAGATTTACTTAATTTAAAGTTCTTTGACTTGCGTCATTATTATACAAAATCCCTTTCTAAGCAAAATTATTAATAACTGCACTTTATTGTGTAAGTCATTTTTCCAATTTTATTTTTCTCGTGGATAATTTCATTAGCAAGACAATTATTTATCTATTGAAAAACACGATTTGATATTAAATTTTCACTATTATTATTTAATTACACATAGACATTATTTTAATATGTATATATATATATATATATATATATATATATATATTTATCCCTTTTTATTGCAGTAAATTTATATTCCATGGTGATTAATTAATCAACTCTTCAATGAATTTTCACTGAAAAAGTCCTATTTCTATATAAATCTCATACTTTATAATTTATCCTCATACAAATATCAGACACTACAAAATCACACCATACTCAAATATTTTTGTTTTAGAGTCGAGCTACGAGGGTGTTTCGAACGAGAAAGGTCCAAACAGAACTCGATTCATCTCGCTAGGTTATCCGATCGTTCGTCCATCTGTCACCACTATCTAGCTTCTGTATTTATCACATATACACAATTTTCACAATATAAGTAAAATGTATAATTTTACATAATTTGTGTAAGTGAAGATATAAGTCAGAACCAAATATCAATTTTTCAAAAAAATTCAGTGTGCCCTTTATTAAAAATTTGTATAAAAGAAAGAGGCTGTCTAATAATAAATATAAGAAATACGAAATTAGGATACAAAGTCACTTGCTACACCTATGACAAAATAAGTGATTGCTTTGTACGTAAAGAACAGTAAAAATCAGATTCCAAACGAAATACGGCAAATACGTCGTATTTATCCATAGTTTAGGTTATCGTGATAAGTAATTATGAAAGTATTGATAAACATTACCTTAATTACAGTAAGACGGTGTTTATAACTTCTATTAATACTACAAATCCAAAATATGTCAGACTAAGAATTAAGAAAAGCTTACAAATAAGAAAATTGTTATTTAGAAATAAAGATAAAACTTATCTTATCCTACTTATCAAGTTTCATATAAGCTTGGTAAATATCCATAGCCCCATTCATGTATCGTAAAAATAACTGTGGTTATAGAAAACACTAAACAATTAAAATATATCTATTCAGTTTTATACGTAGATTTACTTAGTAATTCTCTTCAACCTAGATGGCGCTATCTTTTTTTCAAACTCTCTATGGTGTCGTTTTATATAATTTCGTACAGACGATTTCTTTGTAAACATCAACATTTTTGTCGTTTACGACGTTTAATACATACAAAAATAATTCTGTTTATTGTATTTCGTAAGAAAATTATTGAAAAATTTATAATATTATTTTCATAATGTTGGAAATACCTAAAAAACTGATTATTTTCATTATCGAGAGACGAATTTTTGGCTTTTAAAAAAAATTTGATAATTTTTATACGATGTAAGTTAGCGTATTTGGTAAAAAATACCTACCTAATTTGATGTATTTTATTAAGGAAGAAACCGAGTTTTTGTACCTTGGTAATAGTCAGCTGTATGCTCATATGCCCATTCAAATGTCAGGCGATGAATGATCCTAAAATGAGCAAAAGAAAAGAGAAAACGAAATAAAAGTTATAAAAGAAAATATTATGGTATAGAAGCCGTTTCAGTCATCTCACCTTCAAGAAGCTAGCCAAAAAAAAGTGAAATCTCATAGAAAACATTACTGAATAAATATTCAAGTTCCTCTTTAAAAGTAGTGAAATGAGATGAAAGTAATCAAGTTCTTGTGGAGCTTTTGATAGAGAAGTTTAGACGAGTGAGTTAGAACTTTGCATTCAGATTTTTTCAATGTTATATCTATGAGAAAATTTAACTTCTCTGCAATAAATGCATATCTCTCTATAGTTATGCTCTCTGATAAAATACACTGTATCTTTCTATAAGCACAATCGTATCTTTGCATAACTCTGGTTGATAAAGATCCTATTAAAACGTTACCGTTGAAATGGCGAAGTATTTATTTAAAACGGTGGCTATGAAAGTTTGTAAGATAAAATCAGTCAATATCTTATACAGCTTCAGTAGAGAAATGTGAATGAGTCAGTTTTATTCATTATGATATTTATCAAAATAGTGCTATACATTATTTATCTATCACTTTGCCTTATTTATCTCTCTATCTTCTTTGCATAACTCTGCTTGTGAAAACGACAAATGTCTGAAAATTCCACCACAGCCGAGTTTGATGTCGTAATAGACACGATACTCAATTAATCTTGAACAACTCTATTTCAGTCATACAAACTGTTCTAGCAAATTTCAGCAATAACGTGGCTGCTATTATATCTACTTTTAAGGCTAATTATTTAAAGAGTTATTCGCTTATTCTTACCGAAAAGTTTTAATGGAGTTTAATTTTATGAAAATGTATTTTTTTAATCCAATAAATGTCTTTTCCTGGATTATCTCTCGAAATTTCAATATGTGTCAAAAGCTTAGCGGAAGTTTCAATTGCCGGTTTTCCCCATTTTACTAAAATTTCTAAAATATGTTAAATTTATGAATTATGTCTATGTGTATTGAAATATATTTTAATTTTATTACCATCAGTAAGTAGTCAGAAAATATAATTTTCCTTAAATACGATTGCCGTTTTAATCGTCTCTTATCTGTTCCTAGTATGTAAAAGTTGTATCGCACATGTATCGTAAAAGTTGTATTATGTATATATCTGTCATCGCAAAACAACAATTTAAAAATTAAGTTGATTAATTAAATTGAGTGATATACTATAACCGAAAGGCGTAACGATTAAAAATGCACTATCTGCTTAATTCAATTGATTAAACAAATTTTCTTCTCGAGAAAAAGTATCACTATCAAAATAACTAGATGAAGATTCATTAATAAATCTATCTTTCATTTTGCACGTTCGGAACCGTTAATTAGTTTAATCCGATTCCTTTCAGACATTTATATTAGGTGAAAAACACTTATACATCTCAAAATCATTATTCTCTCGAGAGGGTTCCTTTTAAATTTCATTAGTGATTCCAGTGGCTGAAATTAAGATTTGAAGTTGAATAAATTTCAATATTTCGCTCTGAATACGTTTGGAACTGCCTCATATAATAGGGAAATTTACGTTTGAGGAGTTTAATGTACTTGTTGAATATCTATTCAAACTTTGCTTCGATATCAAAAATATTTATTAAAAATGAGGTAAATCTTTTTATCACAACAAACCGATTAGTTCCGAATTGTAGACCTGTTGAAAATAATAAATAGCGCATTTAGGTATATATATAAATATCTATATGTGGGTGTGTGCGTGCGCGCGTCCGTGCGTGCGTGCGTGCATGCATGAGTGCGTTATAATTTTTTCTATATAGAATAGTATTTATATTAAAAAAAAAACACTATATTGTACTGATGGATTAAGACCCATAAAGATTCACAATTTTCTTAAAGTTAGAAATGTCTACAATAATTCTCAAAAATATTTTCCACGCTAACCCGCAACATCTTCCATGTCACCTAAAGTTAAATAAAAAAAATTTCGTTATCTACAAGTATAACACATGTAAAGTGTATTATATTAATTATGAAAGTAAATGCGCTTTGTATTGAAGTATCAAATTGTTTTATCTTTTTTAACTGGTCGATTGCGATGAAACATAGTCACACAACTCCTAGATAAACAAACACTTTCCAAGCACAATATTGTTGTGTCCTTTTACTTCTATTAAACAACTCTAAATATCTTTTTCGGTAATTTATTTGTTTATTGTTCTTTTAATTTTATTAGGCAACTCTAATAAATAAATAAATTACAATTATTAAAGAAAATAATGACAACATAGAAAAATTAGATGTGCAAAAGACGACCGACAATGATGTTTGCCCTCGTGCATGTACCGTCTGTAACTCTCATCGCTCAGAAATGCGTTGTTGTGTGTGTATATATATATATATATATATATATATATATATATATATATATATATAAATTTATATATAATCAGGAAAATAGATATTTAAAAAAATTAATCATGTTCAATAAATCACTATGCATCGAGTAACTAAGTACTATTTCTGTGCTTCACTAATGCAATAAAAATTAATTTTTGACAAAATTAATTTCGTATATCTTTTCACTGAGTAAATAGACTGTAATGAAATAATAAATTAAATAATAACTCAAGATGGCTGCTACATTTCTACACAAATTAAATTCAAATTGGATTAGTAAGCACAAATATACACACAGACATACAAAAATTCCAAAAATGGACTTAATGCCTCTTAATACATTACCATTTCGGTTTTTATTATATTTACAGACTTTGGTTTGATCAATTCTTTCAGTCATAGCACAAATGTGCATAGCATTAGATCACTGTATAAAATTTTAATACCCCCACGATTTTGATCAGCATTGTTACTCATGATTATTTTGTATTAATTTTGTTAAATAACTATATTCCTGATAGTATATATAAATATAATATGTTTTCCGGATTATTTTTGCTGTGATTACATATACCATATGTACGGTTATTTAGGTATTTAAAACAAAGTGATTTTTTCTTTCAATACAGGAATTTTTTAACAAAAACACAATTATTGATAACAATATTTATTTATTTGTGACATTGGAACTTGAATTGATCTTCTGTCTTAATTATTTTTAAATCCCAGTTAAAAAAAAGAAAAATATGAACTGAGAACTACATGAATAGGTAGAAACTCTGTTGAAACTGAACTACTTTTACTTCAATAATCTGTAACTAATTTTGAAATACATTTTTGCTTTAAACGGCTATCTTGAACTTCCAAAAGTTATCTTGTTAGTTTAAACATTATTCTGAAAATAAATATAAATATCATTATGTCATTAATTTAGATTTAATATTTTGAGGTCATTTTTGATTTTTTTTTACTAATTCCGTTTATTTTATTTGAAACCAAATAGGCCATTATGCTGAAATACCAGTGAGCTAAATAGTAATAATTCGCTCTTATAATATTACATATTTACATGTATCTCACATAAGATATAAAATCTTCAAAGTACTGGAATAACTTGCGTTCATATGTTTTACTTCCTTTGGAAACCCAACATAGCAATAGTATTTCACAAACAAGTTAACCTTAAAATAATGCTGATTGTGAACCTTACACAACTACAGAGGTAGGATAGCAATTCACGCGATAGTTTCTAGTGAAATTAATTAGAGGCGTAACGGCATACATTTAAGTGAAAATTTCAATAAACTTCAACACCTAATATCTGTAGTATATTTTGAATTAATTTACATAATAAATTACTTAGAATTCGACTTTGTAATTTATGTTAAGTGCTATTTAAACAATAGAGGAAGGAACCAAATATTATATTAATATCGTTTGTGTAATGTATGTTAAATGTTATTTAATAAATTAAAGAGTCATTAATTATGAACCCACCTGTATTAAAAATGGGTTATACCTATTTCTAAAAAAAAATTAAACCTAGGGAAAGTTTAAATCAAGCCATCCGTGAAATTAGACATGCTTTCAGAGCCATCATAAATTCAACAGTAATACGGTTACAAACTAATTATTTTCCATAGCCTCTAAACTGTTATAGATACAAACAACATATTACGGTAAAACATTTTACGATTATTTCATCTATAATATTCATAGCATTATAGAAAAATATCATAGCATTTTATTAACGGAAAAATATTCAATAAGTTTATATGTAAATTAATTCATTACCTGATAACTTTATTTGAATACTAGTAACTCTAGTAATAGCTTTAGTTGAATAACCGCGACTTCGTTAGCGTGGAATTTTGCATTAGTTTAAACAGATCATTTAAAAAAAACGATATTACATTTGGAAATGCATAATTTGTCAAGGCTTTTACTACTGCAATACAAATATTTTTGGAAATTAATCGAACAAATTTTTCATAATTACAGAGATTAGTGCTGTATCAGAGATGGCTCTCTAAGGAACTGGATTTACTACTACACGTTAGGTACCCTATGAAATATAATAAACCATCTAGATACATTTTATCTTAGATTAAAGTAATTATGGCTATACACAGAAAGATTTCCTGCTTTATGTATACAGAAAATACTACGCAACGGTTACGCGTAAGTACTAGAGTCTAAAAAGCATAAGTTTGTATTCGTGTATGACGGAGTCCAATACCCATATGATAATATTTTTGGCTTAGTTTGATTTTGGCTTAGTTTTTGTCATGCTACGGTTTGAGATTGATATCTCAAACCGTAGCATGATAAAAACTAAGCCATCACGATAAAGGTTTTTATATATAAGCCGTGAAAAATTCGTATTAATATGTTCAGTAGTTATCAAGTTAAATTCATTCGTACGGATGGATAGGACAGAAGTATATTTTAACATTACATTTGTCTTCATTGTAATCTGATATGAAAAAGCGGAATTAATTACAAGCTGTAAATGGAAAAATCACTTCAATTTTTACTTGTTCCATTTGGTTGATTAGTTAAGTACAGAATTCACCTAAAACGATCGAACTTACCAAAGTATTTCCGATATATCATGAGTAGTCGAATTTATACCAAGTCTTTAGCATATTTGATTCACTCCGAAATAGCAAGAATATTAAAGAAATTTCAATTTGTCTTTGGCTTTTGTAGCTTTCTCTTCAGCTGTAACATTAATCATTAAAACTCTTTCATTTTTACGTAATATTTATTTGTCCCTTTTGATACTCTTTGTCTTCTGACGTTACTACATGTCTTCTGACATTTGATTTCACTGATGGCAGAATCCTAAACAAGATTCTGCCATCAGTGAAAACAAACAAACCGTAACAACATCAACTCAAAATCTTCATTAACGTAATTATGACAAAACAATAAGCAAATGAAGCTTCTCGTTACTCACCAGCTAAGATATTACTATATAATACAAACACAAGAAATATTTTGGATAAATATGTTTATGAAATATTTAACCTTACAAATAGTATCTGTAGTCTAATTCACTGTTAACCTGGAAAGTCACAGTTAATATTTACTTATCGTGATTGATTGTAGACTTAGAATGTCATCGCTCCAACAAAAGTGGAATGCGTTCATTATATGAGTAAACAATTCGCTATCGAATGACGTAAAATAGACAAAATCATTACATTTTATATTTGACGCGATATGTTTTATTTATCCATATTCTTTAGCAGAATTATTATGAAAGGATACGTGTCAAATTTGAAACCATGAGTCAGCAAAGATTTAATTTAGTTTGGGCAGGAAAAATTTATTTTGTCTTTACAAAATAAATAACTTTTTCTTCCTTAAGATTATTTTAGCAAATTTGGTTTTCTACATAAACTTTTAATACCTAAGAGCAACATTTTGTGTGTATTAAACATTTCCACATATATGCCATTTATTGATGTAACTCAATAATACGACTTTTACTTTATACATAAAAATGCTGTTTTAAAATATATCTATTTTCTTTTTGTATTGTTTTATAGGATAAACTTATTGTATTAGCTTGATAAACTTGTTTATTTCTGAAGACGTAATTGCATTGAATGAAGCGAAGTCTTATATTTGAGTTGTATAGTACCGACCGTTTGCATGTATATGTAATTGTGTTTGTATTAGGATATGTCCTTAAAACTGAGTAGGGTATAATAGTGATATTTGGCACAAATTTTCCTTACACTATTACTCAATTAAAGTTTGACAACTTGCCATCTCAATTCATTTCGGCGTTAACCACCATGCTAAACCGCCATTTTGGAAATTTCAAAATAAATATATTAAAAATGGTAAGTGTTGTCATATTAGCGAAACGTTTCGGAAATGTATCGTACAAGTAAATATAATTTTCATCTGCAAATATTTTAATATTTATTTAATACCTGAAAATTAATTATATTTTATTTTGCTTCTTTTTTTAATGTTCTATGTTAATAAATCTTGATTCCTAATGCAAATGGCGAGCAAAATATTTCTATAATGCAACACTAGTTTATGTACTGGTAATTAAAGACATTATAGTTTTTTAAAATTCTAATCGCTTAAAATTAAAACTATGAATCAATAAAGATAACAAATCTCTTGAGCAAATATGTGGGCGAACAGTCCGTCTAGATAACCTAGCCATATTCTAATAACAAATATGAATCATAGATATTAGAATCCTGACAATTACGCGACAGAAGTGAAGCCATCTAAATAATGTTCATGAATATTAAAAAGCAACCTGGGAACAAATTTGATGACGCTCTTCGCACTCAACGGAATATGCTATCAATATCACTTTGAAACGGTGTTCAATTTATTTGATTTTAAAAAAATACTTCTTTACCCATTTTATATTGTGTACTATTGTACACAATATAAAATGGGTAAAGAAGTATTTTTGAATTTTAAATGTACACAATATAAATATAAACTGCAAAAATAAAGAAAATGTGTATTTTATGTCAACGTACTTAAAAATATGGTAAAAAATAAAGAAAAAAAAGCACTAAATGGATTCAAACTTCATGTTATTAGTTTAATAATCCCTTTTGATGGAAAAATCGTGGGTACTTGCATCCTATGGCTCAAATATGTTATTAATTAGTGATTGAAATTCATTTAAAACTAAACGTGACATATCTATTACATTAATCACATATCAACCATTTAAATGGAGCCCACAATTTTACAACCAAAACACATATTGAGCATGTAAGGTTGATACACTTTACGAATATGACATGATTTTTACATCTTATAATGTATAGTATAAATTGCTAATGTATAGTATGAAATAGTTAAAAAGTTATTTTATTTATTTTAGTGTGAAATTTTCATCAAAATAAAATCATTACCTGTCATTTCTTTCATTGTTTAATTTTCCATGTTTTAATTTAAATGTCTATCATGGGATATTCATTCAACCTGGGTCTAACCGAATATGGTCAACACACACAGAGATATATATAGAAAGGAAAGACTCTATATAAAAGGACGTGTCTACATGCCGAGGATGAAGCACTCGCCACACGTCATTCTAACCATCCTAATTTTATGTATTCCTCGATGGGCTACAATTATTTGAGGATAACATGAGAGTTCTTCTGCAATTCGTTTAGAAGTCCCCTTGACCTACTTCTTTCTCCGTTATCCGGTTAGCCCGATATCAATATCATAATATAATATTATTATCGGAACTATAGTTGTATGTAAAATGTCTACTTAACGAGAATTGCAAGATTTCGTTGTTAATTAAACCGCTGTTAAACTAAATAGAACCGTTTAATAACAAAAAATAACTTTATATTGTTAGCAAATAAAGAATGTTACCACAATCCTCACAAAACCGTTAATTTTTTTTATTAGCTCTAATTTCTAAAAATGATAGCTTCTTAGAAATGAAAGTATTTTTTCTATCTCTTTTGTTACAAAATTTATACATTTATAGATACGAAATTTTTTTTAGAAAATAAAGTTTAAAAGATCTTCGTAAAAGCAATGTCCAAACTTCCAGTATTTCAAAAATTAAATGGTTTGAATGTTTAACAATAATTCCACCATTTTATGCACTTATTAAAAATGTACATATCCAAGGAAGTAGGATTAAAAGTAAGTTCCGTAATTTTGTTAATTTATATCATAAGATCAGAAGTTGTGAGCTCATGATATTAATGCCATTAAAATAACTGAAAGAAATTTGATCATCGGTGACAAACAAAATTCATTAACAATACTAAAAATTATAGGAATAATAATTAGAAACGCAAAAAATAAAAGAAGACGCAAGTTATTGTACTTTACCAGGTCCAGAACCATAAGACACCAACGGAGATTTTTAAGGAAAGAAATCTTGGAGAAAATTTGCTTCTGAAAAGAAATTTATTGAGAACAAACAGCTTGATGTTTCAAAAAATGTAAAGCATCCATGAAACATTATGTACCTCATACACTCATGTAAGTCAAATTCTATATTGTAAAGTGAAAAGCATAATTAGTAAAATATGCTTCCTCCAAAGAAGGTGACATATCTTTCGTTAACCGAAACAATATCAAATAAAAGCCCCATCGAAATTTTATATTATTTTACGAGATCTGCTTACATTAAGACGTTTTAGGGCCTTGCTTAACAAACAGTAAATGTTATATTGAATAAACCATATATCAATCTGATAACGTCAAACGCAATGGAATAAGAAACTATAAATTGTGACAACGAAGATTTAAGCTATCTTTCCTCAGTTTTAGACGGATCCTTGAACAAACCTATAGAAATGGTAAACAATAAAAAAGTTTGAAAGCAGTAAAAAGCTTTAGCGGGTCGTGAGACGCTTTAATGTGGTAGGCTTTACTTTATTGCTCTTTTTAGTAAGTCTTCTTTGTGAAATATACCCTTTACTTCAAGAATTATCGAAGTTCGAAAAGGTTACTTCGTAGGCAAAAGAGTTCAAAATAAAGTTTTGGCCCTTTTAATGGAATCATTATTCAGGTTTTATCTAGATGTAAAATGCAATTTTTTATACGTCAGTAGCCTGAAAAAGAAATCAATTATTTCACAATAACATGTTCCTAACTTTTATTTTTTTTAAATTTCTATTCTCAGAACGGTTTGTGTACAAAAATGTTCAATATTATGTAGCTATCGCTAGGGTTAGTTACAGTTGAAAATAACATTTTCCTATTCTTAGTACGTGCTTTAAAATATTTTAAATATATTTTATAATTATGGAGTATTAATTTCCCGTTTAAATAATTCACCGAACCATTATAAAGTTTTCTAAAGCTAATGTATCACCATGGTCTATTATGTTTATGAAACGAAATTACATCAAAATATATCTTGTTAGAAGCACTTTCCTTTAAGATTTACTCAAATAAATGTTGTTTGACTTACGTCGTTGTAACACAAAATCTCTTTAACGCAAAATTATTAGTACCGTATATGTAATTTTATCATATATGTAATTTATCCAATTTTATCGTTCCTCATACATAATGTATTTATCAAGATAATTATTCATCTACATTAAAACAAGGTTATTACTTTTGATAGTAATTGTATATTGCAGTAAATTTATCAATTCCCTGATAACTTTTTGAAATTTAAATTCAAATCCTATAGAAAATTAATACTGTATAATCTAATCTCACAGAATTGACACATAAACTCGGATACTACAAATTTACGTCATACACAGAAGCATCTATTTTTAGAGTCGAGCTGCGAAGGTGTTCCAGGAAAGGGTGAGCCGGAAAGTTTCAAATGGAACACGATTCCTCTCTCTAGGTTATGCGTCCGTTCGTCGATGGATCTAACTGCTGTAAATATTATATACATATAATTTACACAAATTATGTAAAATCACACAACTAAATCAGAACTAAATTGAAATTATCACCAAAAATTCAGCGTGCCCTTTATTTAATGTTAATAACAAAGAAAATGTCTAATACAAAAAATTAAAAAGACGAAAATACAATCCACAATTACATGCCTCACCTACGACAAAGAAAGTGACTGCTTCATACATAAACATCACTAGACATTCGGTTCTCTTACAGAAATTGTAAAGTATATACCGAGGCAAATATACCGTAATTATACATAGTTTAGATCAACGTAACCCAGAATTATAAAAGTATTGATAAACGGTAGGAAGATCGCCTTATTTATAGTACGATGGTGTTTATAACGTCCACTAATATTATGCATTTTAAAGCTGATTAATACATCAGGTAATTAATCTGTTGGTTACATCGCAACTGTGCAATCGTTGGCGGAGTAACGCATAATGTATCCAAATGTTTTTTTTAATCATTCACAAATTAATTTCTAAATAGTCCAACAAATTAAGTCAGTGATTTAAATTAACTTATAGGCCAGAAAAATAGAAAAAATTTAGTTTTCATTATGTAAAGTAACATTCAATATTATTCCTCAATCATATCAATTTACTGCTGTACACGATGCAATGAACATGCTAATTCCCAATCACTCGCCACACTTTGTTTCAATTCACTTAAATCGTTACTTATAGCATTATGTACCTCAAGAGGAAAAATAAACTAATTTTATATCGCTTACCTATATCCGTCTCCTTATCCAAAATTACTAACTCGCATATATCTCAATAGATATCTCATAGACAAAAAAAAGAATATCGAAATTTTATTTAGGAAATTAAATACCTGAAAAATAATTAAAATTCCATACACAGAGTGACACTTTATTTGAAAGGAATATGGTACTCTCAAAAGTAGTTTTTTTTTAATTGTCGGTGGTATACTTTAAAAAATATACTAAAAATGTGTAATAAGGCCGTAGTCGGAAATAATAGAGGTCCATTATTTTCGAAGAATAACAGGGTTCTTGGAAAGCCATGTTGTTGTGGGTAAAACTATAACAATAATTTTAGACGTCGTAATTTTTGAGTTATTCGTGATAATATGTACGTTAATATGTACGTATTATATATAAATAAAAGAAATAAATAAATAAATATATATATGCCCCCATTCCCTTAATAAAATATACTAAGCATTATTAAATATTTAAAGAGAAAACCCATATCAATAAAAACTTATGATGCAAAAAGTAATTATATTTCAAGCCGAGTATATAACCCTCAATGAGTGAGCCGATCTCACACTGGGCCAGTTTTCATTATCCACACATCCTAAAAGATATCAGGTATCCATATCATATCGACGCCTATTATTTGACATTATTCTATTTTATGTCCAATTTCTACTTAGTTCACCGTTTCATGTCAATTCATAAAAATACTAAAAAGCAAACAAACTATGACACAAAGAACATTTTCCTGCTTATAAATTAATATAATAAGGAGAAATCGACTGACAATTAATGTACATACATCTTCGCAGGTTTACAGCAAGTTGCAGATTAAATACTAGTTCAACCAGTGATATAAAATTTTGTTATTTTAAGTTATATTCACTTAACTTAATAGCGCTTTACAAAGCAGCCAAGTGCTATAAAAGATATAAATGCAAATAGTTAAAGATCTACATTGTATGTATCTATTAACTATCTAACTTATACAATTGTTAGTCTTACCTTTACAATATACAAAAATATTACCACCGCTGTCAGTTTTCAACCATCCAGTCTCAAAAGAATTCGTCGAAATTAATTGTAAAATACACTGACACGTTTCACATAATGCCAAAAACCTTTTCCTCGACCCTTTTCTGTTCACGTTCACGGAACATATTCAATGTTGGAAAAAAGACTATTGGTATTTGAGAGTAAATAAAACTAACCGCAAGGAAAACTATCTACAAAGCGACAATAACTGGAAACCTCAAAAAGTATTTGCTATAACTATCAATTTTGTATACTTGTTTTTGTATAACGATATCAACATGATTGTAGTTGGCAGTCTTTCCTGTCAAGCAAAAATACAAAAAGCAAAAATACAAAAAATAAAAATACAAAAAATTTCAATTTCACCTGTCTTAGATTTTACTACACAATTGTATCTCACTGTTTAATTTCATTTTTGCTAGTTTCATTTTATTTTTGCCAGATCAAGATATAATAAGCCAAATAGAGATATTTAGGTACGTTATTAAAAGGTTCGTCCTCTGCAAGAATAGTTGATCTGGCAAAAATAAAATTAAACTGGCAAAAATAAAATTAAACAGTGAAATACAATTGTGAGGTACAATACAATGGTAAACAGTGAAGTACAGTACAATGGCGTGAATAAAAGGAAAAAAAATAATATACATAATTTATGATCTCGTGTGGCCTTTCGTAAAAAAGCGGCATGATCACTTTTAAAAAATTAATATTTCTGCGATGCTCCATAACAATATATAAGTGAAATTTATAAAAGTTTTGGCATATATAATGTAATAAAAGAATAAAACAGAATGCAGTCATAATCCCTCTTACCCGAACCTGATAATAAATAATAAAATTAATGAATGAAAGCTCTCAGAAAAAGCTCTCATAATCAGCGCCATCGGATTTAAAATAGACGATATTATAATATTTTTGCATTGGGTCGAAAAGGAAACTTACCCCATAACTGCAGAAATTTATTCGCCCTTCACCCTCTTTTTAAAAGAAACCCTGGTAATATGCAAGGAAAAATATTTTATTTATTTAAGGCATATAAGGGGAAGAAATTTGATTACTTACGAAGGTACAATAATGATACTTATATATCAATGTCGTGTCTCCGTAAGTAAACATATTTTCAATTTCATTTCCGTTTATAATGTTAACTTTTATACATGTAAATTGTTTTTTTTATTGTGTCACGTAAATATATATGTGCAAGTGCATACAATTGAATATTGTTCTACATCTCATGGTCATGGCAATTAAACATCAAGTGGCGAACTGCCTTATCGGAAGGTAACCCTTTACTTGAAATTCTACTTAGCTATGTTGATAATTCTATATCTCAGATTAAGCTACCTCGTAAATTTGTTTTTTATATATAGAATAATTGATTATAACATATTAAATTTGTAACTTTGTGCCTTACTTTCTGAGACATTTAAAATTGAAAATGGATAATTTCATAGCTCACTCATTGATAGATTATAGATACTTGCATATCGTTTCCGGAAAAAAACTTTGGTACATAAGTAGTGGTTAGAATAAGAATAAGAAAAAGCCTAGAAACAAGAAAATAATAATTTAGAAATAAAAATAAAATTTATCGTATTCTACTTATCAAGTGTCATATATGCATAGAAGATTTTCATGGCTCCATTCATGTATCGGAAAAACAGATGTATTTTAAGAAAACTCTAAATAAATATACTATATCTGTTCAGTTTTACATGTAGATTTTCTTAGTACTTCCTTTCGACATAGAAGGCGCAATTTCTTTCTCAAACTCGCTATGGTGTCGTTTAAAATAATTTTGTATAGGCGATTTTTTGTGAATATCAATATTCTTGTTATTTGTGACGCTTGATAAGTACAATAAAAATTTAGTTACAACACTGACCATTTTATTAGGTTTTCGAATAATCGGAGAATTTTGAATATATTTGGCGTTAATTTTGTAGAAATTCATCATTCACAATTAAATGAAACTACGTGATGTAATATTGTTTCTACTTTCTTTAAGTTCTTTACCACGACCTAGGTTTCGTTGTATCACAACATACATTTCTTTGTATTACAATAGCCCACCTGAAGATGTTGTAATACAACGAAACCTAGGTCGTAGTAAAGAACTTAAAGAAAGTAGAAATAATATTACATCACGTAGTTTCATTTAATTGTGAATAGGAGAATGAATCATCTTGTATATTTGGTTATACATAAAAACTGTCTTTGTTTGTCTGGATTTTTGACCTTTAGGTAAAAATTTAGTTATTTTTGTATAATGTAAGTAAGTGTATTTGGTGAAAAATACCTTTCTAATGTGATGCCTTTTTTAAGGAGAGACTGACTTCTTAGACCTTAGTGATATTCAGACAGATTGTGTGCCAAAATGATAATTCACATGCCAAGCAATGCATGAACTGTAAATAAGAAAAAGAAAAGGAAAATAAAAAAAAGTTAATATTTAGCATTGAACTTATTTTAGTCGTCCCCTCTTAAAGAAACTAAACGAAAATGAGTAAAATCTCATCAAAAACATTACTGTAGAAAGATTTAAGTTCCTTTTGAAAAAGTTAGCAGTAAAAAGAGTGACATGAAAGCTACCAAATTCTTATAGAGCTTTTGCTGGAGCAGTTTAAATAAGTCATTAAGTTTTGCGTCTAGGTTTATTAAATGTTATATCTATCACAAAATTAAACTCTGCGATGAATTCTAAGCTTACTATAGTTTTGCTCTCTGACAAATCTCTGAAAAGGTCCTTTTTTCAAATGGTGGACATAAAAGTCTGTGAGGTAAAATCAGTGAAGATCTCAAAGAGCTTTGGTAAAGAATTGTTGATGAGTGAGTTAGAGTTCTGCGTAAAAATTATTGAACGTTATATTTATCACAATATTGAAACTGATTGCTATAAATTGGTTATCTTTCTCTCATTTTACAATATAATAAAATATGTAAAACCATAAAAATTTCAAGTTTCCGAAAATTGCATGCGGCTGAGTTTAATATCAAGATAAACTGATACTAAATAAATCTAGACAAACTCTAATCCAGTCATGTGAAATTTTCTAGCGAAACTCTACAATAATTTGACTGCCTTTATGTCACTAGTTTTACGAGTATATTCGTAAAGAGAAATTTGATTATTTTTACAAAAATTACCCTTGACGGTATTTTAATTTTATGAAAGTGTCATTTTTTTATCAAAGGAAATGCCTTTTTCTGTAATATAAGTCTAGAGGAACTCTAATGCATTTACGTGAACTTTTCTGCAAAACTCTGCAGTAACTTGGCTGCTCTTATCTCACTAGTTTTACGGCTGTTTTCTTAAAGAAAAATTAATTTTATTTCATGAAACTGTCTGTTTTGAATCGAAGGAAATACCTTTTTCCGTAGTGTCACTTTCAAAATTTCAATTTGTTTCAAGAGCTCAGTGAAAATGTTTAGCGCTAATTTTTCATATCTTACTAACATTTCTAAAATAGATTAAATTTATGAATGATGTCGACGCATATTGAAATATATTTTAATTTTATTGCTTAAATAATAAATTATTAGTACATAAATAATAATAAAATAATTATTGCTTAAATAATAATTGCGTAAATATTCAGAATAGATACTTTACAGTCTAACAAAATTACGGTTTTAATGGCGTCTATCTGTCCACCGTCATATGTGTTTTTCAAGATTCTCTATGATATATGTAACTGTCATTGATAATCACAGTTTAGGATTGAATTTTTAATCAAATTTAATCGCCATTAATCGCCATCGAGTATGGGTAAAAGAAAACATATGTAAAGGTTAAATAATCGCACTATCGGCTAATTTAAACCAGTTAAACAAATTTTCTTCCCTCAAAATATTAATGTCAATGTAACTAGATCAAAGTTCATTAATAAATTTTTCTCTCACTCGCACGTTTGGAACCGCCAATTAATTTAAAGGTATACCTCTTAACCCTTACTATTAGTAAAAAAACATTGTATTACTCATTTGCAGTAATGAAGAATAATTTCTCTAATTCCAATTTACTATTCTCTCAAGAGAGTTCTTTCTGAAGTTCATTAGTGATTTCAATGGCTCGAATCAAGGTTTTAAATTGAATAAATTTCATATTAGTTGAAAGCTTTATATTACACATTTGCGTTAGTGAATTTACTATTCTCTCAAGAGAGTTCTTTCTAAAGTTCATTAGTGATTTCGATGGCTCGAATCAAGGTTTTAAATTGAATAAATTTCATATTAGTTGAAAGCTTTATATTACTCATTTGCGTTAGTGAAGAATAATTTCCCTAATTCCAATTTACTATTCTCTCAAGAGAGTTCTTTCTGAAGTTCATTAGTGATTTCGATGGCTCGAATTAAGGTTTTAAATTTAATAAATTTCATATTAGTTAAAAGCATTATATTACCTATTTGCATTAGTTAAGAATAATTTCCCTAATTCCAATTTACTATTCTCTCAAGAGAGTTCTTTCTGAAGTTCATTAGTGATTTCGATGGCTCGAATCAAGGTTTTAAATTGAATAAATTTCGTATTAGTTGAAAGCTTTATATTACTCATTTACGTTAGTGAAGAATAATTTCCCTAATTCCAATTTAATATTCTCTCAAGAGAGTTCTTTCTGAAGTTCATTATTGATTCCGATGGCTCGAATTAAGGTTTTAAATTGAATAAATTTCATATTAGTAAAAAGCATTACATTATTCATTTGCATTAGTGAAGAACAATTTCTCTAATTCCAATTTACTATTCTCTCAAGAGGATTCTTTCTGAAGTTTATTAGTGATTCCAATGGCTCGAATTAAGATTTTAAATTGAATAAATTTCAATATTTTGCTCTGAAGACTTTTGTAACTGGCTCAAAAATGGAGAAATCTTCGCTTGATTAGTTCAATGTACTTGCTGAACGCCTGTTAAAACTTTCTTTCGATATCCAAGATATTTTATCACAAATAAAATAAATGTTTACATCTCAATAAACCAATTATTTCTAAATTGAGTGCCTGTTGATATAAAAATAACTTTCGGCACGGTTTCAGTTACGTGTTTTTGAAGAAAATTATTCACTGCCCTTTCTCTCTATTTATGTATCAATAATTTAGTATCAATTTATACATTGCTTAATAGTAATACATCTGACATTTGTAATAATCAAGGCAATTTATTTTAGTTTATTTAAAATTTAATATTGTCGAATACATGTTAATGTGCAAAAGAAACTTTTGTAATTAATTTATTTGCCAACGGGGAAATATATTTACATAAGTCATATCGACCTAAAAATATTACACTAGACAAAGTAGCTGCCATTCCTGAGGAACTTGTGCAACATGTGCTCTGAAGACCATCTACCTGATATATCCTTCAGTGACTGGCTCTATAGATGGTTCGTACATGCCTGAAATAAAGGAACTGAAGTAGAAGGTTCTGGTGCCTGTTTGAAGACAGTAGAAAAAAATGCCAGCAACTACGATGGTGAGGTTTACACAGTTCACGGGACTTCAAGCCAGCTACTAGCCATGGATATGGCACCTGCAAAAGTCGTATTTCTAATTGACTCTTAGCCTGCAATCTCTGCGGTCAGTAACAATGCTTCTACCGACTGCTTGCAAATCATCATGTATCCTGCAAAGCTATCGGAGCTTATCACGCATGGATGGGTGGTAGCTTTATAATGGGTGCTGAGCCACGTGAAATCCCTGGCAATGAAAAGGTCGATAGCAGGGCTAAGCAAGGGGCTGATTCAACCCAACCTGACATACCCTTCGCACTCCGCAGGGCAGAAAACCTATTTAACTCATTCGTAAATAACACCAGTTTCAACTAAGGACATTTTCGGACGCTACTGGGAGGCTCGGCGTCGAATGGTCGAAGGGCTACAGATGGGTGTTGGGTAACTATTTATATTTACATTCTCCATAGAATGCAGTTTTATACAGAAGTGTTAGGAGGGTATTCTTGCCTCTGGAGCCCAGTTCAAGGCCATGTGCTATCTCCACATATGTTGGAATATAGATTATGAAGTTAAAAAATGAAAGAAAGCAACAAGTGTTTACATGGAAGACCAAAAGGGATAAACGTATTGTTAAGGACCAATAAAAGTCATAAAAATATAAATTCCGCCGGTCCAAAATCATTGCCCGTTTACGTTATGACTGATTCCCAGATATACGGTCTTGTTTTTGATATCGAGTGTAAATCGAATACACAAACTATAATGTTCTATTTTATTGAGAAAATGTTAGGTTAAATTGGTATACCATACATCTTTATAATCAAGAAAATACATAAGTAAATTTTTACCAACGCATGTTTTTGAATTATAAAAATATAAAAGGTTTTTATGATTACGATTTATCGTTCAAACGCTGACAATAAAATCAAAAGAAGAAAAACGTTGATAAATCGTAGAAATAAGATAGTTCTCATTACTTTTGGAGATTTTATTGAACTTAACCGATTATTGATTATTTTCCACGATTACAGTTTTAGATCATATTTACGTCAATACTAATATACATTTCTTATAAACAAACCTAATTGGCCTAACCGAATCCAATAACATTTTGCAAATGGATAATATATATTCGATGTTATAACGCTGAAAATATGCATATTATTACGCTATTATTTACAGAAATAGAGCAGTGAACATAATGCTAAAATTATATCCGCGTAGAAAAAACTAATGGTGCTGCTTTTAACAGCTTCACTGATAGGAAAAGTTTGCGACGACATCGTGAAAACTTATGAATCATTATGTAAATATAGATAGTTACCCAACACCCATCTGTAGCCCATCGACCATTCGACGCCGAGCCTCCCAGTAGCGTCCGACAATGTCATTAGTTGAAACTGGTGTTATTTATGAATGAGTTAAATAGGTTTTTTGCCCTGCGGAGTGTGAAGAGTATGTCAGGTTGGGTTGAATCAGCCCCTTGCTTAGCCCTACTATCGGCCCTTACATTGCCAGAGATTTCACGTGGCTCACCACCCATTGTGAAACCACCACCCATCCATGCGTGATAAGCTTCGATAGCTTTCCAGGATACATGATAAATTGCAAACAGTCGGTAGAAGCATTATTACTGACCTCAGAGATTGCAAGCTGGGAGTTAATTAGAAAGACCAATTTCGCAGGTACCAGGTCATTGGTTAGTAGCTGACTTGAAGCCCTGTGAACTGCGTAAACCTCACCATCTTAGTTGCTGACATTTTTTCCACTGTCAGCGAGTCTTCAAACAGGCAGCAGAACCATCCTGCTCCAACTCCTTTATTTCAAACATGTACGAACCATCTGTGTAGATATAGAGCCAGTCACTCGAAGGATATCTGAGGTAGATGGTCTTCAGAGCACATGATTGAAGTTCCTCAGGGATGGCAGCTACTTTGTCTAGTGTAATGTTTTTAGGTCGAGATTATGTAAATATATTTCCCCATTGGCAAATAAATTAATTACAAAAGATCCTTTTGCCTTATTTATTTATCATTTAATATATAGTAGTTACAAATGTGGTTACCTTTATATTTGCGTGTATACGTATTTTGTGTACGTATTTTGACTGGGTGGAGAATTTGGGCGGTTGGAGCGTTTGCGTACGTGCATGATATGAAGAGAGAGGGAAGAAGGTCTGCTTAAATACCACGCGAACGAAAAACTTAGTTTAAAAATATCTTAGTTTTGATTTAAGTTTATTCTTACGATCAACAAAGAGTTACGTTTAATTTTCTGCGTAATATCATAAAAGAACCTTGCATTGTCATATGACGAATGTAGCATTGTTGTTAGGAGATTAAATATAAAATGTGACGATGGTAGCAGCAACCCGCACAATTATTAATGCACCATCAATAGACGTAGGTAAAAACACTAACACAAATTAAATTAAGAATAAATGACATTATTTGCAGTGTTTCTTGCGCTGATTATATTCAAAATTGGTTTTTGACATACACATACAAACGCACCCGCACGTATATGTCTATATATATATATATATATATATATATATATATATATATATATATATATATATATATATATATATATATATATATATATACATGTGTGTGTGTTTTAATATATATACAATATAATACATTTATATATATATATATATATATATAATATATATACATTTATATCCAGTTTATTAATTATATTAACTTTCTTTTCTATTATTTATAAAATAATAGAAAAGAAAGTTAATTTCTTTTTCAACAAAACGTATAAAAAAAAATACTGCATTAAAATATTCCGAAATAAATGTATAATCTCTGATAAAGACATTAAAGTACCTGCAAAAGTCTACGAACTTTTCATAACATTATTATAATTTCAATAGTATTTTCTGTAACTGTTTTAAAATTTTTGATATACTTAGAATCAAGTAAACTTTTCAATGTATTTTAATAAATTTCATAAAAAATGTTTTTTTAATAAATTTGTTGAACAGAAATAAGACTCGCGTAAGATAGGTTTACAGTTAATACATGTAAAAAATTAAATATTTAAAAGTAAATATTGTTCCTATTGAATCATTTATTCTTATTGATATTATTTTTCTCCATTTAAATATTTTATTTATTATGTTTTTCTCTATGATTTTTTTTCTCTTTTCTCTGGATGTTCTATATCTCTTTAATATATCGCTTTAAGTTAACAAGTAGTAACTTCTTAAATTTTGTAAGTTTGTTAATAAGTAAAAGGTAAAACGCACAAACATTACAAAATACGTTATAATTTTATATTTTGCGAAAGACAAATGCTAAGAAAAATGTAACAAGATATTTTTGAATGTGTTCGAAAAGATTACAAAACCATAAAAATTCTGTGCTTTGAACCGTTCCTTATTGCAGAAATGTACAAAATATCTTTAAATACGTCGAACATGAATTAAAGTATATAATTATAAATATTTACTATAAGTAATTTTCTCTAGAACGTAAATTTAAAATTACCGAAACCTTCTCGACAAGCCTCACTCCACGTTTGAGATAAACGCGGATTAACTTAATCTCAGCTTCTTTCTTTCTTAAAACATTTTCAAGCTTCAACATTTCGAGAAAGTCCAGAAATAATTGCACAAGAAAACTTACAATGAAACAACAATAAAGTGAAGTTGACTACAGTAACAAACTTTTCATGATTATGAACCAAACTTTTCCACAATTTACGAAATTACTAACTTTATCCTACGCGATCATGTAATAAAACAAATAGCAATATATTTAAATCCTACTTTTGCCTAGTAATAAAACTTTGTAATAAACCTATCAAGGTTGACAAGAATTTGTAATAAAAGTGCTATACATATTTATAAACATTTAAAAGTGCATATACTTCCTGTTGAGATAGTACGAATTAATATATTTTATTGCATTTCAAGTGTCTATGCCAGACTTTTTCGGAGAAAAACATTTGTGATAGACAGACAGACAGACACGTAAGTAATTTGTCAGGTACGAAAAAGGTTTTCGTTTTGAGCTACAGATCTTTAAGAATAAACATTAGTCTTTATACAACTTTATTTTCTTGAATTTAATGTATAAAAACGTTGTTAAAAATATGTATAACAAAGCTAGTTGAATATTCAATATCAACATTATCACAGCGTCGACTATATCCATGCATGCAATGAATTATTCGTATATTATGTGAGAAGAGAATGATTTGACAATATAGTTTCTTAGAGTGGATATCCTCTAGAACACAATGATATACATAGATTTGTTTTTATGACATGTCTTTTTATGGTATCGTAAAAATAAAGGAGACTTATAATTTCGGCAGGTCCATTCATCTATTCATATGTCACAATCCAACAGTTTCCACAAATTTAGACATACGTATATGGAATTTGGCAAGTACATGACATACTTTTCATATGTTTAATATGTGGATAAGTAAATATACATACCTGGAATAATATTTGGTTTCACACATTCCCTCACTCTTTGATGAAAATATAATTAAAAAAGTTTTTTTAATAAAATGAGTTTTCTATTTCCGTTTTTCATTATTAAGCTTTGTCATTAAAATGTTACGCTTCAAAATGACATACAACCTCTAACCAACTTCCTTTTAATTTTTCAACAATTGGTTCAAAAATTTTAAAAAAATCTGTACATAAGCATTCGATTACAACTATTCATTGAAATTATTTTACAATTAAATGAAACTACGTGATTTAGTATTATTTCTACTTTATGTAAATTCTTACACAATATCTTCAGGTAGCTAATTGCCCACCTGAAGATGTTGTATTACAACGAAACCTAGGTCATGGTAAAGAATTTAAATAAAATAGAAATAATGCTGCATCACGTAGCTTTATTTATTTGTGAATAATAAATTTCTAGAAAATTAACGCAATTACATTCAATATTCGAAATTATTTTATGTAACTTATCTATTCTAGAGATACAACAAGTACAGAACCCTTATCATTTTTAAGTGTATGTGGATACGCATTTGACTATTTTTATACAGTTTGTACTTGTCAATAAGCTGCAATGGACAGTAAAAATATGTAGATAAAACCACAAGCAAATACAAGAGCACCTATTTTATTAAATGAACTTCTATTGAAAATACTTACTCAAAATTTATCCTATTTTTAATTCGCTGCCTTTTAACTAAAGCCCATAGTAATTATTGTACACAATCACTTAAAGCGATATTTAGTATGAAAGCATCGGTTGAAATCATGCTGGTCCATCAAATGAAAAACGGTTCCTTGTAGGCTACTGCTGAAAATATTTTATTGAATAAGTTTTTTTTTTTTTTTTATGTATTCTGCTTAGCACAGCAATCTGTTTTTCACATTTAGCTGTTATTATTGGTGACTACAGTCTGCGTATGTAATTTAGCTGTGAGGAGAATCCATCGATCTCTCTCACTTTGGGTTTAGAAATATGCTATGAAGGGTTGGAATACTTTTCCTTCTTAGTCATGAGTGTTTAACACTGCCATCTCCTGATAGTTTATTAGCCAGCACATTTACATGTTCAGATAGCTTGGTCTGGTATTTAAGACTTCTGGTGGCTATTTCCTGTTTCACAGTTGTTAGGTTCAAATCTCGGAGTATGTATTTGTTACTTATACAGTTTGGGATTTGGAACATATATCTCATTGTCTTGGTTTGAAATCTTTCCAAGATCTTGATGTTACTGTTAGATGCTGTACCCCACAGGTCGATCCCGTATGTCCACACTGGCTTTAATATTGTTTTGTAGACAGCCATTTTGCTATCATTAGATAGTTGTGATTTTTTCCCGATGAGCCAAGACAAGCTTCGCAATTTTGCATCTAATTGTTTACGTTTATTCCAGATGTGTTTTTTCCACGTCAATCGTCTATCCAAGTGCATGCCGAGGTATTTAACAATATCTGAGTGCGGTATCTTTTGCCCGTTTAAAGTAATTGCTGGGCAATCTCTTTTTCTGAGACTGAATGTTACGTGAACGGATTTACTGTTATTCGCTTTTATTCTCCATTCTGCAAGCCACGCTTCAACTTCATTATTGAATAAGTAACTAGCGGATTTTAACATCTTAACTAACATTACAAAACAAAAATGTTAGTTTTTTGTTTGTCGATTTTCCCGTCTCAATTCCGTCATTAAACTCCATGACATTTTCTATACATAAACATACCGTTTACATCAAAATAGAATTTATTACAATTCAATATGAAAATAAAATAAAATTATTTTATTTTCATATTGAAAAAAATAATCGTGTTAAAGATAAAAGCGTTAACATAAATATATTATGGCATACCACGCCAATATATTAGCTTACTATTAATTCGTGAATTAAACTGCTTAGTTATTCCCAATGCTAAAATTCTCTTAATTTTTGTTAATATCATCGACATTGTTTTATCTACTGTCAAAATTAAATTAATTCTTGAATTCAGATTGAATTTATTTCCTTGTTTATTTCGGAAATATTATGAAATTTTTTTTTTCGTTTTTTTATAAATGAAATTTTCTTGCTAATTTCTATCAAGTTTTTCTGTATTTTATAAGTATTTGCCATGTGGAATAAAACCCATATTAAACCCTTTTACCATGTGACTTAAGTGTAAGTTAAAGCTAATAATTTACATTTTTATCAACCAAATTTAGATTCATTTAAACGAAATCAATTAAATACCGCTTCTGAACTTATAATTAAGTTTGATGTTAGATAATATTCAGTTATATAATGATTACATCTACCTATTTGGGGCAAATTTTGTTCATATAATCGAAAAGTGCATGTGTAATTTTAGGTGCTGGAAAGCAGAGCGCCTATATAAATGTATCGCATGATAAACATATTGATTGTCTATGGATTTTCAGTCGATTTTTAATTCAAATTAATAATTCATTACGCAGTTTAACTTTAAATAACTAATATAATATTCAAATAATTTTTCCTAACAATTTATTAAAAATTTAACACTAATGTTATTGATATTTTTGTTTTACTTTGTTTCTTCACCGACGTATTAATCAATATAATAATACTATGTTATTTATCAATCACTATAATGATACAAAGTTAAACGATTTCTGATAAAAACAGTTGCGACATAAAGACTGTGATACAAATCGTTGTGTCACACCTGTTTATATCAGAAATCGTTTGACGTAGAAACTTAAAATTTGTCCTAGGGGTCAAACATATTCGGTCATATATTCAATAGTTAACACTCAAAAATATTTAAGTAAAAATTTCAATAGGGACAAGTAAAGAAACCTTTTTTTATTTAAAATTATAAATTAATTGACAGAAAAAGTTATGAGAATTCCAAAACAATTTTTTGCAGGACGATACTTTAAATGTTATCAAAAATGCCCGTATCACATTTCTTAGAAATCATTCGACGTAGTTTTAAATTAATTTTAAATTTAGTAAATGAAAAGAGACAATCTACATACAATTCAGAAACTAACACGATAATATTTATTCAGAAATACTTCTATTAAATTATTTCTAAATATTAATGTAATTTTCACTTGGTAAATACATCTTTCAAAGACTTAAAAATATTGGTTGCCTATATCCTTTTAATTTCATTAAGTTTATTTTAAGTGTATTTCATTAATATTGTATTGTAAGATGAATTTAATTATTTACACTCATTGGTGTATTAACTCAAATTCTGAAACTTTTGAAAAGTAACGCCTCACATTTTAAAAACAAATAAAACTACAACTCAGTTTATTTCCTTCATATCTCAACCACTTGTGAGTGGGCATAAATTTATCATACTAAAAAGTTCTGTGCGAGAAAATAATTCTTTCAGCAGTATTCCGACTACTTAATATATCTTAGTACAAACTTCTAGCTACATTACAAAAAAGAAAAGTTTAAAAATGGGGGACTACGTAACATAGTACAAAAAGGAAAAGTTTAAATACGTGGAATTACGTGACATATCACAATATTTTCCCCGAGAATATTGAGCAAAATTACTATTATATTATAAATTTAATATTATAAATTGATGAATATCCAGTTTAGTCTTAAAATATATTTCAAAGAAATTTTATTTAAAGCTCCAATATTTATTCAAAGCTTATGGCACTCCTCCCTAAAATTAGCATAACCTCAGCGCAAAACGTTGACTCAGTAGTAATACTCCTGAGATTCTCCAGAGTAAAGTAAGAAAGCTTCAAACAAATAGTGGCTTTTCATGTTTTCAATTTTCTAAGCTATAAGCTTAATCATTTTGGTTTTGATTGCTAATAAACACATCACGTCTTGTAAAAAATATACAATTTTGTAAAAAACAAATGTTATTGAAAAATATTATATTTTACCTTACATATAATAGAAACTGGAAAATACAGAAAAAATTATTGAGATAAGTGTAACGACTTAAAACGATCTTTTGCTACCTTCCAACTCCATTATCATTAGGGCTCGCCATTTAACCCATTGTGAGATTTGATATAGTTAAAGTTTATATAAAGAAAGAATGCAGAAAATGAAAATTTATATTTAAAATATATTATAAACATTCAATTATATTTGTTTCATTACATTAAATTATATTTGTTCACGTTCATACTGTCAAAGTCAAACATGTAATAGTCTGTGCTCAAACAGTCGCACAGAGTAAAGATTGTCACCAAAGAATTTTAAAATATCAGATTGACTGAATTAGTTCAGCTACTGGCAAACAACAAACGCTATAGTTGCATTTGTACACGCTCTCAACAGATGTAATAGAACAAAATTAAAAAAATGTGTATGCAATGATTATAGAAGTATACTATTTGGCAAAAGAATCTCAATAACTTTCAAACTTAAAAATTTAATGAAGTACGGTCAAATTTTGACTATTGGACGACATTTAGTTTCTATTAATCTATTACAAATATTTATATTATTTTTCACTACGTAAATATAGGGTCTAGTTATAGCTATCATGCGTAAAACTATAATATATACCTCAAAAACTATATAGTCAGCTTCTAATAATCCTAATTTTTATGTATCTTTTATGTAAACATTTACAATAATTTCTCTAGAAAAACTTTATATAAAGTTCTGGTGAAAATAATTCTGAAAACCTTATATTTAGATCTTTCCATGAGTGACAGTGAATAAATCGATAAATTAATACTAAACTTTCCCCTACAAAACACTCAATGAACTGCATTACTAAGTTAAATTTCGAATTTCTTCTGAGAAACATGGCTGTGACAGATTCAAACACTGATTGATGAACGCGTAAGTGATGTTACAAGGGTTTGTTTTAATTTCAAGGTATAAAACTCTAAAGACATCAAGACTGAACATAGTTCGCAACAGTAGGTGTTACATCGTAAAATGATGTAAGTAAAAAGTATAATATGGGTTTTATTCCACGTGTCAAATACTTATAAAATACAAAAAAACTTGATAGAAATTAGCAAGAAAATTTAATTTATAAAAAAACGAACAAAAATGTCTTATGATGTATAATGTTTCCGAAATAAACAAGAAAAAAAATGTTTACGGTAGATAAAGATTTTTTTTATTCCCCTAACAAAAATAAAATATTGTAAAAGATTAATGAGCATGTTATATGAAATTAAAAGACTTGCTTCGTTTCTGTAAAATGAGTGGATATATAAGAATATTCATAATAAATTTACCTTAAGTAAAATAAATTAACGTTAATCCGAAAGTTTATATTTTCAGTTTTCCATTAGTTCCAAAATTATGAATTTACCAGAGTTTTTAAAAATATCAATTGACTCCAAAACTGTAATAATATAATGGAATCCATTAAATATTCTACTTTAATTAAGATTGAATATTAGAATTCAACAAAACTTGAAGTCAATCAAGTTATAAGTACTTCGTCCTCGACCGACTTTGAGGAACAATTATGGAAATATTCTCAAGGTGAAATGTTGAAATATATTGAAATCTTCATGAAAATAAATTATCCACATCTCCAAAATATTCAAGTAACCCCTCATAACACTGTCGATCGTAAATTTTTTTGTTTGAAATTTCGAACAATTTTTTCATTAAAATTTAATTTTAAAAGAGAGGTAATAGATGAATTTAGTCACAGTTTAAAAAAATCCTAAGTAACATTCATTTATATATTTTAATATAATCTGTTCACAAAACTTAAATTACAGTTTGATGTACCCATTCATAATAACTTTTTTAGTATGACAAGAAATTGTAACAAATATTTAGGAAAGAAATTTCAAATATTTAAAAAACATGCACAATATTTTATTTGCATAAATTAGCGGTAGTTTCATTCTATATTGACCTGGTGTTTGACTAAAAAAATTGAAGATATGACATTTCTTTTCCCAAAACAACTAAATATTTATTTTTACAACAAAATAAATATTTGACATTAAGTCAATTTGTAAATTGAGTCAATGGGAATTAGTTTTCTGTTTTTCTTTTTGAAAAAGACTTAATGCCGACAGAAAACTAATGCCCATTGACTTATAGATACTATTAAAGACTAAATAACTAACAAAAGTTGTTGCTTATAGAAGTAGAGAATAATTGGGGAATGAAAATAAAAATAATTTAAAATATGAATTTTCATTTTTCCATTCGCATTTTTTATAAAGTGATAAAAAAAAGCATAAACTTTAGATATAATCTAGTGCTTTCTAATTTAGAAGAACATAATTTGTTTCTATGTATTTTCTTAATTTTCATAGCTGTATATGGATTATTGTTTGGGAACATGATGATGTGACATAGAAATAAATACAGAAGTATTTAAATTTTATTGCGATATTGACATCATTACTTTTCCCTTCGAATAAATTTATTCGTCGTTATTACTTAATCTTTTGTGTTTTATTGTTATTTTTTTTATTATTCTTACATATTTTTTATTCTGGTTCATAAAAATTCGTTTTTCCTTATTTTATAATAACAACTGTACCTGCTCTTTACGAGGTAAACATTGTATCACGTTGCATATTTCTAGATTTTTAATCTTTTCTTCATGTAATGCACCTACAAAAATACACGATCACGAAGAAAGGTACCATAAAATAGCATAATAGAGCATTAAATTAAAAATATTGATTAAATATAAAATGAATGCCATCAGGTGGGAAACTACAAAATTATATTTCATGATGTTTGCTTATAACCGGAACAGATGTCATGTTGAATTAATTTGTTTAAACTCCCATAAAATATGAGGAATTGTGTGATGTTTTTTATTGCAGCTGTTGACGAGCATTGGTCATTACGTGATGCTAGTAGAGATACGAGGTTATTATCAGGTTATTATCATTTTGTCATGTGTACAAGTTATTATTTTCATTATTTATGAGTATTCCACAAGACAAATTTTAATTGACTAGAAGATATTCTTGTAGAAATAATTTATTCAAGTAGACAAGAATGTCAAAAATAGAAAGAAAGTATAATTTTCTAAATTACCTGAAGTTCTTTTTTGTTTCTTTTTTAGTTCAAAAATATTATTTTAAATTATTTTCTATAAAAGATTTCAGAACTTCTATGTTCATAAACATGTTCTATGACAACATTTTTAAACATAATTAAATGAAACTACGTGATGTAGTATTATTTCTATTTTCTTTAAGTTATTTACCACGACCTAGGTTTTGTTGTATTACATCTTCAGGTGGGCTATTAGCCAAGATTGTTGTTTTAGATGTTGTAATACAATGAAACCTAGGTCGTGGTAAATAACTTAAAGAAAGTAGAAATAATACTACATCACGTAGTTTCATTTAATTGTGAATAATGAATTTCTACAAAATTAACGCCAAATATATTCAAAATTTTTAAAAGTTAGCTCTATATAAACTGGGAAAAATTATTTTAAACTCATTCGAAAAAAATATTCTGGAACTATTAAAATATTTACGTCTGTCACTCGGTAACAATCAGGTAAAAAAAACAATTAAAAAGGCTATACAAAGCTTATGAGTAGACATATTTCATAATCAATTCAAGTAAATACCTGTTTTTTATATAATGTTCAACACACCAATGTATCAAAATCACAAATTTCCAATATCTACTACAATTATTTTCTCCTTTTTACGCCAGCAGGAGTAAAGTTATTTTTGAACAGTTCCAAGTGGTTGCATAAACTTATAGTGTTTTATTCTTGACTGTCCCTTAGTTCACAAATTAGCGGGCAAGCTAGCAATTGGTAAATATTTTGTTTCAGCTATGTTATTACCTATTACATCTCTGATGAAATTATATCGCATATTAATATGTTTTGAGCGTTTATGAGACTGATGATTATTTGCCAACTTCAGTGCACTCTGACTCTCAATTTTATTAAAACAATTTGTTATTTTATAATCTAAATTCTGTAAGTAGATTACTTTTCAACATACTTCTGACAAAGCCATATATTCTGCTTCACAACTACTCAACGCTATTGTCCTTTGCTTCTTGCTTGTCCAAGAAACAGCAGATCCATATTTCATAAAACCAGTATATGAACGTCAGTCAATGGCATCACTAGCACAATCTGCCTTTACAAACACTTCCAGTTCGGCTTTTTCTTTATATTATCTTGAACAGTAGTGTTTTGTTTTCAATTTTTGTTTAATCCTTTTAACATAATTTTAGTGAACATATGAACAAGAATTATTGAATTGACTGAGATAATTGACTGAAAAAGCAATATCTTGTCGTGTCAGAATGGCTAAATATATTAGGCTACCCATTAATTTATGATATGGTATGGCTTATCTTCAAAAATATTAGACTTTTCAACATCAATCTTACATTCTATTAAAGCATCAGCTGTATTACAGTCAGACATACAAAATTTCTCTAGCAATTGTTCGATATGATGATCCTGATCTACTGTAATTACATTTTAACTTTTATTTATGTAGATTCTCATTCCTAAATATTGTTTGACATAAATCTTTTATTTTAAATTCTTCTCAAAAACTTTGTCAAAGAATCAGTTTCTAACTTGTTTTTTTGAAAATAAGGTGAAACCGTCAACATAAATTTCAACAATGGTTTTCTTATTGTTACTATGAGTTTTTTATAAAGACACAAGGTTTTTGTTTGCTCTTATTGAAAAGTAAATTGTACAATGTTTCTCCTACTCTCTGATATCAAGCTAGTGATGACTGTTTCATGCCATATACAGCCTTTTTTAATTTTAATACTTTATATAAAACTTTAAGAAGAAAGCCTTCTGGCAAATGCATAAACATATTTTCTTTTAAGTGGCCATCGAGGAAGGCTGTTATGATATTCAAATGTCTTTATTGTCAGATTCAAATGTTTTTCTTAAAATCTATTTGCACTGCATACACATGAATTGTCTGGGTCATCAACAATTTCTCACAGTCAATTGTCTTCGAACGACTGCAGCTCCTAGGCCATTGCTTGCAAATACTGGTGTTTCTCAGGGCCACTAATAGCCTCCGTCATTCCATCTTCTCCTACAGACGTCGTACACATATTAACAAAGCCGTATCTATGAACCGTCAGCGGTATGACTGATATATCTTGCATTTGTGAGCATTCTCTTTTGCTTGGGGTGTTTCTGGCTTCTTTTGCCTGTATATTCCTGTCTTAGCTATTGAAATATTCTGATTTACTTGAGCTTGACTGATCAAGAATTTCTAATTTTACCACAGATTGCTCCACTGGTTTTCCTATTGAATTTGTATTAATTTTCGTGTCTGTTTTTGATTTATCACAACATCTTTACTAACTGTAACATAGTTTTTTACTGGGTATTAAATTCTATAACTCATGATGTTATAACAGAGATATATTAGTATATGTTTCTTTGACTTTATGTCTCAATTAGTCCTTTTCTCCTTTGGTGTATATTCCATCACAAGACTCACAAATAAATACGTTTAAATAAATATATAAAATAAATTCGGCATTTTTAGTTCATATATCACATGAAATCTTTTCAATACCTAAAGCTATTGATCTGTTTTTTTTTAAATAAATGTCTGTAGTGGTAGTTTTTTCTTAAAGTTGTTTATTTAAATCACCTCCGAAAAGTAAACATCTTGCTTTATCTACCATGGTTCAGTTCGACCTCTCACTAAAACCATTCTGTTCTGTTGTGTACGGGTTTTGTTTAGGTATGATGCCCTCTTTCTCCAAGAAATCCTCAAAATCGTTGCTGCAATATTCCCAGCTATTTTTTGTTCTCAATATTTTTATTTTCTTACTTAAAAAGGTTTCCATCATCAACCTAAACTCTTTAAAGTAACTTAACAACTTATTATTTTCTTCAAAATATAAATGAAGGTTAATCTGTTATAATCGTCAATGAATAACAGAAAATATCGAGCACCAATCATGGACTTGCTCTCTATGGGACCACAAACGTTTGAATGAATATTCTGTGATATTTTTATTCCATGTGAACCTGTAGAAAATAGCAACCTTGACTGTTTTTCTTTACAACATATTTCACACCTCGTTCACCCATTACTTGTTGTAAAGGTATACAAATAATCCAGTCCATCCACTAACCCACAATGGTTAATTTTTTTCATAACATTGCTGTTTATATGGCCAAGTCGTCTGTGCCGTATTTCCCCATCCACTATAGTTGAAATCAATAACCAGTTTTGTTTTGTAGGTTCACTCTATGTACACCATTATTTAGATCCACTTCAGCAACCAAATCGTCTAACTTTTTTCTTATTTTACATTTATTGTGCCCAAAAACGATACTATTTCTCGACCTCATCAATTCAGTGACTGATATTTTTTTTATGTTTTGTAATACAAAATACATCTGAACGCAAAACGTGTACTTTTGCCTTATTAGCAGTGATTATTTCAGTTAAAATCGAAGAGTATATGGGATTTATTAGCCCACTTTTATTTGCAGTCATGTGCATACTTACTCCTGAATCAATGCAGAAATCACTTTTACTGAACTCACCGCTGAGAAAAAAGCACTAAAAGCGATATTTTGTTTCTTCCCTTGTTTCGCTTCTTCCAAAGTTGATATAAATTGCGATAATGGTCAATGATAACAAATTATCCTTTTTGTGTTTTATAATTTGAGTTTCTCATTTTGAGTTTCACGTTCGAGATATTCGAAGTATGTCCGCTATATTTGCCAGTGCTGCAACCTTTACTGATTTGCTTTTCCACTAACATTTAGCTGCAAATGCCGAACCATGTTCCGTTTTATTTGTGTCTGCTGATTCCATATAAATTAATTTTATTTTGGTTCAATAGGCAATTATTTGAATTTTGGAACCTTCTATAGCTATAATCATGAGCATAAATCGCTCCGTTGATCCAGCTAGCAATAATTAACCAACCCATTCATTGTTAATGCATAAGCATGTGGTATATAAACATTGTGGTATATAAACATTTATACTATTTGTGTCACATAATTTGTCATATTGTCTCAATCTTCTAACTTTACAGAAATTAAATGACGATGTACAGTTAATCTCCGTGAAAATCCTGAATCGTCGAACAAAGCACGCAATTCTGTCTACAAACCCTTTGCGCTTTTAATTTCCTTTATGTACACAAACAATGACGAGTCTATCGTGAATCAATCAAATCAATTTAACTCGTGCTTTTACATCTGCCGCTGCATTTATTGCCTCATTTCCTTCTTCTTTTAGGTACTTATCTGCGCCTTCCAAAAGTAGTAACTTTTCCACTGCGAACACACAATCATCGAAGTTCTCATTTCTTTTCCGCTTTGGCACGTTTGTAAGAAATTCGGAAGTATTTTTTTTTGTTTAGATAACACGAAATATTTTCATTATATATGAAATGGTATGTGGGTTAGACCCATAACCTCTAAGGAAAGAAATAGTTTGACAGTTAACAAAAGCTTAGAGACACGTTAAGAGTAGCCATATTTCATAATAGATGCTATTAAGAACCTGTTTTTGATATCATTTCCAACAACGTGATATATATATATATATATATATATATATATATATATATATATATATACATGTAAATATTATAATTTATTGACTTTTTAATTTTTATATTTCGCATCCGAAAATTTATTTTTGTAAGCCTTTTCTTAGGCCGCTGCTCTTTATATTGACGTACTTTCTTTTCTTTTGTGTTTTCTTAAATACTTGTACAAAACACAGTTCTTCCTAAGCAATAAACAAGGGATGAGTACATATTAATGTTACGTTGGATGTTTTTTGACCACGCTCTTAAAATTTAATGAAACAATTGTCAATTTCCAAGAGTGTCACTTTAGTTTTTTAAACTTGTTTCGTTATCGATATTTTTAATATAATAAAGGTTATTCTTTTTTTAAAATCCGTCTTGTGTACCCTTCGATATTTTTAATATAATAAAGATTATTCTTTTTTTTAAATCCGTGACGTGTACCCTTCAATAAATGAAAAAGAGAATAAAAAATTGTATGTCACTGGAAAAATTGTGCTAAAAATAATTCCTTTCAAATTGCACAGAACTAATTGCAGTACAACATTTGCTATAAAATAGTAATAAATCAAATCCGACTTGACTGCATTTCAAAACAGTTTTCAACAATTTTCTCGTAAAGTTTTCAACGCCTTTCTTACTTTGGGGAAAAGGCAATTTTCAGTGAGAAATCTAGTGGGACTCAAAATGGAAGTAATTTGTCTGTATTTGGCGTTCGGCAGCTTCATTTAGTTTATCGACAGTTTAAGGATTGAATCGTTGAATTCGAGATGTCAATCCGTTTTCCGAAGAAATATGATCAGCTTTTACATGAAGCAAGTATTATATTTACCCTTTAATACATATTAATCAAAAGGTTTAATTTTTTACATTTTCACATAAAATTAAAAATAAATCAGAGTTTACCCAAAGTGAGTAATAAACCTATCTTCCAAAAAATATTAAAAAGTGGGATTTCTTATATGTGCCTCTGTAAATCTAATAATAAGAGCCATTGAGAAATGTTATTATTACATATTCTAAATACTTATTCAAGATCATATTTTGGAACTAAATAATTCAGCCTTGTATTTATGCCAATCCGTAATAGTTCTATGATATCAACATTTATTTAAGGTTTTGAAATGAAACAACAAACACATAACGAAATAATAAGGTTATCTTTTAAATTTATTTAAGGTTATTTAAGTGTCATTTAAACTTTGTTCAACGAAATGGGTAATTTTTAATTCCTTGTTCTGAATATAATTTCAACTTGTGTCAAAAATGTTTTATTTTAAACTTGGCCAACGATTTATCTAATTTGTACCAAAGTTTTGCTAGCACATTGATGAACTTTCGATTTTATTCCCAATTTAAATTTATAAGTTTTTTATGTTTACCTCATCTTTTATTTTAAAAACAATCTGATATCTTAGGGAATATTATTAGGATAATAGTACTTAAAAAAAACAAAATGAAACAGCAAAAACAATATTTTAGGAAGCATTACAAAAAAGACAAAGAAATAATAACTAGTAAAAAAAAGTAATAAAACAATGGTAACGTTCACTTAAAATTGCCATTTATATTTCCTGATTATGTATTTATGGATTTACATATATATATATATATATATATATATATATATATATATATATATATATATATATATAAAATTGCCACTTATATTTCCTGCTATATATGTGGATTTTTTTTACCTTGATGAATTAGAGCGAAAAATATGCGCTTTTAACTACAAAATATGTTGTACTAATATATGTATGTACTAATATTAATGTGCCAAATCTTTTTTGGCCTATATTATATAATTAATATGTAACAACCATGTTATATTTTAATGTTCTGTGATTGCTTTTCATTTGCACATCCCTCATTTAATACATACTTGTAGAAAAACACACGAAAGTCATTTTAAAAAACATATATGTTCACTAAAACAAAATACTTAAAAGAATTTAAATATTAATAATTTGGGAATAATTTAGGAATAAACGGTTTTTTGTCTTGATATACGCCCCACAGTCTATTGGAAAAGGAACATTTCAAAGCACACAGAAGTCATAGCTCGAAACTTATTCAGTCAATCTAACATTTTAAAATTCTTTAACGACAATATTTACACTGTGCGACTGTTTGACCACAGAATATTATGTGTTTGGCATTAACTGTACGAATGTAAACAATGAATCTTTTAATATATTTGTAATATATAATTTAATGTACTTGTTGTTAATTTGTAACACATATTATGTATAAATTTTAGCTTTTTGCACTCCTTCTCCATATAAACTTTCACTATGCCAAATCTCACACTCTTCGTGCGCACAATATGCTTAAAAATGCGTACAAAGTTTTCTCTTAATGTATCGATATACATAGGTATTACGTAAGAATAATTTAAGACAATGTACGCTGAGTAGGTCAATAATTTAAATCTAATTATTTAAATTATTTCATATAAATCAAACTTTATTTAAATGGTTTTAGTTAAGGCTAATTAAATAAATATCAAAGTAAATGCGACGATAAAAATAGTAATTTACTTTAAATTTTAAGCTATTAAGGCAATATATAACAAAGAGGATATAAAAATGAATTATGAATCTTCTCTTATTAAGCTTCGCAGAATATTTCCCCGATAATCCATTTCGAAAAACAAAATATGAAAATTCTTTCCACCCTTGTTCACAAGCGGAACCCCTTACATTACATTAAGGCAATAATTATTCCAGATTTTGGGAAAACTGATAACGTTTTTATCTTTATTTTCAGGGTTTATGGAACAAAAGCAAGTTGTTTTGTTTTAAATGGATTTGTTTTTTGGCATTGTAGCTAGCGAACATTGTATCCTTTTGATGCAATGACCCAAAGCCTAATAAATTGCGAAGCCTAATATGATTGTTATTGAGAGCTCACTGGGCGGCTGAATGGTGATTAGTCTTTTCCATATATCCTATAAAACTAAAACCAAGATTAATGTCCTTATTTTTATTTTATTCATTGGAAAAGATCACTTTTAGAAAAAATTGTCATCCCTGTCAAACCTGAAAATTTACCTCTGCAGAGAATTTACTTCTTCACCGTTACATTGAGATATAATTTTGTCACTTATCGCTATCTATTCATCTAGTTTTTTCATCACTATTTCCAAGAAACTCACCATATTCTTCGTAATATTTTGTATCATCTTCCTCATTAGCAAAACTGTCCTCATATGGATATTCATGTGACGAAGAATGTTTTCAGCAAATCTTCTACCGTAAAAATATTTGGGGACGACCTATCCACTTAAACTGGATTTACGTTAATTAATAATCTAATTACCAAATGATGAATCAAATTTATCATCCAATACATAATAATTTTTTCCCAGAATAATTATTTATTCAAAGAACACGGAGAAGTAATTAGTAAAACCTAACAAATCCGCTCACCAATCGTTCATTTATCATTCGAACTCATCTTGAATTAAAAAAAACTTACAAAATCTTAAACGTGTATAACTGAACAATCACTTTTGTAGTCGACAGAGTTTAGATGCTGAGTAATAGAGTATATGGAATTATTAACCTCTTTCATTGTACTTACGCATGCACACTGAATAATATACGACATTCGGGTTTGTCACCTAATGGTACGGAGAGAGGGGATGAAATGTTTTCCCTTTTCATAACTAATAATTAAATTTGCTACAACGATTTTAGTTTAAAGCATAGCTTTACAAATATTTAAGTATATATTAAACAGATCCCATAACAAAATCGACTAAAAAAACTTTAAGTGTTTATGATCGATCAGAAATTATCCAAATATTTTTTTCATTACAGACAAATGATTGAAAGTTATGTGTACGTTTATATTAATGTAAATACAATGGAATTAAATAAAACATCACGTTTACTTAAATCGACAGTACGATATGAGTTTTTTTTTGGTTCTTTCTACTAGTTCTGGTTTCTGTTTTTTATTAAAAGCTACGTTCACAGTTAAATGAAACTACGTGATGTAGTATTATTTCTACTTTCTTTAAATTCTTTACCACGACCTAGGTTTCGTTGTATTACAACATCTTCATGTGGGCTATTAGCAAAGCTTGAGAGAAATCTTTGCTTATAGCCCACCTGAAGATGTTGTAATACAACGAAACCTAGGTCGTGGTAAAGAACTTAAAGAAAGTAGAAATAATACTACATCACGTAGTTTCATTTAATTATGAATATTGAATTTCTACAAAATTAACGTCAAATACATTCAATATTTCAAAAGCTACGTTGAAAAATAAAAACTTTATCATTGAAATAGAACATTGTTTATGAAGCATTGTTTCATGAATTGCCCATTTGATCGATTTTTATACTATTTTATATAGTTTATAGGCATACCTTGAATATTGGAGAAAACACTTCATATTTTATCAGAACAGCCTCCCGGTAACTAAAAGGGGGGCCGCTAATGCGTCTTGTGTTATTTCGATACATGCTGCGGTTAGTGCTATTCTGTTACATAATCGTGTTGTACTGTATACTTTATGTGGTACTGTTTTATAGGTATTTATACGTTATAGAAAAATCATCAATTATACATCATTGGTAGGTATTTATACATGACTGAAATTTTGGCTATACTTTTTCACAGTAAAACTTTGAAGCAAATCCAGAGAACATTTTAACATAATTCTCTTCAAATGAAATATTATCAGAATTAAAATAGTGGAGTGTATTGAAAAGTTCGCGGTTTAAATTTAAAAATAAAGACAGATGTTTGCCAAATTATTTTCATTTCTCAACATAGTCATCACCTAGCGGGATACATTTTTTCCATCTAGTTAATAAAACATCACACCTTTTAAAACATGTTTCCTTAATGAACCCGAAATACGCGTTAACTGCAGCTTTGACTCTTCGTTTAATGTAACATTGCAATCTACCTAATTTTTTTTAATAAGACAAAATGTGAAGATCTGACAAAGTCAGGTTAGGTGAAGAAAGGAGGTATGGCAGAAATTCGAATCTACAAATATAGATTTCAGTAATGGTTTCGAATTAGGTATGAGCGTGCATCTTGCCGTGTTGAAACATAATTTTTCTGCTAATATTCTTGGACATTTTTCTTCATTTATCACTTAACCGAAATAAAATTGTATAGTATTAAAAGGAGTTTATGGTGGTATCCTACCAACGAGATTTCAAAAACGAGCATCTATGCATGTTTTTCCCATCTCGTTTGTGTAATTTCGTTAAAAAAATATACAAATTTCAAAACAATTTCTCATGTCAATATTTTTATGAATTAGTTGTATTTTTTGTTAATTTTATTACACTATCCGTCAAAATTAACATAGCCAACAGTAATAAAATGGCACAATATCTTTTATTCTCATTTGTCTCTTTCATTCGGTAAGTGCCCCCGCGTATTCATACATAACTCTCTATTTTTATGACATTTTGTATTTTTTTTCGCACGTTTCACATTTTTTTTCCTACGTTCGGTATAACCAAATTATTTAATTCTTTTTTAATCTTCAGATTCACACGACCGTCGAATGTTTACTAAATTTCTGTGTCTTTAGATCAGTCATAAAACTTTGTGCAGATAACTGTAATGATCTTAATGCACTCGAATTTAATTGAACTTCGTCCTTTTCTGGTTTAATTTTCAGACCTTCCAAAATTATTTTTACACCCCGTAAATATGTTTTTATTTTGATTAATATCCAAATATGATTTATGGAATTTTCGACTAAATACATTTCTAGTTTTATATTCTAATTGGAATATAAATTAACATTCGTGTGTAAATAAGAATGTAAATAAATATTTATTTAATAATATTTATTTGTTATTGATTATTTATAAATGATTGATTATCAATTTTTTTACTATGTATAAAATTAAAACCCAAAAAACAAGCAAATAACAATGGTAGTAAAAACTCAACGTTAAGTTTTGGTTAATTTATATTTTAATAAAACCAATTATTCATACATTTTTATTAGTAGGAAATTGGCATAATTATTTTTATCAAGAAATAAATAATCTACATATTTGGAATGGCTACCTATTTTTATTAGAAATTCACGGGCATTAAAATTATTATTTAGTTCTTTCATTTTTATTATTTATTATTGAATATTTACTTACTTGTTACTTAACTCCCTTGGAAAGTGATTTTTTGTATCAAGAAATTTTATTCCAGGATAGATTTTATTCCAGTCAAGTCCTATCTCGATTATATTGCAGGAAATTAATAAGTTTAAATATGTATATGCCCATTTCCCAGATATGATCTATGAGTACACAAAATTTCACGAAGATTTATTAAGTTTTAAAAACGTTGGTATCGGTTATACGAATAACTGTTCTAAATATTACATATTGTAAAACGGAATCTTTCCTAAAAATGAGCTTATCCCAAATATAATGTTTTCTCCCTAAATATATTTAAATATATATTTATATATATATATATATATATATATATATATATATATATATATATATATATCTTTATATATATCCTTTCTTCCGTCACTATATCATCCACAAAAAAGGATTATCACACATAACACACATTTATCAAAAGTGTCATCCACAAATTATAGATCAATGTACTGATCAGTACATTGATTTATAATTGATTAGATGAGGAAGTTAGATTTTGATTATTTTATATCGTATTACAATCTATAGATTATATGACGTCTAGTAGTTATTCATTACCGGGATTAGTCTAGTCTTACTTGATGTCAACTTAATATTATTTTATTCAAGATATTAATATATTCATTTTTTTATGTGTTTATTTTCACAACTAAGTGAAATTACGTAACGAAGTATTATTTCTACTTTATTTCATTTCTTTTCTACGAGCTAGGTTTTGTTTCTAGGATAAGATCTTGAAATGGGCAATTTCTAAAGATCCTTGGCCGTGGTAAAGAATTTAAATAAAGTAGAAATAGAATCATGTCTTAATCTTATAGTATCAATAATCACGTGGTTTCATTTAGTTGTGAAAAATTAAATTATAATGAATTTTCACAAAACTTACGCCTAATAAATTTAATTTTTATGTATCTTTAATTTAGGTTAAGTATTTTTAGAAACCTCAAAATTTTCATTTATTTCCATTAAGCTGAATATAGATGGGATTTATTTTACCAATAATTGTCCAAATTGGAAATAGACTAGAAGTTAGCTGAAATAATAAGCAGAATTTGGTATACGAGAAACGGAAAGCACACATGTTTTCCACAATAGCGGTGCAAACTTCTGCTTTTAGTAGGCCGCGGAGGGCAAATAACGGGGTGCTTGGCATTTTATTGCGCCGTTAATGGTACACCGTACGCTGTACGTAATAAAATTATTGCGTCGAATTGCGATTGTAGATAAAATCATAATAAAATTAATATCTGAAAAGTGTAGTAATTTTAAATATGTATATACGTATATATATATATATATATATATATATACATAATTATATATATATATATATATATATATATATATATATATGGCGTCTCTAATATTTCTTTAAATAGATTTCTCATAAAATTTGGGCAATGGATGTCCTCAGTCATGGTATCATAGTTTTTTTCCACTATGACTTGTACTTTACTTTCTTAATAGTAATTTAATAATTTTGTTGAGTATCTAAGACTTACAATAGAAAGCCAATAGAATAAAAAAAATTAAATAATATTTACACGTGTTTACAATTGAAGTTATACGGCTAACCACGCACAATGCTTGCTGCACGAATGTCGAAACTCGCACGAACGCACGCACACATACAACGGTATATAATAGAAAGAGAACGAGAGAAAGAGAGGCAAAGGTCTCCTGGAGGGGCCATAACGCTTTTTCCTTACGTAAGGATTTCTGCCAGTTCGCTTTACTGTAAGCCCGTGTAAAAGAACTTCGTTCCAATAATTGCAATATATGAAAATAGCACGTAAAGATAATGGCCAAGCATAGAATACCAAAAAAACCATAACCACTAAGTTAGTGCAGAGCTATTCTTATAGACATCCAAGATTCAGATACCGTAGACGTCTATGAAAATTGGGTATCTATCGCTAGAGACATTTGGTAATGTTAAGGGATTAATAAGAGGAAAATATAATTGACAAATCTCTTATTCTTGACAAGTTGTAATGCTACAAAAGAAAGAAGAGAAAAAAATGGTATCTGTAACTACTACCGATGGCAGTATAGAATAATTGTAGTTATTAGAAAATATAATTACCATGGTTATTATAGAATATCATATATTTCAATCATTGCTTTAAAAAAAATAGTTTTGTGTGAATATTGACTTCGAGAAAAATTATTTTATATTAATATATATTATGAAAATAGAAAGAGAAAAATTTCTTAAAATATGGCCTGTTTCAAGAAACAGTTTTATCTTCCATAACCTAAATAATTTTAAATGGTGACCGAACTCTAATCAAAGCAAACGTATGATTGTTTAGTATTAGGAAAAAAGACTCAGAACTTGAAAATGATAGAAAAAGACTTTGATTTCATGTTACCTAATTTTGAAACATAGCATTTCTGAATTTTCAGCAAAATGATGAAATCTTCAAAATCAAATTAACTAATTTTCTTTCTAAATTTGATCGGATAAATGCAGAAAAGAATTAAAACTAGAAAATATAATCACCCAAATTTTAATTTCAAAAGCTTAGTTTATACCGTAACATTTATGAAACTCAAAATACTAACATTTGTTGAAATCCCACATAGACGTTGTTATAAATTAAGCTTAATTTTATTTTTTAAATTCCCAAGAAACCCAATTTTTGTTCTAAACTACTAGTATATCTTTCCAAGAAAAAATTCGCAACACAGTAAATTATTAATTATAATATTCTGTTGTATCATAATTTCTGTTACATTTGCACTAAATGCATAAATTTCAGAGATTAAATGAAATTTTCCACAATTTTTCCTAATTATGAAAAAAAATTATCATGAAAGCTTCTTTTGTTACCAATTTTTTTTGGAAGTCTTCTCAGTTTAAGGAAGCTATTACCACTCAATAACAATATTATATTTTAAGTAATTTTTTCTTAAAATAACTTCAGTTTCAGGGTTATCAAAAAATAAAACTTGTTAAGTACCAGAGGAACGCGCACTCCATACATGCAAACGCTCCCTACATTAAAATTTATACATAGGTGTTTTACTAAACTATTTAAGGATGCTTTCTTCATCTTTCGCATACAGAAAATTGTCTTAAATTAAACGATACAAGAGTTAGAACTATTGCTATAGTCTTCCGAAAGCTATATGTAAACTTATCGTAACGCCATTATTTTCATAATTTTGTCTTTAGAAGTTTTGGAGACAAGGAATATAGCATATTTTTTATAGAAAATTTTATGTGTCAACAATATATCTAGAATTACCTTACACACATACAACAATATATCCTTACAATATAAAATAGTTAAAAAAAAATTATAAATTGCTCTTTCAATCGATATTCGACATACGGAACTAAAAATAAATTTCCTTTAGTTTGCCTTCTACAAAATGTACGTATAGATATTTCGCGAGTTAACTTTTGTGTAAGCATATGCCGATAATTTCAAGTTTTTACGTTAAACGATTTCTAACAAAAACCGCATGAATATTTCCAATAATAAATTTAGGACTATATAACATAAAATTCTGAAAATGTTAGTTTTGGAACTCCTGAATTAATATCGGATGTACGAAAAAAAATTCGATTACTTCACTTATCCCATTGAAAATTATTGTATAAATATTTTTAAGTGTTTACACTTAAAATATACACGGAGTAATATAATTTATCTCCATGCAAGAAATTCAAGTTTTTATCTAAAATTTTAAATTTCTACATCAAACGTTTTCTTAAAAAACACACAGCCATAAAGATGAACGATCATGTGATAAATCTTATAAAAATTCGTTTTTTTCTTTTAGGATTTGGACCCTCAATACGGGTTTTTTTTAATTGCTTAGGAAATCTAATTGCATAATGAAATTCAAACAAATAAATGTACGGCTTAATTATGCTTTACTTTACAAAAAGTTTCGTTAAAATTCTCAATCTTTTTAAACAATTCTTGTCTAATTTTTTGATCATTATTTTTCTGTATTAAAAAAAAATTAAAATAATCGTCATCTTCAAACTTTGTTACATTTGGAACTATACCGCTTTAATTCGTTTAACGCGTGATTAAATTTATTTCTTTTTTTTCTTTACCAAATAATAAAATAAAAAAGTAGAATTCAAATCCGGTTCGGTTATATTATTAACCGGTTCTATTTAAGATTTAAGTAGAATTCAAATCCGGTCATCTAAACTCCAGTAAATGTGCCCGTAATACTAAACTATAGTCACTAAAAAAATCACAGAAATTTTAAGATCACGTTTCAGATCCGTTTTTATATCAATGATATTTTAAAGAAACAATTAACGAAGGATGGGAACTTTATTTTCTATTTGGAAAAATCAACCACAAGTAGCAGAGCAACCTAACGGTCGACTGTACATGGATATATTGCTGTTAATTAGGAATAGGTCGTATTTACTGGAGACAAAGTTGCAGGATTTCAATGATGTTTCGTAAATAAATTAGTACATTTCGGCAAAAATTTACGTCACAAATGTTTGATAGATATTTGTCTGCTAAGAGTGAACGAAATAATTATTATTATAGTTTATCAAGATGCAATTAAAAATAATCATGGAGAACCAGTTGCCATATCATATATCGTTTATGAAACAAACATCAAAATTTCTTATACATTCAGATTTAATGTATATATTACAGTACTGAACAGACATACTTTTCAGCAGAAGAACTTAACAGAGAAAAACATATCATATAATCGCAAGCTGCAAGATCAGGTAAGTATAATTTTAGACATAGAATTAATTGAGTGTATATTTTTTTATTATTTTTTACAAAATATCAACAAAACCATTGTAGGTAATAATAAAGAAATGCAATTACATAAAACAGTAATATTAATTCTTTTACAATTAATGACTGCTATAATAGTAATTATAAGCAAGTTGCAGGTACTAGGTAATTTAACAACGGTAATTGTTGAAAAGAGTGATTATTATGAAAGTTTGGGTAACTCAACTGACTCTTTATAACAATTTCAAAGGTGATTTTTATTAAAGCCCACTTGATTTTTCAAGCGACGTTTAACTAAAGATGTGGTAATTGTGCCAGGAACCAGGTAATTTTACAACGATAATTTTTGAAGGGAGTGATTGCTGGGACAGTTCAAGTAACCTAAATGTTCTTTTATATAAATATCAAAGTGATTTTTATTAAATATCACTCGGTTTTTCAAGCTACGTAGAACAATTTAACTAACGGTATGGTAATTACAAATTAAATTATTATAGATTACGTTATTAAAATTTCCATAATGTTCGTAATTTGAAGTTAATATTTTATGCAAGCAAAATTATATAAATAAGGTAGCTTTCAACTAAGATTTGGTTTACTTCAATTTCCACTTTAATAAAGCACCTCCTCCGCCTTACTCTCAACGCCGACTAAATTTCCACACATTTCCAATTGATGAATCTGGTAAGAGGATCACTTGTGGAATTAATTTAATACTCGATCGTCTTAAATTCGAATTACGTTTTGAATACATTACAATATTTAAGTTACAAGAAATCTAGAATTAATTTTTGCACTTAAATGCTTTGAATTTAATGAATCAAGTTTGTTATTTATGCAATCTTCATAGATTAGGATCACCACAGTCAATTTTGTTTTGGCTTAATAAACAATAAACCTGACTTTAAAAATCTTGATGATAAAATTTTATACTATATCAAAAACAAAGTATACTCTTTTTGCTTTCGGTAATTTATAATTTACTAACTTACTCTGGTAGCTTCGCCCGCGGTGATTTTGAATTAAAACGGAATTTTCGGGCGGAATTTGAAGTATTAACGTCCAAAAGTCTCTACTTTAAACAATGGCTCTCTCTTATCAAAAACCTAGAACTATTTCCACTTAAAGTAGAAATTTGAAATTTAGCATAAATTAAGGTCATTTGATATGAAAAAATCGAAAAACAACCAATAGTTTACTGGAATTGAATATAAGGTTATGTCATATTTTATCGACAAACCCAAAACATATTAAAAGAACTTAAACGGAAGACCATTAATCGTATGTTCTTTAATATTTCATCTAAACGCAAAAAAAATTATCAATGTCGAATTTAAGTACAACCAAATTTTACAAAATGTGTTTAAATCATACCAAGACCATAAACATAAAAAGGTGCCAAGTTCGGTTATAAGAAAAAGTGGGTTTATTAAATTGATCAATGAAAAAACTGAGATCTAAAGTTTTGCTAAAGTTCCTTAAAACTTGTAGCTTTAACATTACTCTAAAAGGAAAAAAAAACTTGAGAGGTGTCAAGGGACACCCGGATGGAACGAAGTTCCTTTCGATTAATTAGTGAAGGAATTGTAATAAAATTTTATTTCTTTTAAGTTATAATAATAATTATTGTTATTATTTTTTATTATTTATTATGTACAAAAAACCTGTATACACTCAACAAAAATAATCGTCGCGACACCACACTGTTCAATGCGAAATAGAAAGACGAAACGAAAATAACTGGCTCGCTTTCTATGAGAGAGACAGACAGAGAAACACGCGCACGCCGCACGGCTTGCAGCGCGCCCGCTAGCAACTATAGCAAAAAGTGCCGTTACAACTTTTGGTCTTAATTTTTTCCGTCTAGCCCCCTTTCGCAACGCGCGATAAGGAACTTCGTTCCAAAAACCTTTCTCACTAACAAATATTTAACTCGATAAATTTTCACGTACAGGTCAATTATAATTTATAATTGAAAAAATTCAAATTTTATCCATTTTTTATATTTTTCTTTTTTATTCGATTCCATTTCACAGTATTTAATTTTTCTCGAACTAATAATGAACTGAAATCAGTTCTTTGAAATTGACATCAAATTTGTGAACATAACGGCAGACTGTTACTTATTTGAATATAAATATTCCAATATGACCTTAATATGCACTGAATTCATTCTTATACACCATATAACCACCAGTAGTTTCCATCGATTTCATTTCACAAATAATTTAATTCAAACATATATATATATATATATATATATATATATATATATATATATATATATATATATATATATATATATATATACATGGTAAATGAAATGCATTTAATTTTGTAGTTAAAATTTTCATGGAACCAAAATAAAAATATAAATTTAAAATTCACCGTAATAAATTATTAAAAAATAATCCAACCAAAAATTTGCGGATAATCATCTCATCCACCGACATTCATTTTACTAATTAGGAGACGTCTAAAATTCAGTAAAATTAAGAGACATCTGGTATTATGTATCTCAGCCTAATTAAACCAAATATTATATATAGAAATATTCTGACAGCGATATCAATTGCTTCAAATGAATTATAGACGAAATGTAACTAAACTTTTTGAATTAATTTTAGTTTAGTTTCAGACAAACTTTAAGTATATACTAAAGTCAGTTCGAAGTTCAACTTTACAATAATTTAAATTTAATTTAATTCAATTTGCGATAAAATTCATAGCAATACGGAATAAACCATTCTCTTGGATTCACAGGCACTCTAATTTAGTGATAGAGACACTCGAATTAGCCATGAAATGGCGTGTATAGATCCAGTTTTCGCCAAAAAAAAAAGAAAATAAGTCGAGTGCGTATCAGAACACCCATAAATGATGACAAGGGAGGAAGAAAAGTAAGATGGTTTGCAATTTTACTTAACTGAATGGATTCTAATTGCAAATTCCCATTAAATGCAGAAATACAGACATTGAGCACATTTTTTTTTATTTACACTGTCAAAAGAATTGAAAGTGGGCAACATCTTTATTTCAAAACATAATAAATAGGTCTAAAAATAAATAAAAAAGCAACCAGGTATAAATCTGGCCAGCACATAAATGGTTCGTATCTCGTTTGTAGTAAAATTGCTTTATTTATCACAAAGCATCACTAGGATCGATTTCCACGCTATAATATATAATATAATTAAGTGGGCTTCTAAAAACTGTTGTTTAAGTTTCAGAGATAAAGGTGGAGGTAGATTGTTTTGCATATTGTTTAATAGATCTCAAAATATATATTACCTAAAATTTGAAAAAAATATTTTTGAGATACTTATAACTAGCTGTTTTTAACGATATCCCCTAATTATACACGACATTTAAAATAAATGTTTTCGCGTTCTTATTCTTCTCGTTCATAATTTGTCAATATAATTTATTACTTTGCCAAGTTGCAAATTTTTACGTCAGACACGGGAATGATTGCATAAAGTTTATGTTTTTCATTTCGATATGTGGTTCTTAAAAAATGGTAAATATAACTTAAATTTCATTTTTAAAGACTTGCCCAATAAAGTAAACTCAATGGATACATAACATAAAAATATTATTATGCTACTTATTAAAGTCCTCATTTTTAACTTTTAGTTATAAATTACTAGTTAATTGGCACAACGCTATAAAAGCTGTGAGAGTATTAAAAACGGACGATCGGAGAAGACAAAGTTTTAACACAGCACACCGTGCACAGTACAGTATGCAAAGCGTATAGGTTAAAGAGTATGCAAGTCCATATTAAAGTAAAAAAAATATAGTTCAGATTGACAGATATTTTGGATTGAGATACTTCAAGTGTGCCTTAATGAAACTTGATAAATCTTACAAAGACCTTATGAGAGAAAAATTGTTAGTTTAGAAAATATTACACGCAAATGGGCAAGAAAATTAGACTCTCGAATTTATAGCTAATCTCTTTCTAATTTTTAAAATATCATGGGAAAATGGGTAAGGAAATTAGTTTGGTATTTGCAATGAAACTCTCTCTAATTCTGAAAATATTTTAGGCGAGAAAATTAGACTCTGGTATTTGCAATGAATCTCTCTATAATTCTGAAAATATTTTAGGCGAGAAAATTAGACTGGTATTTGCAATGAATCTCTCTATAATTCTGAAAATATTTTAGGCGAGAAAATTAGACTCTGGTATTTGCAATGAATCTCTCTCTAATTCTGAAAATATTTTAGGCGAGAAAATTAGACTCTGGTATTTGCAATGAATCTCTCTCTAAATCTGAAAATATTTTAGGCGAGAAAATTAGACTCTGGTATTTGCAATGAATCTCTCTCTAATTCTGAAAAAATTGTAGGCGAGAAAATTAGACTCTGGTATTTACAATAAATCCATGAAAGTAAAATAGGCAAATGAGTGAGAATATTAGAATCTGATTTTTGCAATGAATATCAAATTTTGAAAATATTATAGGAAAGTGCCAAAGAAAAATAAACGCTTTTATTTGTAATGAATGACTAACTTATGCATTTTAGAAACGCCTACAATTTTGTTTTGTTCCCGTTTCGTCGTTACCTTTTAATTTTCTAAACCAGGTTATATTCACAACGTTTTTACAATTTTCCATAGTAAATACAATATAAAAAAATGATCTAACTGCCTTTTGGTTATCTCTAAAATACTTTTAATCCTTACAGGATCAATTTGGTTCAACAAATGTTGGTATTACATGTATCAAATAAATAAATAAATAAATTTATTATTGTAACACGAAATAATTTCAACCTAGAACTCGGTTACTGATGGCAGAATACAGAGAAATCGACTAAACAGCGGGTCTTCTATAATTACCTTCATATTTTATTTCATTATTATGATCTCCTAATTTCAATAAACTGTACTAAAATAAATTAAAATCTGTGTTTCTATTGGCATTTATGTAATTTTGTTACTCATTACGATAATAACATTTCTAGAATATATGTAACATTCGCTTGTAATGACTACGTGACTCTACACGAAAATACTGACTCTACACGTAACGTAACTCCACACGAAACGTGACTCTACACGAAAATATTGACTTAAAGGTTTTCTTATTCTGTTGAAAATATTTTTGAAGAATCCCCTTAATTGTTTAAGTTCTAAATAGTGATCAAGTAAAATTTAGTTAACACCTTAACATTCATTAAAAGCTTAACGAAAACCGTTTAATTCAGTCTTCAAATTAGCATAAGCCCACGTTAAAATGTTTACTCAGACATAATATATCTACAATCCTCTCAGAGCAATGCTTTTCTTCTTTCAATCTATGAGCAATTTTCCATGTTTTTTGTTATTTTGTCAAAAAAGTGAGTATTATTTGTTTTTTTTATAAAATCGTTTGTTTTAGGTTATTTGTCTCATTATTTTGTTGTAAAATAGAGAAAAATAAATAACTAAATTTTTTAACAAATAGTAACAAAATGTTAGTTGTTTAAACTTACAATATATAATGTCCTTTCATCATTGGCTTTTCAAAATGAGTGCAGTTATTAAATAATGTATTCTGTTTATATTGTTTAATCTAATTTAATAGGTAGGTAAATGATTCAAATATAAGTTATATTACCTATTTATTTTTCTTCCATTCATTTCTTCAATATAACTTCCAATAATATTTCCTGTTTCTGGAAGTATTTATAAAATATACTAAATAATTATTATCGTGTCTCATTTCCAAAACATTTACCCCCTGTTGTAGCCAGCACTTGGCCTATATCTTAATTTAATAATTAGTTAAACTTCTATAATAAGCTTCGAAAAATTAAAGGATATGTTACCGTGACTTTGTCACAAACAGATTAACGAATGGATATAAAGAAGAGGTAAGTTTCCCACAGAACTCTGAAAATCTCTGAACTCTCGATTTAAGACAAGAGTTCAACTACTGAAACCAATTAATTTCTAATGACCTGATTGGGAATAATATAGGTCATAATCAATATATTATATATCATTGGAAAAGCTATCTTAATAATCATATCATAAGAATTTTCATCCACAAGACTATAATCACCCCAAATTTATCGTCAAAGAGAAATGTAATGTAAAATAAAATTTCTTTCGGTAATTAAGCAAGTAGCAGAACTCAAAAAACGTGGAAACCCAAGAATGTCTATAATAGGATATACATGCACAATTATTATAAATATTTTTCTTATATATTATTACGTTTATTACTAAACTGCGTCTGCTATTGAATATTACTTAAGTACCGTTTTTAAAATATTCTGGCTGAAAATAAATTTGTTGCCAACTCTGGCACATACAGCAAATTTTTAAAACGTTTGTCAAATTTACCTTTATCGTTGCAAACATAAGGACTCATTTGACAAAAACTTTTTGTTATCAAAACTTTGTCGTTTGCCACTTTAACTGTTTTAATAAGCGACACTGGTTCTACTGTCGAACCGCGATGGCTTGTCATTACCACTTAGTCTCGTAACTAGGTAAAGTAAGCTCTTAATCTCGTTACATTTTGTAGCAGATTTTTATATTTGGTTGCCAGAGTTTATGTACCAAGCTTCATTGTTTTCATCAAAGTTGTTTTTTGTTTTGATTTTGACTTGTACTCTTTACTTAACGACCAAATTTGTTGCAAATTTAATAACGAGACCCCCTTAAAACGACTTTTTATTATTTTTTTCTTTTAAAATACTGATTTCTTTCAAAATTCTGCTTTGTTGCTTCCACTCATCTCGACAAATTGCAAAATTCTTATTTTAACCATAATAGGCGTTTATTCTAATACCATAACTCTCGATTGCAATGATCATCTGTCTGTACGATTCGAATACAACAGAGTCATATTCCGAGTCACTCCTTTTCTATTCTAGCCATTATTTTACTAACATCTTTTACGTTTTAACAACCGTTGAGATTTGTCGTACATTAATCATGAAGCAAACCCACACTCCATGTCCCGAATCGTCGAGGGGACATATTAGATTTTTCCACATTTATTTGCATATTGAGCCTCTTGTATTTAAAAATAATTCTTCGAGTCAATTAAAAATATAATTTTCGATTTAGCTTTTAAACCATGTTTTGGATCTACGATATCATTATCAATGCAATTCCGCAGTTTGTCGTGTTAAAGATGAGTTTTAACCGAAAATATTTGTGTAGAATAATTTAGGCAGTCGGTCTATTTTTCTAGTAAATATATGAAGTCAGCTTGCCATTGATCTTTCAAATAATGTCATCAATCTGAAAACCATGTTACAGATTGAGTTTTTGACAGTTTAATATTGACACACTTCATTCCTTTAACAATTTATCAACTAAGGTTGGTTTATTAAAAACTGTGAAAAATACGTGGATCATTATTATCCTATTAATTGTTAGGATTTATGACTTAATTAATGATTAGGATCTCAAACAAAGAACCAAAGTAATTTTTAATGTCGTCGTGTAGAGAAAAGAAGTATAGTTAATGAGTCACGGATTATTTACCCCATGATATTTATAATAAGGATGGCATAAGATGGAGCGACGTTTATATATGGTACATTTATGTAAGTTTTTAATAAATTAAGAAATACAATTTCTTTGTAAATTTTATGTGGAAATCCCCATACAGAGTAAACAAATAGAAAAAAACTTAGTTAACATCATTAGGAAAGGTAATTGTCCAACCGCTGTTACAACAGCAGTTGCTTTTCTTTTGATCTTGAATAAGTTTTTTTCTATTTCTTTCCTTTTTAAATTGATCTAATTTATTATTGTGACGTGAAGCTTAATCGTTTCTAATAATAATAATGATTAAAACTGACTGATCTGGAACCAGTAACTCATGAAACCTAATGTATCCGAAGTCTAATTTCGACCTTTAAGAAAAGTTGATAATAGACATACCATTTGGTATCGGTGGGTATTGGTATGTCGATTTCTGTAAATATTACCAATTAAACATCAAAGGTTTTAAAGCGCTTTATACCGTATGATCCTACTACCACTACCAATATTCATATTCACCACCCACTAACACTACCACTAACCATCACCAATACCACTACTACTGCAACTACCACTAACCACTAGCCACTACCAATATCACTACCATATAATACTATCTCTAACTCTACCACTGTCTATGGTAATAAATTTACAATTAGTGAGAATATGGAAGTAAGTCGTAAATGCCCATCACATTTACGAATTACATTCATAGATCATTAAAACGTTCGTTAAAAGGGCTAAAATGTTGTGGTAAAAGGGCGTGTGGTAAGTGTGGACTAGGTTTTAATATTCGATATAAGAGTATATTATCCTACTAGCATACTACTTACACTTTTTACGTAAAGGACTTCACTTTTCTTTAAATAACCCTCGTAAACCCTGTGGAGTTGATTAAGACATATCGCCATATCCTCAGATAACAACCCAGATAACAATTTTCTTAAAACGACAAAGAAATGAGGATTAAGGGAATACCAATAAACTATATATTCCACTAAAACTCTCAGAGATAATATACTGAAAATAACCATTTAACGCCATTTTTATCATACGCCAATATAATGAAAATCAAGCACAAAGTCCCTAACTAAGCCATTAACTACTTCGATTCAAATCTTTTAATTTGACCTATTTTCACCTCTTCAATATTGAATTACTTTATCTCCTATTGAATAAATTAACTTTCTTATCTCATTCCTGGCACAGAGTAAACTGAGAAGTAAATTAGACACGTAATTTGGAGGAAACTTGACTAGATTCTAAAATATATTGAAATGTCTTTTTGTGTTGAGGACTTTGAGTTTCGTGAATTTTGTTTACACTTTGAACTCTATATTAAAATTTGAATAATATTAATCTTGTTTTATGTCTACTAATATTGATGTTATTATAATGATAAACATCAATTCAATCAACGAAATCAAATTAAATTGTAACGATCTGTCTATGATTTAACTTTAAAATATTAAATAATGTTTCTGCTTCCATATTCGATTACTGAAATTAATCTGATATTAAAAAATATTATCTATCTGTACGGAAGGATTAAATACGAAAACTAAACTATCAACATTAATTTTACATGGGATAGAAAGTAAATCGGGGACTAACTTGCATTCAATACAGCGACAGCTGGAAAACTTCCTGTAGGAAAGTATATAAATACTTTACTCTATAATCAGAACCTAATATATATTTATACGATATCTGCATTTTTTATATACACAACAATTATCACAGTATTTATTTTCTTTTGTATGCATTCACTATTATCGTTAATCGAAATAGTTTTCATCGAGATCTTTCGTCTACGGTACCAAATTTTCTCATACAATGAATGTAATTGACTAGATTGACTACTTACATCTGCAGTAATAATAAGGTTTGTCATAATAAAGGCTGATTCGATACTTTTCGGACATTTGAGTATAGAACGACCATACATAAAAATTTAAGTTATTTAGTTTATAATAATAATATGCTAATATTATTATAAAATTTATTGCTTCGTAAAAAATTACCATTATTCGCCAGCTAATAACTTTTTAGTAAATTTCACCATAGAGCGCCATCTGATAAGTTTTAAGTAGTAATCAAGCTTCGTATGTTGGCAGTAACCATTTACATGTATTATACATAAAAGTGCAAATATATACAAAGATTAAATAATATTTATTAATTCTGTCTATACTCCATTCCATTTCAAGGGATAATTTTTATAAAGAAACGAATTTGACAGTTAAAATATGATTGGCTCAAATTTATATTCGATCACTTCACGACTATTTACAAAACTCATTGTATTGTACTCACAATATTATTAAACTATATACATAATGCAAACATTAACTTAAGAAAGTTTCATCTTAAATAATGTTATAAATACCAGTATTACACGATTATTTTACTAATACGAAATTTTAAATTTACAGGATAAAAATGGACAACCCACCATTTTTAGTACGGAAAAGTCAGACGAAGTTAAACGAAGAAGTAAGAAGAAATATTTAGACCATTTATACTATTAATTAATTTTATAAGGCTCCAGAATGAGATAAGTACAACGTGTCAGCTTACACTGCTATATTTCTAGATTTGATTGCAATATATACAAATACACATGTTAAATTTGGTGTAAAGATAATGAAACAAACATTGTTTTATTTTATATAGTTGTTTGTAATGTTTTGCAGTGTAGATAAATATTTTATATGCACTTTAGGATAGTGTTTTTTTATAAAAACTCTGCTTTTACACTTATTTTGATGTATAAAGTGTATGAGGTCTCATGAGGTCAATTTCTTTTAGAAGAGAAATTATACACTAATTACTCCGGATACCGAAATGTAGCCGGGAGCCGAAATGCAGCCATGATTGTATTTATACACATTAGTGGCACTAAATACATTCGCAATATTCGCAGTGATTCGTTAGAACACATTTTAATGGCCTTTAAAAAACGCATTATGAGCGGCATGGTGTACTAAGTGCCAAATAATATAACAATTGAAGCATTGTTCTGAAAAAAAAGAACATTTATCGACCTTTGTAACTTCGTACAAATAGTTTAAAAAGTAATATATGTAAGCCAATGGCTGCGTAAAATGTAATGTTTACCTCATATCATATTTTTTTAAAAAATGTCTAAATATTTATTTCAAATAAACATACCTATTTTAATTTGTTTACCACTTGTATAATCTAAAAAACATTTGGATATATATTAGAAAGGAGCCCAATTTATAAGCAATGCCTAATTTGTACAGTCAAATACACCTTGAGACTTAGTTAATAATATTATTCGATACTTTATTTTTGTAAGGCTTTCATAAAATCATCAATTAACTAGATGAAGATACTGATTAATGCTTATGAATCTTGGGGAACAATTGGTGAACAAATTGATTTCTCTTCTTCGCCAATTGCTGGTGGATGGCTTAATAAATTAAGTGATGATGAGGTAAAGCAAAATTAATTCTATAACAATTCGAATACTCGTTCATGCATTAGTGACACACTATGATTCCATATGTTCTCTTCGACCATTATATGCTAGATAAATATTCGTTATGTTTGAATTATTGAATATAGATAAAAACAATGTCGAAACGGTACCGTCAAAAGAAAACGTAGTGTATAAGATTGCACAACATCTCTATTAGGATATATATGTAAAGTAAAACTAAATTATTCGTATTGTTTTGAAGACAACCAATGCGGTTCCATATGATCACGGGTTGTTCCGCCTGTTAAGCAAACGCGATAACATCTTTCATTTTTGTGCATCGTTTGCAAATTAATAAACTTGAAAATAATACTAAATATGTACCCCTGTCTCTCCCTAATTTTTTAATCGTGGGTGAAAATTTGATTGGCAATATGAAAAAAATTGATTTAGTTAAATTGCTTTAATAATGGTATTCAAAACTTATATATATATTAATTTAAGAATCAGTAGAGTTGTCAATATATCTTTATATGAAATGAAAAAAATCGCAGAATATTCGACTCCATTTCGCAACTCTGCGGACAAGAACTCTTGGTATATTTGTATTTTTTTTATTCTAAAATAACTAATAATTAATGTTTATTAGCCAAAAATATCGTCAAAATAAAAAACTTAAATGCTCCTAACTTTTAAAGGCGTTTTTGATTTACATATTCGAATATTGAAACAAACCAAATTTTAAAAGAATATCTGTCAATCTATGTGTTGGTCTGTCTGTGCAAGTGGATTTGACTCGAAAACTATTGAAGCAATGTATACATAGAATAAATCTTGGATCTATTTAATTTTCGTTTCATCGGGACATTTTGAACGGCTCCGAAGTTATGATGACAAAATGGTATGTAAAAAATTGAAGAAAATTTCCACCATACAGATGGTAGCAGTGGTGGACTGTAAGAATGCATAGGATTATATAACAGATGGGGGAGGTTGTACAATTTGGCCCGCACGGGGGGCTTTTTTTTCCATTTTCGATCTTAGGAAGGTAATGATAAAAGAAAATTATTAAATGCTAATAGAGATGATGCACGCACACACACGCACACACACGCACACATACGCACACACACACACACACACAAACACGCGCGCGCGCACATACGCGCACACACAAGCGCGCACACGCACACAGGCACACGCGGACACACGCACACACGCACACACGCACACCCACACACGCACACGCACACACGCACACGCACACACGCACACGCACGCACACGCACGCGCACGCACACGCACACCCACGCACACACACACACACACACACATATATATATATATATATAATTGTTGGTAAAATTTGATAATATTTTTCAACGAGTAAATATATGGCCTTACATACGTTTCGCAGGCATAAAAACATCGTGATCCAGAAATTATATAATTTAAAATATTTCTTTTTACATTTACACTAATACAAATAAAATATCTTACGTAAATCTTTGAACAAATTAGTTTTAGCACGCTTATAAATATCAAATGATATCATAAACGACACGTAAGATTTAAGAAAAAATTTTCGACTTTATATTGATAAGTAAATCTAAGAAAATTAACTGGTGAGATATATGTAGTATATGTCTTCAAAAATGTCGTGGAAGAGACGTCCAAGGGAGAGTGGGTCGACTAATTCTCTCAGCGGTTTCATCGAATTAAACGATGCAGGTGGCGTGGAAACTATTTTGAAAAACGGTGATACGATACAATGTCCTTTATATTCGACACAAGTAGTCCTTATAGGTCGATACGTAGTCCTGGTACTGGTCAATACCAGGACCACGGTAACGCGCTCGAGTCCTGTAGGTATAATGAACCAACTCCCAATCACCTTCACTATTGTGAAAATGAATAAGCATGGACATAATATATAATTTCCAAATAACTGGATAGCGATATAATTTTTTTATTAACCGCTCCTTCAGTGCAGTATTCGTACTAAACCAATGCGTCAAGAATTAAGCGTAACCAGGAAAGTGATGATATTCTTAATGCCGCGGAATAATGTTTACCAGCTCCTATATTTTCTACTTAATAGATGTCTTCATAATTACATCTACAATTTTTCAATCGTATAAAAAACCGGTTTTTAAGTTTTTTTTATTTATAATTAAATGAAACTACGTGATGTAGTATTATTTCTACTTTCTTTAATTTCTTCACCACGACCTAGGTTTCGTTGTATTACATCTTCAGGTGGGATATTAGCAAAGATTGACCTTTGCTAATATCCCACCTCCATCCCACCTGAAGATGTTGTAATACAACGAAACGTAGGTCGTGGTAAAGAAATTAAAGAAAGTAGAAATAATACTACATCACGTAGTTTCATTTAATTGTGAATAATGAATTTCTACAAAAATTCCATTTGGTAGATTTCAAAGCCAACGTATTATAGTGCAGATAAAGATAACATATATTCATCAAATAATACGCCACATGCAAACTTTCCTTTATTAATTCGTTCGAGTTTTCAATAAATATATTTATTGAAAACTCGAATAAAGCTTTATTTGTTGGCAAAATGACGCGAATATTTTCACTTCAAGAAAGTCGTTTCCAGACCTTGCTTTGATGTTTAGTTTCTGGATTAAATTGAGTAACCTTTATTTTATACATTAATATCATAATACCCGCAATTAAAAAGTTTATTAATGTTAATTAAACACTGTTTTTAGAGTCTTCGCCAGAATAGTAACTCTTTTAAGCTTCAAAAATTCGTTCCAATTTTAATGTTTTCATTGGCGAAAGGAATTGAAGATCGCTTACGGCCCGTGGTCTGAGTGAGCATTTTCAGAGGTTGATCTGCCTGTTAACCAGCCGGTACATATAAGTTAAATAATATAGAATAATATCTAAAGTTTACGACATACACAAAAAAATTAGTTTTATTCTATAACCACGCAAATACCGATTTTATCCATAATATTTATTTTGGTATTGAATATATTTGACGTTAATTTTGTAGAAATTCATTATTCACAATTAAATGAAACTACGTGATGTAGTATTATTTCTACTATCATTAATTTCTTTATCAAGACCTAGGTTTCGTTGTATTACGACATCTTCAGGTGGGATATTAGCAAAGATTAACTCTTAGGAACAACCAAAAGCATTTATATGTTTCAAACACAATAGCGGAAGACTGCTTTGTGCGGATTTTTCCATTGTTTATGTTAGGGGGTTTATTGTAGGGGCGCAGACTAGGTTTTATTATATTACAGAGAGTTATACAATATACCAGTATTTTAGTGAGGGTAATAAATTAAATTGTTGTTATTATGTGAGGTTATACAATGCAAACTTTACGGTGTATGTAATAAAATTAAATGGAAATTATTATTGGTAATATATTTATACAAAAGCAAGGGTATTTGAAAGTAAGGACAAGGTAATACACTAATTCTACATATCTCCGGTTTTGTGTATTCATATATTTTTTTATTTATTTCTTTTAATTTTTTTGTTTTTATTATATATACTTATATTTATATGTGTATTAGTTCTGAAACAATTTCCAGGGTACTGTAATATCAATGTTTTATATTTATTTTATATCTAGAAGATATTAAGAATGGGTGATGATATTATATTTAGTTGTTCATTTAATATATTGACCTTGATATCTTTTTTATGTCTGTTTATTTCTAATGTTTCTAAGATATTAAGTTTATTGCTTTTTGTATTTATTTGTAATATATAGGGGGAATTATCAGTATGGGGGTGATGATTATTTTCAATGAGATGTTTAGCAAAGTGAGATGTGTCTGGTTTATTATTTCGCCAGCTGGCGATGTGTTCTTTATATCTTGTATTAAAATCTCTTCCTGTTTGACCTATGTATATACTATAAATGAACAACTAAATATAATATCATCACCCATTCTTAATATCTTCTAGATATAATATAAATATAAAACATTGATACTACAGTATCCTGGAAATTGTTTCAGCACTAATACACATATAAATATAAGTATATATAATAAAAACAAAAAAATTAAAAGAAATAAATAAATAAATATATGAATACACAAAACTTGAGATATGTAGAATTAGTGTATTACCTTGTCCTTACTTTCAAATACCCTTGCTTTTATATAAATATATTACCGATAATAAGATATGTAGAATTATAGTGTATTACCTTGGCCTTACTTTCAAATACCCTTGCTTTTGTACAAATATATTACCGATAATAACTTCCATTTAATTTTATTACATACACCGTAAAGTTTGCATTGTATAAGCTCACATAATAACAACAATTGAATTTATTACCCTCACTAAAATACTGGTATATTATATAACTCTCTGTAATATAATAAAACCTAGTCTGCGCTCCTGCAATAAACCCACTAACATAAACAATGGAAAAATCCGCACAAAGCAGTCTTCCGCTATTGTGTTTGAAACATATAAATGCTGTTGGTTGTTCCTAAGAGTTAATCTTTGCTAATATCCCACCTGAAGATGTCGTAATATAACGAAACCTAGGTCGTGGTAAAGAAATTAATGATAGTAGAAATAATATTACATCACGTAGTTTCATTTAATTGTGGATTTAGTTTGGTAGGAAAGAATTCTCAAAAGTGTAAATCTAAAAAAAAATATCTTATAAACCAAATAATATTTTACACCAATATAACACCAGTTGCCTTCGGAATTTGTTATAACAATGAGCAATACAATGAAGTCTTTACTTCTGTAATTACACGTAAAATAATTATGGCGTGCATTGTATTCAAGAAAATACTATTCTGTTTGATAATCTTCGATTATGAATATTAGGTAAAGATGCCTTGGTACGTATTGATCAGAGAGCTGCGAACACTTCTCTAATGGAGCAGTCAAAGCGTATTTACGGTGAGGAGCAAAAGTGATACTTTTTATCACTTTGCTATACAAAATACAAATAAATGGAAATAAAAAGAATTACTATGTCAGTTTTTCTCTTATTCACATGTGTACAAATAAAATTAACGAGAGCGAAGTTTTCCTCTCTCCGCTAACTTTACCTCCTCTCTAAGTTACGGACGCCCAACCCATATAAATTATTACCGATGGCATATCCAATAAGATGGCGAGACGGTTGTTCATTTATGGTCTTGATTGTTTTTTTTGCTATTGTGACGATAATGAGTGTTCGAACGTATCATTGTTAATAAGTGCAGCCTTTATTTTGTCAGTATTTTTTTTAAATGAAGACAGGATAATATTATTTTAAATAAAATACTAATACAAAGTTTAGTTTCAGTATATGGTTTAAATAAGTAATATAATTAATAATTAATATCATGGATCATATTTGAAACTGAACACAACAAAAATATCCCAGGATAAAAAAATGCTCTTGATTAAATATATTAATTCGTGGAATTATAAAGTTCGTTTCTAAAAACAAAAAAAATGGAAATGAAAATAGTCACGGCAAAAGATGAGCAAATGAATTATTTTAAATTTAATAAATTTAATGAGAATAGCAAATAATAAATCGACTAAAACAACTGATAATTAACAAATATATTGCGAAAAAAATTTTATTTATTTAGCGTCATTAAAATCAATTTTCGAAAGATTCTGTAGTAAAATGAAATGTTAAATATACACATAATCAAATATATTCAGAGTTATGGTACTGTTACTCTGTAACTTAGAAAATATGAATACCATAAAATTATAATAAAAAGATATAAACAGAAAATAGTGGAATGATTAAAATGTATAAGAAGTCAAATAAAATTCCATTGAATTATATTTTGAGAAGAACCTGAAAACTAGAATAAAATGTTTAAAGTTTGACATGCAAGTTAAAATAGCGAAATAGATAACAAAATAGACGTACACGGTTTTTTAACCATTGATCGTGCTTTGATAGAAAATAATTTAAATAAAAAAAATGTCTCCTTGGTTGGAAAGGTGAATATCATATTAAATTATACCCAGTTCATTCATTTCAAATTTTGGCTAACTTCATTTATATCTAGTTCAACTACAATTTTCACTAACTACGTTCAACACCTTACACAATACGTTAAAAATTTCCCTACTACTTTTACGTACCGGAGTTTCAGCCCAACAACTATTCCATTTGAACCAGGGCCACACGCTCTCACCATTCAACTTGTTCAACAAAATGTCCCGTGACACTGTCGAGTAGATTACCGAACGAGGTCAAACTTACTTTGCAATAAGCTCAAGTTGAGGAGCTTAATTAAGCTTCGCAAGTGCGGTCGGCTGGTTGCTGAAAACGTGTCGAGGAATTGGTGGTTAGTTTTGATAATTGAATATCATACAAGGATATTCACTTAAGCGTCTACCATGAGAGACTATCATGAACGGAATAATAATAGTAGCATATATATTATCTTCAACTATGAAAACAAAAAGCTAATATATCGAATTTTGGCTCCTTCATTTGATTAAATATTTTTCTAGAGATAATTTTTTCCATATTTAGAAAGCTTTATGTTCACTAACATATACGAGGACAGAAATTCCAACTACGTCGATTAATAGCCTGCTGGCAATGTTAACTCAGCCTTCAGTAAAGAGGTCTCTCAAATTTTTTTTGTAGAAATTAGAGCGGTTTAACGGCCGACTAACCTTCTTAAATGCTTCGCGAACATATAAAAAAAATGTAATGAATTAAATATAGAAAGTCAAATTTAATACTACCATTTACCGAATATAAACAATATTGAATAATTTAAAAAATATTCTACAAATATTACAAATATTTTTAAATGCAACATTATTTTTAAAAAAATACCATAAAAACATAACATCTACGTGTTTCATTAAACAGAATATTTCATTGCAATGAAAGATACTTTATTATCAGTGAAATATATAAATATATAAAAAAAAAGTAATTAATTAAATATAGAAAATAAAATTTGATACTACCCCTTGCCATACTTGTGCAATGATAATAGCAAGTATTAAACCGATTATAGCAAGTAACCGCATTATTTTGCACCGTGTGCCATTTATTTTTATTGTTTTCATCAAAATATTTATATTTATTAGCCCCTTTTTCTACCGGTTTTTTTTTTAATTTCTTTTTTTATTTTCTCATGTTTCTTAAAACTTTGTACAGAATATAGTTTTTCTAAATTTTAAACAAAATTGATTATCTGCTAATCTTACGTTGCACTTATTCGCCTATAATTTAATGACTTATATGGCCATCTTCAAATGTCTTTTAAATTTTTTAAAATTTTAATATCGAAACTTTTGAATGAAGTAAATTTTACTCTATTTTGTAATTCTAATCATGTGCAACCGCATAAATAAATGGAAAAGAATGCAGAATTGTGTCCCATTGAAAATTGTTTTTTATCCATTTCTTTTAAAAGGGACAGAACTAGTCACAAAACAAAATTTGTAAAAAAATAGCAATACAGCAAACTTGATTTGTTCTCAATCCCATAAAATAGTCAATGTGATAAGGATTTTAAACGATTTCATTTAAAGTTTTCAACGCCTTTCCAACTTCGAGGAAATTGCAAGTTTTAACGGGAAATCAAGTGGGACTAGAAACCGAAGTAATTTGTCACTATCTGGCGTTTGGCGATTTCGCTTAGTTTGTCGGTGGTTTATAGATTGAATCGTTGAATTCGACATGTCATTTTGTTTTCTAAAGAAATAAAATCAAAATTTACGTAAAATTAATAACAAAGTTAGTAAAATCTTTGAATAGATATTCATTCATTAAAAATATTGTTTATTGTATCTGAAGAAGTAAATTCAAATAGTAATGTAATTATATATAATTAAGAGTTGTATAAAATCATATTAAGTGTAATAACTTTACAAAAGTTTTATGAGTTAATAAAAATGCGATAAGTAAATAATTTCGTATCAGTATTATGAAAACACAAACGATTATAAGCATGGTATCGAAATATATTTCTATTTCGATACCACTGCTTACAATTTTCACCACTATTTATTTATATCTAATATTTGTATTCCAAGTATTTTTTCAATACCATATTTTAGACCTAAATAATTTAGGAATTTAATCACAAATGTATTCTAAATCATAAAACTTTTATATTACCAACAGTTTTTTTAGGATTCTAAAGTGAAGCCAGGAACTATTTTTGTCACGCTTGTACGTCCATCACTTTTTCTGTCTCACAAGTTCTATATGTTTAGATGTAACCCTTCTCCAATTCTTCAGCCATATATTTTAAAAGTCTGAAAAATATACTAGATACTGGCATTTAATTAAGTCTTTATATTAAAATTCGGTTACTTTAGATAAAAAATTTCACGAGATATGTTTTTTTGTAAGTGGTACGAAATTTAAAGTGACTAAAATATATAATTGGTCAAAAATGTTGTTTTGAACGTAGGCTACTTTTACAAAATAACAAGTAAAAATACTAAGTATTTCTGAAAAATAAAGTTTTATCATTAAATTGGTAATATGTACATAAATATGACCCTAACGTTATAGAGGAAAACTAACGACATATTAACAACATACTAAAATGTACATAGAAACATATATAGTGTTGTAAATCACATATATGTGAGAAAATAAGTCAATTACTGACATACGCTAAGTGAACTTGGCTTAGAATTTCATTCAAAAAACAATTCAAGTCAGTTCTCTAACTATCAAAAGAAATCTAGTTTTCATTTGATAAAGTTACATAGATACATGGAAAGAATACATGTGGCGTAAATTAGCATCTCAGCGACAAGAAAAGGGAGAACCTATGAACTTAAGGTTTTGTGAGGACATTACCATGGTGCTTCATCACCTTTGCTCATCTATATCGCTCAATGTTATTAAATAACTTGTATTATAAAATTATATATTATCACAAAGCTTTTGACGAAAATTACGAGCCTAAATGAATACACACAGACACACACACGCACACGCGCACGCGCACGCTTCCACGCACACCCACACCCACACGCTCACACACACGCACACGCATACGTATACACACATGCGTTTTAAAAAATGGAGTTAACGGTATTAAAAAATTGCATATCGACACAAAATCTTAGTAACGATAAAAGAATAACATACCAAAGCAATATTGGTATAACTTCTGGACATGTATATAGAATGAAGCTGTCGTTGATAGTTGACGCAAAAAAGTAGGAAGAACACATGTGATTTTCTGTCATCGTCGCAAGTATAAATTATTCAAATAATTGAGTGTTTTTTCGTCATAACTCAGCTACTTCGATAACATGTAATTTAATTATTTAATATAATTTTTATTTATTTTGTAAACAGATAGATGACATGACAACAAATGATAAAACAAGTCAGAGGTACGTCAAACCACGAATTAAAATTTTACGATTAGTTATGTGAAGATTTATATTATTACAGACATTTAAGAGCAATTCGAATGTTGTGTAAAGAAATTATTAACTTTGAACTACCTGATCTAAAATTAGTTTCGCATAGCATCGAAAATGTTTCATTTCAAACATGGTGAATTAAGACTCTGCTCCGCGTCAACGTTTTTATGGCAAATCCTCGCACAACGGTGCATTATTGTAATGAAATGGCAAACAATTATTTCAGGAAGAATTACAGAAAAGAAAAACAAAACTGTATTATATAAATCCACATTAATAGATTATTTCTTAAGAATGTTTATTTTGGAAACTGGCTCAAACCATCCGAAAAAGTTTTTAGTGTATAAATAAAAATATTCTAAATATTTTCTTTTTTTATTATACCTAATATAACATATCTGTAAAAAATATGGCATCTTTTGGATATGTCAGTCCTTTTTTGAGATCATTTTACGCAACTGACCGACCGATAGGCCCGAAATTAATAATAAGAAATACATAGCTAACGGATATTATTTGAATATTTTTATTCTTTAAATGCTTTTCTTCCTAAATTAATTTCAGTGGTTTTATTATAATGGATGAATTTTTTAAATTTTAAATAAAATATTCTCAATGCTATTCAATAACATTTTCAGATAAAGGTATTCAAAATTATTAATATTTCTAAACAAATTTTATATTACTCATAAATATATATAATGATATAAAAACACACTTAACTAACCATAAAAGACTACTTAATTTCGTGGGTTACGTACATACTCTTGACTTGTTATATTATTTCATTAAAGAAATAATCATCGTAATGTCACGTCATGTACAGGCCTTTGGAAAATAATTACCACCAAATACATTATTTTGGCTAATAGCTACGAGGAAAAGATTTTAAGTTTAAAAAGAATATTTCTCCATGTTTTATATTGCAATACTTAATGGTTTTTATTTAGAAAAATATTTGTAAACTCTCCTAAAGAAAGAAATTTCTTATAAGTACGATCAGAGCACAGATAGGAAAAATAATATTGACAGCGTCTATCTGATAAGGAGCAATGTGTGTATGGAGAATATATATATAGTGTAGCTCCAAGTTAGAGCAAATTCGACACGCTAAACGTTACACGCCCTTCGGGGATGCTAAAATTTAAGGTAGATTGAGATCTGAGAAAATGAGGGTTTGAAAATAAATTATATAACTTTCATTATTTAGCTTCGAGGTATTTTTCACCCAATGACCCATTTCTTAAATAAAAAAATTAAATACGCTCTAGTTAAGAATCTCGATCCATCATTACCTTATCATTCTTACTTAAAGATTAGTACAGCATTGTTAGTACCTAAATGTGTATAAAGTAGACCATCTACTAAAATTCGAAAAAAATTTACTGAGTCGTAATTAATTTGAAATTTCTAAATATTTTTATCTACGTATACTAAAGTAGGGCGATCGTTAAGTATACGTATATTTAAATTAATTTAATAATAACAGACATTTTTATAATTAGAGGCGGAATTAAGCTGTTTGGAATTATTTCTGCTTATTGTTGTTTCTGTTTGTTTTTAAGAGTTAAGTTTGGAGAATAAACATTTTTGAATGATTTTCAAATTGGAATTTAATTGTTATTTACCCATTACGATAACTTTGTATCTCATTTTGTTATTGATTATATATATAGCACAGATATTGGATAAAACATTTCATATTTTATCAGTTGAGCTATCCTGCAACTGACAGGCTGACCGCTAATGAATGTTGCGGTTATTTCAAGACTTGTTGCGGTTAGTGTGCACCACGGTACATACGCGTGTGGTCATTGTGTACTGTGGATTTATGAGTATATATAAGTGTGCTTAATTGGATACATTCATGCACAATTGATCAAATTTTTGGCCTTGAGTATTTCGAGTGTATGAATTTAAAACTATACCAGAAAATATTTTAAAATTATTCTCCAATACTTTTAACTTCATTAAATGTTTGGCCCTAAATGAAATACTATCAGAATTAAAATACTGGGGCGGATTAAAAAGTTCCAAGTTTATATATAGAAAGAAATACAGACAATAAATATTTCTCGACCTAATTATTTCTTCGTTTCTAAACAATTACACCAATTTTAAACAAATGTGGCCCAAAAACCACGTGTTGGCTGCAGCATAAATTTTTCGTCTGATATAAATTTCAATACACCTGAATGCTTTCATTTTTTTTAATTCAGAAGAAGGAGGAAGTTAAATGGTGTTATATTAGGTGAATAAGGGGGTATAGCAGTAATTCGAACCCAAAATTATGGATTTCAGTTAAGATTTCTTAAAAGTGCGCACTTACTCTTGAAACAAAAATATTTTGATTCCATTCTTTGGTGTTTTTCCTTTATTTCATCATGCAACCGACTAAAAGGGTGCAGTAGTAGATGACATTTATGGTAATATCCTAGGTAATCAACATTGGTAACTCATTTTATAGAAAAAATAATGACTATATAATGAAACTACATGATGTAGTATTATTTCTACTTTCTTTACC